>RCWM02000107.1:1313750-2627500 GCA_003667255.2 Euschistus heros | reverse complement strand
AATACAATAGTAACAGTCAAGAAAATACATCCATGTATAGATCATGTATTATTAACCTACCTATATTTAAAAATATAGGTTAGTATGATTTGACTGAAATATTTTATTTTGTTGCTCTTAAAAACAGAGACCGTAAATTCAGCTTAATTCTCAATGATAACATTCTGTCGGTACTGAGAAGGTCACTCGAAACCCGGAGGTCAGTAGGGACAGATGTCCAAGGTCGGAGATCGGCCATGACATATCAATTAGCTGCAACTACTGCCATTAGATCGTGTTAATGAAGCAATTAACGCTTAGGGTAAAATAACGAGACAGGCTTCCGAAACACGGAATACTGTCGCAAAATAAAAATTATTCTTTTTAAATTTAAATCTAATTCAGGAAATCGGAAAACTTTATGCACCTGATAAGGGTCACTGAATATGATCATGTAAAATACATAGATACCTAAAAGTCTCGAATACAACCACTTATATAGATTAAAACTAATGCCTTTTCTTAAACCTCTTTTTTTCAGTTGACTTAATATTATTATTATTTTATATTGTTCCTTTAAAATACAAATTTTATGGCAATTTAGTTAGACAGGATAAATGCTACATAAACTCCCCGTCAAAAGTTTCGCTTCACATTGAAATATTGAGCTTTATAAAAACCTAATTTTTTTTCATAATAAAGAAAGGTTCTTAAGTCAATAATAAACATTCCTTAACCAAACATAAACAATTCTTATTAAAATAAACTACAAAATTTCTTCCAATAAAAAAATTAGAAACCTTTTAATTTTTTACAATTTTAACTTTTAAATTTACGACATCCTGCCCTACAGTATCCTTTAATGATATTCCACTAATCCCTGTTGAACAGATCCGCTACCTTGGACTCCACTTGGACAAAAGTCTTACTTGGAATCCACATACAAGACTAAAAAGACAAGAAACTGCCCGTCGTTACAGATACTTTCAACATTTATTAAACAAACGTTCAAAGCTCCCAATTAATTACAAAAGACTAATATATGACTGTGATTAGACCTACCTGGACGTACGGAGTTGAGCTTTGGGGCTCCACTAAACCATCCAATTCATCTCGTATCCAATCCTTACAATCCAAAATCCTTCGAAAAATCCTCAATGCACTTTACTTTGTTACCAATAAACTTATCCATAAAGATCTTAATGTTCCATATGTTGCAGATTTAGCCCAAACCAGATATCTATCCTTTCATACTAAGCTCCATAACCACTCAAACCCTCTAATTTCTCAACTTGCTTTCCACACTATTCCTGATAATCCTCCGAGGCGTCTGAAAAGAAGATGGCCCAGACACCTTCTAGTGTAGAATTTTTATTAAAGTGCTACTGATGGGTAGTTCAAGTTTTGTCACGTTATTGTAATAGTTAACAGCACATTTACTTGATGTATAAATTTTGTACAGTTGTAAATTTCAATAAATTGTTATTAAAAAAAAAAAAAAAACTTTTAAATTTATATTTAATAAGACATATTGCCCCCTCTGGCTTGAATGACTGCTTCCACTAGTCTTGGCATAATTTTAAATAACGAAACGAATAATAAACATGGACTAAAGGAAATTTGAAAAAGATAATTATATGAAATTCCATCGTTTGTTATTAAAAGGGAAAAACGTTGATGTTTCTGATCCTTAATGTCTCACGTTTAATAAATAATCTTAACATGAATAAAAGCCAAGTATAGATTGAAGTAAAAACCAGGAAAATCTCGAAAATCATATGTGTTGCAATACTTTTGACGGGAAGTTTATAATGTTACATTAATGCAGAAAATATAAATTACAATATAATTAAATAAATAAATAACCCATAAGAAAAAAACAAAACAATTTTATTTTTCTAATACGTAAAAGTTTATAGTCAATACTAATAACAATAGCAATAATAATAATACCAAAGAAATAACATAAATATCAATAAAAAACAAAAAAAATGAGATATCTTCGTGATTATTTGTTAATATATTAATTCTAGCATCACTTGTTGCGGCTTCGTAAAAGAACTTGGAGGTAGTTTTAACAAATAATTTATGGTTTGATTATTTATCCATATGATTTATTTTATTAATTAATTCATTTTTTAGATATTTTTTTCTATAACAGCAATATACTTTTAAACAGAGGTATATTTACCGTGAACCGAGTACCGTCTTTTTTGTATCGGTATCGAGAATCGAAAAAAAAATTGGTACCAACATAATATAATCATAATAATAATTATTTTTTCTATCGTAACTATGGAACTATTGGAAAACCGATTACCTCATTTCTTAAGTGACTGTTAGCCTTACATATTGATATTATTGACTTTGACTAAACTTGGGTACCTATTCATTTAATAGGTTAAATAAAATGAACATCTAATTCTCAAAAATTATTATTCGATAAAAGTAACATAATAGGAAAAGCTACAAATGATTAATTTTCAACAGATAATAAACGTTCCATAAAATCAAGTTATGACCCGTTATATAAGAAAGTTTCAAATTTGTTTAAACCTCATCCAGAAAAAAATTTAAATCTAAGATTAACATGCCCAAACTAAGAACTATTAGTCACTCAAGAATAGCCATAATGAGGATGATTACCTTAAAATATTGTTTAAAAACTATAGTTTAATTATTAAATTCTACTTTACATGCGAATATTGTTATCGATATTTATCAAATAGCTTCTTTCTTTATATTCAAAAAATGAACATCTTCAAAAATTTAACAGTTGCCTTGAAGAAGCATCGTTTGATTTTTGAAGAGAATTAAGATAAATTCTGTATTTAGCATTTTTGATACGTGAAATAATGATCCATTATTAATGATAAAAAAAATATCATTTATAACACTTGTTTTCTGTAGGGAGAAAAATCTATGTATAAAATGATATGATTAGGTATCACAAAATTATTTAAAACTTCATCGATCGGTTCTTAGGATCATCGATTTTCGAAACCGATTCTTATCTTACTAATCGGTGAAATCGGGAATAGGGGTCACCTGCGGTGTAGTAGTTAGGATAGCAACCTACTAAACCCAAGATCGGGGTTCGCAGCCCGGCAGATGACCTTAGGGGGAGTAAAAAATCCGTAGCTATCTCCTAATTGGGGGTCCCGAGCCTTTCAGGTACTCGTTAAGACCCTATCCTAATTATACCTGGATAGGCAAAATTTAGGACTCCCACCGTGCATCGTCCGATTCCATAGCAGCGTGACGTTCCAATTATCCCCAACTCGTTTCCATCCCAGTTAAGTTATTACTTTTGCCAATACAAACAAAAAAGAATAAATAATATTGTCATATATCAAAAAATAATAATAAATAGGAAAATACACAAATATATAATAATAAATGGGGGAAAAATGAATATAAATAAAACTCATGTCTAATCATTCCAATAAGAGAAAATCCCTTACATGTTTTTGTTCTGTTTTTTAAACAGTTGAAGTCAAATAATCTACACGTTTTAATTTAAATCGAGTTGGGAAAGTTTAGTGTTTGGTTACTCGTTGTAACTTGGTTCCAAAACTATCCAGTAGGTACGATTTCCCTAATTGACAGTGTGAAATGTGGGCAAAGACTAGGAGTAAATTGTGATTTTAAGCCATACAGAGCTCTGCGGAATATGCATGGAGCATTAGTATGCTAGTTCGGATCGCTGTATAAGACCCAGCTCCAACTGCCATCCACTATCACAGCTTCTCTCATACCACAAGTTTACCTCTTGAGAATATCTCACTAAGGAATTCAATGAGATTATTACACTTTTAACAATAATTTGATATATGCAATTGTCTGTTATAAGAAATAATTTTTCGTTAGTTACAATGTTTTTACGTTTGCATCATGACGTTCAGTTATAAAAGATTTGTAGTTGTCTTAAGATTTTCATTGAAGATCTTGCTGGTTAGTGTTAATGGCATCGTGGAAAGTACTGCTATTCTGAATTATTTTTTTTAAATAAGCCTGGATTTATTCTAAGTAGCGAGCAACAATAATTTTATTGCCTATTGAACGTTAATCTATGACGTAATATCCATAAATAGCATAGCGCACGATGTTGAGTCATCGATATTTAAATTTAAAAAAGAAAAATAATGAAGAAAAAAAAAGAAGGAAATAAGCAGTGATAGTAATAATATTTTAATACATTAACAGATACAAACAGAGAAATTTACAACCTAATAACCTCCGTGTTATTTGAAATTAAATATAATGAAAAATAAACTTTATTCTGGCACTTACTGTCCCCTAATAATAAAAATGCATAGTTACAGGTACAATTATCTGGCCTTATTATTTACAAATCAAATGCTTCAGTAATTATGATTTATATTGTCGACAGGAAAATAAATATAAAAATGAAAAAATAATAACATAAAATACAAGCGTATATGATAATTCTATATATTTACTTAATTAGTTGCGAAATATTGGTTGTCTGAAAGGTGGAAAAATAAATTATTTTTAAAGGAAGTAAGAGAAGCAGCTTTACGAATAGGAGTAGGTAGGGAATTCCAGAAGGAATCACGAATGATGAAGGATTTTGCAAAGGAAGCAGTTTTATGTGAGAGGGTATACAAGTTAAAAGGTTGGGATCTAATATTTAGGAGTTTGATAGAAGATCGCAGAGTTAATAGGTCAAGAATATAGGAAAGTTTTTTGGTTGTTAGATTATGAAACAGGAATGTGCCTTGAAAGTATTGTCGTCGGAATTTAGGAAAAAGCATCTCAGATCCATAATATTTGTAAGTAACATGTGACCACCTGGGGATCCTAAAGAAAAATATTAACAAAACCGTTGGATCTGTTTGTTACGTTGAATTGTGGTAGGTAAAGGAGAATATATGATTTTAAGTGCTGTTAATTTTGTTTATAAGATGCTTGATGTTATTTGAAGAATTCCAATTATTCTTGTATCTAATCCTCACAATCAGTGTTCTCTCTCTCTCTCTCTCTCTCTCTCTCTCTCTCTCTCTCTCTCTCTCTCTCTCTCTCTCTCTCTCTCTCTCTCTCTCTCTCTCTCTCTCTCTCTCTCTCTCTCTCTCTCTCTCTCTCTCTCTCTCTCTCTCTCTCTCTCTCTCTCTCTCTCTCTCTCTCTCTCTCTCTCTCTCTCTCTCTCTCTCTCTCTCTCTCTCTCTCTCTCTCTCTCTCTCTCTCTCTCTCTCTCTCTCTCTCTCTCTCTCTCTCTCTCTCTCTCTCTCTCTCTCTCTCTCTCTCTCTCTCTCTCTCTCTCATTCTCTTTCACCCTCTCTGTTGATGTTATCAGGAACACGTTTAATAAAGATCCTTTAAGAATAAAGGGAAGTTAACTCGATATATTTAATTCTGAGTGTAAGGAATAGAAGCTTTCAGACAAGTCAATGTATCGAATATATTCTTCAGATAAAATTTTTGAATTCATAAAAAAAATTTAAATTATATCAGCATTTCATACAAATATATTAGTAAGTATTTATTTGGAGTTTAACTTTCAGCAGATATAAAAGATCTCTTAAGGTCTTTTAAGATAATTTAGGTCAAGAAGCACTAAAGTTGATGAACTGTCGGGTTCTGAGACTTTCCGGTTCGCTTCAATGAAATTTTATCGTCGAGAAGATAACAATAAACGTTGGAGCTGGATCAATAAACCACGGAGCCAGACGAGGATAGTATCATTGTCCCGATTGCCCAATTTTATCCCATCATCCTTATCATTGGGGGGAGAAGGTTGTGGGGGGAGGGGCGAGGATGGGAAGAGAATGAGTAATTGGGATCAGCTTAAGTCTTCAAGGCATATCACAAGTGAGTTAGATAATCCTTAAATCCTATCTATAGGCTGTTGCCATGTGTGGATCATTTTTTTTTTTTCTACTTCAGTTTATTTATAATATATTATTTTTATTATTACTCTAAATTACACTTAATTATGTTATAGAATTATATTTTTATTTATAATCTTTAGTCTATATAGAAAATTACACAAAAAAAACAAAAAAAAAAAACAACAGAAATATAAAAATTATGGAAGGAAACTTAACAAAAAATAGATAGAAAAAAAGTAAACCATAATATCAATGAAAAGATTGACTCGAAAAATCAGTATAGGATAACTTTAGTTTTTATCGAAAATCAGCAATCATATATCTAATATCCCTCGCATTATCAGTTTTCTACTAATAACTATTAAAGAAACCTTTTAACATTTGATTAATTCCAGCAGGCGTAAAGTCAATTTTTAATAATATACAAAGCAATCCCCTTCTCCCATTTTCCACTTTCACAAGTAATTTCGCCTCCTAATTCATTTTATATAGAACAGGCAGCGAGTTCTTTAGAGTTCCTTAGTAATTTAAATAAATATTGTTTATTCGCTTCGGATGAAATTTTTAAACCGATTACTTTTCATTAAATTGCCATAACTTTATTAGAAATCAGCTTTCTTTTGGTGTATATAAATGCGAATTCCAATTAATTGGTTTTATTATTTGAGAAGTTGGAAAATCCAAAACACATCTTGATTTTCTCAAAGTTTGAAACCATATAGGAAGATAAAAACAAAGACATTTTAAGTGTATTATCCTATATTTAATGTTAAAAAATTATTTTTTTTTTATTTTGATGCGATTTCAAATCTAAGAGTTCTTTTGAGTGCTAAATATGAAAGATGTGATTTTTTTTTTTTAATTCAACTAACCAAAACCAAAATTTATTAATGAATGAAAGGCTGTACGTTCTTACATTTGCACTCAGAATTAATGTTTTAATGCACGAATCATGTCGATATATTTTTTTTTACTCGAAATATAAAATCAATTAGTTCAATGATTTTTTTTTCTCGGCTTCTAGAGCACACTATTCGGAGTGGTAAAATACAAGTTTAATATTTTTGACCAGGAACCTCCAAAATAATTGCCAACTAGATCAGTGAAAGACTGTGTTCTCTTGCAAGTTAAAAACTTGAATAAAACTCGAGGAATTATTAGAACCATTGAGGCTCAGCATTTCGAAAGCCACAATGGTTTCAGCTTATGCAGTTATTTTGACCTGGAACCGATAAGAGGGTCTCCTTGGAACAGCTTTTCCAATTAAATTGAAAAATGTGCTGCAGCCAGAATCGGTTGCACGTAATGATTCTTGTAACTTCTACCCATCCAAATAAACTTCCTACCTTTCTTTAATCGGTCTCAGGGCTCCAGGTTTATTCAACTGGATTAGAAATACGAGATGGATAAACTTAAGTTAGTCAATGGTAAGGTATTAAATAAATTAATAAATTTGAAACGTGTTTGAAGATAAATAGAACTAATAGAAATTGAAATAAAATAGCAAACTCTATAATTATAATCATAATTTCCTAAATAAAAAACTAACAATAAGATTTTATATTTATATCATCCTGAGAGTGTTTGCGCATGCGTCAACTGTGAACAACTGCTTTCATATCGCTCTCTAATAACTATCCATTTTAGTGAGGTTTTTTTTTTTTTTCATTAAGAAAAGTGTACAACAGTTGTTATTAATAGCTGTGGTGAACATAGACTATATAAAACAGTGAGTACAGCCATTAAACATTTAAATAGTTAATACGTAAATTAACATGTGCTCTATGGACAGGTAGGATGGGGAAGGATTATAGATAACAGCCACCTTGACATTAGCCTGGCAGTGGCTGGCTGCCTTCTGTGCGGAGAGGTTACGTACTGCTCTTTAACTTCCGCACTCTGCGATATTTTTATTTCTTTTTTTTTTTTTCCTTTCTTTATTTTTTTTTCTAATATCATTTTTTTCCTTTTCTCTTACCTTTTCCTCTACTATTCAATGATATCCGATGAGATATTTCCATATGGTTATGTCATCAAAAACTAACAAGACCAAACGAAGTAGATCACTTGAAACAGTAAGAATGAGCCCAGCCAAGCAAAAGTCGAAGAGGTCAAAGGTCAAAACGCCTCCTAGCTCACCACCGATGAATGAATCAATGCCAGGGACTTCAACCCAAGCATTTAATGAAGAATCTCCCTTTTTCACTCCAAATCCCTTTCAGGCACTTAGTAGCACAGCTGCCGAAACTATGGAGTCGTCTTCGGCACCGCAGCCTCCTAAACCTCCTCCTATATTTGTACGTAATATAGGAAATTTTTCACTACTATGTAATCACCTAAATAAAATAGTTGGCCCAGGGAAGTATTCATGTGTGAGCCGCACAAATGACACTAAAATTATGCCCGATTCTTCCGATACCTACCGTAACAATGTTAAATATCTGACGGAAACTAAAGCTAATTTCCATACCTACCAACTCAAGGAAGAGAGATCGCTTAGAGTGGTCGTGAGAAACCTCCATCCAACAACTTCTGTTGATATAATCAAGGAAGAATTATTGACTATGGGCTTCAAAGTAAGACAAGTCACCAATGTGCAAAAAGACAGCCGGGAACACCCAGGACAAGGCGGTAAAATATCATTGCCACTTTTCTTAGTTGACTTGGAACCAGCACCAGGAGTTGAAAAGATTTATGATGTCACTTAAATCTACTATACTAGAGTTCAGATTAAGAAACCATACCGCAAACGTGACATTGTACAATGTCATAACTGCCAAGCATACGGCCACACAAAAACCTACTGCCATCATTTACCTAGATGTGTGAAATGTGGGCAGATGCACAAATCTGAAGAGTGCACAAAAACACGAGAGGTACCTGCAGTATGTGCCCTATGCCAGCAAGGGCACCCAGCCAATTACAAAGGGTGTCAAACGTACAAAAACCTACGTAGCAGATTCCAAAAAAATCAGAGAATGAACGGAGAAGTTCGACCAACGACAGGAAGACAGCCCTCCAAAATAGCCAACTCATCAGTCTCTTACGCCCAAATGCTGGGAAGAAGTGGATTTCAAAATGAAAATGGGGCCATGCCGCCTCATCCTCAACAACCTCAATTTCATGACCCATAACCTCAGCAATCACTGCCTCAATCTCAATATCAACAGACCATTCAACATACATCATTACCATTAACCCAACCTAATCCTCATACCCCTCATCAGATCCCTCATATTCCTCCTCCCACAATTACCTCAGATCTCACATCCTTATTTAACTCCTTTTTATCAGAACTAAAAACTGTTATTACTCCACTGATATCACTCCTTACAAATGTTATTTCTCTGCTTATCCCTCTCCAAAAACCCTTAAATGTCTCACACAAAACCCTTATCCATTCTCTTTTGGAATGCGAATGGTATTCGTAACCACACCGACGAACTAACATCCTTGCTGCATGAGAAAGAAATCGATGTAGCTTTAATTACAGAAACTAGACTGACCAGTAAACAACGCTTCAATATATCACAATACCAAACTTACCGAACAGACCACCCTGACGGTAGAGCCCATGCCGGAACTGCTGTCATCATTCACCATTCCCTTTCTCACCACGTATTCCCTTTACCAGCAAATGAATTCCCACAACCCACAGCAGTTGTTATGAAAACCTTCTCCTTTCCCTTCACGATTGTAGCGGCCTACTGCCCCCCAAATAAACCAATTTCCACATCCCAGTTCCACTCATTTTTTAATTCCTTAGGTCAACGCTTTCTCCTTGGTGCTGACTTCAATGCTAAGCACCAGCAATGGGGTTCAAGAACCACCAACTCCCGTGGGCGAGCATTGCAGTCGGCACTTAATTCCCGAAGGTCCTTTATTTCTCCCGGCACTCCTACTTATTGGCCCACAGATCCTAACCGAAATCCTGACCTTCTTAACTTCTTCATTCATTCAGGCTTAGGACCTCTTTATTACTCCATAGAACGCCTGGATGAACTTTCCTCCGATCACAGTCCTCTAATTCTAACCCTTTTCGTCACTCCAATCCCAAAACCTCCTCCTCCCTCATTTATAAGAGGGCCAGTAGACTGGAATCTTTTCCGACAAATAATAGCCGACACTATAGACCTCAGAGTATCCTTAAAAACCTCCCAGGACCTTGACAATAATACTAATAATACTAATTCCTTTACAACCACGATCCAGCAAGCAGCCTGGGCTGCATCCTCACCTCGTTCCCCTCCCAAAGTTCGAAAGAAAAATCCTTTACCCCAAGATCTACTGGACCTTATCCAATCTAAATGCCATGCCAGAGCTATTTGGCAAAGAACCAGGCATCCAGATAATCGGAAATCCTATAATTTTCTTACCAAACTCCTTAAAAAAAATATGGCTACCTTTAGATCCAGATCCTATAATTCCTATCTTTCTTCCCTCTCTTCTTCAGATAACTCCCTTTGGACTACCACTAAAAAAATCCTAAAATATCAACCCACCACCCATCCCCTCCGGCGTGAAGATGGTTCATGGGCGGCTTCTGATGAGGACAGATCCGAAGAATTTGCCCATCACCTCTCTAGCATATTTTTTCCTCATCCTGATTCTAATCCCACCCACACAACAACGGTCCATGAATTCCTTGATTCACCGATTCCTTTATCCTTACCTCCTAAGGCAATTAACCCCTCTGAGGTCAAATTCCTTTTAAGAAAATTAAAATCTCGTAAATCCCCCGGATATGATCTCCTTACCTTACAGATCCTCAGGCAACTTCCCCATAAAGCAGTCATATTTCTTACCTACCTGTATAATTGCATTCTCCGAACAACCTATTTCCCTTTACAGTGGAAATATTCCATCATTATCCTTTTCCAGAAACCGGGCAAACCTTCCAATAATCCATCATCATACAGACCGATCAGCCTTCTTCCAATTCTTTCAAAATATTTTGTAAAACTCCTTCTCAAGCGCATTCTACCCATCCTTGAATCTCAAAATATTCCCTCACACCAGTTTGGATTCCGTTCTAAGCATTCCACGGTCCAAGAAGGTCTTAGAGTAGTAGACCATATATCCTCTGCACTTGAAAGCAAAGAATACTGCTCCGGCGCATTTCTGGACATAGCGCAAGCTTTTGACCGGGTATGGCATGCCGGTTTGCTTTTTAAACTCAAAACCTTTTTACCTCAATCACTTTTCCTAGTCCTTCGACCTTACCTCACTAACCGTTCCTTTCGAGTTCGCTGCGGAATGGAATACTCTCACTGGTATCCTATTGAGGCAGGTGTTCCACAAGGTAGCGTTCTTGGTCCAGTCCTATATATCCTATATGCTGCAGATATCCCTACTACTCCTGATACTTTCCTTGCAACATTCGCTGATGACACTGCTATCCTATCATCCCATCCAGATCCCTTAATAGCATCCCATAATCTCCAAACCCACTTATCCCTGATTGAAGACTGGTGCAATGACTGGCGGATCAAAGTAAATGAATCCAAATGTACCCACGTAACTTTTACCCTCCGCCGCACACCCTGCTCTCCTGTTTATATCAATAATATTCCATTATCTATATCTGACACAGTACGGTATCTTGGCTTCCACTTAGACAAAAGACTTACCTGGAACCCTCACACTAGACTTAAAAGGCAAGAACTTAACAGACGCTTCAGCCAATTGTACAGACTGCTAAATAGGACATCCCAGCTCTCCACTGAAAACAAACTCCTCATATACAAAACCATCATTAAACCTATTTGGCCCTATGAACTTGAACTGAGGGGGACAGCAAAACAATCGAATATCAAACGCATTCAATCCTTTCAATCCAAAGTCCTTCGAACTATCGTAAATGCTCCATATTATGTCTCTAACAAAACCCTTCATAATGATCTCAATATACCTTTTGTCCTTGACCTTATACCCTTTAAATTCTTCAAATTCCATCAAAATCTTTATAACAATCCCAACCCTCTGGCCCATTCATTATCCAATTCAACACATCCTTATATCCCTCTTCGCAGATTAAAAAGGCAATGGCCCCGAGACCTATTGTAAATATTTAATATTGGAGCTCTGACAATGGCCAGCTTCTCCACTCAAGTCCTGTGTGACTGTACCATAGCGCTCTCCCTCAGCCTCCACTGGATTTTACTAGTAACGCAGCTGATAGAACAGCGCTGGGAACTCTCTGTTCCCGGCTTCCCCTCCTTAAGAGGGGCGAGCTTGGATCAGGGTGTTCCCTGGAATGTTTGTAAATTTGTATATAGAGTAAGAATTTAGTTATGATTTTTTCTTTTCTTCTGAATTTTTTTATTTTTTATTTATTGGTTACAAAAATCATCACCTATTGTATACTATCATTTATTTTATTCTATTTTTTTATCTTGCTTATTTTATTTTATTTCTTGTATATATATATACATATACATATATATTTTTTTTTTTTTTTATTATTATTTCTTGTATTTTTAAAGGCTGTTTATTTTAATTTTCTTGTCATTGTACATATTGTGTGAATGAGTCTCTGTCATCAATATTACTCATTACCCTTGAGTGAGACAGCTTGTAATTATTCTAATAAATAAAAAAAAATAAAATAAAAAAAATCACCCTGATCATAAATATTATAATTTAAATTATTTAATTCTTCCTAAAGGCATTCTAACAATTAAATAATTAATAAATACTGAGATATGGAAACACTCCATCATCATTCTTTTCCTAAAACCAGGTAAACCTTATACTAAACTATATCATAGAGACCTATAAGTCACCTTCTTATCCTTTCAAAAATCTTTGAAAAATCCTTTTAAAACGTATCCTACTCATACTCGAATCCTAAGCACCCCTTTTCATCAATTTGGTTTGTTTGTTTGTTTATTTCGTTTAACGTCACTTTATGCTGCTATGGCTAATCGGACGATGCTACGGTGTGAGTCCTAAATTTTGCCTATCCAGGTATAATTAGAATAGGGATCTTTAACGAGTACCTGACATCACACAGGCTCGGGACCCCGATTTTACGTCCCTTCCGAAGGACGGCATAGCTAAGGATTTTTTTCTCCCTTTAAAAAATCCTAAGGTCATCTGCCGGGCTGCGAACCCGCGATCTTGGGTTTAGTAGGTTGCTATGCTAACCACTACACCACAGGTGACCCCCATCCATCAATTTGGATTTCTGGATGTAGCGCAAGCTTTCGACCGGGTGTGGCACCAAGGCTTGCTTGCTCTTTAAGCTCAAGACCCATTTATCCCAATCCCTATACCTAGTCCTTCGATCCTATATCTCTCAAATCGTTCCTTTCGAGTCCACTGTGGCTCAGAGTACTCCAACTGTTATCCTATCGATCCCGGAGTGCCACAAGGTAGCGTCCTAGGTCCCGTCCTCTATAATCTCTTCACTGCCGATATACCAACCAATTTTAATACCTTTTTAGCCACATTTGCAGATGATACTGCCATCTTATCATCCCATTCAGATCCCAAACTTGCTTTCCTTAACCTCCAAAGAAATCTATTGATTGAAGCTTGGTGTAGTAAGTGGAGAATAAAAATTAATGAAGCCAAATGCAGTCATATAACTTTTACCCTTTCCAACCAATATGGACCTACGGACTTGAACTGCGGGGGACAGCAAAACAATCCAATATCAAACTCATTCAAACTTTCTAATCCAAAGTCCTCCGAACAATTGCCAATACACCTTATTATGTTGCTGATAAAACCCTACACGATGACCTAAAAATACGTTTTGTCCTTGATCTCATTCCTTCATAATTTTCGAAATTTCATCAAAATCTATCTTATCATCCCAACCCTCTAGTCCAATCCCTATCCAGTCTTAACCATCCCTATAATCCTCCCAGAAGGTTTAAACAGCAATGGCTCCGAGAACTTTTGTAATATAATGTTATGCTGGAGTCCTGGTACTGACCAGCTTCTTCACTCATGCCCTGAGCATATGTGGCTATAGCGCTCCCACTCAGCCTCCACTGGATATTACCAGTGATGCAGCTGAGTGAGCAGCGTTGGGATCTCTACGGGTCTGGCCTTGACTCCCAATAAGTGGAGAAATAGGCTCGATTCGGGGTTCCCCAAGCTGAGTGTGTCTGTTTTGTACATATAGTAAGAATGTATCATTTTTTTATTTTGTTTTTATTTATTTTATTTTTTTAATTTTAATTTTTGTTACTTGTTTTTTATTATTTCATTTTATTTTTGATGATTGAATTATTAGTTTTATTTTTATATTTATTATTTGTTTTTATTTTTATCTTCTATTATCATTAATTTTGTGTGTATGAGTACTTGTATATATTGTATAAATTAATACATCTTTAGCACTGTCACCTATTTCCCTTAATTGAGGCAGATTGTACATATATTTCAATAAATAAAAAATAAAAAATTAATACTCACTTATGCTAGGTATTTAAGTGATGCTTGCAGAAGAGCATCAAGATAAAGAAGAACAGGAAGGAGAAGTTTAAGAGCCTCTTAAAAACGGTATGTATACATATATAAAAAAAAAAAAAAAAAAAAAAAAAAAAAAAAAAAAAAAAAAAAAAATTAAAAAATTAAAATTAAAAAAAAAAAAAAAAAAAAAAAAAAAATCCTACGATTAAATAAATCATCTAAAATCACAATTCAATAGTGTTAAATGTTTCGAATTGTCAAAAGACAAACCTTGGAACCCTTTGAGCAACCTACCAGAAAAATGCAATGGAGGCTTAGTAGCTCAGTGGGTAAGGTAACTAGACTATCAACCTCCCAGGCCCGAATTCGAGTCCGGCTGAAGGCAATAAAACATTTTCTTTTATTTCAGCCGTGGATTGACTTACTGATAGGGAAACCTTCTTGAGGTATACCCTGACTCCATAGAGCGGTGACCAGTGGGTATCCTACGTGGTATAAATGCTTTTCGTACACCATCGGAATCCACATGTCCACTGAAAGATAAAATTAGTGTGGAGGGGTAAGAGATGTTGAACCATCCTCTCCTACTAAACTTAACTGTATAATGGAGAAGGTAATCAGGGATGGATTCCAACAGAAAAACCACGTACAAGCAGAAATACTTTAATTCTTTCCCTACGTATCTACCTGCCTTGCAGATCTTCTTCAGACAAATGACAAATGGGTGATATAGAATGACATGGATAAAAACTATATACAATGAAAGCATAGAAAAGAAAGGGTATATAAATCAATAATAATAATACAAATGGTAAGGTAAGAAGGTAAGAAAAGGACAAGACAGGTATGATCAGGAAAAAAAAAAGTAACGGTAATGAATAAAAGAATAATAAATAAAAAAATAAAAGAGGATATTTTCTGTTTGACTGCATCCCTAATTATCTTCTTCTCCATTCATCTTAACAAACAACTGTACTTTTATTAAACTTTATAATAATCACAGTTAACCTTGCAACTCGTAGAAATATCTTTCTACGAATCAATTTCTTTGAAATTTTGATCTGTTTATTAAAATTTTTATTCGCACTGATTCTTGAAGTTCCATTTCATTAATATTTCTATCAATCCTTGTATTAATATAACCAATTGATTTAATTGATAAAGTTTTATATTATCAGGCACTAGAGAACTAGATATTTTTAAAGCGATGATGGTCGAGATTATTTAATTATTAACCTTTGATTCACGAAATAAAACTTAATTATCTCACTCGGGATAAAATAGCTAGGCGACCTTAAGAGTAAGGCGTTATTACTGCCCTAGTTAATTGGGTAAGGAAGTTAAGCCCAACTAAATTGTGTTTATAATTAAATTTTTAAAAAACCATCGGTGATAGAAATTTCATTAAATATTAGGTCAATCAGATGGAATTTCATCAGTATAATAAAAATATAGAATCTGAAATTTTGATAATTTATGATGAATTATGAGCCAAATATTTTTCTAATAAAATTTATAAAACTATTTAGAATAATAAAACTACTAACAGATGTTGAAAATTGTTTTAGAATCGATTGCGAGTTCGTATATTAGGCACATTCGGGACCACGAAACAAATGGAAGCAAGCTGGCGTCAATAAGTAATCTAATCTATATAACTTTCTTCCAAACTGGAGACTATAACTTTTTAATTCTATTGAAGCTTTTAAAGTCAGATTCCAATAGCAATATAATAATCCAATATACAATAGAATAAAGCTAAATTATATTTAATACGTTTATTCGGGGAAAATTGGAAAATATCAGAGGAAGAAGTTAAAACTTTTAATCAGCAGATATTATATTAATAATGAAATTCAATTTATATGTTTCATGGAAATAATATATTCTGCAGGTTTAATTAAGCCCATTCCAATCACTTTACGCTTCTTTTGTAACAATAAAATTTCATTCCACTTTTAAATGCGTTTTGTTTTCTAAAGAGTATGAATGTAAAATAATCATCACAAGTAATTTTTACAAATTAATTAGATTTTATTCTAAAAGAAATTTAAAATATTAAAAAGTTAATAATCGCCCTGCAGATCAGCCCTATAGATCAGATGGCTGATACCAAATAAATAAATAATATTAATAATAGTATATTAATCATTATGGTATTTATTTTAATTCGCAGCTATTGAATAAACGAGAATAAACTAGAAAAGACATAATACATAACATCCAAAAAAGGCACTGAGGGATCTTCAATGAGTGGGGTATTTAATTTTGGGAGGAAAATCCGGATGACGGAAAATGGCAAAATAGAAGAAGTGATAATAGCAAGAATCCAAAATATTAAGAAAAGCTACTGGTGACTGAAGATAGTTTTTCACCGAAACGAATGAATAAAAGACAATAAAGTAACCCGAGAGATAAAATTTACAATTTATAAGAACATCCTTTGACCAGTAGTAATGTATGGTAGTGATGCGTGGACCATCTCAAAACAACATTAAAAGTACCTGAGTACTTGGGAAAGGAAAATTCTTAATAAAATATATTATCCAACCAAAGTAGGAAACGGTTAATTAATATACAAGAACAATGAACATGTGAATCTGTATGGGGGCCCAGATTTGGTTTCGAATATCAAAAAACAAAAAATACAATGGCTGAGACATTGTCATGTCAACATCACATGAACAAGGAACGACTCCCAAGGGAAAAAAAGGACACCCGGAGGAGACTAGAAGAGGCAGAACTAGACTACGCACAGTGGGACGAATGGCCTATCTAGCAGGAAAAAAGTCATTATGGAAATTAATGAAACTATTGTGATAGGTGTATAGTTAAGTAGTTTATGGAACGTTATCAAAGGTTCTGGAGGTGGGTTTCAAAGTAAAAAGAACGATCAAAGTAGTACCTAACTCGACAGGTCAAATTTTGGTAAAACTATTGAATCTTTCAATCTAAATTTGTTTATCATCCTATTGATATTTTTTCATTATTCTTTTATAATTAGTGAATATAGACGATCTTTATACCAGGAAGCCATGCTCAAAATAAGTTTTTTATAATTTGACCTATTATATAATTTTTTTAAAAGTGCCGTAAACTAAAGCATTTTTTAAACTAAAAAGATCGATTACTAAAAAGTACCCCTAAGTACCTCTCTGAAATTCATGGTACAGGTGCCTTAGAAGGTATATGAAATAATCATGAAACATTTAGCTGCTTTTATCTGCTTTCTTGTCTGAAAATGAATTTTGAATATTCACGAAGAGGGTTATTTAGTATTTGCCAAAACTGTAAAGGCATGGATTTAATATGTATTACTAAATTTAAAACACTTAAATTAGATGATATTATACCATTATCTTTAGCTGCACTGAAGAGATATTTAAAATTGGTAGTAACGAAAATTAAAATGAAATAATAAGAGGCTGGAAAACCGCGGAAAGTTATTAGGAGATTGAGAAAATCGCTTTTATAAGAAAAAAAAATCATTTTACGTACGTTTATAAAGTTACAATACACACAAATACATAAGAATAGATGTAAAATATATGCATGTGTTTACTGTATGATTTAGATAAAAAATCAGTTATGTTAGTTTGTTTTTTACTTAGGAGCAAAAATGTGTAATCGAAATTAATGAAACTGTTTAAGAGGTATAAACGGAAGATGTTTATAGAGCAGTATTAGAGTTTTTTTTTTGGATTTAGCTGTGGGATTGTTAAGTAAAAACAAGGATGTAAGTAGTATCTGACTCGATAGGTCACATTTAGTTAAAATTATTAAATCTTTCAATTGAACGCTCTGTATAATCTTGTTGATATTTTTTCATCGTTAGTTTATAGCAAAAACCAAGAAAAAATAAGAAAACATTACCCATTACAGACATTATCGCAGCAGACCTTTTTAAAAGTCCAGATAGTAATTATTTCTGCACCTCATACACCGATGATTCCTGTGGGGAAGATATACACTCTTGAGATGATGACAACATGGAGTGATAGTAAATGTAGCACGAATATGTCAACTGCAATGTAAAATGTTTTTCAGATTTATGGTTTACAAAAAACAGTTATATTGTTTCAAGTTTCGTCTAATATATTATATTCTTTATTGTTGTTACTTATGCGCTTTGATTTCACCTTATTTTAATTCCATTGTTGTTGTAAATCAGGTCTGTGTCTATTTAAGTAAGTCATACTTTTTTCCTCCTAGATTGGCCATTCGTCGCAATGTGCGACGATACAAATCGGAAATATCTTCCATCTTTTATCAAAATACCATGAACACTTTGATCATCAACTCTTAATTCAGCGGATGACATTTAAACACTTTCACTTTTTTCTATTCAAATTTTATGGGTTAATTTTTGTTAAAGCATGAAAACATTTTGTATTTGTTCATTTTTTATTATTATTTTTTTGTGACAGTTCGATAGTTCCTATTTAAATGGAAACTAAAGTACAACTGAGAAATAGTTTTTCTTAGTAGGCAAATAAGTCATTAATAATATTACAGAAAGATTTGAAAACAGTATAGCTTCATAATATTAATTGGATTAGAACACCGGAAACATCCATCTCATTTATACGATTCCAGCTTAACGTGGTTTTTCATTCATTACTTTTTTAAGATAATTAAAAATAATTACTGTATAATAATAAGTGTAAATAATTACCCATTATGTAATCGTTAGAAACGATCTAACTAATTTTTATTAAATTAAAATGATACAAATAAAATGAATGGTGAAAAATTAAACCTTATAAAAAAAAAAAATCGGAACCACGGATAATGGGGGCCTACTGTATAGTATTTTCCTTATAGTTGTGACTTGAGGGGTTTTATTTTACCTTATTCAAACTCTATTGTTTATGTAAATCAGGTTGCCAGGTCAGTTTAAGGGATTCAGACTTTTTTCCTGCTAGATTGGCCATTCGTCCCACTGTGCTACGGCTGGAAGATGTCACAGTCTGGCTTGATACGCTGCCCGATAAACATCTCCGTTAACTGCTTCTGTAAATTTAACATTTTTTTTTCTCTCTCTATTCTATTAGTATTCTCTTATTGTTTTCGTTATTTTGTTTACTCAAAGTTTTATTATTATTTAAACTAGTAAATTACAAATATAAGTTTCGTTTTTATTTTTCTATAATAATTACGATAACTGTTGACGAGTTGGTGAAGCAAGAATGCCTAATCCCCACTGTATTACTGCTGATTCCTGCTGCTCTACTAAGCAAGGTTACATATCTATTTATTTATCTATTTATTGACTCGCGCTAAGTTGAATATTTTTAAAATGGCTGTATGTTCAATTTGTGAAACGTCAATAGCACGAGAAGAAAAAAAGATATTAAACTGTCAAAAATGTAAGATGATATTTCATGAAAAATGCAGTAATCTTCAAGAAAAAGAAATTGAGGCCATAAGAAGAACAGCAAAAAAATATGGTTGTGCGAAAAATGCGACAAAACAAAAAAAAAACAGCAACAGTCGATGAAAAAAACCAAAATTCATTAAAATCGATTCCGGATCAAAACACCGAACCGACGGCATCTCAATTATTGTCCGCGATCTAAAAAAATTGAAGAAACCAATAAAGATCTGAAAGGCACATTAGAAAAATACACCGAGCTGAGTGATCGGCTCTCAAAAATTGAAAAACATTCAGAAGGCCAATCCAGGCATCTGGAGGAAGTGGTGCTGGAAAACAAAGCACTAAAAACAAGAGTCACCGAGCTGGAAATTAAGGTGAATAAGGCAGAACAAGGGTTGTAATGCAGATCGGTCGAGATACGCGGTATACCGGTACGCCCGGGGGAGACCCCCGCAGGCCTGGTTACAAGCGTGGGAGCTGGCCTTGGTCTTAAGTTAAACATTGAGGACATAGATATGGTTGAATGCCGAAGGTCGAGAAAAGATGACCCGCGACCACCGCCCATCATCGCGCGCTTCGTGAGGCAGTCAATGAGGGACGATCTGGTGCAAAAAAGAAAGATTAAGCGAGACTTCTCGACCAGAGATATAGGTTGGCAGGAAAATGATTCCCACCGGATATATCTCGCCGAAGAGATGACGCCAGCGAACAGGCACCTATACTGGCTTGCACGGCAGAAGAAGTCCACCGGGAAAGTGAAATATGTTTGCGGCTTGTAGAGTGCGCTGCCGGAAAGATGACGGCCATCCGGTGATCTTCGTTGACCAGGCTCAAGACCTTGATGTTTTTGGATGACTACCAGGATTGCAAGTACCATCCAGTCTTTCTCCCGGATACAGCATTCTCTCTGATCTTCATTTTTTTTTCGGCTTTTTATTGGTATTATTCTTACAGTTTATTATATTTGACATTTACCACATATTTCCATATATCTTTCTTTTTCATTTTTACTTTTTCTTACTCTTATTTGTATTTTTGTTTCAAGGATTCATCTTTACTTTTTCCTACATCGCAATCGATTTATTTTTATTTTTTTTTTTTTAAATCATTTTTTCTACTAGTTAATGTAGATTTTTGTCAACGTTTTAGTAATGATTTGACAAACCATATTTTTTTTCGTAATTATTACATATCTATATCTCTATACAATGTTATATTCTTATTTTTATTTTTCTCTGTGTTTCAAATTTCCTAATGTTAGATGCATTCATGTTTTCCCGTTGTTCTTACTACCCTATAGGTTCTGTGATATTTATTGTTCCTATAAGCTCCAATTAAAAATTTCCATCATCTTTCAAAGTAACCTTGTCCTCCCTCTTTCTTATGTCTAATATACTACTGACCTGTCACGTTAACTCCCAATCCCCCCCAGCGCACTTCGATGAATTTCATGACTACTTTATCCATAACACCTACCATATCATTGCAGTTTCTGAGACTTGGTTGAAACCATATATTCCCACCTCTTCCATATCTATTCCTGATTACGCCCTTATTCGCCATGATCGGACGGACCAAACTAGTGGAGGTGTTTGTTTATATTTTCGCAATAACCTAAGAGCAAAAATTCTTCTAAAATCCAGTTCTCTTGATATTCCACACCTTGAATACATGTTCACTGAAATCTCTTCGGAATCATTTTCGCTCCTTTACCTCATAGTTTACCGCCCTCCTCAGGTCAAATTCGACCCATCATTCAAATCATCTCTTTTTACTTATGTTCCTCTGTATAATAATGTCATCATTGCTGGTGACTTTAATACTAACCTCCTTTCAGATTCTTCTGATAAAATGTATCTTATAGACTTGGTGTATTCTCTACATCTTTTTGCAGTACCTTTCCAACCCACCCATCACACCCAGTTCACAGATACGTAAATTGACCTTATGATTGTTGATTTTCTGAAAAACCTATTATCCTTCTCTCAAAATCCAGTACCTTTCCTCTCATGCCACGATCTCATCCAAATCTCCTATGACATATCTGTTCCTATCCTTATTCCTAAGAAAATATCTTGGAGAAATCTAGACCATATAACCCCAGATAGAACAGAACCCTTACTTGACGCACTATCCCATTCCATTGAATCCATATATTCTTCCCCCTCCATTGACGAAATGGTGGAATGCCTAACATCGAATTTTTATACTGTCCTTAATCATCTTGCCCCTCTCAAAACCTCAATTATCCGACGACTACCAGCTCCATGGATTAACCCTGACATTAGAAATCTGATGAAGCGAAGAGATGCTGCCAGGAGACGTTTTAGGCGTACTAGACATTCAGATGATTATTCATCGTTTAAGCTTCTTAGAAACCTCACCCAGTCCTCTTTGCGCCGTGCTAAAGCACAGTATTTTCAAAATATCCTATCACAAGCGCCTGACCCTAAATCTAAATGGAAAATTTTGAGAAAATTTGCAGTACCTAGTTCCACATCTGATAACAATTATCCATTCACTCCAGATGAACTTAATTCCTACTTTGCTGACCCCCACCCTAATGAACTCCCTGTAAACACGTTATCCTATTCTATTACTCAAACCCCTTTTAATTCTAATAACTTTTATTTTCTTAATATTTCCCCTAATGACCTAATTGATTCAGTCTTCAAATCTCTTACCAATGACCATGGCTTGGATCAAATACCTTTAAAAATAATCAAACTCTGCCTTCCTGTTATCTTACCTGCCCTGCTCCACATATATAATTTCTCCTTACAAAACTCTATTTTCCCTACAGCTTGGAAAAAAGTCCTTGTCCGTCCATTAAATAAAGTTCCTTCTCCTTCCTCAGTTTCCCACTTTAGACCTATATCAATCCTATCAAATTTATCTAAACCATTAGAAAGATTAGCACATACCCAACTCACCTCCTTTCTTGACTGTAAAACCCTCCCTAATCCTTTCCAATTAGGATTCCGTTCCGGATACTCCACGCAGTCTACTTTGGTAAAAATTACTCAAGACCTTTACTACTCCTTAGACCAACAGAATATTACGATCCTGATCCTTTTTGATTTTTCAAAAGCTTTTGATTCTATTGACCATACAATCCTCCTCTTCAAACTCCATCACCTCTCAATATCTGATAGTGCGTTAAGCCCTGGCTTCATTCTTTTTTATCCAACCGTTCCCAAACAGTGATTATACCTGGAAAACCTCATTCATCTTCACTACCACTCTCGCGAGGAGACCCTCAAGGATCTTCTCTTTCACCTACCCTATTTTCTATTTATGTTAACGACTTGCCGAATCGCATCCACTACCCCCAATATCATCTTTATGCTGACGACTTGCAAATATATTTATCCTTTCATCCTTCAAATATGCTAGAGGCGACTTGTAAGCTACAGAAAGACATGGATAGCATTAACCTTTGGGCAGTGGAGAGTAAATTAAGTCTAAATCCATAAAAAACAAAGGCTATTCTCATCGGGTCAAAACCTCACCTAAAAGCTCTTCCCTACTATCCACTGCTTTTCCTAAAAAAACCGTCCAATTCATTTCCAAAATTCCATTAAAAATCTGGGAATAACTTTCGATCAACATCTTGCATGGAATAGCCATATCTCTCATATCACGAGGAAATTTATTTTTATTCTTAAGCAACTTTCACATTACCGTGATTCATTACCATTAAGTACTCGAAAACTTTTAGTATCATCACTCATTTTCCCTAACTTTGACTACGGATGCATAGTATATGGAGGACTGTCTGATGAGCTCGAGATGAGATGTAAAAGAGTAATGAACTGTTTCATTAGATTTATTTTCGGGATCTCCAGACGTTCTCAAATATCTCACAGGTATTCTGAAATTGGGTGGCTGTATCCCGGTTTTCGACGTCAATACTTCCTGGATGCTCTCATATTTCAAACCTTGAAAACCAAAAAACCCACCTATATCCATGACCTTACTCTGCGCTCCTCCATTCACCTCTTAAATACTAGAACCCAACCCTTCAACCTATACACTCCGGCGCATCGAACTGCATTCTTCGAGAAATCCTTTATTATCCGTGCTTCCTCATTATGGAATTCATTTCCCATCACAATTCGAAAAAGATCCACTCTTACTTCCTTTAAACATCATTTATTCCTTCACCTCCTTCATTTTCAATCTTCCGAGCTAATGTAAAACATGAATATTTATATAATATACATTATAATAGTATACATAATACATGTGTATCCTTTTACAAGATGTCTCAGTTATTTTTGTAACACATAATTTAATTATTTATCAATTTTTATTATTATCTATTGTTATTATTTATTATAATTAATTATCAAAGCCAGATGATTGTCCTATGTACAGTAATCATATGTTATTCTTAGGGGACAAGTAGTCCCAGAATAAAGTTCATTTTCTTCTTCTTCTTCTAGATAACCTGTGGCTTCTTGGAGTGACTGGATGAAGAAGAGCTGCAGAGGATCGGTTGAAGTCGATAATAATGGTTGAGTAGGCCAAGGTCCTTCATGGGCCATAACGTCGGCAGAAATGGATAGAGAATACCTAAGAGCATTATTATTGAGTATAAAGTGCAAAGGTAGATGGATTTTCGGCAGGACACCATATTTATCTCAGTATTTATAAGAGTTGTTCCACTTTTTCTTTTGTCGGCAAGGTACCTAACACCCTCTAAGAAATTTAGCAGAAAATGGATTCAAAACTCAAGAGAGAAATTTAAAGATTAAATGTAGGGGGAACTCCATGTCCTTTCGAATCCACTAATCTCCCAACTTCTTTGCACTCAATTCCAAATAATCCTCTGTGGATCCGTCATCTAAAAAAAAAGATGACCAAGAGACCTTGTAATGTACAACTTTTATTGTGCTACTATTGAGTAGTTCTTGAAATGTTATTGACATGTCATTTACTAACAAAGAAATGAAAACTTTTAGACAAAGAAATCCAAAAGTTAAATGGTAGGGATAAGGGTGTTTATAAGCATGGCCCTGGAAACGAAGAGGGACAATTTTTGAAGAATCTTTTGGAAGCGGAGTGGATAGGCCGTTTGATTGACGGTTGGAGGTGAGAGGGCTGAGGGTGAGATGCTGCAGGGCCTCAGTGAAGATCTTGTATGGTACAGCCAAGAAATCCGGACCGACAAAGATCTGATGGAGACAAGAACCACGATGCCGTCTCAAGACCCAAGTACCTTATCATGTAATAGTTTGTAATAAGTAGTTAATGATGAATTGTGTGCTTAGCCTCACATAGATTAAGTGGAAAGTTCATCCTTATCTTGAAGTAGGTAAAACAGTATTAATAAATAAACTGTGTTCAATAATAATAATTATTATTCTATTTCCTAAACTATTAAAGCTGTATTATTTTTTGTTGATTAATTAATAACACGAGTTTAAAGTTAAGGTTCTTATTTTAATGTGAGATATGTTTATGAATAATAAAAACATGTTAAAAATTGAAGGACAGATAGACCCATTTGGTTATACGGAGTTGAGCTTTGGGGCTCCACTAAACCTTCCAATTCATCTCGTATCCAATACTTACAATCAAAGATACTTCTTGAAATCCTCAATGCTCCTTTTTATGTCACAAACATAGTTATCCATAAAGATCTTAATGTTTCGTATTTTTCTGATACTATCTGAAACCAGATACCTATCCTTTTATAGCGGACTCCATACCCAACCGAATCCACTAGTCTCTCAACTTGCCTCAAACTCAATTACCTATATTAACTGAGGCGTCTAGAAAGAAGATGGTCAAAAGACCTAAGAGTTTTACATTAGAAATTTTCCTTGAAGTTTTACTAATGAATAGGTCTTAACTTGTTATTGACAAATCATTGTGATTTTCCCTTATGTAATCATTTACCTTACATTTTCTTGTTGTATATAACGTATATAGTTGTAAAAATCAATAAGTGGTTAAAATATAAAAATGAAAAAAATTAAATAACTATTACCAATTTTTAAAAACACCAATTAAAAAAAAAATTGGTTTTAAAAATTATACCCTTGAGCGAATATTCGTACAAAGCCACTGTCAATAGAGACATAGACATCATATAATTATTGGACAGACTATTAGATCCCAAACAACTGGATATTAGTTCTGGGAAGGCCAGGACCCTGGATGTCCATTGAAATGGAGGAGGCGACTAATCGCTGTTTGGCCATGGCATCTTAATTAGTTGTAGCTACAATCATGCCACCACGTTACGTAATCAGCAATACATTAAAGCATTCTGCAGCTGTCATATAAGGTATGTGATATGACGTAAGCGGATTAAATAGAACATTTCTTGTATAATGGTGGCTTTCCTTCCAATATGTAAGAGATAGTTTGATTATTTTAACCCCAAGAAGCAATTATGTTATTATACTTTTCTAAAAATAAAAAAAATAATGGGAATTGTTTCCTTCTATGTGATCGTGATAGTAATGGTGGGAACCTATGTCCTGGATGCAAGTCTGTTGTTATATTCTTTAAAACCCGTGAAGATTTCTTTATTTTAAAAGACTTAATTAAAGCCTCATATATATAGGGTGTCCTGAATTTCAGAAACTTATAGGGGACCGAAAAACTAAGACAAAAAGTCCTTTAGAAATTTTCTCGTGTTTGCTTAGTTTTAGAGAAAATCACAAAAAAAGAAACAAAACAAGTTTTTATTTTTATACTTATTTATTTACATTTATATTTATGCTATGGTCTTTTTAATGTAAATATTGCTCAAAATGTTGTCCTCTTGCACCGATGCAAGCATTACAACATTTAAAAAAGCATTACAACATACAACCAAGGTACTACTCCTCCACGTCCAATCCTTCGTTGTGGATAAATTAAATCCAGCCAAGCTCGAGCAACTCTGCTATAATGAGTTGGACATCCATCGAGTTGGAACCACATTTCAATCCGCTGCTGTAAGGGAATGTCATCTAAATAATTAGAAAAGTCGTTCTCCGAAAAATGTGTAAATGTGATGCCATTCAATCTTCCAGGTAAAAAATATGGCCCCACCAGTAATCCGTTCCAAATTCCAAGCCAAACGTTAATAGCAAATTCATGCTGAAACCTATTCTCTCTAATAGCTCTGGGATTTTCAAGAGCCTATACATGATAATTTCTTTGATTAACAATTCCCCCTCTTGTAAAAATAGCTTCATCGGTCCATATAATGTTGAATGGAAATAAATTATCATCGCGAATTTTGTCAAGAAACCAGTTACTAAAATTCAATCTCTTGACATAATCTTGAGGTAATAAATACTGAACTTTTTGAAGATGGTATGGGTAGCGATTCTCACCTTCCAAAGTTCGCCATATTGCCTGCCGCTATATTGCTAATGCAGCAAGTGCTCTTCGGATGCTAGTCTCAGAATTTATTACCTCAAGATTATGTCAAGAGATTGAATTTTAGTAATTGGTTTCTTGACAAAATTCGAGATGATAATTTATTTCCATTAAAAATTATTGCTGCCGCCATCTTGACCCGTGCATAGTGGGACATTTGACTGATTTTCTTGGCCAAAAATATTTCTGATGTTTAATTCATGACCCGATACGCTGAAAAATAGATAATATATGAACATAGAAATGGGTTTTAAGAAAATAATAGGGTTTTTGCTGTTAAATAAAAACAATATTTTATCAATTATCCTATTTAATTATTAAATTATTTTATTAATGTTAGTTATACCAAATTAATTTTTTTTTTAAATTAACTATCAATGTTTATCAATTACACGCACGCACGTACAAACACACACACACACACACACACACACACACACATACACCACTTCCTTGAAATCATTTACAAAGTGATGGCAATTCCTTCTTTATCAGATGACCCATCTTCATGACCACTGGAAATAGTTTTAAAAATCACTTTGATGCGATATATAGAAATTATAGCCTAAACCAGTTATTTGGGCTGCTAACATTGGATTTGCAAAAAATTTCGACATGTGTTTTCGTCATTTGTGTTGCCGAATCTAGGCTTATAGATATCTAAAAGAAGTCCTAGTTTGTATTTTATCTGTTTTTGAATATCTGCCTTCTTTTATTTTTTAATTTGTTTTTTTTTCCCTTCTTGCCACTTCTTCACTGGTTATTTACAATTAAGCCTTCAAATGGTGGAATCCTTGCACGCAATGATTCTTCATTAACTGATGTATTTCTGCGACAACTCCTTGATGTTGCAACCACATATATAACAAAAAGTTGCGGCATTACACACTTAATAAACCATCCAAATTTTAAAGATTCTTCATTAACTGATGTATTCATTATCCTTGCGACAACTCATTGTTGGACATCTTTTGATAATAATTTACATTGCACCGTTCCACATATATAACAATTAGTTGAAAATCATTGTAGACGTGGTTTGAGTTGCGGCATTACACACACAGAACGTTTTGATTAAGTGTTAACCATTGTCACAACGTGTGCTTAACACTATACAATCTTTGTATATCTTGTTTCTTCAATTGATAACAGCAATGTAACCGTTTGGGCTGAAGAATTTATATCTGAATTAATCGTCCAAAAATCTACTATCCTTCCTGCATCGGTTCAATTTTACCCTTCCTTACTACCCAAAACGATTGAATATATTGTTATTTGATCTTTTTCCTGGAATTAACCATCGTAATCCTTAAAAGAACGGAAGATCCCGAGTTTCTTTATCCCAGAGTACCCGTCAACGAAAATTATCCTCTCTTGTTCTTCCCTTGCTTTGATTAATGGGGACTGTCTGGGGGATTCGAGATGAAGCTGAGGAGACGGAACAGGTTTATCTTCGGGATCCCTAGGCGGGATGGTACTCTGAGCTGGGATTCTATTTCAAAACAACGGCAATACGCTGGGTATTCATATACCAATGCCTAAAAACCAAAAACCCTTATATCCTTTTCATTTATTTTTAACTTTAAACACTAATCATACCTCCTTATATCCGTTCCAATCCTTCATCATTCGTGCTTTCCGGAATTCCTTACCCCAACTTCTATTCGTAAAGCAGCTTCCATATTCCAAAAATCCGAAAATCAACAACTCAGACAATCAGCCGCCAAGAAAGATTTTCTTATTAGTTGAAAATCATATATATCATATATATGTATATGTATGTGTCATATATATGTATGTCAAGGGATGACTAGGTATGTAATATACCTTGATACAGTGTATATATTGAAAAGAAATTGTATGCTAGACATAATCCCTAATGGTTTTCTTCCCCTGCTCTATATTTTTTTTAATTTTGTAGACAAACGTATCAGAGGCATTTACTTCCTAGTGTAAATCTTAAAATAAAAATATTTATGCTAGAATATATGATTGCACATTTGTAAATGCTTAAATTTTTAACCAATTTTTAAATTGGTTTTGTTTTTCTATTTTTTATTATTTTATTTTTTATTTTTTTTAATTGCAAGAAACTATTTTGCATAGTAACTTAAATCGTTCTATAATTTAACACGCACGCTAATCAAAACAAATTTTTTACAAAATGTTTCCTTAATCGATTAGAAAAATATTAATACATGGTTCGGAAATAGAATCCAAAATACTTACAGCCACATAATCTGTTATCTTTCAAATAATTTCTAAGTTCGTATCGAAAGAGCTTTTGTATTATTATCATTATTATCTGTTATCACCTATTTGAACGACATTTCCTTATCGATTTATGTGACTACATAGCGCGATAATGGTTCAGTAAAAGTTTTATTTCCTTTTAGATAGCCTAATATCTTTTTCTATTAAGATAAATCAATTCGCAAACCGTCGTCCGATACTGGCAGAAGTAAAGAGAAGTCTTCAAGATTTGATCTGACATCTACGTTTTAATAGTAGAAGTAAGTCATATCGTTTTAGTAACTTTTTACGTTTGGTTATCAAACTTCTAATTTTTGAAAGAGTTTCATCCTCTTATTTATAAATACAAAAACCGTTACATTTAATGGTCATGATAATGCGAGTAACATGAATTACAGTAGGAGAGAAATAAAAGACGTTTTTATAAAGTATGAAAGTCGTAAAAAAAAACATGGCTCAGAAATTTGCTATTTGGAAAACCTAAGGTTTATATCTACGTTTATGTATAATTTGTCCATAAGCAATATTTCCATAGAAAAAAAAAAGATCCTGGTCAAATATGATGAATATTGCGTGGGCAATATATGCAATATCATTTCCTCAAAATTCAGTTCCTCTACCGATTGTTTTTAAAACACAATTATATTCTTAGTTTTAGATTGTACAATAAATATATTTTAGAAATGATCGCCCTTTATTTTTTATTTTAATGACTATTTGGACAAGAGACTTACCTGGAACACTCATACAAGATTGAAAAGACAATTAGCTCCACGTCGATTTCAACTGCTAAAACACATACAACACTTACAAACGTTCAAATCCCCCGATTCACTATAAGAAACTTATCCATATGACGATTATCAGATCTATTTGGATTTAAGGTATAGAGTTATGGGTATCCACCAAACCACCGAATTCTTTCCGCATCCAATCACCCCAATCCAAAATCCGTCGAAAAATCTTTAATGCTCCTTACTTAGTCAACTTAACACTCATCTTATTCCACTTGTTGCATAGCTTACTTCCCATTCTATTTCTGGCAATCCTCTGAGGCGTCTAAAAAGAAGATGGAAGATCCTCATGATATTCTTTTGTAGATATTCATTAGAGCACTACCACTGGGTAGTTCCTCTACAAGTTTTAATCATGTCATTATTTGCATTGTACACCGCATATTTACTAGATGTATTTTTTAAAACAGTTGTAAATTTCTGTTAATAAAAGAATAAAGATTAAGATGTTCAACAGAAATTGTTCCTCCTAATTTTTTTTACTGTTCTAATTTGTTCGATTATAATCCATAAAAAAAAAAAAAAAAAAAAAAAAAAAAAAAAAAAAAAAAAGCACATAAGTACATTTTAATATTTCTTTATTGAAAGAACACACTGGAACCTTAATGGTGAATGTAAAGCTAGTAAGAACCTTAAATGAATTTTAAAATCTCTTCTCTTGTATTGGTCAATCATCAGAATTTACGTCTCCAGAATAAAATCTATTATTATAGATACAACACTTGCATTAAGCGTCATACTTTCCTCCATGAATTTTCGCTGTCTGGATATGTGTCATAAATTACATGCAACTTAATCTGTTATGCGAAAAGATGGGCTTGCCTGGTTATTGATCAATGCAGCTCTGGAAAAGACGCACAGGACTCAAGGCAAACATATTTCTGACATCATCTTCAGCCGTCTTATCCAAATAATCGGCTTTGCTTAAGACCTCGATAAATGAGTCCTTGAGAAATGGTTTTCTGTTGTTCACGAAGTCTTTAAAAGACAGGTATTGAGATTGGGTTGAATGAGGGTAAGATCAAATATATGAGAGCTGGGTCTGGAGCGGAGACATCAGACCGTGACGATAGGCCTATTCACTTTACAGAACATGGAATGTGTTATGGAAAAAGTACCACAGAGAAAACCTGTCATCGGATTGTTAAAGCTAATACATGCCATTTTGGCCGCAGAAAACACCTGAGGAAGTTCCTACCTTTCTTGTAACACTTTCTCCCATACGAGACCCTTAATATACCTTTCTGGTCTGTGTATCAGAAACTTGGACACTCACTAGAAAATAGGAGAAGTAGTTAGTTATATTTAAAAGGAAGATCCTTAGACTAATATTTCGGCCAGTCAAAGTCGGAACAAAAACCTAGAGGTTGAAGAAGAAATGGGATATTTACCAATTTTATAACGGGGCTGATATACTGAAGTTCACTAACTTAAAACAGGTGCTCTGAGATCGCCACGTAGCACAAGTGGCGCAGGAGGAATATCAAACAAGTTGACGAGAAGTAATACCAAACTTGGGGAGGAGAAAAGTCTTGGCTTAGGTAGGAGGAAAAGACCGCCATTGATTTTAACACCGCTTTTAATATTTTAAGACCGCCTTTCACTTAACACCTGCAAGGTGCGATGACGCACATGATCGAGGAAAATGGTGAATCAGGATTGTGGTGACCAAGGCCGAAACCAGTCTTTAGTGCCAAGGATTGCGAAATTTATTGATTTTTTTTTTTTTTCTTATGGCCTGTTGCCCTATTTTACGGACAAAAATATAATTATGTCATCGAGCTAAAAATGTAACATTTTATTTGTTTATTTGTTTTTTTAATTTTAAACACTAAGTAATTATACGAAAAAAATACATAACAAAATTAGAGTATGAAAAAAACAACAAAAAAAAAAGATAAAGTACTACATTGGAACAAATCGATACTTATGACTTATTAAACAAGGATAGAGAGAATGCAAAAAATAATTAATCAGTTTATAGTACCCACATCTTCTTAGTGGAGCGCTCGCTCGGTCCGTTTCCAGGATATGACGAAGATAAGCCCTACGAAAGAGAGAGAAAAAGAGGGTGAGAAAGTTTGCTGGCTGTTTTAGATTGGGTTTGTCGTTTTTCTCGCAAATTTATTCTTTCTTAATTGTATCTATACTGGTAAAAGATACTTATTCTTAGCTTATTCCTATCAAAAGGAGAACATTTTAGTGTAAATCAGCCAGGAATGTAATGGACATCTTTTAGCTGGAGGTCTAAAATTTTTTTGTTTAATGTTTTTTTTTTTTTTTCAATTTTAAAAATGTATCATTTTGACATACTTTAGCTCTGTTGAAGATGCTCGGATCGAAAATTTGCTGTTTCCTTACCAGAAATTTAATAGAGAAAATTTTTTTTAATAATATTTATCGCTAGGACTTACAGTTTGGTTTGGTTTTACAGGCTGTATTGGTTTTTAAGAAAAAAAAGTCATGCTTGCCTAAATTTTTTAACTGTTGGAGCATTTTGACACGCTCTAGCTCCGCTGGTATTGCTCTGATCGATAATTTTACTACGGTTTATGTTACAGAAATTGAAAGACAAATATTTTATGTTATATGACATATGTCGCTAGGATCTACAGTTTGGGAGCTATATTGATTCGAATGGAAAAAGTAACGCTGTAACGTTTTTCACGATCAAATATGTAACGTTTAATTTAATTAATTAAATGACCTTCTTCATGACCTATTATTTTTCTCAGCCATAAAAAAATTGATTTTTTTTTTTTTTATAGCAACAGCAAATCACGCACAAAGCAAAATTGATAATTGTGTTTATTTGCTCGTCATATTCGGCTACTTCAATATTTAGTAGACAAGCGTTCTAAAATTCAAATTAATTAGAAAACTCAATTACATGACAATAAGTAGACCACTTTGGACGTACGGATTTGAACTTGGTACTCCTCTAAACCATATAATTCTTCTTCTTTCAATGATATCCAAAACCCTTGTGTTTATTTACAAGACTCGGACTTCAAAGATAAAACAATTAAGCTTTAGGGAACTTCAAATAGAGAACTTTTATTGAAGTTCTATCAATGCGTAAGTTGCTTTTTAAGTTATTATTATGTTGGTTATTGTAACCATCTTTCCACACATCGAATGAATGAATACACTTTCGTATTGAATATTAAAAAAAAAAAAGTTATCTAATAATCTCCAAAAATTTAATATTTCACATCATATTGGGGTAAATAAGTAATATTTTTGGGATACATTGTCGTGAAGAAGTATTTACCGTTGCACTATGATTTCCTGTAAATCGTTTGATGGAAAAATATTTCTTGCAAACTTCTCGGATTTTCACAAAGTTTTCACTCCTATATTTCGTGTTCATTCGACTCTCAAATTACTTACATAAATTTACGCTAGGTTTCAGAGAAACAACAAAATATAAAATAAATGAAATAGTGCACAAATTATCTGAGACTAGTTAAGTGAAATTTATAATTAAGAGATAATGCAGGCAGACTGATGAAGTTGGGAGTCAGAGTAGATGATGTAGACTTCATGGACATGACTTATAACATGAAGTTTATTTTGATGTGAGTTGTAAAGTTGTGTTGCAAAACTTTCCTAACATAGCTGAGCAAGCAGCAATCTTAATATAAATGAATATCTCTTAAATAAAGATATAATTATAATAATAATTATTACCTTTAAATATGAAATTATATATTGTTAATGAAACCATATATATATAAACTCCCCGTCAAAGGTATTGCAATACCCATAATTCTCGAGATTTTCTTGGTTTTTACCTTAATCCATTCTAGGTTTACATTAATAATAATATTATTTATTAAAAGTGAGTCATTTTCAATGTTTTTAAACTGTTGATAACAAACGATAGAATTTATTTTTATTTTTTTTTCAAATTTCCTTCAGTCCATGTTTATCATTCGTTTCGTTATTAACAAGTACGCCAAGTCTAATGGAAGTAGTCATTCAAGCCATAGGTGGCAATATTTATTAAATATAAATTAAAAATTTTATTGGAAGAAATATTGTAATTTATTTTAGTAAAAATTGTTTACGTCTAGGAATTTTTATTATAGACTTCAGCACCTGTTTTTTATTATGAAAACAAAACTACGTTTTTATACAATTCAAATATTTCAAAGCGTAGCAATACTTTTGATGAGGAGTTTATATATATACACAAGGTGCTCAATATTTGATGGCCACACCCTTTTTTTTTTTCTAAGGTTTTTGAAGTTTTGATACGAAAAACTCAGGGTCTTAACTGTGTCAAATAAAGTTTCTTTGAAGATTATAGTCTGCGCTCCAACCTTCTCCAGTTCTCCAGCGACCCTGACTCTGGAATTTCCAATGGGTTGTGGTATTTTTTACGACGGATATCGATAGAAAATCAAATTTTGAATCGATTTTATACCATTGATTTTTTTACCCGGGGCACCGTTTCGCCGCAAATCGCGAAAAAAAATTTCATATTTTTGTTTAAAGTTTATTTTATTTTTTCAATCCCAGTTTTATATTGCTTATTTTCTTAAAATGATTTTTCGCGATTTGCGGCGAAACTTTGCCACTGATAAAAAAAATCACTGGTATAAAATCGATTCAAAATTTGATTTTCTATCGAAATCTGTCGTAAAAAATACCACATCCCATTGGGAATTCCATAGTAAGGGTCGCTGGAGAAGAACTGGAGAAGGTTGGAGAGCCGACCATAACCTGAAAAGAAACTTTATTTGACACAGTTAAGACCCTGAGAGTTTCGTTTCAAAATTATAAATCTGTGAGAAAAAAAAGGCCATAAAATATAGAACACCCTATGTGTTTATAAATATATAAATATATATATTTATATATTTATATATAGGTGTCAAAGATCAGAAGCGATTTCGTGTTTGACATATATTTCAACAAAGACCTATGGTTATACGTAGGAAAAATAACTTTTCTTTTTAATATATGAGGTCTCTCATCCATTTTCTTTTCAATCCCATATAGAGCTAACTGTTATGTTGATCGTGTCCATCTCATTATAAGTACATTATAATAACTAAATAATAATAATAAAGTGGAACCTTTTTTACTTTATTTTAATTAACTTTATTTATTCATCAAGATCTGTCAAACACCAAATAACAACGTGGGGATTGTATTGCCCTCAGCGTGGAAAATATACTGAAAAAGAAATCATAAAATTGCTACCAATTAGCGCGGAACCCTTTCCAAATTGAAATAAATGGAATTCGGATTCGGATTCAGTAATGAAATTCCTATTGGGATCAACATTAGGACCTCTTGTGCCAAAACAATTGTCTTTTTCAATCTGCGATATTTTTCACGGTACATTTAAAAACATTTTTGAAATATTTTCAGAACGAATACATATATTTTTTTTTTTTTTCAAAGAATCTAATTTCCTCTTCTTTTTGTTTGTCTTTTGTCTTTCAGCGTCGAGCCGTGCTTAATATCCGTCCATTCCGTGGTTAGTTTTTAAGCTGTCTAAATTACTTCCACGGGCTCACATTTAAAATTTGAACATGAATATTATAGCTTCTAGATTCTTAATTTTTTACAGAAAATAATAAATTCGAAAGAATATATTACTGCGTGAATTATAAATTAATCTATTAATTCTGAATGAGAAAAAAACTGACGTTCAATTAAAATTCACAAGTCTGTAACGTGGAGAGAAATAAATGCCAGGATCTCTATATTATGGGAGAACAACTAGCTTGGAAATTTCTAGTCTGATGCAAATATCGTAAAAGAGTTTGTATGTGTTTTTTTTTAATTTATTTAATTTATTGTATTTTTTTTTTCTTAAGTTGTGATATAATATTGTTCTATTCTTATTGGTATGAGTTGATTCTAATTGTCGGATCAAGGTGTACCAGTGGATGATTGGAGCAAATTTTAGTTTTTGGAAAAATTAAAAAAAAACATATAAATCTGTTTCATATAGACTTTTTCTCTAGTATTTAACACAGGATGATAAATCAAAATTGTTTTATAGTTGACTAAAACCTGAATGTAAAATTAAGTTTTCTATAGATACCATTAATGTTGAACATTTTACGAAGACTAAACAACAATACTTTCTTATTAAAACCATTATAGACGTAACCCTTACGAATTTACAGTATAGTTAAAAAACACAGACTCTCTAGTCAAAAACATTAAGACTTATTGCTCAATCACATTGGTACGTCAATTATATAACCTAACTCTCAAACTCATACGTATGGTACAAGATCACATCCAGACTTCATTAAAAATATTCTATGAACATAGTGACAATCTATGTCCTCAAGAAATAGGATACCAAATAAGACTAAATACCAGAAGAAAGCTAAAAAGAATATGGTTAAGGGATCAAATCGGTTAAAATCAATTAAATATCTTGTTAGGAGTAATCTTTATATCATGCTTGCTGTTACGGGATAAGTGACAAATCGGGTAAACCAGACAGCTATTGGCACACTTAAGCAATATTCATATTATAATTATTTAAAAAATAGTTTGATAAAGTTCAAATTTATTGTCATTTCCCCTTAATTACTATACTTCAAACTAAACAATAAAGTTAAAAACAAACATTATTACTGGAATGTATTTTACAAGATATTGATAAGAACTAATTTAAAATAAGTCATTAACACCCTAAAGATATGTTTTAAAACAAAACATTGTAATTCTCTTTCGTACCCGTATAGTAAACATTAATTACTCAATCGTTTTCATTAGTATTCTAAGACCACTTTTCAGTTTCGTGAGTTTCAATCGTACTTTTTAAACCATCTGCTAATAATAATTAAAAATTTCTGCTGCTATAAAATACCAAGCACAAAGCGATTTTACTTTCTTATTGTCAATTCTGGATGCAATAAAAAATATTTAATTAGTTATTTTTATTTTTTTATTTATTTTTTTCGTCCTGGATATTGGGAAATTTTTACTAAAAAATTGCGGTAAATGAGCTCCTCAGTATCAGCTTATCTCTCGTGCAGTTTATTGGTGACATTTTACTGAGCGATTTTTTTAATTTCTTTCGATTGATTAGTGATTATTTGGGTTCAAAATGAGTAAGGATCTAAAATGCTTAGATTGTGGGATAAAACGCCAGTTGAGAAAATAAATTATAAATAATTAGTTGATAAATCATCGTGAATTGTATTTATATTATTTTTCAATCATTTACTAGGAATCTGAAATTTTTACTATTCCAGATTCTTATTCCTGGCTGCTAGAGAAAATACAAAATAGATCTGGTATAGGTGTGCCCAATAAATTAAAAAAAAAATAAAAAAAAAATTGTAAAAAGTGTTATGTTTTAATTTGTGATGAACATACTACATATACTTGTAATAATTGTATAGAAATAGAGGAAATGATCTAGCTGATAAATAACACATATGTAAATACTAAAATATTTAATAATTGATTGGTTAGGCTTTTTTTCCTTCTTTTTTTTTAATTATTTAATACATAAATATCTTTGTAAATTTAGTAAAAATATATTTTTAATCCTTATGCTACATATTACAATTATTAATACATTTTGATGACATTTATTTACCATTTTTAACTATATATTTGGCAACATAACACTGTATTTTTTATGAAAATCAAAGACGTGAAGGAAATGCTCACCCAGCGACTAACAGTGTGCCAGATCGGCTAGCGAACAACACCGGGTTAACAATTAAATACGGATGCTCAAACACAACGGAAGCTTAAACGATTTGATATCAACATCATCGCTAAAGGAGTGCGCCGTGTCTTGAGACCAGCTAGTTTGCGAGGAAGGGCAAAAGTTAAAAAGCCAATGCTAACAGATAGACTAAGGTTCGCCAAAAAATATGCCTTATATTCTTAAAATGATTGGTAAAATGTCCTATGGTCTGACGAGACAAAAATTAATAGATTTGGATCTGACAGGAAAGAATGGATATGGAAAGAACGAAAGAAACAATTAAAGGCATGTTAAACCAATACTTAAATATGGGGGGGGGGGGGGGGGGGTATAATGCTATGGTGATGCTTCATGTCAAAAGGTGTTGGTATCATAGTTTTATGGTTATGTCTAATCATTATACTTTGGTTAACAGCTTGAATTTCGAAACTGCGTGAATTTTATATATCGTTAATCACCAACGTAAGAGACGTAATATATTTGATTATTAATGCAAGAGATAGACTTAACCTATCATTATAATTTTGCTGATGTCTGATCTCATCAGTTTAAACATTGTTTTTTTTTCCTAAAAATTACTTTGAGTGACGTCTGAAAATTAATTATCCGCTCCGTCATCCAATCCGATTATGGAACTGGATACGTTTCGTAACGGAAAAGAGTCGGTTCGAAATGACCCTGACATAGCCTGATGATGGTGATTACCAGGATCCTGCTAGTATTCCCCCCACTATCAGCATCCAGCTGCCCGCTTCACTGTTTTGGTTATCTGAGTGCAAGGCGTCACACGTAGTGAGTGCGTACAGGACTATCACTGACGGGCAGTATTGTGTCGTGTAAAGTCGTGATTAAGTAGGGTATGAGCAACGATAAAATGGCAAAGGTATGTTTAAAAATATCTTCTAGAATATTCTATTTTGTAGTTTCAATTCAATTAACATCATATTTATGTTTATTACTTCACACACAAAAAAAAATCAATTTATCCCTGACAACAATATCTATCTATCTAATAATACTATCTATAAATTACAGATTTTTCCAACTAACATTTTTTAACTAATAGGGTTTATATTACTTAAACAAATAAATTAACAATCAATTGTTATTCGAAATAAACAGAGTTTAGAGAAAATAGCGGTCAGAGCTAGAGCGAGTCGAAAAACCCTAGCTCTTATAAAATATAGGAAAACGGGTTTTTCATTCAGTTTTCTCAGTTCCCGAAGTAGTAGATCTTAGCGACGAATATTATATACCAAAGATCTCCTCTTTTAAAATTCTAATTAGGATACTGTCATCAAATGTTTGATTCGAGTATCACCTCTATCAGAGTTACTAGCACCACAAATGTTTACTAGAGCGTGTCAAAAAAAGTATAGACCCCAGTCAAAAGATTTTTTCTATGCCAAAAATTAAACGCATTACCAGCCGATGTTTTTTTTCCTCCTCTGAGAACCAAAACGTCACATTAAAAATGTAATTATTTTTTGTGAAAACCTAAAGGGTTTTTGAAAATGCTGCTCAGTTTTAAAATAACGTCATTATTGAAATCCTTCTGGAAAAAAAAAATAAAAATAAAAATTGGTTAGTCTATAGTGGGTTATTTTTCACCACCTTTATTTGATGATAGCTTTTTTTTTTTCGTTTTTCTTATGAATATTTTAAAAAGAAAACGAGAAAAAATATTATAAATCCCGGAACTTAAATTAACCAAAAAAAATTTAGTTATATCATTTAGTTTATAAGAGTGCTACCAATGTTTAGTCTCTATACAAGTCCTTGTCATACTGTTACTTTGCATTGTAATTACCGCATATTCACTGGATGTAGTTTTGTAATGCACTTTTAAATTTCTATTAATAAATAACAACAAAAAAAATAAAAATCAGTAACATACAAACACATTTTCTCTTCAGAAGTTCATACTAAAAAATACAAATATTCTGATAGGTAGTGGAAAAAAGGGATTTTTAATAGAACTCTAAACAACATAAAAATTGCTCCTTTAAACAATGCCCTGTTGTCCACATTCTGCTTTTGATCAATTTAACTTTTTGCTTTGTTTTATATTCATAAAAAGGTTTAATATTTTTTTCTCTTAGAAAAAAAATTTTTTGTTTAACAATTTATAGAAATTTACAACTGTATACATTATATACAACAAGTAAATTTGAGGATTATGATAACAATGACATGTCAATAACTTTTAAAATTTTACGATACATGTCGTTCCCGTAATTGTTTCTTTTGTTCTTTCCATATCTCGTCAGATCCAAATCTATTAATTTTTGTCTCGTCGGACCATAAGACATTTGACCAAACATTCGCATATTTTTTTGGAGATTCAAGGTTTAAGACCTGCTTTATTCTTTTCAGTCCCTTTCAAATAGTGTTCCATAAAATCACCTAATGATTCCCAAACAAATCCGTTACCTCAGAATGTCACCACTTGATGCCACTATTTGTCTTTCTAGTTATATTGTATTTATTTATTGTGATAAGAATAAGGCAACATCGCACAACATATATAAATATATCTTGTTTATGATGACTGCGGCAAAGTCTAGATAGCCTAAAAAGAGAATTTTTTTTTTTATTTAGAATATGTTGAAGCAATGATGTTTTCAAATTTATTTTTTCTAAACTCTCCGCTCATACCTCACTGATAGAACTTTTAAAGTTAATCATAACTTTTCTTATTCATCTCTCTTTACCCAATCTGCAGGTGTTCCTCAAGGAAGTATTCTAGGCCCAATCCTCTACACGGTGTATACAGCTGACATCCCGACAAATCCTAGCAACATCCTCACCACGTATGCTGATGACACTTGTGTGCTATCAGTAAACAATGATCCCTTTATTGCCTCCCAGACACTCCAATCCCATATCACAAACCTTCAAGAATGGTGTCGAAAATGGAGGATCAAAATAAATCCAAATAAATCCCATCAAATAACCTTTACCCTTCGTCGTAAACCTACGACTTCCTGTCCTACAATATCCTTTAATGATGTCCCACTAATCCCCGTTGAACAGATCCGCTACCTAGGACTCCACTTGACAAACGTCTTACGTGGAATCCACATACTAGACTAAAACGACAAGAAACTGCCCGTCGTTTTTGACTAGTTCAACATTTACTTGACAAACGTTCAAACCTTCCAATCAATTACAAAAGACTCATATACATAACAGTAATTAGACCAATTTGGAAATACGGAGTTGAGCTTTGGGGCTCCACTAAACCATCCAGTTCATCTCGTATCCAATTCATTACAATCCAAAATCCTTAGAAAAATCCTAAATGCCCCTTACTTCGTCACAAACTTATCCACAAAGATCTTAATATACCTTACGTTTCTGACTTAGCTCAAACCAGATATCTATCCTTTCATTGCAAACTCCACAACCATTCAAATCCATTAGTGTCACAACTTGCTTCTCAATCCGTTCCAGATAACCCTCCGAGGCGCCTGAAAAGAAGATGGCCTCGAGACCTTTTGATATAGTACCTCATTATATAGAACCTGTAGAAGTTCTACCAATGGGTAGTTGCTTTAAAAACAAGAGACGTGTCATTTTTATCATTATCATCATATTTACTTGATACATTGTATGTTTATATTGTAAATACAGTTGTAAATTTCAATAAATAAATTTAAACAAAAAAAAAATTTTAAATCTATTTTCTCATTTAAAGCGTGTTTTTTTAGTTATCTAATAAATAAAAACTATAATTTTATTTTAAATAATCTAATTCATAAGAAGATACTATAATTGACAAGCACCAGAAAATGTTTAAGACACCTTTCAATGTCACAAATAAACTTCTCCATAATGACCCAAAATGTTAATAATTAGGTAGATGATTTGAAATGTTTCAATAATATAGCCAGTAAGATATTATTTATAATGAGATGTTGCCTTCCTTTTAAAGGAAAATAATAGAAGTGGTGGTGAGATAAAATTTTCTGTCTGTAATTGTGTTTTACAACTGATCATTAGATAAAATTCCCACAAAAGGTATTTATCGCCTGAACAAACAATCCCTGCTTCGTTATTTGCTGTTTCCGTCTACCTTAGCGGCAGTCAACAAAACACCGTTCTAATTATCGTTATCTCTTCATTTCGTACCTGCTCAATACAATGACATCAATAAAAAAATATAGCATTTAATGGAACACACTAAAAATAAATAATGATAGTTAAAAAAAAAGAAAAAAAGAGGGTTATTGCACGATTCTTCGGAATTTAATAGATCATGTTTTCAAATATATTTAATTTAAATTTGTATTATTAAATTTCTGCTAAATCTTTTAAGAGATACTTAATCATTTCTAGTATCCTAGTAATAATTTCAAAAGTCTATATGTAATTAAATCTTCGTATTTTTTAAACATTCGTGTAATATTGACGTATTGTTATATTTATTTCTTTTAAGGATTCCCCAGTCATAAGTATTTAAATATTATAAATATATCAATAATAGTATTATAAAAAGCATTCAACTCCTTTTTATTAATAGTAAAAAACATGTGACATGTTTCGGGAAACAAGGTCCCATCATCAGACTGAAAACAATATATCTACTATATATATCATTATAAATTTCCCTTTGAAACAATCTCTTGGTGTTAACATACCGTGTCAGTTTCATTTACATTGAGTCTATAGAATACCTCTTCTACTTTATGGGTACAAGGGTCAATCCTAATCTCTACTATTGTTATTAGTACTAAGTTGGCCAATCTTATATTATTAATTTATTAATTATACCAGCATATATAGATCCTATTTTATCCTATTTGATTAAAACAATCAATAATGCAATAAACTACAAAACGGACACAAATAAAATAGGATCTATTTATGCTGGTATAATCAGGCAAAAAATCAGGCGTCCTAAATCTTAACACATGTTATTCCAATACAATACATTCAGACTAATAATATACATCATATACATCTACCTGTATCTGGGAATACCACCAGTTTTGGATATACCAATCCTTATATTTTTTTAAAATTTTCCAGTTCCGTAGTGTGCTATAATTGTTATAATTTAATAGTAGATACCAATAGCATATCTATATATCTAGTAACATTGTAAGTAGTTTCCTTCTCCGACATATTTTGTAATTATATGTAGTTAATTATTCTAACGCATGTTTTTCTATATATTTATATTGTAGCTAACTTTATGTTGTTTATATACATATATATATATATATATATATATATATATATATATATATATATATATATATATATATATATATATATATATATATATATAGAGGTGGACACACATATATCAATTTCTTGAAATTTACAACTGTATAAATATGTACATCAAGTAAATGAGCTGATAACGATTACAATGACGTCAAAACTTGAAAAGAACTACTCATCAGTAGCACTCTAATAAAAATTCTACACTAGAAGGTCTCTGGGCCATCTTCTTTTCAGACGCCTCGGAGGATTATCAGGAATGGTATGGGGAGCAAGTTGAGAAATTAGGGGTTTTGAGTGGTTATGGAGCTTACTATGAAAGGATAGATACCTGGTTTGGGCTAATTCTGCAACATATGGAACATTAAGATCTTTATGGATAAGTTTATTGGTGACAAAGTAAGGTGCATTGAGGATTTTTCGAAGGATTTTGGATTGTAAGGATTGGATACGAGATGAATTGGATGGTTTAGTGGAGCCCCAAAGGTCAACTCCGTACGTCCAGACAGGTCTAATCACAGTCATGTAAATAAGCCTTTTGTAATGAATTGGGAGCTTTGATCGTTCGTCTAGTAAATGTTGAAGTGGTCTGTAACGGCGAGCAGTTTCTTGTCGCTTTAGTCTTAACTTTATGTTTTGAAAAAACCTTTGTAACTGACATAATTTTATTTTAATCTGTTTTTCAATGTAGGGCATGATTATGAGAAAAATATAGTCTCGAAACGTCGCCAAAATAGTTGTTTTTATTCATTGACTGAACCTCAAGAACCTTATTAAACATCTATGTATACGTTCGTATGTACTTCTTTCTATGTATGGACTTGTTAAATATAAACAATAAACATTATAAACAATGTTTATTCTTTTTTTTTTTTATTTCCTAACCTCTGTAATCCGAATTTTTCGCTACCCGAACACCTTCTGGCAACAATTAGTTCGGATTAGTAGGATTCCGTTGTATCACAACCCCTCAAGTGCGATCTTAATAAACTTTTAAACAAATATTGCGGGGAAAGTTCTATTGGGACCGTTCAGTCAGAATCTAAGTAACTGTAATTTACTCTCAAATGAAATTCCTAGCGGACGTGTGAAAGGAATTCGTCGCTAGGTCAGATAATTAAGAATTCCCAGCGAATTTCCCCACACCCATCTCCTAGGGAACCAATATAAAGGAAAACTGCAATAAATTACTGGAAACCTAATTTACTCCAGGCAAAACTTAGTGCGTATTTTAAAAATTTTAAATTGCGTTGGGTTGTCGGTTTGAAAAAAAATAAAAATTGGTTCTATAAAGTGTTTCAAAAGTTTCCCTTCTTTTATATAAGTACAGGAAGTTTTGAAATGTGGCAGTTATGAAGTTTTGAATTGGGAATTAGTCACGATAAATCTAATAAAAATAGAAGTGGCAAACAGTGGTCTCAGAAGAATAACTCTTGATTTTTTTTTTTACAATCCTATGATTCGCTTTTGAAATAATTTATTCTTCATGTATTGGAGAATATGCTTTTCCCGTTTACGCCACGCTGAATTACGTATTAAAGAATATTTACATTCAAAATCGAAGAATGTTCACTAGCTATTCATATCTCATTCAGTCATAATTATCATTCGTTAATCATCACATTGAGATAAGATATTTCTTCTAGTGTAAATTCTATTGAATCAAATCTTCTACTAAAAATGTTTATACTTTCACATTTATCGTAATGTTTATTTATTTTAAAGATTTATCTTATATTTAAGATATTGTCATTACACACTGCTCCATATATTAATTTGATACACTTGGAAAAATTCTTCAATGAACCTACAGGAAGATAAAAGAAAGTGTTTTTTCGGCCCACCTATTATAATTTTAATGGGTTATTAACACATAAAGCTGCTATTTTGTTTTTAAAAAAAAATCGATTTTAAAATTTGCAAATATTGCAATTCTCCAATTTCTGTTGGAACACTCAATAAGGCTGTTTCAAATTAATTAATGGCTAATACGTTTTTCAAATTAAATTAGTTATTAAAACACCTATTTCTTTAATGTGAAAGAGAATTAAACAAATTACACCAAATCTAGCTTTAATAGTATAGTAGTTTTAAAAACCCTTTTTTAAAAACTGGAATTTGTGAAACCTACAATGGACCAATATCCCCCTATTTTTTATTAATTTTTTTTTTTATTATACCTGATAAACTATTTTAAACTTTAAAGATACCTTTCTTAAAAGGGGTCTTCTAAATTATCATAAATCAAGACTAATAATTGGTCTTCATGTAATTATTTACTTATTACAATTATTTACGTGCTTTAACCGCCTATTTTAAAGTATTCTCTGATGCGTGAAACCAATTTTTTTTTTGTTTTTTTAAACTGCAGTTTGTCATGTTTTCCATTGGGACAATTTAAATGAAAAACTTTTTCAATTACACTGAAAATTTATTCTATACCTACTTCAGCTGTTTATTCATTCATTTAAGTAATGATACATATATATAAACATTTTTTAGTGTTTTCTCATTACTTTATACGTTTTTTTTACACATTTTTTTTTTTTTTATTGATTGAGGAAAAGGTGTAAATACCCTCTTTTGTTTTTGAATTAAAGTTATTTTCCTGAAATTCTAACTCATCCTGCCACTGTCCTCACCACTTACGCTGATGACATATGTGTTCATTGCCTCCCAAACACTCCAATCCCATATCCTAACCCTTCAAGAATGGTGTAAAAAATGGAGGATCAAAATAAATCCAAAAACATCTCACCAAATAACCTTAACCCTTCGTCGTAAACCCACGACTTCCTTTCCTACAGTATTCTTTAACTGGAATATCATTCCAATATCAATCCCTGTTGAACAGATCCGCTACCTAGGACTCCACTTGTACAAACGTCTAACTTGGAATCCACGAAACAAGACTAAAACGACAAGAACCTGCCCGTCGTTACAGACTACTTCAACATTTACTAGACAAACGTTCAAAGCTCTCAATTAATTACAAAAGACTAATTTACATGACTGTGATTAGACCTGTCTGGAAGTACGGAGCTGAGCTTTGGGGCTCCACTAAACCACCCAATTCATCTCGTATCCAATCCTTAAATCCAAAATCCTTCGAAAAATCCTCAATGCACCTTACTTTGTCACCAATAAACTTATCCATAAAGCTCTTAATGTTCTATATGTTGCAGAATTAGCCCAAACCAGATATCTATCCTTTCATAGTAAGCTCCATAACCACTCAAATCCCCTAATTTCTCAATTTGCTCCCCATACCATTCCTGATAATCCTCCGAGGTGTCTGAAAAGAAGATGGCCCAGAGACCTTCTAGTGTAGAATTTTTATTAGAGTGCTACTGATGAGTAGTTCTTTTCAAGTTTTGTCACGTTATTGTAATAGTTAACAGCACATTTACTTGATGTATAAATTTTGTACAGTTGTAAATTTCAATAAATTGTTATTAAAACAAAAAAAAAAGTTACTTCCAATTAAAAAATGTTTACATTTTTTCTTCCATTAACAACTACAACAAGTTCCTTAATTGCGAGAAAGCAAAACAATGATTAACAACAAAAAGCTTTCAAAATAGTACCAGAAAAATTGGGGTGTAAATATGGGACAACTTCGAAAAAATCACCAAAAATAGTTTTAAGCGGGATAAAGCAATTTGAAACGGTAGAAAGTTTGTTTATTACAGGGGAAAAAACATTTACAGGAATTGTAATCATAACTGGCTCTTTCAGCCCCAGCACGATCTAAATTGCCACATTTGGGAACATTTTACCCACACCTCTCCCCAAACAAAAAGATGCAAGTCGTGATCTCTAACAAGAGATATGTCAATGTTCGCGGGAAAATGGGGGTCCATATTTACACCAACTCGACCTAAGAAAGATAGCCACTATCACATAAAACCTAAAAGCGTGCGTGACAATAGCTGTGCTTCAATAAGTACCTTAAGATCTCTGCCTTCCAGATATCATTGAGAAATTATTTTTAAATAAACATAAGAACATGGAACGAAAACTATTTCACATGTCTCTCAAACGTTTACTGTCCAAAATGAACACCAATATGCACAATAACTCAAGCTGAATCCACACTAGTTGAAAGAATAGTTCCAACTGCTCCCTGCTACTTTTTTACTTCGCGTAATTAACTGAATTCGGGTATATTATCTTAAAAGGTTTTACAGCTTAACCTTCTTGGCTGTGCACGATAATTATGAATAATTTAATGCTTTTGTTTTGTTTTTTTCAGGCACAGGTAGATGAAATGGATCAGCATGAACTAGATTGGATCGAGAATAGTCTGATCGAAGCCGAGAGGCGCAAATGCGTGCGCAAAGTCCTGAGCATAAAGAAGTTGACCGCAGTGGCCAAAGGAGATAACTACACCAGCGATCTATGCAGGCTACGTATCAAGGTGCAGCAGTACGACGGGAGGGTGGAAGACAGGTGGGTCATCTACAAGACGTTGCCTCAGACCACACTCCGCCACAAGTACATGAAGCAGTCAGGGCTCTTCGTCACAGAGTTCAGGGTAGGTTCTGGAATGCGATAATTAGTCACGGTCAAATATCTATTAACAAATTGCCTTTTTTGTTATTTCTTTGTTTTAATATGTTTATCAATATTCACAATTTTATAAACAAATATTCTTTTTTTCGCAATATATATATATATATATAAATATATATATACATTTTTTTTTTATTCAAAACAACAAAAAGAACCTTCTATCTTCAGCATTAGAATATGCCTTAAATAAACAACAAAATATAACAATCCTTTTTCAACAATTATTATTAATATGAGCATTCATATGTAATTTGGTTTTGTTGCTAGTGATTTTATAATTATTTCAACTGACGGTTGCTATCTAATTTAATTTAAATATATAACAATTAATTCATATTTAGTAACAAAAATGTCAATTAATTAAAAACGTCTATTCCTCTTAGCCAAATCTGTTAATTTACCACTAGGTTACTCTTACTAGATAAAATCACAGGCGGGGCTATTGGAAACAAGACCCCTTGTACCTCACTAGGATTTTTCATAAATCTAATCTAATAGATATTTCACTGATAGTTCAAGAGACAAATTTTGACATGCATGGAATGATTTTCTTGGTTTCTATAATTTTTTTAGGTTTTTTTTTTTTTGGAGTTGGGGAACCAGTGGATTCGACAATGACATGTAAATAACATGCAAAGAACTACTAGTAGGGCATCAATAATTCTACATTAGAAGGTCTCTTGGCCATATTTTCAGACACCTCGGAGGATTATGGGGATTGGGGTGTATAGCAAGTTGGGAGACTAGTGGATTCGAGAGGGAATGGAGATTACCGTGAAATAATTGGTTTCTAATTTGGGCTAAATCAGCAACATATGGAACATTAAGGTCTGTATGTATAAGTTTGTTTGTGACATAATAAGGATCATTGAGGTTTTTATGAAGGATTTTGGACTTTAAGGATTGGTTATGAGAAGGATTGGAAGGTTTATTGCAGCCCCAAAGCTCGATTCCATATGTCCAAATGGGTCTAATTAAAGTCATGTAAATAAGTCTTTTGTAATTTATTGGGATCTTTGAAGGCTTTTCTAGTAAATTTTGGGGTTTACGAAGTTAATCTAGTTTTGTAATTTTTTAATAAATAAACTAATAAATTTAATTATAAATGATGTATTATTGGCCAACATTTTAGCAACTAATAATATAATAATATCACCGTAATTATTTTATGAAAAATTAAAATTAAAGTACCTGATTGGAAACTGACACTAACTTGTCCGATGACACTAATTGAAAACTGGATATTGTCATTCTAATGTTCAATATTTAATCACCTAATGCAGGGACTGGCGATTAGCGGTAGTACGTAGTAGAACCAATGTCAGCAATAGACGTTTTGGATTTTATACTATGATCCAATATTTAAAATGGGCAAACAACAAGTCTTATTTACTGTGGTACTTTTTACTAAACGTTAGCTTAAAAAGAGTATATTTTTATACCAATATAATTATAATTTGTAAAACTAAGAATGAAATATAAATACATACTTGGACTAAAACTAGTCATTTTAAACTGTATTGATAGAAAACATTAAAAAAAAAAATGAATTACCGTCTGCGATTTAATGTACTACGTGTTGTTCTGGAATTGTAGTTATTAATGTCACACTAGACTAAAATTAATAATGATAATTATATTAATATCAATTAAATTAATAATAATAATATTGATATTAATTCACATCTAGCGTGGCCATGAAACGAGAATGTAATATCAGAAATATTAGTATCAATTAATAATATTACTTTTTTTAATTAATGAATTTTTTTTCTACTAATAGTTTTATTGAATAATAGTTACGAAAGTTAACGGACGGACGGTTACACTCTTGAAATCGAGTTAATGTAAAAAGATGTATGTTAAAAAAATCGCATGCTAATTAAATTTTGAAAAAATTTATATTTCTAAGTATTATCTATTATCGTGCCATGTGGTACAAGTTTTAAAAAGGAAAAGCTTTTTTTATACTATATAACATATATAGTCCAGTCAATAAATATATTGTAGAGTGCATGGAATATGCAATAATTTTTGACTTAATAGCTGCGTTAGGAATAGTTGGAAGGTAAACATACTAAAAGTCACCGCCCCTGGGGGGTGAGCTAACGGTGGGTGGGGAGGGAAGAAGTTCCTTTTTTTTGGTTTTTCGATAATATCTCGAAAACGGTTTACTCTAGAAAGATATGTTACAGATAAATATAAAAGCTAATTAAATTTGCTATAACATTTATAATATATAAATTTGTCGTAATTCTAACCGTTTACGAGATATACGTTATTAGAAAAAACAAATGTCGCCTCACTTTTTGTCAAACTCTTGCTTCTATTACGTTCCACAACCGTTTCTCAGAAAAATTGTAAAGCATTAAATTTACTTTAATTTCATATATACGTTTCTGGTATTTGCTACAAATGTTTAACAGAAAGTGAGGTAAACATTTTTATTATTTCTAAAATTGTCGATTTTCAATAACGTATATCTCGATAAATATTCCATGCACTCTGCACCCTTCATTTCATCACTCATTGACTGGAATAATATGGTTTTTTGAAAAAAATATATGACTGCGTAGAATTCCGAAATCAACCTAGTCCATTCTTAAAATTTGTTATTAGCTCGATATAGGTAATGGTATGAGTGGATTAGAAAGGCGCTTTATATTTTGTATGGCCGTTTTATATGTGATTTAACTACTTTTGATAGAAAACATTTCACCTAAAGCCAATTTGATGGAAAATTAAATTACTATAAAAAAAAGTAGAGTAAAATATATATATATATATATATATATATATATATATGGAAATTGGATTTGGTTGGTTTTGGAATTATATACCTCATGTTCATTGCAGTCACTTTGGCACTATTCGGCATTGGAAGAAGTAATCAACTTATGTTAGTAATAGGCGGATTTTCCACATAGATGGGTTGTCAGCATTTGAGGACAAAACAATTTCAAGAAGGTTGCTATTTGCAATGAAGACTCAATAAAGGGAATTAAAACCTTTTAGGAAAAAATTAACATTGCGGAACCTAGTATCAGTAAAAAATAACAGTGAAAATGGACCGAGTCGTTTAAAAGGAATGGGCGGAAGTGATTATGGCCTCCTATTAAGCTCCGCTCAACTTAATGCGGGTTGTTTTTGGAGCTAAATCTGTTTTCACGGTATTTTCGAGTCAATGGCACGCCTCAAATATTAAAACTAATCTAAATAAAATATGTTACATTAATTGTTTCTTTTTTAATTTTTTTTTACAAACTATATTTACTTAATAAATGTTAATGTACATTCACTCATGCTCCACTGGGTTTTTTTAACACCAGTGACGCAGCTAAAAGAGAATAGCTGGGACCTCTCTGTGCCGGGCCTGTCCTTCCATGAGTGGAGGAACAGGATTGTTTGGGAGATACGTAGGATGAGAGTGTGCAATATTGTAAATAAAGTATGAATTTAGTTTTAACTTTTAATCTAATTTAGCTTTTTTTTTTATTTTTATTTTTTTACTTTTATTCAATTTATTAATTTTATTTATTTATTTAATTTTCTTTTCTTTTATGTGTATATAGATTTTTTTATTCATATAATTCACTTGTATGCATATTCTATATTGTATATTGTTTATGTATACCAGCATAGCTCTTTTCTGTTTTATTTTATTTTTTTGTATTTTTTCATTTCATATTTTTATTTTTATTTCTTTCTCCATTATTTTACGTAATGTGTGAATGTAATCATGAAGCAATCTATAATACGTATTGCCCACATTTGTGGCAGATTGTAATAATTGCTCAATAAATGATTAAAAATAAATAAATACTAAAACATACTTCACACAATAGCAAAACATATAAAACTAGAAACAATAAATTGTTATTTTAACACTTTGAATAATATTTCTAGTGTTACAACTGAAACATATAAATTCAGAATTAACGATTTCAGGACTTGCTAAATTGCAATATTTCCCTTGTCGATTGAAAGGGAACTTCGTTGATACAGTTTTAGTATGACATCTCTGGTTATATACTTAGATTCTAAAAAGTTTAATTTATTGAATGTAAAATTGAAAAATACACTAAAGCTTCCTTTCAAATAAATGTTTATATTATTTTAGCAAAAAAGCTAAAAATACCAGTTATGGGCATGTTGTACCAGTTGTGGTCATAGCCAAGACTAGTTATGGTCATTAGGCAAAATAATCTTTAAACAAATATGTTTTAATAATTAAAAAATGAATATTAAATAATGAACACCTAGATCTATACAAATAATCTAAATACTAATACAACGCGGTCTAACAAAAAAGTAAAATTTATATTTAAAACACAATCACTCGATGCACTCATTCACAAACTTTGGAGTTAATTATTAGTTTAGAAAACCGTCATGAAATCATAGTTGAAAATGATTTAAAACAACTATTTATCAGAGTATAATTCATAGCCCCACTTTTCGTTGATTTTTTGACAGAAGCAGTAATGGCATACAATAAATATGGTAACCATCCCCACCAAAAAATTAATGAATTAAAAGAAATCGGAATGTATCTTTTTAAAATTATCTATTTTTTAATACTTCCAGTTTTCTTACATAGCAGTATCCATCCGCGAAGTAGAGAATATAACTAACTATATTAACTAGTAATGGCCACTTAAGAAACGTAAGCTCTAGCTTGACAACTACTAGGAAGGGACGTATTATGTAAGTTTTAAAATTACATAATCAAATAAAGAAAATTCTATTTTTTTTCTTATTAGCAGAAAGAACGTTTGTAACACCAAAGAAAATTGAAATGGATTGGGGTGAGCTTAACTCATATCCCATATTATTATACACCGGTTATTGTAATTTCAAAATTATTGTTAATTAAAATCAGATATTCCAATATAATGAAGCTTGTATGGAAGTCTAAATTTTAATGAGAAGTTACATGACTCAAAAACTGAAAATTAATGAAGCAATTTCATTATAATTCCTTAAGAATCCTCACTTTTAAAAACGAACTTACTATAAAAAGAGGTATCTCAGGGCACTATTTGAGGAAAATAGTTTTTAATGGCTACTGGAAATGGCTAGGAGGGAGAGTTTCATTAGTAAATGAATCTTAAATCCTTTTCAGCAATATTTATCCAGGTGATGTCACAAATAATTTGCGATAGGTGTATTAGCCTGCCCAACTTGTGAGGTGACCATAATTAATGATTTACCCTATATTATATACAGAGTTTTATTGCACCCTCAAAATCCGAACTAACTTATTTGCCAACCCAATATTTAAAAATAATCAATGAAAATTAATCACAATGGAGTAAAAAAAAAAAAAAAAAAAATGCAGTCAATAAACTCACTTGTAACCTATTTTTCATAAGATTGTAGATATGAATATCAGCACTGCTATCTAATCGCAAAGTGGATTTCAATGTTATCAGGCCAAATAAATTCTGGATACTACGTAATCATGAAGTTGTTACGTAAATAAAATTACAAGTTATGTTCATGGGTTGTAATAACACTACGATAACAGTAGCTACGATCGCTAGTTAAATATTTTAAGCAAAATGATCATTGAATATAATCTATACAGTGTGATTTAAATGCAAAAGGAAAATAATTCTTTGTTTCATTTCACCTGAAGAGGAAAACATCTAGATTTATAAATCACATTAACTAATTAATTTTTTTTTTATAGAGTGGCAAGAAGAAATATATATAAATATGGCATTTACCTTGTTTTAAGTTGAAAAAAAATGTTAAATATTTTTGGCTTATTTGATGAAGAAATTAATATCTATAACATTAAGTAAAAAAATCTTCTTTTGAGTAGGTTCCGTTTATTCAATTAAGTTATTTGTTTGTTTTTTTTGGGGCTTTACGTCCTAATATACCCGAACTAGGGCAGGGAGGACTGTTTATCCTACAGGTTACCAACCTATTCTATCCAGGGAAGGAAGTTTAAGATTCATTTCGTAGGTCCACCACAATGGGGTGGGATTCGAACCCACGAACTTCTTTATTTCAATTAAGTGGTAACAGACACTTTTTAATTTTATAACAGTCAATTTATAACATGCATCATATTTTGCTTTTTCATGTGTTACTGATGTGATAATAAACTATACCTATTGTATTTTAAATGATTTATATTGGTTAAATTAATTTGAATTTAGTATTGTGTGATCTTGAATAGACGTAGTATTATATTAAAATTTTGATTGATATCAAAGGAATTCTTTGATATGATTAAAATATTCCACCGCTGCGTCATCTATCCTTTGTTTAAATTTACTTCGGTTGAATAAAAAGTTTTTTAACGGCTGCAACCATTAGTGAATCTTCCAATTATTTCTGCTCTCAAATTACAAGTAGTGAAAGAAATATGTGATTGATAAAATATTGAATGCTAGCTAGCTAGTCTATTTCTTCTTTTTTAGAAACTACACGCCTAATCATGCAACACAAAATCATCTTGCATTATTCAGAAAAAAAAAAATAGTGTACGCCTCCATTCTGACACCTCTGGATCAACTTTCATCGTAATTCTCGATATAACTTCGTTTCTAGAGAATTGATTAGATCCTGCATTGAAACATTCTTAATATATTTGTAAGTGCACTCTTTAGCTTCCTCACTAATTACTGGATTTTTTTCTCTCTAGCGATCAATTTTAAATAAATTATACATAAATGAACACCCTCAGATATTTTAGAATTTAAAACGAAAATTTTATAGCATGAGTAATTTGATACATCTCCAAACAGTTACAAAGATGTTTTTATTTTAGAATCAGGATAAATTTATGACAATATACAGGCATGAAGCTTTTGGCTGCACTTTTCCGTAAATTGAAAACTGATCGAATCTATAGTTTGTTACTGGAAATAATTGTAATTTCAAATGTTAGCAATTATAATAGAAGCTTACTAACAAAGCTATTGTACTGTAACTGCATTGAGCGAACCGCATAACTCTGGTTGATTGTGGTCACAGTACCTTAAGTGTGACATTGCCTCATGTTGGGGCAACGCTTACAATTAATAACAACCTATATTCTTTCTTATTTATAATAATCATTGACAAATAATAGATTATAATTTTAATGGTAAATTTTCAGGTTAAATTGAAATATTTCCTATGAGTAAATATAGTGATAGTCCAATCTGTTTCTGCTAGTTGTGACTCATATAAATATTCATAGGATTAAAAATTTAATGGTTATGTATTTAAAAATAAATATAATTTATTTCATTTATTTCAGATGTACCAGGATGTGTTGCCGGAGCTTGAAAGAATCAGGCGCGAGAAGGAAGTCGGAGAACCTTACTGGGGTGAATCCTACGCTTTGAAAGACTACGATTGGCTTCTTCTGGAAGATTTGTCTGCAAGTTTATTTTTTTATTATTATCATTATAATTATAATTAAAACGATTTTATTAACTTCACCTGTATGTAACGTAATCTAGCATTGTAATTTTCACCAATTTCCAGCTATCTGATTAGATAGAAATTTTGCAACACGTTTAAAAGACCAATGACAACACAATAATTGCACAAGTTTGTTTTAATGTTCTTACTTGGTCCAGTCGAAATACCCCTAAAAATGGGGTCTGCCTTGCAAAATGTGAAGTAGTAGGTTTTATGATTTAGTATGGTCCAGATGGATCCTGAAAATAAAATATCAAAAATTTGACTTCATTTGATAAGGGGATAATGTTTAGGAGACAATAAACCCAACATTTCTGGAATGTTTTCAGATTTTTGCAAAAAACATATGCAAAAATTCTTTGATTCGAAAAATATATTATTATAAAATTAAAGTTTATTAAATTGTGCTTCTAAAGACATCCTTTAAGCTGAATTTCATTTAATTTTGAATTTACAATCGATTGTAAAACATCTTAGAATTTTGCCAACTTTCACTAAAAGTTAGTTTTTGTCATGTTTAAGGGTCTATAACCCAGAAATTGTTAATTTAATCAAAAAATGTTATATTATAAAAGTTGTAGATCATTAGATTTTATGCAAGATAGAATTTTTAAAGTAAAAATTTGCCTATTACTGCTCTGAGATATGTCAAAAAAACAAACATTGTTGGTTCATTTCAGATAAACTTTGTTATTAAAAATGCAAAATGATTTTGAATTGTACAGGGAGATAAGCTTTAAATCCTGAACTCAAAAAATTAAAAGGTCTGACTGCTGCAAATTGTTGACCACACTTTTTAGTTTGGTTTGCTATAAAAGCGTGTTTTTCTTGTTTTTTAACTATTTTTTTTTATTTTAGTTAACGAAATAAATTTTAGGTTTTCACGGTAAGAATAAGACATATTTAATGCAATTGAATGGTGGGAATAACGTTGCATGTTACTTTAGGCAACTTTACAGTAGAGCGAAACAACTAGTATAGTGTTACTGCTATATTAGTTATATTGGGTCAATGCAAAGAAACAGGGTTTGTGGTTTTCGGATAGTTATATATTTTTTTTCTGTTAGGATCAGTACTTACAATCATTTTTCAAATTAGTATTTATATTAATTTCGTTACAAAGAATATCCATCTCTGTACTGGCCGAAGAACTTGGCGCTGTAGACAAATAAATAAATTAAAAAATAATAATAACCTATGAAGCGTCTCTATTCTTCGTTAAATTTGAACTCAATGATTAAAGTTTTGGTCCAGGAATCATGCCGATATAATTTTTTTTAACTCGAGATAGTTTAATACTATTTCATTTTTTTTTCTCGGCTTCTAGGCCTCATTTGTTCGTACGACAAAACATGTATCTTACGTTTTTTGACCAGAAACCAAAAAAAAAAAAAAAAAAAAAAAAAAAAGTGCCAGCAAGATCTTAGAATAACTCAGTGTGCCCTTCCCCTCTTTGCTACATAACTTTGCTTATAATATTCTGTGACTACTCAGAACATTTTCCCACAGAAAAAAATCACGAGATCCAAATTACAACGTTTTTAACCCATTTAACTATTAGTTTCGAAAAGTGTTAGATGTACATACCAAAATCTTTAATTATTCGCTTATTTTTTATTTGTAATTACATGCATTGGTTTTCCCCAACGTTTTCATTTTAAATTCACTGTTTATATAATTTAAATATCCTTTAATTCACTTTATTCCTATTGCATTGATTACACTTTAGTGTTGAAAGCACATTTCATTTACAAGTAATAGGTTTTTGGTCCATTGCTAAGAAGTTTTAAGTACACTAGTAGCAGATTATGAAGTTTGGATACCATAGATACCATTGGTAGGAGGATGGGCCGATAAAAAATAGGAATTCTGTTATTATATCAAAAATGACAGATTGTACAGAAGACAGTTGTTTTTTTCTTGTTTTTTTTTTTAAATAAATAACGCTAACATATAATTAACTCTCAGTTAACTGGTTTATATGCATCTACCTGGCACACCTTGAACGAGCTAAAAAATGAAATAATTATGAAAATTTAGCAATAAATAAAGCGGACAAGTCACGCAAGCAGCTTGTGATATTACAGTAATTATTCTATTATGGTAATATGTCATAAGTTTCAAGGGCTTGAAATTTGTCAGAAGTGTGTAAGGACTCAAAAAGACGTTCTCAGGTTTAAAACTGGTTCAACTGTAACAGGAAATAATTTCATAAAGTTGTCGACCAGTGAAATAGGGCTATTTTGAAATATAGTCAAAATTCCAAGACTTAATTCCTAATGTTTATCGATTAGTTTATCAACATTCGACTCAATCGATCAACTATACATTAAATTTAGCATAACTAAAGAAATGTATAACGTTGGTATCGGTTTTAGAGTGACATGTATGAAACTCGATCAGTTCATTATCATGTATATTTTTTCTGTATTTTCTTTTTCAATTATGTCATTACTCCCGTTTAAAGAGAAAAAAAAATTGTATATTGCCGCTGTTATGTGTATTAATTATCATGTAATATTTGACCATATCATCAAAACGTTACGTACTTAGTTCATTATCTCGTCAAATATTCAATATTGTATTATTCAACATGGAATGGACAACTGCAATTCTATGGAACTTAATAAGCTTCTTATATGTGTATATATGTGTGTGTGTGTGTGTGTGTGTGGGAATTTAGCGGTATGGGTATTACCTTATTTATCCTAATTTTTTTAAGTAACTTTTTTTTTTTATTTGTCTATTGCGCCAAGTTCTACGGCTAGTTCATAGATGGATAATATTTTGTAAATGATTGTGGAAAAATTTCGAACATTCATTTGCGTTATACTTAAAATGCAATTTTCGTAGTTGAAAAATTATTCACAGGTGCCACAGATATGGAGGAAAGAAAAGGTCTTGTAGTGGAGAAGCATTTTATCATCAGATATTTTAGTTTGGAATATATTTATTTAACTATATGTATTCATCCGAATCTGTCAAAATATATATGGACTATTTTCCCATTCTGTCGGAATTTCGACATTGTGATTTCATTTGAAAAATAAATTGTAAATAAAAAAATTTTCTTCATAAGCATCTTAATAATATTCTACTAATACTTCTAGTAATAGCGAAAAATCCCTTCATATAGTGTACCCTACATGCACTTTCATGATCATGATGGAAATCATGAAAATGAGAGGGTGTGAGGGAAATAGAAAACACTCAAAATTTAATTAATAAAATATATATATTGCATAAGATTTGTTAATGCGTACAAGATCAATTAGATTAAAATATATTAATTAACACCAAATAAGACACTATAACATAATTTAGACTTTTTTGGTCTGTCCTGGTTTTTTCAGATAGCAAAATCACCTCCCATATCCGGAAACTCTAATCAACAGAAACAGAAATTATAGTTCCAAATGAATAGGCAAAGCCCGTCTCTGTAACGGAAGAATTATTTCTTTACATGTTGAGTTCCTGTGATAATCAACTTTTTAGTTTTGTCTTAAGGCTAATAATCATTTTAAAAAAATAGCTGTTTCTATTGGTTTCTCTAAATCAGGTAGTGGCCATTCCTTGTATTGGTAAGATTTCTTGGTAATGTACCTCAGAATATGTGTAATAAGTAAGTGCTTTTGATTAAAAATTTTGTCTTTTTGTGTTTAATTTTTTTTATTTTTGTTTCGTTAGTTTGTGTCCGAAAATCTAAGAATTAATGTAAAAATTTAACTGCAATTATTATTACTGCAGGCCAATGTCAGCATTTTAAGTAATATTTCATAAAAAAATATTATTTATATCACAACTTTTATGATTCATGAATCCATTGTCTTTTCCTTATTCAAGATACTAATTTATTAATTTTTACGAGTATAATTTCAAAGCTGGGAACCTGCCTAAGGTATGAAATGAATTTTCTTTCTCATTTGAATTGCACAGTTGATATTTACAGAAATGATAGTTCTAGATATCTGTTAAGACTAATAACTAACTTAATATTCTAACGAGACCTTACATATTTCAACTACGAAAAATTACATCTAGACTCATTAGGAAAACTTTCACGAAAAATAACATAGGAACAAGAAAGAACTCATAAAAATATACTCTTCGGTACAAATACTAGTGTCCTTTTTCATCTATAGCGATTATTGCTCACCTGTGATTTTTATGCTATATTTCAATTTATATAGATTAATTTATTAGGACAAATTAAATTCATTTAAACAACTAACTTTAATGTGTAAAATTTAACAACAAAGAGAATTATTTTCAACTTGAGACAAATCAAAGTGTACACAGTGTATAATTTTTTTTTTCTTTAAGAAAATAATATTATAATTCATATTTAATATTATATTGTATCACCTTGCTTTCAACAAATATTCTAAAACTTTTAACAATCTTTTACTCATAGAAGGGCACAGATTTTTCAAAAGATCTTGCTTTTTGGAGGCCATCCAACAGGAATTATAGGCTCCTTTTGGGCAAACTTCAACCTAGAAATATTTCAAAAAGCTTTCGACGGGAAATTATTTAAGCAGCTTACTCATCCAAGAAGCCTTTCGATCAAGAAATCTCCGGAAGGTGTCATTGTTCCTCAAGCCATTACGCCTCTTCATCAACTTCGACTTTTAGTTCTGTTACTAATGGTTTTTTCACCTCCCATTTTTCTGATTGTATAAATGGTTTTATTTCAGATGGATGTGTCCATGGAAAATCATTTGAACCTTTGCTGCGTTACTATCGCGGGATAATGGTTTTTTTTTTACTTTTGTTTGATGTTCGATTCAGAACATTTTCTTTGTACAGTTTTAGTACTTGCATTTAAATTTAACTTGTCTCTAATTGTACGTGAAGTTGCAATCACACCATCCTTAGTCATGAATCTCCTTCTTAACTCTTGTTACAGCAAAACGTTCCAACATTTCTTTGGGCCCTTCTCTTGCTTGACCTGATCGTAAATGGTTTCGAACATTTTTTTAATAAATAAATTAGCTGTAGAATATTTTTTCTGTCTGATCTGTAGCTGAGGCCACGCTTCACATTCTTTTTTACTCGGAAAATTAAATCGAATTCATAATTAAGAAGTAAACTCCATAACTAAGAAATACTGAAAAAAAAAAAAAAAAAAAAAAAAAACTTAAAAGGAATAAATGGTTGTACTCTTTTATTTGTCCCCATTTGCATTCTGGTTAATCCTCTGTAGAACATATATTTCCACTTGTGTTATTTGTACCATTTTTTAAAAATTGTATTTCATAATATTACGACATATTTTGGTAGCTTAAAAATTATACTTCTTAAATAATGTTCTTTATTTAAAACAAATGAACATTTTTATTCGCCCAGAGTTTATGTTGTAAAAAATTATGACATCTTGGCCACGCACTACGAAAACCAGGTTATTCAGACTTGTATTAAAAAAAGCAATATGTAAATATATTTGCCTATATAATACATTATATATAATTATAAGTATGTATGTAACTTATATTATATATGTATATATATATATATATATATATATTTAAATTAAAACTAAAACAATTTACTAACTTTAACCTTCAGGTTTTAGGCTACAAGATGGGAGAAAGGAAAGAAGGACTCGATTTCAAGCACTGTTCTCTAGCTATACGAGCTATGGGCAAGTTCCATGCGTTATCTGCGATCCACAGGTCAGTAAATTTACGTTCAACTATATATATATATATTATATATCAATTATTATATATATATATATATATATATAATTTATATATTTTTTTTTTTTTTTTGGTATTTATTAAAAATATCGTCGATAAATTACAGAAACAAAAAAAAATACCTTGTTTATAAAAAATGTTTATATTTTTTAGGTCCAGAATGTTAGTAGTCTATGAAAAAACAATCTCGCCTTATAGCGCAAGACTATAAAGCTTGAGAACATTATGAATATCTGATGGAAACATTTCCATTAATTAATTTATTATGAATTACTAACAATCCACATAGATTTTAAGAAATCAAATTAAAAGTAAAAACTATGTTACATTAATAGGTCCTTTCTATTTATTTATATATATATTTAAAAAATATATATAAATCTGCATAATTGTAAATTTCATTTTTTTTCTTTTTTAAGTTGTATTACCTAACCACGTTTTAGGAAGGTTCTTTATTCCTTCTGACAATATTTATGTCGTCTTGATCTCTTGGTTCAGTCCATTTACCCAGTAAGAAAAATGTGGAAAAAGAACCTAAAATGAAATTCCGTCTTGACATACATGTAACTTAGAAATTTTTTCCACATTCCGGGCTACTGGAATGCGTACCATGCTGAAACGCTTAGTCCTATGGCATGCCACATCGCCCTTCGAGTTGACTGAATGACATACTCAATTTTTCAAGTTATCATATTAAATGATTTTTCAAGTATCATATTATATCATTGATTTTTCAAGGTTCTCATTTAACAGTTAGTAAGAATGTTAAGGTACAACAAAATCTTTTCTTTCTAACAAAATACTTTTCTTTATTATATATAAATATACTATTTGTAGTAGTTATAGTCTGAAATGCACGAAGCCAGAAAATAATAATTATTTATTGTACTTTCTTATTATTCTTAGGAGACTAAGTGCTCCACAACGATTATTGTTTCATCCTTTTTTTATTACTATCCTCATTTTTTTCTCAAGTTGATTTAATTCCTATTTATATATTTTTTTAATACGTTTTGGTAAATACATGACAAATTAACATTGATTTGTGCTATTCACCGAAACAATTAAAAAAAAAAAAGAAAACTGCATCTCTACAACCCATGAATGATTGAGTACTTCGGTAAGGATGGGATTTGGCTGAAGTCACGCGCAACCGCTATTTTTTTTTCCCCCCAAATAAGGGTACTCACTTTATAGAGGTTGGGTGTGCCTCAGGAGGGTCTCTCGACATAAAAGTCGTGTCACGGCCAAATTAACAGAAAATAAATTTTCTGCACTCGGTCTGACTGGGACTTGGTCCTGGGAGCTTGATATTCATGTACCTTACCTACTGAGCTACTACGTTTCTTCTTAAATTTAGACATTTAAAACAATGATATGTTAGAAATTTATGTTTTTTTATATTTAATATTAATTTCAAATTAAGCATTGATGCCGAGTTATAGTTTCAAGCACTTAAGTGTTTTCGTCCCATTTGCACATTGTTACGAATCCTTCCAGTAGCATGTTGAAATTTATTTTAAAGCGGACGTACGGAATGTATCTTGACCACCCTACTCTAGCTGAAATAGACTGATAATAGCTAGGATTATCTGTCCTTCCTGTTCAGGCTGGAGGACATAAGGGCATTAAGCCTTAAGATTCTAGACAACCTCTTTCTTAAATCCATCTCAACTGCCAGGCCTCTTATTCCTGCAATATTTCTCACACCGATGTTTCCTAACTATAGAGTACCAAAGCCTGTGTAATTTTACATATATTTAATTTATTCCGCCTGAGAGGACTGAATTCAACAAACAAATAGCTTTCCGTCAGTTAATATTCCTTTACCTTTCACCACTTTCGAGTTCTGTACTGAATTCCTAGACCCTACTTAGGTTTGTTGAAACGGGGAAGCTCACCTTATCGTTCTCTGCAGGTATATTTTTTGCTATCTCCTGTTTAATATTAATATTAATAGGTCCCATTTCTCCAAACTATTCGCTTATTCATTTATAATCCAAAATTAAATTATAAACATTCTTTTTAAGAACATTTTTCTTACAAAAATGTAGCATCATGTATCGAATTCAAATGACAGTAATAGCTAATATTTCTAAGAGAGAATAAAATGTTCTGAATATTTCCAAATAAACGACTATATAATTTAAAAGTATATTCTACAATTCATATTTCTAAGTCATTTCCTATTAACTTGGATTTTCATTGGCATTTGTCTAACTTCTTAATCACATGTGTTATCTTGAATTTGTTTTCAACATATCATCTCCATCTCTGAAACCACAGACTCGAGGAAAATATTATTAAAATTTTTTATGATCTGAAAATTTACAATCTCAATTTTTTTATATAAAGTAAGTCATACTGAAATTAATAGTTTTAAAAGTATTACGTAATCAAACTGGTCTTAATCACCTAGTTCACCTCGTAATGGTGGGAATTTTTAGTGTGAAGAACTTGCAGATGATTAATTATTGTAATATCCAGAACATAAATAACAATTAACATAACAGAATAAATAATTATAAAATTCACAAAAGTTTTGTTTTTGTTTTTTCTAATTTCCGAGCGCTCGTTTAAATAATGTACTGTAATTATAGACATTATTTTGCAAAAATATTTAACCACATTCAATTAAAACTTATGTTTTAAGTATGATAATACGTGGATTTAAAAAAAAAAAAAAAAAAAAAAAAAATATATATATATATATATATATATATATATATATATCCATCCATTTAAATATCACTATTATTAAAAACCTTGAATGATTATATTCTAGTTGATACTTTTTTTGCCACGATTTTCTTTTATAAAAACTTTAATGTAAAAGTTAATTAGCATAATGTGTCGTTACATCACGGAGAGAACGGGTAATTACTGACAAAATGTGTTTGAATTTATTGTTAAAAATTAGTATAAATTACTAAAAAAAAATTAATTTTTTTTGTTTTAATTTCTAAAACTACAAAACTAGTTATATTAATAGTTATATTAACTACGTCACCCGCGTCCTACTCACAGTGTGTGAAAATCCCGACAACAGTATGTTAATATACTGAAATAAAAATGTTATCTTAGTTTAAATCAAGAATCAAAGCAAGGAAACATCATATATATTTTACGACTAGTTATATATTTACATTCAGGTAGAATCAGTATGTGCAATTATTTTTCGGTGATTGCTAATACAGGTTTATAATAAGTAAAGCAGGTAATGTAGTTCCTCCTGTGAGGTTGATATTACGTGAAAACAACAAGTCTGTACTAATTAATTGAAGCTATTAATATTATATTTATTATATCCATTTTAAGGGATTTATTATATCCATACTACATGGAGTAGTGTACTCCGAAACATGTAGAGAGACATTTAATGATTAAATAGGAGTTATGCCTTAAAATGGATATAAAAATAACACCTCCTTTAATAAAATAGTTGATTGAAACAATTAATATTAATTAATAATATTACTTTTTGAAACGGACATAAGAATAAGAAGTAAGGTTCTATTGGCATTAAACAGATAAATCTTCTATAAAATGAGAGAATACAAGAGTGCTGGGGGGTATATCAAACCGATAAAGGAAGAAACAGAGATACTGAAAATTACAAAACTGTTTCAACCGGGAAGACTATAGGAAAATACTAAATGGAATTAAGGACCTTGTGGGAAAGAGAGATGCCAGAAAGGGGATAGCGTAAGGAAGAAGAGAAGGGGTATGAAAAGAAGTGAAAATTATATTCACATGGTCTCTAAGGCCGTTCCGTGAAAAAAAAAAAAAAAAAAAAAAAAAATATATATATATATATATATATATATATATATATATATATATATATATATATAGTTTTTGTTATTAATGTGTAACAATAATAATTGTTACACGGACTACAGTCCCCGTAAACATTTGTAACATTTTAAAAATAAAATAAAATAATTATTTTGCTCTGAAAGTCTGGTGTATACACCACTAGGTGCTATCTCCCTCATGCCAACCCATGCCATCATTATTTTTTATATCATATTAGGTTTTGTAATTATATTACAGTTGCAGATAAAATCTTAAAGTTTAAAAAAAAAGAAAAAAAAAAAGGAGGAAGTTTATTGACTAATTAAGAGCTATGCACACACAAACAAATCATACATACACACACACACACACACACACACACACACACACACACACACACACATATATATATACATTTCTATTCATCCATAATGAAGTATTGAAAATTATAGAAATGGGAGTTCGTTAACCGAACAGCTTATACAGTACATATTAGAATTATACTACCTCGACTGAGAGGAGTTGCAGAAACAAGCCTCGACTGGTTTGCAGACAAAATAAGCCGGATAGTTGGGCCGTTCAAGAAGGATCTGCTCTAGTTCCCTCAACCCCGAGGCTATTTGTACAGCCAGTCTCCTGTGAAATCGGCGATTACCAAGGGAAGGATTTGATGTTTACTTTTAGTTCTATGAAATTCGCTAATATTGGTTGTGAGATTCCTTTGATATTGCTACAACAAAGGAGAATCATGTTCCCGATGTAATATAGTAAACACTCCCTTATCCGAGGTTCTCTAACTCATAGCTCGCAACGGAAGAATATTCTTGTGTGTGTTTAATACTACAAATACAAAAAAAAAAAAAATAATAATATTTTTACTTATCCCTGATTTTACTTATAATTATTTAATTATAAAAACATTTTTTACGGATAAGTAAAATACAAATGTATACAGCTGTGGTCACCGTAATCGCATCACTTAGTTTTTTGACCCTTAAATCATAACGTTGATCCTATTGAAAATTTTTATTTAATTTTTTTACATTATTGAGATTTAAGCAAACTCAAAAAATGTTTATCAATTTAGCTTTAGTTTCTGTCAGAGCAAATTGTGGAAATATTGAATTTCAAGCAACTGTTTAAAAATTAAAATCGTGACGTTACATGAAGAAGGGGAACCTTCTCAAAAAATATAGAAACGCAAAAAAAATCTTTCTCAGGGCACCACAGAGCTTAAGAAAGGTACTAGGATGAAAAGAAAAACGGACAACTGATTAGAATAGAATAGAAAAAAAAAACCTTTATTCTGGAAGAAAGTCGCTTAAGAATAACTTTAAATAACACAAAGTAAAATCATAACTGGCCGAGAGCTTTTAAAAATAAAATAACACAGATAAAAGTGAATACAAATATGTATGAGAACAAATACAGAGAAAAGATAGAAAATGAAAAGAATAGACATTATAGGAGTTAATATTATAAACAAAATTTCTAAAAGATAGAAAATCAAAAATTATTATTACAAAAAATTAAAACACTACCATGATCAAACTTTAATTTATGCTAATGTGTTAAGTCTGACAGACTTTGTAATTAAATTAGATGATTACATACATAGTGCATTCATCCATATAGATAGAGAGCGTCAGTTTGGAGAGAAACGAGATGGTGAAAAAAAAAAGTGTTTAGAATGTTCCGAGGGAAGAAGCATTGCTAATACAGGAGAGGGGGAATTCCAAAAAATAGAGGATCAGACAAGAAAGGAACGTTAGAATGCTGTACTTCTGTGGAAAGAGTATAGAGATTAGAATGACGAGATCTTCTATGTAGTGATTTGATAGCAGACTTGAATTTCAGGGCACTGTAAATAAAGGGAGGGTAACTGGTGTTGATAACTTGGAAAAGGTAGGTAGGCGCCAAAGAATTATTTTCTGCGGAAGGAGGGGAAAAGCCAATTTAACTCGGTGTAGAGATGCGAAACATGGAAACGTCTCGAAAAATAACTGCCAATGAAATATCCGGCAATCTGGCCAAAAACCCAGTCAAAAGGCCGTTTCTCAATCAAAAAATGAAGCAATCACGTCTGAATTGAGCGAAACTATACCAAAAATGGACAGCAGAAGACTGTCAGAAAGCAATGTTTTCAGATGAAAGAAAATTTGTCATCTTTAGTACTGATGGGGCTCTTTATGTACGACGTCGGTTTCACGAAAGAGTTCTTGAAAACTGCACTTAAAAAACAGTGAAGCATCCAAGTGCCATGATCTGTGGATGTTTTTTTAATTTGGAATTGGTCAACTGGATTTTATTGATGTGATAGTTAATTCCGAAAAATATATACAAAATTGGAAGAAAGTTTGATATAATCAATGACAAACCACCAGCATTTTCAGGATGTCATTTTTCAAGACGATTCTGCTCCGTGCCACCGAGCCAAAACAGTAAGTACTCATATTAAATGGTATAAGCCACCTTGTCACTTCCCCACCAAGGGAATCACAACGTTGCCATGCCTGGGAATATACATGGGGCCATGACCACAGCCTCGATACGAATCCTACAGAAAACATTTGGATGACATGAAAATAAAAATTAACGAATGTAAACATCAAAATAAGAAAATACCATTCCAAAAGTGCCCAACAGGCCAAAAGAAGTTCACAATTACTGAATTCCACATTGCTTGTTTTGAATAATTGAAAGAAAAAAAATTTTTTTTCTTTATTATACGAGATATTTTATATTAACTTTTTAATTCAGGAATAATGTTTTCCTCGAAACGATTGATGAAAATTCCATCCTTCCTACAAGAACTTATTTAAAAAAACAGTAAAATGTTTCATTGTAGGAAACCGACAAGCGAAGTTTGAGGTTTTTTTTTATTTATTGATATTTACAGTAGGTATTTATTGATTTAAAAAGTATGCATTCAGTAGATCTATGAAAAAATTATCAAGTTAACAAGTCGATCATTGTAAAGAAACTACCTGTAATTGCACTTTGGTAAAAGATCTATTTCAGAAGGTTGGTTCTTTTCAAAAGTCTCGATGGGTTATCGTGAATTGAGTCGGGAGCGAGGATATTCGAGTAGCTACAGAGCTTATCATGGAAGGATGAGTGTGTGTGCCTCCAAAAAGCGAGAGAGTGTACCACTAATCTTGTACTAAATGTTTATTAGAAAAAAATCTTGATCTTCAAAAAATGTTCATGATTTTAAAATGAAAATTAAAGACTACGATTAAACTATTCTGGACTATAGTAGCACTTTAACAGATATAAATATAATTTTTAAGATCCACTAGCAAATATTATCTAATGTGTAAAATATGTACATTCATATATAAATTTAAATATAAAAAAGGAATCGAAGTTTTTTTTTGTTTTTTTTAATTCGATTTGGTTTTATTGAAAACTAATATTCGAAATACTGTGGTGGGTGTTTCAAGGTTAAGTAACCAAACTGAAAATTTAATTATTGACATCAAAACAAGAAAAAAATTTCGATGGAGTTATGTCCGCAAATGCTTTGTTCAGGAGATATTCTAATTCAAGATTTTCATTGCTATGAACTATTTAGGAATAGGAAATAAAGAACCTTTTTTTTTTTTTGTTGCAACAACTCTTTTCATTAAATTATAATTTCATATTAAATTTTCTTCAAAGTGATTTCACTGAGCATTAAAATAAACTCGGCATCTTTCTTCAACAGCAGCAGCGTCAAAATTGGAAATATGAAATAACGATCTCGAAACAAGCATAATTAGCATTACTTTTGCAAAAACCGTACACAAATACCATATCAGCATATTCAACATCAGTATATATGGAAGGCATAATAATAAGTACTCTGCGGAAGTCTAAAACATACTGATAAATGTAACAGAGTTCCCAATGCTAATTCCAAATAGTACTAATCCTTCAGTTTTCTTGTTTTCAAGTCCTTATACCAACTTTTCAGTTTGGCTACTTAACCCAGAAACACTCTTCATAATATTTACGGCTATATGGAACTAAAAGTTTATAGATTATTACTTTAAAATAATATATTGATTTAAAATAATAATTTACAGTTCCCATCCCCATTTCAGCCAGTTGTTCCATGCCATACTGGTACCATTCTTTAGGGTTGTTGCCAAATACCTCTTACATAACAATGCAACCTAAAATTATTAAATACTTTTCCTTGATGTAAGTGGATCATGGCCTTAACGAAAGGTTTGGAATGTGTGATGGCTTTGGCAAAAAACTTTTCCATGTTAATTTAAGTATTCCTATATCTATATTTACTTTAAAACAATAATTTATTTACAGGGAAAGAGGAAATCTAATATGCTCGGACTTCGAAAAGAACTTTGTCGAAAAGAACATCGAAATGATGGAAAAATTTTACATGATATCCTTCCAACAACTTATTGAATCGTTAGAAACAAAATGGGAAAAGGAATGGTGAGATATATTTTTATTAACTTTTTTTTTTCCTTAACCCCTATCTCTGATTAAAGAAAAACAAACACATAAAGTTAGATGATAGCATTTAAGATTTTAAGGGTACCAGTATACCAATTGATAATTCCTCTTGACTTTATTTTAGCTTATTTGTAAGTTAAGGAGATTTTTCATCTATTTTTTTTTAACTTTCCTTTTTTGATATCCAATTTGTTCTTATCATATCTTGTAGTTATGAGCCGATGAGCATGAAAGTGGTGTATGTCAAAAAGTTTAAAAATTGGGTTTATTCACTATTATTGCTCCTTTATCACTGATATATTAATTGACATTGTCAATTTTGTTGGATTCTTTAATTAAAGCCTGTAAAAACAGAACTTCATTATCGAATTTAACAAAAACAGATATCTGTTGAGAATGAGAGTGGTGTAAGTCAATAGGTATAGTCTAGGCACTGAGTGTGGTTGAGTATACAAAATTCACGCACCGATGTTTCTCTTCTGATTATTGCACACAACATGTAAGATTTTTAGGTATTTTTGCATGCTAGATGTGAGGGTATTAGTTTTTTTAGAATCTCTGTTGCAAAATATTGAATATTTAAATAGGATACACTTTTTGTTTTTATATGTATATAAAAAAAATTAATTTCGTTTAAAGTAAAAAAAGTACGTGGCGCTTAAGTAAATCTAGTAAACCAGGTAATTTATTATTATTATTTAAAACTGTTGAAATATTCTACCTAAAACTAATTAGTCGAATTATGTAATGTATCTTGGATTTGAAGCAATATTAGGATTAGAAAGAAGTTTACACCTATCTTGTTTCGAACCAGAGATGGTTAAAACAATTTTTATTATTGGTGACTCCTTATCTATCTTTGCTAAATAAATTAAATTTTGTTATTGCACTTGCTTCTTCGGAAGTAGTTACTAAAAACATATCTTTAAGTTGTGTTGGACATGATTCCCAACTTGAAACATAAATAAACTAGAATAAATAATTGAAAAAAAAAAATGAAAAATCCGAGCATAACCCTCTAAACACCTCCGTGATTTTTTCCCCTTTAAATTATGTAATTTTTGGGTATAATTAGGACATTTACAAAACATTGATTTTTCTAAAACTAAAGGAACTTACTTACACCAATATCACTATCAACTCAATAATTCATAAATATTCTAAACGTACTAATATGATGGTGTTCGATGATTATATGTAAGTCTGTATGGAGTGTTCTGTTCCTTACGATAAAAATCATTAATTATTACTCTTTTACATATTTAAAAGATTATACAATATTTCACTTATCCAGTGTATAAGATATTATTCTACAAATATTACTGTGTGTATATATAGTTTTCTCTCAAATATGTCAGGATAAGCCAGACCTTCGTGATAAACACATACAAAGGGATGGTATCTCAAGTGATACCATGCCAAGAAAAGGGTTAATTTAATTCTAAAATATATTATTTTAATTCTAAAATGTAAATTTGATCAAAAAAAAGGAAAAGCTGAGAACATTTTGAAATGTAATGGACAGTTGATTCGGACGTTATACTAACAAGGGGATGTTTGCAGTTGTAACTCACAGATTTGAATGCCGATTTTCGTGTGGGTAGTAGGGACCTATAATAGTGCAAAACTAGATTTATAGCCGCCAATGAGCATTAGGAGCCGAGAAAAGAAATAAAATCTGAAAATCACGTTTTATTTTTTTTCTTAGCTCTCAGTCATGATAGAGAAATGATTTTTTCACGATTAATTGCAGTTATGAATGCTATTTAATATAAAAATACTTTTGTCATGCTCAAGACACTATCCGGCTTTAAGGTGTTCAATGATGACAAAAAAATGACAAAATTTCAAGGAAATCCGTTGTAAATCAGTAGAAACTTTTTTTCATGAACAACTGACCTCAAATCTCGACTTAACGCACCTAAAACCCTTATATGTGAAATTTCATCAAAATAAAAAAATATTAATTTTTTACCCCTTTCGAGGAGGTTAAAATTTTGAAATTGAAATTTCATCAACCATTTCTAACGGCCACAACAACTGTTGTGTTCAACCGATTACAACAGTAATAGCATCACTAGAATCAACATACATTCTGCTTTTCATCCATCCACATTTTTCAGAAATTAACAGTCCCTTGCCTTCTAAAATCCTACAAAATGTTAAATGAATCATTTCTCTACCTTTACTGAGAGCTGAGAAAAAAAATAAAACGTGATTTTCATATATTTTTTTTTCTCGGCTCCTAATGCTCATTGGTGGCTATAACTCTAGTTTTGCACTATTACAGGTCCCAACTACCCACACCAAAATCGGCATTCAAATCTGAGAGTTACAACTGCAAACATCCCCTTGTAAGATGGATGGGTTCATAAGTAGTATATTTTTATTTTATTTTCACCCACGCCTTTAAATAACATTGGATCTATTATATATATATATATATATATATATATATATATATATATATATTTATATATATATATAATGTTACCAAAACCTTTCAATAGCCATTGTGGATTAGAAATGCACTGTTGTGTCTTTGGAAAATGTTTTAATTTTTTAAATGGCATCGGATTTAGTAAGGAGGGACTCCTATAACCAACCTTAAATTTCGGATTCACATCTTGCTTGAAATGGATTTATTGATTCGAGAATTTATAATAATAGGACCAGGAAACCATCTTACCTGCATTTTGATTTGCATTAGCTGGAATCTGTGATTCAGCTTTGTTGGTTAAAAATGTTAGTCATAATCATTCTCTTACGTTGTATGCATTTTAGGATTGTTTAATTATTCGCCACGTATAGTGGATTTTATATTCCTTGACTTGTTTCGAACGTTTAAATTCATCATCAGTTTATAAGTTTATGAAAAGGTTATACATACAAATTATAAGCACCAGCACTTTTAAAATGTTTTACAAGAAATCGAACAAGTTGTTATTCACCAATGAAGACAAAATAGAAGGAGTTCGAAAAACTGCTTAAAATCAAATATTTAGGAATCATTAGACATTATAAAATAATTTAAAACCAATCAAAATTTTTGTTCAAATGAACATTAAAATATTTACAATTTTCCTATTTTAAATTTCTTTCAAGTAGGAAAAGGAAAAATGTATAGCCATTGGGAAAACCTAGGTGATTTTCCATTTACCCACCCTATTTTTTTTCTATTGCATCTCAGTTTACTCAAGGATCTGACAGCTTTTAGGAGCCTCAGGTAGTTATCAACATGTTTGATTTCTTGTCTTGCACCTTTAAAATTACTACATATAATTTTTTTACCCAAATGATATTTTAATTGTTTTTTTATATATATATGTTTTCAGGGCTGATGATGAATTTTTAACATCCGAAAATAGTCTATAAATTCAAATATTATTTGCAAATAGCTCATCAATTCTGATTGTATTGATCCTTCCAACAGTTTGATATTTCGCATGAATTTGCAATATTAGATTTATAATAGGAGCTGTTTCAAATACCAGATCATGGTTCTAACACTCAGAAACGCCTCTCTTGCGTAATATTGAATAATATCGTATTTTCTATTATCAGCATGATGAATCAATTGGATATTATCATATATAAGCTATCGTTCATGGAAATTATTACGAAATTATCCTCTAATGTTATATATGGTCTACCCAACATCAGTTGTATTAATAGATTCATAGGTATTTAAATCCCGATATTGATGCTGTTTCCAAGAATCGTTCGAATAGATTGAGGCTTATATATAATAAAGGTCTATAGAACTAATAAATACATATACATATGTAATATTTAATATACATATACCATATGTTGTATGTAATATACATATACCACATAGCAAAATGTATTATTTAAAAAAAATGTTTCCATACGTTATGTTTTTAATTTAACAACTTTAACCTGCCTCTTTTATTTACATTTATTTTTACTCATTCTAAACTATTTATTTAGCCACATTCCGTTTTCCTACTTTTTGTTTTTGATTGTTTTAATTTTTTTTTATTTTCGAAATTATTTTATCTAATTACTGGGCTCTTTTTAACACTTTTATCTAACTTATTTAACTTTATTCTATTTTTTATTTATTTTATTTTTTAAGCTTAATTGTTTTCTTTATCATTGCATAATTTATCTATATCGTTTTTATTTTTCTATGTAAATACAATTTTTTTCTTCTTATGTTAACAAACATTATCCTTTTTTTAAATAATTTTCTAATTTTTATAATAGTATATTTTCGAATTGTTTATAAACCTTGGATGGTCTGAAGCCATTTTTGTAGAGAATTGTAATAACGTTAGAAAGTATCTTCCTATAAGACCCATCTTCAATTAAGACGCTTCGGAGGGATATCGGGAAACGAGTGAGAAGTCTAGTGGGAGACTAGTGGATTTAAACTGGTATTTAGCTTGTCATGAAGGAATAAGTATTTTATTAGGCCCAAATTTACAGCATATGAGAAGTCTAGGTCGGTAAGGATAACTTCATTTGTGGCATAATAAGGAGTACCTATTAAGGCTTTCAGGAAGGATTTTGGACGATAAGGATTGGATAAGAGAAGAATTGGAAAGTTTAGTGGAGCCGAAGCTCAACTCTGTATGCTCTAATATGTCTAATTATTGTCATGAAAATAAGTACATTTTCATAAGTGTATTTTGTGGTTAATTGGGAGCTTTGAGCATTTGTTTAGGTAATGTTGGACAACTCGAATATTATATTAAATTTTATCTATTTAATTATTACCTTCCTTTTCTCCTTTATATTTAATTGTTTCTTGTTTTAGCCCTGATAATGTCCATCATATATACGGCCAAAACATTGGCAAATTAAAAGTATGCAATGTTAATTTCAACACTGCTTATTTTTTAATTCTATTGATGGACCCCTCTCTAAAACCTACTTTATATTGATAAAAAACGTATAGCAATTGTAATTTAAGTTTTATTTTATATATTTCTTTAACTTTTTTATTATTTTAGTAGATTGTTTTATATAGCCTAGAACGTGACTAGGGTAAATCACTAGTTATGATCATACTTAAAAGGTAATTTCGTTAGTACAGTTTGTAATATCACATTTTTGGTTACATATCTAGATTCTCAATAGTTTAGTCTATCAAATGTAAAATTGACAAATACTCTAATGCATCCTTTCAAATACATTATTATAATATTGTACAAAGAGCTAAATATAACAATTATGTGCATCTTGTTCCGGTTATGGTCATTTCCAAGACTAGTTATGGTCATGTGACAAAATAATGTTTAAACAAATGTTTTCAATAATTTAAAAATTACTATTAATTAGTGAACATATAGAACTGTAAAAATAATCTAAATACTAATAGAACGCCGTATAGCAAACAAATTAAATATATATTTAAAAACACAGTCACTCGATACACTCATTTACAAACATTGCAGTTACTTATTAGAAAACCGTCATGAAATGATACTCGAATATGAATTAAAACTACTACTTATCAGAGTTTAATGTATAACCGCACTTTTGGTTGATTTTCCTGCATAAGCAGTAACGGCATACAATATGGTAATCGTCCCCACTAAAAAATTACTTAATTAAAAGAAATCGGAACGTAGTTTTTGTTAATTGTCTTCATTTGGCATTTCATGACAACGGCAGTAACCATCCTCGAAGTACAGAACATAACTATTTTAACTAGTAATGGTCACTTAAGAGACGTAAGGTCAAACATGACCATTTCTAGCAAAGGATATAGTATTTAAGTTATAAAATTACATGGTCAAATGAAGAAAACTCTAATTTTTATTCTTTTCTAGCAGGAATAGTTTGTAACTCCAAAGAAAATTGAAGCGGATAGGGGTGATGATAACTCTTACTTCGTATTTTAATAAAACGGTTATGGTCAGTTATTTTTAATTAAAGTCAGATGGTCTGACACAATGGAACTTGCATGAAAGCCTGAATTCTTATGAAAAGCTTCATAAATCAAAGACTAAAAATTAACGTAGCAATTTCTTAAGAATCATCAATTTTACGAACGATCTTTAAAAACATTGAGATATTTCGGGGCACTATTTAATGAAAATATTTTTTAATGGCTACAGGATAAGGATAGATAGGAGAGAGAGTTTTATAAATAAATGAATTCTTCTTCAATTCTTTTCAGAAATATTTCTACTACTGATATCACAAATAAATCAATTTGACCCTTATTTTTACAAAATTATATTAGCCTGCCCATGGTTAGGTGACCAGAACTAGTGATTTACACTATCAGTAATTTATTTATTGTTTTTTAAATGCTGATTAAATGATGTTTTCTGCAATAGGGCAGTTTACGGAAAAGCTTTAAGGAAAGTGACGGAGACCCTGATGGTAGATCTGAAGAAGAACTTTGCAACAGAGCAAGATAAGTTCAATGTGCTAAATCACGGTGACTGCTGGGTCAACAACATGCTCTTCAAGTACGATGTCGAAAACAACCCCATCTCTATCAGGTATTGTATTTCAGGCATAAAAGTAAGTGTAAGGATGTGTCTTTAACTTCTTTCATATAATATAACAATTTAGCCATTAACAAAATTGAAGGTTAACTCACAAAAATATTTGAGGAGTCAACAAAATTGGAAAAAAACCAGGATACCCCAAATTCTAAAATGTATAAAAAAAAAATCGTGAAATTCTAATGAGAGAACAAACATCTAGCTAGACAGCCTGCCTGATTTCAAGCTTCATGTTTGACCTGATTTAAACAAAAATCGTTTATTTGGAGATGACCTTTGATTTGAATGAAAAAAAAAAATGGAGCTATTTCCTTTTGTTTTAAAATGCCTCATTTATATTATTTTCAAGTCAGTTTTTACCAGCTTAACGCTTTTATATCTTAATGCGATAAGAGTCTCATTTTCAATAATGTGTTTAAAGTCATCAGTAAAACCCTAATTTTCGTGCAAGAAAAATTCTGAAATGTGCAGTTAAACTTGAAATCGTGCAATAAAAACTTAAAATCGTGCAAAATAAAATGCAAATGATAAAAAACGTTGAACAAATAATTCGCTAGTTACATTTCTTTCCAAAAAGTGGTTTTTATCTTAAAATTTATTGATTCGGTCCTTAGTAAGAGAGTAGTTAAATAGTCCTTGTCTAAAACGCAATAAGAATAAATCGCATCTGTTTATTGTACATGCTATACATAACCTATGTGTACATATTACTTAGGAATATAAATATGTATATTACAAATAAAAATAACCGTACATTTATGCTCTAAATCATTAAATAGGGATAAAAATTCAAGTAATAACTTACTCGAATTACAGTGTGCATCAACTTGTGACTTTCGCTGCCGATAGCTTTGTCACAGGGCCCACAATATATTATTTTGCCACCGGATTTTAGTTCCGGATATTTTTCTATCCATCCTGGTATCTTTGAACTAACACTAGCTGAAATTTTAGGTATTTTAATGGAGACAACGTTACTCCTTAGAGGGAAGTCGGAAACTAAAAAATTATTGCTTCCGATGAGAAAAGTTATGAGGGAGAGTCAAAATTTCTTGGAAGGTGGGGATCCTAGTTCCCTAGCTCAAGTCAATCTAAACATTTCTAAGAACACTATAGAAGCGTGTTCATTTTAACACGCTTGGATTATTTATATTTTTCTACTAAGAATAGTTTATATCTCTTAAAAAAGAAAAATTATTACCTATATAAAAATAAAATTATTCATTCTTCTAAAAGCTGCTACTTTTTCAAAAACAAGAAAGTGTTGTGCGCATTCACGATTTGAATCCAGGAATTTTGTGCATTCAAACAATGCAGAAACTGCAGAATGTGCAATTTTATGCATTCAAACTGCAGAATGTGCAATTTTATGCATTCAAACTGCAGAATGTGCAATTTTATGCATTCAAACTGCAGAATGTGCAATTTTATGCATTCAAACTGCAGAATGTGCAATTTTATGCATTCAAACTGCAGAATGTGCAATTTTATGCAGTAACCCCCAAAATGTGCAATTTCGTGCAATATTAAACTAGGTAAATTTGGCCTAAACATCCTAATTCATATCAATAATTTGTTCCTGACTGATTACGAGCTTGCAATAAAAAGATGCAATTGCACGAGAATCCGGGCTCTAGTCATCAGCATTTCTCTGTTTTATTTTTTTAAATCTTAAATAGCTTAAAATCAGTCTGTCTTAATGTACTGTTTTGTTATCCTAAATCAATTAGATCTTGAGTTTGGTCTGCGTCAACTTGTTTTTTAAATGTTTCATTGTCTTTGTTGTCTTTATATGATTTTTTTTATATATCAGCTCGCTTTTGAGTTTAATATTATTAGGCTAAATATATTTAAAAAAACAGAATTCGTGAATGTTATTGAAGTCCAGGTGTTGCGTTGAGGTCTTGATATTTGAATTTTTCATAGTTTAAACAAGAACTCTAGGCTTTAATTCTTGATTGCATCGAAAAATTAGTTTCCGTATAAATATAGCTGTATCAATCTTAAATTCAATCAAAGTTAGTAATTTTGTAGTTTTCTTTACTTGTAAATATTAGCATTTACAAAAATGTATTATATATTGAATATTTATCCGGAAGTGAAAAAAAAAAAATATATCATTTTTTGTAAAGATTGTGAATTTATTTCTTTCACACTATTCGCAGACTGTTTTTACTTACGAGCAAACGAACAAAATACACTCAAACGCAATTAATCCAAGAAAATACCCGAATATAAAAAATATATATAGATACGTATATATTCTAAGTAGCTAATTGCTGTTGTTTCGAACGTTTTCGGAAATGATGATATATTTTTAACGTTTCTTCAATAAAAACATTCTTATGTAAGTGGCAAATAATTCATTAATAATAATTAAATTGCCTCATAACTTATGCAATTTAAAGATTTCGAAAGATGAATTAGTTGAAAACTGGTTTCGGATATTTAAAACAATCATAAATATCAAGATTGCTCCATCGAACGAGCCATTCTTTCCGCCAAGTACCGAGATGCCTATGAGCATAGGAATATTATTAAGTTAATCGTTCAAACTAGGCAGTAAAATGCCACCGTGCAGTTAAAATTTGACTTGGTAATAATCAAATTGCGAAACATCCGACAGCCAAGGCTTTGCAACTCGACTTAGTATGCAGAAAAAAAAATAAGAGCAACGCCGTAGGAGCAACAATCTAGACCGGATCATCCAAGGTGAAGATGTCCCCACTCCTCGGATTATATATTCCATTGATATGTCCTTTCAATTTGAGAGATCACGATTCCCAATTGACTGGCGTTAGCATTCACTATCCATTATATGTATAATGGAGCTTAGGACCAGTATATGCAATTGTGAGGTTTCGATCTAGACACAGATTGCTTCTCAGATGGACAATTATATGCGATGGTTTATACAGTGATATATGTGTACACATATATATTTACTGATGATGACAAATATACTGTACACAGGCATTGTGAAATTAGTCGTATTAAACATTGAGAAACCTAAATCAACAAAAACCTTTGTCGATGGGATCAATTTTGACTATTAACTAATGTCGGTAACCGAAAGAATATTTTGCAGTAAAATTGAAATTGATGATATTCCTGATATGTGATCAAAATTACTGCAATGAATCTATTTTAAACTGAACCAGAGATACTTCCATAACATACCCATATCTACCAAGAACCATAGTCCTCACCTTGCTATACCTTCGATTTCTGATAATCGTTTCAGGTGTCTTAAAATATAGCTCATGCTACTTAAACCATTTACCCACACATTTACTAGATGTGCAAATTATATCTTCCACTTCTTTATTGGCGCGAAAGAAGCAGGAAGCTGTCCGTGGCCTGCTCCACAGTCCTCCTCTAATCGTCCCGATCAGCAGCTCGCCTTAGATAAATCCTCGATAGTTTCAAGTCTTCTGAGACACCATCGAGCCATCTATTAGTTCTTCCACGAGGTCTTGCCCCATCCGGTCTATCCCAGAACAATTTTCGACATGCTCTGCTCTCGCCCATCCGTTAGACACACCCCATCCATAAGTTGCACCCTTATGAAGACCGTCAATGGCAAATCACAATACAAATTGTATAGTTCCCGGTTCTTCATTCGCCGCCACATACCGTTATCCTTTATTGGGCCAAATATACATCTAAGCATTTTTCTATCAAAGCAGTCCAGTCTCTTGGCTACTCACTTATCCGTGGCCCTCCCATACTGTAAAAACGCAGTGGACGAGCAGGTTTCCTCTTTCTCAATACCATACTTTTGGATTTCTTCTCGTTTATATGTAGTCCCATTCTTCATGCTTCTATATCCATTTTATGCAGAGCTTCCTTCAACCATCGCATTGTGCGGGCTGCAATTACAACGTCCTCCGCGTACGCTAATATCTGACCGAGACTGTTAAAAAATGTGCTTCTAGTGTCGAAACTCATATAGATTATATACAGTTTTAAATAACTAAAAAAATTAATTATTGTAAGGATCAATAAAATAAAAAATAACCATGGAAGTATTTGTTTATCATTGCCATCTCATTAAATTCATTATTACACTACTTTGTTTTTGATGCAATTGAATAGTTGCAAAATTGAATACCTGCATTTGAAAAATAAAATAATAAAATAAAAATAAACAGAATATTACTAAGAATTATTAAAAGAATTAACTATCTTTATTACCTGCATGTCTAGTAAATTTTATATTTACTTTAAATTTTATAATTGATAAGTGAAGCGACCTTCTTTTTGCAGCTAGCCATTCAATTTTTATACTATTCCCGCGTCGGGGTTTTACAGATTCTCAAACTTTTTACTTTTTTTCGTTTTCTTCCCACTGTACTGTTGTGCCTTACTTTCACTAATATAATCCTCATTAACAATTTGACATTCTTAATGTTTTGGTTCCTCATTTAAATATTTATTTCAGGTTTATAGACTTCCAGATGGGATTCTACAATAGTCCCGGTTATGACTTGCAGTATTTTCTCTATACTAGCCCCAGCTGGGACGCCCGACAAAGGAAAAATGAGCTAGTACAGATATACTACGATTCTCTAATAACTTCCCTTGACAAATTTGGTTATGATGGTTCAAAACCGACAATGGAGGATATTCAACAAGGTCGTAAGAAAGCAGCACTTTACGGTTTAGCTTCTGCAGTAAGCCTTCTCCCACTAATGTTACTCCATAAGGAAGAAGTTCCGGACATGGAAGAAATGCTGAAATACAATGAGGATTTTCAAGACTACCCAAAAGACGCCATACAAGGGGACACGGAGGCGTATAGGAAAATAATTAAGCTAGTTCTACAAGATAGTAAGGAAAACGGACTAATTCAACTATAATTTTTTTTTCTTCAAAACAGCATGATGACATGTGTCTATAAAACATTGTAGGTCTTTGCCAAACACATCAAAATCAAAATATTATTTTTCTCTAAATGTATTTAGTATGTAGTATACTTCATCTTTACAACCTAAATAATCCTACCTATTTCAACGTAAAGTGGTTTAAAATCGAAAGACTATCTTTGGTACCAACTAGATATGGTTGTTTATATTAATATTATACTATCCTGAGATCAAAAATATAAAAATAAATTAATATTTTATTTATTTAACAATGGTTGTTCCCTTATAAAGCGTTCCTATCTTAGTGGGTCAAATTTTGCCCATTTATTTTTCTACTCAGTCTGCCTCCTCAAGCCTAATGCCGGCAGTACACACTCGCCGAAGCGCTCGTCAACGAGGCCACTAGCGTCATGCGGAAGCGAACTGAGTACACGAGTGATCCAAGTACACACTCGCCGAGTGACTAGTGGACGAGGGAAGGCGAGCTTTGTAGAAGTTGGGTTGTTCAGTTTTCTATGCCAAAGCTAGTGTTCTATTGGAAGTTGATGAAGATGGATGTGACGATTCCGGTTACAGCATTTGCAGCTATTGCAGCCTACGCATATTTTAAATATGTGTACATTGAAATCAAGAAAAAATTGCAAAAAACAAAAAAAAAAACGGAAATGATGAGTGAAAAACATTCATCGGAACAGGACTGGGCGAGTCCAAATTTCGCTATTTTCTCATTAGTTATTTATTTTAAGTGATTTTACTTATTGTTTTTTATTTAAAATTAATATTTAAAATATATATTGGCTTAATGAATAAAATAAATTGGCTTAATGAAGCCATTAAGGAATTTTTTTTTCTTTAGTTCTTAGTTAATCTTTTTTTTTCTTCAGTTCCTTAGTTAGTAAGCAACTGGAAATTGAATAAGGGAAGCGTTGAAATGTGATTAAAAGAAAACTACAGAAGCGGCTTGCCATTCGCAGAAATCTGAATTTTTTTGTGTACTGGGTCGGCTCGCCTCGTCGGTTGTTTCCTCTTGGGTCCTTTGGCTCGTGCCCAGAGACCAACTTTTTTCGGAGCCCTGGCGAGGCAATCCGAGCCAATACGGGGCGACCTAGTACACACTCGTGCTCGCTTGGCCTCGTCTTGGCTCGGCGAGTGTGTACTGCCGGCATGAGTCTCATCGTCTACAATGTGTAATACAGCTGACATCCCGATTCATCCCAGCACTCTCCTCACCAAATACAACGGTGATACATGTGTATCAGAAAATAATGATCCCTTCATTCCATTCCATTTCAAACTAATATTACAAACCTTCAAGGATAGTGTTGAAATAAAATCCATACAAATCATATCAAACAACCATTACCCTTTGTCGTATACCTAAGCTTTCCTATCTATCCTTAAATACTATTCCAATAATCCCTGTTGAACCGATCCGTTACCAGAACTTTTTGTGGACAAGCCTGTTACTTGAAATCTACATACGAGACTAAAACGACAAAAATTGCTCGCCTTTATGGATTGTTCTAAAATTTAATAGATAAATATTCAAAGTTTTTAATCTATACTATTACATAAAAGGACAAGCCATATTTAGTTTGTGATCCCTAACCACAAAAACTTGTAAACCAATTTGTAAAAAAATTAATACACATTACTTCCAGGAAGGTTTAGCAAAATAAAATCTAGTGATTTTCAATTAATTTGTTATGAAAAAATAAGCGTTTTTCTAATATTCTCTGCCCATCAGGATTATCAAGTCATACATTAAACTTTAAAATTTTTAGGCTAATAATGCTTTTACGTAATCTTAAACTTCAAATTACATTTTAACCGGGATAAAAATTACTGCTCTACGTGAAAATATCATTAAAGAAATTAATGGCTCAAATGCATGATACAATATAATATTTCTATCGATAAACAAATAAAACTGCAATTGTTACTTAATATTGTCATTACTTATGAGAGCGGGCGAGGTCGCGACAGAGGATGCTAGTTGATTATAAAAGACTCATTTACATGAGTAATCAGACCTTTTTGGACATAAGGAATTGAACTTTGAGAGTCAACCAAACTTTATAATTCTTCTCGTATTTAATCCTTCCAATTCAAAATCCTTCGAAAATTCTCTAATGTCCTTAAATGTCTCAATGTTCCATATATTTCCGATTCAGATCGAACCAGAACAATATCCTTTAGCTATACACTCCATAACCACTCAAATAACGCCCTCAGGAGCCTGAAAAGAAGGTGGCTTTGGGATCTTCTAATATTGAACGTTTATTAAAGTGCTACCAATGGCTGCTTTGTTTTACGAGTTATTGTAATCACTTTAATAATAATTTTGAATTTATTTTTATTTTTGAGCTAATTAGATAAATTTTGTGATTTGAAGAATGTAATGTATTGGTCACTGATTTACCATCAAAAATAATATAGCTCATAAACTCTAATATATATATATATATATATATAGAACACAGTTCTTGAAATAATGTAGTCCCTTTCAATATTTAATTTGTATATATCCTAAAATTCCAATGGCCCAATAAAAGTTATTTTTTATAATAAATAATATTATAATTATATAAAATATAATTTATTATAAAATTATAATAAATAATACTGTGAGCTCTAAAATCAAATATTTTTGGTAATCATGAACTTCTATCTCTTTACATCTTGTGTTTCTTCATCAAATTCTTTGTCAGCACCATATTCTTCTATGGTCTGGGCCTTAGTTCAATATTTTAAATCGCTTCTCCTACAACCGAAGAACTTTCTCGACTTTTTCTTGGAGATTGATTATACCTTTATCACCTCTCCTCAGGAAAGATAGGTTACCTATCATTGATTTTAGTCATCTATATATATATATATATATATATATATATATATATATATATATATATATGTATATGTATGCCAGCTTGTAGTATTTTTAGCCTATGTATTTTGGCCTTATTTTATATCAGTTGACCTACTGACCCTGAGCAAGAAGATTGGCTCTGAGACTTTGAATTTTGACCAAAAGACCTCCAAAGTCTGTAGTGCCAAACGGAAAAGATAATGCACATATCTGTTTTTAGCATTATATGCTTTAATTTCTTATTCATCGACTACGAATTCCTGTATTAACATGCTTTAAGCTAATACATTGTGTTTTTATGTTATGTATGTTGTACTTATATTGCGTAATTATTGTCTGATTAATAACTATGTTTTATTTTGTAACATAATAACGTGTTTGTGGATATTTGCATTGTGAATAAATTGTTTTTATTTAATTTTTTTTATATTTTAATTTCCTCACTTTTAAGACATTTCTTTATTATAATTCTTAAAAATTAATTTAAACTTTATGTACATAGATTTAGCTAATAACATTCACAGTACATGTGTAATATGTAATGTAAATTACAAAACGAAATAATAAACTGACTACAAAAAAAAAATAGAGTAATAATAAAAATTATACAAAGTATATAATCCAAGTATGTGTTAGTAAATCCTAGGCTTAATCTTCGTGTTTTAGACGTTGCTAGGTTGTACTCCAGAGCTCCAGATGCGACGTTGAGAGAAAGTATATAAAAGTTCATTATAACCAATGATTAATCATTATGTGAAATAATTTTATTTTTAATAAAGGATCAAGAAAAAATAGTAATATTTTCTTCGTTTTTATAATTTAAAAAAAAAATTTAATTTAGTGACATAACTCCTCCTTTATTTTGATTATTCCTCTACATGTTTCGGGATTTTATTCCCATCTTCAGGATTCTGAATTATTTTCTTCTTATTACCTTATACACCTTCACGTTTATTGATTTAAGATGCAACTACATAAAAGAAAATCAGTCCTCCCCTTTTTTTGCACATACTGCATTTCAAGATCTTTTTAAAGCAACAATTTGTAATAAAAAGTTTATACAAATCTTGATCAAGAGATAAAGCCCACCAGGCGTTTAAGAAAGAGGTTTGATAAGTCAATTCTAAATGTTTTGACATAGTTTTACCACCCTTTTGGGTATTAAGTTAATACGTACTTAATACCAACAAAGGTAGTATTTTTTTTTTTAAATTTTACAAGTGATAAGGAAGTCAATTATCTCACCAGTTCAACGGAGTTAAAGGTTAAAAAGTGGCCATTTCAAAAATCGAAAAGATTTACCAAATTTTATAAAGGAGAGAAAGAGGAGAAATGTTAAATCAATTTTCGAAACGTTGAAAATTAATTTGTCGGGATGGAGTAAATAACCTTCGGTTGTTAGATTCTAGCAGATCTGAAACCTGTATCCTTCAGTGGCTTTGAGATCCCATAAAAAACTACTTTTTTAAATTAATTTTAGTTATCTAATTCTATTTTATTTTTATTGATTTAAGATGCAATAAAAATATAAAATATGAGTCCATCCCTTTTTCTGCACTTGGCACATTTTAAGGGTGTTAAAAGTAACAATTTGTAATAGGAACTTGAACTGTACAAAACCTTGATATAGCGATGGGGCTCACTAGGTGTTTGGGAAAGACTTGGGTTAATTATTTAAATTTAATCTGGGATGTGGTATTATTATTATCATATTTTTTAAACATAATAAGGAATTCTTTGAGGTAGGCATTTAGGCGTAAATATTGTTGTTCTTGTAATAGATCCTGTTAGATGAATGTAGATATTTTTGAATTTAGTTTAATTTAGAACAGATCGGAGGAGGTTTTTTTTTTCATATCTTGAAAAAGGGTAAACCTGTTTATTTTATCTAAAAAAAAAACTATTGTACTTGAGTAAACTATTAGTTATAGAGATATGTAAACATTCATAGATATTAAAATATATAAAATTATAATTTTGCGTATTTTTACTTACTTTACTGTTTAGTCACTTTTAAAACATATAATGGTGCTGAAGTTTGGAAAATAATAGAAAAATTTTAGTACCGCTGATATTTTGCGTTTATAAGGGTACAACATACTAGCCTTGAGAAATCGAAACATAATAAAAATGCTTTATTTATTGATCTGAGCCTCTATTTCAGGTTTTTAGACTTTCAAGTGTGCTTCTTCAACATCCCCGGTTTTGACCTGCAGTATTTCCTCAGCACAAGCCCCAGCTGGGAGGCACGCCAGAAGAAGGAGGAGCTCTTACAAATCTATTACGAATCTCTCACTTCTAGCCTCCAGCGTTTCGGATATGAAGGCGCAATACCGACCATGGAGGAAATTCATGAAGGTCTTAAGAAGACGTCTTTATTCGGGTTAGCCACATGTATTACACTGCTCCCGATGATGCTGGCCCAAAAAGAGGATGTCCCCGATATCGAGGAACTATTAAAAAGGGAAGCTGAGAACATGGAAATGAACTCAATATTTCCTATGAATGATGGGGAATCTTACAGGAGGATAATGAAGATTGTTCTACAACAGTGTAAAGAAAGCGGAATCATTCAGCTTTAGGTTTGTCAAAAATCTATTTAGGTTGTGTAATCATGTTAAATAATTTATCATTAGAATTGTAGTTAATGATTCATTATTCACGAATCCAAAGAGAACCAAATTATAATACGTACCACCTTCATACTACATGTGATATATTATAATATTCGGAGTAGGCCTTTCCTACTTCGTTAGCTCGTCAAATAATTTAATTTATTTGTAGTAACATTTTTAGATGTCGTGTACAATACAGATTAAATCACCAATTAATTAATGCAAAATGATAAATAAATATTAGGTTCAGAGAACCCGACACCACCTATCCGACCACGAAACCTCTAAAACCCACCTTAACAAAACTACAAAGATCAGCCGATACGCAATCCTTCATACTAAGTTTACTCTTCGGACGTTAACCCTATTGCTCAAAACTGATCATCTTTTTTGGAATTAAATCCAGAGACTTCATATGCCCATTTTACCCTTCACGTAACAAATACCTGAACTATACTGTCCAGTTAAAGCACCTGCATTTCCGCATTGAGTAGTCCACTAAATTATCTAGAACATTCATCCCTTTTTGGGCCAAATATTCTACATATTATTTTATTTTCAAAAACATTAAAGTTGTTCGTCCCTTATAATAAATTGCCACATTTCGCATCCACAGAAAAGTGTATAATAGTCTTATATATCCTAATTTTTAAATCTCTAGTAAGTCAGTACAAACATATTAGTTTCCCGACCGAGAAATAACAAGCATTTCCGGCTTTTAATCTGGCCAATTAAATATCATTTTTCCTAAATGAATAGGTGATTTGAAAAAACTTACAAGTTCACAGATCGAAACTTTTCAGGAGGCACAAAAAAAACTGAATGTGTATTATTTCATTCATTTTATTGATGAGTTGTATATTCAATAAAGCATGCCAAGGTGCGTTGGTGAGTCTAGTTTGTTATGATGATTACATTGCTGGGAATTAATTAAAATGTGGGGTTTTACACTTCACGATAGACATGTTGGGTTTTCCAATCAACGCACATAGGGGTATTATACAAATCTAGGCAGCCAAAATTATTAAACCCAGCTTACAGTCGAAAATATATTTATTAATGATATTAAGCTAAGAAAAAATTATTTTCAGACTTTTTATGAAAAAAAGGTTTATTCAATATACTGGAAAATTTTCATGTAAAATTCTGACTGTATATAGCTTGAAATGTTTGTTGAGTGCTTCAGCGGCTTCTTCGGAGTGCAACCGTTTTGGCAACAGTGCTTATTCTATTAAATATGCATAATAAGAATTTTATGCATCGTAAGAGGATAAAAACTTATTTATAATTTTGATATTTAACGTTAGTCTTCAAACGTTTGTCAATGGACATTGTGGCCACTTGATTTCACTTCAATGATAACTTTAAATTGGTATAACAAATGGAAATCAACACCACAGATATATGCTTCTAATCTAATATCAATTTCTTTGTCAGTATCTGTTCACAGCTACCACATTTTTCAAGGTAGCTCTAGTATGAGAGATGCAATAAGCTTTTGAACAATCCTGGCGTGAAATATAGATAAACCAAAAGAAAGATCATCAGCATTAACATAATTTTTATTTTCTTTATCAAATAATTGAATTCCTTTAAGTTTACGCCCCAAATTTAGGACCTCATGGTTGATGTTAATGTGACGGCATTACACACATTTGCGTAAATCAGAGTGACACGATATGTTTCACAGTATAACTAAAACATATTTCAGTGTGAATGAGGTGCGTTTAAATGAATTTAATAAATAAATTCAATGTAAGTATTTAAAATATTTTTAGCAACCAAACTTCGTTTTTAAAGCATTTTTTTTTTTTCATTTATCAGCTTTCTTCCATCTCTGATTAAATTTAGATTTAAAACAGGTACTTCGTGTCCTTTAACTGGTCACTAAAACAGTCCCCAATACTTAAAAGATGTCTTAATTTTATCTAATATTCATAATCAGTTCATAATCGGGAGGTTTTGCTCCTGTATTTTATCGTTCAGTGATTTCCGGGATAGTCTTCTTAGTCCTGAACCAATGGACATATACAAAAATAAATTGAAGATCCCTTTAAAAATATTTTAATTATTAATTTAATATTTTGTAATTTTCTCATCGTCATGTTTGGTGCCGCTTAAATCAAAAAGGTGCGGCTGATTTGAACATTATTATTTTAAAAAAGGTCCAATATTTCTAATAAATTAAAAAAAACAGCCGGGACGCACCCTGAAGTACAACGAAAACACTAAAATATGCTAAAATGTGGTTGAAAATAAACGAAAAATACAGTATTATTCAAACAGCCGAAATGCCACTGATACATTAATTGATAAAATAATTACCACTTCAAAAGTATGTGTTCTTACCTGCAGTTTCCAGATGAGTGACTCTATTTATGAAGAATGTTACTAAACAAAAGAAAAACCATTTCAACTGAAGCGATTACACTTGTAAAGCAGAGTGAGATCCGTTGGCCTGACGAGACGGGACAGTTTCGACTAATCGTACGACTTAGGTATTGCAGGGAAGAAAGGGACAAGGGTCACAAAATGTCCTCTGTATATCTGACTTATAAATAGCTTGGTTTTATTAACCTTCTGTGGATTTTATAAAATCTACTTTTGGCCGCCTAAATTATGCAAATACCCCTATGTGCAACGGTGGTATTTCACCAAACAAACTAATAAAGTTATTGAACTTTCCGAGGCAGGTCGTATTGCAATATGTAAACTTTGCCTGCAGGTGCCTTTGAGTCCGCCACTAGCGGAAAAAGTCACTAATTCTGGAGCTATGGCGTTCTTCCACTCAACGGACTTTCTGGTCTATTTTTCAGCGATTTATCATTGATAAATGATATCATCGTAACAAAATTACGATTAAAATAAGCATACAAGTAATCGATAGTTACAAAACGATTATTTTTTAAAATTTATAATCCTCCAAGCAAGGAAATAGGAATTTTAGGGGTAGGATCTTGTTTTGCCTTTCGGCATTTGAAGATCGGTGTCCTCGGCCGCTGGTGGGGCCCCTGTAGACGGATGGTCTTCCTTCTGCTATGATGAACGAGGAGGTGTCACAACTATTAAATATACTTGTCAAAATTTTTCTTTGAAGGTCCAAATTACAGTTTTCGGGTTGGAAGACCTGACGATTTCCCTGAAGTCGTAGTCAAGTTCTGGATGAAAGAATTGCTTTTTATGAAATCTCTACTTAATAAAGATGGTTCAGGTCATTAGCTAATGGATTACGCTCAACATGAGCAATACATTCAACTTCTTCAAATTCGTATCCAGTCTGAAATAGATGATTTTTATTCTTACAAGAGTAACTTGTAATAAGTGTTAAACCCCGAAAAACCAAATATATAAATCTAACATATAGTTCTATATTAGAGCCTCCAGCTTGTTATTTCCTGTTATGTATTGAGCATAACACCGCGATTAAAGGATTTTGCTATACTCCAAATACTTTATAACAGTTAATGGAATAAATATACATATATTTTTTAAACCCAAAAAAGTTGGTAGACAAGCAGTCACTTTTGAATTTTGCATATCAGCTACATATATTTTATTACTTAATTATTATTTATTTATTTTTCATGAATATCTAAGTGATAGATATTATAATAGAATAGGTAAGTTGTATATTTTCATAAGATTTCTCATTTATTTTGAAACTCAAAATGTTATCATAATAATCACAGCCTGACAATTTTCTATGTAAAATACTCATAAGTTATTCCAAAGGATAAGTTCTCCCAGAATGAAGTTTATTGTCTTATCCTTCTCATCAAGATCTTCTAATTGTTGTGCGGCCACTAAAAAAATCTAATATTAAGTGTTACAAATGATATTTCTGTGAAATAAAAAATAATAAAGCTTTAAACTTTCTCCTGCGTTTCTGCTCCCGTCCTAGGTTTCAATGCTTTCAACTCCTGAATGTAGGCTTTTTATTTTGACAACATACATATTTATTCCGTGCAACAACATCAGATAGGTAATATTATTAGCAATCCACATATTTACAATGTTTAATAAATATTAGAAATAAATATTATCCTAGCCCCATGTATGTTACCACATTTCCCCTTTTATTATTTAACGTAAACAAACAATAGAAAATTCATTTTCATGAATGAGGTTCTAGTAATGCACATTAGAAATGTATGATTAAATTCAGCTACATCGAGGCGTAACCAAAGATCACAACAATAAACTGTTTCATTCATAAATTCTTGCGGAATAAGTATTTTTATTTCTATCAGTATTGTTTAAAATTTTTAAATTTAGCAACTCTTTAATGTGTATACTTAAATTATAAATATTTTATTTAAAAAATTTTCAATATGCATTGCATTTAGTTTCTATATATTTAATTAGGAATTTTATTTAATATTGTTATAGATAAAACTGTGGAATAAAATTGTTATTTGTTTTTATTATATTGTTTATTTTGTTTAGAATTAATTGTTTAAAGAAAATAAATGAAAATATTAGAAATTGATAAAATATTATTCATATGCCCTTACCTTATCATTTTCCCCAAAATTTTTATCTTCCTTTTCGAAGAGGAGAGTTTGAATTAGGAATGCAAAGCAAGGCAAAGAAATATTGGTCTGAGCCAAAAAATTTCGATTCAAAACCCGCTAGTCCAAAATATTTCAATTTTGACTTCTGAAGAAATGAATATGTAAGGGGAGAGAAGATTCTGCGAACCTTTTGAAGAAAGGGCCTTTTAGACTAAATGAAATCTAAACGAAGTTTCTGAAATTGTGGCAACCGTCTTGCCAGAGAGGCGAAGCGAGGGTTTCTAGAGACGGTCCAAAAATAAATCTATTTACAACAACCTTAACTATCAAATATCTGTAGACTAAAATAACTAATATCATTAAAATATTTTTTAAAAATAGTATGAACGATTAATAATATTTTATTAAGATTAGAAGTACGTATGTCCCGTTCTGATTGAAATGAATGGGAGTAAAAATCTATTATAATTGATGAATGGTTTTCTTCGAAATTAGTCTTGATATGAACAGTTATACATATCCTAATTAGCTCATGAATGCAGTTTACTTCCTTGCGAACCCACAAAATGAATCTTGACCTTCTAACCATCGAAAGATTAGGTTAGTAATGTTTAAAAAAAACTTAAGAATACCACTATTTATGGCTAAATACAAAGTGAGTTGGAAATTCTAATTTAAAAAAAGGGGATTTAGATTAATTTTACGTTACCTGATTTTCATCAAGAATATTCATAATACAAATTAAATGCAGTTCTAAACCTCAAACAACACTAGGTAGAGTCCTATCATAGAAACAAAGCGTTACTGGTATGTTTCTTGGAAAAGTATGAAGTATGCTAGCCAACTACCAACCTCAAATCACCAGTCCACCAGAAAATCTCATATTATTTCCAGGCCGGAAAGGAAAGATAAAGAAAAGTTTATTGTAATTTGAGTACACACGGGCCATCTCCAAAATTCAAATTGTACTTGTATGACTGAACGAACTTGTATTCTTCTTGGTTTTTTTTTCATTAACTTCAAGAAATTTGTGTTAGTCCGTTGAAAAAATCGTATGCTACTAGACTGCTGGACAAAATTAATACATCACTTTTATTTATTTTTAATGATCACATTTTTTTATTTTATTTTATTATTTCTTTCTTCATTTTTCAAAGATGAAGAAACTTGATCAACATTGGAAGAGTAAATAAGAAAGAGAACAAGAAAAACATTACGATCAGTTACATGGAATTATTTTGCTTACAGAATCTTTTTTTATTAAAAATGTACAACCTTAATATCTTATAACACTTCATCTTGCTAGTCTGACGCTATAGCTTCTAGACGTCGCGGAGGATAGTTCTCCCATTCTTCCATTAATGCATTTTAAAGCTTAACAACTGTTGTTAGTGCATGATTCCGAGCTCTTGTGCATAAATTTGCCTCTTCAGCATACCCGAAATTCTTGCAGGTATGCGTAAAAGATGAATTCCTACTGCCTGAAAGTAGCCATTCGCTACACGAGCAGTATGTGTTCTTTATCTATTTCAAATTTAGTTTTTTTTTTGTTTGTTTTTTTAATAAGCCACTATGGATTACGGGTTTAACCAAAACGGTTCTCAGCTAAGTGAGTTGGAATCAGTCAGGTTCTTAAGAGCCCTCTTCCTAGCCCATATTCCCTTTTTTTTCTGACTTTGAAGTTGTTCAGCTGCTTCTGATCTCTTTGATATCTGACCTTTCTTAAGTTTCATATGTGGGTCTTCCTTCAACATTTTCAGAAAAGCTTGTCTGTCCTGGATGTGGGATTCAGAGATGTTGAAGGTTTGAATATCATGTGTGACTTGCTTGTACCACAATGATGTTTTTAGAGTAGTTAGCTCTGTGGGTGATGCTGGTCAATCTTGATTCGTTCATTCTCTCAAGGTGTCCGTAGAATTGGTATCTTGATGAAAGTTTCCATAAGATCTTCTCCAAGATAGTTCTTTCCTTGAACCTCTAGTTTCTGTATGAGTTTTGCTACCTTGATAGTTAGGGTTTCAGCTGCATATAGGACTCCGGGTCTGATTACAGCGTTACATTGTCTTTAACCGGCGTTGGTCGCTAGCCGATCTGGTGCACCGTTAGTTGCTAAGTGAGCATTTCCCTCGATTCTTTGATTTAAAAAAAAATGCAGTTTTATGTTGCCAAATATGAAGTTATAAATGGTTAATAAATGTCATCAAAATATATCAAAAATTGTAGTATGTAGCGTAAGTATTAAAAATATATTTTTACAAAATTTTCAAAGATATATATAAAAAAAAATTACCATTTATATAATAACGTGTTATTCATCAGATAGATCATTCTCTTCAATTCCTATACAAGTATAAGTAGTATGTTAATAGCAAATTGGAACATTGCACTTTTTTTTTTAAAGTTTCGTTTTTCTTTTTTTTCTTTCTTGGGCACACCTATACCAGATCTATTTTGTATTTTCTCTAGCAACCAGGAATAAGAATCTGAAAAGTAAAAATTTCAGATCCCTTGTAAATGATTGAAAAATAATATAAGTACAATTCACGACGATTTATCAACTAATTACTTACAATTTATCTTCTCAACTCTCTTTTTATCCAATAATTCAAAAATTTTATATCCACGACTCATTTTGAACTCAAATAATCACTAATAAATCGAAAATTCGCCCAGTAAAATTTCACAAATATTCTACATTTCCCTCAATTTTCAGTAAAAAGCTCCCAATATCCAGGCCACCTGCATCCGTTTTACTTAGAAACCAAATATTCTTATTCGCAAATGTCCTAAACTCAGCTATACTGAGGGATAACGATGAAAGTTAAGTTCTGACGGATTTATTAAATATATTTTGGAAGGGTGGGGGAAATGCTCACCTAGCGACCAACGCCGTGTTAATTTCGCATTGATGGGTATGGATTTTTTCAGGTAAACATTGAAATGTTTAATTTATAAATTAATTGTAACTGATTTATAGCACAAGAAGAAAACAAATAAAATGTTAAGCTGTTAAATCTATTAAACAAAGGTTTTTTTTTTTTTTTTTTTTGTATTTAAAATATTTAACAGTTATACCTTCATTTATACTTCCTGTGTGCAATAAGATAAATTACAAAATTTAATTTTCGATAAATCTAGAACGTTTATTTAAAAACATTGACAGGAAGCTTAATTATTTCTAAAAGAGGGGAACAATAGCGTAAAAAAAAAAACAAGAAAAAAAAACTTTTTTCACGGACGACCCCCTGCTGCAGCGAACAGAGGGAGCTGCGTGGACAATGGCCCAACCCTCCCGCCCTTTATCTGCACAGTTTTACATTTGATTTACGCCATCCCTTGAGGGAATGTTTTTAACTGATAATGCTCCTGTGGAAGTCGGGAGTCTAGGCTACTTAAGAACTTGCTGGAACTTCACCAAACATTCCGAGGAGTAGTATTTAAATAGGGGAAAGGAAGTTTAATAGAGTTTGTAAGTGGTGCATTGTAAAAAGAAATCTAAAGAAAATAAAAATCGAAAAAAAAGATCCAGGAGATAGGAAACTGCAAAACTTCTAGTTATAGTAGTTTTGGATGAAAAGTGGTCAACTTGTACAAAAGTTGTATCCATGAATCTTTTTTTAGTTAGCTTCAAAATAACCTCTAAACTTTTTTGTACTTAAAATAAAAAAATAGCTTTGCAAAAAAAAAATATTTAGATAATTCCGATTAAATTTAAATAAGTTAGGAATAGGTTCTCATGTCAGCGAATTATATATTTATATATTGTTTGGTGTCTTGTACCACTTTATAACGTTAGATTAAATTGATTATCTAATTACTTTTTTGTATTGTTCAAATTATTTTATTTAAAAATTCAATTAAATTAAAAACAAAATGATTTTTTTCTATGAATGTCTATAAGTGGAGCCTAATTATATCTCAGAAATAGTATTTAAATGTTCTTTATAGCACAGCATTAATTTTTTGGTTTTAAATTTTAAATATCCACGTACAGACAAAAGCGACAAAAAACTGCTCATCGTTGCAGACTACTTCAACATTTACTAGACAAACGATCAAACCTCCCAATTCATTATTAAAGACTTATTTACATGACTGGTATTAGACCTATTTGGAGGTGCGGAGTTGAGCTTTGGGGCTCTACTAAACCATCCCATTCATCTCGTAACCAATCCTTACAATCCAAAATCCTTCGAAAAATCCTAAATGCCCCTTACTCTGTCACCAATAAGATTATCCATAAAGACCTAAATGTTCCATATGTTGCTGAGTTAGCCCAAACCAGATACCTATCCTTCCATAGTAAGATCCATAACCACTCCAATCCACTAGTCTCCCAACTTGCTTCCTCCTCCATCCCTGATAATCCGCCGAGGCGTCTGAAAAGAAGATCTATCTAGAGCCTAGAGACCTTTTAGTGTAGATTTTATTGAAGTGCTACTAGTGAGTAGTTCTTCACAAGTAATTTACATGCCATTGTATTCAGTATCCACACATTTACTTGTTGTATATTATAGTACAGTTTTAAATATCAATAAATGAAAAAAAAAAATTTTAAATATGTACATATTTTTGTTCTTTGCTTTAGATTGCATTTTAATTGGTTTTATACAATGAAAGTATGTATGTATATGAATTTATAAGAATAAGCAATCATGCTTTTTGTATACTGCTGGTTATTGTTACATACTTTATTTTTATATTTATATTTATATAAACATATATATATTTTTTCAAACAGCATTTCGATTATCCGAACTTTTATTATCATTGACATTGGTTTGAATAATGGAAGCTATATCGTAGTTCATATCTTGTGGAAAAGTGTATTTTTTTTCTTCAAATATTTTGAAATATCCTGATTTTCCAGTGCATTATTGCCTCTTCTTGCTATATTTTTGTATTTCAGAATGCTCTTTATTGCTTCTTGACATTTAACATTTTAGGGGTGGTTTTACTCACTATGTACATCACATAATAATAATAATAATAACTGCACTAGAAAGGCCTGAAATGAAATATCTTTGAGTTTCTTAAAAAGGAACTGATTAAGGTATTTGTTTCTGGAAAAAGTTTCTGTACTAATGTACTTATAACTTACCTAAGAAATAACAAAAGATAGGGTATACAATGAAAATGGCTATTATTGTTCAGTTGGTAAATGCAATTTCCAAAGTGGCTACTCACAATCTAATTACATTCATAAATAATATTTTTTTAAATTTATTTGTGTCCAAAAAAAATTTAAATTTTTTTATTTGAATACAATAAAAAAAAAAACTACTGTTGAGACAAATATAGACATGGACATGTCTTTTGGCTTGGAGTCTATAGTTTTTAGAGTAACTTTTTTTTTTGTCCCCAAAAATGTAACGTTTTGACTCGATCTAGTTATGTTCGTGTTGCTCAAACCGAAAATAACTTTCCTTATCAGAACCAATTGGAGGATATTACTTGTTATATATTTGTCGCCAGGACTAACTGTTTAGGAGCTATATTGGTTTGAATGAATAACGTAACATTTTGCCAACATTTTTTAGAGGTAGCTTTTTTGACACACTCTAGCTCTGTTGATGTAAATTAGCTCTTTAAGTATATATGTAGTATTTGAAAAAAAGGCTGAAATTTCGCATTTTCAGTTTTTCATTTCTATTCCGTAATTTTTTTTTTTTTTTTTTTTTTTTTTTTTTTTTTTTTATAATATTAAAGAGCACTTACTATGTGACAATACGGAGCGAGCAGCTCCGTAGGACAATCAGATGCGGAAATAACCTCTTCAAAAAATGGTGATTTTTCCAAAGTTTGAAATTTTTCTGTTACAGTCAAGTTTTCAGCCACATACTGACGAAAGTACCGGTTTCATAAAAATATGTCCGAGGAAGAATTCAAAGAAAATTTAACAAGCTTTAATTTGGCGCCTAAACTATACCTGAAAACCAAATGAAAAACCAAATAAATTTTGATCTGAGAAATTTCAAAGAACGAAGGGAAGAAACATATAGTTATAAAAAGTTAGTAAGATAGAGTAAAAATAGACTAATAAAATTAATGGGAGACAAGTTTGATAGTGTTTAATCAATGATCGTAAAATTTTCTGTTGCGACCTAAAAGGAAGAGTAACTTCCTCAGAAATCGCAGCAGCCTCTGGGGAATAGACTGCATGTAATTATATTAAAACGACTGCTCGCAACTTTGGGGAAACCTTTAATAGAAGATATCTAAACCAATGATATAATTGTAAATCGCTCACTCAGGTGCAGTTGCCGCTGTACCTCCGTGACTTCTCAGGGGCCCCTAAGAGAGTCGCCGGTGGCTGATTTGTTCCTGTATGCTGAAATGATCGGTTGGAAAATCTTCTGTTTAGATTACTACTCATTTGCAAGGGAAAGTAATGTCTTTGGTAAATAACATAAAAAAACACTTTTAAGGAAGACATAGGAAAGGCTAATCTTTGCCTATGACATAGAAGGTTAGTCAGGCTCGCTCAGCTTCAGAAGACAGGAAGAGAATGAGGTCTGGTCCTGCTGGGATTAGTGGACCAGATAAGAAGGTATATTTAACTCTGCGAGAGTCGAAAAGTAGTTATCAACTGCCCTCTAGGTAGTTATTGTAACACTAAAGGACCAGTTGAGTTAAGAAATTCGGTAGAGGGCGTGACTACGTACAATTTATTTTTTCCACTTTTTCCTTTTTCACAAATGCGTCGATTGGTGCGAACAGGTAAGTACTAGCCTAAAATATAAAAGAGTATGAAGGAAATTTAATTAGCTTTAATTTAATACCTGCAATGTACCTGTAGCTCAAATAGTTTTCTTAGAAATAGGATTTCTTGAAAAATCATTATTTTTAGAAAAGGTGCATCTCCGCATCAAATTTCCCCACGGAGTTTCAATTAGGCTTTAATTGTCAGAGATTGGTGTTCTTCAATAGTGTGAAGAAGATCTATCAGCGACAATCATAAAGTTTACGAAATATAAGAGAAGAACTAAAAATATTGTAAAAATTTCGCTGTTTTTCGAGTACTACAAAAATCGCACTAGGTTTTCGATTATAGCAAACTTGGATATCGTCTGATTGAAAGTAAAGTTATTAAGTAACAAAATCAAATATTTTCCATTTTAATATTCAAACGGGGATATGCTCATTAAAAATTTCTTAGATGGTTATATTGTAAATTTTCTCTTGGTTCTTAAACTAAATATTGTAAAATAAATAAATAACACCCTTCACTAAAAACTTCTATCTGTTTTGTTTTTCTCTTCTGACCATCCTACTATATGTTCCTCTACCACAAATCAGACCACTCTATTAAATTACTCCAAATTTATTTTCTTTATTTCTTTTTTTTTTTAATAATTCTTATTCTTTAAACCACTGATACATTTACTTTAATTAATTAATTGCTCCAGGAATTTTAAGTTGGGCCCAAATCTGCCTTTTTGATTACCACCATCCATCCACTTTGCTTCCTCTATTGTCTAATTCATAATAAAATTTAAGAAATTGCATAGCATTTAACATGTATTATTATTTTTTTTAATCTATTTATTGAAATTTACAATCTAGTAAATGTGATTGCAATGTTCATGATAACATTTCGATGCTTGTGAAACAACTATCCACAGGTAGTTCTTCAATAAAAGTTCTGTATGAGGAGGTTTCGAAGCCATCTCCTTTTCAGACGCTTCGGAGGGGTGCCAGATAAAGAATTGGAAGCAAGTTAGGAAACTGGTGAATTTGAATGGTTATGGAGTTCACATTGGTATCTTTTTTGGGCTAAATCAGAAACATTTGTAATATTAAGGTATTACTTTATTTGGTATTACTTATCCCTTAATATAAGGGATTACTTTATTTGTGACAAAAAAGGAGCATCAGGTTTTTCAAAGGATTTTGGATTGCAAGGATCGGATTCGAGACAAATTAGACGGTTTAGTGGAGCCCCAGATCTCAACTCCGTATGCCCAAAAAGATACAATTACTGTCATGTAATTAAGTCTTTTGTGATTATTAGGCATCTTTTCTTTTAAAACATTAAGTTTAAATGATTATTAATTGTGTATATATATATATATATATATATATTTTTAATAAATTAAATCATATTTAATATTATTACTGGTGATCAATGAACTATCGTGCATTTTTGTTAAGGCTAAACGTCCTTATATAGTCCAGCATTTCTTATTTCTGCATAAGTTATTACAGTAGTGCATCGATTATACGGACGTCGATTAACCAGAACTTCAATTTTCCGGTTTTTCAATTCCAAAAATTAAACATTTTTACGAATTAAAAATTAAATAAAGACTTAATGATTTATTGTATAATTTTACACAATAAAAACATTTCTGTTTCTGGCAGAAAAATATTAAAACCGTAATTTTATTTTAAATATGTGATGTTCTTACAAACTGTGTTGTATTATTATTTTATAATCGTATTTTCGAATCTTTAAATTGTTATTTACTGTTTTCGTTGTTCAGATTCTGAACTAAAGTTCTTCGAATTCACCTGGTGGGTCTATGGCAATGGTTTCCCGTTTTCTGGATTAGATTCTCCTGAGAATTTTTTGATTCTTTTTACTCCCTTAACTTCTTTTGTCAGAATGTCTTTGAACGTTCAGTGTTGGAAGATGTACGTCAGCACCAGAGTATGATTTAACACCAGAGTTAATTACAAAGTGCGGAGTAAAAATTGATTTCGAGTTTGGTAATTTAGTGTTTTGCGAAGAAAGTTTTGAAAATGTCAAAAAGAAACCGAGTTGTTCTTCGAAGTGAATATACATTGATGACGAAGTGAAAATCATTGATAGGTGAAAATTCAACTGCCCTTGAAATCAAAATCGAAAAATCGAGTAATATATATTATTGATTTCACTTCAGTTATAGATAGTGATATTGGACCAAGTCGCCGAAAAGTGATAAAGAAACCAAAATATATTGAACTTGAGGAAGCGGTAAATGTACGGTTTCTTCAAAAACGAAGTTTAGAAAACACCTTTTATATTGCTTTGATCATCCAAAAAATTTCAGTATCCTGACTTGGCTTGGCATTGGTCCGGATAATCGACGCTCTACTGTATATTAATTTTTTTTTTAATAGATTTGCTTGGATCAGTTGCATAAATATAAATTTATTTATTGGGAAATATTTTTTTTAATAATATACAACATTTACTTCACACGGAATAAACGGTAGAATGGACTGCCTATATAGAGATCACGACTAACCAGCCTTGTTAAGAAACATTCATGCAGCTATAGAAAAGGAAGGACGGTCCAATGATATCAATAAAGCCCGTTGTTAGGAATTAGACGAGAAAAGAAGTGAGTGAAGAAAACCTAACAAAAGGGGGCCGAAGGAAATGGGAAAGAAACTGGGAGTGGAAAACTAGATTTAGGCGAACATAAGGCCGGCCAGGACAATCGGAAACAATTTTCTTTCAGAGGAAATAGGTTTCGGCTGCAGCTGGAGATTGCCTACAGGCATTGTTCGTAACCAATACAGGCGAGGGGAGAGGGGAGGGCAAAGTATGGTATAACTATCGTTGCATAGGCCATCCTAATCTTATCGTGCTTTCCAAATATTAAACGGTATGATATAAAAATATTTCATAACTATAAAACCACTAGATTTCTTTTTCAGTTTAGAACATAGTGATTAAATCGAAGATTAAACTGAAGATTAAATCGCTTTTAATGCAATTTAAAATAAGGCAATAGCCGAAAAATATGTTGTATAAATTGTTTGTGTGATGCTTAACTTCCTAACGTACTCCAACAACAAAAGGAAGGGTCAGTTATCCTACAGGATGCGAACCTGTTTTAGCAAGGTCGGGAAGTTCTAGATTTCTTCCTTGGGTCCACCACGAAATAATTTTTGATCCGTCCAGATCGGATTGGAATCCATGGCATTCTGTGTCGAGCGCGCTAAAACAAGAATGTCACCAAGGCGCTCGGCCTTCGAGTTCGAGCTATATGAATTTATTTCTAATCAGAAAAGATTTATTCTGGTTGTGAATAAAAATTATTAATTATTCAAGCTGTTTGGTTAAAATTAATAGGGAAATGATTTCTGTATAAACATCTGAATGTTTATAGAGTATACTGAGTTCTAATACGGAGTCAAATGCATAAACCTCTATATAATCATCCACACCATTTTGTAGAAGCTGAATTCGAGAAACAAACTATTTCTACAGATATCATTTAATTCACATGGCCCTGATGGTTGCAGGCATTATTGGGTATAAGACCTTGAAAATTTTATTTATGGTTTACACTCATTAACAAAATAGTACTAGGGGAATTTCCTTCAATCCTGAAACAATTCCCTATACCAAAATGAAGAGTTTTTCAACGCGAAAAACATTAAAATTGTTTTCTTCACAAGATTAATAAGTGAAATGGTCTTTCCAATAAGAAATGTAGCGATTCGCACAGGCTGAGTTGCCAAAACTCGTACATACCTTTCGTTCTGTGGCCTGGCTATCCTTAAGATATCAATCCATTTATGAATGAATGGAGTGTCTTAGCTGGGATGGTATTTGCCGGAAGATTTTAAAAAATCAAAACTTACGAAACATTTAAGAAAACATTTATTTCCAAGTTCCTGTAGAAAAAGTTGCCAAGGGCTATTAAAAATAAATGAGGCTAGAATCCAAAAGTATATAAGCATTTTTATATTTTTTTATTTAGGTGTTATAAATATAGCTCAAGTGAATAAGGTGATTTTTGTTAAAAAAATGTTTCTCGAAAAAACAGATATGATATAGATTATTTATATACAAAAACTCTTGTATTTTAAATACCTGTCGAAACCATAGGAAGTGTTTTTATTTTGTACAAAATTTTATGTAAAAGATTTGAAAATTTTTTAAACTTGTAGTATATCATGTTGAAAAACGTTCGATTATTTTGAGCACAGTACCCTTTAATAATATTCCACTGATCCCTGTTAAGCGGATCCACAATCTGATACCAACTGGCCAAATGTTTAACTTGGAATCCACGTACAAGGCTAAAAGGGCAGGAAACTGCTCATCGTTTTCGACTTCTTGAACATTTATAAGACAGCCGTATAAAACTACCTTATTAGAAATTACTCATTTATATTAGAATCATAAGACCTATTCAAAGATGGAGTTGATCTTTGGGACTCCGCTAAACTATCTATTTTAACCCGTATCAAATCCTTAAACGCAATCCAAAATCCTTCGCAAAATCTTTAATGCCTCTTACTTCGTCACTATTAAACTTATCCATTAAGATCCCAACGTTCTATATGTTACTGATTTAACCGAAATCAGATACCTACTCTTTTATAGTAAATTCTAAAACCATCCAAATCGACAAGTTTTTCAACTTTCCATTCTTTTCCTGATAACCCTCTGACGCCACTAAAAAGAATATGGCCTCGGGACCTTCTCATATAAAACTTTTAAAGAAGAGCAGTGGATAGTTCACAAGCAATTGTCATGTTATTATGTAAATTATTATCGCATTTACTAGATGCAAGTTTTTTTTTTTTTTTTCCCGTTGTAAATTTCAATAACTAACTAAATAAAAACCTATTTAAACTAAGTAATGATTTTATGTCATGTAATCGAATTAGTTGATAAAAACACATTTCAGTATATATCTAGAAATTGGGAATAGTTTGTTTGAATTTGTAATTCACGAAGCATTAAGAATACTTTTTCCATGAAAGACTTACTAAACATTTTTCTTAGAACAATTTTTATGAAATTACTTCGCTATTGGATGCTGTGGCCGGTTACTACGTAACAGAGGAATTCTTTTGAAGTTTGCAAGTGCATTATGATTCGTATTAAATTTATAGATGATTGATTCAACAAGATTAATTTTTAAAATTTTAATAATGAACGCTTTGATTCATATAAACATAACATCCCATGAAAGGTTACTTGTTGGTATTATAATTTGTATCTAAAACAGATTTTTTTCATATGACTTTTATTGTTTCTCATATGACATTTTTTGTAGAGATGGTGGTGCTAAATTCTGAAAACAATTTATAATAGATTGCTAATGAGGCTGATATTAGTTGTTAATACAGTACTGTTCATTGAACATAACTGATCAATTGTAAGAAAATATTTTTATTTATTTTTCTTATTGGGAGTAACTTATAAGGTATAGTTTTCTTATTCAGATCAATTCGGGTGTCAGAGGTTCGATTTTTTTCTGCGACAGATAGCTGATTCTGTGAATCGACAATAGACTGCTAATTATCTTTTTTCCCAGATTTCAACTCGCGATTACCGTTTGAGATGTTACGGTTAGATACCGATTTCACTTCTTCTTCAGAAACCTTTGAAAATTCCACATTATCTATTGATTTGTTGTATTTCTTTTTGTTTTTCTAGTAATTTTCTTATACTACATAATTTTCTGTTGCCAGTGTTTCATTTCCTGTAGAAAAGTTAATCTTATTAAGGTTTGTTCACTTATAGCCCTTGGAAGTTATTTTTCCTTTTATAAGTTTATAAGCTCTGGTGGATTTGTAGTATACGAATAGATGGTGAGGCATTGCGAAGTTTTTTTGTTATTCTTTTAACATTTAAAGTACCAGTATCTTCATTTGAGAAAGTACGAAATAAGCATTATTCAGTTTTAATGGACAATTTTGGAAGAAATCTACTCGTAAATTTGGAACTTTAGGCCTCTATCGTAAATGAAAAAAAAAAAAAAAATATATATATATATATATATATATATATATATATATATATAGATTTTGGAACACCAACAGTAAAGAACTAAAATGGAGATACAGAAATAACCTTAATTAGTTTTAAAGCATCTTCTTTTCAGGTACAAAATTATTTCCAAAGAACACACCGATCAAAGCTATGTTGTAAACAGCAGCTCCATATATATATATTTTTTTTTTTTTAATATATTTTGGAAATGATCCTAAAATATATAATATTACTGTCAATATTTTTTTTAATTAAACCGTTGATTATCATATTATTTAAAATTAATTTAATTAAGAGATTTTAAAAAAATAATTTTTTGGAAAGTTTTAAACCTAGTAATTTTCTTGAATATATATTAACTTATTTTGTCATCTGGTTAAAACTATAGTTAATCATTTGAGCAGCCTTTAGAAAAATAATTCAATCTAATTTATGTAGCTCAGATTTTATTAAGAATTGGTATTACGAGATCAATTTCCGAATAGTCTTCGTAAGCATATTAATAAGTCGACTTTATTCCTTCGTCACTATATGTTTAAAGATTTATATAACCGCCATCCTTATTCATCGGTCCATTGGACGTGATTTTTTTTTCTCTTTTGCAAAGTTTCGAAGTGAAATATCCATGAAATCATTCAATTAAATGAAAATATTGCGTTTAATAGGAAACATACAGAAAAAACGACAATTGTGAAGGACCGCACGACCCCGAAGCTATTACGCAATGTGCAATGACACGGCGGCAGCCAATCGAACGTATCCATGGTGAAGCCATTGCGCCATGGTCTGACTATATAGCCTGCTGGTGGGTGGTATCGGGGTCTATTCGGGATGTTGGTTCGGCAAGCATTGGTGCTGGGAGTAGTTCTGGTGGCGGTGGGCGCCCAACTTGGCGAATATGATGAACATGCCCCTTCAAGCCATATTGGATACTCAGATGGACCTGTCGGTGGCATCGCAGCAGACCACGGAATAGCTCAGGATCACCATAAAGGACATCATTGGAGCAAGGGCGGCGGTGAGTCTCATAAGGGCCACCATCACGAGTCACATGGAAGCAAGGGTGGCAAGGGACACAAAGAACACCACGGCTACCATCACGGTAAAAAAGGCCACCACAACAAGGACCATCACCAAGGCGGGTATGCTGACCACGGCGGTCACAAACACAAGCATCACGACGAAGGAGGATATCATGCCGAGCACCATAAAGGCGAGCACGGTCACCATGGTCATAAATACGAGGAACATGGGAAGTTTGGCAAAGGTCACAGCACAAAAGGAGAACATGTTGTACACAAGTTGGACGAGTACAAGAAGAAGAAAGAATTTTATGATGAAGACCATGATGAGCACCACCACCACAAACATGGTGGGCACCACGAGGATCACGCTCACAAGAAGGGAGGACACCACAAGAAGGGACACCACCATGCAGGACACTCAGAAGATCACAAAGGCAAGAAAGGCCACGAACACCATGGACATCATCACCACCAACACGCTGGACATAAGAAAGAAGATGGGCACTCCGCAAAATATGGACACCATCACGAACACGGTAAGAAAGGCGCCAAAGAAGACCACAAGAAGTGGGGTTTCAGCCACCACGGCAAGGGCCACCATTGACCACCAGGATTTATGATTCCAAATGATGTATACTAGTCGAATCGCTACTGTTAACTCTTGTATATGTGTAGGTGTTGTGAGTGTTTATGTCTGTGTGAGTGTACAAATATCAACTTTAAGGTTGTGTTTGTTACTTCGTTTTTATAGATTTGTAAATTTATACGGTGTACAAAATTTTATGTTTTTATAATGTTCCTTCATTCATTTATATTAACTGCTATAAACTTGCTTCTATGCTTTCTTTTGTACTGTGAAAACGCATATATTTTATTACGTGTGTAAATCAACAAAAATGAATAATATTTATTTAAATTAGTGTTTTTTATTAAGTTCCATTTCCCTATTCTTAACTTTTATTAATTATAACAATATTATTTATGATTATTTAGACATATACAAATTTCTTAAAAGATGACTAATTCTACAAACCATTATTCTATAGACTACGATAAGGCCATTTTTAGGCCCCTACCAGCTGTCATTTATAAAACTCATCACATAATATATTTGTTCTATAAAACACATTTAATTATTATTATTATTATTATTTAAAAATAATTGACAGTTAAATTAAGGAGGTTATAATCCGAGCTGTAAGAGTATCTGATATGATTTATTTTTTTTTATTTTTTATTCCCTGTGCAATTATACAAATAATGATCATGTTCCAAATAATAATGAATATTGATAAATCAAAGAACCGAATTCTTAGATCATAAAATTATTTCAGAAAAGTGTAGGTAAATTAAAATCTGTACCTAAAAGGTTACCGATAAGTAAAAAAAAGATGACGATAACAATTAATTGGTTAGGCTTTATAAATTCTATCCTACCGTATATAATTAATTATAAATGCCATTGTAGAATTTTAGTGAATATATGTATATTGTTACCAGAATTTAAAATCGTAAAATGAACTGATCTCCATCACACAGCTTTTCTTTTTACTCATTTGCTATATTTATAGAAATGTGTCTATAAATTCCAAATATGTTTTTTGTACTTCTCTAAGATTACGAGTATATTAAATCCGAAACTAATGGTAAATTAGATATTTGTAACTCGCGAATGGTTTATCATATGCAAACAAGGATTGATTTTATTTAGTCAGGTCGTATAATGTATTTTAAATTCACTCGTTGATTTAGGGTTTTGTCTTTTTTTAAGCAGTATATTCATAAAATCAGTGTTCCGAATCAGTGAATTAATGTACAATCAAAGCCTTTTTCTGTATGTGGATAAATTATAGAAAATATATGATATGTAGATAATGAAAAAGTAATATTATTAGTTTTAAAATAATTTTTAAAAAAGTGTATAAAAATTATACCTGAAGGAAAGAGAAAATAATTTTAAGCAGTAAAGAGAACTTTGAAATCCTATGATCATGTATTGTTTGATCTTTTTATAAAGCTCGGTTCACAATTAAGTTTACATGTGATGATTTTTTCCTCAATTAAAAAATCTTTTAGATTTGAGGGTTAAACTTTTCTGAACAAAATACGTTTAAAATAAAATTTTTAAAAAACATTGTTTTTTTTTTAATTACATAATTAATAGGCTTTTCCAGAGTTCTTGTAGGTGAACACACAATAATATTTTTTTTTTTACATTTAAATAGAATTTTTTTACTTATTTGATTTGATTCATAACTGCTGAGTTTCTTTTCTACAACTAGGGAATAAGATGTATTTCGATTTTGTCTACGATATCTTGAAATTAAAATTATATCGATAAAAATGAAAAAAAAATAATAATAAATTGTAAAAGGAATAGATAAATGTACAAAATTAAATAAAAGATAATTTAACAAGAGAACGCTAAGCTTTAAGGGGCAGAAACGTCGGGTAACGAAAATGTACCTGTACTAATGAAAAATGTATTTGAAGGTGTTTAATTCTATGTTTATGAAAAGTTTTACAAATTGATGTTTATATCATAGAGCGGGACTTGATTAGATGATTGGGTGATGGTCTCAGTGTACTGAAGGTTTTGGGTTCGAAACCCACCTGGGCAGGTTAAAATTTATTTCCTAGCAGACCCAGGAAACGAATCTTGATCTTCCCACCCTGGCTGGCTAGAATAGGTTGGTAACCTGTTGGATAACCCGTGGGAGTACATATGGACGTCAGAAAATACAAATTAAGCTTTTTGCAATTTTAAATTATCATTGTCCGTTCTATTTTCGGCAGTACAATTTGTAATTTACGAAAGTGAGTTGATTTTGCAGAACCCCAAAGTTCTGTTTTGTAGGTCCTAATTGCTTTCAATAATGAGTTATAAAAAAAAAATATTTAATTTTCGTAAGTATAAATCAAGTAAGTCCACTGTCTAAATTTATTCCGAGATATTGAAACAATATTTTTGTTGGTTCTAAATTTTTGTATTGTCAAACTGTTGGTCAGTTTTTAACAATACTTTTTAATATTCAGTAAGAGTAAGTAGTTTCATTTAATGGTTCTATTTAAAGGATAGAACAATTAACGTCCTTCAAAGGAAATGGGTAATAGAAAAAAAATAATTGACAATAAAATTAATGAATAACCTATACTAGATGAAAGTTTTATAAACCAAGAATATCTCATTAATTTCCAATTTTTGAAATAAGACAAGAATTAATTATATAATTATATATATATATATATATATATATATATATATATATATATATATATATATATATATATATATATATATATGATATAAGAATCAATAAATGGTGTATATCTTTTTATCACAAGGAATTTACCCGATATACTTTAGCCATTATAACTTATAGTAACACTTAAAGTATAATGTTTGATGATTATTCACTTATCCTATATCAGATATCATTACAAAATATAATTTTAAAAATTGGCTCCCTTGAGCCTGTAGACTGAAGAAAAGAATAACATGGAACATGTTATAAGGGTTGCCTCCATGATCTTTGATGCTCATATGTTTTCTTTTGTTTCGCTTACCTATGATTTAGTTTTCTGTAGGAGATATTTTTTTTTAATTTAATAGGTTAATCCTGCTGACCATGTCTTTATATACTTTATTTGTTTCCGCTTACCTGGATGACTGTATTGTTTATTTCCAAAGGAGAGTAATTTTGTATACACAAAAAGCGATAAAACGAAATGAAATTTTGTTATTGTATTATGTTAAATGAATAATTCAATTCTTCATTTTCTTTCAGTTCAATAACAGTAGTTTCATTGGATATTTTCCCCTTTATGTTTTATTGTTTATTTTGACATTTTATACTAATTAAAATAATGATAATTACTAAAATTTCTAATTTTAAATACAATTACTTAAATTTGAATTTTAATTTCAATATCGAATTATTTGAGACCTTTATAGACCATCTTTTTTTTTCATAGCCCCCTTTTTTTTTTCTTGTATTAATCTTACATAAAGATTTCCACATTCTCTTCTTACTGCTTTCTAGCATTTTAAGGAGTCACAGATGGTTAATCATAATTTTATCAATTAATATAGTTATATTAATAATTAGGTGATGGGTCTCACCGTTTATTTATGTGAAGACCATGCTATTTAACGCGGCGTTGGTTCATCAGAATTTATTTTTCATCGCTGACCCTCATTATAGCTGAGTTTAGGACATTTGCGAATAAGAATATTTGATTTCTAAGTAAAACTGATGCAGGTGACCTGGCTATTGGAAGATTTTTACTGAAAATTGCCATGTCCACACACCTCAGTATGAGCTTATCTCTCGTGCAGGTTATTCGTGGCATTTTACTGAACGAGTTTTCTAATTTCTTTTTCTAAATTTTGTAAAAATATATTTTTTTAATCCTTACGCTTCCTACTACAATGATTGATACATTATGATGAAATTTATTTACCATTTGTAACTACATATTTGGTAACATAAAACTGCATTTTTTATAAAAATCCGAGAAGTCAGGTAAATGCTCACCTAGCGACTAACGGTGTACCAGATGGCTAGCGACCAATGTCGGGTTAAATAAGCGTCAACGTAAACAAGGTCAGCATCTAGAAATCGAGCAAAATCAGTCAAATCCAGATTAGGTTTTTTTATTTCGTATTAGCAGAAACAAAGTCAAAAAGAGATCATTCATTAGACCTTGTCTCCTAATAATAGTTATTTATTAAAACGAGAGTTGAGCTCTTCGCGTTCCCCCAAAACGCATCGCTTTTTACGATGTGGGTCACGCGGTAAAACATGTTCCAAGTTAAAAGAAATTTATATGGGAATCTTTTTTTCTTATTTATAAATGTGTTTTACTAAGCTGTTCAACAAAGAGGTATTGGACTAATTAAAAACCTTTTGAATTGCGTACACCAACATTAAATTCTGTCCTATATTTCTAAACATTTGATTCGGTCCTGATTTTCGAATGAAAGAAACGTTTTTCTCAGCCGACAAGTCGCTTGTAAAAAATCTTTTTCTCCGTTAAAAAATATATAATTATGAAAAACGAGGCCGGACCCTCCCGCTATTCATTTATTGTCTGACGAGTCGTATTTCAAAGAAAAATGAAAAAGGATTAATTTTCATTTGAAATTTCATAGTGAAAGCGAGGATAATGGAAAAGGCAATATCATTTTAGCCTTTGGAATTCGGGCAAATAGCCAGGCATCACTTCTTTATTTTTTTCCTCCTGATTTTATTAAGGGATTTTTCGTAATATTTTTTCAGGCTTTGCCCCTAACCGGAAGTGTTATTATTTCTAATTAGTCATTCAAGACTTTTTTTATTACAAATACACTATTGACAATAGCTATAATTTGTGACTGTAGCTCCTTTTTAAGACTACTTTATGTGACGCCACCTAAAATTTCCTGTGAGTAATAGCAATATATCAAATCTATATGAATGTAAACACTATCTGTTCTATACGTAAGTTCTATACGTATTTAACGTCCTTTGGGGTAGAGGCAAAAATACAACAAAAATAAATTATATATTAAAAAATGATAGTGTGATTCTTAAACGTAAATTCCAAAGTTTGCCTTTCAAAAGTTATTTACTCTATTTGTTGATATTTGAAACTGTAGAATAATAAAAAAAAGTAAATTAATGTTATTGTAAAAATGATATATGAAATGAAACATAAACTTTATTCTGGGAGACTGTCCCAACTGTCCCCTATGAATAATTAAAGTGCACAATATTAATTACATTAATACAATATTAATTAATATTAATAACGGGCTGATATTAATTAAAAATCAGCACATCAGTATTACAAATTAAATTATGAGAAAAAAAATTGAAATAAAGTAAAATAAAAAACAATCAACAATAAAATTTTAATACACTTATGTACATTTACATATTATTTACATTTTTGTGGAAGATTGAAGATCGAGGAGAGGGGTGAATAAAAGATGTTTAAAAGAAGTTAAGGAAGAGGCTTTGCGAATATGGATAGGTAAGGAATTCCAAAGAGAGGTAACACGGATGACGAAGGCTTTTTCAAAGGAGGCAGTTCTATTTGAGGGGGTACATAGGTTGGAAGGTATATCTTGTATTCAGGAGGTTAATGGAGGAACGCAATGTAATCAAGTCAAGAATATAGGAAGGTTTATTGGTTTTTAATGATTGTAATAGGAATCAGCACTTTCCTAAGAATTGCCGTCGAAAATCGGGGAAAAGCCACCCTAGCTGATTATACCGGCAAGATACGTGAGACCACAAGATCAATTATTTATAAAAAAAACTACCCATCGTTATCTATTACATATGATTTCTATGATAGTTTCCGAAGAAACTTATTTTCAAACACCTCGGAGGGTTGTTGGTAGTTGAATGGGGAGCAATTTGAAAGGCTAGTGGGTTTGAGTAGTTATGGAGTATATTATAAAAAATAGGTATCTTTTTTAGGCCAATTAACAATATTCAGGGCACCAAGATCACTATGAACTATTTTATTTGTGATATAATCGGGCGAATTAAAAAAAAAAAATTATCAATTGAAGTCATTTTCAAAGAATTTTAGATTGTTAGATTTGAATGAGAGATGAATTCAAATAGTAACGGATATAAATCGCATTTTTTTTTCCCTCCGTTTATTGTGTTGTACAAGGCCTACCTTATGGGAAAATGCTAGATATTCGTAAAAATAACATTACTTGATTCGGTTTTAATCAAAATCGAAACTTTACCAGTAGGTCTTGTAGAATACAACAGTAAACGAACAAAATAAAAATATGACATCTGACACATAGTGTCGACGATATGTCCAAATAGTTCTAATTCAGTTACATAAGCGAGTCTTTTATAATTTAAAGGCATCTTATGGAATCTAGTAAATATTGAATTAGACTATAACGAATGGTTTCTTGTCACAGTCTTATAATTTTTGACTAAAAATAATACGTTTGTTCGGATCTGTTTCAACGAAGTAGTAAAATGTCGTTGAGGGGTACTAAAGAACAAATAGTCGTAATCATACTATTAATTTATGTGGGTTGCCAGAATTTTTTGGCAGTTAAATTATTCTTCCGGCTTCATCAACATTGTCCACGTTTTTTAATTTAAGATTGAAATAATGGCGTGCAATGTATGGATCATTACTTATTGATAGCATACGTGTCGTTAGCGTGCTGAATACGCTGTGTAGAGTAAAGGACCAAGAAAGCTACCTCGAGGAACCCTACGAGATTGGTTAATGAGGGACGAATAAAGAAAATTATGATTTACATTGAATATTTTATGACCGAGTTAGTAACTGGTATCAGGGAAGTGTGTTGAAGGTAGGAATTTGCGGAGTTTACAAAGCAGTCCGGGATCACAGAGGATATCGAAGCCTATAAAAAAAAAAAATAGAAATGAAATAAATAACCTTAAAAATAATTTTTTTCAGCAAAATAATTAAATAGCTTTTTAAATTCTGTATTTTTCTGAAGATTCCCTTGTTCGGCAGGTATTTCACGTTTTGTTTTTCCAGAAATGTATTCATTAATATCGACCAGAATGTAATTAAAATATGTAAGTATTCCGAAAAGCGTATTTGTTTTTTCAATGAAACAAACTTGTTCCTTACAGCCACATAAAATTTTCTTCAAATTTAACTTACTTCAAACAGTTGAAAGTTTCCATAGTGAGCAAATTCATTTTTTAACGCCTGTCGCTCAAAAATAGTAAACAACGGTTTACCATTTGATTCGTATGATAGATTCATCGGTTTATAAAAAAAATAATACATTGTTAAAGATAGTTTATTTTCTATGGTTTTAAAAGAAAAAATAAATTACTTAAATTTTTCTAGCATTGCAATAGAGTTTAGTAACTGAGAAATAAAATAATTTCTCTAGTACAAAATTTAATTTAATTAAAATGAATTATAAAAAGAAAACATACAGTTAGTTACTAATAATTATAAAAAATGATACAGTTAAATAAAAAAACATCTTAACTAATTGATTTTACAATATAATTTAATGACATTTCCGTTTCTTTTAGGTAGTACATTGAGTTATTACAGTTTGGGAACTATAAAATAGAACACTTGGTTTTACTTTCCCTGGTATAAATTAAAAATACATTATAATAATAATAAAGTTTTTTTTTTTCAATTTATATCAATTTACAACTGTACAATTATATACATTAAGTAAATGGACTGACAACGATTACAATGACATGTACTACGCATCAGTAGCACTTTAACAAAAATTCTACACTAGAAGATCTCTATGCCATCTTCTTTTCAGACGCCTTGGAGGATTGATTATCGGGAATGGTGTGGGAAGCAAGTTGAGAAACTAATGGATTTTAGTGCTTATGAAGCTTACTATGAAAGGATAGGTATCTGGTATGGGCTAACTCAGCAACGTATGGAACATTAAGGTCTTTATGGATGAGTTTATTTGTAACAAAGTAAGGAGCATTAAGGATTTTTGAGCCCCGAAGCTCAACTCCATATGTCCAAATAGGTCTGAGAACTGTCATGTAAATGAGTCTTTTGTAGTAAAACAGAAGGTTTGAGCGTTTGTCTAGTAAATATAGAAGAAGTCGAAAACGACGAGCTGTTTCCTGTCGTTTTAATCTTGTATGTGGACTTCATGTTAAACGTTTGTCCAAGTGGAGTCCTAGGTAGCGGATCTGTTCAACAGGGATTAGTGGAATGTCATTAAAGGATACTGAAGGACAGGAGATCGTAGGTTTACGACGAAATAATAATAAAGTAAATTAATAAAAGGCAGCGATTGAAGAATGGGCATGAAAGATAGAAACAACATTCAGATTGTGTCAAAATATATACAAATCTAGGTCACTCTCATACCAAGCTAAATTTAGGCCCTACAGCACGGTGGTCAAACCTGAAGGTTTTTATGCAGCTGAAACAATAGCCAGGAAGCGACTCTATGACTTGGAAAAGAAACAAAGGGAGTTCCTTAGAAAGATTCTTGGGCCCTGGACAACATCAAACAAATTCACATTCCACTTACGATCAAACCAGGAACTGTATCAAAGATTTTAAAAATATTTTCACCACAATGAAGAAACGGAGACTGTCATTCTATGGGATTTCAAGAATGGGTACTTTCCAGGAGAAAAGGAAGACACAGGTCCCATGCGTGAAGAAGGCTCTGGAAAAATGTGGGATCACGGTGGAAGAATTCTGTCGCAATTCGCAAAGGTGAAAGACCTGACCGAGGAAAGAACGAGTATTTTCGACAGAAGAACGAGCGCGAACAAGCCAACGAATGTAGGTAGGAGTACTGGCGAAAGACGATGGAGAAAGAGAAATTTTAATAATGATGGAAGTTGTGTAATCGTACCCCATAGATGGCTGAAGCGAATATAATAATAATAAAGTAAAGTAAATTTTAAAATATAAAACAGTTTTTATTTAAATTAAATAATATACATTTAGAAAAATTGATCAATTTAACATTTAAAAAATAACATCAACAGTAAAGATTATATAGGAGTTCACTAATCATAACAACCTGTTTTTCATACTTTTGTTTCCCTTCTGTTTTTCTTCAGTTGGTTAAAGTCGATATCCCAAATGGATGATCGTCCTATTTAAGGCGGTCGTATCCGCTCCGTAAATCATTTAAGAAAAAAAATGTTCGGCCCACGCCTAAAGGGAAAACTCCGGGTGAGGTTGATAAAAATGGCAACTCTACAGCCCAAAGAGTTTTTCATGCCTCTACTCCTTGTCAAGTTCCGGTCTCTTGTTTCATAAGTAACTTTTGTGTCAGTTTTAGCACTGTTCTCCAAGCATTTTTGGAGAAAAAAAATTACACCCATTCCTAGGAAAATAATATTTGTTCGTGGAATAGAATAACTAAATTTAAGTAATAGAAATTATATATTGAGAAAAAAATTCAATTCAAAACTATAAATCATAGAAATGTCTATCTATAATCCACTGTTTTTTTTTTCAATTTAAATGTACGAATTAATGGATTGAATGACATAAATCAATTTAATAATTACTTAAAAATTAAATTGCATTAACAATTAATGATTTTACAAAATAAGCTAACTTGGTAGAAAATAGGCGGTTCAAACTTTACCTTGCTTAATTCAAACCGATATAGCTCCTAAACGGCAAGTCCTAGCGTCAAATGTTATATTAGAAAAATATTTTCCATTAAATTTCTGATTAGGAACAGAAAAGTTTCGACCAGAGGTAGACGAGTTAGAGGGAAAAAAAAATAAATTTTTAAGGGGGAAAAAAAATCACAGCGGACCTTTTTTTATTCGAACTTATATAGCTCCTAAACAAAAGCACCAAATGTTATACAAAAAAAAATATTTATTTATGATTGTTCGGTGGTACAGTCCTTAGAACAGGATCAGGACCTCCTCAATAAGTCTTTTCCATCCATTTTGGTCCACGACCTTGCGGTGCCATCCTCTCACTCCGATCTGAGATGTCTTGTTCCACTGCTTCTAGCCATCTCAATCTGGGCCGCCCTCGAATCCTAAAACCCTCTGACTTTTTAGCAATTTTCGAGGTAATCTATTAAGAGGCATCCTCTCCACGTGTCCCAGCCATCTCAATATTTGCTTTCTTTATTTAGGCCATTTTATCTGGCTCTCCAAACAGAGGACTAAATGACGGGTTTACCCTTTAGTCATTTCGTCATTTAGGCCAAATTTGTTTCTAAATATTTTCCTCTCCCGAACCCCGAGGAGCCTTTCACATCTTTTTGTAAGTACCCATATTTCACTCGCATATGTAATAACGGGTCTAATAATATAATAATAATAACCAAAATATTCTCCATTAAATTTCTGGCTAGGGAAATGTCACAAAAGTAACTCATACAGAGCTAGAGCGTGTCAAAATGTTACATTTTTAACTGTGAAAAAACTTTACACCTAAAAACTATAGATCCTTAGCCAAAAGACATATCCGTGTCTAAATATGTCAAATTTTATGGAGACGTATTCTCATTGAAAATTACTTTGTATTATTGTTGTAAAAATCATTGGGAATGAAACGGCCACCCTCATTAGTCAGGGATGAAAATTTATTCAAAAATAAGGCGAAAGTATAATTATAAAGTTATAAAGAAACAATAAAGAAATTTCTTCCATAATTAGGAAAAGGGTCGTTAGTCCGGGGCGGCATTAGGCGTCCCTCTCTTTGGGAAATGAAACTCAGTCAGGCTTCCTCTTGTTCTAGCGGAATTTTCTTTCTTATTATTAAGGGTGGTGGTGTCTGTTTGTCTGTCTAATATTTAAGTATTTCTTTGTTTTTCTATGACTTCGAGAACTGTCGCATTGTTCAATACATGTAAAATATTATCTAATTTCAGATGCCCTCAATTGAAATTACACATGTCGTTTTTGCTTGTTAATAAAATGTATTTATGTTATCATACAGTTACATCTTATTTGGGACTTGCCTTAATTTTTTCTCTGAATAGCTGTCATTTAACCAATACTGTTACTTGAAATGAATTTTTTTTTTTTTTTTTTTTTTTTTTTTTTTTCTTTTATTAATATAAATTTACAACTGTATTTAAAAAAACACATCTAGTAAATATGCGGTATATATAATATGTATTGACATGAATAAAACTTGTAGAGGAACTACCCATTGGTAGTACTCTAATGAATATTTACAAAAGAAGATCATGAGGCCATCATCTTTTCAACTCCTCGGAGGAGAAATAAATTTAAAACTAAACTTTATACTGGGATATGCGGTCCTCTTAGATTAATAATAATTTATAATTACTGGTACAATTGTCTGTCTGTATTACTTACAATTCAATGTAACAGTAATTTTTTCAGTAAAAAATGTAAACATGTAAAAACAGTAATGTAACGGCACATTTTTTCGACTAAAAAAAAAATAAGAATAAAGTAAAATAAAATACAATTATATGTGAAACAGTACAACAAAAATATTTACTAATTACATATTTGCGAAATATTGATTATCTAGGAGGTGAATAAATAAATGATGTTTAAAATAATTAGGGGGAAGAATCCTAACGGATAGAAATGAGTAAGGAATTCCAGTAGGAGGTAGCAATAATGGAAAAGGGTCTTTCGAACGAAGCAGTCCTATGTGAGGGGTTTACAGGTTAAAATGTTAGAGCTTTGTGTATAAGAGATGGATTGAAGAACACAGAATTATTAGATCAAGAATATAGGAAGTTTTGTTTTGGTTTTGAAAGATTTAAATAGGAAAGTACGTTGGAAGTATTGTCATCGGAAATTCGAAAAAAGCCACCCTAGCTCTGAAGATTGGCAATTAACGTGTGACAGTGCTTTAATTACCTCTAAATACTTTACCCCTTTAACTTTTGGGTTTTTAAGAGCTAGACTTGCTTTAGTCAACATCTTGCCCTGCAGTGTAAAAGAGTGACTTAGATGAATCAGAAGGAAAAGATTTTATTTAGACGTAAATATTGTTTTATACTTGTTTGAGCAAATACTAATATAATGTATTATTAAAAAAAAAAACACGTCTCTTATTTACCCTGACAGATCTTCCCACTAAGAGGGGAAAATATCATGTTCCCACCGAAAGGTAAACCAAGCACCTGTAATCAAAGGAAAATATGAGAGGACACTAGAAGCTGGCGGATACTTTAGGAAAAAGAATCTCGATATCTATAGAGCTGTTTACGGACTAAGATTCTTTTTTAAAAACTCAGACTATTTATATTTCGGTGGTTGTCGTAAGAAGTGGATAAATCAAACAAATTTGAAAATAAGTCATTTAAAAGCTGGATTTTTAATATCCGTATTATAAAACAAATGGTGAAGTTAGATTTCATGATAAAGCTTTAAAATATATAATTTGGTATAAATGGTCCCGACCATAAATGTCCTGAAAAGTGCATAATTTTCACTTTTTAATTATATCTGTCATTACGACAGAAAACGATTCATAACAAGCTATTAATTGTATACAAATGTATTTGAACTAGATTTTGAAATTTTTCTAAATTATGAAAGCTTTTTTTTTTACATATATGACAAAAAAATATGGCAGAAAAAATAGAGAAAAGGGGAGAATTTTCCGTTATTTAAATAATAGAACTAGGTGTCCTCCGACAATTATACAGTTAACATAATGAAAAAAAAAAAGAGGATGAAATAAAAAATATAAATAAATTTCTTAGGAATAGACATTATATGATTTATCATCATCTAAAATATTTGTTATTTGTCGGATTATATAAATAAATATTATATTAATAACAATGAAAAACAATATACATTTGTAATTATTGTAAATTATACTTAAATTAATATTATGTTCTAAAATATTATATTATATTATAATATATTATGCTAAAATTATCATTACTTCAAAACTGATAACTCAGAATTTTATGATAATAAAATTTTTAATGTAATAATATCATAAAGGAACTACATTTCATTTATGTTTATGATTCAAACCTGAATATTTTGAGCACAAATGAAATAATTAAATTTAAAAAAAAAAAAAAAAACAATTCCAATTTTAAAATGATAAATGGTCTGAAATACTTTTTCTAGGTAACTTTATTGGTATATTAACCAACGTGAGACGTAAAAGTCTTAGCAGTAGAAAACATACAGATGGACCTCTTTTCATCTATAATTCATTTAAATGATACAGATTGAGGGTATAACACAAAATAAACAACCACAGTCGTGTGGCTTCAGTTATTAGTATATATGAAGGCCTCTAGTAAGCAAGTCAGGATGGCCGAGTGGTCTAAGGCGCTGCGTTCAGGTCGCAGTCCACTCTGTGGGCGTGGGTTCGAATCCCACTTCTGACAGATATTTTTTTTTTATTTTCTACTGTTGCAAATTCAATATTTGCTTCTTATTTATAAAAATCCGAATGCTAAGAACTAAGAAATAATTATTAAATTAATTTCTCATTCGTTACTCCAATTTTAGAAAAAAAATTATTACAAATAGTTTTAAAATTTACTATAAATAAAAGTAAATGAATTCTATAAAATAAAGTATTGTTTACAATGAATGTTGATATAAACTCCCCGTCAAAAGTATTACAATACTTCGAAATATTTTAATTTTATAAAAACGTATTTTTTTTTTTATAATAAATATTCCTCAACTAGACATAAACAATTTTTATTAAAATAAATTACAATATTTCTTCCAATAAACAAAAAAGTTAAAAACTTACTTTTAAAAATTTTCATTTTTTACAATTTTAATTTCTAAATGCTTAATTTATATTTAATATGACATATTGCTCCCTCTGGCTCGAATTACTGCTTCCACTGGTCTTGGCACACTTGTAAATTACAAACGAATGATGAACATGGACTGAAGGAAATTTGAAAAAAATAATCTAGAATTTCATCGTTTGTTATTACAGGAGAAAACGATGATGTGTCTAATCCTTAATGTCTCACGTTTAATAAATAATATTAATATGAATATAAACCAAGTATGGATTAAGGTAAAAACCGGGAAAACCTAGAGAATTATGGGTGTTTAAATACTTTTGACGGGGAGTTTATTTACTGCCTAAATTATTAATTTAATATTATGGCTACATCATTAAATAAACATTAATATTTAATAAATTAATAAGTTATTTTTCAATATACTAAATGGGATATCAAGAACATTATAAACGTTTAAAAGTAATTATATAATATAATGATGAAGAAAATATGTGCTATATATAGGTAGGTATACTGTTTTGATACAGGATATGTGAGGAGTGGCAGGATCCTGGTCCATTATCTTACACTGACATTTCCCTGTCGCAGTCAGTCCGTAACTGTCAGTGCCCCAGGAGACGTCCCGTCAAAAGACCTAAAATATTTTTTTTTAACCACTTCTTTTTATTCTCATTATTTTGGTGAATAATGTATAAATAATATATAATAAATAAATATGGATAAATGAATGTATATACATATATACTTATATACGTATATACAATCCATTTTTCAACTATCCAGTATATATTTTAATTTAACAAATATTCTAAACTAATTCATGTAATCTCATCAGTGTAGAATTATTGTAATGAGGCACATTTTTATTTTGATTAATAAACAAAGAGCAATAGTTCTTACTTTTTTTTATTTATTTATTTTTTTTCAAAATACTGATTAAATTAAATTTAAATTTCCCAAGATATAAATCTTGAACTTCCCACCCAGGCTATAATAGGTTAGTTATCTATAGGTTAACCCGTCCTTCCTGCGTTAGCTGGAGTGCACCCTATAAAAATAGCCCCAATAAAAAAATAATAATAATAATTTAAGCCTTTAGAGAATTTAAGCTCTAGAAAAATGTGTTGTTTGTCTTCCAGTAAGTAACTGTGGGTTAATTTTGACTGTCCAATTCTTAGTCTTGTGAAGATTACTTGTTCTTTTCTTGGTCCTGGTTCTTCTTTCCATGGTCCTGGAATTGGCCTAATTTTTTTAGTTTGTTGGTGCCGTCGGTTCCAAGCCATCTTTCATGCCAAACTATATTGATCTGACGTTTTAAGAATAATTTTAGATCTGTTAAAGGGATAGGGATTGAGGGTAATGGAAAGAGGGAACACGCGCTTCTTTGGCTGCTAAATCCGCTTGTTCATTACCTTCTATTCCTGAATGTCCTGGATTCCACATAAAGTTAATAATTTTGAATTTCGAAATGGATTCAATTAAGTTGGCTATTCAGATATTATGTAGTTTTTAACATTATGGGTTTTGTTGCTAATGCTTGTGAGAGCCGAAAGTGAGTCTGAACAAATTACGTATTCTTTTTGGTCCATGTCAAGTGTTTTTATATGTTCTAGGGCTAGTTTTGATCATAGCATACAATTCTGCCGAAAAAAAATAGAAAAGACAGATGGTAATGAGTAGCGTATTACTACTGACCCTATAATCAATGAGCAACCCACACCTTCATCAGTTTTTGATCCGTCAGTAAATATAAACTGCGTATTTACATAACTGGAAATTGCCTCTTTAAAGAAATACATTGACGAAGTCTTACATAATTGTTTTTTAATAATTTAACAAGAGTAAAATTAAATTTAGAAGGAATTAATTGCCAGGGTGCTGAAGTGAGTAAGGAAAAGAGATTTCTATTTTATATGACATTATTTGAGTTATAATTCTAAAAAGATCAGGGTGACTTTTAGGAAGTATAGGAGCAAGTTATTCGAATCCTGGAGTGGCCTTTAGTCTTATCGAAGATTGAAAGGAAATTATAAGTCCTTCGAATTGATAGAGACCATTCATCAGCGTCTTATAAAGCAGACTTGCTGTGGGGCTGGTTTGAATGCTCCTGTCGCGAGTCTAGTGATCATTGAATTATGAAAACATTTTATTTATTGTTAATGGTAAAAATAAACTTTTTTAAAAATTAAGTTAATGTTAAAAATTACTGAACCCTATTTTTATTTTTATTCCATTTTTCTTTTCCAAAGTGCTTATATTTCCAATTCTAATTTTGTTTCTATATTTTATACTAGTGAGCAATGTTAATTGTACAGATAGATAGAATTTTCGTTCGCTATATAATATTTAAATGGATTAATGGTTTTCTTATGATGTATATTACACATTAATGTATATTATTAAGCAGAATGTATAAGTTGTTATAGTCAGGTAGTAGGAAACCAATAGCAGTATCCACCAGTAACATTGCATGTAGTTTCATACTCCTCCATATTTTTTATTATATACAGTTATATATATCCTAACGCATGTTTTTATATAATTATATTGTTGCTAACTTTATCCTTTAAATTTCTTGTGTACCTTATATAATTATATTCTGTCCTGTTTTGTTCACTATAGGGAATTATTATGAGAACAATGTAGTCTCGAAACGTCTCGAAAATATGTTGTTGTTTTATTAATTGAACCCAAACATTTAATAGTAACAGTTGAAAAATATATATATAATTTTATATTTATATTTATATTTTTATATTGTTAACCTTTTTATATTTTATATTTTACATATATATATAACAATGTTATTGAAATAAAAAAAATGTTTTATTTACAATTTATTCTTTATTTTAATTTAATAATTTCGTACGACATCCTGCTCTACAGTATTCTTAAATAGCATTCCACTGATCCCTGTTGCACAACACGCTGTTTAGGACTCCAAATGGGCAAACGTTTAACTTGGAATCCACAAATAAGACTAAAACGACAGGAAACTGCTCGTCGTTTTCGACTTCTTCAACATTTAGTAGCCAACGTCCAAAACTTCAGATTTATTACAAAATACTCATTTACATGACAATTATCAGACCTACTTGGTCATATGGAGTTGAGCTTTAGGGCTTAACCAAACCTTCTAATTCTCCCCGTAACCGATCCTCACAATCTAAAATCCTTCGAAAAAGACTTATCCATAAAGACCTTAATGTTCCATATGTTTCTGATTTAGCCCAAACTAGATGCCTATACTTTGATAGTAAGCTCCTTAACCGTGCAAATCCACTTGTCTCTCAACTTGTCTCACACTCAATTCCCGATAGTCCTCCAAGTCATCTGAAAAGAAAATTGCCAAGGGACCTTCTTATAAATTATTTTTATTGAAGTGTTACTAGTGCGTAGTCCTTCACAGGTTATTTATTTACATGCCATTGTTATGATTATGATGAAATTTACTTGTTGTATATTGTGTACAGTTGTTAATATCAATAAATAGTTTTAAAAAAATAAAACTTTTTTCGTTAAACAATTGTTTTATTTTCGTCATTTATTTTTAATACATATGTTCAATACAAATCTGAAATAAGGCATTATTCGAGAGAAAAAAAGTAAATAGTTATATGACTAATAACATGATATAAACCAATTTACATAGGGATAAAACATATATTTCAAAATTTTCAAAAGTCATTGATGCTTTATTATGACCATGTTACTAGTTCTAATATAGTTGATACAATTAATATTATATCTCTAAATTCAAAATTAAGGTGCCCAGTTATATATGAACGACGAATCGTAAGATCGGCGTTCCCACAGACCTGAGAATTATTTCATATTGTTGTCATGTCCGAATCAACCTTAGGAGACTTTTGATGATTGCACTTATTTAAATAACAGCATTTTTTTATAACATTTTCTGATCCATAGCATTTATCCATAGTACTAACTAACTGTAAAGACAATTTATATTTAAAACGTTTAACATTTGTACCTTTTTTAACTCTATTTAGTTAGAAAGCGTTGAAATAAACTACTGTATTATTTAAACTAATTTATATATATTTATATATTAATTATATATGGATATCATTCGGAGCAGATTACTACAGTTACAACCTTCACTGACATAATGTAGAGGTCAAACAGTTTTTGTTGATCATCCTGTATGAGTCATAGAAATGTCACGGTTTTCTCTCTGAAAAATTCGTACGCCTGATGTGTAGAAAAATACTAATTTGAAATATACATCAAATAAAAATATTTTAACTTATTTAGAGAAAACCTTTTATTTTCAGGTAACAGTAGTAACCTAACCTGCTAAGAAGTTTTTTTTTATTAGGACTTTATTGCAGAAGCAAATTAACACCGGTTCATTCAAAAATCCTTGTTGTTCTTGTAATATTTATTGTTCATTTTTATTTTAGTGATTTTTCTATTTAATAAAATTAAAATGTGTTTGAATGTAATTTTTATGAAATAAATTTTAGTCTCCTTCAAGCTCAAGTCGAAACATTCTATAAGATATTCGTATTCAATCGGTTCTGCATTAGGATTACAAACGAAGTTAAAGATACTGAATGTCTCAGACAGAAAGATAGAAAAATATATTCCGAGTTTTTTAAGATGCAAAGGCACGATTTCGTTCCACGGAGACATAAAATTATGGGCCTCGTTTAGGCCGGCCAAATATTGGTTTTTAAGGACGGAATTCTTTCCACTGGAAGAACGTTATTGATTGTGATATAGAGTGGATATCGGATTTTTTTAGTCTGAAAGAATTATAAGAATTATCAAATAACGAAAAATGGTTTAAACAATAATATTTAAAAAATACCAAACAATAGGCAATTATATACCTGAAAGAATAATTAAATTTTAGGGTATATGTCCAATATAATGCACTGATAAATCTAACAGCCTAATGTAGTTACACACTCAACAATAGGGTGGTGGTCATGGCAACCAAGAATTGATGAATTCTAGGATATATTTATAGGGAACTTACATAATATATATACAGAGGGGGAGGGAGAGAAATAAAGGGAGAGAGAGTGAGAGAGAGAGAGAGAGAGAGAGAGAGAGAGAGAGAGAGAGAGAGAGTGAGAGAGAGAGAGAGAGAGAGAGAGAGAGAGAGAGAGAGAGAGAGAGAGAGAGAGAGAGAGAGAGAGAGAGAGAGAGAGAGAGAGAGAGAGAGAGAGAGAGAGAGAGAGAGAGAGAGAGAGAGAGAGAGAGAGAGAGAGAGAGAGAGAGAGAGAGAGAGAGAGAGAGAGAGAGGAGTCAAGTAGATAATATTTATATCTATAGGTTGAGTGGGGGATTTGAGATTGTTGCTTTTAATCCTCATTTAGATTAAAACCCTATGAAATAGATATAGTAGTTATAATGAGTTCAACGAATTTTCCTTCACATCATTATTTTAATAGGGCTTAGGACTTGTTGAAGGGTATGGAAGTAATGAATTCTAGGATTTGACCTAGCTCTATAAACTAAAATACATAAAGATCACTAGACTAAAAAAAAAAAAAAAATTTCGGTCACCAATAAGCCCAATTATTGATTATTAGTTATTAAACTAACATTAATTGAACCGGGAACAGCAAATTGAACGTAAAAACGCATTCAGTGTTTTCAATCTAAAGTCCTTCTTATATATTCAATGATTCATATTATGTTTCCAACCTAACCATACATAATAATATACCTTTTGTCATTGACCTAATTTTCCTTAAAAATCCCATAAAAATATAAGGGAAATTCCATTATCCATTCATTTTTATCCAGTTGCACACATCATTATAACACCTCGCAGATTAAAACTGCACTGGTTCCGGGATCTATTGTAAGTATTTATTTTAATGGAGTTCTGGTAATGGGCTCGAAGGGGAAAAAAAAAAATAGAAATTTGGAATTGTTGCTATTTCTTGGACTGAGAGTGTATTTTCAGTTCTGCCAGGATCTAAGGATTTTAATTTTTGAACAGGCTTCTCTACTTAAGTCCCGAGCGAATAAGCCATACCACAATCTTTCAGCATTTACTGCATCGAGAAAGTATTGACGTCGGAAACTAGGATATAGCCACCCAATTTAAAAATGCCTGTGAGATATGTGAGAACGTCTAGAAATCCCAAAAATAGAACTAAAAAAACAGTTCATTTGTCTTTTTTATCTCATTTCAAGCTCACTAGACAGTCCTCCATATACTATGGAATCGTAGTCAAAGCTGGGAAAAACGAGGCATAATACCAAAAGTTGTCGAGTACTTAGTTGTAATGATTCGCGGTAATGGAAAAGAGGCTTAAGAATATAAATAGATTTCCTCGTTATATGGGACATGTTAATATTCCAAGAAAGATGTTTATCAAAAGTTACTCCCAGATTTTTAATGGAGTTTCGGAAATGAATTGGTTGGTTTTTGATGTATAGCAGTGAGTAGTAGGGAAGAGCTTTTAGGTGAGGTTTTGACCCAACGAGGATTGCCTTTGTTTTCTCTGGATTGAGATTCAACCTATTCTCTATTGCCCTTAAGTTAATGCTTTCGATGTTTTTTTTTAAGCTTACGAGTCGCCTTTAGCATATCTGAAGGGTGAAAGAATAAATATATATGAAAGTCGTCAGCATAAAGATGATATTCGGAGTAGTGGATGCAATACGGCAAGTCATTTATATAAATAGAAAATAGGGTAGTAGAAAGAGAAGATCCCTGGGGGACTCCTCGCGAGAGTGGTAGTGAAGTTGAGTGATGTTTCCCGGGTATAGTCACTGTTTGGGAACGGTGAGATAAAAAGTAATGAAGCCAGCTTAACGCACTATTAGATTTTTATTTATTCATATTAATATTTAACTTTATCGTCGTTACAGAATGTAAGCAATTCCATTGTCCATTGTCATCTATACGACTTATATTAAATAAATATAAAGTCAGTAAACCATATCCAAGCCCTGGTAGGGTTTAATTAGTTGAGGTAGTTTTACTCTAAAGCTCCGTCGGGATGACCAAGAAACCTGAAGAGGCCAGACAGCCTTGGCGGTGACACTGACGCAGGACTTCCTGAAGAAATGGAGGCAGCGGGTGTAGAAGTAAGGTAAGTGGTGCAAGTTACCACACCGCTATTTCTAAAGTTGCCATTGCGGTGGATACAGTTCAGTTGCCTCAGTGAGTCAATAGTAAGAGTGGTCCTTGAGGCCGGTCACAGCGGCTCAGGGCGGTCAGCCACCTTAGGCCGATAATTCGCAGTTGGCTACACTGTTTTTGTCAAAGTCACCTCAACCTCCAGGGAGCGTAAGTCGAATCGCTAATCGACGTGCTGTATTGCATTCGGACAATTTTCTGGATCTGGCCTCAAATATTAAATTAAAGTCAAAAGTCTAGCTACACGTTTCAAGGATATCCAAAAGCGTAAATAAATCATAAATTTGATAAAAGATTTATTGAAAAGTTATTTTTTATTTTTTTATTTTTTTAAACTAATGCCACTATGATCCAAGCACACAGTTATTATAAGTTTAAATAACCATGGAATGGGATTGGTTTCATCCCCTCTTAGAAATAATGAAAGGTAATATTAGACCGGAAGTCCACCACATGTGGATTGGAAAGATATGAATTTGTTTCTTAACCCATTTCATGATAAAAAGAAATATAAATATTTGTCTACCATTTTTTAATATGTTATTAGGACTCATAATAGTAGTAATAATCCAAATTCGCAACTCTCAAAACCAACAGTGATTTTTATAGTACTCGAAGAACCGCGAAATTTCAGCACTATTTTCATTTTTTCGTTTATATCTCGTAAAATATGAAAATTAGCTAGACATAACATATTTAAAATATTAAAGAGCACTAAATTTTTGTTAATTTAAGTCTCATTTCATCTCTGTAAATTAATTTCTTGCGGTGATAGAGCTCTCCAAAAATGGTGATTTTTTACAAAATTTGCTATTTTCATTACCGATGTTCGTTCGGACTCGAACTTGTTCTCAAATATCTCTCAGCTTTGGCTGAAAAGCTGGACGCTTGTCGATAAATCGCTCGCTGTACTTGTACAATTACTGCCACGGGGTTGCCACTTCTTTTATTTTCTTCTTTTTGAAATTTTTTATGAGATGTCAAATTCTATTTAATGTAAGCGTGATTTTCAAGGTTTTCTCATTTATAATACTTATCTTTCGTGACCACTTGTACCTCAACTCTTCTTTGTATAGAATAAGCAAAAGTACTTTTTCTCATACAGTTAGTACTCATTGAAACATTCACAAAGAAGGCAACAAATTTTACCACGGTATTTCGTCAGAGCAGATCTGAAGTTAAAATTATTTTCACCGTCTAAAAATAGACAAAAATCAGTTCACTTTTAAGTGCGTAATAGTAAAACGTTTTGTCAACTGAAGTGCAATAGTACGTTGCTCTGAATATTCTAGTAATTTTCCTATCCATTGGTTGGCAAAGTTGCAGTAGATCATTCAACCATTCGTTCGAATAAAATTGCCACCACGTAATGTAGCTGTAAGACAAGGATCAATGCTCGTAGGAAAGAAAATTAAATTTAGTTTGGAAAGCGGCTAAAGCTTAGTAAAAATTGTAAGTGACAGCATTCGTAGCGCTTTCATCGTCTTATATCACTTGTCCTGCTAATTCTGTTTATCCTCCAGATATGGCATATCATTTACCTCCCGTTGTGTTCTATTCGAATGTAAAAAAAAAATTGGCATTTACAACTAGAGCAGGTTGTAACCGCTTAATAGGTCACTTATTCGACGCTTTTTACAAATGCAGATAACTCTCTATTAAATATTAATAGAGAACTTACTATCAGAAAATAAATAAATATACCATAAATTTTAAAGCTTGAAGTAAGACTTTATAAAACTCAACATTGTCAATGATGAAATTAGATAGAAAATTGGATGCGTACTTTTATTATTTTTGACTAACCATCCATGTTCCGTTATTCTGCTGACCGACTAAAATAACTTTGATTGTTACATGATAAAGAAGTTGTAGAGTAATTTTCATTTTATATCAATTCATTCTACTATCTTTGTCAAATTCGACATCTTTGATATCGCACCTGATGCACTTGTAGTCCAGTCAATGAGTGCTCAAATGAGGGGTCTGGAGTGCATGATATATACGTTTTATTTTACTTCGTGGCTTCATTAGGAGTAGTTACAAGGTAAACATACTAAAAGTCCCCGCCCCTGGGGGGTGGACTAAGGGGAGGGATTGAGGGTAGAGGGAGGGGGCGAGAAGGTCCTATTCTTGGGTTTTTCGATTATATCTCGACAACGGTGGACTCTAGAAAAATATAATGCGGATCAAAATTAAAGCTAATTAAATTTCCAATATACATATATATATATATATATATATATATATATATATATATATATATATATATACATATTTGTCGAACCTCCAACGGTTTTCAAGATATACGTTATTGAAAATCGATAATTTTTGAAAACAAAATAATTTTACCTCACTTTTTGTCAAACATTTGCTTCAAGTGCCAAAAACGCATATACGAATTTAAAGTAAATTTAATACTCTAAAACATTAATTCTGACATTATTTTATGAGAAAGGATCGTGGAATGCTATACAAGCAATCGTTAGACAAAAAGTAGGGTTTTTTTGGAATCTGGCTCTTGTAATATTATGACTGCTGACTTATTTCCTAACATACCATTGACGGACCCAATCCTTGATTTCTAACAATACAAATTTTTGAATGTATAATTCTCTGTTATTAACCACCCAGTACATTAAAAATGTAATTTCTCATTATTTTTTTTTTTTTTTAATCATTTTAGTCCACTTTTAAATAGCTATTATCGAAAGATCAACATTTTTGCTGTACCACATAACAATTATTAAACATTAAATATTCAATTATATGAAATGAAATTGTGTATCTCTAATATCATACAATTGTTCCTTTTAAGAGAGAGATATTACTAATTTATTTAAAACGTAAAATGTAATACTGAGCTGAGTGATGAAAAGGATTGGTTCATTTCCATTTGATTCTATCATAAAATTTTCCTTTATATTATAATTTCATGGAGTAAGTTGTCCTGTTATGGCCTAGAAGTAAACTACTTTACTTTGATGGTTTCTTCTCCATTTCTGTAGGGCAATAAGAAAAGTTTAGAATACTATTTGATATTGTTGAAAATATTTACATACTGCATCAGATGTTATAGTGTTGTATTAAACTGTTTGCTCTTTTTTATTGAATGATATTTTTAGATTTCTAGAGTAAAAAAATAAAAAAATAAAAATAAAATTACATAAAAGAAAGAAGGATGTGTTTCTTCAAAAATTAACATACTTTTGTTAAACAAATCCTATTAAGTAGAGCTTACCATAATTATGGTATAAAAGGATCAATAGTTTTATTTATTTTTTTTTATATAAAGTAAGCTTTTTTGAGTAGTTATTACCATTTGCTTCAGTAAACAACAATTAGTCATGTGGACGGTTATTAATCCAATCATACAAAAAAAAACAAAAAAAAACTCTAAATCCACTTATGGAGGGACAAGCCAGGTCCAAAGATATCCCAGCGCTACTCTCTCAACTCAGGTTTGAAAACCCAGTGGAGTCTGAGTAATAGCGCTATAGTACAGTCATTTAGGGCATAATTGGAAAGGCAGGCCATTACCAGAACTCCCTTACCGAATTTCTTAATAGATCTTATAGCAACTGGATTCTCTACCTGCACGGAGAAATATAAGGATATTTTTAACTAGAAACGGATTTAGCCAAAGGATTTGGATAGTAAAAAATATTTTGATATGTTTTTTTAAATATACTTAAAAAAAAAAAAACATAAGAAGCTATATTAAGGTCATTAGACTATGGTTAAGAAGGATCAATATAAATGTTTAACAATTAAAACTAGTTTAAAAAAATAAATAAATAGAAAACTCAATTTTTCCCTGACTGGGAAAAACGATAAATCATGGATATGTCTATCTATATATAATCTACAGCTTTTCCGTATTTACATTTTAGAATTAAAGGAATCAAATTACCTGAATTATTAGTTAAATTAAATTAACAATAATTAAGTACAAAAGAAATATAAAATTGAGAGAAATAATAGGTTCCAAAAGTGCTTATATTATTATCCAAGTATACATACCTAAGAAATTTAACAAAAAATATTTTCCTCGAAATTTCTGACAAGCAATGAAGTTTTGGATCCGAGCGAAACCAATAGAGGTAGAGGGTGTTAAAATGTTACATTCTTAAGGTTGAAAAAAAAAAAACATTACAACGTGACTTTTTTCATTCGAATCAATATAGTTCCTAAACTGTAGCTTCTAACAACAAATGTTTATAACAAAAATGTTGTCCATTAAGTTTATGTTACGAAAACTGCCGTCAAATTTTCAATTTGAGCAACGACATTAGAGCTTAGAATGTTTCAAAAAAGCCACAAAGCTTAAAAAAATGTAAGCATATCTTGATTTTTTTTAATCCTTACCAATATAACTCGTAAGTTCCTAGCTACAAAAGTTATTTAACAAAAAATATTTTCCACGAAATTTCTGACAAGAAAGCAATTGAAATTTAGATGCAAATAACACCAGCAGAGCTAGAGCGTGTTCAAATGTTAGATTTTTAAGAGTTAAAAAAAATGTTACATGTTTAATGTTGAAAAAAACTTTAAAACGTGACTTTTTTCATTCGAATCAATATTTCTCCTAAACGGTCGGTACTAGCGACATATGTTATATAACAAAAAGTATTAACCATTAAATTTCTGAGAAGTGAGTGATCTTTTATAAAAATTTTGATCAGAGCTAGAGCGTGTCAAAATTCTATGTTTTAAGTTTGAATAAAACGTTACAGCAAAAAAGTACAGAATCCCTGCCAAAAGACTTATCCATGTCGATAAAAGTGGTAAATAATTCATCGACCTAAAACCAACATTAAGCTATGTATTTGTTTATTATGTATAAAATAACTTGTATACTTTTTTTTTTTTTTTTTTTTTGTATTAGACTGGAAGAAACCGAATAGCATTGTTGTCAACAACTTAGGCCTTAACAAAAGGCTTAATTTAAAATCTACAGTTTATGAAGGTAGGAGATGATGAGGTTTTTGTATGATGATAATGATGATGAGGTATATATTCCGGATAATATAACAATGTTTCTTCCATTTATGTAATTCGGCGACGCACAGATTCCCCGACATGTACAAAAATTAAAACCTCTTAGGGATGTGGAAATGTTCCAGAAATACGTAGCAGAAATGCTGTTTGAGATAAAAAAAAAAGTAATGAAAATTGACATAAAAATGCACTAAATCGTATCTAGTGATTTTGATTGTTCCTCTAAGTTTTTACTAATAATTATACCTCATAATTTCAAATAAACAATTACTTTCTAGTTCGTGCAAGTCTATTCAAACTAAGAAAAAAATAGTAGTGGTATTATTATTAGAATAATTTAGGATCTTATGTAACAGTGAATATATGGAGTAACATTAAGGTTATTTCGGGTACATTATTGCGCGTTAAAGATAACGTCCAAAACCTTCCAAAAAATGGACTTTACCTTAGGTTTTTACCTTAGGTATTTAATGAGAGAAATAAGTTTCATTATTATCCGAATACGGCCGAATTTTCCCGTTTTTTAGGCATTGTTTATGTATTTCTAATATTAAAATTCGAAGTAATTAAACCGTCAACCATGATTTTTATTTGTACCTTTCCAGTTATGAAAAACGGAACAATATTCGAAATTTTTAATTTAGAATTGTATTTTGTTAATTTCAAAATAGTTACTGTTTTTTCAGTTCTTCCACATTGCAGTAATAATAATACATACCCTGTAATGGGTGCATATATTTCTAAGCGTTCTCATGCATATATTTCTCTACATAACGCATATTTAAAAAAAATGTATACAAACTAATTTTAAAATAATAAATAAAACATTTTTAGAATAATACAATTTAAAATAATGGATGGAAAAAAAAAAAGAAGTGTTTAGTTGTAATTTCTTAATAAAATGTATTTTATATTGTTATAAGTTATTGTTGCTTTATAATCACCATTCATATCAAGGTTATTTACTATCACTATTCATACCATATATATCAAAAAAACAAAGGGTATGATCGATACTCCATTTTTTTAAAAAAGAAAACTTTATTATAATGCCATTAGTCCAGTCAATAAACACATTGTAGAGTGCATGGAATAAGCGATAATTTTTGACTTCATAGCTTCGTTAGGAATAGTTAGAAGGTAAACATACTAAAAGTCCCCGCCGCTGGGGGGTGAGCTAACGGTGGGGGAGGGGAGAGAACTTCCATTTTTTTGGTTTTTCCATAATATTTCCAAAACTTTTGACTCTAGAAAAATATGTTTCGAATAAACATAAAAGCTAATTAAATTCACTATAAAATTTATAACAAATAAATTTGTCGTAATTCTAACCGCTTACGAGATATACGTTATTGAAAATAGATGATTTTCGGGAAAAAACAAATGTCACCTCACTTTTTGTCAAACTTTTGCTTCTATTACGTTCCACAATCGTTTCTCAGAAAAAAAACGTCAGAATCAAAATTGTAGAGCATTAAATTTACTTTAATTTCATATATACGTGTCTGGTGTTTGCTTCAAATGTTCAACAAAGTGAGGTAAACATTTTTTTATTTCTAAAGTTGTCGATTTTTAATAACGTATATCTCGAAAACCGTTGGAATTTCCACGAATACGTAAATTATTATTTTTATAGAAAACTTAATGAGCTTTAATTTTGATCTGCTACATATTTTTCTAGAGCCCACCGTTTTCGAGATATAATCGAAAAACAAAATTGGGGCCTTCTCCCCTCCCCCCACCTTTAGCTCACCCCCCAGCGGCGGGAACTTTTAATATGTTTACCTTCTAACTACTCCTAACAAAGCTGTGAAGTCAAAAATTATCGCATATTTCATGCACTCTACACCCCTCATTTCGGCACTCTTTATCTGGGGTCGTACTTCTCTGAAAAAAATACGTTTATTGATACTCATACCGAAACTAATTATAAGATTCAAAATTTCTATTTTTTATGTGAAAGCTCCTTAAATATACTATAAGAGCCTGTATATGAAATTTTGATTATGTCACGTTATACACTCAAACCAGCCCACTAAATTTGTGAATATCGCTATACTTTGCCAAAACATACATATTTAGCGTTCAGGTTTGGGTGTATTACGTGACATAATCAAAATTTCATATATAGGGCCTAGTAGTAAATTTCACCAGATATTAGTTGAAAAAAATAAATTTCAGATCTGACAAATAGTTTCGGCGTTATGGTGAAAACTACGCCAACAAAAACTTGGACTTAAAATAGTAGGCGGTTTTTAACGTGCTGGTAAGGGTATTTAATGGGACTTAATAAAAATTTCATATATAGGTTCTTATAGTACATTTAAGGAGCTTTCAGATAAGAAATAGATATTTTGGATCGAACAATTAGTTTTGGAATGAGTATCAATAAACGTATTTTTTTCAGAGAAGTACGACCCCAGATAAAGAGTGCCGAAATGAGAGGTGTAGAGTGCATGAAATATGCGATAATTTTTGACTTCACAGCTTTGTTAGGAATAGTTGGAAGGTAAACATACCAAAAGTCCCCGCCCCTGGCGGGTGAGCTATAGGTGGGGGGAGGGGAGAAGGTCCCAATTTTGTTTTTCGATTATATCTCGAAAACGGTGGGCTCTTGAAAAATATGTAGCAGATCAAAATTAAAGCTCATTAAATTTCCTATAAAAAAAATTATTTACGTATTCGTGAAAATTATGACGGTTTTCGAGATATACGTTATTAAAAATCCACAACTTTAGAAAAAAAAAAATGTTTACCTCACTTTTTGTTAAACATTTGCAACAAATACCAGAAACGTATATATGAAATTAAAGTAAATTCAATGCTCTACAATTTTGATTCTGACGTTTTTTCTGAGAAACGATTGTGGAACGTAATTGAAGCAAATGTTTGACAAAAAGTGAGGTGACATTTGTTTTTTCCCGAAAATCACCTATTTTCAATAACGTATATCTCGTAAACTGTTAGAATTACGACAAATTTATGTATTATAAATTTTATAGTGAATTTAATTAGCTTTTATGTTTTTTCTAGAGTCAACAGTTTTTCGAGATATGATGGAAAAACCAAAAAAATGGAAGTTCTCTCCCCTCCCCCACCGTTAGCTCACCCCCCAGCGGCGGGGACTTTTAGTATGTTTACCTTCTAACTATTCCTAACGAAGCTATGAAGTCAAAAATTATCGCATATTCCATGCACTCTACACCCCTCATTTCAGCACTCATTGACTGGACTACATGTCTAAATAATCACATGTTCGTCTCATAATCATTGGTTGCAGCATTGAAGTAGTGTTAATTATAGTTTTACGAATTTTTTTCCCTAAAATTATCTCATCATCATGACTAGAATTATGCAGTTGACTTCGTAAGTAGTTGACAAAAGAGCCACATAAGATATTCATGACATTAAAAAAAAAAAAAGAGATAGTTTCTTATACTTTTTTTTTAAATTATATAAATTTATTCATCATTTAATTTGAATCACAAATGAAGAGTTTCCTTATAGTAACAGAGGGGGAAGGGTTGTTTTTCTCACAGTATTTATCATAATATCATTTAATCACTTCAGGATACATTTGTCAACTTCTTTATAAAATTATTACCAATATCTGGCTGGCATAGTAAAAAATATATTAGCGAAAGAGTAAGAGTGCTCAGAGGTCATTACAGTTCGGCTAAAAGCTCATGTCTCAAGCTCGCTCTAGTACTGTCAATATCTCTTCTCAAAGTCAATTTGTCAGCGCTCCGAGCGCAATGAAAGAAACGTCTGAATTATTTTTCGATGATGATTAATTGTATTGCTTTTCTCAATTTTGTAAGGAAACTTTTCTTTTTACGGCTGAGTATTAGCGATGTTGAGCTGCAGCTATGTCCATGTCTGCAATAACACCATTAAGTAATTATTTCTCAAAATTTTAATATCTGGTCCTAAGATAGAATTTACAGCTATTGGTATTCCCTTATTAAATCTGAACTTTCCGACTAAAATCTCATCTCCTTCAAAGATTTGAAAAATAGTGCTCCAAGAGATTGAATTATCATGAATAATTTAAATTCTTAGTTCAAGAAAATCAGCTTGAATGCTTGTTGTAATTTATAGCCACAAAATGTTTACTTCAATCCCTGACTAATTATTCATTCTGCTAAATTTAGTATACACTATTTCAAAGCCGAAGCAAACAAATAAACCACATCTGTATTTCATTTTTAAAGGACAAAGATACATAATGTATAGAAACAAATTATTTACTATCTGTAATCAGACCTGCCTCTTCCTCTCAAAAATCTCAAGCATTGAAGCTTGGTCTTCTAAAAAATATATATTACAAACGTTATTAACATAATAGCTATATGTCTCTTGGCCATTCAAAAAACGTACAGAATTACATTTAACTTGTGTCTTAAATTACATGTTTTGAAACAATAAAGCAATAATGCTTTTTTCTAATTTTATTTTGTCAAAGTATTTTTATTATTTAATTGAAAACTTTTTAAAATGGATATGTATTTTGGATAGGGGTTTTTCACCCTCAAAATGTGTAACGGTTTTTACTCTTAAAATGTGAAACTTTTTTCCCCTTAATATGTGTAACGTTTTTTCACACTCAAAAAAGGAAGATTATGACACGTGAGAATCAAATTACTTAAATTAATTTAATAATTTCTTTAAAATTGAATTTCATTAAAAATTATCGGTTATTCGAAATAAACCAATTTGAAAGAAAATAGGCTTTTCAAACTCGATCGTTCTTCATTCAGACCAATGTAGCTCCTGAAAGATAGGTCCTACTGAGAATTGTTATTTAATAAAAATAAATTTCTATTAAATTTGTGATAGGAAAACAGTCGTCAAATTTCCTAAATTATTCAAGTGTTGGGGCTAAATTAACACGCTCTAGGTCCGTTGGTATTGCTCGGATCGAAAATTTGCCGACAATTTTCTATTAGAAGAAGTAGACATAGAATCAATAGATTGTATATTGATATATCTATGATCTCGAATTTGTCCTTCTCATTCAGGTAGAAATTGAGTTTTTTTTTTTTTTTTTTTTTTTTTTTTTGCATTTTTATTTACTAAGTATGCTTATTTTTAATTGAAAACATTTGTTTCTATTAATTGTACAATATTAACCGAACAGAAAGTGTGCGGGGCACATCAATTGAAAAGCAGCGCCCTAGATTTTCTCTATCACCTAGCCAAAGATAGTTAGACAATAGAGGCTGAGTTAAATCTGTATGGCAATTAATATTCAAACATTGTATTAAACTTCCAATTTTATTTATTTGAAGATTTAAATACATTATATTTTTTTATAGGTTGTTTTTGTAAATTGCTACTACCACTGAAGAATTATATTTCATTTTTTCTGTTTTCGAAATTTACTTTTAAAAAAATAAAACATTTTATTCAGTCTCAAAGTTTTTTAAATATTTTTGAAAACATTATTGTATAGTTTGTATAATTTATTTTTATTTTATTATATCTTATTTAACGTTATATTAGCTGTTTATCATTGCTGTAATTTATTTTTTATCATATGTTTTACAGCTATTTTAATAAATTTCATATGTAGAGTATATTGTTTTGATAATTTATCGTAAATAAATAGAATTATTGTTGTAGGAGGCTGATCATTCTGAACCCACTGCAACAAAAAATAAAATCTTATTTTTTTAAAAAGTTTTCTAACGTTATTTTTTATATAATTGCGATTATTGGTTGGTTGCGTAACCTTGTATGATGTACGTAAGATAGTTCCCTAAGCAACCGAAGTAGTGCAACTGGCGTGAAATAGCATTGCATTAAGTGTTATTCGGCCTCTCTAGGATATAACGTAAACCATTTTTCACAGTTATTTTTTATATTTGTATATATTTTACGGTAAAAGTTAATTTTTCTTTTTTTAGTTATTCCTTGTCAGTTTATTTTTATACTTAAAATAGATTTCGAAACTATACTAAAAAATCAAGGCAGACCATTCAACGTGTTAGAAAAGTTTAATATACCTAATTATATTTTTTTCTTAAATTGCCCATGAGTATCATCAGTAAATAATGATCCCTTCATTGTATCTCCATCTTTCCAAGAATTGCATCTACATCATTCCAATATCACTATCATATCACAAACTTTCAAGAACGGTCTCAAATTGGTGCAAAAAATTAAAAAATAAATCTTATCACCATTAACCTTCGTCACAAATCTATAACTTTCTGTTCTATAGTATCCATTAATTATATTTCACCAATTCCTGTTCAACAGGTGGTTCCAACGAACCACATACCAAGACCAAAATGGTATGAAACCGATCGTCGTGTAGATTACAACATTTATTTAAAAAAGCTTCCAATCAATTAAAAAAAGACTCATGTACTTGACAGTAATTAGACCTATTTGAACATAAGGAGTTTAGTTTTGGGGCTCCACTAAACCTTCTTATTTTTCTCATACCAATCTATACAATCCAAAATCCTTAATCCTCATTATTATGTTACAAATAAACTTATCCATAAAGAACTGAATGTTCTATATGTTGCAGATTTGGTCCAAACAAGTTACCTATTCTTTCATGACGAGCTACATACCAATCGAAACCTCTAGAAAGCACTTTGGGACTTTCTACTCGATTCCCAATAACCCTCCTAAGTGTCTGAAAAGCAGATGGCCTCGAGACCTTCTAATACGGACCTATTATTGGAGTTAAACTGATGGATAGTTCTTAACAAATTATTGACATCTCATCGTAATCATTTTACCGCATATTTACTTGTATAAACTGCATAAAGTTTTAAACATTAATAAATATTGTTATAATAATTCAATAATAAGGAAATAGATGTTAGTGATAAAGATTTTTTTGTAATTAGTTTGCGAAATTTGTGTGAATTTGTATATTAGTCCAGTAAAATAAGGCTCAAAAAGGCCGTTCTCAAGTTAGCTACCATGGCAGCCATCGGCTTCTTAACCAAAAAAAAAAAAAAAACACAGTTATTTTAGCTTAAACCAGTACCTACGAAATAAATTGAACCATTTTTCGCGAAGTTATGGTCTTGGGAAAAATTGTAGAAATCGGTCAACTTGCGGTCTGTCCCACTACCGCGGAAACACATTTGTCGTAATCTTTTGGCTAAAACTCCAAAACTATTAGCCCGATTCAAGATTTCTTTTTTCATTTTATAGCTAGTTAAATTTACTGTTAAAATACATATGAACAAGGCTTTTAAAATACCCATGCCAGAACGCTAAAAATCCCGTACTGATGTAAATTCCAAGTTTTTTGGCGCATTTTTCACTATAACTCTGAAATTCTTTATCCGATCCCAAATATCATTTTTCTATCTAATAGCTGGTTAAATTTACTATTAGACTCAATATATAAAGTTCTAAACAATTACCTTAAAACACAGATGCCAGAACGCTAAAAATCCCGTACTTTTGTGAAATCCAAGTTTTTTGACACTTTTTTCGCTTTAACTCCGAAACTTTTTGTCCGAACCACAACACATCTAAATGAAGGTTAATTGTACTATCAGATCCTACATATTTAATTTATATTAAATCCCGTAAAACAAAGCTCCCCTAGTCAGAAGTACCAGCTGCATAGTTATATATAATATAATATAGATGATAGTTTAACGAAAAGTGTTAAACTATCCAACTATCATAACTCAAACTGGTGACACTATTTGAATGACGAATGGATACCGGACAGATGAGGAGCGAGACCACATAAATAGGCTCACTATATCATACCCTTGACAGATTACATTCACTTAACCACTTTGAACTTGCTAAATCTCTGTAGAACCGAATTTAGCTTCAATTCATAGCTTGACAAAAGCTGACAGTGAAGTAAATTGGTTAAGTACATCTACCATATACAATAACCCATCATCCTAGAAAGAGAGAGCTGTATGGAGGTCCCAATATTTATTCAATCATAGAATTAAAAGGTAACCAAAGAATGTTGTTTGAATGAGGTAAGTCAATAAGTTTTAACTGGTGAAAAAAATATGTAAAGTTATGTCAATTCACAATTTTATATTCATTGTTCCATAACCTCCCAGACTCTCAAATCCCATGTCATAAAACTGTAAGGATGTTATCAAAAATGGAGAATAAAAATAAATCCCATCAAATAACCTTTACCCTTTGTCGTAAACCTACGCCTTCCTATCCTAAAATATCCTTTAATGATATTGCACAAATCTCCGTTGAATAGATCCGCTACCTAGGACTTCATCTGATAAACGTCTTTTATTTATTTTTTTATTTTATTTTTTTAAAATCCTATACTAGCCAGGGTGGGAAGGTCAAGATTTATTCGTGTCCGTTTTTATAGGAAAGTTTATTTCTTAACCCTCTAGTGCTTAGTGCAGCATATCTGCAACATTATATTTATACTTATGCCAGCGAACTCTCTTTGTGTTTTCTGGAACTAAATCTTGTTTTAGAGATGCTACATCATCTCTCTAGGCATGAGAGGACTTTGGATGCCCTAACTGGACCAGACATGTCTCTAATTGTTACTTACATCTTCAAGATCCTCAGTTGTGGAGACGCCTCCTTCCTTCCAGTAAAGTGTTCTTATATCTTTTTATAACATCCATTGTGTTTTATCTAATAAAATTTCTGTGGCTTTTCCCAAAATATGTAGTTTGTAAAATATTAATGAGAATAAAATTCTTGTTTTTTATTATCGAGATAAATCACTTTTTAGTTATGTGCAACATGATGTATATTAATAATTAAAATAGTTTGTAGGTGAAAAATATTTTTTTCAGTATTTTTCTGTTAATAACCTGCCCGAAACGTATTTAAAAAAAAATTATTAGAATGAAAAAGAAAAAAATCATGCATTAAAGGGTTAACTTAATGAAATCAAAACATTTCTATTCAAAATATGTATATTTTCTTTACATTTTTTCCGAATAGTTTTCAACTTTTCAATTCCACAACTAAAAAAAATTCATAGTCTTGTAAATAAATAAATTCAAAAAATCCGTTTTCGACCTGTAAATATACCTTAAAGGAAGTTGTCAAAATTTCTGATTAAAATATTTTGAAGATAATTCTGCCGAATAAAGTGGGTGTGGGAAGACTTTGTAAAACTCCTCGTTTACTTTCATCAATGTCTGTCGTGAAACATTGGGTCTTTCGATGTGTAAGAGTATAGCTCCATTCAGATTTACCTATGTAGTTTAGTTTTGATAGGATGTTGATGTATTATGGCAATATCCCTGCAGTAAAATTTAATTGTGATGGTTTCACCTCTGAGTAAGGAGAAATGACGTATTCCTGCCTCAGACCATCATTCAGATACCAATAGTTTTATTGGATCCAAACCATTGGTTAATGTTCCTTTCGTGAAAAAACCATTCTCTGAGTAAATGTTGTTCAAATTCTTTTTTAAAAATTACTCTAAAATGGCATGTTTCCATGGTAATATTTTATCCTAATAAATTAAAAATGACTTATTTATATGTAAGTAATTTAACCCATTTTTATATCCCGCATTGAGCTCCGGGGCTCTACTAAACCTTCCAATTCTTTTTATATCATTTTGTGGCTTTATTATGCCACAAACAAACTTGTCCATCAAGATCTTAATGTTCCATATGTTGCTGATTCAGCCCAAACCAAATACCTACCCTTTAATAGTAACCTCCATACCAACTCAAATACACTAGGCTCATATTCAATTCCTAGATGGCTAAGAGATCCTATGATGTTGAAATATTGAAGGGATAGTAGTGAGTAGTTCTTTTCATGTCAATGACATGTCATTGTAATATGTTTTCTTAAATTAACTTATTATAATTTAATTTAATAATAATAAGTAAATTCTTTTGTCTTTTTATTTTAAGCTTTTAAGTCAATGCAGGCAGGCTATAGCGCTATCACACTATACTTAAGAGAAGATGTGTCCCAGAATAAAGACTATTTACATAATATATTTTAATATATGATATACCAAGTGTCATAAAACAACACTAGATAAACTGCTACACATTTACGACACAACTTCTATTTAACTGCCTTGATATTCTTAAAAAAATATCAAAAGGCATCACACTTAATCTGATTGTTCCAAAGAAATATTTCAAAAAATCAATTTTATGAATTTAACAGATGAGTCCTCCTGACTATTAATATTTTCATATTATGCCACTAACGAAGCCCTACATTATTACCTAAATATAACGTTTTGTTCTAGAACTCATTTCTTCGAAATTTTCAAAATCAGCTTATCATCCTAATCTTCTGTACCAATCACTGTCTAATTTTAAGCATTCCAATATTCTCATTTGATTATTATTTTTTAATTTATTTATTATAATTCTATAATTTATATTTTTAATAATATTTATTTATGATAAAAATCGGATAGTTAACTGTAATATATATTTTATGAAGAAGATACATATCGTCTTGAATATTTTAGTTGAAATAAATAATTATCATGGTATAATTTTACTATTGTATTTCTTACATTTGAATTTGTTTTTCCTATAACTAAATCGATAAAATAAATATTTATATCACTATAGCATGACAGTAATACAAAAAACAAATTATATTAGTGTATCGATATTTTTGGTCACTATTATATTTTATATGGATGTTTGAAGCTCAAAATATTGGTGATGATGAATGCCAATATTTTTCTTAAGATATCCGTTCCTACTTAATATTAAAACATTTAAAAAAAAACAGTTCATAATTTCTGATTTTTTTTTATAATTACTCCTTTAAAGTATCTCTATGTTTTTGATAGTAACATATTTTAAGAAAAGCATAATTATTTTCACAAATTAGTATTCATCTTTGTAGTGGCCTCGTAACTAGTTGTAAGCTCATTAGATACACATTTTTTTTTTTTACTTAATGGCGCAACAGATGTTTGAAGCTGTCCTTGGCTTGCTCTACAGGCCCAGCCTTCCTCCAATCGTCCTAATCAGCAACTCGCCTCAAAGTTGTCTTGGATAATTTTATGTCCACCCATGAAACCATAGACCATCTTTTCTATGGTCTTCCCAGAGGTCTCGCTCCATCCGACCTATCACAGACAATTTTCGTGATATTCTGATATCGAGTAGAAAACCGTCAATTGCAAATCACCATTGATTAAACACCATACATATCGTAGAGTTTCCGATTCTTCCTTTGTCTCCTCATTCCGTTATCCTTTATCGTGTTAAACAAGCATCTCAATACTTTCCTTTAGTATGTATCTACCGGTCAAACGATATTTTTTTTCAGTCTTAGTTTGATTGTGCAGCTGTTCCTAATGCTTTTTATTTTCTCATCTTCATCAAGGTGTTCACTTATCATAGCGCCTGAAAATGTTAATATTTCAAAGTTTTAAGTAATAATGTTTCAAGTTAGAAACACAAACAGCAAAAAAATAACTTTCTGGTGAGACCCGTAACCCTAAATTCACAAACGCACTTAACAAACAAAATGAACTCAACCGACTATTAAATAGTGCCACAGAAATAACCCTGATTTTTTAGTGAATTAAATATGTTTTGGGACAATTTTTTTCCGTAATTTTTAAATTGTACTTTATTTATTTATTTTTTCAGTTCTTTCTTTATTATTTTATTATATTTATTTATTTTTAAGCAGAGCCTAACACAAAGGAGTTCGGTTATTTATTATGTACCATGAAATACAATACAAATATTATATACATTATAATACTAAACAAATAATAATACCATTAATATAACAAAGATAATAATATAACTAAGAAATAACTACAGAGAATTATAAATAAATACAAGTTTTTCAATCTTAATAATAAACAATACCTAATCAAAGAATTTACTCTCTTTTATTTCATTTGTAAACCTTTAAATTTTATCAAAGTTCATATTTGACTATCCTTATTTTACAATATATACATGTCATATCTGAAGCAAATAGGTAATTACATGACATCGATATTTTCCAGTTAATAATACCATATTTCAGTGAAAAAATTTCTTAGTTCTTTCTTTATTTTTGTCATTTCTTTCTTTATATTTTTTTGGTCTATATTTATTTATTTTTTTAGTTCTTCATTCATTTTTTTTCACTTTTTTATTTTATTATATATTATGAGGTTCTTTTTTTTTCTTTTCCTTTTTTTCTATTTCTGAAATGTACATATTGTGTGGATGGATCAATAAATTCCATCCAAACCGCTCAAAGAGAGCAATTTGAGGCAGATTGTAATCTCAATTAAGAAGATTTAAATAGTTTTAAAAAAAATTAAATGTTATAAAAACTATAAATTTCATTCTAATTTATCTTATTTGTTCGATTCTATATCGATGATTTTTTGGGTTCAGAATAATAAGTTAGACATAATTCACGTTCAATTAAATTTAAAAGACAATATTAATAAATTTTCTATAGTGATGTTGGAGGGCCGCTGTGGATATTGCGGAAATCCATCAAATGGTTGGTGGGCCTAGGAGCCTGCCTATCTTGTAATCAAGTTGGGCAACTAATATCTGTCGGGAGACCCACTGGCTCTTGTTTGACTTCCGGGTAGGGAGATAAGACAGACACTGCCATTATTGGTAAACTTCCCTTTCCAATGCCTTTTTAAAACGAATAGTTTAATAAATTGTATTTGGAGTTTCTCTCGATCTTTTTTTTAATAATATATATGAGAAGTATGTGATATATAGAAATAGAGGTTGTACAAACTGTATTGCTGCAATAAGAAAGGCCGGCAGGAAAAATAACAAAACGCGTGAGTAACATAAGATAAGAGTTATTTGAGGCTATTGACTTTTGGTCCAATCTATAACAGCCTCTGGACGTTCCAGCTGTCTCGGGAATTCTTAACCCCATTTTATTTAAAGTCAAGTATTTTACTTATTTGCTCATATTGTTAATAATATCCTTATTTTGCCGTACGTGTAATTAATCCATTAATCATTCATGTTCATGTTATTTAGATAAAAAATAAATCATATTTATAGGTCCTAAAGTTTCTTACGTAATGACTTTTATATACCTTTTATCCTTGAATACTAATCGAAATTTCATCAATAATTTTCGGCTTATCTTAATCCACTAGCGCAATCCCTCCCCAGGCCCCCACATTCATATTATCTTCATCTTCTTCTTTCTTTAACTTCCATGTGCCGAGAAGCGTGGAGTTGCAGTTTTGGTCCATCTGGCCCACTGGTCCCTATCTCTTGCTAGCCTTCTCATCTCCGGTCTGGTGCACCCCCTTGCTGTCACCGGTTTTCTGATGTAGTCAATGTAATATTCCTAGGATTCTACTGCCACGTGTACGTACCTTCCGGTCTATCCGGTATCTGCCATTCAGAAAATGTCGCCAAACCATTTCAATTACAGCTCTTCCAGAATGCTGCTTTCAGCCTTCATTCCCAGATCGGCACGTATTCTGTCGTTTCTGACAAAGCCCTTGGTCTTTCCAACTATTCTTCTGAGAAACCTCATTTCAGCCGCTGTTACCTTATTAATATTTTTACCGAGATTTATCCAGCTTTCCGGTCCATTAGAAGAAAAACCGCTTTAAAGAGCCTCATTTTGGCCTCCTTACTTACTTCCTGCTTGCCTATGATGTTTCTTGATAGAATAGTCCACTGGCCTTCATCATCCGATTTAGAACCTCCTGAGCAGTTCTACCATCCTTGCTTGTGCTTATGATCCCTAGGCTCCACATAGTCCCTTTCAACTCACATGACTTTGCTATTGTTCCGATTAATATTCAGTCCACTTAGCTGCAATTCTTCCTGCCATTCTACAAATGATGACAGTGTCTCCTGGGAGTCAACAATTAGGACTACATCATCTGAATATATCATGGCTTAGGCGAGCACCACTATTACCCTCATCGCACGTTAAAAAGCCATAGGTTACGAGATCTATTACATGGAGTCCTGACAATAGGCAGTAGTTTGGAGAACTGTTTTATTAGATTCATCTTCGAGATCCCCAGGCGGTTATACGTTACTTGCCGATATTCCGTGCTTGGGCGCCTTTTTCCTAATTTCCGACGGCAATACTTTCTGGGTATTTTCCATTTCCAGTCACTAAAAAGCTTCCTATATCCTTGACCTAATAACTCTGCGTTCTTCTATCCACCTCCTAAATATTACTTTTTAACTAACTTGTAACCTGTATACCATCTCACATAGAAACTGCTTTCTTCGAATAATTTATTATACCTATTACTTCTTCCGAAAATTGCTTGCCCAATCCTATCCATAAAGCTTTTTCTCTTACTTATCTTAAAAATAATTTATTTTTTAACCTTCCAGACAAATAATCTTCCGAAAATATGTTAAAAAAAGCCTTACTTCATAAGTAAATTTATAGATTTGTTTTATTTTTTTTTTTTTATTATTCTATATCTTTGTCCTGTCAATTTGTGCCCTAATTACTGATGCAATTAATTGTAAGTAATATGGCCAGACGTTGTACCAGTGATTGTGCATTATTATTATCCTCAGATAACAGTAAGTCTCGGAATAAATTTTATTTATCATTTCATTTCAATAGCCAGCTTCTCCACACACCCCAATGGGATTCACACCAATGACGCAGCTGAGAGAGTAGTGCTAGGATCTCTTAGGACTGGGAGTATACTCCATAAGTGGAAGGACAGGTTTAGTTCGGGGACCCCTAGGCTGAGTATGATTAACTTCTAATTTAATTTTTTTTTTTTACTATTAGTATTGCTTTTTTTACTTTATATATTGTATAGTTTGAGGTTATGTTTTTACTTTTTTTTTTCATTTCTTTCTTATATATATATTGTGTGAATGGATCCATTAAGCAATACATATTAATTATTACTCTCAATTAAGGTATATTGCAATACTTATTCGAATGAAGTTTTTATTTCTAAACAGTCTTGATACTCTATCTGTTGATTTATCCTTTGATTTGGAAATTCAATTCAAAGATTCCCTTAGGATATATAGACATATATCCATATTTTTCATAGTAAGAAATACATACACTGAAGATCTGTAGTAAATGGAGCCTCATCCTTTTTCGGATAAGAAGCTTCCTTGATCTTTGAAGGATATAAGGAGGTTGTGGTCAAAGGAAATTCGGAGACAAAAGTAATTTTTCTCTGTTATTTTATCTGACGCCTGGATCACATACTGCTCTGACACGAACAAGGAAACAAGTGGTTCCTTTCAACAACCTGACAAAAAACAATATTGGATAAAAAATTGTTTAATAATTAATAATAATAATAATGTTATTTGTGATTTTTTTTTTACAATAGCTGTTACAGATTTGTTCTTGAAAAATAGAATAGCTGCTGAATAGGTTGGCTTAAAGAGGCGTATAGTTGTCTTGGTAGTTTTTATAAAACCGTGTTCTAGATCTGCCTTTAACACGACGTTATTTAAATTAGTATTCACAAATATTTCATTTATTTTTAATAAGAAATATTCTAAAGTGTTTCAAAAATTGATCTTAAAACGTCAACCACTATCGTTATTTTAATAGTACTGGGTTCAACTTCATTGTGTATTTTCTAAATAAGTTAAATTCATTAAATTTAATAAAATATTGAGGAAAGAAGTGAAAACGAGATGTGATTTGAAAAAGACAGTTCCAAATTTTCAGAGCAACAATGAACACATTTTTTTTTTTTAACCACCCAATTGGGATTCTGATTAATGTTTACTGTTAATTTATTAGTTCATTTTTATTTTATTTTATTTTTTTTTAGCGTCATAACAAGAACTTAAAACTAAAAATGCTACTATTCACACAAAAAAACAAAATAAAGAAAATAACAGACTTGTATATAGCAAAATAAGCTGGGTTATGCTTATGATTACCTAAAGGTAATATTTAATGCTGAGATATTTATAACTTGAAGAAAATGACATAATAAAAAATAAAACGACATTGCAATTTAAAATAGTACAGTTATCAATTGGCAACCATAATTGTAACATCCTGACATCATATGTTGTAATAAAACCTAATAGTTAGTTTTAAACTTAAAAGTTAATTTAAACTATCAGTTTTTACACTTTTTTTTTCGTTTTTATGTTATTGCTTGATGTTTTCTCAAAATTATGGATTTATGAAGTATTTGCTGAAATAAATCATTTCAAACTTTTTTACCAAAGGAGCTAACAGCATTTGTATTGGAATCTTAGAAACTTTTAGAAACCTTATAGGAATTTAAAGTAACTTATAGAAATATCTTAATTAAATAAATATGGAAGTATTTAATTTCGATATTGCTCATAACAGGATTTAGTAGATTTATATATATATATTTTAATTTTTGCACATTCTATTAATGTGGTTTTCCTCAGCCTAAATATTGTTCAGAATTCCCCTCAAGTCCTCTCTGATTTTCAACTCTTCCTAGATGTCATGTCGAATCAGAAACTCTTCCACTCCATCCTTCCCTCTTACTTGGTGTTATCCCCGTTTTCCTTCTTCCCACTAAATCCAACTCCATAACCATCTTTGATAACATTGTAGGAGGCTTTATTTAAACATATCTAAACCAACTATTTTTCCATCTAAAGTTCACAGGATGCACCTTTCCAAATCCATCCACTGTTTTTTAACGTATTTGAATGTTTATTATGGGATTTCCCTTACGAATCATTGAATTTTTCTATTCCTATTGGAAACAAATTTGAAAGGGGCTATTGGAAATGTTTATCTGGTCAATTAAACAAAAATCTAGATCGGTTTTAAACGATTTTATTATTTCTAATGAACCATAAATATTTAATTTTAAGCTATTTTCTACTTGATGTATTATTTTTACTCCCGAGTTTTATCTAATTTATGGTTATTTTTATTTAGATGGATAGCGAAATTGGAATTTTGGGTCTTATTATTGTAAGATTGTTCTTTTACTCTTACAGATCGTCTAGTTTTTCCTGTGTATTTTGCTTCACAGTCATTAAATTTTAGTTCGTATACACCGCTTTTTTGGAAAGGGTCTATTTTGTCTTTATGTGAAAGGAAATATGATGACAATGGTTTATCTATTTTAAATGCAGGATTTAAACCTAATTTTTAATTTCATTTCCGACTTTGGCGGATATTAGGCCGTAATATGGTATCAAAATATATTCCTTCGGGATAATTTTTTCCTCTGGGGAATGTATGTATATATTATTCATAGTTTTTTTTTTTTTGATTTTTTTTTTTTTTTTAAATATTCCAATCGGGATTTTACTGTATCCGTTATTGCTGGCTATAGTGTATATAGGTTTGGATTTCTACATTATATTATTTTCATTTAATAGTATGTTCAAAAGGCGGTAAATCATGCTATTAAAGACAGCGAGTTTTTGTTATGGTCTCCTGGCATTATTGTACTACATCTCTGTGTGTAGGTTTCCTGTATACAGGTTCTTCGAAAGATTGTTGGCCATAGAAGTATCTCGGGTATGGAGGTTCATTTTGAACCTATTTAAGGTCACTTGCCTATATACAAAGTTTTACTAATACATTGTCCATGTTAAATAAAAAAGATTTAATGCAAAAAACAAATACAAAAAAAGCGTGTGATCGTCAAAGGCAAAAAAATAAAAAACATATTTTTAAAATAATTTGATTTGGCTGTTGCCCTTACTTACTTGCCCCTTGTAACATAAGTATTTTCACTGTCTTCTATTTTTTTTCCCAGTTTTTGCAATATATACAAACCCTAACCTAACTCTCTACAATCTGATTTTTTTTTAGTTTTCTTGACCATAATTTATACAACACCAGACAATTAGTTCAGCGATTGTGTCAAGAGGCAATACTAAGACTAGCTTTTCTATATAAGTAGTATACTTTATATTGCTACTTAGACGTAAAGACCCTACCACTAGATCGATTTAGTGTGTCACTGAAACTGTTGCTACATTTTAGATCACTACTTTGAAACAGTTCCTCCCTCTTCTTAGATTGAGAAGAATGGGCTTTTACGCTTGGAACACCTGCTCTGCCGGAGCTCCTCCGTTTACTGTCTAATATTGGAGCTGTGAGTTACAGCGGTCATTTTCACTATATTGTCAAACCAATCACCCGTTTTATACACTTGCTATTTCCTTCAATATTAGAGTTAATTTGTATATTTATAGATAAAATATAGCGTGTAAGGAAGATACTTTATTTCACGATTTTTCAAAACTAAGAAACATCACAATTGTATACCAAACAAATGCGCATACCCTATTTTTTTCTCACAGTGTTACAATTATAAAATATCAAATAAGGCCATTTTATTTTTTATATAATTTATAATTATATGTATCAACTAGCAATCCCCCATCACTCTAGGTAAAGAACTTAGATAATTTTAACTAATGATTAATGTTTTATTTATCTATCAATAAAAATCTTATATTGAAGAAAGCACGCAAAAAGGAAAAAATAAATTATAAAAAACGAAAGTACATTGCGAGTTTTATCTTCCGATAATATAAAAATTATTTGACTCCTTAATCTTGTAAAACAAGGCTCCAAAAAACCGTTTTCAAGAAAAAACTGCCAAACTTTTATTCTCAGCAGATCTTTATGTTTTTTAGAATGCTGAATCCGAATCTTTGAGTTTGCTACCATGGCAGCCGTCGCACAGTGGGGCCATTCGTGAATCTAGCGGGACAAAAGTCTGAAAGCGATCGTATCGATAATTTAATATTTTTTTCTCATCCAGAACAACTTGAGATGATTAAAACAAGGTTGTTGAAAGGTTGATTTTTTTTTTTTTTTTTTTTTTTTTTTTGATTTGACGACCTTAGGTCATATACCGAGACCCAATACATTGGACCGCCAGTATTCGCGGTCTTCCCAATCTCCTTCCCGTAATCCTCTCGCCGCCATTACCTCCTCAACTACTTGAATCCATGTTTTCCTTGGGCGGCCTCTTTTTCGTCTTTCTTCCGGGAGGTAGTTAAATATCCTTTTTGGCCATCTTTCTTGGCCCATTCTTCTTAAATGGCCATACCACAGCAGCTGTTGTGTGAATAGTGTGAACTATAGTGTTTTCCGCCTTGACGATACTTCGTATGGCAGAATTAGTCACCCTTTGAACCCTGGAAATGCGACAGCTTCTTCTCCAAAAATCCATTTCGACAGCTTGTAAGCTCTGTGCATCTCTTGTTCCAACCACCCACATTTCCGAACCATAAAGGATGACTCCTTCAAAAAAGGAGTGGAAAATCCTCTTCTTGGTTTCTAGTGAAACATTTGGGCTCCACAGTACAGAGTTCATCATGCCAATCAGCTTTCTTCCGTTTTTTATCTTTTCTTTTATGTCGCTCTCAAGCGTTCCCCTGCCATCGATATAAACTTCCAAATACTTGAAGATAGTACTGCGATGTAACGACCAATTTTCTAATAGCAGAGAAGCTGTAGAGGCGTTGAAGGCCATGTATTCTGTCTTCTCCTTGCTGATTTCTAGGCCCCATTTAGAATATTCTTCTTCTATCTTTCTTAGCATATAACTTAGATCTTCTTCCTCGGAAGCTATAACTACCTGATCATCAGCAAAATGTAGACTGTACAAAGTTTCCTTTCCTATTCTTACGCCCATACCTCGACATTTCCTTTTCCACTCCTTCAAAACTTCCTCTAGATAGAGGTTAAAAAGGGTGGGTGATAAACTACACCCTTGTCTTAGGCCTTTGGTGATAAGGAAACTATTTTTCAAACGGTTCCCCACCTTGACCTTAGCTTTCGCTCCACAGTATAGACTTTTAATTGAGTCAGTAAGATCTCTACTTACTCCGATATTATCCAAAGCCCTCCAGAGAAGTTTTAATGGAACCGTATCATACGCTTTTTTAATGTCTATAAAAGCTAGGTGAACCTCACGTCCACATGCCAATTTCTTCTCAAGTAACTGTTCAATGGTGAACACATGATCCATGCAAGACCTTCCTGCTCTAAAACCTGCCTGTTCTTCTGATATAAATCCTTCTAGCTCTCGCTCCAATCTGTTCTTTAAAATTCGACCATAGAGCCTGCTCATGCTGCTTAAAACGGTGATACCACGATAATTCGAACATTCACTCTTATTCCCTTTTTTATGTATTGGAATAATGTATCCAGTCAACCATTCCGATGGTACTTTACGCTGATGTATACACCGTGTAAACAACTCAGCTATTTTTTCTTTCAAACATCTTGGTCCTGACTTGACGAGCTCTATTGGGAGGTTCCCTGGTCCAGGAGCCTTATGATTTTTCATTTCTTTTAGAGCGGCTTCCACTTCTTCCACCGATATCGGCTCTGCATTAACATGTTCACTGGTTTGTATAACAAGGTCTTCCTTAAATACGTTTCTTTCCTCTGCCAGTAGTTGTGAGAAGTAGTCCACCCACTTCTGAGGAGGTACAAGTTGAATACCTATATTTCCTTAACAGGATGATTTCAAGGATTTTAGGCTCTTCCACGCCTCTCCACTTTTCTGCCCATGCATACAACTATCAATAAATTTGCAATTTTTCTCCCAGAACTGATTTATTGCTTCTCTTCTTTTTATTTTAAACGCCCTATTTAATTTCTTATACTCATTAAACGCTGGTACATTCCCAGTAGTGAGCCACATGTGATAAATCGTTCTCTTTTTTTCCACTAACTCCGCTACTTCACTATTCCACCAGTATTTATCCGTTTTTTTCTTTTTATTTTTTGTGTCTATCGCTTCAAATGCTGATTGATGGCAACTTCTTTTGATGTCATCGTAATCATCTCCACTACGAAGATTGATTTCGAGTTAAATTAAATGTCCCCAGACACACAGAATCATAATTTAAGACCTACGTAAAAAAGTTCCAAATTAAATCATGAATATGCTTTTTTTACTTGTGGACTTTTTAATTGGTGTGACCGTTTGAGTATCTAAAATGCCGTAAAATTAAAAATAAAATGTACTAATAATGACTATTTTGACTGCAATTCATCGTAAAATGTAAAAAAAATAAGAAAACTTATTACGATGTTCACTGTCGAGGGCTTGAAATAATAGTAACTTAATTCTTAAATCGTACAAAATTAAAGAGGTATTAGTTTGTTATTTATTAAATTGCTTTATTGACATTTCCTCAGCCTGATTCACTTCGTTTCACGTCTTCCAACATTTAGCCTGTTAGATCAACCACTTTCTGCATCAAAAAATAAAACTTCATTTTTGGACTTTTGTCCCGCTAGATTCACAAATGGCCCCACTGTGCGTCGGCTTCATACTCAAAATCGCAAAAAAACGTCCAAAATACTGATTATTTTCGGTTTTTTACCTGTAAAACGACAACCAAGCTTTTTCCAAAGAAAGTTTTTATACATTAATTGTATCTGGAACCAGAACCTACGAAATGAAATGTTATGGTCTTGGGAAAAATTATAGAATTTGACCAACTTGAGATCAGTCCCACTTCTACGCGAAAACATGTTTGTCGTTCTCTTTTAGCTATGAATCCGAAATTATAAGTCCGATCCAATATTACTTTTTTTCATCTTAAAGCTAGTTAAATTGACTATTAGAATCCTTATATGAAGATATAATAAAGCCCCTTCAAATAAACATGCCAGCACGCTAAAAAATCCTGTACTGTTGTGAAATCCAGATTTTTTTGGCTCATTTTTCACTATAACTATAAAACTACTATTCTGATCCAAAACCTTTCTTTTCCATCTAAAAGTTGGTTAAATTTACTATTTAACTATGGGCTTCTAGTTCAGAAACGTCCTACATATTATATACCGTGACGGAAACATTGAGTCCGAAGATTCACTTCAACGTTTATGTCACAAGACTAAAACGACAAGAAACTGCCCGTCGTTTCAGACTACTTCAACATTTACTGGACAAACGTTCAAAATGAAATCTTTTAAATTGAATTGGTAGATCGATGCGATACAAAAAAAAATTCTTATTTTTACTCATACTAATAAAATGCTGATCTTCGAATTCATAGACAAATCATCCTTATAATCATATACTATTACATATAATTTAAGATTGATAATTAAGGTGGCAGATAAATAAATGTTTTTTAAAATAACTAAGTGAGGAAATATTTCTGTTTTAAAATATTTTAAGATTTCATTCATTTTGTTTGTTTTTATATAAATATTTAAGACAGAATAAAGGGCTAACATTTAATTTCTGTTTCTTCAGCCGTGGATCAACGTCGGGATCTAAAGGCCCTCCTGGGGCTCACCCAGCCTCTATTAAGTGAATACCCTTAATTAGGAGGAAAACCTGGCGGTTGAGCATGGTTTTTTTTTAAATAAATATTTTTAATTTATAAAAAAATAAGTATCTTAAAGAATAAAATATATTTCAACTTATGTATTTTTCTAAACAAAAATCAATTTTTCAAGGACTCGCAAAAGTCTTGCAAAAAGGCTTGAGAGCAACCGAGATTTGCAAGGCCAGTGGTCTGATTAATTATTAATCGATTGGATTCAAACAGATCAAATTTATCATCAGTAAAGGATGGCATCTCTCAATAGTTTGTATTTGATTTGATCCATACCAATAATTTAACCGTTAAGTGATTTCTCCATCTTGAAACAACTGAATTTGCAAAATGAAATTCCTTGAAAGTGTAGGAAGGAAATAGAACGTTAATATTAAATCTTGTTCCTCTAGATTGTTCAGTTCCCTATGAAAATAGATCACAGGCATTTCCTCTTGATGTAGATAGTTCAGGAGCAATTTAATGATTACATTTTTAATAACAACTCTCCCAATGTTTTTCAAGAAATAATTAAAAGACAGTTTCTTATATTTTATGCTATATAGGATGACTTGTAACAGAAACATTCGAGACCATTAAATAAATTTAAAGGGAAATCGATTTTAATATTAACATCAACAATTTGTTGCTCAATCGTGGTATTTAATTTCCGTCTGATCCTTCTCTACTTAAAATAGATAGCACAAACCTTATTTAATGCTTCTTTATTTCTAGTTGATCTATGTGAACATTAATTTTTTCTATTAATCTTTTATGTTTATTTTATTTTATAATATAATAAGCTCCCTTTCTTTGCTTAACTCACAGACAGCATTAAACTTATACATGTGTTTTTAGCAACAGATAAAATATCATGATAATTGCATGTTGGCAAACATCTTCCTCGATTGTATTTTAAAAAATATTACAGAAGGAAATTTTATAAAAATCGGCCGTTTTCCAAAATTACTGTGTCTTCTTTTTTATAAAATGATTTAGGCTATACAACTATTTTATCCAATAAGCATAGGAAGAAACCGTTGCTCGGCGTAGGGAAGTGGCGACCCCATCGCCCAGTCTTCTTCTTGACTGCAATCAGCCACCGGCCCTCCAGGTTGGGGGAAACCCAGTGTCGGGGGGTATAGCCCGGCCACCCTTCCTCCTGAGGGGATATAAATATTCAGGGGGCCAGTTGTTCCGAGGATACGGGGCCTCTCCTACTGGGCTAATCACTCGTTGGGGAGTACTAATGATTCATAGAAATTTTGCGAACAGCCTCGGATTTGGACAGATCAAAAGGATACGACTCGGCATGGATAAGGACATACGACTAGGAAGCTGGAATATTAGAACATTGAACGGTAAGGAGGTGGAGATCATTGATGAAATGATCACATATAAATTGGATATCCTGGGAATAAGCGAGGTAAAGAAGAAAGGGGCTGGCGAGAGGAGGATGGATAGAGGACATACATTATTATATTCGGGGGTCCCACCAGGAAACAGAGCAGCGGAAGGAGTCGGCATCATATTGAAGGATGAAATCCTCAAGAAGGTAGAGGATTGGGAGCCAGTAAGCTCACGCATAATTGTGATCAATATAGAGATGCGGATCGGAAACTGGAGTATTATTCAGGTTTATGCCCCCACGAATGATGCAAATATCTTAGATAAGGAACAGTTCTATAGTGATATGGAGCGAGCTATTAACAAAGCCAGAAACAAGAACAAAAGTGTGGTAATTATGGGTGATCTCAATGCAAGGACTGGAAATGAGTACCTGAGAACGCATGGAGTGATGGGACTTCATGGGGGAGAGACTATCAGGAATGAAAATGGACAACGCTTGATTGAATTCTGTGTCGATAATGACTTGCTTATTGGTAATTCATTTTTTTTCCCCACAAAGCATGCCATAAGATAACCTTCTCTGCGGTAGAAAGAAATGCCAACAGCATCATTGACTACTTTCTTTATAGTCGCGATATAAGGCGATGTTTCACAGATGTGAAGGTTATCAGAGGGGCAGAGATTGGGAGTGATCACATGCTACTTGTAGCGGACACAAAGGTAATTAAGGAGCGCAAGGTACAGAAAAAAAGCGTATGAGAGGATAGAAGTAAAAAAGTTACAGGATCCCGAGAAAAGAGCCCAATATGAAGAATTACTACGTATGAAGCTCCAAGAACTGGATGTAGACTCAAGCCTAGACAATGTATGGAAGAATATCAAGAATAGCATCCTGGAGTCGGCATCTATGGTGTGCGGATTGAAACGAATATCGACAAAGGACAAGCGTACTTCTTGGTGGAATGAAGAACTGAGAGTCATCGTTGGAGAGAAAAAAATAGCGTGGAAGAACCACTATCGGACCAAAACCCCAGATAATTGGCAGGCCTATGTTACGAAACGAAACAGAGCCAAAGAAGCAGTCAGAAAAGCTAAACAAAAGTCTTGGGAAGAGTTTGGTGAGGAACTGGACAAGGACCACCAAGAGAATATTAAACTCTTCTGGAGGAAAATAAAGACTCTTAGAGGCAGGAAAAGTAAACCGGTAAGAAATATCAAGAACGAACGAGGGAAACTGGTTACAGAAGATAATGAAATTTTGGAAGTGTGGAGAAAGTTTTTTGAGGCACAATTTGGCGAAGACAGGCTGAACCACGAATACCAGGATCGACAATGGAATGAGTCGGACGTGGATGAGATGATAGAGGAGGATGAGGTTGAAAGAGCGGTAATGAGAATGAAAACAGGGAAAGCTCCAGGCCGAGATGGTATAGTGGCAGAATTTGTTAAATACGGAGGTATGGAGCTGCCAAAGGCTCTCAAATTGATCTTTCAAAAAGCGTGGGATGCAAAGAAAATACCAAAAGACTGGGAATATAACATTATAGTCCCCATACATAAGAAAGGATGCCAGGCGGACTGCTCCAACTACAGACCAATATGCCTTTCACCAGTTGTCTATAAATTATAGACATCCATTTTAGAGAACCGATTGAGACCACTCGTGGAACCTCTTATTGGAGAGGAGCAGGCCGGTTTCAGACCCAGGCGACAAACCCAGGACCATATTTTCACCCTCAGAAATATTTTACAAAAGTCCTGGGACAGAGATAAAAATATGTACCTCGCCTTTCTGGACCTCAAATCCGCCTTTGACTCAGTTCCACGAAATGAAATATGGGAAGCGCTGAGAGTGAAGGGTATTGCAGTGGGACTAGTGGAAGCAATCCGGTCCATTTACCAAGATCCAAAAGGAATTATAAGATTAAACGGTCAGGAATCTAGGCATTTTAATATAGCCAGAGGGGTAAAGCAAGGTGACAGTCTAAGCCCCTTGCTATTCGTACTGTTTATGGACGAAATAGCGTCCATATGTAAAAGAAGGACTGAAAGGACATTTTTAGGTCGAAGAAATCTCATGCCAGTGGTAACTCAGCTCCTAATATATGCAGACGACATAGTGCTGATCGCTGACTCAGTGGAGAAGCTCCAGCAGGCTGTCACAGAGTGGTTTGAAGAGCTGCGAAGAAAAGGCATGGACATAAACGCCAGTAAAAGTAAGGTCCTACAAGTTGGAAGGCAAGAGGAAGAGGTATTGGTTTACTGCAATGGAGAAGAGTTGGAGGTGGTCACCGATTTTACCTATCTGGGAGCAGTTTTGGGCAGATCTGGGAAAGTTGACGCGGAAATATCAAGTAGAATAAGCAAAGCAAACGCAGTATACTACCAGATCTGCAACACTGTTGTTGGTAAAAGAGAAGTGAGCAAGAACGTTAAGCTCCATATCTTCAAATCGATATACCTGCCGATACTCTTATATGGTTCTGAGAGCTGGATCCTCATGGACAGGCAGAAGAGCAGCAGAATCACAGCGGCAGAGATGAGATTTCTTCGTAGGATTGTTGGGAGGACTAGGAGGGACCGAATCCGAAACGAGAGGATTAGGGAAGAATTGGAGATCGCCCCAGTCATGGAAGCCATTGAGACCAGGCAGCTGAAGTGGTTCGGACATGTGGTACGGATGGAAGACCACAGAGATCAACTAAAGACGATGGATTATGCCCCGGAGGGAAGAAGACCTCGAGGCCGCCCAAGATTACCATACCTCGAATACATGGACAGGTTGTGCCGAAAGAGAGGCAAAGATATCCGCCAGACAAGGAACCTAGCAAGGAACAGAGAAGAATGGCATTCCTGGCTGAACGCACCCCGACGCTGAAAGGCACACAAGGGGAAATGCAAAAGAAGAAGAAGAAGAAGAAACCGTTGCAGGTTTTAATAAATATGCAGTAGAAATAGTTAGAAACGACATCGCTTGTAATGATCAAATTACCTATACCTTATCAAATCCAAAAGTTATTGAGAAGACATCAGATATAAGGACAGACAATCATTCTCCTTATTTAGTTTTTTTTTTTTTTTTTTTTTTTTTTTTTTTGGGGGGGGGGGGGGGGGGGGGGGACAGAACATAGATTAATGTCGATGGGAATAATATTTTTTTTTCCAAATCGTTGCATGTATGACTTGTCTACATCCACGTAATAATAATATACCTACTTGAGATTTTCACAAAGAATATTTGAATTTCTTTAAAAAACAAAATAGCAAACCGTGTTAAAAAGAATATTCAACCATTTTAATGTTTCCCCAATACGTAAATTTTGTTATGTTGATTTATTCTTTACAAAATATATTTAAAATAATTTACATTTCCAATTTGAATAAAATGGAATGATGTAGTGCTTTGTGGATTATACTATTGGAAATAAAAAAAATAAAAATAAAACCTACAATAAATCAACCAATCCCTTGTCCATATTATAGGGCAGAACTGTTTAATGGCCAACAGTTAATCAGAATATGATGGATTCAATATTCACTACCAAAATTCAGGTATTCTCTCATTAAGGTTGGGTGTGCCCCATGGATCTTCCGGTTCCGGAATCCGATTTATTACCAACTATTCCATTCCATTAAAAATACCATTAGCTTTTCCGAAAACCTTAGAGTTCTTTCTTGTGTGTTATCCATGTGTACCTGAAAATTGTCTATTACTCACTGTTGGTACCATTTGTTAAGATCAATTCATACTAAATAATTTCCCCATTACTAAACACTTGTAAGTTTCAGGCTCATCCCGAAATCTACCAAGCTGTTTTAATTCTTTAAGTGATGTCTAATGTATATATTTCCTCGCGAATACGTAGTGTTATGTCGATTGCGTCAATATATTTAGCGATAACGATAATTAAATCACATCAGGTCAACTACCTCTGGTATCAACCATTACCTGCATCTAGTCTTGATTGAGGAGTCTTAATCAATTATGCATAGAGTCTTTAATTGATTGCACGCTGTTTTGAAAATGTCTCTATACCTTGTCGTATCTATAGCTTTTGCTTTGATTTCGTTCTCGTAGTTCTACAAATATCTATATTGAGAATTTCCTGGACTTTTAGGGTTGTTTTTGAATTGTATTATTCACTACCAATGTTTTTCTACAAGATCTATGTAGTTCTTTATATTTATAATTTCACAAATGGCTCGTTTAACATAAAAAATACTTTCTATCCGATGGAGTATCGAAAATACCCCTATTATCACTGAAATTATAGCGATTGTCTTAGTAAGCCAGTGGAATTGTTTTACTTATCCTCTGAAGGAAACAGTTGCAAGTTTCGGTTGTTGTTCAAAAGTTTGATAATATTCTCTTTGTTTATTATTTTACACACTACATAGATTGTGTTCGCTCTGTAAATTTCCTCATATAAACAAGAGTTCTGATTATAAAGTGTGAAATTCCTTTTTGTTTTCTTCTAGCCTGATTACGTAAAAATCACTGGGATCTGTGAGCCAAACGAGTTGGAACGAGGATTGTGGCGCGCTCGGCACAGAAGGTCATTGGTTCGACGTTCCTACCATGACTAGAATAGGTTGGTAACCTAAGGATAACCCGTACTTCCTGCTCTAGTTGGAATACATAAGGACGAAAAACCCTAATTAATCTGTAAAAATCATATTTTAAAATTATTTAATTATGATTATTTGACCATTACTGAAGAAGATACATTTGAGAGTATTAAGGAACATGTAAGCCATGTCCTGTTTGCTATGATGTCCATACAATTTATAGACATAGTGTTAAAAAAGAGTGTTATATATGAAGGTGTCAGAATCTGAATGAAGTGTTTTGTAATTGTATTTACTGAAGGGTTTGCAGCAAAAAAGGAGGCAGTTCCAATTAACTGAAGAAAAGAGGTTATGTTAAATCCTACTTAAAAAAAAAAGTTAGTCATAATTTGACTCAAAAGATCTATTTTTGGTTTGAAGTAAGTTTCTGCAATTTTTATCATATTTTTGTAATTTTTACCCGACATTGACGTAATTCTACCTCCTTTTTGCAGTAAATACTTCAATTTCTTCCCTTTCAATATACTTGTGTAGCGTATGTTAAAAGAGCTTTAGTGCGTTAGTTCAGTTTAATGCAGACCCTTTTTAAAGTATCGAATACAGATGTCTACTGCAAACCTAAACTGCTCAGCTAGTAGTGATTCCTCAGTGAAGTACGTGGCACATAATACACAAGCTACACTACTGACAATTGACTCAACTCGATACGGGGGCATAACACAACTTCCTGTGGTCATTATAACTAATCATCCATTAAAAAAAAAGAAAAAAGAAAAAAAAAAGGTTTGGCCGTTATTACACACAACTACCAGATTTACCCCAATTAAGGGTACCCTCCCAAGGCTTGGTGTGGCTTAATTTACTAAAGAAATTACTTTTAGGTGACACATATAAATCCAAACCAAAATTTACCGGAGTAAAGATTTCACCAGCACTAGTAGTCTCCTCCTCAAAAAGATCAACGATATTTATTCAGTACATTGATGGACAAGGTACATTGGTCCGTGATAAAGGAATGACTAATTAGAGATGTACAAGTTTCAAGAGGCTACTACTATCGCTATCAATTAAATTTTAAGTCTCAAGTTGGAAAAGCTTCCAAGGTGGTTGATCCATAACTCTGACGTTGCAGGTATCAGCCGAGGGAGTTGCAGGGCTAATTGTGTTTCCCAGTTAATTAAATATAATTATTGTGATTCTTGCCGGGATTTTCCAAAGACCAGTCCTCGGCCTCCTCGATTATTATTCGGAAAGTTCTCCCGGTAATACTACCTCCGCCAACTCTCCTAATCATCAAACTTTAGACAGAAGGGGAAAGGTAATAAAGCTATTAGTCAGTTGATCAATAGTTGTATTCTAGAGACGGATTGGTTCGACGATGATTACCGGACTGAGGACAAAGGGGACGAGTGAGGACGTATTTAGTTGAATCATTAACGTTTCTTAAAGCTGTGTAGTTATTACGTTGAATGAAAAAAATAAAATAAAATAAAAAATGATAGTACTTTTAATTTGTTACTCCGATATCATATACCAACGAATTACTGGACAACAAAGTATCTAACAAGAATTTCAGTCAACCTCTGATCGGTATAGGGGCGTACCATAGTTGTCCACCAACATCTATCCCGTTATAAGCCGGTTTCCAATGGGTCGTCCTTAACTATTTAAACACACAAAAAAAATCTGACCCCCTTGAGCCTGTCGGCCAAGAATAACAATAAGAATGTTTTAGGTGTTGCCCCCTTGATCGTCATCATGTTCATTTCTTTCTAGTTCTTTTTTTTTTTTGTTTCGCTTGCCTATGATTCAGTTTTCTGGAGATAAATAGCTTAATCCTGCTGACCGTCTAAACCCTTACCCTTATGTTTTTTATTTTTTTTCCTCTTATCTGTATGATTGTATTGTTTATTTTCAAGGGAGAGTAATTTTGAATACACAAAAGGCGATAAAACGAAATAAAATGTCATTGTATTATATTAGAAGAATAATTCAATTCTTCATTGTCTTACAGTTTATGATAGTAGATTTATTTGTGATTTTCCCCTTTTTATTTTATTGCTTATTCTGATACCTCAACCCAATTAAAATAATGGTAATCGTTAAAATATCTAGTTTCTAGTATTTGCAAATACGAAACCACAGCTCAAGATATCACAAACTTCCTGTTGGCCTTACAGTGTACCCAGTACAGAAAAAGGCCAAAAATCCCTAGTAAATTCCTAAATTCCATCCAACTCAAGAAATCATCCAATAGGGGCTAGGAAAAAAAAAAAAAAAAAAATACGAAATCGATTTTTAATTACGATACCGAGATTATTTAATAATCTGAATTTGACCGATCTTGCTCGATCCCTCTTTTCTAGTGTTGGTTTCTCGGAAAAATAGTTAAGTAAGACCTTGAAAAACGTTTATGTGAATAACGTGGTCTATAACCAATTCTTCAATTAAGGAGCCAACAATTATAGAAATACACTTATTTTGGCAAAACTCCTCTATATTATTCTTCAAACAAGTAACATGTTTCGGGACTTTAGTCCCACCCTCAGACTGAAAACAGTATTTCATATAATTACACTACTATTCCATTAAATTATCAATCAATACACTCAAAGATTAATTTGCCCATAACATATTATTATAATTTTACCTTTAACAGTATTTCTTTATGGTGTTATCACACCGTGTCTGTCATTTCTCATATCTAAAATAACAATACTACTACCTAATGGGTACAAGGGTCAATCTCAAACTATTGTTTATAGTCCATAGTTGGTCAATCTATAATGTTAATTTATTAATTACTCCTGCATACACTGCTCCTATCTTATCCGTGTCTGTTTTGTAGTTAACAGTATTATTAATTGTTTTATTGATGTAGATTGCCTCTTTTATTTTTCTACTATGTGTCCTGCTTTCATGTTAAAGTATTTTTACTTTTTCAAAATTAAATCTGTGGTTTAGTTTTTGTGCATGTTCTGCTAAGGCTGTTTTATTATTGTTAGATTTACTTATTTTTTTCGTGTCATATTTATGTTGATTTTTCTTTTATATAGATTTTGCTTCGTTTCCCCTATATAGTGTTTATTACAATCTAAACAGTCAATTCTGTAGATGATGTCTTTTTTATTCAAATGTTCTATTTCGTTTTTAGTTATTATATTTTTTATTTTATTTGTGTTGTATAACGCTACATCTATTTTAAAATTTTCATTTTTTAATTTCTTAATTACTTTTTGTGTAAACGAAATTCACAAATAGTGGTCTATAACGTTTATATTTCCGAGAAACCGACACTAAGAAAGGAGGGATCGAGCAAGATCGGTCAAATCCAGACTAAAATTTTGATTTCGTATTAGGAGAAACAAAGGCAAAATCAACTAATTAGAAACTGTCTCCAAGTTTTTTTGTTTTTTTTTAATTTATTTATTTATATTACAATCAAGTTTATATTAAAACATACTAACATAAAATATAGTTTTTAAAAATTAAAAAGCTTCAAATGTCAATAGCTTTGAATTTTTTTTTTTTTTTTTTTTTTTTTTTTTTTCCAAGCACCTTTGGAAGATTGATATACAAGGATATTTAAGTAAGAAAGATTTATAGCTGGCCTTTTACTGTATTGAAAAATACATTGTAAGGCCGCCTGAATGTGATTTTTCCTGGAAGTGTTTAAGATAAGTCTGAATAGTTTTTAATATGGGTGTTGGTGCACACTCAACTCTTGATATTTGAAAAATAATAAAATAACTAAAACTAAAGCTAACACTAACACTAAGAATGATGTCTATGGTCACATCACTGACCTGATTGGCTTGTTTATATCTTATACCTTATTGGCTGTAGTGCTGTCTTGGTTACGGTCCGTCCGTAACCAAAACAGACGCGATCACCTTTCTTTCAAAAAGAAAAGAACAAAGCCAATATTAAACGGACAGACTATAACGACTTAAAAACACCTAACTTATTTAGGTATCAAGTTAGAATCACAACTCTCATATTCACCACACGTGAAACACCGAATACAAATAACAAGAACGACCACATATCAGTTAGGACACCTCCGTGCACCATGTCTCTCACTCAGACTAAAAATACTCATTTACAAAGCCGTACTGAGACCATCTCTCCTTCACGGTGCACCACTTCTTCAATACTTATATCCCACTACACTCAACTCACTACAAAGATTTCAAAACAGCGTCTTACAGAAGATTTGCCGAAACACATCCCTCGAACGTCGTAACATGAAACACATTCACGATTTCCTCCAGCTTGAAACCATACAAGAACAGATCACAAGACGACACATAAAGTTTTATGACAACCTCCCCGCCTCCTTTAATCCTCTCTTCCGTTCGATCACACCAACACCCCTCCCTGCTAGATGGCAAGGCAGGAAGGATTTCATCACAATATGACTAAATTGTATATATGTAAATAGTTAGGTTAAGTTAGTTTTAAGTTAGTTATAAGGTTGTTATTATATTGTTATAGAGGTATCCTCACCTCACATTTAATCAAATTCAAGCCTTTTTAATGATCTTTTCAGCACCACACAACCTCATCTCAGAACATCTTAAAATACCAGGTAGGATTGGTAGAAAAAGGCAATTCATTTCGTTCAAATTCTTATAATGTATATATATGTTTATCTATGCATGTGTTAATATCATTTTGTTTTGTTCTTTTTAGAGGACTCAGAAAAAAAAAAAAAAAATGAATGTTTTCTGCTAACGGACGGGAGGTGGCGCTGGAGTGATGCAGTTAAACAGAGGATTGGTCAAGAACTGCAGCGAGTCCAGGAACTTGATGTGGCGCCTTCGGATGAACGCGGGGATCGTCGGGAGGTCGAAGAGGTCGTGTAGAGCCGGGGGCTTCATCTTCTTGAGAGTGGTGGTCCTGACGATCTTCCTGAGCATCGAGTCCTGAAATCAGCTTTGAAAGTAATACACAAGACCATATATTAGGTCATGGGGCTTCCTTCTATTTAGCCTCCTCACCAGTGCATTGAAGTCCAGGAGATGGGCGGCCTCTGCGTTGACGTGGTCTTGCAGGCGATCCTGATGCGACTGGGCGTATTTTAGGATTACCTCCTCCACGGTTGGCACCCGAAGATCTCTGTGGAGGTCATCATTCCTGATGTACCTAGATGCATTTACGATGCCCCTTAACACTTTATTTTGTAACCTTTGAATTATTTTTCTATTGGAGTCATCCCCACATCGGGATTCCATATGTCCAGATTGGCTTCAGGACTTGGTTGTATATTAATATTTTATTGTTTACAGACAGTTTGGATTGTCTGCCTAGGAGCCAATATAACTTTAGATAACTCAAATTGAGTTGTATTAGTTTTTTTTAACGTGTTCTTTCCATCGGAGTTTCGCTTCCTGTCTCATCCCGAGATATTTATCTCCAAGTGATAGTGAAATTAAAAGAAAAAAAGAAGTTAAATTTATTAAAACTTAGATAAGCTCTTATCTGTTTCTATTCTCATAATACCAAAATATCAAACTTCGCGTAACGTCCTCGAGTTTCCCACAAACGTATCGCTTTTGACCAATTAGGTCACCAGTAAAACATGGTCCACGATAAAAAAAAAAAAAAAAAAAAAAATAGAATAAACAGTCAAATATCTAAAGAAAACAAAGTTTCCAGTATTTAGCAAAATACAATTTAATTATCTGATTTCTCTCATTTTAAACAAACACAACTTAAATAGCGTCTACGACTCTTGTTTCCCCACTACAAGGAAGATCCTCCCTGAAACAAAGACAGCACCTGAATACAAACACGTACTGAAACCCATATGAAATTATGCATCACAGACATATGGTTCAGCTGAAACCGGTTCAGCGGCTAAATAACAAGATATCCATGGTACGTAAGTAATAGAATACTGCATAAAGACTTACACATATCCACTATACTGGACCACACCAAAACAGAATACAGAATACTTCACCACAAACAGTTTTGACTTTCCCAACAGACTCATACAAAACATAGCTACAATATTCCCAAAAGTACGTAGCCAAGGCTAAAAATGACCTCCTTAATTGAGAAAATAATTTCAGGAGAATGTACCGATGGGTACTGGGTACACTTTGCGCTCTCTTGGGGCGGTGATTGTTTTTTTCAGAAAAGAAAAGCGCCATCCACAGCAGGTATTTTTAGGTTTAATCCAAGACTAAATACGAAGATGGCCGGAAGCGTTAGGTGTCAGTCTCAGAGCATCCGAAACGAAAGGTCCTGAATTCGATCCTATTTCATGGTGGTCCTACAAAATGAACCTCAGGCTAGAATATGTTGGGAACCTTTAGGATAACCTGTCCTTCCATTACTAGTTCTAGTACTAAAAGACTTATAGCTACACCAACACAAAATCCAAAACTAAATGAGACATTAACAAAACAGGCCCTATACTGTATTCAAATCTAGCCTTTACATTTCAGCAATAAATTTTAGCAATATTGAAAAATGATATAGCTTATGTTTCAAGACATTTTATCGGCAAAACCTCAAAAATGTTTGTGGACATTATAATTTTTAATTTTTTAGCGAGTACTCCAATCTTCGGAGGTTTCTGATTTCAGGTCCGTTAAAAGTATTTCATGAAACTTTTAAGGGTAAATCGGGCCATGATAAATGATTTGAGTCGAGAGTTTAGAGAAAGAAGTTATGACAGGACTTGGGAAAAAAAGTGACAAATTGTCGTTTGTATCTTGGCGAGGAACCAACTAAAATCTACCTTAAATTATGCCGGCCATCTATAGTACGTAGGTGCTCAATTCCCTCATAATCTCTTTTTATACAGATCAATTATTATTGATATACAATGCACTATAATTAGTTTAATTGCCAACATAATTTTCCTGACGACCGCTTCTCCTAAGATTTTACCCAAATCAGTTGATTGAATCACGAGAAGAGTATTATAAATTTATAGTGATGAAAGACATAATGAAATTTTGAATGAACAGGATTCCTGATCCTATTCAAATACATTGAGACTTCAAAAACATACTTTCCGTAAAATACTACAACGCTTCTTAAGAATTTAAAGACTAATTAGGGAGTTTTATCAACTTTAATGATATATTAAATACTCTAAAATAAAATGATATCTCTACATCAATAAATAAGAAAAATAAGTAGGTAAAGAAATATATTAATCCCTTAATATTGATGTTATATATTTTTAATTAGCATAAAAATTTGTTGTAGCTTTGTAAGCACATATGTATATCATATTAATTGTTTAAATATGTTAACTTAATAATTGATTTTTTAAATTACCTATCACCTTTTCATAAAGTGTTTTATTTTTATTGCACGCCTTTGCACGTTTGGCTAATTTTTGTTGCACATTTTTTTATGTTTTACTGCACGAAATCCGGCCTTTAGCTATAGGTAAGTAAGTTATGAATGTGCAACATATTGAGAAGTAATGAGAATTTCTAGATTGTAAGAATCGGCTTAGTGATGAATTGTTCAAAATTAAAGTGAACAATTTCCGAACAAGACAGATTATATTCATGTAGTGAATGCGATATTAAGATCATTGTGGATCAGTTCTTTTGTACCATAGTAAGGAGCATAATGAATATATGCTTATATTATTTATTATTATATTTATACATATTATAGTTTTTAAGTGTTTATCTAGCTTATGTTAACTTTAGTCAATTACAACTATTGTTCTTTTCTATTTTTATTCTTATAGGTAAATTAACGGAAATATATTTTTCGATAGATGTACACAAAAATCTATAAATATATTCTATAGGATAATATTGATCAGAGAGTTTAAAGTTTTACAACAATATAATTATAACAAAATATAATCATTTTAAATTAAATTCAACCATCAGAGTTTAATTATTTACAGATTATACCCCAATCAGTTTTTTTTTAATATCGGTTCTCATCTGTATGAATTGAAAAAAAAGAAAAAATAATATACATATTTAAGTAACTAATATCATATTATTATTTTGTTAAACAAAAGTTTTTCATATTAAACATATTTTTTTAATTCATTATATTTTTATATGAAAAAAAAAAAAAATCAGGGATGATTCATTGTTATAAATCTTGCTTGATAATATTTCAAAGATAACTTTGACTTTTCTTTTTCTAAAGGGCTGTGGCAATTTTAAAAATGCGATCAAAATAATGAAAAATATAATTTTGACCTTCTTCAAGAATTCATATTTCATTCTCATTGTCCCTATATTTTCTCCTTAGTATTCTTGGTCCCTCTATTTCAGCCACACATTATTTAAAGTTTCAGAAGTTACTTGTTAAAAAAAAAAATGGGAATAAGCTAACTCCCATCTGAGCGGAGAATGAGAATGAAAATTGCATCAATTTTAATTCAGGATTTGACGTCAGAGTCTGAGGAGTATTCATTATGTAATGGAGGAAAAAAAATTTAAACAACAGACTTTTATTTAATAAATTACTTGAGGAAAATATTTATATAAGTTATTATTATTATATATTTTTTATCCATTTATTGAAATGTACAACTGTACATAATATATACATCAAGTAAATATGTTGATGATGATTACATGTCAAAACTTAAAAAGGACTATTTATCAGTAGCACTTCAATAAAAAGTCTACACTAGAAGTTCTCGAGGCCACCTTTTTTTCAGACGCCTCGGAGGATTATCGGGAATGGAGTGTGAAAAACGTTGAGAGACTAGTGGATTATTGTGGTTATGGAGTTTATTATGGAAGGATAGTTACCTGGTTTGGGCTAAATCTGCAACATATGGAACATTAAGGTTATTATGGATAAGTTTATTGGTGACAAAGTAAGGAGCATTGAGGAATTTTCGAAGGATTTTAGATTGTAAGAATTGGATACGAGATAAATTATATGGAGACCCAAAACTCAACTCCGTACGTCCAAATAGGTCAAATCACAGTCAGATAAATGAGTCTTTTGTGATTAATTTGGAGTTTTGAACGTTTGTCTTGTAAATGTTGAGGTAGTCTGTAACGACGGGCAGTTTCTTGTTGTTTTAGTCTTGTATGTGGATTCCAAGTAAGACGTTTGTCCATGTGGAGTCCTAGGTAGCGGATCTGTTCAATCGGGACTAATGGAATATTTTTAAAGGATGCTGTAGGACAAGAAGTCGTAGATTAATGACGACGGGTAAAGGTTATTTGATAGGCTTCGCTTGGATTTATTTTAATTCACCAATCTCGACGCCATTCTTGAATGTTAGTAATATGAGATAAATTATTATTTATCGTATAATTTCAATACTCCTTAAAATTATTAATTAAATAATGTTAGTTATCAAAAAAAATAATAACTCAATTTCTTCCTGACAGTAAGAAGCAACAGATCATGGATATGTCTACCCATAATCTACTGACTTTATATCTACTGCTTCTGATAAGGAAATGTTCAATCCAACCAGCAACAGTTGGCTCTGGCTCAGTTGAGCTAGAGCGAGTAGAAATAGCCCCAACACTAAAAAAAATGTCAGCAAAACGTTACTTTTTTTCATTCAAATCAATATAGCTTCTAAAGGGTAGGCCATAGCGACAAATGTTGTACAGGGTGAGTATCTCTTAGTGTAAAATAAAAAATGGATGAAAGTAGATCAAAAATGTAGCAAAATGCCGCAGACCTCACCTTTCTATTCCAATCCGTTGCAGATATACGATAAATCAAAGACTTTTTTAAGGAAACCACGTTTTTTTTTTTATTTATAAAAGCTGTAATATCTCCATTTTTTTAAAAAATATTTTTCAAATTTTAACCTCATTTTTGGATTTAGCATTAAATTTTCTATAATAGCAGAGTACCTGTAACCTTGAATTTATTTATTAAAGACCTTGATTTCACCTTATTTGGGGAAGTCACAATGTCTTATATTACTTCAACGCTCGCCGTTTTCTGAAAAAACTATCAACAAAACGTCAAATCTTACAAGAACTTAATTTAATCAGCTTTCGAATGATATGTTAAACGTAATGATTTTGTTTTAATTTCATGGAGAAATTCACTTTTGAAACCGAAAAAACATGGTGTTCTCATTTGGCATACAAATCAGTTACTTGTGTAAATAAAACATTATGACAATCCCTTAATAAAAATGTGCTTTTTAAACATAATAAACTTTTCATTGGAATAAAAATCAAAGAAAAAAAATATTGTTTAATAGAAAATAAAGGAAAACTGTTAATAAAGCGACACCAGATCAGAGGATCGTATTTCTCCTATCCATGTACATCGTTGGTTAAATTTGTATTTTATATTGGTATATATTTGTATTCCATTTAGTTATCTATAAGGATATTTGGAACAAATCTTAGTAATCTTAGTAATCTATTGAGCAAACTATGATTTTTCAACACTATTTGACAGCAATACAAAGATGAATAAACTAACGATACTCCACATGTAACGGTAGAAATGCCTTCCCATGTAAAAACAGACCCATCTGCCTATAAAATTCACCTCAACAAGTATTATTATTCAACACAATCTGCATTCAGAAGCTAACGGCTAAATTGAGGTCTATGTTCATTATCATTTGGGTTTTAAACCTTACATTGAAAATCTAATAAAATAAATCCTAAATTATAGTAATAAATAAATACATGTAATAACATAAGATCCTCTGATCTGGTGTCATTTTATTGACAGTTTTCCTTTATTTTCTATTAAACAATAATTTTTTTCTTTACTTTTTAATCCAATGAAGAGTTTATTATGTTTAAAATGCACATTTCCATTAAGGAATTGTCATAATGTTTTATTTACACAAGTAAGTGGCTTGTATGCCGAATGAGATCACCATGTTTTTTCGGTTTCAAAAGTAAATTTCTCCATGAAATCGAACCAAAATCAATACGTTTGATTTTTGTAAGATTTTTTTTTTTTTTTTTTTTTTTTTTTTTTTTTTTTTTTTTTTTTTTTTTTTTTTTTTTTTTTTTTTTTTTTTTTTTTTTTTTTTTTTTTTTTTTTTTTTTTTTTTTTTTTTTTTTTACACTAAGAGATACTCACCCTGTATAATAAAAAATATTGTTTATTAAATTTCTAATCAGGATATTCTCGTCAAATCTTCGATCGAAGCAATACCAACAGAGCTAGAGCATGTCAAAATTTTACAATCATTAAATTAAAAAAAATAAAATAAACATTTTGAAGGTAAAAAAAAATTAAAACAAGAAAACTGCAGACCCCATCTAAAAGACATGTTAAAAAAAAACATTACTTTAAAAACCCAAGAAGATTAAATTTATCATTGAAAAAACTTATTTTACAGACCAATACATTTCCACATTTATATAATTTTATTATATTTATATTAATTTATGTATTAATATTTAATACTGTATTGAATAAATACATTTAGTAAATTTGAGAGCATATAAAAATAATGTACCACATACGAACAAGTTCGATATTAAAAGGACCCAAGACCATCTGCTATTCTTATAAAAATTTTATTATCATTAGTATTTTAAATAAACATGAAAAATTAAAACCATTCTTTCCTTATTACGTCTAATATAGATTACGTCACATTCTCGGAGAAATCACAGCCTTCAAGATCGTTTGATCGATAGGGTTATCGGGATTCAAGTTGAGTTCTACCCCTAACTGGAATACAGTCGAGTACGGCCAATGGTTCCAGTAAGAAGTTAGGCTTAGGAACTTTAACGGAAGTAGCAACTGGAGGAAACAAAACTTGATAGGCTGATTTGACCCTTCTCAAAACATTCCCACACAGTTATAACGAAATTAAGAATAAACTTTTTACTTCATAGTCAATTACGTTTCAAAGAGCTAAATTTAATATCTGTAAGAACTCAAGTGTTTTCCCTGAGTTTATTTTCAATTTACTCTTACTTTGAAATTTACTTTTAGCTACTGATCAGACTTCTGCTTCAGAAATCTTATTCATTGCAACGATACTGATTTTTGTTTAGCAAACTTATAAGGTCACGATTAAATTAAGAAATAATACAAATAATTATTTATTGTTTATATCTTGAATCTATACTATTATTTGAATCTATATATAAGAGCAAGACATTTTCCAGTTGTAATCGCTAAACACGAAAACTACTGAATCAATCTGCAATAAATTTTTACATTATCTTCATAGCTCAGTTTGGACCTCAGAGAAATATAAAAATCAACAGCAATGTGGCTAGCGCCATTCTGCAACAGATTTTGCGATGTTAAACCTATCGAACCAGAATTTAAAACCATCTGTAACACATTTTAACTACATCATCTTCATAGATCAAGGAGGATTTACAATAGTAAAGTTTTCTATGATGATAATTTAATCGTACAATGTTGAGTGGCAGAAGCAAAGCCACACTTTCATAAACTTTTATGTTAGAAATTAAAATCGTACCAGATGAAATTATATCTGCCGAACTACAATGATAAACCAATCAAAATGTCGATGCGCTTCTTTTTTATATTGTCTAAAAATAATGGGCCTTGAGGATAATTTAATTTGTCCTTTCAATGGCGGTAGGCGTTTAAAAAAAAAACATCCTAGCAAAAAACAAACTAGAAATGATAGTTATTGTCGCAGATCTCCTGAATATCTCCGCCGGTTTCCCCACGATGGAAGGACTACTTATTTAACGTTTAAATTAAAATTGAATGTATTTTGTGATGGATAATCTATAAAAATTGCTTATAGCCGCGGATGAATGTATAATTCAGTTGTCAATCAATATCAACAAGATCTTTGATCTAACAATGAATTAATGTGCGACCTAACCATTTTAATTTTTTTTCTGCCACAGATTTTCAGGAGACTTTACTCGTAATTTCAAATGGTACTAGAGCCGAATAAAAAAAAAAGCTTACTTAAATTCTTCACGTATATGTAACAGCATTGTACAGCTTAATATACGAAAAATAAATGAGAGCTCATCTTGAGGGAGGAGACCATGAATTTCCACTTCATTGAATAAAAATTGGAGATAGTACAGAGGACAGTTAAAATTACTCATATTTAAAAATAAAATTGAATGAAAATCAAAATTATTTTTTTCGATGAATGTCTATAAGGGAAGCTCAATTTATTTCATAGAAACAGCAAAAAATTTATTTCTATACATACCCATAATTTTGTTTACTGAAAATTGTATACTTAATTAGACCATTTTATTTGTTTCTATCAATATCTAAAATTCATTTGGTTGGTAATAAATCTCACCTTCTTGATCAGTTTTTGTTCTAATAACTACATGTCATCATCCATGCTAACAAAAAAGAAAGGAGGGCTCTTTTCATTTAAGAACAAAATGGAAATCATTGCGTGGCTAAAAAAAGTGAATCGGATCAGACATTAGCTATCGATTTTAAGGTTGTTAAATCAACAATAAAAAAGAAAAGAATTATTCTTCAAGACCAAACTCAAATAGAAAAATTCCGTACTGATTTCACAAGACATATTCAACACAGTTACGAGTGCAGAGAAGAAAAGGCTCAAATTACAGTTCAAGAAAAATATAACCTCATCTCCAAAGCTATTGATGACACAATTTCACCGGGTCCCAGCTTCATTAAAAACAAATCAAGCAAATTATCAGATAATACAAAAGAACTTTTTAGAACTCGCAGAATAATGAAAGGAAAGGAAGATATTTCTGAAAACGACAGGAAAGAGCTCACGGTTATAAATAATAAAATCAGGAAAAGCATAAAAGAAGACACAGAGAAATATAACATTAATATTATAGAAAAAATTTTTAGCAAGCAACAAATCTACAAAAAGAATCCAAAAAGAACTGTCTAGAGGTAATAAATGGATGGTCGCTCTTGAGAACAATAGAAGAGAAACCATAACTAATAGAGAACATATGAATAGAGTAGCCACGGATTACTTCAGGCAATTATATAAAAATAAAAAGGAAACTTTAGAAGCAAATAAGAAGAAAATAGAGTAAGCATTCTAGAAGAAGTTCCACCAATAATAGAAGAAGAAGTTGAATCTATATTGAAAAAACTTAGACCTGAGAAAAGTCCTGGGCCGGATAATATCAGTAATGAAATTTTAAAAGCAGGAGGAATAACTCTAATAAAAGAAGTAACAGAATTATTTAATCTAATTCTAGGGCAAGAAAAAATTCCTTACCAATGGAAAATCGCAAAAATAATACTGCTTTACCAAAAGGGCAACAAGCATGACATGGAGAATTATCGACCTATTTCCCTTTGTTCAACTTTGGCAAAAGTTTTCACCAGTGTCATCAAACAGCGGCTCACCAAAAGAATTATGAAATGTGTTGACGAAGAACAAGCAGGATTTAGAAAAGGTTTTTCGACAGTGGACCACATCCAGACTGTAAACCAGATTATCGAAAAGGCAAATGAATACAACTTCTCTCTATACCTTTGTTTTCTCGACTTCAAGAAAGCGTTTGACAGCATTTTACATACCGAAATATTTAAAGCCCTCAGGACAATAGGAATAGAGGAAAAGTATGTAAAGATAATTATAGAGCTGTATAAAGAAATGTCTGCATATATCATGACAGAAAAGAGAGGAAAAAGCTTCAGTGTTGAGAAGGGTGTGCGACAAGGAGATCCGCTATCCCCACTTTTATTTGTTCTTGTACTGGAGATGGTATTCTGGCGTCTTGGATGGGAAAACATGGGAATAAAAATAAATGGTAAATGGTTAAGCAACTTACGTTTTGCCGATGACATTGTGCTGTTTGCCAAAGATATTCGAGAATTGCGGGAAATGCTCAAGCATCTTCTAAAATTATGTGAAGAAATTGGTCTTTACCCTAACTACGAAAAGACGAAACTGATGACGAATAGAGGAAAAGAAGAATGCCAACTAAACAACTACAGTTTGGAATATGTAGAGGAGTTTATCTATTTGGGTCAGATAGTATCCTTCGCAGATAGAGAAGCAAAAGAAATCCAGAGGAGAATGGCACTAGGTTGGAACAAGTTTTGGTCCCTCAAACATATTATGAAAGGCAATATAAGTATGGAGCTAAAAAGACATGTTTTTGACAGTTGCATAAGCCCAGCGGTTACATATGGATGCCAAACGTGGTCTCTGACAAAATCTCAAGAGAGGAAGATCCAGGTATGGCAGAACAATATCGAAAGATCTATTATGAAGGTGAGAAAAAGCGACAGGGTGAGAACTATCCAGATTAAGAAAGAAACAGGGCTCACAGACACACTCAGGCGGATAAAACTGAGCAAATGGAAGTGGGCTGGGCATATTCTGCGGTGTGAAGAAAATAGATGGTAGAAAATTGTTACTGAATGGACTCCATATGACCTAAAAAGAGGAAAGGGGCGCCCAAAGAAAAGGTGGAGTGACACGTTTAAACTGCAGGCAGGACCCCTCTGGTGGAGAGCTGCTAGGGACAGAGACGTTTGGAAGAAGAAGTGGACCGAACTCACATCCCAATAGGGCCAGTCACCCCGGGAAGTGCTGACTATTACTCTCCCGAAATGGAAGGCCTATGCATGAAAGGAAGGAAGAAAGGAAAGAATATGTTTATGATTTATATTTATAGAACAGAATATGCTTATGACATGTTTATGATAACAGAATATGTTTATGATTTACATTTATAGAAACCAAAAAGTCAATATTTTTATTTTATATATTTTTCTTTTCTCCTGTTTAGATTCTGAATATTTATTGTGAATCTGTATACAATTTCTTTTGCATAAATAAAGGCTATTTCATTTCATTTCATTTCATTTCAAATCAACAATAATGATAATCAAAAATAATTACAATTCAATCATTCAATCAGGTACCCCAAAATCTTTACAGTGAGACGCGCAGTTTGAGTCGCAAAACTTTGAAAAAACCGAAAAGTGAACTGTTGGAAGATGCTGTTTACACAATATTTTTTTAATATTAACTAACCCATGACAATATTAGTTCGGATAATTGACGCTCTACTGTATCTATATTCTTTAATTATAAGAACCGAACCGCGAAGGAGAATACTAGTAATATTGTAATTACAAGTATAGATCTTTAGAAAACAAATACAATAATTATATATTTTTAACAGCTATGAAAAAGATTTATCGAAATTCAATTATATGTATATAGATATATGTATATGTATATAGATATATCTATATGTATTATATAGAGATGAGTGGCTCGGGAAATGTTCATTCCATTCTACGAGACCACAATGTATTTAAAGTTCACCCACTCTTCTGAAAAGAAGTCAAGAATCTCTATGTCCTACTGCCAAAAAGTCTCTCCACTTCTTGGCGTACGGTCAAGAGTTTTGAAGATGCTTTCTTTTGAGGTAACCGTCTTACACCTTATATAATATATTTTTACTTCTATATTAGTGCTAAAATACTTTATTCATTTTGTTTTCTAAGAAGGAAAGGAAGAAGAAAATAAACTTTATTCTGGGGCAACTTTTAAAAATAACATATAACATAATAATAAAACATAAACCCTTATTTTTTTTTTCATTAGTGCTATGTTACTCGATTCACTTCGTTTTCGAAAAAGAAAAGGAAGGAGAAGAACTTTTAAAAATAATAATCTCGTACAACTCAGAGAACGACCGCCAGGCTGAAATAATTGATTATGAATAACATTTAATATATTTAAAAATATAACATAAATTAAATAAACAATTTGATTTTTGAAGAAGTGAACTTATAGGGAAGTATTTTCGTATCAACATGAGCAAGGAATGCCAAAAGTTCGATTTGCAGGTTAGTGTCAATAAAATACAAATTTTATTGGTTGGGTTCTAGTGTCTAAAATATAGATGGGGGAACGCAGAGTAAGGAAGTCCTGAATCTAATTTTCTTTTCTTTTACATTATTTTTTTTTAATTGGGATATGAATGCGTCTTAAAAGCATTGAGGCTGGGAGTTAGGATAGGTCGAACGGATTTCAGAATACTCACAGATGTGAGAATGTCTGGGGATCTCGAAAATGAATCTGATGAAGCTGTTCATTTTTATATCTCATTCTGAGCTCTGCAGACAGGTATCCATATAATGAGCATCCACATTGAAAAGAAAAAGAAAGAGATGCTGACTAATACTGAAAAGTGTCAGGTAATTGGTAATAAAGAATCACGGAATATTACATATTTAAAAATCAAACTAAATTTTTACGTCATTGGGGAGACATGTTTACCCTATTCTATATATTGATCAAAAGGAGAATCATTGATCAATGTCATTTTTGAATCATTAGAGCCATCCGACTTCAGAATAATGGAGATGTGAGATCATTAAGGGGTTCCGTCAATGAATATGACAAAGCAGTTAATTAGACCTTATTTCTCATTCTGAGCTCACCAGAAATATCTCCATATAATGAGCATCCTGAAGGGGGAAGGGGCAAGATACTGACAGTTATAAACCAAAAATACATAAAAATATCGAAAACTCTGTAGTAATGAATCACGGAATAATACAAGTTGTTTGAAAGTTGAAATGGACTTTCTGATTATTAAGGATACATGGTTATTCTATGACAGATATTGATCAATATGAGTATGATCAATAACCCAAGGAGTTTTCAAAGTCATGTTTGAATCAATATCCGATTTCAGAATATTCAGAGATAAGGAAACGTTTGGGGATTCCAGAAATTAATACAATAAAGCAGTTCATTAGACTCTTACAACTCTTTAGACCGTCCTTCATATCTGCGTATCCATAGTCAAAGTGACGCAGAACGACAGAAAATAATGAAAGTTGTTTGGTACTTTTTGGGAATCTTGGAAGCTGTTATCCGTTGGGATTACTGTGGGTCTGGCTTGTCCTTCCATAAATGGGAGATTGGTCCGGGGTTTCCCTAAGATGTTTGTGTACCTTGTATATAGACTGTGCTATTTAATTTATTCATTTACTAGCATTACCAGTCGCGTCTTTGTCCCCTCTCATAAGAGAAGAACTTCAATAATTTTAACAAATAAGTGATGTTTTAGTTATGTACCAATGATATTTACATGCATTAAGAAAGTCATGTATTGTAAAAAGCATGCTAAAAAGATAAAATAAATTCAAAAGACATCCGAATAAACTACATTTCCAATTTTCCAGATCCACTACTATGTTTTGCAGGTATAGCCTTGTGATTCGTTAATTTTAATTGGAAATTTTTATCGTTTAGATTAAAATTGTAGATTTGCAAGAATTATTGGAATAACAGAAATAAACGGGATTTCTCCAGTCGCTTTCCAATGACAATTATAACCTCAATGATATCTACACACATAGCTGTAATTTTAACCTGGTACCATTGCACAGATTTTGTGGTTGAAAGTCATGTAAAAACATAATTAGAGATCCAATTTTTAATTATAATGTATTAGTTGGTAATCTTTATTACTATATTATAATCGATATATTGGTCGATTTTCAAAATTCACTACGATCAAAATGTCGCACCATATATTTATCTATTTTTAATAATAACTCAATTGAAAAGTAAATTTTATCATCAATTTAAAGCTCTAGATAACACAGTTAGTACCATTGTAACCTCTCTTGCAGTATGACGCTCGCCAACTACCAGTCGATTTTCAAACTTCACTGCGCACCACATATTTATCGCTTTCTTAATAACAATTTAATTGAAAATCTGTAAATATTATTATCGCTGAACCTTCCCTGAACTATGTTGATGATGCAGTTAAAATTTGGTAAAGATTGGTTCAGTAATTTTCGCGGTTAGTGATCACAAACGAAAAATAGCTTGTTCTTTTATACAACAGTATAGATTTATTTTAATGTTTTCTATTTAATATTACAAGTGTTTATAATAGTTATACATTTATTTCCTAATTTATTTTATATTAATATTTACTATATTTTGTATCTTGTGTAGTTAGAGAATTGTTTTTTTCTTTTTATTTAATTTAAATGTACATATTGTATGAATGGATTCCTTGCTATCCATATTATTCATTGCCCTTTGGAGAGGCAGCTTGTAATATTTACGCAATAACAAAAAAAAATACAAATACTATAAATACTAAAAATAAAATACATAAAAATAAAATAAAATACTAGAAAGTCGAATCATGAGGAAAATATTAGGCCCACAAAACACAATAGAAGGTTGGAAGTTACGAAGTAATGCTGAAATATATCAAAATGCAGAAAATATATCAGGTGCAATGAGAAAAAGAAGACTGATATTTTTTGGTCGCTTATATCGAATGCCTGATAGTAGATTGACAAGTAAGATTTTCAGATATTTGTGGGGTAAGAAATCGACAACAAGCTGGGTCAATGAAGAAAAAGGGATTTAGAAAAAAACAGAGGAAATAAATAATAAAGAAGACTTTCGGCGAAAAGTATAGAAGATAGAGGGATTCCAGGGCAGGAAAGTGAAAGGACTGGTGCAAAATGGTCTGGGGACAGAAAGAGGAAACATGGTGAACGGATGAAAGCATATTGGAAGAAAAGAAAGGAACAAGGAAGAATGAATTGAAATTGGCACGTGGTCCTCTGCTGGACCATTCGAAAAAAGAAAAAAAAAAAAAAAAAAAAAAGATTTATTTTATATTAGATATAAATCAAACGGAGTTATAATCCATGGATTTTTCAATGTAATTTTGGAAGCAATATTCTGTGACGAACTTTACAACCATCCTAATTGGCTCATACAATACGGAATTACCAAAATACATTTGGCAACACGTATCAAAGGATAGGATGTTGAATGAGTGATCCCCTCAACAAATAAAAATGCAATTCTATAGACATGGAACACATTTCAATACATAAGTACTATTTGGTGTCATTTGTCGACCCATTTTAGGCCTATATCGTAACAGAATTATTCATGGAAGAGTTGGCGAAGAATCATAAAAGCCGGTAGGGCGCGGCGAATGGTAATGCTACGATGGGGCTAAGGAGATAGCAGGTAGTGCACAGCCCTTACACAAATCCTGAACATACAAATTGAATTCCCAAGGCCTATTTAGATGTACATTCGATTCCATCGGACCCCTCGCGTCCCTTGTTCTTATACCTGCTACATTTTTTCCATCGGCCATCAGCACTATAGGTTTTTCTTGGTTTATTTTAATTCATTATGGCACGTATAATAGTAAATAATAATGGTTGTCCGGAATTCAAATCCGGGTTTAATCTTTTCATCACCTCTATAGATAAAAAATTGTTTACGTTTGAGGGATTATTTTTTTTAATTTAATTTATTTCATGGTTGACTTCATTAATTAATCCTCTTCCAAACAAAAATGTATAATTACCTCTGAAGCATGCCTCAGCTATAATGTAATCCAAGTTGTACTAAACTGGTTCGGAACTAGGCCTAAACGACCAGAACCATTAACGAAATCTGGAGTTGTGGCAGTGTGAGAGCTCCGTTCAACGGTGGTTAAAAAATGTTTCATATTAATAAGATATAAGATATTTATAAAAATATTTAAAAGATATTTCAGCTTTTATTACAAGGAAGATTTCAGAAGGACCTCTTCCTTTTAAGATGTTCTAAGAGGTTTGGAGAAGAAAACCCCAAATCAACTGTTCCAGAAATTGCAGAGAATCTTTCAGTCAGCAAAGCAACCACCTCAGGACAATAGGAAGCGTATAAAATAAAAAAATAATTACGTTTAACTTAACTACGCTTTAACTCAACCAGCAAATATCTCATATATGACTTCGTGAAAATTGTTTCTGCTTAGTTATGAGACTCTACTTCATTTACCTTACTCTTCAAACCTATCCATTTTTTTAGACACAGGGCCACATTTTAATAGATAAAAAACTTTATAGACAAAAAACGATAGAAAATCTGTTTTTAGAACTAGTTACTACCAAAGACTTTCTCAGGGCATAGACAAGTTATTAACTCATTAAAAAATAACTAACTCTTTGTCATAAATTTTTTACTTTAAAGCAATAAATCAAATTAAATTAAACTCATTATTGAAAATAATGGAGAGCATTTTGATTAATAAAAAATGTTATAAGTCAGTTATTTTGTTTTTTATATTTAAATGCGTAAACCTGTACATCCATTTAGACAAACGTCTCATATGGAATCCACATACAATAATAACATGACAAGAAACGGCCTGTCATTACAGACAACTCAAACGTTTGATGGACAAACGTTCAAAGCTTCCAATAAATTACATAAGACTAATTTACATGACAGTTATTAGACCTATTTGGAGAAACGGAGTTGATCTTTGGGGCTCCACTGAGTTATCCAATTTTACTCGTATCCAAACATTACAATTCAAAATCCTTAATGCTCCTTACATTGTCACAAATAAACTTATCCATAAAGACCTTAATATTTTGTATGTTGCTGATTTATCCCAAACCAGATACCAATCCTTTCATAGTAAACTCCACTCCCACTCGAATCCATTAGTCTCCCAACTTGCTTCACATTCGATTCCTGATAACTCACCAAGGTGTCTAAAAAGAAGATGGCCAAGAGACCTTACAGTTTAGTTTTTATTTAAGTGCTACTAGTGAGTAGTTCTTCACAAGTGGTTTACATCATTCAGCCATGATCTGCCAATCTTCAAAAATTGATGGGAAACTCCTTTTGAGCCATACAGATATTTGAGCCTAGTGAGAACTTTTAGGCAGAGTTGGGCAAAATTCAATTACATTGTAATCCGATTACAATTGCATTACATTATATTTCATACAGATGTAATCGAAATACATCGGGTATGAATTACAGTATTCCCACAAAGTAATTCAATTGGGATTACAATGTAATTCATCAATGTAATTCGATTACGGAATACATAGTTGAATTACGAATTTCTATTTCTTGTAATTTAAGGCATGAATTATTCAAATATTTAATTCGATTACAATATTTCTTCCATTAAATAGGCAAATAAATATAGGAATATCAGTTTTCACCTCCACCATTTAAGTATTAAGTTTTCTCTTATTGTTAACGGTTTTGAACTATCTATCGCCCGATCTTTTTTGATAATTATGTTTCTACTTATTAGATATTTGAACAGTTTTACTAATTAGTGGGGGGATATATTTCTAAATTGAGAACGGCTGGTCCGGAAATTTGACATTATTAGGTTTTATAATCGAATAAACTTTTTCAAGTGAAGTACAAAATATTTTTTTCACAAGAACCGACATTGGATTCGAAAGTATTCAAAAGAACCCTTAAATACGAAATTTATTCTAAATAGAAAAATAGAAATTTGTAAGCTTCAAAATTTCCTGACCAAATGGTAGGCAACTTTTGTTGAAATTGATAAAAACATGAATTAAGCTTAGACGGTTTATTTTATTAACTTTATTTTTTTACACAAAATATAGGGTAGTAATACGCTTGAAATATATATGGTTTCATCATCCTATCTGGTTTTAAACTCAAGTAAAAATCAAAATGTTTTTCGGATTTTCTAATTTTTTTAATAGGTTTTTGTCCATCCAATTTTACATTTATATACATCAAAAGAAAGCTGAGACCCTTCTCTTTCCAGCGATACCAACCAGTGGATCTCGTGACAATGTAATGGTGATTTAAAGGTATGTAACCAATATTCGGTTTAAAACTTTCATTTTCCTCGAAGAGGGTGAAAAAAATGATATTTTGCTGAATAAGCGTGTTTTAATGTTTTTGAGGGTGCTAAATTAGAATCTAACTTAAATATACACATTTAAAATCATTTCTAGTGATAGTTCATATAATCGCTATTAATTATTTATTATATTGTAAAAAGTGTAATGTAACTTCTTTGTTAAAATATAACAATTATTATTAATTGTCTATTTCATTTAGGTAAATGTGTTCAACATTATTATTACACTTTAAAAATATAATTTGTACATTTTAATTTATTTTCAAAAATAACTTAAAAATGAATTTAATCCTATCTGAAGAGAATTTGAGTCTGTAACATCCTTAATTTGATTCAATTTTAATTTATGTTAAATTCCATTCAATATTTAGAACGTAAATATTATACTGTTACTAAAAACTGTTAAAATCGGACCAGCCGTTCTCAATTTAGAAATTTAGCCCTCCCCCACCCCCTACTAATTAGTAAAACTGTTAAAACCCCGAATATAAGCTAATAAGTACGAAAGAAACATAATTATCAAATTTCATTAAGATCGGACCAGCCGTTCTCAATTTAGAAATTTAGCCCCCCCCACCCCCCACTAATTAGTAAAACTGTTAAAACCCCAAATATAAGCTAATAAGTACGAAAGAAACATAATTATCAAATTTCATTAAGATCGGACCAGCCGTTCTCAATTTAGAAATTTAGCCCCCCCCCCCCCCCCCCCACTAATTAGTAAAACTGTTAAAACCCCAAATATACGCTAATACGTACGAAAGAAACATAATTATCAAATTTCATTAAGATCGGACCAGCCGTTCTCAATTTAGAAATTTAGCCCCCCCCCCCCCCCACTAATTAGTAAAACTGTTAAAACCCCAAATATACGCTAATAAGTACGAAAGAAATCATAATTATCAAAGTTCATTAAGATCGGACCAGCCGTTCTCAATTTAGAAATTTAGCCCCCCCCCCCCCCCCCCCCCACTAATTAGTAAAACTGTTAAAACCCCAAATATACGCTAATAAGTACGAAAGAATCATAATTATCAAATTTCATTAAGATCGGACCAGCCGTTCTCAATTTAGAAATTTAGCCCCCCCCCCCCCCCCCCCCTAATTAGTAAAACTGTTAAAACCCCAAATATACGCCAATAAGTACGAAAGAATCATAATTATCAAATTTCATTAAGATCGGACCAGCCGTTCTCAATTTAGAAATATATCCCCCCACTCCTCTCTCTGAGAAAAAGATGGCGATAGTTCAAAACCGTTAACAATAAGAGAAAACTTAAAACTTAAATGGTGGAGGTGAAAACTGATATTCCGATATTTATTTGCCTATTTAATGGAAGAAATATTGTAATCGAATTAAATATTTGAATAATTCATGCCTTGAATTACAAGTAATCGAAATCTGTAATCCAATTATGTAATCCGTAATTGAATTACATTAATGAATTACATTGTAATCGTAATTCATGAAGTAATTGCATTATAACATGTAATGTAATCCCGGCCGGGATTACAATTACAGTGTAATCGTAATTCATAGAATATATTTCAATTACATTTTGCCCAACTCTGCTTTTAGGTCATCATTGCTCCAACAGATTTTTTTTTTCTAAAATGGCTAACAAAAATTAATTAAGTAATAAAAAAGGAATTAATACATTTTAAGAAAATTTACTATTAAAACTGTCCTTAGTAATGCTGATAATGACCTGAGCACTAGAGGTACGGATGATGATATAGAAGAGTCATGATAATTAGCAATAATGTAATGTTTGCCGTTTCTATTATATATATATATATATATATATATATATATATTATATTATATATATATATATATTTTTTTTTTTTTTTTTTTCTCGAAATCGAAGTCTAGTTTCGAACGCTAAACAGTCATTTAACATAAACATTCATCAGTTCCAAGGAGGCAAAAAAAAGGCTGCTAGGGTAAACTTTAGGACCTAATAGCATAAATAAGCCCTTCGTCTAAATATGATGATGATTGACAAAAAATTCATCATTCCTAATGGGAATGTACATCTTCAATGAATATCTATACTAATTGTCTATAACGAAAATCCTTGTAAGATGTAAACTTCCTTGCAAGAGTCCCCGGATTTAACTCGGTCGTGAAAGCAAGGAGAGTTAATTAAAAAATAAGAAACATTAAATATTTTAGCATTATCATTTCACATGCAAACTACTTTTTTTTTTGTTTTTTTTCATTATTCCGGCTAAATCGAGAACTGGTCAAAAATTAGTTTAAATTTCTTGACAAACAGGTCATTCATTCTCTAAAATTGATATAATGCTTCATAAAACGTAAGGCCTCTTAACACTGTAATTATCAAAAATTATGAAGCTCTCTTTATTTTAAATTTTTCAAAGAATACCTTAACCTATAATGTCTAAAATCTTGGTGAGCCAACAGCATTTTGCCTCATAAATTTTATGATATAGGGCGACCGACGACAATCATGTAAATCAGCCCTCCATCACCTCTCCCTCCTTATCCACGTGTAAAGTGCCTACACTGCTTTGGAATACTCAGATAGGAAAAATTATTTATATATTTTACTAATCATACATTTCATCTATGTCTCATTTACAATTGATTTGGTCAAAGCCCTATAAACCTAATGTTTTCCCTACTTTATTACAAACTTTTTAATGTATTCTTCTATATCTTTTTTTTAACCTGTTGTTTTAATTAATTTTTTTTATTTATATTATTACCATAAGTGGGAGGAAAAAGCAAACTGTATGGTAAATTTGTTCATTCATCTTTTTAACAGGCAAAAATAAAACAATCATAAAATATATAACTAAAAATTTTATTTTTATCGATTCTACTATTTTTGGTTAAATAAGGACAATATTCCACAGCGAAGTTCGATATGTACCAATATATTATACATATGCATTCTTTAATTAAAAACTAATCAAATAAATGTTTAAACAAACATATATTCTCATAAATAAAAACAATTATTATTCATTTAAAAAAAAAGTTTATACAATTATATTTATAAAAACATTATAAGCATTTATTAAAAAAAATTACAACATTTAGGGAGAGTACTCCTATATGTCTACTCAGTTTGAAGAAACCTAACTAGAGAGTCTAGAAAGCTTTTATTTAAAAAAATTGTGAGATCAATCGTACACATAAGGGTGCAAAACATGGACCATGACGAAAGAAAAAAAGGATCCTTCAGGTATGGGCATGACATTTTCATCACAAATTTAATAAAGAATATTTGTTGGTATATAACTTCATCAGTTATATAACAGTGGTACATAACATTTGTCTCCAGGACCTACCGTTTGGGAGCTAGCTAAATTGGTTAGAATGGAAAAAGTCACGTTTTCCTAAATTTATTAAGTATGGGGCTTTGACATGGTTTACGTCTGTTGGCGTTCCTCGGATCGAAAATTTGTCGATAGTATCCTGATTAGAAATTTAATGGAACATATTTTTGCTATGTAATATTTGTCACTAGGAACCACCGTTTAGGAGCTATATTGGTTTGAGTGAAAATAGTCATGTTTAAAACAGGTATTTTGTCTTAACTTAAAGTTTATTTCGAATCATCGTTAATAGTAAATTTAATTTAATTCTTAATTTAAGTAATCTGATCCTTTAATTATAAAATGTAAATGGAAAAATCTATAAATTATTGCTAGACAAATCCATGATCTATTGTTTTTCCTAGTTAGGGAGATTTTTAACCACATTTTTTTCATTACGCTCTTATCTATCTATGAAGGAATATTTATTAATGTTTATTATTTTTATTCATTATTTGAATATTCATTCAATTTGTTAATTCTTGGTTTCTCCACTTTCTAAGTTTGCAACACAGGTACTTTAAAAATAATACTATAACTCAGATACAGGTATTGGTAGACAATCAATCAATACTTCTGCCTAATATATTAACTGAATAAGAACCCACCAACTACAGAAGGGGCCAAAACTTCAAGAAACTTGGAAACAGATCTCAACTAGTAGCCATCAAAGCTTCTGTCTTGCGGCAGTTCGGAAAGTCATTTGTAACTGTTCACATTTTCCGGAGAAAAAAGAATTAACTGAACATAACTGGGTCAGAAAGTGAAAGTCTTACTTAAATCCAACAGAATTATTTACATTATCATGTAAAAAAACTTATGTCTTTTTGGTTTTTTTATAATGCATGTTCGATGCCTTCCCTCTGACTCCTGAATACACAGCCCAGGTCCAGGCCGAATGTGTTGTTGACAGCTCCGGATACTTGAGCCCGGACAATTCAGGTCGTTTCCAATTGAGGGCAGCATCAGTAGCCAGTTGAGTGTCGATCCCAGTCTCCTGAATATGACACTTCTAGGAAGTGTATTTTTGAGAAATGTCATTAACGTAAATATCTGTTACGAGTCAAATCTTAACAATTTTGCCAGCGAAGTATATAAATGCATTTCAGAAATATTTCAAGAACAATTTTCTGCTCCAAATGCAAATATATGGTTTGTGGAATATTTGTCTTGTTGCAGTTCTAATGTTCGTGTCATTATTATTAGCATAATTATAACCATTAGTAATCTGATTTTGGGCTGTTTCCATAATCTAACAATTTTTAGTAGGTAATCAAGTCATTCAAAGAATATTCTCAGGAATACCAAGATATGTTAATTTTTTGGAGTTAGTCCTGAAGTGGACAGGTCAAAGAACCATGAAAATTATTAACCATAAAAGCACGATTATAAAAATCTGTGTTATGAAAAATTGGTTAAGTTGTGCTTCTAAGTCCTTAAGCATCTATTTTGACTTAAATGTTTTTTTGGATTAATTACAAGATTGCAAAATACGATTTACAAGACGATCAAAAATGCCTTAATGAAAAGTGAACAATCTTGACTTATCCCCTTCTTCACGACAGATATTTTAACAACACAAATTTATTTATTTAAATTTCGGATCAACAATAAATGTTATACACGAACTGTTTGATAAACAAATGTTATAAGCCAAGTATGTCTTGGTAAGCCCTAGGCTTTAATCTTCTTGTTATTGATGTTCCTAAGTTATACTCCTGAGCTCCAGATGCGACGTGGAGAAGTTCATGGTGTCGTCTTGTGAGCTTGTTAAAGACCTCTTCAAGTCGATCAACTCCCAGTTCCCGGTGAAGCTGGGAATTCCTTAAAAACCAGGGCGCATTAACCGCCATTCGCAGAATTCTGTTTTGGAATGTCTGTAGTCTCTTTTTGGTTAATTTTGAAGTGTTATACCAGACAGGACAGGAGTAGGTCAGTAGGGCCGCAGCATGGTTTTGTATACTAAAATAGCTGTTCTGTGACGAAGTAATGATTTTCTATTTAAAAGAGGGTACAAAAGTTTAAGTCTTGCGTTAGCTTGTTGTAAGATGTAGTTAGTGTGTAATCTCCAAGTCAGTCTGGTGTCAAGGTGTACTCCTAGGTAACGCACTGCCTGGTCTTTAGGATTCCAGGGAACTGGGATGTGATCGAGTCGAAGTGTAATCAGGTTGGTGAGGTTGAAGCGACGAAAGGTGAAGATTTTCGCTTCCGTCTTCGATGGGTTTAGTTGAAGTTTCCACTTCCGGAACCACGACGAGACACCGTTAATGCCACATTGAAGTTTTCCGATGGCTTCGTGAAGATCATATTCTTGGGAAAGGAGTGCTGTGTCATCAGCGAATTGAGCAATAATTGTGTCCTCATCACACTGGGGGATATCCGAGCAATAGAGGTTAAATAAAAGAGGACTCAGTATGGCACCCTGGGGTACTCCTGCGAGGATAATCTTTCTCTCGCTGATAGCATTTTTTATTCTCACTTGGAACGTCCTGCTGGTCAAAAATGAGTTTATAATGCTGAAAAGGTAGAGTGGAGGCCAAGTCTTCTTCAGCTTATGCAGTAAACCACGGTGCCACACTGTGTCAAATGCTGCTGCCACATCTAGGAATACTCCCGTGGTATATTTTTTTTGCCTCAAAGCCACGGTAAATTACTTCGACGACTCTTTGGACTTGGTGTGTTGCCGAGTGGTGAGGCTTGAAGCCAAACTGATGTTGCGGGATAACTTCGTTGTCTTCTAAATGTGAGCGGAGACGCTTCTCGATAATCTTCTCCAGGAGTTTCCCCAGTGTGTTGAGGAGACTTATTGGACGATAGCTGTCTGGTTCGTGCTTGGGCTTCCCCTTTTTGTGAAAAAGGAGTACTATGGCGTTCTTCCAGGCGTGAGGGTAGTAACCAAACCGGAGACAGGCATTGTATATACTGGTGAGCAGCGCAACGGTCTTCCTAGGCAGCCGTTTGAGGACTAAATTAGGTATCAGGTCATCTCCTGGAGCTTTTTTCCTTGGCAACCTTCTTATGAGACACTTCAGCTCGATTGGAGAGACGAAGGGGATCAGGGGTTCTACTGTTGTTGTAGGTGTCGCGAGGTATGTATCTACTTCCTTGTCAGTTAGTTCATCTTGTCTGTCAAAGTCTCTGAACTTACGAGAAAGATGTTCAGCGAAAACTGCACACTTCTCGTCATCAGTCGTTGCAGTGTCTGTCCCGAGTGTAAGAGTGGGGATCTGTGTGATTTGTCCAGTCAATCGTTTGGTTTCTCTCCAAAGTCGTTGGTCCCCCGGCTCGAAACTCTCCAGGTAGCTGTTGTATTTTTGGACCCGCTCTTTGTCCAGTTCTAGTCTAATTTGCCTAGACAGTCGGTTCATCTCACGTTTGTGATCCGGTAGTCTGTAGCGTTGCCATTGACGACGAATGTGGTTTTTGTGGTGTATAAGGTCAAGTATGTGCTGTGGAGTCTTGTGTTGTTTGTGTGTGTGAGGGTACGTATGTGAAGTGGCTGTGTTTATGGAATTGTATATGTGTTGTGTGAGTATGGATATGGTTGTGTCTATGTCTTCAGTCGTGTAATAGTGTGAGGGGATGGGAAGCGAACACATCTCCTCGGCGAAGATCCTCCAGTCCACCTTTCCCGTGATGAGCCGAGGAAGAAGAGAGGGTGGTGGTTGGGCTCGGGCGCCTAGAGAGCAGATCACAGGGAGGTGGTCCGAATCCAAGTCTGTTACAGGAGTGTGATGAATGGGAGTGGGGGAAAGTTGCTGACGAGACCTATGTCTAATATGTCTGGGCGGTAGCCGTACTGGGTTGGATAAAATGTGGGCTCTTCTGGAGAACTTATTTGGAGACCAAGTTTATCAGTGATTTTTAGAAGTTTGGTCCCATTTGAATTTCGGGTCCGGCAGCCAAAGTCTGTATGTTTGCTGTTGAGGTCTCCGAGTAATAGTGTTGGCTGTCCAGTAAATATCAGTTCGAAATCTGTGTCTGTCAGTCGTTTGCTTGGTCTTTGGTAGGCCGAAACAATATTTAAAGAATTATCTGTTAGTTTCAGTCTAGCTGCTACTGCGTCTAAATTTTGAAGTCGGGGTAGGATTATCTCGGATTGCTCTAGATCTTTCCTAATAAGAAGTGCTACTCCTCCAAATCTATCCTCCGTGTCAGTTCTGTATATTGTGTAATTCCTAATTCGCAATCTGTCGCCGGCCTTGAGGTGTGTGTCTGTGATAAATGCTATGTCTATTTTGTAGCGTGCCAAAAAGTTTATCAATGTGTTTTTTGGCGTTTCTTAACACCGTTAGCATTCCAGTTGAGTAGTGTTAGTGTATGATTCTGTGAGTTATTAATATTCTCCATGTTCATTTATAAACATCTGGGAAATTAACTGCATGAAAAATTGTTTAATTTGTGGTATTAGTGGTTTAAGGAAGTTTGTCAGTAAGTTTGCGAAGTTTAGATTGTCGTGATCGCTTGTATTTTCGTGATTGGTTGCCTGAGTAGTATGCTGATGATGAGTTGATCTGCTCTGAAATGTTGGAGACTCTTGGGGGCATGCGGAAACGTGGAGCAGTGATAGGTTCATCCTGGGAACATGTGCTGGTTTCGGATCGAGGAGGATTATTATTCACTGGTATAGTTTGCATTTGTGGTATGGATCGAGCAGAAGAACTGGTGAATTTATGTGGTGTATTTTGTAGAGGTTGAGTGGTAAGGTGTTGTACGTTTGTGTTGGGAGTGGGTGGTTTGTGTGTCTGTTTGGGTGTGTATGAAGGTTTCATCGCCGGAGGTTTGTTCATATTCCTGGCTCTATATTGTGTGAAGGCAGTACAGCCTCTGTACCTCGGACTGTGATTTTCACCACAGTTCACGCAGGTGATAACCTGTGGGTTGTTAGTGCAGCTGGATGTGAGGTGGCCTTCAGAACACTTCCCACATCGCGGGTCCAGCCTGCAATAATTCTTAGTGTCGCCTATTCTAAGGCACCTGCCACATTGGGCTACCTGGGTAGAAATTTTACGGGGTTCCACCGTTACAATGGTGTGGAACAGTGACCTCAGGGAGAAGATATTCTTACCCGCCTCATTGTTAGCCAGTTCTACGGCACAAAGTGGGGTCGGCTGTCTGTTTCTGTTATTAAGCCTAAGGACTTTAATAACGGGGTAAGTGGGGGTCAGTAGTTCAAGAATCTCTTCATTAGTCAAGGAGTAAGGAACACCTCGGATAATAACGGAAAGGTTCCTTTCCTCTGGGTTCACGTACGAGTAGTATTTTTTGTGGTGTGTGTCATAGTATTTTGTTTGATTGATGTTTGTTATTTTGTTCTCTCTAAATCTATCTCAAAAACAAAGCGTTTGCAGACATACCTTGATAGGACTTTTTTTTTTTTGAGGTCCTTAGTTCATATTTTCTGTTTTGTTACTGCTGCTATTGAAGAAAGATGCTAAGCCTGTCTTCTTGTTATAAGGTCCTTAGTTTCAATTTTCAGTTCGGCTTAACCCTGAAAAACCCTGTTTATTTTCTTTATAGCTTTGAAATTACTTAATTGTCCCTCAAAATTATATGATTGCAAGGTATTCTGTTTCCAATGTTTTTTTCGCTAATAAATGGAAGTGAAATTGTCATTAAAAGAAACAATATAAAAAAAATTAACAAATATTCATCAAGTATTAAAAACGAAGGAGATAAATATTACAACTTTACTAATATTAAAGCTCAACTGTATTAAGAATTCTTTTTTTGGAGAAATGCCAAAGCTGCGGTAGCTGGAAAATTGCCAAAATAATGTGAACATGAAGAGATATTGCTAATAGCAAAATACTAAGTGCTAAAGTGGAAATTTTACAGTCCTTCTCTTTTTTATGGCATTTCTAATTAATATTCATAAAACATAGTACACATTAAAAGAAACCTCCTAGTATTAAGCTTGTAGTGAAAAAATCGAAAAGCTTTTACTTCCAATGTTTTGTTTTGTTGACTATATTGTGTCGTTATTTGATACAATACCCATAAATCCTAAATGAAAATTGTTTATTCTTTATATACTGTAGATTCAAGTTTAATGGAAGTTTGACATGGATTCACAAAAAAATACTACTACTTAATCACAACAATTGAATAAATTTATGATTTAAAAAGGAAGTTTTTTTTTACTGTTTTCCTTCTAGCAGTAAACCTGTTTGAAGTGATTTTATTTATTTCTATATACACCATACTGATACACAAATGTATATGATGTACATGTAATTTTTTAATTATTGCTGTGATTATGACTTAACATACACATATACATGGTGCATGCATTGTAAGTTAAATATAAATAATAAAACACGAAATAAAATAAAGTATAAGAAGTTATACAATATTAAAAATACAATAAAAACCAAGTAACAAAGTAATTGTATCATAATAAATACTTAATAATATTTAATTGAGAAAAAGTTGTGAAAAATCTGAATTTTAGAAATTAATGGTATTTCAAATTTACACCTTCAATTTTCAGAATAGAATTTTTTAAAAATATTTTCGGGTCTTCATATATATTACTCATCAAACATAGTCCATCCATCCACCAATCTCCTATATTCTGTACTGTTTTGATTTGTAGTGCTGTAGTCAGTGAGTAGTCTTAATTAATATATGAGGTGGTGGATATTTTGTTCTTGTATGAAATCACAAGGACTTAAGAATGGATTTCTTATTTATATAAATCTATAAATGTAACTATTCACTGTCGCCTGCCCTGTGATTCCTGTGTAGCATAGAAGTCAGACCATGAGTCTCATTTAATGCAAGTACGTAAGTCTGGAATGAAGGTTACCCATGCATGTTGTGTTTCAACGTGTCTGCCAATGGTCTACAGCTTGTGTTTGTAGCATGTACTTACCTGTGTTCCTTGTATATGAAAGAAAAAGAAGTATATGAAAGAAAAAGAAAGAGAAAAATCCTCGAAAGTCCCTTTTCTAGCCTCAAAAAGTGAATCTTTGTGTTTGATGAAACTATGAAGGCGTTCATAACTTTAAAAAGGCATGCCAATAAAGTAATTCACGAAATCACATCGGCTAATAATTCAGGTGCCAGACCAATCTTATTGCGTGTAATTGAATTCAGGATAGTATATTCGGGCCTTGCTTCGGTTTTCTCCATTCGGAATCATTCCTGTATCTGCCGCAACTTTTTCTTCAAAAGTTCATAATGAGTCACCTCCCAGATACTTACCTAAAGGCCCTTCCTACATTTTAGCATCGTCATCATTCAAACCAAGTGAAAAATGAACTTTAAATGATGGTTCATACGAAAAGAGTGGAGGAAGAGAAGCTGCTGGGTCACAACCGGACAGCTACTGAAGCTAGAGACAATTTTAGTTGGTGTCAGGCGCTAAAGATCGGTCTTACTAGAAGCATGAGAAGGATTTCGCTATTTGGATAGAAGTTTGTTTTCAAGTTACATAATTCCCTAAACGTCAACTAAATTTAAATGTTACGTTACTTTTTTATTAAGATCTTTTATTTTTATTAGGTTTTTGTTTTATTATTTTCATTTTTTATTTTATTTTAAGGATCTGAAGGATATGGTGATAATTTAAAACATATCTAAAAAAAAACTAATCATTTCTAAAAAGTAATAATTCCTACGCGTTCCAGCGAGTTTTCATGGAATTTGATTTGTGGTGATTGAATTAATCTACGGTGACTATTGATCTGCCAAATCTTGGGTCACAGCCCAACCGGATGAAGACACGCGGAGAAGACCCTGGGTGTTGGAAATTTTCAATTGCTCAGACACGGTTTGACCACAAATCAGAATATGGTATTGCATATGGTGCCTCTGGCCATGTAGTACACGGCATGATTAAAATAGAAATAAAATAAAATAAGGGGCTGAAGGCCCTTGACTGTACATTATTTTCTATTCTTAAGGGACATAAGGTACTAGAATAAATAAAGAATTTTTTTCTATTATTATTAAGACAAGTAATATTGTTCAAAAAAAATAATAATAATGAGGTATGAATATATATAGACGCTTACTATACTCGGAAAATTACCTTATATTCAATAGTTGTCTTGTTTTTATTTGGGAAGGTGAAAAATTTAACATAAATTTTTCAAAATTCAACATTCTTAACATTGATTGTTAGTGAGTGCAGAACACCTTTTCGACCACTTTGGATATAAAGGCCCATTATTTCGCTATGATTTACTGCGATTAATTTTAAATTACACAGCTCCACAAAAAAAGTAGAACACTTCGAAAATGTCGAATATTTGCTTCCTAATTAACCTATATCAGCGTTCAATAAGTTTTACTTTAATTCCGTGTGTATTAAGTTGTCTTTATGAGGTCAGTTCTGTCATTAAAATTCATATGAATCGTCAGAAGAAAAATTAAATAAGAATAAACGAACATATGTGTTCTTTTTGAATGGTGGAACTTTGAGAGCGTTCATTCTAAATGGTAGGTAAGACAACTTTTTAAGTACATATCATATTTGGATTTAGCATCCTTAAATAAGTAAAAATAAGGAATTTTTAGTCGAAACGGTTTTTTTTTTTCGTAGGCCTGTTATCATAATTATTATATTTCACATATACTTGATGCTTTTATTTTTCTTTTTGTTGTATAGTTCAATGAATAAACTATTTTTAAAAAACATTTTTTTGTTTCTATTCCGAAAATTTGTTTTTAATAAATTCTTCAATTAAGGAGTTACATATATTGATCAATAATTGTTTTATAAAAAGCATTCAACTCCTCTTTATTAATAGTAAAAACATGTGACATGTTTCGGGATACAAGGTCCCATCATCAGACTGAAAACAGTATTTAACAATTTACTATAATCACACTACATTTTCTAACATCTACACAATACTATTCTAATTTCAATCTACTACAATATATCTCATTATAAATTTACCTTTAAAACAATCTCTTGGTGTTAACACACCGTAGAAGAGGTATTCTATAGACAATGTAAATGAAACTGACACTTTATATAATACAATTATTGTTTTTAATAATAAATATAAATATTTTTCCTGCAATAAAGTAGTAGAAATTTATTTTATGTGATTCCTAAGGTTTCAAGAAAAAATTTAAATTCATTATAACTATATTTTATTATTATTATTTAATAAATTAACGGATTTTTTTCCTGCAACAACATGCAGCTTTAAAAAAAGTTATTACTCAAATTTTTAAATAGTAATATTTTATCTATTAAGGTTTGAAAGAAACATTTTAATTATTTGATAGTTTCTGTTACACTAAACCTGAAGACTAATCAGAATACATTATTATAATTACATTTAAAAAAAAAACTTTTTCACAGAAATTTCCATTTTTTAATTATTCACACTCTCTCCGTTTAGGAATTTAGGACGTCTGATCTTTTGATTATTGGGCGATTTTTAAAATATATTTATATATATACATTTTATCATGGTTAGATTAAACACGATTTTTTAATATTTTTTTAGGGCTTATACCAAAGGTTTTAAAAATAATATTGCAACACATTAACAAATATTAAGATTTTTGTTAACCTTTCTAACTTTCTGCTATCATAGTTGTATTTTTTCTAAATGTTTTCTTCATTAAAAATTAACTGTTTTAGGTTAGAAGAGTCACCATTTTGTTCCAAAAGGGTTTTAGCACCAAGTTTAGCACAGGAAACGTGTTTAATGATTGATTTCTTTGCCCAACTGAATGTTTTACCGGCTCATTTTAGAAATTGGTATATTTATTGAATATAAATACCATTTATACTGTTTAATATACCTAATTTTATTTTATTTTATATTTGTTTTATATGCTAATATTATATTGTTTGGGGGCCGGGGTAGCCGAGTGGCCTAAGACACGTGCAGTAGATATTTACAGTTAGGCACAGTCGAGGTCAGCACTTGGATGGGTGACCGCCCTCCAGATAAGACCACTGAGTCCAGATACCGAGGATAATGCGGCGGGGGTTCATTTCCCACTTGGGGGCAATACACTGTCCTCACCCTGAGAGTCACAGGGAGGTGGTTAACATCTGTTTCTAACATAGCTCCTGGTCTTCCAAGTTGGAAGGTGGGAATAGTGCAAGTAACTCTAATCTGTAAAAATGTTCACATTACTTAAAAAAGGTAATGACCCTGTATAACAAGATACCAGAGAACTACATGCAACAAAGTGGAAGCGATAGCCCAAGATATGAAGAGCTGAAGCAGGCTGGTTAATGTGGCCAAAGATCTACAAGGTTTGTAGGGCTAATAGAAAAAATAATTATATTGTTTGAATCAAGGTTTTCAATGTCTTTTGTGATGGTTCCAGTTTTTTTTTCATGAATTTGTTTCTATATATGTAAAGACCCAAGAAACCAGTGGGTAGTTGCTTTACAAGGAATTGGAAATGTTATTATGAAAGTTATAATCACATTTACTAGATTCTATTGTATCCAATTGTTAATATCAATAAAAAGATAAATTAAAAAAAAAAACCTTGATACATAATTATTTATTTTGGGCTGAAGAAAATCTGAATGATATCTCACAGTTAAACATTTCTAAAAAAATAATGAATTAATACTTGTATGAAATATTTTGAATTCTCGCTAAATCTCATTGCTGCCTATCTATAACGCGTAATATTTTCAGAAGCCTAGATGGTTTGTAGGGAATCTAATGGGAAGCAAGGTGAGAGACCAGTGGATTCGAATGGTTTTGTAGGATACGTAAGTATTTGGTTTGGGCTAAATCAGCACCATACGGAACATTATGGATTTTTTTTGTATTAATAATTTTTTGAAGGATTTTGGATTCCAAGGATTGGATACTATGTTTTAGAAGAGCCCCTGATCTCAAATCCCTTTTTCCAAATAGGTTTAATTCATGTCCTGTAAATGAATCTTTTGTAATCATTCTTAGAGCTTTGTCAAGTAAATGTTGATAAAGTCGAAAAAAAAATAGCAGTCTTTTTTCGTTTTAGTAAGCGGATTTATGTGTGTGGTATCTCAACGATTTATTTCTTATTCCTGGTTAAACCAAACATCATAATTATACCTTTTTTCACTCAACTAATTATCTAAGTTCCTTTCTAATCATCCGTAACCTCGAAGGTTAAAAAAGATTGCCTCTTGAACTGACTCCATTGGTATTCGACCCCCTTGAGGTAGCAGAAAAAATAGCTTTGCCATTCCTGGTGGGAGAGAGGCTCGGTTTTATTAATGTTTGTATTAGGACTTTATTTATAATACTTTTTTTTAAATTTAATTAATTTTTTTCTTGAACTACAGTCAGAAGTAATCTTTAGGATGCTTCAAGATCTGCTGTTCAAGTTCTGTCCTCCATCGCAAGGATAACCACCTGCTCACTCCTGCTTGTATACACACACAAACTTATGTTATTTGTGTGTGTACATAAGTTATTTTATGTCGTTACTTTTGTTTACAGCAATGGAATGAATGTACATATTATTTTCTCTGTCATTTATTGTCCTTGATTGTGGCAGTTGTTAACATTTGTCATTAATAATATATTTCTAAAAAATAATAAACAGGATCAACATTAAGTAGTATAGTTATTAGATCTTATAACAAACTTTCGGATCATTACAACTACTTCAAAGCTTCTAAGATTCAACTGACGCCTCCAGAAGTTGCTATAAACATTCAAAATCTCGTTAAAATTGAGCCAAAACCGGACAGGAGATATTGTGCATTGAAGTTTCAACACCAGTTATGACCCTTGACATCGTTAAAACTTCCCACTTTACGTTCGGAATTTCATTAAACCCTTGAAGGTAATTTGAATTGTCCCTTCGCTCATTCTTCATCTAGGCCCTGTTCCATCAATCTGCCTGATTAATGTCTTTTCTCTCAGGAGCCCTAGTGGTAACGCCCGAGTAGAGCCATTAAGAACTAATCCAAGAAATGTGTAGCCGTCTTTCTCTTTGGAGTATTTGTGCCAGGCTAGTGTGGAGGAATAATTACCACCAACTAAAAAGCCTCCAGCTACTTAAAGGATATCACTACTGATTAAAAAAGCGATGGAGTTGGGGAATGAAAAGAAATGAAAGACAATTTTTCTTTTCTACCCATTTACAAATGGGTGATTTTTCAGCTATTTGTTGATAATCCTAATTCCTAGATATATACCTCTCCACACCCCTCCTTACATAAACCCAACCCAATTTCGCGTTACTTTGTTTATAGTGAATTTCAGTCATTATATTACAAAATTATAATAGTGATTAGTGGAAAGACTGTTTCCATATATTTCAAAAAGAGATTGTTTTACAAATAACCGTATATAATCTATACTATATTATAAAAGGACAAACCATTTTTCGTTTGTGATCACTAACCACGAAAACCTCTGAAGTGGAAATAAGAAAATATAAAACACAAAATCAATGTTGAATTAATAATACATTAAATCAGAATTAATATAATGCTGCATCACAAGAATGTTAACTTCTGATAAATTGTTTGATGTTAGAGAAGTAGAAATAACAAATTATAAATATATAAAACACAGAATCCTTGTTGAACGATATGATGTTAATTTTTGCTATATTTTCTCAAGGGAAGTTTAAATAAGAAAATATGAAACTTCTGATATACTTTATCTCATTCATTTTTAAATCGATGTGTTTTATTGCATTAGTAATATTAATCTAATTAATCTTCTTAACTTTTGTAACACTTTTACACATTAGGGAAGAAGAAATAAGAAAACATCAAATTATAAAGCACTAAATCCACTATGAAACACATGTTGTTAACTTCTGTTTCACCTACATTTTTTTTTATTTTTTTTTTTTTATAGAACTTTTATTGAGTAATTATTACAATCTGCCACAAACGTGGGAAATAATTAATATAGATGGCATGTGATTACATTCACACATTATGTAAAAAGAGAAAAAAAAAAAAAAAAAAGAAAGAAATATATATATATAAAATAAAATAAATAAAAAGATAACAGAAAGAACTTCCTATACATATAATTAAAATGAAATAATAAAATAAAACATTGAGTAAGTAAAAATAAATAAATAATAAAAATAAAGATAAATTAAATTAAAAGCATTAAAACTACATTCATACTTTATTTACAATACACACTCATCCTAAGGATCTCCCAACCAACCCTGCCCCTCCACTCATGGAAGGACAGGCCCGGCACTGAGAGGTCCCAGCTCTTCTCTCTCAGCTGCGTCACTGGTGTTAAAGAAAACCCAGTGGAGGCTGAGTGAGAGCGCAATGTACTTTCACTCAGGGCATTTTTACATTTAAGAAGACTAAATATCAATATAACACACTAAACAACACAACCCCAGTTGAAACTGTAGAAATGAGTGTTTACATGTGAGGTTATAGAAAAGAACTATCGATAAATGTAAACTCGACGTGAAGCGTAAGGATGGAACTGGTCGGTATAGCGTTGGTCAGGTCGGTGTACTGGAGCCTGAAAGGATACCTGAATTAATTTATTGAAAACTGCTAATATGTGTATACTAGTGAGGTTTGAAAATTGACCGATAGGTGGCGAGCGCATTCTACACGACATATAACAAAGTTACGGTGTTATATAAAGCTTGCAATCAATAATAAAATTTACATATATTCAATTAAATTACTAAAATAAATTTAGACATGTACTCGTATTGCAACGTGTTGATTACAGTGAAGTTTAAAAATCGACCAAACTGTTGTTATTCCGCATATAGTTTACAATGGTAATACCATTGAACCCATACGTACCAAATTTTAACTACAGTTCTTCATAGTTACATGAAGGTTTAGCAATAATAAAAATTTAAGTATACAATGTTGAGTCGCAGAAACTAGGTTTGCCACAATGCCTCATACATTTATGGTTAGAAACTAAAATCCTACCAAATAAAACCAATAAAATTATTTGTGCCAATAATTATTATAAAATCAAAATTTCAGTCCTTTGCATATTGATCTTGTGTGTAAAAATATGATTCATTGGCCATTAGTTGTAAGCACTGATAATGGAGTCCGTTATCTGCAAGAGTTTCTTAATAGGCTCAGTCCAACTGGATTACCGACTCACAGATTAAGATTAAAAATCGGATGTCTAATTAAGTAATTACGTAACCTTTAACTGCTTAATCAGTGCAATTTTAACCAGGCTAAAAATTACTGCTATGCGTGAAAATATCATTGAGGAAATAATGCTTATTAATTGCATGCTACAATACAATATATTTATCGATGAACAACTAAAACTTTAATTATAACTTAAAAATTATCTAAGTTCTTTACCTATGAGAGCGGACGAAGCTGCGACTAGGATGCTAGTAAAATATAACGTAGAAAAAATAAAAAGATTATTACCTAACTTTAAACCACTAATCGAAGACAAATAGTTGTATTTTTCTACTCGATTAAAACTTCAATTTCAAAGATATAAAAAGTTATATTAAAGTTTATTTAAGGCCTCTTTAAACGTTATTTCCACTCCTTAAACTATAGTTGATGAGAAAACAGAAAAACAGTAAGAAATTCCATTATTTTTATGTCTTATGAGCTAATAAAGGTAAATGTTTATGGGTCCTAAGCATCAAACGATAGATAATAAAACTCAGTATTTTTATGTTATCGTTTAATTTCCATCAGGGTATGAATAAATTGATGCTATTGTTTTGTTTTTATGGCAAAAAAAAAACTGCTGATGGTTTTTATTGCCGTTTTATTTGAACTTCATTATACTTTATGCATTGTTACAATTACAACAATATTTACTTCACCCTACTAACTGTAAATTTACCTTAATAGTTTTTTAAATTGTAGCAATAAGCAATATTAATGTAATTCTCCCATATAAATTATAAAATTATACTAAAATAGTTAGCTATTTTTTGAAATTAACATCGGTACACAATATAAAATACACCAAGTAAATATAACGATAATTTCCTTCCTTCTACATATTTCCTCATCCTCTATTCCTATCTTTCTGATAGAGTATTCAAAATTAACCACAATTCTACATACTCAACCATCTTTCCTCAGACTGCTGGTATTCCTCAAGGTAGTATCCTCGGGCACATTCTTTATACCGTGTATACAGCTGATATCTCATCTTATCCTAACACTATCCTCACAACCTATGCTGATGATACAAGCGTGTTATCAGTCAATGATGATCCATTTGCTGCATCCCTGAGACTCGGCATATATCACTTCCCTTGAAGAATGGTGTCATAACTAGAGAGTTAAGATTAATCCCAACGATTTCCAGGAAATAACATTTACTCTGCTTCAAAAACCTACCTCATCCTGTCCTGTATCCTTTAATGCTGTACCGCTAAAAAATGTGTAACGATTACGATACCTTGGATTTTATCTGGATCAATCTTTATTATGATTGAAAAGACAAGAAGCTGCATTTTAAATGAAATGAAATGAAAAATAAACATTATTCTGGGACAGAATGTCCCCTAAGAATAATTAAAATGCATAATAAAAGGTACAATTGTCTGGCTGAGATTAGTTAGAAATCAGCAAGTCAGTAGTAAAAATTAAATTATGAGAAAAAAAAGAAGAGAGAAGAAATAAAAAAAAACAAAAAAATAAAAATTAATAGTAAGTAAAAAATAAATAAATAAAAACTACTAACAGTAAAAATTTTAACACACTTATGTACATTTACATATTATTTACATTTTTGTAGAATATTAAAGATTGAGGAGATGGATAAATAAAAGATGTTTAAGAGAAGTTAAGGAAGAGGCTTTGCGAATATGGATAGGTAAGGAATTCCAAACAGAGGTAGCACGGATAACGAAGGATTTTTCAAAGGAGGCAGTTCTATGTGAGGGGGTATATAGGTTGGGAGGTTGGGATCTTGTATTCAGGTGGTGAATGGAGGAATGCAGAGTAAGTAGGTCTAGGATATAGGAAGGTTTATTGGTTTTTAATGACTGGAATAGGAAAGTGTCGAGGAAGTATTGCCGTCGAAAATCGTCAAGATACGTGAGACCGTCTGTCGACCCTAAAGATAAATCTTATGAAGCAATTCATTAGTCACCTTATCCTCATTTCGACTGCTACAACACTTACTTGTCAAACATGTCATTTTTCTTCATTTTAAACCGCTTATTTACTAGATGTATTCGTAATACAGTTGTAAATTTCTATTAATAAAAGAATAAAAAAAAAAATTTAAACTTTCATTGGACCTGTAATACAGTCATACAGTAATACAATCATCAAATGTAACAGAATATACAATAATAATGGCACGGGTTGGCATGAGAGAGACAGCACCTAGCAAATTCCAGACCTTCAGCTAATTAAAAGTGTTACTCAAGGAGATCTCTCATCCAGCTCCTTTTTAGCCGATGGCGTGCTACATTAGGGATTTCGTATGTTGCCATATTTTTTACTAGTCTGTTTACTTGTTCAGACAATTCGTGAGTAGGTAAGTCATCATACTTCCCTAAGTAAGGATACTTAGGGAAGAGAGTTCGTTATTAGTCTTAAACATTTTGATTGACTTTTTTGGATTTTCCGAATATGTGTCCGTAAAATTGGCATACATAAAAGTTTTAAGTAAAAAGTGAATACGTTGCGCTTCTGTCTGAATGGTATATCATAATAAATTGATATTATTTCTAGTTCATAACTTCCAATTTATTTATTTTTTTAATTTTACTGTCTATATAATATATCTTTATCATAACCTTCATTTTTCAGTACAAATTTTAAAATTTATTTTAGGAGTCCGAGCAAGGAACAGAGCCTGTAGCCCACAGGGGACGGGACAAGGATAGGAGGCGTACTAATCCTACTGGACCTCTGGGTATACTCTCTGAATATATTTGTTTGTACACGAGTACCTGCAGGAGGATATAGATAAAAACCATCTATATTCCTTTGATACATTAGTACAACTAATGTTAATTAGTTATAATAATATAATAAAAATATTAAAAAGGTATTCCATACCATATAAGTATAAAAAAATAAGCCTCGGTAAAATTGAAATGCTAAATTTGAGAAAAGAAAAAATGGTTGGCACTTGCATGTCATTAGCACGTCGTAATATACAATATATATATATATATATATATATATATATATATATATATATATATATATATATATATATATATATTCTCAGTGAAGAGAGAAGATTTCCCTGGTTCGGATACGAGCTCGGTGGCCTAGTGGATAAGGCGCCACGCTAGAGGTGGAGACTTGGGTTCGAATCCCAACCGGGGTCAAATCTTTTCTCTTCAAAAATAAAAAATATATTTAAAAAATATTTATTAAAATGAGAATTATTTCATAATTTATATATATATATATATATATATATATATATATATATATATATATATAATAAGAGTTTTATTCAAATGATTTAACAGTTAACAATTGCACATATTAAATATTGTTACATGTTTCGGTAATAAAACAATTTACACTACATAGTCAGCTGAGCTTAGCTAAAATAGTTATAATTTGGACTGCATTTATTTTAACAGTAGGAAAAATACTAAAAAAACCTACAAAATAAGAAAAACAAGAGATTGATAAAAGCAAATACATAATACAATTTACTAAACTAAAATGTATAATTTATTAACTTTTTGTACGTTAAAGTTAATCAATATTTTGGATAATTAACTTATATATTATTTGTGTTCCAATAAATTTAATTTCAGTGAAAATAACTTTTGATTGTCTTTTTAGCAAAATATTGTTATCGTAGTATGTGGTTTGTACGTTTGTGTATGCATCTTCTTAAGGATTGCTTGTTATAATTGCCTATTATTTGAATTATTGGATTTCCTGAATTGTTTGTAGTGTTGAAAACGTTTCTAGTCTGTGTGTGAATAAATTGTTTAATAGTCTGAAAATCTAATGTCGGTTATTTTTGTGTATCTGAGGTAGTCATTTATTATTCTCTTGCATCTATTTTGCACCCTTTCAATTTTTTTACAGTTTGAGTCACAGGTGTAGTTCCATACGGGAGAGACGTACGTCAGTAATGGTCTTATGATTGATTTATATAGAATGATTTTGTTTTTGATCGATCGAGCTATAGCACTTATAAGTTTGTTGGCTTTGTCACATTTGTTATTTTTATGAGGTGTGAATGTCAATCCTTTATCTAGTTCCAGACCAAGGTAGGTAGCAGTTTGAGTCCAAGGGATTTGAATATTTCTTTAGATAGATATGTTTTGGTATGTTGGGCCTTATTTTTGTAAAAATTATTGCTGTTGCTTCTTGTTAGTTTATTATTATTTTCCATTTTTTATAATATTTATTAAATCTGGAGTACAATGATTTTCAACTTTGGAGATGGAGGTAGAAAGGGTCAGGTAAGAAACCTTTGGGTTTTCCGTTCCTATTGAAAACAAATTTCTAATGGGACTTTAATCTCGTAAATGTTTACAAAAATCTGGATTGGTTTTGAATCATTTTATTATTTCTAATGATTCATAAATGTTCAATTTTAGGTTATTTTCTACTTGATGTATTAATTTCTATGATGTTTTTTGATGTATTAGTGGTTATAAGGTAACCATAAATTCACGAAAGACACAGGAGTGAAACTAATATATCAAGTAGAAAATAGTTTAAAATTAAATCAGGAAATCACAAAAAATAATTAAATCGTTCAAACCACTCCTGATTTTTGTTTAAATTTACCAAATAAATATTTTCAAAAGTTCAATCATAAATTTGTTTCCCATGGAAACCGCGAAAACCAACCAGTATAAGGAAAGTCCCAAAGGTTTAACTTACGTAACCCTTTCCACCTCCCGAGATTTTTTTAGTTTAATTTGCCTGATACATACTTCTTATAGCCCCATATTAAATTTGTTTCCAGCATGAACGAAAAACCAACCTGTTGCATGAAACCTCTGCTGTAGGTCCTGGTATCATTAAGAAGTACTTTTGGTTTTGCCTCCTAGTGAGTAACAATATATTTGATTTTTTGTCTCACATTTTTAAAAATTTAATATACATAATCTATATATATATATATATATATATATATATATATATATATATATATATATATGTATGTATATATATATATGTATGTATATATATATATATATATATATATATATATATATATATATATATATATATATATATATTACTGTTTTTAAAGACGTGTGAAATATTATTCCAGTGAATAAGAGGTTAAGTCGATTTTTGACCAAAATGAGTTAATAATGACTATAGAAAAAAAAATCGTGGAGGTTTTTCTTCATAGTGAATAAGTGTTTAAATAATTTGTTTGTTTTAAATAAGTATGTTAAAAAATGAACATCTTACTTTGTTAAATATGATCTATATAACGAAGTGCTGATGTTTTGAAAATGTAGTATGTTTTGGAACTGATGATGAATGTTTAACATTTGATACTAGTTTTCAAATAAAAAAATAAAATAAAAATAGTGGCAATTAATTCATCGACCCTAATTGAATTGATCCTTTTATAACATCCTGCTTCCCTCAGGTGAATAATTACTTTATTTATTTCTCTCATTTTTTTTATTTATTTATCTTTGACAATACATATTTATTTACTTAAAATATGTGGGGAACGAGAGTTTGAAAAGGATTCCTAAAATAAAACATACCATTCAGTGTATTAGAACCTAACTCAAGACTAACAAAATCCCATAAGCCTCTGATAAGCTGAGAGTAAAGGAGATAGGTTTATAAAAGGCCTCATTGATGGTGTTTCACCAAGACTAAAGCTTCCGCCCTCTGAGTACTTCCGGTGACAAATTAATTAACAGTTTAATTTAACTGTCCATTAATTAACATCCTCTTACACAGGCCACAATAACGAATAGGTTTGCGCCCCAAACAGCAGTTCCTTTGTGTAGATCCACTGAAACATTATTGTTCTTCATTTAATCATCCACTTAGTAATATAGGTAGAATAGTCAATTGGGGAAGTAGGAAGAATTATAATTTATATACATTATATATATATATATATATATATATATATATATATATATATATATATATATATATATACAAGTTAAGTTCGCTCAGAAGAAAAACATAAAAAAAAAAAAGGAAATTAGGGAGCTGAATAACACTCACGAGTACTGGAAAAAGACTGACTTTATTATCTAGCAATCCTCTTTATATACATTCTGGTGGTTGTTTGGGATTAAGTTGGGAATTAGGATGTATATTATTCCCCTATACACCTTAACTCCCCCCCACCAGTTTACGAACAATCCTCGTAAACTCCTACACAGGCCAAACAACCAACCGCATTAAAATATACAAAAATCAATGTTACAAATAATTACACAAATAAACAAAAACACTTTTGTCCTTAACTTAAACTTTCACCATGCTTTGATAGATCTTTACATATCTCCTTCAGTACAAAACTAAAATACAACAAACAGCAAAAAAAAACTTTTACACTTCTTCTAATTTTCTTTTTTACATTATCTACTATTTACACAAGTTCCTTTGCATAGAAGAGAGGATACCCCTCGAACTTCGTCTAATGACCACAAGAAAGAGTAATACGAGAACGATCAAAACGAGTGAGAATAATAAACGGTAATAATAAAACACAAGAAAAATTAACGATAATCAACTAGAAACGACTCAGTGCAACAAAAGAAACGAGAACAACCACTTAGCGTATAAAACGATAGAAACGAAATAACTGATAGAAACAAGATAAACGAGAAACGAAAAAATTACTTTAACGGGATCTTTAGTTGTTCCAGATGCACCGTCCTTCGCTTCCGGGGATCTTGCATACTCTGAATGGTGACAACATTATGTTCCCGAATGGCAACGACTTTAAAGGGCCCATCATAACGTATATCTTCCTTGCTCCGGTTCGACACTACCTTCCGGTACACAATAGTTCCAATTGCGACCCTTTCCATCCTATCGTGAACTCTGAGATTCTCCCGAGTCACCCTCCTACTTTTTTCCTCACTGAGCCTCTTACGCGCTCTCTCCCATCTGTGTCCAAGTGCCACTTTGTTTGCCACCAACGTCTCCGCGAACTCCTCATCCACTACTGCCCCGCGGGTATCCCTCCTACGTTCTCGAAGACCAAATAGCATTTCAAATGGCGAAAAACCCGTAGCTGTATGAATGGAATGATTGTACGCCACTATTGCCTTAGGCATTGCCATACCCGCCTCGATCCCCTTTTCCGCGTAAAAAACGCGAAGGTGGTCCCCCAGCGTACTGTGTAAGCGTTCGACCGCCCCTCGGCCCTTCGGGTGTCCTGGAGTATTCAGATGCCATGCCACATCTAACTTCCGCATCTCCGACCTGACACTGGCGTTGTCAAATTCCCGGCCCCCGTCCGAAGTTATCCTCTCCGGTACTCCATAAAATTGAAACCAGATTCGGAGGGCGTCAAGGACCGCCTCAGCCGACCTATTCTCTACCGGGTATGCCAACGCTATTTTACTAAAAATATCTAAGACAGTTACCCATTTATAACCTTTCCATGTGAAAGTGTCTATTTGTAAGTCTGTCAGTGGTCCTATTGGTGTTTCCGTCTCTTCCGGTCTCCCGGTTGGAGGGTGTCGATCATATTTCGTCCTGTTGCAAATTTCACATGATTGTATCACCTCCTCTATCGTCTTCCGCATTTTCACCCAAAAATACTTCCGCTTTAGTGCCTGTAAAGTCTCCTGTACTCCCCGGTGATTTATTTTGCCCTGGTGATACGCTACCGTGACCTCCTTTTGCCGATCCACCTCCTTTACCGTTTCCACCATAAGCTTACACCGTACAAACGTCCTGTCCAGCCCTATCCTCTCCGTCCTCCACAACCGTTTCACCTTCTCCCACACAACCGCATTTCCAATATACAAATAAAAAGTTTTCCCCGGTCGAGACTCATCTTTTAGAACTTTACTAATCATTTCTTCCGAAACTCCTGGTTCCGACCAAACCGTGGTTATATGAAATCTCCCCTCCCTTCTATACTCAGCTTTTGTCAGTCCTGTAGTTTTCGTTTTCCAAATTATCTGGTTATGTTTGTCGTTAACGATGTCCTCAATTTCTTCCATCTCTACTGATCTATCCCCCTCCGAACTGTCCTCTCGTACTGCTTCCCCTTCGTCTTCCGTTACTTCTGACTCCCGCTCCCCTTCTCCTTCCGGTGTCCACTCCCGAATAAAGCGCTGTATCCCTCCCGAATACTCCCCGGCTTCCTGCTCTATTGCATTTACTTGTAAAGCCCGCGATAGCCAGTCGGCCACAATATTCTCCTTTCCCGGCTTATACACTACCTCCATATTATATTGATTCAGGAACTCCTTCCAACGGGTGACACGCGCCGAGGATTCTTTTAACTTCCCTACCCACATTAGGGGACGGTGGTCCGTGTGAACTTTGAATTTCCGCCCGAACACATATGGCCTGAAGTGCTCGATGGCCCATACTATTCCTAGCAACTCCCTCTCCAACGCGCTATATCGCGCCTCCGTATCTGTGAGTCGCCTACTAGCATATGCCACCGGTTGCTCCCCTTTTTCGCCCTCCTGTGACAGTACGGCCCCCAATGCGTATTCACTTTCGTCCGTCGTAACAGTAAATGTCTTGGAAAAGTCCGGGAACACAAGTACCGGTTCTTTTTGGAGTCTGTCCATGCACGTCCGTATGTTTTGCTCAATTTCCGGGGTGATAACTATTCGTTTTCCCTTCTTCAACAAGTCGTTCAAAGGTACCAGGTGTCGTGCCATTTCCGGAACAAACCGTCTGTAATAGTTAAGCGTCCCAAGTAGTCTCCGTATGCCTCTCACGTCTGTCGGTATGGCCATTCTCCTAATCGCTTCCTCCTTCTTTATGTCCGGTCTAACACCCTCTTTTGAAATAGTATGTCCTAAGATGTTAATTCGGTTTGTCCCAGGATCGATTTTTCTAGCGACAGTTTCAGTCCAAATTGTCTCAAGCGGTCAAACACCCGTCTTAGGTCCTGTACATGTCCTGTCTCGTCTTTACTGAATATCAGTAAGTCGTCCATATACACCTGACAGCTGGCCTCATCCAACCCTCGCAGAAATTCGTCCATCATCCTTTGGAACGTTATAGGGGCGTTTTTCAATCCGAAGGGCATCCTGGTGAATTCATAATGACCCCTTTCGAAGGTGAACGCGGTCTTATGCTGATCTCTTGGGTGCATCCTGATCTGATGATACCCCGCCTTCAGGTCTAACGTGCTAAACACCGTCGCGCCACCCAACCGATCCAGTATATCCTCAAATCTCGGAATGGGATACTTTTCATCTACCGTATTCTCGTTCAATTTCCGAAAGTCCACCACCACCCTGTACTTTTCACAAGTTCCCTCTTCGCTCTTTTTCTTAACCGCCCATAAGGGACTGTTATATGGGGAGGTACTATCAACTATAATACCCTGACTCTTTAAACTCTCCAATTCCTCCCTGATGTGCTGGCGCAACGCCTGGGGATACCTTCTTTCCTTCACGAATGTCACCCTGTCTTGTTTTAGCGGGATCTCGTGCACAGTCTCCCCTGTCACACTCAGTATTTCCCCTTCTTTGAAAAAGATATCGGAATACTCGCCTTTTAATGACTGCCGCCAATCTCCCTTCCGCTTGATCACCCCGACCATAGCTCGTCCTCCTTCTCGATCCCTCTCACATGTGTAAACCTTTTTCCCAATACGGACCACCCATCGATCGCCATTCCCCTTAATCCTGGTCCCTACCTTTCCTAAAAGGTCACACCCGATGATACCCCCGTATTCGCGGGGCATGTCTTCCACTACGTGCACCGCTAGTTTTTCTTTCTCCTTCCCCCACCTACTTAATCCGATCTCCGCTTCTCCCCTCTACTCTACAGGGCCCACTCAGCGTAATTAATTTACAACTACACGGTTGTACTCGGGGTATCCTCTCCTCTTTACATAAATTTCTTATAACCTCTTTACACATTATTGTATTCGAGCTTCCCGTGTCAACCAGACACCACACACCCCCTTCGCAATTTTTATAATAGGCAACCCTCCACTTATACTCTTAACACTATTTACCACCACTCGGTTGCCCCTCTTTGTGCACTCACCTCATACCTCATCGTGCGCTCTCCTCTCCGCCGCCGTCCTTCGCTCTCCGCTCCTCCTGTCGCTTCTTCCTGCCTGGCGTGCTCCTACTCCTGGTTCCCCTTCTTCATCTCCTTCCGTCTCCGAAGTCTCCGATGATCTCGTGGATTCCGACGGACGTCTACTTCTCCTCCATACTCGCTGGGCATTTACCTCCATCGGCTCCCCCTGGTTCGTTCCCCTACGTCTGTTGATGTAGGGGCACTGTCTCGCGATGTGACCTTCTGTGCCACATTCGAAACACCTTGTGCGGGGACATTGCGCTACCAAATGACCCGGTTTCCCGCATCCATGGCATTTTCTTTCTTCTCTCCTCCACGTCTTCTTATCCGTTCCTTGCCTTCTTTCCCGCATCATCGGACGATCCCGACCTCCGAAATCCGTTTCCCTTCTTCTCCATGGGTCTCCTCGTGGTTGCGAGCTTCTAACTCCGTCGGTCCGTTTGTAGGTGACCCTACTCCATCCGTCTTCCTTCCGAACTTCTTCATCTCTAGCGCTGGAGTCCACCATTTCTCTTGCACACTCCACGAAAGTCTTGTCCCTCGGAAGCCCTTCCTTTTTACCTGTCTCCTTTGCAAGCTGAACTTTTAGTATGGTTGATAGAAACGCCATTCTCGCTTCCACTTCCGCTGCTTCTGTCGTCTCTTTCATCTTCTCGGTAATTTTGTTAAAATGAGCCAACAGCGATCCCGCATATTGCCCATTAGACTGATGGGGCCTCCTTGCTTCCCGAAACATTCGGAAGATGTCCTCTTCCGGGGTCCAACGACCGCCCCCGAACGCCTTCTTGAGTCGATCCTTCACCACGACCCATGGTGTGTCTTCATCCGCTTGAATTACGTTGAGTATGCCGCGCTTGACTCGGCATACTAACGCTGCTCTTAGTGCGCAGGCATCCACTGGATCTAGAAGATTCTCGCCCATCTTTGCTTCTATTCTAGCCATCACTCTATCTCCTCCTTTTAAGAAGTGATTCAGCTCCCCAGTCTCTCCATCGTACCTCTCGATATCAGCTATTGCCCTCCTTAAATCTTGCGACATTGCTGTTTTTTGAGCTTCAGCAATTCTAGAGCATTTGCTTGGGCCGCTGCCATATTCGCATGAGCTGCTGCTAAAGTTTCTGGTGGTAGAGGCTGCAACTCGGACTGAACTTCGAACGATGGCGGCTTTAAAATGTTCTTATTTTCCATCCAGAATTTAGTTTAATAATTTGAGAGATAATAAACGTAAGAACAACTTGGATGGTACTGATGTTCACAAAAATGTTTAGCGGGAAAAAAATTTAAAAAAAAATAAACTCACCAAGAGAATATGTTCAAGCGTTCCCGGGTTTCGGCACCAGTTAAGTTCGCTCAGAAGAAAAACATAAAAAAAAAGGAAATTAGGGAGCTGAATAACACTCACGAGTACTGGAAAAAGACTGACTTTATTATCTAGCAATCCTCTTTATATACATTCTGGTGGTTGTTTGGGATTAAGTTGGGAATTAGGATGTATATTATTCCCCTATACACCTTAACTTATATATATATATATATATATATATATATATATATATATATTTTATTTTTGAAGAGAAAAGATTTGACCCCGGTTGGGATTCGAACCCAAGTCTCCACCTCTCTAGCGTGGCGCCTTATCCACTAGGCCACCGAGCTCGTATCCGAACCAGGGAAATCCTTTCTCTTTCACTGATCCATACCCGCGGGCACCCGCAATTGCGATGTACAATTCGGGGATGAATCCTCAATTTGAACATTACTTTAAACGGATCTATTGACGAGCTGTCATATATATATTAAATTATGAAATAATTCTTGATTATTAAATATTTTTTAAATATATTTTTTTTATTTTTTGAAGAGAAAAGATTTGACCCCGGTTGGGATTCGAAGGATTATGGAGACTTGGGTTCGAATCCCAACCGGGGTCAAATCTTTTCTCTTCAAAAATAAAAAATATATTTAAAAAATATTTATTAATCAAGAATCATTTCATAGTGTAGTATATATATATATATATATATATATATATATATATATATATATATATATATGTATATATATATAAAATTCATATTCTCATACCGGACTGAAACGTTTTAGTCTCCTTCAACATTTACTAGACAAACGTTCAAACCTTCCAATTAATCACAAAAGACTCATTTACTTGACAGTAATTTGACCTGTTTGGACATACGGAGTTGAGCTTTGCGGCTTCACTAAACCATCCAATTCATCTCGTATCTGATCGGTGGGAGACTAGTAGATAGGGGAAAGTATCTATTTGGTTTAACTCAACCATGAAGGAATTGAAACATGTAATTTTATTTATTTACATATATTAAAGATTATATAGTCAAGATATTTCGTAAACAAATACTATTAAATATTTTTTTTTTTTAATAATAAATAACCATAAATAAAAAAGGTTAATATTGACGCATGGCTCAGAAATAGAACAATCATATCCAACGATCCTGCGGAAATTACAGTGCCAAAAGGATAGCTCGAAAAATATTAGAACTCTCATCTTGAACAAATTAATGAATGAATAGAAAGGAAAAACAAATTTTCCTTTTCGAAAATGAAGAATTTTAATAACGTTTAACGTTAAGAGAAAAACGTGCTTTCAACTGTTCCTTCATCTCAAGACTCTGTCTTACCCTTTTCCCTATCTTATATTTTCATTATATTTATTTAAAAACCTTTATATATTGAAAAAAAAAAGATAATAATAATTGTATCATTCAATTATTTCACCCAATCAAAAATTGTAACGTTAAACTAAAGTATGCGATTGGACATTATTTCTTCAATGATATTTAAGTAAAGCAAATTGTAACCTGGTTAAAATTGCGCTGATTAGGTGGTTGAAAATAACGTAAAAATATAATTAGATATCCAATTTTAAATTTTAGTGTATGAGTTGGTAACCCAGATGGGAGGAGAATATTTACTATATTATTTGAGATATTTCGGTTGATTTTCAAATTTCATTGGGATCCTCATATCGTATCAATTTTGTAATAATTTAATTGAAAATAATTGAATTTTATTATCAGTTTCAAGCTTCAAGCTAACTAAATCTAACACATTGTACGAGGTCTGTCCGAAAAATAATGAGAGTGATTATTTTTCCAGTCTTAAGGGGTTTCTATAATGTCAGGTAAACATTCCAACCCTCCCAAGTTGGGGTCCTTGCAGAAGTGCGGTCGTGTCTTGTCACCTTGTCACAAGGCAAAAGGTTCTCCTGAGCAACGTAATGCAATCACATTTTGTATAAAGCTCGCTAAATCAGGTCCAGAAACGGTCGAAATAGTTAGTCCCGCTGAGCAGTGCGGATTAGCAAATCTCGAATCAAGTCAATGTTGATTACTTTTTTTTATTCAAAAGGCATTGTACAAAAATAGTTTGATGGATGCACAGCTAAGCTAAAATCACACCTGAAGGTTACTCATTTTGGAAGCGTTACCAACATCTAAGAAGCCATGACGACGGTTCTAAACACACTTTAAGAAGATGATTTCCAGCACTGCTATAACGAGTGGAAATATCGTTGGAACCAGTGAATTATTTCTCAAAGGTGCTACGTTGAAGGTGACAACATTGAATAGTAAATTTTTCGAATAAAATTATATTGTTTTAGATCACTCTCATTATTTTCCGAACAGACCTCGTAACCTCTTTGGCAGAATGACGCTCGCCACCAATCGGTCAATTTTCAAACTTCACTGAAATCCACATATTTATCGCATTTTGAATAACAATTTAACTCAAAATCTGTAAATTTTAATATAAATAAACCTTTCTTGAACTATGACGATGATTTACTTAAAATATGGTGCCCATTGTAATATGTACAATATGTTTCGTGGTTAGTAATCACAAACGAAAAATTACGTCCTTTTATGTAGTAGTATGGATGAAAACCAGGAAATGCGGAAGGGAAATAATTAGCACAGTAATCTGTAAAGGTGGGATAAGAAAGGAAAGGGAGAAGATAAAGATAGGTTCAACAAAAAAATGAGGAAACATATAACGAAAATAAAGACATAAGAAATGGGAATAGATCAACTTATCGACTGAACGAGTAGCTCTTCAGCTATCCACTAATCACTTAGTTTATCTATCGATTATCATTTAGTCTTATCAGTTTTTTTGTTAATTTTAGCTCTGCAGAAGACCTGCGAAGTAGATCGAAACGTCGCCACTTCATAAAATTCTTTTATTTGGACGTGTATTGTTCTTTCTCCTGACTGTAACACTGATCCTCTTCTTATATTAATAATATCGTTAATCATATAAGGAAATTCAAAGGCTGGATCATAATTAGAAACTTCAATATCGATTAGGCAATAATTAGTAGGATCGATTCTTGGCATGAATAAGGAAGCCTTTATGGGATTAGAGAGCTAAACTCTATTGTGGGGAGGCTGAGGAAAGCTGGAGGCTCATGCAATTCCCGCAGCAGCTCTATATTGCTCAATCTTGAATGATTTTATTATTGGTAAAGTTAGAAAGATCGAAGTGTTAGTGCTGAGTATAGAACTAGATAGAGTAGACATGGATGTGCCTGAGAATGTGTCGTTCCTCCACCACCTGGGCATCTTTTTACTTCAGGGTCTAGTTCCAAACCATCTGTTTTCTGAACTGTTTCGTGGTATTAGTGGTGTTTATAAGTGCTATTCGTTATTATGACTTTAGACTTTTCAATCGTGTGCTATATCAACTAGATCAGATTCATCAGGGGTTTCATGCGGCTGCAACAACCTTAATGATTATGATTGGCCGACTAGTCGCCAATTAGTTTGCCGATCCTTGCATCGGCTGAAATTTTTCAACAGCTGCAATTTTCGCTGTCCTTTGTTATATAGCCGTGCTTACTGAAAAGTTTCCTTTTCAGTAAAGGACAGTTCTACGAAGCTGAATATATTGTCGTATCCAGACCTTTGTAAACCTTTATTACCTATTATTAATTCCTTATTACATCGCATTATCCTAGTTACGCCATCCTTATTTACGCAACTCTTCTCCGAATTTCTAATCTTGTTTACTAGCTCCTGTACTGCAGCTGCATCCTTATCCTTCATAGTCAGCGCTAGCCCGGCGTCTCACGCCTCTTTATCATGTTTACCAGCCTCCTATTCGAAGAATACCTTCCTTGCATTGCATCAGCCACCGCCCTACGCCTTTACTCCCTTTAAATACCCTAAGCCCGAGGCCTCCCTCTCTCAGTCTCCAGTAGCTGCTCTGCTCCTTCACCTCCAGTCAGACTCTATTAGCGTTCCCCCCTTTTTGTCATCTTTAAGGGTTAACTTACCTTGAGTGCTGGGTTACTCTTATTATTGCACTGTAATAATTTGAGACTTTGTACTTTGTACATTTCCAATAAAGGTTCGAAATAGACCTTATCTATTGCCCTGGTGTCAGAAATTAATTATTTGATCCCAGTTGTGCCTACACATTGTAGACACGTTAATATACATATATGAAACAATAAAAAATCGAACAGAATGGAGAGTTTCTAATGTTGTATAACAATGCAATGAAGAATCAATATTTACTTACGAGTGTCACGAAAACGAAACTGTAATTTTAAGAAATAGTATGTTAAGTATTTTCTTTATTCAGTATTGAGAAAGTTATAAAATTGATTCTTTGTTAAGATTAATAATAAAGAGCTTCTATTCCTAGATTAAATAACGAACTGTAAGGCTGAATTTAAAATAAAAAATATTATCAAGAAAAGTCATGATTTCATTTCAATTGCTCAATTTTTTAATTTTTTGTTTTATATATTACTTTTGAAAGTATTAAAATCTGCCTCAAAGAGGCATATCCAAGTAATATGGATCTTATGGAGCAAGTAAGTAATATGGAACTTATGGATCAAATCCATAAGTAATACGGATAGCTTTATGGATCCATTCACACAATATGTATAATAATCGGCCAAGCATATTGGGGTTCAGAAAAAAGTTTTGATTTTCTCACTCTTTATGTTTTTTGAGTCGCTGAACACGAATTTGAAGTTCGCGGGCAAAATCTTGGATGGGAACTTGGTTAGTTAGGCCAATTTCTTGCCAAGATGTAAGATGCCAAGATGCCAAGATGCCAAGATGCCAAGATGCCAAGATATAAGACCTTGGGACATTTCTCAGTTTTGGCTTATATCTAAAAATGAAGCGTTTTTTGAGAACCGTATTCTATACAAAATTAAATTAGACAAAATTTCTAATAATTCATATACTAATCGTTTTTCTGAAAGACAAACCGTTTTGCCGCTAGAGCGCATCTCAATATTGTAAAAATTGCCGGACAGCGGAAATTCCCCTATTTTCAACACAGTTGGCCGTCAACGATGTTGAATTCAGTGAAATAAATTCAGGAATGCAAGAAATATGAAATCAGATATGTATACAGAGTGAGTATCTCTTAGTGTAAAAAAAAAATGGTATCTAAAGAACAGCTTGATCTTCACCTTATTCGGGGAATTCACAGTGTCTTATACTACTTTAACGCTCACCGTTTTTCGAAAAAAACTATCCACAAAACGTCAAATATCACAAAAACTTGTAAATTTAATAAGTTTTCGTATGATATGTTAAACATAATGATTTTGTTTTAATTCCATGAAGAAATTCACTTTTAAAACCGAAAAAACATAGTGTTCTCATTTGGCATACAAATCAGTTACTGTGTAAATAAAACATGATGAAAATCCCTTAATGAAAATGTGCATTTTGAACATAATAAACTCTTCATAGGAATAAAAAACAAAGATAAAAATTATTGTTTAACAGGAAATAAAGGAAAACTGTCACTAAAATGACACCAGATCAGAGGATCTTATGTTATTACATTTATTTATTTATTACTATAATTTAGGATTTATTTTTATTAGATTTTCAATGTAAGGTTTAAAACCCAATGATAATGAATATAGACCTCAATTTAGCAATTAGCTTCTGAATGCAGATGATGTAGTATTTGGTACAAAGTTTAAGTTGATGCCTCTGTAAGTTAGTAATGGTGGAGGGGTTGGTGTTCTGCGTTTTGAAAACATTATACAATTCGTCTTTTCAGTTGAGAATGTCAGATTGTGTAGACCAAATTTCTAAGTTTCTTAGGCAGTTTTGCAATATTCTTTGCATCCTCTCCCGGTCTCTAAACGATAGAAGCAATGCCAAATCATCAACAAACAAAAACGTTTTAATCGTTTTGGGTATAATAGTCGTAACTTTGTTTATGGCTATTGCAAAAAGAACACAGCTTAGGACGCTTCCCTGTGGAATACCCTTGTTCATATTTCTGATTTAAGAAAATTTGTTACCTATTCTGACTTGAAAAGTTCGATTTTGCAGAAAGTTTTCAATCAGCCGGAGAAGACGACCCATAAATCCCCACTCTCGCAGCTGTTGTCTGACGAGTGCTGGATTCAAGTTGACATATGCTTTTTCAATGTCGAAGTAAATGCCGATGCATTCTTTCTTCTCTGCAAAGCTACTCAGTATCTCGTATTCCATAGTTACAAGATGGTCATTTGTTGAGCGACCTCGCCGGAACCCACTCTGTGCGTTTGATAATAAATTGTTCGTCTCCATTATCCATGTGAGACGCTTGAAAACCAATTTTTCTAACAGTTTACATACACAACTTGTAAGTGAAATGGGTCGATAATTTGATGGGAATAGTTTATTTTTATTGCTTTTTAAAATGGAAATTATAACTGCTCTTCTCCAGATCTCTGGAAATTCTCCAGTGCACCAAATACGGTTATACAGGGTTAGGAGAGCATTCAGTGTCTGTTTTGGAAGATTTTTAAGCATGTCATTATGTATGTCATCTATTCCTGGTGCAGTCGGTTTCAATTCATTTAAATTGGCTGTTAGTTCTTCCATAGTAAATGGCATGTTGTATGAATTATCAATATTATAGTCGCTATAGTCCAAATTAACTTCATTTTCTTCTATCTGGTGGGCTTGTTGAGAATATATTTTTGAATAATAGTCTGCGAAATATTCGGCTAAAGTGTTTGGGTCTTGTGTAAAATTTCCATTAATCAATAAACCTGGTTGATAATCTATTTGTTTCCCTGATATGCTTCGGATTTTTTTTTCCAGAATAGCCACGGTGGAGTATTTGTTGATATTGATTCTAAAAAATTTTCCAAGAATCTTTTTTTTTATTTTTAATCATTCTGCGAGCTATTGATCGTTTTTTTTTTTTTTATATTCTATTATATTTTTTTGAGAAGGTTCTTTTTGGAATAATTTAAGGGTTTTTCTTCGGTTATTAATAGCTATTTTGCTCTCGTTATCATACCAGGGGATGTTTCTATTGGCTTTTTTACTGGTTGAGGATCGTGGGATTGAGCATTCTGCTGCAGCCAGGATCGATGATGTAATTTGATCATTTATCAATTCACTGCTACTTCCCTCAGACATATCGGTTTCTGCTATCTGGATACTGCTTTTGAATTTCGGCCAGTCAGACTTTTCCGTAATCCACCTTGGATATCTTTCAACCAGAGTGTTATTATTTGCGAAATCAATGTTCAAGGGGAAATGATCGCTGGAGTTTTGATCCTCGCTGACTTGCCAGTTGAGGTGGGTATAAATGCTAGAAGTACACCAAGTCAGATCTATGCAGGAGAATGAGTGATAGGCTGGGCTCAAGTATGTTGGCTGTCCTGTATTAAGAAGAATAGAATTAGAATTGTCAATGAGTTTTCTAATAGCAGTTCCTCTCGTAGAACTAGTCGAAGAACCCCAGGAAGTGTGATGGCCATTAACGTCGCTCGTAACGATATAAGGAGATGGCAGGTTATTCAGAAGATTGATGAGATCCGTTTCAACAAAATTTTCGGGTGGTAAATATAAATTTAATAGATATACCGGGAAATTTAGGTAGAGTTTGGCAACAATAGCTTGCAAGGGAGTATTGATAGTTAGTATCTCAGACACGACCTTTTATGTACTGCAACCAACACGCCACCACAAGCTCTATTTCCGTCTATGTAGTCATTTCTGTAAATTGTGTAATCTTTTAATTTAAATTGCTTATTTGGTAAAAGTTTACTTTCTTTTATACATATGTCTACAGGTTGATATTTGTTAATTATCAATTTTAGTTCTTCATATTTATTCAAAAGTCCGTTACAGTTCCACTGAATAATAGTTTGTGGTAGTGACATTAAATGAGAAAAACACAAAAAAGAAAAACATAAAGACGAAAGAGTAATAGAAAAAATATAGAAAAACTAAAACTGAAATAGTAAATATTAACTATAATATATGATGATGAATACATCAATTAATTTCCATTTTTTCTTTAGTCTTTGAAGTGCTTCTAGTTTTACTTCTGGTTCGTCTTTGTTTAACTTCTGTCCATTCGCCATGTTGGTTTTGTGTAGAATCAGAGGTAATGATAGTATCAATAGGGGGAGGATCGTTGAGGGTTTAGGATATGGGGACCACCTCACCTGGGGGGAGGGGAATTTGTGCAGATGAGGTTGAAGGTAAGGAAGCGGGAGATGAAAATGCGGGAGAGGAAGATGATGGAAAAGATGACGAGGTTGTAGAAGCGGAAGAGGCTGTGGGATATGTAGATGGAGCAGGGGAAGGAGAGAGGGAAGGAGTGGGGGAAGGAGTGGGGGTTTCGGTCAATTTACTTACGACTGAAGCGCTGACCGGGACGCATTTAATAACATCAATGGGCTGCTTAAAAACAGTTTGCTTAGTATATATTTCTTCAGTTTGGACACTAACACTTTTTTTATTATTTTTTAAAACATTAGAAAATGAAATATTTACTGAAATCGGGTGTAATGTCTCGTATTTCTTTTTTGCTGCAAAATAAGTAATTTTTTCTGATTCTTGAATACTTTTAATTTCTTTTTCTTTTATAAAAATAGGACATACTTTTGAAAAAGAGTCATGTTGACCCATACAATTAACACATTTTACAGGGCCACTGCATTCCGTGCCCTCATGTTTAGTTTTGCCACAAAACCTACATAGCGCCTCTTCTTTACAAGCTGTTTTAACATGGCCGAATTTTAAACATGAATAACAACGAGTGGGATTTGGTGTAAATTGTTTAATTTCCACATTATAAAAACCTATTTTAATTTCTTTCGCCAAGTTGGGGTGTTAAATGTAAAAAGATAATTGTGACTATTGAATTTTTCACCATTTTTAAAATATTTCATTCTTTTTACATCCGCTACGTTTTGTGGTTTTAGTTCTTCTTTTATTTCATCTAAACAAACGCAGTCTAAATCAGGACACCACGCGCGGCCTAGACTTCTATTTAATTTGAAATGTGGTTCCACTTTAATTTTTAAATTATATAACATATTGCATTTTAAAATTTTATCAGATTGTATTTTTGAAAAAGTTTCCACTAATAATGTGCCATTTCTTAATTTTTTTATCATTTTTACCTCACCTACTAGAGAATTTATTCCTTTATAGATCAAAAAAGGTGAAACCTTTTTAAAATCAACACATTTCCCTCATCATCATTTTCCTCTCTACTAACAATAAAAAATTTAACACATGATTGATTAGTGTCACTATTAGTTTCAGTAAGGTTTTTAAATTTTTCTTTTTTCATCTTGCGAGGAGGAGATTCAGCCATAATGGCTAATGAATATTAATAAGAAGAAACACAATTTAATAATAAAAGAAAATAAACGAGAGAGAAAAAATATAGAACAAAAGCGCTATACAATAAATAAAGAAAAAAGTAAAAGTTCAGCTCTTATCTGAGTAGTTGTTCGAGTTAATCCTCGGCAGCTCCACAACACACGTCTTCACTCTACCGATTCTAAACACAAACTCCTCGCCCTGTATATATCTCATATGTATGGTATATGTGTATTATAGCTCATGTCATGTCAGGGCCGGCGAGAGCCAACCCGGGCCCCGGGACAAGTATATTTGCCCGGACCCCTCAACTCTCCCCGCCCCCTCACAACATCATCCAAAAAATACAATTTATTTTTTTATTAATAAACTGCATTGTTTGATTAATTTTATAATACGATAAATCGCTATAGAATCGTTTATAAAAGGTAACATTTCAAAGAGGTCACCTTAGAACAGCCTCCCAAAGAATTCTGGCACCGAGGGTTTTGCCCCCACCCCTCTGCCCCTCTCAGTGACACTGGCTCATGTATACTTAGTCTGGCACGTTTGCCTATATTTTGAATCGTTCTAAAGGCAAAACGGTTGGTTCTATAAAAAAAAAACACTTTACAAATCAACAAATGTAGGAAATTATATCTACCTTAATTCTATGTAGTCTAGTCAATGAGTGCTGAAATTAGGGGTGTAGAGTGTATGGAATATGCGATAATTTTTGAGTTCATTGCTTCATTAGGAATAGTTGGAAGGTAAACATACTAAAAGTCCCCGCCGCTAGGGGGTGAGCTAACGGTGGGGGGAAGGGTTTTGGTGGTTCCATTTTTTTGGTTTTTCGATAATATTTCGAAAACTGTTGACTCTAGAGAAATATGTTTCAAATAAACATCAAAGCAAATTAAAATTATTATAAAGTTTATTATATATAAATTTGTCGTAATTCTAACCGTTTACGAGATATACGTTATTGAAAATAGGTGATTTTCAGGAAAAAACAAATGTCACCTCACTTTTTGTCAAACTTTTGCTTCTATTACGTTCCACAATCGTTTCTCAGAAATATCGTCAAAATCAAAATTGTAGAACAATAAATTTACATTAATTTCATATATACGTGTTTGGTATTTGCTTCAAATGTTTAACAAAAAGTGAGGTAAATGTTTTTTTTATTTCTAAAATTGTCGATTCTTAATAACGTATATTTCGAAAACCGTTGAAATTTCTACGGATACGTACATAATTAATTTTATGGGAAATTTAATGAGCTTTAATTTTGATCTGCTACATATTTTTCTAGAGTCCACCGTTTTCGAGATATAATCGAAAAACAAAATTGGAACCTTCTCCCCTCCCCCACCTTTAGGTCACCCCCAGGGGCGGGGACTTTCAGTGTGTTTACCTTCTAACTACTCCTAACAAAGCTGTAAAGTCAAAAATTATCGCTTATTATATGCACTCTACACCCCTCATTTCGGCACTCTTTATCGGGGGTCACCATTCTCTGAAAAACACGTTTATTGATACTCATTCTGAAACTAATTGTTCTATCCAAAATTTCTATCTTTTATCTGAAAGCTCCTTAAATTTACTATAAGAACGTATATATGAAATTTGTCCCAATTTTGTTTTTCGATTATATCTCGAAAACGGTGGGCTTTAGAAAAATATGTAGCCGATCAAAATTGAAACTCAATTAATTTCCTATAAAATTAATTATTTAAGTATTCGTAGAAATTCCAATCGTTTTCGAGATATACGTTATTTAAAATCGACAATTTTAGAAATAAAAAAAACGTTTACCTCACTTTTTGTTAAAAATTTCAAGCGAATACCAGAAACGTATATATGAAATTAAAGTAAATTTAATGCTCTACAATTTTGATCCTGAATTTTTTTCTGAGAAACGATTGTGGGACGTAATAGAAGCAAATGTTTGACAAAAAGTGAGGTGACGTTTGTTTTTTTCCGAAAAACACCTATTTTCAAAAGCGTATATTTCGTAAGTGGTTAGAATTACGAAAAATGTATATATAATAAACTTTATAGGAAATTTAATTAGCTTTTATGTTTATTTGAAACATATTTTCTATAGTAAACCGTTTTCGGGATATTATTGATAGACCCAAAAAACTAAACTTTTCCCCTCCCCCACCGTTAGCTCACCCCCCCCCCCCCCCCCCAGGGGCGGGGACTTTTAGTCTGTTTACCTTCTAACTATTCCAAACGAAGCTATGAAGTCAAAAATTGTCGCATATTCCATGCATTCTACAATATGCTTATTGACTGGACTAATGTATAGTAAATTTAATTTCAGCAAAAAATGCTTAGTTTTCGAAATATAGTAAAAAAATCATAAAATGCAAAACGTGCGAGGGAAAAAACAGGTTCCGGATATGGGTATTTTAAGGGACTTTATCAAAATGTCATATATGAGGTCTGACAGTAAATCAAACCAGTTTTGGGTAGGAAAAAAGAAATTTCAGATTGAACAAATAGTTTCAGATTTATTGTGGAAAATGTGCCAAACAAACTTGGATTTCACAACAGTACGTGGTTTTTAGTGTGTTGACATGGAAATATAACAGGACTTGATCAAAATGTCTTATATGAGGTCGGATAGTAAATTTAATCAGATGAAATAAATAAATTTCGATCAGGACTAATAGTTTCGGAGTTATAGCAAAACTAGGACCGACAAACGTGGTTTCGCGTAGAAGTGCTACTTACCGAAAGGCATTTTCATTGGAATGTTTAGATCCAGTTCTGATTTTTTCATCCTCAACGTTTTTTGGGTCGTTGAACACGAATCTGAAGTTTGTGGGGCAAAAGTTCGTGTTCAGCGACTCGAAGAGTGAGAGAAATCCAAAACTATAGCAACATTTTCCAATTAAAATCCTAATATGCCTGGCCTATAAGAAATAAGAGAAAAAAAAAACTCAATTTTTCCCTTGCTGGTAAAAACAAAGGATCGTGGATGTGTGTATCTATAATCTACTGCTTTAGAATTAAAAGGATCAAATTACTTAAATTAATAATCACATTGCAATAACAATTAATGATTATTCGAAATTAGGTTGAGAGAAAATAGGCTTTTCAAAGTCGAGTTTTTTCATTCAATCCAATATAGCTCCTAAACGGTAGGATCTAACGACAAATGTCATAAAAGGAAAAAAAGAATTTCGGTAAATTTTCTAATAAGGAAACAGTTTCTTAAATACTGACATTTCCAAAGAGCGCTGTTTATTAACACTTAAAGATATAATGTTTTAATTTGGATGGGACTAACCCCAAAAATTGATGATCGAGTTTCTTTAAAATTTTTAAAGAGTGCCAACAGTTATAATGTTATGTTTTTTTTTGTATTGTATTGTAATATGTACTTATGAACGACTCATCAGATTTTAATAAATTGTTATACTTATTTTGCTTAAATACTTACTAACATTTTTAATGAGCGCTAATAGTTAGAATAAGATGTTTAATTTGTAGGGGATTGGGCTAAATATTTATTTAATAATAACTCAGCCAATTTTAATGAAATTTTATAATTTTGTTTCTATTATGGGCTGAGTCGTTCTCAAGTACATATTTACATATTACAAGCTACCCCCCCCCCCCCCCCCCCCCACATACACACAAATTAAACATTATATTTTAACAGTCAGGGCTAAATGGAAAAAAAAACAACTAAAAATATAAGGAAAAGGGTGAAATATAAATGCAATAGTTTAAAATAAAACGGAAGAAGATTAAACATAATTATAAAATGTTTAAACTATTCTGGAAAAGGTTTAACCTAACTTGGAAAAGGTATAAATAACTTCTTTTTTAATTATTTTTAATGTTTTTTGTTTTTTTTAAGATTTCTTCACAAGCAAAGTTTTTCTCAACCACTACATTAAGCCTCCTTTTTTATCTATAAATGTTTAGTGACTCCTTTTTAGTTAATATTAGAAGAATATTATTAGAAAGTAATTAAAGCATAAAAATAATGTAAACCAATGTTACATCAAAACGATTTATTTCGTTTTAATTATTCTACATCGTCCTGTTTTTGATGTCCTATTGACTTGGCTTTGGGTAACTTCTTTATCATTTACTTTTCTTCAATTCCAAGAATTTTTTTCAGTAGGAGGTATTGGTTTACCGTTTTGTACCGACCAACGCTTTGTTTCTAAATAAAACCATTCGTTTTTTTTTCTTTTACATTTTTTTTTTTAATTATTATTATTTTGTCGAACTCCATAAATTTAATGATTAATCCTTATTTTTTTTCAGCATTATCATTATTCGTTCACTTGAACGCTAATAAAGCTTTAAATTACTGATTAGATTAGATAAAAATGTTCATATATTATTATATTTTAAACATTAAACTATTTAACTCTCTTAATGAGTACTTATTTGAGGTCAATATATCTTCCTGCAGATAATTATCAGAAAGAAGATAATATCCCTTGTTCTAATGAGATTCCACGATGACTTGGAGCATAAATTGCTCGTGAAAAAAAAAAGAAAAATCGTTCCCTTTCTCTCTCTCTCTCTCCATTTCTTTCTTTTATCCTCTCCAGTAATGAGAACGTATACATGTCTCATTTTCCAGACTTTATTTTATATTTATTTTAACAATTACATAAGACCAGTGTAATCTCTTGTAATGACGAAATTCATTACTTTTAAGAATTGGAATGAAATAAAGAACATAAGCGAACAATAACAAATTGGATAGGCCTTTTCTTCTTCAAGTATAAGAAAGCAGAATGTCAAATCAACGGGAGCTCCAATTTATTACAACTAATTTCCGAGTCTTCAGCTAGATATTCTAATAATTTTCTCTTCAAAGTTTAAGAGATCATAATTTCTTGTAGGTTAGTTTCCCGTAAAAGTAAAATACTTCAACAGAAATTCCGTAGGAACAAATACGTTCACAAACTTTTCAACACGTTTATATTCTTATATAATGTTAAATGCCATTACAAGAGATGGGACGACTAGTTGGCAGGCTAAACAGCCGATTAGTCGGCTAAGCCATTCATGGCTTCCGTTCGAATTCGGGTGACATCGGCAATGTTCTAGGTGCTTCGTTTAGAGCTTTATAGCAGTCAGTTCTATAGATTCAGGTTTTAGTTTATCTTATTTTTTCTTTCTGTTTTTTGTAAAGTAGCCCAGTCAAATAAGGAGTTTTTTTACAGCAAATCTCGAAAAGGAAGCAAAAAAGCTGAACTTTTGCATATATATTTTGGCCTCCTAAATAAAGAATGATAAGTCATTGACCTCAGCATGTTAGCATAATTAGATATTCAAAGTCAAAGGTCACAAAAATCTCTATTTCTATGCATCAGGCGTCGATCAAGAGGTTACAAAACTTGTAGATAATAATGATTTTGTTTCTATTAATTTTTTTTTTTTTAGGATTAACCGTTTTCGATTTATAGCAGGGAGGAGAAACGGACACCGGTTCGAACAAACAATAGCTTCTAGTGCCTTCGAGAATTGTTTCTCAGAAATGTTGTCAGAAATAAACTAGTAGAGCATTAAATTTACTTTAATTTCATATATACGTTTCTGGCACTTGAATCAAATGTTTGATAAAAAGTGCGGCAAAAATATTTTTTTTCTATAATTATAGATTTTTAATAACGTATATCTCGAACACCGTTGAGAGTTGGACAAATATTTATAGAAACAATTTTATAGGAAATTTAATTAGATTTAATTTTAACCTCGCGTTTATCTTTATAGCGTCCACCGTTTTCGAGATATAATCGAAAAACCTAAACATGGGACCTTCTCACCTTCCCCCACCCTAAACTGGGGATTCTAGTACCCCCAGGGACCGGGACTTTTAGTATATTTACCTTCTAACTGTGAAGTCAAAAATAGTCGCATAATTTATGCACTCTACACCCCTCAGCTTACATAACTTCAGCACTCTCACTGAGGTCGCGCTTTTCCGCGAAAACACGTTTTTCAGTACTCTATTGGCTATAACTCCGAAAGTAATCGTTCGATCGAAAATATATTTTTTCCATCTGAAAGCTGATTAAATTTACTATAAAAACCGCTTACTGTTTTGAAATCCAAGTTTTTTTGGCACATTTTTCACTATAACTCCATACTATTTCTCCGATCTGTACTTTCATTGTTTCAAATAAAACTTGGTTAAATTTACTATTAGGCCCTTTATTGAATGCTGATTAAATCCCGTAATACATCCTAGCCAGCACACTAAATATGTATGTTTTAGCAACATCTGAGGATTTTGACATTTTCAGTGGCCTTGCTTGGGTGTATTACCGAGTTAAATCAAAATTTATTAATCATGTTGAAAAATATATGTTTATGAACATATATCCCCATTATATGTATTATATGTATATGAACATCCTAATTCCCAACTTAATAACAAACAACCATCAGAATGTATATAAAGAGGATTGCTAGACAATAAAGTTAGTCTATTACCAGTACCCGTGTGTGTCATTTCGTCCCTTATATTCCTTTTTTTTATTGTTTTTCTTTGAAGGAACTTAACTGGTACCGAAACCCGGGAACATTCAAGCATATTTTTGGGTAAGCAGTTTATTTTTATTTTCCCGCCATACAGTTTTTATCTATCTCGATCGTCGTAGCGCTGTTTTTAACTTCTTGTATTTTTCGTATTTTCATTTTTCAAATTTTGAAAAATACAAAATGGAAGGCAACAACATTTTGAAACCGCCATCGTTTGTGCAGCCTCTACCACCAGAGACAGTAGCAGCAGCCCACGCGAATTTGGCAGCGGCGCGGGCAAACGCGCTAGAATTACTGAAAATTAAGACGGCGATGTCACAGGATCTGAGGAGAGCGATTGCTGACATTGAAAGGTACGATGGTGAAGTCGGGGTACTGAACCTCTTTCTGAAAGGAGGAGACAGAGTAATGGCACGAATAGAAGCGAAAGCGGCTGAAAGTCTGTTGGATCCAGTCGACGCTTGCGCCTTAAGAGCGGCTTTAGTATGCAGGGTCAAGCGTGGGGTATTAAACATAATCCAGGCGGACGAAGACACTCCATGGGTGGTAGTGAAAGACAGACTGAAGAAGGCATTCAGGGGCGGTCGATGGACTCCGGAAGAAGATATCTTTCGCATGTTCCGCGAAGTGAGGAGGCCGAATCAGTCCAACGGGTAGTATGCAGGATCGTTGTTGACCCACTTCAACAAAATAACGGAGAAGAAGGATGGGCTCCCGAGAGAAAAGACCTTTTTGGAATGCGCGAGAGAGATGGTAGACTAGAGCGCTAGGGATGAGGAAGTCCGGAAGGAAGACGGATGGAGCAAGGTGACCTATAGGCGGACGGACGGCGGAAGACACGCTAAGCCTCGAGTGGATACGTGGAGAAGACGGGAGTTTGGAGGCCGTGAACGACCATCGGGGCGGGATAGGAGGGCAGGGACGGAGAAGAAGATCTGGAAGAAAGAGGAAAGGAAATGCAACGGGTGCGGGAAACCAGGTCATTTGGTGGCGCAGTGCCCCGGAACAAGGTGTTTTGAATGTGGCACAGAAGGCCACATTGCAAGACAGTGCCCTTACATCAATAGGCGCAGAGGAGCAAACCAGGCGGAGCCGATGGAGGTGAACGCCCAGCGGGTGTGGAGGAGGAACAGACGGCCGTCGGAATCGACAATATCGTCGGAAACTTCGGAGACGGAAGGAGAATAAGAAGGGGGACCAGGGGTAGGAGCACGCCAGACAGGAGGAAGCGACAGGAGGAGCGGGGAGCGAAGGACGGCGGCGAAGAGGAGAATATGCGATGAAGAATGAGGTAAGTGTAAAAAGAGGGGCAACCGAGTGTTAATAAATAGCGTTAATAGTGTAAGGGGAGAGTTGCCTATTATTAAAATTGCAAGGGATGTGTGGTGTCTAGTTGACACGGGAAGCTAGAATACCATAATGAGCAAAGAGGTGGTAAGAAAATTATGTAAAGAGGAGAGGATACACCGAGTAAAACCGTGTAATTGTAAATTGATCACTCTGAGTGGCCCCTGTAGGGTGGAGGGTGAGGCACAGATAGGATTAGGCATGTGGGGGGGGGGGAAGGGGAAAAACTAATGGTACATGTGGTGGAAAGCATGCCACGCGAATACGGGAGTAATCGGGTGTGATCTTTTAGGGAAGATCGGGACTGGGATAAAAGGTAATGGCGATCAATGGAGGGTTCGGATAGGGAGAAAGGACTATAAATGTGAAAGAAATCGGGAGGGAGAACATGCTATGGTCGGAGCAATCGATCGGAAGGGAGATTGACGGCAATCATCAAGAGACGAATTCTCGGATGTCTTTTTCAAGGAAGGGTAAATACTGAGTGTGACAGGGAAGACGGTACATGAGATCCCACTAAAGCAAGACTGGGTAACATACGTAAAGGAGAGAAGGTATCTCCAGGCGTTGCGTCAGCATATCAGGGAGGAATTAGAAAGTTTGAAAAGACAAGGGATTATAGTCGATAGTACTTCCCCATATAACAGTCCCCTGTGGACGGTAAAGAAAAAAAGCGAAGAGGGATCAACTCGGGAAAAGTACAGGGTAGTGGTGGACTTCCGAAAGCTAAAAGAGAACACTGTAGACGAAAAGTACCCCATACCGCGGTTCGAGGACATATTAGATCGGTTGGGAGCCGCGACAGTGTTTAGTTGAAACTGTCAATAGATAATTCGATCCTGGGGCAGGACCGTATTAACTTCTTGGGGCACACCATTTCGGGAGAAGGGGTAAGACCGGACATAAGGAAAGTAGAAGCGATCAGGAGAATGGCCATACCGACAGACGTGAGAGGCATACGGAGACTACTTGGGACGCTTAACTATTACAGACGGTTTGTCCCAGAAATGGCACGACACCTGGTACCTTGGAACGACTTGTTGAAGAAGGGAAAAGGAATAGTTATCACCCCGGAAATTGAGCAAAACATACGGACGTGCTTGGACAGACTCCAAAAAGAACCGGTACTTGTATTCCCGGACTTTTCCAAGACATTTACTGTTACAACTGACGCAATTGAATACGCATTGGGGCCCGTACTGTCACAGGAAGGCGAAAAAGGGGAGCAACCAGTGGCATACGCTAGTATGCGACTCACAGATACGGAGGCGCGATAGAGCGCGTTGGAGAGGGAGTCGCTAGGAGTAATATGGGCCATCGAGCACTTCAGGCCATATGTGTTCGGGCGGAAGTTCAAAGTTCACACGGACCACCGTCCCCTAGTGTGGGTAGGGATGTTAAAAGAATCGTCGGCGCGTGTCACCCGTTGGAAGGAGTTCCTGAATCAATATAATATGAAGGTAGTGTATGAGCCAGGAAAGGAGAATATTGTGGCCGACTTGCTATCGCGGGCTTTTCAAGTAAATGCAATAGAGCAGGAAGCCGGGGAGTGTTCGGGAGGGGGGGGGCTTTATTCGGGAGTGGACACCGGAAGGAGAAGGGGAGCGGGAGTCAGAAGTAACGGAAGACGAAGGGGAAGCAGTACGAGAGGAGAGTTCGGAAGGGGATAGATCAGTAGAGATGGAAGAAATTGAGGACATCATTAACGAAAACATAACTAGATAATTTGGAAAACGAAAACGATAGGACTGACAAAGGCAGAGTACAGAAGGGAGGGGAGATTTCATATAACCACGGTTTGGTCGGAACCAGGAGTTTCGGAAGAAATGATTAGTAAAGTGCTGAAAGATGAGTCTCGACCGGGGAAAACTTTTTATTTGTATATTGGAAATGCAGTTGTGTGGGAGAAGGTAAAACGGTTGTGGAGGACGGAGAGGATAAAGCTGGACAGGACTTTTGTTCGATGTAAGCTTATGGCGAAGACGGTAAAGGAGGTGGATCGGCAAAAGGAGGTCACGGTAGCGTATCACCAAACAAATCACCGGGGAGTACAGGAGACTTTACTAAAGCGAAAGTATTTTTGGGTGAAAATGCGGAAGACGATAGAGGAAGTGATACAATCATGAGAAATTTGCAACAGGACGAAATATGACCGACACCCTCCAACCGGAAGACAGGAAGAGACGGAAACACCAATAGGACCACTGACGGACTAACAAATAGACACTTTCACATGGAAAGGTTATAAATGAGTAGCCGTCTTAGATATTTTTAGTAAAATAGCGTTGGCATACCCGGTAGAGAATAGGTCGGCTGAGGCGGTGCTTGACGCCCTCCGAATCTGGTTTCAATTTTATGGAGTACCGGAGAGGATAACTTCGAACGGGGGGCGGGAATTTGACAACGCCAGTGTCAGGTCGGAGATGCGGAAGTTAGATGTGGCATGGCATCTGAATACTCCAGGACACCCGAAGGGCCGAGGGGCGGTCCAACGCTTACACAGTACGTTGGGGGACCACCTTCGTGTTTTCTACGCGGAAAAGGGAATCGAGCTGGGTATGGCAATGCCTAAGGCAATAGTGGCGTATAATCATTCTATTCATGCAGCTACGGGTTTTTCGCCATTTGAAATGCTATTTGGTCTTCGAAAACGTAAGAGGGATACCCGCAGGGTAGTGGATGAGGAGTTCGCGGAGATGTTGGACACACAGCGCGTAAGAGGCTCAGTGAGGAAAAAAGTAGGAGGGTGATTCGGGAGAATCTCAGGGTTCGCGATAGGATGGAAAGGGTCGCAATTGGAAATATTGTGTACCGGAAGGTAGTGTCGAACCGAAGCAAGGAAGATATACGTTATGATGGGTCCTTTAAAGTCGTTGCCATTCGGGAACATAATGTTGTCGCCATTCAGAGTATGCAAGATCCCCGGAAGCGAAGGACGGTGCATCTGGAACAACTAAAGATCCCGTTAAAGTAATTTTCTCGTTTTTTCGTTTTTATCGTTTCTATCGTTTATTTCGTTTCTATCGTTTATCTCATTCCTATCGTTTATCTCGTTTCTATCCGTTTTATACGTTAAGTGGTTGTTCTTGTTTCTTTTGTTGCGCTGAGTCGTTTCTAGTTGATTATCGTTAATTTTTCTTGTATTTCATTATTACCGTTTATCATTCGTTTATTATTCTCATTCATATTGTTCGTTCTCGTATTACTCTTTCTTGTGGTCATTAGACGGAGTTCGAGGGGTATCCTCTTTTCTATGAAAGAGAACTTGTGTAAATAGTAGATAATGTAAAAAAAGGAAATTTAGAAAAAGTGTAACAGTTTTTTTTGTTGTTGTATTTTAGTTTTGTACTGGAGGAGATATGTAAAGATCTGTGAAAGTATGGTATGTTGAAAGTTTTAAGTTAAGGACAGAAGTGTTTTTTTTTTTTTTTTTTTTGTATTTATTTGTAACATTGATTTTTTTTTTGTATATTTTAATGCGGCTGGATGTTTGGCCTGTGTAGGAGTTTACGAGGATTGTTCGTAAACTGGTGGGGGGGGGGGGGGGGGGGGGGTTAAGGTGTATAGAGGAATAATATACATCCTAATTCCCAACTTAATCCCAAAAAACCACCTGAATGTATATTAAGATGATTGCTAGACAATGAAGTTAGTCTATTACCAGTACCGGTGTGTGTCATTTCGTCCATTATTTTCCTTTTTTTTTATTGTTTTTTTTCTTTGAAGGAACTTAACTTTATATATATATATATATATATATATATATATATATATATATATATATATATATATATAATATGTATATATAAAACGCAAAAATGTCAAACATGTAATCATAAATAAAAAATTATGGGAATTGCTAAAATAGCAGTTTACTTTTTGTGTTCCAGCCTTTATATTAAATTTCAATAAAAAAATTAATATATTTTAATCATGACACAAAACAAAAAATGTGAGAGAAAGAAATAAAAGGTTATGTGAGTTTTTTATCCAGTATTGCAGAAGTTGTAGAATTTACTTTTTGTTAATTTAATGATCTTTCTTAAAGCTCAAAAATTGATTAGCAAAAAAAAAAAGTTCCTATTCTTTAAATAAATAAAAAACAGGAATGATGAATCATAAATAAAAATTTTAATCAATAAAAGTCACTTGTCAATTTGAATCAACTTATATTAAGCGTTGAAATATGAATAAATAAAATCGCCGATTAGTAGGCCTAAATATTATATTAAATGATAATATGATTAAATATTATATAAAATTAAATTTTATATAATATTTAATCATTATATAAAACAGTTTTATTATTTTAGCATCGGAATCTTGTCATAAGATTTAATTAAGTACAAGGCATATATTTTATTTAATAAATTCATAATTTATAGTTACAATATAGGATTAAAAAAAAAAAAAAGCAATATAAGGTTTTATATATAAGTTATAATTAGACTGAACGTTAAATAATAAAACAAAAGAATGTTGGAGCACATTAACGGTACACAGTTATAGAACAGCTAACTTTATTTGTCTAATAATCACAGGTGTTTCATTAGTATTAATAATACCATACGTTTTTAATAACAGAGCTTAACCTTTCTACTTTGTTTATATCTAGGGTCTATGACATGGTCGGTGATAACACTGATATCTTATATATATATATATATATATATATATATATATATATATATATATAGGGTAAATCACTAGTAATGGTCACCTCACCAGTTATGAACAGGCTAATACAATTATTGCAATAATAAGGGTCTAATCCATTTATCTGTTTTATCACATGAAGGGATAATTCTGAAAGGGATTTAAGATTCATTTAATAACGAAATTCACCCTCCTATCCCTTTTGTAGTAGGCATTAAAATATATTTTCCTCAAATAGTGTCCTAAAATACCTCTATGTCTAGTAAGATCGTTTTTAAAAGTGAGGATTCTTAAGAAATTATAGTGAAATTGCTTCATTAATTTTTAGTTTTTGAGTCATGTAACTTTTCATTCGAATTCAGGCTTCCATACAAGCTCCATTATGTTGGACAGTCTGATATTAATTAATAATAATTTTGAATTGACCATATCTGGTGTATAAAAATACGAGATATGAGTTAATGTAGTTAGTTATATTCTGTACTTCGCGGATGGCTACTGCTGTTTATGAAAACTGGAAATATTGAAATAAGATAATTTACAAAAAATCCATTCCGATTTCTTATAATTCATTATTTTTTAGGGGGGATGATTACCATGTTGTATGCCGTTACTGCTTATGTAAAAAAATCAACGAAAAAGTGCGGCTATAAATTATACTCACATTATACGGGCATGTTGTACCATTTATGGTCATAGCCAAGACTAGTTTTGGTAACATGGTAAAATAATCTTTAAAAAATATTTTTAATAATTTAGTGTAAAGGTTATGTGCTGTGATTTGGTGTAGTTTAGTTTTATTTTCCATCGTTTGAACCAGTCTTGTAGGATTGTTAAGTGGTGTTGAAGAGTTAATGATGCAATTGCGGGGTCTTTATGTCTAGTTAATATTGCTGTATCATCAGCGTATGTTGCTGTCAATGTTTGAGGGCTAAGTGGCATATCGTGAGTGTAAAGAATATATAACAATGGAGCTAGTATTGACCCTTGTGGTACTCCGGCTTTTACTGGATAAATAGAGGAGATTTCTGAACCTTGTCGGACAGAAAAAAATCTATCAGAGAGAAAAGATTGAATGATCAGATAATAGGTAAAAGGAAGAAGATTTTTCAATTTAAAAAGAAGTCCGTCATGCCAAACTCTGTCAAATGCTTGAGCTACATCTAGAAATGCCCCAGTAGCATATAGTCTTTTCTCGAGTGAGATTGATATGAAATCCGTTACACGGTGTAGTTGATGAACTGTTGAGTGAAAAGCACGGAATCAAAATTGATGTGTAGGCAGTACTTGTTTATCTGTCAGTATGTCTAGTATTCGTCGGTAAAATAATTTTTCAAAAACTTTAGAACACAAAGGAAGTAGGCTAATTGGTCGGTAGGATGAGGGTGAATCGGTGTTTTTGTGTTGGTTTATGTATCATGGTAATATAAGAATATTTCCATTGAACTGGGAATTTTGTAGTCCTGAGAATTGCGTTGTAAAGTGTAGTTAGAAAGACTATAGCTTTTTTGGGCATTTTTCTGGAGAAGGTCAGCGGTGATTAAGTCAAATCCTGGAGCTTTTTTTGGTGATAGCTTTCTGATTACTTGCAATACATCAGAAGGAGTGAAAGACAGTGGTGGTAATGTCAATTGAAGGGGAGCTATTAGAGTTTCTTGTAGGTAAGTTTCATGTTCATTGTCTTGGTAGTCTGTATGTGGTGTAAAAACTGTCGACAAATGTTCAGCAAAGAGTTCAGACTTTTCTTTGTCAGACATCACCCAGGACCCATCTTCTTTTCTGAGAGGCGCTATCACCTCGTGATGCTTTAAAAGTTTTTTAGTGTGCCTCCATAAGCTTCCGTCGTCTGTCGTGATATTGGATAAGTAATAATCGTATTTGGTCTGTTTGATTTTCATAATTTGTCGTTTCAGTTCGTTATTCAATTTATTAAATGTTCGTCTGTCTGAAGGAAGTCTGTTTGTTTGCCATACCTTTCGCGCCCTTCTCTTTGCTGTGATCAAATCCCTGATGTACTGTGGGTAACTCGGTAGAGAACCTCTTTTGTTCATTCTAGGAACGGATGAGGCCCATGCAGATTCCTGTACAGCTTTGGTAAATACATCAACTGCTTCTTCAATTTCTTTTTTAGGTTTTTTGTTGCATTGGTATCAGCAGTTTCGAATTTAACCTGGATTGATAGCTATCCCAATCCATAACGCCTTGATTTAGGAATAATCTTTTCTCTTTTATTATAGGTTCATCAAAAAGTGTCAAATGAATCAGGGAATGATCAGAGCAGAGATCAGAACTGCTACTTATTGTGTAAGGTATGGCGCGAAGTCCTTTAGTGATGAAAAAATCAAGTAAGTCAGGGGTTTTCTGTCTCGATGTGGGCCAGTAAGTTGGAGTATTTGGGGATATAGTGTCTAACGAAAGTTTATGGAGAACAGATCTTAAATTTCTACCTCTCGGAGTACACAAACGGGAGCCCCAAGCTTGGTGTTTGGCATTATAGTCTCCACCAGCGACAAAACATTTTCCCAGTTTCTCGAAGAAGAAACTATTGAACATGTGAGATGAAATGGCAAACCTGGGAGGACAATACACAGCTGCCAGTGTTATAGTGTTATGTTTTGTGTAAAGTGTGATTGCAGTGGCCTGTATGTGGGGTGTATGGGGTGTATGTACTGAATTGTGTCGAAGTGAAGATTTGATGACAATGGCTGTGCCTCCGTGAGCAGTGTTATCTGGATGGTCCGTTCGGTAAATAGTGTAGCCAGAATTTAAAAATAATATTATTGATTAACGAACAACTATAACTATAAAAATAATCTAAATACTAATACACCGCGGTCTAACAAAAAAGTAAAAAATATATTTAAAAACACAATCACTTGGTGCACTCATTCACAAACTTTTTAGATAATTTTTAATTTAGAAAACGGTCATGAAATGACAGTTAAAAATGTATTTAAACAACTATTTATCTGATTGTCAGATCGCGGTGTATTAGTATTTAGATTATTTTTATAGTTATAGTTGTTCGTTAATCAATAATCATTTTTAAATTATTAAAAATATTTTTTAAAGATTATTTTACCATGTGACCATAACTAGTCTTGGCTATGACCATAAATCGTACAACATGCCCGTAACTGGTATTTTTAGCTTTTTGTAAAAAAAATGGAAATATTTATATGAAAGGAAGCTTTAGTGTATTTGTCAATTTTACATTCAATAGAATAAACTTTTGAGAATCTAAAAATATAACCTAAGATGTCATATTACAAACTGTATCAACGAAATTCCCTTTTAAATCAACAAGTTCCCTTAACTATGACCATAACTAATGATTTACCCTATATATATATATATATATATATATATATATATATATATATATATATATATATATATATATATATATATATGTAAATCACTAGTAATGGTCACCATCAAGAAAATATCCAGGTGTTTATTCTTATAATGATTTTAGTAATACTGGGGAAAAAAAATTAATAGCTTATCTCATTCAAAAAACGATTATTTAGAACATCCTTTTTGAAAATTTGAGTTATCTTTCAAAGCAAATATTTTATTCTATTTTTTGTAGATAATTTTAAAGCTATCAGTTATGGGCGATTTTAATGGATACGACAAGTGATGGTCAACTCAAATATCAGTTATGGGCACCAATGTTTTGAGTGTGATCTGAACATTTAGATTTTAATTTTTCAACCTATGGGTGAACTGATATTATTGGAGGATCGAAGAGCATAAAAGAAGTTCAAACAAATTATTATTAAATAAAAATATATATTCTTTTAATGTCAAATAAAACGTGTAACATAAAGTATTGTGAAGCAAATAATTAATTAACGTTAAATAATAGTCATATTTATTATAATCAGCAAATAAAATCTTCAGAATCGCCAACCTCGTCCTCATTATCAATACATAAACAGAAAGGACAAATTCGTCACCATCTCCTTCATCCGGTAAATTTGCTTTGAATGGTTTTGGTGGTGGTGGTAAATACGTTTACATTCAGTGCATTTGTATACACCCTGTTTGACATTTGAGCTGCATTGAAAACAAAGCCCAACTGCTGATGATTTTTCTGAAAATAAATAAATAAAATATATATATATATATATATATATATATATATATATATATATATATATATATATATATATATATATATTTACTATTGTTATCCCCATCGCCTTCTTTTACACAAATCAGTTAACTTACTTGGAGCTGATTTTTTTTTTTTCGATAGTTTCTTGTTCCTTCTTTCCTTTCTTTTCGTTGTAAAAACGTTTCCAATGGCTTGAAGAAACAACAAATGGCCATCGCTCAACATTTCTTTTTCCTTTCCTTTAAGGTAATTCTGGCCAAAACAAAGGTTTGGCTAACTCAGATCCCTTATTTAATGCGTCTGAGAATAAATTTCTACGAACACCCGATGTTGATGGTACTGCAGAAATGTAATCGGGATTGGAACTATCAAGAAGCGAAGTTAAAGGAAATGAATGATTTAATATATTATCAAAATTGGATGCATCTGGACCAACTGCCCTAGAAATGTTGTCTGCTAGTTCTGGAGGGAGTTTACTCCCCTCTTCAAAAATCTATGTATGTTTTTTAGGCAAGTTTCTGCTTCATTTAATAAATTGTTTTGCTTAATTTTGTCAAGAATACTAACTCCAGGCATCGCTTCAAATTTATTTTAACTCAGTAACTTTTCTGCATCACTTGGTGCGGAGTCACCTACATCAAAATCCATCATTTTAATAATGTTAGGCTCAGGTTGAGCACTAGTGAGAAATCTTTCGTAATTTATTGAATCTGGATTCCACGGATATATGCCCCTGGCTTTAAATCTGTTAATTGTTACATCTGGTTTAATTTTTTCTAGTCCTGTTTGCAAAATTGGTACAAAATCTTTTTTGGTTAGCTGTTTACCCAGATTAGAAATTTTCCATTCGTTAACTGAAAATTTCCAAAATTCTTTTAACGACTTAAATACCAAAATATCTGCTGGTTGCAGTAATCTTGTTGCATGTGGGTACAGGGAAATCAAGATGATTCCAATGTCTGTGCATAATTCACTAAGTTGGCGGGTCAAATGGCTCTTGTGGCTATCGACAAATAAAATAACTGGTCGTTGAATGTTATTTTTCTGTAGAAATATGCCAAAAATATTTGCGATTTATTCATAGAATACTTCTGCTCACATCAATCCTGTCTCACTACACCATATGCCCCAATCACCGGGAACTGACTGTACAATTCCTGAAGGAATCCGTTTATAGAGAAATATTAACATAGGTGGAACCTTCATGCCAGTTGCTGAAAAGGTAAACATAACAGTAATGGACGACTTAGGTTGGCCAGTGTCTATTTCGAGGACATTATGTCATCCCTTTTTAGCTAAAACAGGGGCTGAGTTCTTTGGGCAAAGCAAAAAGCCGATTTCATCTCCATTAAATATTCTCGATGCCTCTGAAAGAACATCTATATCTACATTGTCCTCCTCTAAGATATTTGTTACGTGCGAAAACCACCCTTTGATATCTTTTTCCGACACACATGCACTGGCATTGGTAACGGATTCAGATGCACGGAGCGATAAAATTGAGTGGTGTTTTAAAAAAACCCTGTACCACCCATCTCCAGGCAAGTCATTTTTAAATATGCCAGTTCGATCATTTGAAACCATCATTTCCTTAACAGATAGTCAAAGATCAACGTGCCACACCTTGTTTTTCCAAATCCTTTTAATCTATAAGTGAGTGTCATTCTTAGAATCCCATAACTACATAATAAGAAATGAAATTATAGAAATACCAATTTAATAGGTACATTAAATAAAGAGTTGACTTCGATAAGTTTGTAAGATTAAACATACTTGATGCTAGCCGAGAGGACAGATGTTTATTTCCTCTTTTATTTGTTTTATTGCTTGAAGAATGTCTTCTTCAGTATATTTATTAGTTTTTTTCGGCATCCTGGGGCTTTTCAAAAATATATAATTCTAATTCATTAAAAAATTACATTGAATGTGTAAGATGTGCCCATAATGCATTGTCGTTGCCTAATACAAGTTATGGGCCAGTTTTCTAGTAATGGTCACCTATGACCATAACTAGTAGCACTGATCGTAAATAATTTATTTCAGCATATTTGAAATCAGAACGAAATTTAGAGTCAGATGGTGGTATTTTCACTGAAAAATTCAAAATCCAGTTATGGGCACACCAGTGACCATAACTGAATTTTATAATCAAATGAATCCAGTTATGGGCACCATCCAGTTAATTTTTTAAATTAAAAAATGAGTTATTCTAATAGTTATTATAACTAAAAAAATCACGATTCAATAAAGAATCAGCACATACCTTTAATTCCAGAATTAAACTGGCCAAATACTCAGAAGATCCTTAAAAAGTTCAGGGTTCCAAACGGTCTCGCTTAACAAAAAGGCAACTCGGCCGTAGCTAGTTTGGAACTGAGTCATATTTCATTTTATCGAGAGGAGAGGGTTTAGCGGAAACTCATGACAAGTCGAGGCTTATTTTGTAATTGCTTAGTTAACAATTCATGGAAAAAAGCCGACTCATAGGGCTTATAGAATTCATATTATGGCCTACCTAAGATTTGAAGGACTGTAGCTCGAAAGCTAGCAAATAAATTTGTATCAAATTTGGTCAAAGCTTAGATCAATCTATCTACTTTCATATCCACACAGAAATTTTTTTTAGAAACAAGTCTATTTTTGCGTTCTTGAAAAAGTTGCCTTTAGACCACATTTGGACTTCAAATATGGCGTATGGGTTGCAAATATGGCCTATGCATTAAAATTATTATTGGTTACCAAGGAAAATGCAAAATAGGAAATCAGAACATAATTATAATGAAAAAACTTTATTCAAGTACAAATGATCAAACTTCAATGACAAAAAAATCAATGAAATATTAATATTATTATTATAGTAAAAAAAAAAAATCCTATTAGTGTTCATAGAAATCTCTTTTTCTTTTTTTTTTTAGATGGCGCCATCTTCAGAGAAATAGAAATACACCAACAACAATAAATTAAATAGGCAATTTAATATAAGTACTTAATAACAAAATTGGTTTGTCAAATCATGATCGAAGTAACTAGAGTGTCCTTAAACAGCCTACCCAGCAAATACTAGGTCAGTCGTTGTTTTTTATAAGCACACACAAAACAATATCATGGAACCAAATTGGAATAGATCTCCTCAATGATCTAAAACTATAGTTTCTTAGCTTTCAAAATCATAAAACTAAAATATCATTCAAGTATTACACCCAAGAGAAGCTTCTAAACTTAGCTCAAAAATATCATTCTAATTATTTAAAAATAATAAATATTAATGAATCAGTGATTTTAATATAGTCATTTGTTTATACCCTCAGCTTCCCTTTATTACCTTTAATTATTCTTTTAAATTTTAATTTTGGACCCAGATGACAGTCACAAATGTAGGGATGGGTATCGTAAGAAAAATATCAATATTCCATATCAATGATTTTTTTTAGCACTAAATGAACTCCCACACATTGTCATCAATGAATTGTAGGAAAAGCAACTATCCTAAAAATTTTTCCACTTAATTTATTCCGTGTAGATGATCCTCCTGGGGGGCAAATCCTCCTCTAGATCACTCTGTCAGCACTAAAGTGGAAACAATAGCAACAAAATTTCAAGCCAACCTACATAAAATTGGAAAAGATGCATTAAAAACATTAAACAATAAAAACTTTTCCTTATTTAAACCAGTTTTGTAATATTTAAAAAAAAAAAAAATTATTACTTTTATTTTTAATATATATCTGTGGCACCTGTGCATAGTGGGCTACTTACGAAAATTGCGATTTTAGGAAAACAGAATTGAATGTTTGAGATTTTATCCAAAATCGTCCAGTTAAAAATATTCAAATTTAGGGGCTTAAACTCTTGGTAGTACATTTCTATTTATATTGGTAAGGTCTGTTTCAATTCTTGCCAATATTCTAAGATTTAATACTAATAGTTCCAAAAAAAATCAAACTTTTAGCCCACATTACACTGATCGATTTTGTGTGAAATGGGCTAAGTGATTAATGTTAACGTGATTGACCCCTGAAAGCAGTCTGCTTAACTAATTTTCGGAGTTGAGAAAAATTAGGTGTACATTAAATAATATTTTTTCTTTTTCAAAAATTTATTTTTGAATTTTTTTTACATAAAGAAAATAAAATAACATACACAGCATGCCTAAAGAAAAAATAATTATTTTGTTGGTAGTATTTAAAACACTGAAAAAAAAAATCTTTTTCTTCACCTAAAACTGGGTACACATCCTGCATAGATGTAGATTTCAGCTCTACATAGAATCGTCTAAATGTTGGACTTATGTAGGGAAGAAGATCTAACAGATCTTTCTTCTTTACTGCCGCTATCGGAAGTTATTCAATATATCAGATTGGTGGCTCTAATTTTTGTTGCCTGCCTTTTTTCAAAAAACTAAAGTTTTAAAATTAACATTTATATCGAGAGTCGACTTGTAGTAGAGAACACCGCAGCTATCTTTGTTATAGTTAAGCCATCTTACCTTCCCCCAATGCATAGTGCCTTTTTCATAATCTTTCCTTCTATGAACTAAGCGGTTTTTAAAAGGGACGAAAAATTTTAATTGTGAAAAATTGTGTGGCTTAGTAAACTTGGCTCGCTTTTCACAAGTAAAAGTTCAAGATTGGAGTATCAGCCCATGATTCACAATGGAATATCCTTCATTGCAATGGACGGAACACTTAGCCAGTAAGACAAAAGAAAAGAGGAAAAAATTACGATTCTGGTGATGTAATATATATATACACAGGGTGAGTACCTCTTAGTGTAAAAAAAAAAAAAAATGGGTGAAACTAGATTAAAAATGTAGAAAAATACCGTAGACCTTTCTATTCTAATCCGTTGCAGATATATGATAAATCAATGACTTTTTTGAGGAAACTATGTTTTTTACCATAAAAGCTGTAATATCTTCATTTTGTTTAAATATTTTTCAAACTATGACCTCATTTTCAGATTTAGCATTAAATTTTCTATAAGAGCAAAGTACATGTAACCTTGAATTTTACAAACTTGTGCCTAAAGAACAGCTTGATCTTCACCTTATTTTGGAAAGTTACAATGTCTTATATTTACCGTTTTTCGAAAAAGCCATCCACAAAACGTCAAATCTCACAAAAACTTGTAAATTTAAATATAAATTAAATGGTATGTTGAAAGTAATGGTTCTGTTTCAATATCATGGAGAAAAAACATGGTGTTCTCAATTGGCATACAAACCAGTTACTTGTGTAAATAAAAGATTATAATCCCTTAATGGAAATATGCATTTTAAACAAAATAAACTCTTCATTGTAATGAAAAGCAAAGAAAAAAATTATTGTTTAATAGAAAATGAAGAAAAACAGTCAATAAAGCGACACCAGATCAGAGGATCTTATGTTATTACATTTATTTATTTATTATTATTATTATTTAGGATTTATTTTATTAGATTTTCAATGTAAGGTTTAAAACCCAATGATAATGAACATAAACCTCAATTTTGCCAATAGCTTCTGAATGCAGATTGTGTTGAAGAATACCACTTTTCGAGGTGAATTTCATGGGCAGATGAGTCTGATTTTAAAAGGGAAGGCTTTTCTACCTATATCATTGGTTTATTTTGTATTGCTTTCGAATAATGTGGAGGAGCACTATGGTTTTGAAAAATCATATTTTCCTGAACTTCAGGTGGAATATTGCGATGAAGTTGTAGGATATTTTGTAACAAATCATAGAAATTCTCATCATTCAATCTGTAGGGCAAACTATGATTTTTCAACACTATTCGACAGCAATACAAGGATGAATAAACCAACAATACCCCTGATGAAAAGGTAGAAAAGCCTTCCCCTATAAAAACATACTATCCATAAATTTCTCCTCAAAAAGTGGTATTCTTCAATATCATCTGCATTCAGAAGCTAACAGCAAAATTAAGATCTATGTTCATTATATCATTGGGTTTTAAACCTTACATTAAAAATCTAATAAAATAAATCCTAAATAATAATAATAAATAAATAAATGTAATAACGTAAGATCCTTTGATCTGATGTCGCTTTATTGACTGTTTTTCTTTATTTTCTATTAAACAATAATTTTTTTCTTTGCTTTTTATTCCAATGAAGAGTTTATTGCAAAACGAGTAAAATGCATATTTCCATTAAGGGATTGTCATAATGTTTTCTTTACACAAATAACTGATTTGTATGCCAAATGAGAACACCATGTTTTTCGGTTTTAAAAGTAAATTTCTCCATAAAATTGAAACAGAACCATTACTTTCAACATACCATTCGAAAGCTGATTAAATTTACAAGTTTTTGTGAGATTTGACGTTTTGTGGATGGTTTTTTTTCGAAAAACGGTGAGCGTAAAAATAATATAAGATATTGTAACTTTCCTAAATAAGGTGAAGATCAAGCTGTTCTTTAGGCACAAGTTTGTAAAATTCAAGGTTACATGTACTCTGCTCTTGTAGAAAATTTAATGCCAAATCCGAAAACGAGGTCAAGGTTAGAAAATATTTAAACAAAATAGAGATATTATAGCTTTTATGGTAAAAAACGTGGTTTCCTCAAAAAAGTCTTTGATTTATCGTACATCTGCAACAGATTGGTATAGAAAGGTGAGGTCTGCAGCATTTTTCTACATTTTTGATCTAGTTTCACCCAATTTTTTTTTTTATACTAAGAGGTACACACCCAGTGTATATATATTTATATATTATATATATATATATATATATATATATATATATATATATATATATTTGCATGTTGTACTTTTATAAAATAGTGAAAATGATATATTGTAAGGTGAATATTTAATGAAAAAATATAGATACAAAAATAATAATAATAATAATATGAAAATATCAGATTATTGAAAGAAAAATGATTGATATTTCGATACATCATGTAGTCACTAATGCATTCTGGTTACAAATGTTACTGCCAAATTATTGACATCATTCTGAAGTTATGCTCATCAATTTCTTTTATTTTAATATTTTTGAATTACCCCCATCAAATCTAAATATCCATTTAAATAAATGAAATGTTATTTGATTTAGAAATGTTTAACTTCTGTAAAAGTAATTAATAAAGAATTAATACTCTGAAATGTTATTAATCATTGGGCTATAATTTACATACTACAAAAGTGTTTACAAAACGAAAAAACAAATATTAACAATACAAATACCTGATACTAATAGTGTTAATCAATCATATCCTAATTTACAGTTAATGCTACAATAAAGGACATGTCAGTTATATTACTAGATCAAAATCAAATCACTTCTAGTTTTAAAACTAAAAGAACTTACTTATTACAACAAAGTATTTAGTACCCAACAACAACAAAAAAATACGCTTACTATACTGACTTTTAGATAATGAGTACATTGTCCAATTTTCATTATTTTATTTGCTTTTAGGAAACCTAAATTTTAAATTTAGAATCCATTTAAATTATATCAAGCAAACATAAATTTATAAATGATCTTAACTTACATGAAAAACACTTCTGAAAGTATCTCTAATGTTATGATATTTGTGTTTCTTACAATAATAACAATATGGAGATAACTATTTTGATATAAATACATACTTTTTTATTTTAAAACATTTTAGATTTTAAAAATATTTTTTTTATGCATTTTTTTTTTCAAAAACAGTTTAAATTTCATTACTATCATTAGCATGAAAGTTCAAACTTAGGCATTTTTTATTTATTTTTATTTTCATTTATATTATATTTTATTAATAACAGAAGCAATCATTTTGGTAATACTTTCAAAAATTGCTTGTTAAGCATCGGTTACAGATAACACTCATTTAAATATTTAATCATACACTAAGGAATCTTTATGAACTTTATGAAAGAATTGTGTTGGGATCAGATGAAACCTAATAAAAGTCGAGAAAAAATGAATATTTAATGTAAATTTGATCCTATTTGCTGATCTAAAATTTTCGGGCTGGTAAGAAGATTCCATATGAGCTGTACTTTGTGAAATCATAGATAGTGCTGTATATGATTTGCTATAATTTATCCTGATCCCAGGGATATCAGATTCAAAGAAAAATTAACTGCTCAGTTTCAATCCATAACTCCTCCATTGATAAGTTCAATGATTTCATATCCAACAGTATTTCTAAATACTTCAGATCTGTAGATACTGGGTACTTTAGTTACATTGGGAGAAGGATGCAGTATGAGATCACTATCTTCACTATCACCAGTGATTGAACTTAAAAAGAGCGGGACATAAAATATAAGAACCATAAAACTCCAGAATCTGAAAAGAAATTTATTTAATGAAATATCAGAAATTACTTTTTATTTTTTGCTTAAATTGTAATTTAGTATACTGGCTTTTTTTTTTTTTTTTTTTTTTTTTTTTTTTTTTTTTTTTTTTTTTTTTTTTTTTTTTTTTTTTTTTTTTTTTTTTTTTTTTTTTTTTTTTTTTTTTTTTTTTTTTTAGTTAATTATTATGTAGTTAGATATTGAAAACATGTAGAGTATTTTTAAAAATTAAAAAATAATTTGAAAAATTCCAATCACTCCAATCAAGTAATTACAGCCAACTAATATATCTAACTATAAACCACAAATATTTATGTTTAACTCTCAATTTAGGATCACCAAAATATTAAATAACATTTTAAAAATGTTCATTAATTTTGTGTTGACTGCAAAATTTCCCAATAAATATATTTAATATTTTATTATTAATATTTAAATGAATACCTTAGCCTATCCATTTCATTCAATACCAACTCATCAGTAGGGATTTTGTCTGTTGGATAACCATAATGCCTTAAATCCTCCTGTAAGAAGCTTGAATATATTTTGAGCAAGTTGTTCAAATGATGCTTTCTTATACTATGACTCAGACTTGTGTAAGATAGATATGTGAGATCCCATGCAATAGTTGCATAGAAGCTAAGTTGAAAATCAATAAACCTGCAAGCAATAGATTATTACATAAAAATACAAAGTACAATGGTTTCAACCAAAAAACTTTTTTTTTTTAAATTATAGTGTCTATAAAAATAATAGGAAACAGTTGTCATACTGGGAACTTCTTTAAAACCTATTTGGATGTCCCTACAACAGTAGAGCTGCAATACTATGCACCTGCAATAAAAGTAATGGATTATTATTTGATAGTAAAATCCAAGGTAATTGAATTACTCACTCTTGACAAGGCTCATAAACAAGGGAATATTTCAGCTGCCCTAGAAAGGCATAATACTATTGGCGTCAAAAATACTACTCTAAATGTTGCGTCTAACAAATAACCAAATTAGATAAGCATCAAGGCACCATATCTACTTTTCTCTGTCCTGCATCAGGATCCACCAAGCTGTGGTTGCAATGAGGTTAGCTGCATACTTCTCAACTTCATCTTCTGGGCTGATAGATTTTTCTTATTGACCAGTAAACAAAGAATGATGACTTATTCAAAGATGTCACCATATGCGAAGGTGGAAGGTTAGCCAGCACACAGTTGGTTTTAGATTTACCTGAAGTACTAAGAGTTATCCTGCATTCTCCAAAGCAAGAAAAGCCTACTTTAAATTCTCCCTCGGTCTTTTCACAATAACTAAATCACCCACATGGACTCCTATCAGAAGGATTTCTCTAAGGTTGTACCAGTCACCTGTATTCCTGAATCTTATAAAGCCTTATCATGAATATTTCCGAAAAGTCTACTTGCATTGTTACCTAGCTTCTTGACTCACTTATCAACATTTACTGCAAGCAGAGTTGGGCAAAATTCAATCATAGCTAAAATTTAATCTTAGCAATTTGACTACTATTTTCCTACAATCCATCACCTAATTTATGATGATTAAATCTTTCAGTTGATATTTTAGTGAAATAATGGTTATTTGAATGAATGGCTTAACTATTATTGAAGTAGGTGATGGATTCCAGGAAATCGGTCATCAAGTAGCTATGATTAAATTTTGCTCAACTCTGTCTACAAGGCATACCAATTCCTTCGAGACATTCATTTCTAGTATCCCTTGATACAGTTTGCCCCTTATGATACTGCCTTAAGCACTACTAAAATCTACAAATATATGATGAGTAGTAATATTAAAGTAAATTCTAATTCTTTCCAAAAAGATTCACAATAAAAATATTTGGTCAGTTCAAATCATGTACTCATAAATCCACACTGGTACATTATTGCCTTACTCTCTCTGGACATAGGAGTATTATATAAGAAAGAACTTCATAGATACAGCTTAGGATTATTATTTCAAGATAGTAGTTGTAGCTCATTTGACGGTTTATTTATGAAGAGGTAGGTTGATGTCAATACACCAATCAACTGGAGGTGTTTTGTTTAGCCGAATAATATGGAGCAGACCTTGAAACACTTGTCATTTCTTTTAAGTTTAGCTGGGATGCCTTCACATCTTCCTCCTCCTTCTTGGCGCTACAACCCATCACTGAGTCTTGGCCTCCTCCAACATAGTCCGCCATCTGTCTCTATTTTACATCGCCATTTTCCAGTTTGTCACACTCAGAAGGGACCCTAGTATCATTTAACACACCATCACTCCATCTGGCCCTGGGTCAACCTACTCTGCGTTTGTAGTGGATCCTGTCTTCTAATAGCTTTTTTTGGGTCTTCTCTTCAGACATCCTAGCAATATGGCCCGCTCACCGAAGCCTGCCAAATTTTATAAGCCGAACAACATCAATATCCTTTTAAAGCTCAGCTCATTAATTCATTGGCCTTTGTCTCCATATTTCTCCATCTCGGATGGGGCCATAAATCTTCCTTTCAAATTCAGACTTAGCACATCAGCTTTGGTTATGGTTCAACATTCCAAGGCATAGGTTAGAATTAGGTGTATAAGGGTCTTACATCTTCTAATTTTTGAGCTAAGGTATATCAGACTGCTTTTCATAAATTTTAGTAGCCCAAAATAACACCTATTAGCCGCAACTATTCTTTTTATCTCAGATTGCATGTCATTGTTGCAGTCTACCTGGCTTCCAAGGTGCATTAACTTTTCAACTGCTTCAATACGTGTAACCGGAAATAGTGATTTCATTCGCTTGTTCTGCCCCAGTACACATATACTTTTTTCTCATTGAGTTTCAGGCCCATTTGACTTGCAGATCTTTCTAAACTAATAAATACCTCTTTAACTGCATCTACTGACCTACCAACTAAATTGATGTCATCAGAATTCCTGAAATGTGTATTGCCTTGTTTAGTGCAATGTTGAAGAGAAGACATGCCAGGCTGACTCCTTTTCTAACTACTCGTTTTGTTGTGAACTAATGATGGGTCGTTCCACAAATTTAAGGGAACCGTTCCTACCTTTTCGTTACATGACGGAAACGGGTATTTTATTGGTTACGTTACCTATTCGTTCCAAGAAAATTTCGACATTTCGTTACCTGGCAAGCATTACCTTTGCCTTTCGTTTTTAACAAGCAAAAAAATAAAATAATAATAAAAACAAAATCAAATAAAAAATAAAAAAGATAAAAATTTAAAAAAACAGTTATTTTTCTATTAATTTAATAATTATGACAATTATTAAATTGTATATCGTTTTAATTACTGTTTATTCCTGAAATGGCATACTAAGGGTTATTAACAGTATTGTAAGAAATAAAATGACATTGGTACCAATATAATTATATATAATTATAATCCTAAATATTTACAATTCGTATTATTTAATATATGAGATAAAACACACGAATTAAAAAAAAAAAAATTTGTATTCGACCTATCATAAACTAACTGAAAACAATGCATATAACATATAACTTAAAATAAAAATCATCATTCTGATACTTATTTAAAGTAAGTGTTGAAAGTAATACAGTACTAAATCATTATTAAGAGTAAAAAATTCAACAAATTTTTAAAATTTGTTGGGGTGTTAAAGATAGCGTTGCATAAATGTTTTTAAAACGGTGTTCAGGTCAACTTTGGTGAAATGGTAGTTGGTTTACCAGATCACAGTCCCATCTTCTAAATCTGCGCCTAGTATACTGGAAATTTAATGATTATTCATCTTTTATACGAGATGAAATACGATTTTAACGACATTGTTCTGGAAACCTTTAGAATTATATTGAAAAATAAGGATTAAGCCCCAACATCGTCTTGTTAGGTTTATGAATATAATAAAACGATATATTGTGTGACTATTAACAGTATTAATTTAAAGTGTTTAAGTTTATTGACAAGTGCAGAACATTTTTTTACAACGGTAAGCATTATTTATATCGACTAAAATACTTCAACAAAATATATTAATTTAGGCTTTTCAATGTTACAACAAAGTGCAATGTCATTCGTTATATTGCATTTAATTAATCAATGCTTGCAATATTGTAAAAAAAAAAAAATGTTTTTACAATAAAACTTTTAATACTTTCTGATACTCTGATAATAATGATACTCAGTGATCACATTTATCCCAAAAATTATTTTTTTAATTTTTAACATTGAGAAATATGGTTGGTGTAGACATAAAAAGAGACTTTTTTAAAATAAATATGTTGTAAATCAAAAAATTTGTTCTATTATATTATATTATCAAACTGTACTAATTTTATGAATTCGTTTACAATTTTATTGTTTATAAGAAAGTTTATAATAAAAGATTTTTTTTTTAATTATTATGAAATTATTTTATTATAGTTTCGTTGCCCCGAGGTTGGGAACCGCTGTCATAAGGTATTAACGTTGGAAAATAGACAAGGACTGAAGAGCGAATGGAAATGTGTTATAATGAAGAGAACGAAGACCAGGTGCATCAAGGAACGAAGAAAGAATGAAACCGATGTAACAATAAGATACCGAGACCGATGTAACGAAAAAAGAACGAGACCGATGTAACGATAAAATACTGAGACCGAAGTAATGAAAAAAGAACGAGACCGATGTAACTATAAAATACCGAGACCGATGTAACGATAAAATACCGAGACCGGAGTAACGAAAAAATACCGAGACCGATGTAACGATAAAATACCAATAAAACGGAAAAATCCGGGGCCTTGTAACGGTACCAATCGTTCCTATCATGGGGACCTTCCTCGTACCGTTGTATAGAAACCGTACCGTACTTCCACCAGTCGCGCCAATTTCCACAACACGAGCGGTCGCGCGTTGTAGAAAGTACAACACCCTGGGTTTTTTTTTTAATCACTTTTTGTCTAAATTTTGTATGAAATCTATTAAATAAAACATTTTTGAGCATTCTACATTTAAAAGAGAGTATATGTACAAAATATTCCCTGAGAGAATAATATTTTGAACGTAAATAAAATATGATTGAAAATAATAAAAACAATAAATAATACAACTAGATAAATTTGTATTTACAATATTATGATCAGATATCATTATTTGCAGATCTAAAATGGTTGTTTTTGTGATCAATCATTGTAAATTTTTTTGAGGATTGATTTTTACAAGTAAAATGTAAATATCCACTGACTGCCCCCCCCCCTCTATTTTCATCACTGCCCTCTACAAAGGTTTCTGTATTATGACCTAGAACATCTTCTGTTTCCTCTTTACTCAATTCCAAATTTTTATTTGATTGTACGTTTTTTTCCCCTCGTCTAATGCTGCAAAATTCGAGGAATATATTTCAGTTATATAGGTTTCCACCAAATCAAAACATTCCGAATATTATCGCTGGCTAAGATAAAGAAGAGCGAAAATGCAAAAGAAGCTCATTTGCATTACATTGAACCCAGCTGATTGCCGAGAAAGGTACGAAAAAACAAAACAAAACGAGAGCGGTAGCTTTTTGTACTTTGTGCAACACTGAGAACTAATTATTTTTTAATCAGGAAACTATCTCTCCTACCACTTTGAAAAGTTCCTGGCTGCAAACAGAGGAGTATATCGAGGGATAGCTAAAGCAAATTTTCCGGGAAGCTCACCGGAAGCGAAAGAGAGAGAGAGAGAAAGAAAACAAGTCGAGTGTTGTACTAAATACAACGGCGCAACCGGTGGAAGATTAATTAAAAGCAAAATGGGTCGATCCATACAGGGTGTGAAAAATTTTAATGCCTGTGGTTCAACAGAAAACAGAAACCTATTTAAACCATCCTAATATTATAGTACCTATAAATTTCTTAATTATAAAATAGAAAGAGATTTACTGCCCGAATTCACAAGAGATAGAACGGAACTGCATAGTAAGTAGGTATTAAGTTAGTCATACTGACGTGGAACGAAAATTGGAACAGACCGTAAAATTTCATTCCGCCTTTAAGTTGGAACGGCCCTTCACTTGTATGTAAAAGGTTAGTCAAACTGACGTGGAACGAAAAGTGGAACGTAACGAAAACTGGAACTGGTTCCAATAGTGGAACGAAACTGAAAATCTCATTCCGTTTATAAGTCGGAACGGACCTTCACTACTCACACATGACATAAAATATGCTTATTTAGCCCTGAATGCATGATAAAGTAAAAAATTACATATAAGTTAAGTTAATAAAAGCATATTAATATGCAATTTTACTAGAACCTTTGGGAGGGATAATATTTAAATTTAAATTTTGATTAAAAAGAGCTATTTCTCATGCATTTGATTCAGAAGCTAAGGAGTAATTGAGCACCAGGATGTGATGGAATGAAATCTGTTTATTGATTTTGAAGCTGCGTTAGTATTCTCAGACCAGCCCCCTTTATGATACCCTATTAAAATTGATGTCCCACACAAATTGATTCGTCTAATCAGGATAACCATGCAGGATGTGCAATGTGTGGTGAACATACATGGGGAGATCTCAGAACGGTTCACAATAGGGATGGTCTGTTACCTTGCAACAGTAACAATATTATGCTACAATAGGATGCTGCAAGATCCTCCACTCTAATTTCATGATGATTAGACACCTCATGAAGCTTATGTCTACAAAGTATGGACTAAAGTACAGATTCGTTTTCAAAGCCTATATTGCATTTTTTTTATGACTGTTAAACAAATTTCTTTTGTATCTTCTTTAGCCACCTCTATGGTGCAGTATGAGAAACTAAAGAATAGTTTCAGAATATGTCTTTAAGCCACTGCTAAAATATACAGTGGTTGACAGCTTTGAAGTCAATGACTTTTCGTCTTATTTTTCCACTAACAACAAAGTTCCAAAAATGTGTTGGTTTTGATGACAATTGTATTATACTATGTGGCATTTCATCTCTTGTTGTATGCTTCATCTTTTCCATCAACTGTCATCTGGTTCACTTGATTGTTATGTCATGATTCCTGGTTAGTGCACTGTTTTAAGGACATTTCTATAATTATATAGACAATGGTTTATTTAAGAGGTTTCCTGCACGTAAACTGAGGTATTAATAAATAAATAATTAATATTTCAGAAATGATACTCTACTAACTATTAATTATTAACCGATCTTGAGAAAACAAAACCCACTTGACCGATTTTGGTTTTCCAGATGAATCATTGCAAATCATAACATTGTTGCTCCACATGTCACCATGCAAAATAGTATTAAATTTAGTCTCATCCACTTCCACAGCCTTTTTTATTTTATTAATAATCTGTTCTGCAGGTACATTCAGCTTGGCTTGTAGTTCTTTCCTGAAATCAAATTGTTTCATTCTTTAATTAATTTTTCAATTTTTTTTACAAATAATTGTAAATAGTTTCAAATAATTGAAAACTTTGAATACAAATTACTAAAATAGTGTTGCTCACCACTGAGAACCCCAACTGGGATTGATGGATTGTGACAGAAAACGGACAGGCTTTACATAAAAATTTTCAATATACTTAGGATTAGAGCAGATCATCCTTGGTGGAATATCTGAGATTTTAACACGGTCCAGATTTAAAGCTGCCTTGGATGCAGCATGGAATCTTCCCAAAGCTTTGAAAACTAATTCTGCCTCTTGAAGTGATAGACCTTCCATTTTATCTACTGTGTAATATCCTAATGGCTTCATAAGCAAATAAATTCAATTGTGAGGATCAATTCATAAAACTAATAAAAAACTAAAGCATGTAAATAATTCAAAGTTATTGGTCATTTCAAAAAGTTAATAATGATCAGGATTTGAAAATCTTGGAGTATTATTTTATACCCCCACTCCTTAGTGTGCATGTTTTCAAATAAAATTATGCAGTTTGTTTATGGAATATTGAAATGTAGAGTTCTAAAAATAATATTTTTAGGCTATTCTGAACACCATTAAAAATTAATCAGTGGACGAAATAGAAATCTATATTAATTGTAATTTTAAATTAAACTGAGACTGTTGTAGCAACATTTTTCATATCATACCGTTATAAAAATTATGTTATATATTCGGCTTTTCCCCCAATCAGAGATTTTGGTACTGTGTACTGGTGCATACAGTCACAAATCTAGTCCTGGTTACATATAATGAACCATATAATATGAGGGGGGGGGGGGAATAATGCCTATTGATAAACATATTTTATAAATTCTTTTATATCTCAAGTTTGAAAAATGATGTCCTTGTGGTTTTTTCAGCAATAGCTTTCTATTTAAGAGTACATTTAGTGAAAAGTGTAAAAATTCAAATTCATACTTTTTGGCCAGAAAATGTATTGATCATTGAATAAACCATACTTTTAGATTTTTTTTTTTTTTTTAACATAAGTAATGGTGATTTTTTTGTGGAAAACACAAAAAAACTTTAAAGATTAAATTATTGAAAAAAAAAAAAAATTTCTTTGCTATTTCAAGGAAGGTCAAATATTTTCATTCATATAAATAGCCTTAGCATTAACAGTTTTGTTAAAAAAAAAAAATTTTAAACTAAAAACTAAAATTGAGGTTTCTGTTTTCTGTATTTAATTTTACCTCTAAAACATATATGGGTCAATTTGGCAAAAGGAAATCACTTCACTATTAATGGATCATTTGAGGTATGCATGATGATATAAAAGAATCAATACAATTAGGACTATACATATATATATTGAACAGACAAATTTTTAGCAAAATTATGGGATACAAATTTAACCAGGGCTATACATCCCAAATTAAATCTGAAGCACAAAGACTCAGGATTACACGAGAGATGTGCGAGGATAGAGCCGAATTAAGAAAGTTCCTGAAAAACGTGGTGCTTGTGGTGGACAAGAAGAAATTTCTGTCTAAGAGATGGACAGAAGAAAGGAGAAAAAAGTTTAGTGAAATCCTCAAGCAAAAGTGGGCAAAAAGAAAAGAACTAAAAAATAAATAAAGAACCTACATTGTAGTCGCGTAGTCCTTTTTAATTTCTTTTGTAATTCAAACTGTTGCCTGCTATTCCATCACCCATAAATTGATTCAAACCAAATTTCAATGGTAAGTAAATGGTTCTGAAGCACTCACATTTCCTTTATCTTGATAGTTGTCAATAATAGACTTCAGCATACTTTTTCAATCTCATTTTTTTTTTTTCACTTTTCAGAAGTTTCAAAGAAACAGCATTTAACTAATTAAAAATTTATATACATGAAATAAAGAAAATTTCTTTCTCCAAAATTCAAAAAATGTCAAAATCATATGAATTGAAGGAAAGATAAACTGATTCAAAAAGTTCAATACATAAGCTCAAATATTTGGTCTTTGAAAAAAATAAATAAAATTATCAACGCTAAATTAATTATAAGGTTTTTTTTTTTTTTTTGCATTTTAATTAAAAATCTTCCAAAATTCTTTGAGTTTGAATATAAATAAAATTCTAGTGTATGCAATGATTTAAAAAAAATTATTGATTTTTTAGTTTAAATAAATTTATTTGTTATAGCATACAAATATAAATGTTTTGGTATAAAATAAGTAATAAAAGTTCCATCAAGGTCGATTTTTTTTTTTTTCTCTCAGCTCTTAGGGCCCATTGGACAAAATTTGGGGTTTTTTTTTTGTTTTTTTTAATGTAAAATCACCAAAAAGATTAGTATCGAAATCTGCAAAAGACAGTTCAGAAGGTTCCCTGGTCAGTCCTATCCACATATTCTCATTTTAAGTTCAGTGGATAAATGTTTCTTTGAAATATAACTACCTCAATTGTTGAAATAAAATTTTACAAGTCAAAAATTGTTTGATCCTCACTTTCTACAAAAGTATTTTTTTTTTTTTTTTTTTTTTTTTTTTTTTTTTTTTTTTTTTTTTTTTTTTTTTTTTTTTTTTTTTTTTTTTTTTTTTTTTTTTTTTTGTTTTTTTTTTTTTTAAATTTATTTTATGGCATTTGATCCATACAGCCAATTATTATACTATCTATTTAGTTCTTTACTAATTAAATGTTAGATATATTTATTTATTGAATATAAATATTGGGTTATGCTGATTATATTTCTTCTGGTTTGTCTGTTGCTAATACTTTTTTATATCGTATATTATTATTATAAGGTTTTAGAAAATTAAGAAACTTTTCTCTTTGGTTTTTGTAAGCCGGGCATTCGGTGATTGTGTGTTGGAGGGTTTCTCTTTTAATACATCTATCACACTCTGAGCTTTTCTTAATTCCTATGCGCCGAAGATAAACATTGCATAAACCGTGATTAGTTCTAAGTCTAGCAAAATTTTTAACTACATCTTTGGTTAAATTTAATCGAAAGAACCAGGGTTCCTTTAGAATTTGCGGTACGATAGACTTAAAGTATAAGCCTGTGGATGATTCCTGATATTTCTGTTCCCACTTATTAAGCGTATGTTTTTTTAACATCGAAAAGAATTCCAAGTACGGCAGTTTTATGTCAGTAGTATGCTTTAGGTTGACGGAAGTTTTTGCAAGGCGGTCTACCTCGTCATTTTCGGGAATTCCCATGTGTGCCTTGATCCAAATAAATATTATTTGTTTTTTGTTTTTTATTGCGAGGTAGTGCTGTTTTATGACGTTGTCTAGAATGTTATTTTTATTTATGTTACTATTATTTTTTATTGCTTCTAGTGAGCTCATACTATCATTTAATACTATAAATTTATTTTCATCTGATTTGTTAATAAATTCAAGGGCTTGAAGTATAGCATACAATTCAGCGTTGTAAAAAGAAGTGTTTTTAGGTAATTTGTATTAAAATTGCCAGCAGTGAAGACTTGTATTGAAAGTAGTGGAATCAATGTGAGAAAACAATGGTAACGTATGTCAAATATAATTAAGGTACTCACTACGTTTTGAGAGTTGAGATCGTCTTCTGTCGGTTAACACAGCGGATGGACTCTTGGTTGCTAATGGTTACAATACGTAAGCACTGCTTACAATATGACGCCATTCTCAAACCACAAGCTACGACCACACTTTTCTATAGCCCGTCACGTACATCAAATGAATGAATTCGGAAATTTTCGGTTACAAAGAAAATCATGCCTCTAACCCTCAATATACCATATTTTCAGAAAAAAATAGTACTATTTTTATTTCATATACTCATAGTTGAACAAGAAATAACAGAGGGAATACAATTTTTTAAAAATGTCTATACTTTTTGTGAAGATTAGAAGTTGGCAACTTGACCTGTGTCTTTATCAAACATTTTAAATTGAAGTTCTAAATCCTACATTAATTTTAACAAATGAACTCGACAAGATAATATCAACAACAGTGAAATATTGGATATAATTTATTTTTTACAGCCATTCAAAGTGTTGGGACAGCAAATGGCCAATTTTTTTTTAAATGACCCATATGTGTGTTTAAGAAAAAAAAGCCTTTCATTGCATAATTCTGTTTTGGTTTTTTTTTTTACAATAAATTTAACGTACGTTACCAAAATTGGACCAAAACCAAAAATGTTTAACATACGTTACCGTAATTGTAAAGTATGTCAAATTTTAGGAATTTTAATTAGAAAAAGATTATTTAACTACAATTATTTTCAAATATAATGGGATTGAAACATTCGCAATGTTGAAAACTACAAACTGTAAAGACTCAGATTGGAAGTGCTGAATTCAATATAAAAAAACAATGGTAACGTAAGTCAAATTGAATTAAGGCACTCACCATGTTTTGAGAATCAAGGTCGTCTTACTTCGGTTAATACAGTGACCTGGGTTCTTGGTTGAGAAAAGTTACAATGCACAGTCTGGAGGATGTTAAGACTAGTGACGCGACTCCCCACACTCCAGAACCCACTCTTCTATACTCGGCCACGTACATCAAATGAATAAATACGGGAACTCTCGGACACAAAGAAAATCTTTTCTCAAGCCCCTAAAATTTCATATTAAAAAAAAGAAAAAAAAAAAGAAGTACTATTTTGATTTAATATACTCCTAATTGAACATGAAATAACAGAGAAAACAAAATGAAAAAAATTTGTATACATTTTGTGAAGGCTAGAAGATGGAAACTTGGCCTGTAGACAGTAACATATGTCGAAATTTGTAATACATATTTTTACATCACTCGGATTGGAAAATAGATACTTTCCATAACAGCTGGGAGCAAGGAAAGTAGGCCTTTACACATCTCAAAATTTAGAGCAAGGTAAAACAACGAACATATGATTTTACACGTCTAGCAGGGAAAGTTTTCGCAGCTAGCAGTGTTTACTGTTACACGAGGTTCGCTAGCGTTTCTTTTAGTTTATAATTTAATTTTACATTGTTAGTGTGCGAAAATGTCCTTTAACATCCCTCAAAAATTAATTAAAGAAGCTGAAGGAATAACTGATTCGTTATTGCCCGGGAAATCTCGTAATAGATACGAAGAAGAATTTAATAAGTTTTGTGAGTGGTGCTATAGTGAAAGTGTTAACCCTAACCATGTTAATGATGAAGTGATGTTAGTATACCTATCAACTTTATCGAAAAAATTTAAAGCCTCTTCTTTATGGAGTAAATTTTCCATGTTAAAATCGTGTTTAAAAATAAAGAAAAATTTGGATGTTTCTAAATTTTCGAAATCGATTGCATTATTAAAACACCACAGCGTAGGTTATCGCCCCAAAAAATCTAAAGTCTTTAGACAACATGAAATAAGAAAGTTCATGGACACTGCACCTAATTCGGAGTGGTTGTTCACAAAGGTTATTTTAGTTGTAGGTATTTATGGAGCATGTCGATGTGACGACCTTTAAATGTAGAAGATTTTAAGGATAATGGAACTTTCTTTACAGTGTTTCTTAAAGGTGGTAAAACAAATAGTGAACGCACGTTCATTATTACTGACGCAGATTCCTCATTTCAGATATGCGATATTATTCGAAAATATTTGTTTCTGCGACCGCCGCACATAAAAAGTAAACGATTTTTAGTTGCCTATAGGAATGGAAAGTGTACTGCTCAAAATGTCGGTCAGCATACAATATACGCTGTGCCAAGAAAAGTAGCAGAATTTTTGAAGTTGGAAGACCCCGAGAGCTACACGGGCCACGCTCTTGGGCGATCTTCTGCTTCAATGTTAGTTGAAGGTGGGGCTAATTTACTCACACTAAAGAGACATGGAGGTTGGAGATCGTCGACCGCTGCGGAGGGCTACATAGAAGACTCAGTAGCTAGGAAAGTAAAGGTAGCAAGGAAACTGTTCAATAAGGGAGGCATATCATCAATGGAAATCCCAAATGTTGCAGACCAAGAAATTGATTTTGTTACAGTTGATGATCTATTTCAGAATACCGATAGTGAAGATGAGGACAGTAAAGAGGACCAACGCTTGAATAAAGTGTCCATTAAAAACACGCAAATGAAGAACCTAAATAAAAAAACATTAACTGATGGGTTAAACATTACCAACAACCAAAACTGTACAATTAATATTAACCTGACCCTACAAAAATGAAACTATTAATATATAAACTTACTCCTTTTTACAAATGTATTTTGAATTATTACATTTCAGTTATTAAACGTAATTATATTAAATTAAACTTGTCTACGGTTATTTCTCTAAATCAGCTGTTACAAATAATCATTAAAATGGAAAACAATCATTTAGTGTAATAATATGAATTATTAAAATCTTAATATGTAGATTCACGAGTTAAAAACTGCGTTAAGCGTTTTTGCCTCGTGATGAAAAGTATCGTACATTACTCTTATCGAAAGTGATTTTACGATGCTCGATCGAATTAACGGGCTCGGCTTTGTCTCGCCAGTCAAACACGGTCTCGCAACGTAAAATGCCACTTTCGGTACTAGTAATGTAATATACTATAATTTTTCTCTTTATCAAACATTTCAAATTAAAATTCTAAGGCTTTCATTAATTAAAACAAATGAACTCCACAAGATAAGATCGAAAACAGTGAAATATGGGGCTAATTATTTTTTTACTGCTATCAAAGTGCTGGGACAGCAAATTACCATTTTATTTGAAAATGACCCTGGTATATAAAGTGCCTGAGGGATGCTTTTCGAACTAATTACATATATAGGTGATAAATCAAATAAAACTTGTAAATGCAGTGCATAAAAAAAATATTTCAAAATTATTTCATTATACAAATAAAATTAAAACATCAAAAAGATAATATACATGAGCACAAATTCATATGAATTATGAAAATTAAATAAATTTTCATAATTGAAAAATTAATTTTATATTATGAAAATTAAATGATTTTATTATAACAGCAAATATTTAAATCTAACATAAAATTATATTAAAAAATTACAAATTCCGAGGTCAGCTATAACTTGAGATATCTCAATAATGAGAAATCTCCTAACCTCCAGATTTGGAATAAACTATGCAGTTTTACGGCTTCTATATGACCTTAAAATTTGGTTTTAATCGGTGGCGAAATGTGTGAGATAACGCAAATTATTTACATTTTTGCAGGAATTGACAGCATCTTGCCTTCTAAAATCATACAAAATTTTAAACGTAAAAAAAATTTATTTTTGATTTCGACTAAATTTAGTTTCTACATGTTTTTTGAGATGAGGAATCTAAAATATCAGTTTTTAGTTTAAAAATTTTCCTCACACATATTTTCATTTCAAATTGCATTGAAACCCTAAAATTGTTGAATAATCTAAAATTAATATCAGGTTTTGGTTAAAAAAAAAAAAAAAAAAAAAAAAAAAAAAACCCTTACCTATTTTTTTTTAAAATGGTCTTATTTGAAATTTAAATTAAAATAATAATTGAAATATCATTTTAAAACGTCTTATTTATATAATATAGGTGAGGAAAATTTTTAAACTAAAAACTGATATTATTTTCAGATTCCTCATCTCAAAAAACATGTAGAAACTAAATTTTGTCGAAATCAAAAATAAATTTTGATATTGTTGTCAAGATGGTGGAAAACAATATGAATGAATGCATGAATATTTTTATTTTAAATACAATTTTAGAGCAATTAAAATTATTTAAACAAAAATAAAATAAAATAAGAATATTATTTACTAACTAAATGAGAGATATTTACCTAAAATTTGATCTAACTATATACATGATAAATTAATACAAATATAAAAAATAAATGGAAACTATTAATACAGAAACAAAAAATAAATGGCAAATTAGTAATAAGTTAAAGTAAAATATTTCTAAATTTTAGGCAATATTTCATATAAAAAAATAAATTATTTAAATGCTTTTCATTATCTATTATCAGCCATGAATATAACTGAAAGTCATCATTTTCTGTGGAATGAATTCTTCTAAGAAATCTTTTCCTGTATATTTCAAAAACGGAACAGTACATTATTAAATAGAAGAGCTTCTTCTATTGAAATATATTCTGGAGATCTTGGAGGTTGCTAAACGGAGTCTTACAATCATTCTCAGTTTCTGGATGTTTGAATTCATGACCAAATAATTTTCACAACTTCCAAGAGAGCTAAGGTGTCTGTAATGAGTGTTGTTGTGGGAGTTGACTGTATGTTCAATGTCCATAGACAAATAAAGATTTTCAAATGCTATGTTTAGACTTGTGATATTTGCTTCAACAAAATTTGCATCCTGCTTATTCCATATATCCATTGCACCGATTCTTCCCATTTGTATCATTAGCTGTTCTGCCCAATTAAAGGGCATGGAAGGATTACCAATCAATTTGACAAGCCTGCAGTAACAGATCCTGGGAAATTCATCAGCTGCTATATTTAAAATTTTAAGCCACCATGCTATTTGACCATCCATGCAAAGATTTTTACATGTGTGTTTTCTACCTGTTTCCAGCCTGACATAGGAATTTGGGGTGTTTTTTTGAAGATGTAAAATACCCTTCAGGAATGATAATTGGGATCTTTCAATTATGTCTGGGTAAGCCACACTTCAGACATGTACAGTAGAACACTATGTGACAGGGACTCGTATAATGTGATTTTTTTATTCCAAGAATCAGATGAACTGGATTGAAGAATTTTTAGCACTTGCTGCTTTAGCCACAAAATATTCAGATGCAGCTCTAAATTTATCAGGGCAGGACAATGGTACTCCATGATAAGTGAATCTATCTTTGTAAGCCAATATTTGCTCTTCATAATACAAGTTCTTCACATTTCCAAGTCGACCTTTGTGGAATGGCATTACAATTGTTTTGGCTATGTTGACCTCAAGGTTATTTTGTTGGCAGTACTCTGAAAAAATTCTCAATTTTAACTTAGCATCAACCCAAGAATCTGCAAACATAACTAAATCATCGGCATACAGTAGCATTAGGACTTCTTTTAAACTATTATTTCTCTCACATTCATCTTCAAAAAACTTAATAATGTATGAAATAAAGAGCAAAAATAATAAAGGGCTCAAAATCTCTCCTTGTAGCACACCTGAGGATATCGGAATTTCAGCTGATACATTGACCCCATCCGAAACTGAAAAGACTGCAGAAGCGTAAAATTTCATGGGAAATCGCAAAGTTTTCCCTCCGACGCCTACATCATTTAATTTCTTCTAAATTTTACCATCATTTATAGAGTCGAAGGCTCTTTTAAAATCAACAAAAATTCCAAATATCTTCCGTCTTTTGAGCCTCATAGCTATATTTATAACAGAATTTAAAACAAAAACACAATCTCGGCACCCCTTGCCACTCCTAAATCCCATCTGTTCTTTTGGTAATATATTCATTTCCTCCACCCACTTTGTTGTTCTTCTATTGATGATGCTTGTGAATATTTTTTATGAAGGAAGAACACTTTCTTGTTCCCAGATGTTGAAAATGTATAGAAGCAACTGTACCTGTTTTTTTAGCAGTAGTTTATAACATTCATTGGGAATCTGATCCAATCCAGTAGCCTTATTATTTTTTGTCTTGTTAGTAGCATAAGTAAACTCTTCAAGTGAGAAAGGGGAATCTAACTCAGGCATAAATGGCGGAAAGCAATAACTATCAACTTGATACTGTATAATTTTTGAAAATAATTACAGAGTTTCGATGCTTAAGAACCGACCTGAAGGTTAATTTATATAAAGTAATAGACCGCTTACGTGAGTATGTAAATGTTCACTTCATCATTCTTAAATCCATCTAAAAAAAAATGAGGCTAAACGAAAAGTTAACCTAATCCCATTATATTCTCAGATGGTAAAACCAGATCAAAAATAATTATCAAATAGTTCATTTAAATTATTTGTTAAAAGTAAACCTAAAAAAGACCCCAAAGAATTGAAGAAAGATTTCAAAAATATGGTTAAAATAAAAGATTTAAAAATTGGAATATACAAAGTCTAGTCCAAAAAAGAATCGATCCTAGTTGAAACCGATTCAGAGATGGAAAGAGACATAATTTGAGTAAAACTGGAAAACAAGACCGATTGGCAGGCAACAAGAAGAAAACCTAGGCTGATCTTCAAAGATATTGACGAAGAAGTCACAATGGAAAATATAGTAGAACATCCAGAAGACCAGAATCAGCCGTTGGAGTTCGAAACAAGTAGCATTAGACCTATCATCCTTCGTAAGAACTGACGGAACAACAGAACGCATGCAGTAATTGAAACGGATGCAGTTACTAGAACCAGGCTTATTTACAACAGAGTAAGTCTAGATTATAGGAAACACCGGGCTGAAGATTATTTCAGTGTTCGTCGCTGCACCAACTGCTGAAAATATCACTCGAAGGAGCGGTGTCGAGGAGAGACCATATGCGCCAAATGCAGCAGCAACCATCAGATGAAGGACTATAACGCCCAAGCACCGCTGTGTACGAACTGCACATCATTAACAAGAATGTACGTCATGAAAAGTGTAATGTAGACGTGAATCATATGGCACTTGATAGAAAATGTTCCTCCTACATTAGAGAAATAAATAAAATATATCAAACTACAGACTACTAAATTCACTTCAATTCAAAACACCATCGTATATTTGATTTTACTATATTTATGGACTGAGTTTTAAAGTTTATACAGTTAAACACCCACCACTCAAAAAAATTCTCAATCTCATATCAACTGACTATTTGAATCATTTTACTCAGAACGAAACTATTGATATCGCTCTTATTCAGGAACCTTACACAAGAGATAATGACAATGTTGCAGGTTATACACACAGACTCATGGAGTTATAGCACAGACTCCAGATATATCAAACACATGATACTAAACCTGGGACTGCAATCGTATAAAACAACAAAAACATGGACGCAATATTACCAATCCAACACAGTGACTCTGATTTTTGTGTCATTGAAATTATAATAAACGAAACAAAATTTATCTTCATTAGTGCATCCTTTGATGACAAAAGAGAAATAAAATATGGCCTTGAAAAAATCGATGCAATAAAACAACAGTATGACAAATACAAAATAATTTTATGTATTGAATCTAATTGTCGACCATTTCTATGGAATGATAAAAAGGTTACACCTGAAGGAAAAATCGTAGAATCTTATATAAAACCCCAAAACCTAATACTAATAAACAAACCTTCAACGATAACAACTTCCGAAGGGTCCAGAGGAAAAAGTAATATTGACTTGACTATCTGCACGCCCAAGGCATCGAAATTTATACAAAATAGGAAAATATTTAACGATACTAACTTTTCGGACCACAACTCGATATATTTTGAAATAAGAATGAAACAGACACAAACCAAGTATGCTTGTAACAAACATTGCTATACTATAGTGGTCTTAAATAAGATTAAATAAAACAGCAAACTGAATAATACATAAACGTGTTGAACTAGTATGACAAGGTTAAGCAACAACACACACTATATATTAATTAGTTAATGATAATAAACATATGGCAATAATATTACAAAGAGGTTGGTAGTAACAAGAAAACCAAAGGAAAAGATATCACCACAATACAACCAAATTTAGTGACGAAAATTGTTGAGAAAAATATAACTGACCAACTAATCAAACGTTTTAAAGTTGAAAATAATGAAAAGAGCTTGATTTTCCAAATAGAAACGAAAATTATAGATACGCTCTCCAATTACGATGTAGAAACGATTATTGACCGTTTCAACAAAGCGATAATTAAAGCTTGTAATAAAACATTTTAAATGACCAACAGACAATTTATAAAAAATAAACAACATTGAACAGTACCTTGGTGGAACAGTGATTTAACAAATTTAAGCAAAACGACAAACAAACTTACAAGGGGACGTTTGCAGTTGTAACTCACAGATTTGAATGCCAATTTTTGTGTGGGTAGTAGGGACCTATAATAGTGCAAAACTAGAGTTATAGCCGCCAATGAGCATTAGGAGCCGAGAAAAAAAATAAAATATGAAAATCATGTTTGTTTTTTTTTCTATCAGCTCTTAGTCAAGATAGAGAAATGATTCTTTCACGTTTAATTGCAGTTATGTATGCTATTAGATATAAAAATACTTTTGTTATGCTCAAGACACTATCCGGCTTTAGGGTGCTCAAAAATGACAAAATTCCAAGGAAATCCGCTGTAAATCAGTGGCAACTTTTTTTCATGAACAACTGACCTCAAATCTCGATCTAATGGTGCGTTAGATCCATAACTAAAATGCATAACAAAAGTATTTTTATATCTAATAGCATACATAACTGCAATTAAACGTGAAAGAATCATTTCTCTATCTTGACTAAGAGCTGAGAAAAAAAATAAAACATGATTTTCATTTTTTATTTTTTTTCTCGGCTCCTAATGCTCATTGGCGGCTATAACTCTAGTTTTGCACTATTATAGGTCCCTACTACCCACATAAAAATTGGCATTCAAATCTGTGAGTTTAAAACTGCAAACGTCCCCTTGTTAGATATTATATCAAAAGACTAGAACAGAAAAACATTTAAGAGAACAACGTAAACAAAACTTCTTGAACAGCCGACATAAATATCAAGCTCTGATAAAAAACTCTAAAATTAAGTCTTGGAAACAATATTGTGCTGAAGAAGAGAACCCATGGAATTGGGCATATAAATATGCTTCTAATACTTCAAAGAATCAAGATGTCCGGAAAACTTTATTAACTGACGGCAACACCCACACGTTAGATTTTAAGACAACTAGAATATATGCTCAATTCGTTAGTTAAACAATACGTAACATCTAACGAAACACCTGAACAAGCTAATACAAGATCTAGATGTAAAATACCACCTAATACCGAAAATGACAATCCACTGGAACTGACAGAGATTTTACAGATTATATAAGACTTAAAAAATAAGAAAACACCTGAACATGACACAATTAATACCAAAAACATTCAAAAAAATCAGAAAACTATCCATTATTTCTAACTAAAATTTATCATAAAATATTGTAAAAAAACTTACATACCATAGACTTGGAAAAAGGAATACTACATACAATACCAAAACGAGACTCAAATGAATTGCGACCAATAACAATATTACCGATCATGAGCAAGGTTCTAGACAAACTAATAAAAAACAAACTAACACATTACCTAACATCTAACGATATACTTTCATCTAATCAATTCGGATTCAGACCGAAAAAAAAAAAAGTACAATAGACGTTCTCTAGGATACTAAAATGCACTGCAGGATACTACAATGTATATTGAAAATGCACTACTTAGAAAACCAAACTCCCATATGCTCAAATTAGATATATAATATATATATATATATATATATATATATATATATATATATATATATATATATATATATATATATATTCGGAGCTTTTGAAAATTCTTGGATACCAAAGATTTTAGAAAATTTTATAAAGTACAATTGCCAAACTTAATTAGAGTATATAAAAAGGTATACTTATTTGGGAGTTCCCCTCACATCATCCGGAAAATTTAAGCAAGCGTGTAAACACTTTACTCAGAAGTCATTAGTTGCATCTGCAAGAGTCATAGGCATACTGAAAAATGGGAAAAGTTACTCTTGGGAAACAAAAAAAGCTTTATTTGACTCAATGGTTTCATCAATATTGCTTTACGCTTCTGAAGTATGGAGCCCCAATTATCTTGAGGCAATCGAAGCGGTCCAACTTAAATTTTTAAAGCGCCTATTTGGATGGCCAAGGAATACCCCAAACTATATAGTCCGTCTCGAAACAGGAAGAGAACCATTAGGCATTAAAGTGGTAAAAATGATGACAAAACTATGGACCAAGCTCGAGTTTATGCCAGAAGAGCGACTCCCAAAACTCTGTTTTTATAGACTAAAATCACTAGACAAGGATAAACCTGACATAGACTTTAACTGGGTGTCCCAATTTAGAGCAATAGCCGAGCTAAATGCCTTTGCAGAAGAGCTTTCTGTTCACAATACAAACGGACTTCTTCGATACAAAGGCGACATACTGGAAAAAGCACTTAACCAATATTTCTCAGCCGACATTCAAAGAACTTTAAATTCAACTAACTACCCTTTATATAGAACTCTATGCAGTTACAATACTCCCAATCCCGAAAAGTACCTTACATTTAAAGTTCATATAAAGAAATTGAAATGTGTCAGCCAATTAAGAGTTGCTAATTCAGAACATATCATAATTAATGGAAAAAAACACATCTTTTTTGTTCAAGTCACAAGAAATCTGTATATCTTGCAATCAATTTATCTACAATAGTCTACACCCCATTCTCCTTTACTGCCCAGCACACAATGAACATAGACAACAATTTCTTCAACAGTTCATCTTAGAATCTTCTGATAACCAAACTATCCAAGCTATACTCGATATTGACAGTGTAGAGAAATTACATAAAGTTTACTATTACATGATGGGGCTCCGAAATGTGCTAAATCGTTTATCATAGACCATTTTCTACTAAGCGTCTGTTTTCAGTTTATCTTTAAAGTGAAATTTTTGTTAATTTATTTTTATTGTTTCTATCATAACACCAATTTATTCTCCATTCTATTATGTTTTGAAAAACAGAATGTATTAGTGAATCGAATTTTATTTATTTTATTAATTATGAAATGATATGTAGATTAATTGTAATTTATAGCCAAGCTAGGCTCGCTCTATTTGTATGGGGAAGCCCCCAAAGACAAATAAAAAATATCTATCTATCTATCTATCAATTGCCAAACTTATTATTAATTTTAAATTTTTTCGAAAACAGGAGGATAGAAATTAGGATTAACAACATACGCTCAACAAAGACTTAACAACAGGAATACCACAAGGCTCATGCCTTTCTCCCACACTTTGGAACATTCTCCTAAACACAATTTTGAATTAAATCTCCCTGAAGGAGCACTGATCTTGGCTTATGCTGATGACATTGTTCTATTTACAAATAACATACCATTTTCATAATTACAATTACTAACAAACCAATCACTTAACATTTTGGAGAAATGGGCAATCGCTAATAAACTGAAATTTAAAACAAAATACATAATATTTACAAAAAAACACAATCTACCTAATCTAAATATAAGACTTTATTCTAGAACAATAAAACAAACCGAAACAATGACTTATCTAGGACTAACTTTTGACAAGAGACTAAGCTGGAACAAACACACAGACAACGTAGTAAACAGGACCTTAAAAACAGTGAACGCATTAACTAATGCGGCAAGATTAACATGGGTACTGGGAACTCAGGTACTAAGACTAATCTTTGAAGGCGCAATAGTTCCAAAACTTTTGTACGCCATACCATTGTGGGAATTGGGAGTCTAGAAACAGTCTAATCTCACAAAATTACAGAAGGCACAAAAGTTAATGGCATTAGGAATTTGCAAAGCCTTTAAAACGGTCTCTTACTATGCTGCTTGTGTACTAGCAGGTACATTACCTATAAATTATAAAATTACAGAACTGACAACAATATATAAAATAAAAAGACATACAATTGAATACAAAAACATAAACTAGGACAATATCGAACATGAACAAACCCTAGAACAACGTTTACACCCCGCAGTACACGCAAAACTTTTACAATATACGAACGAACTAGCAGAACCTACTTTAGAAACTAATATAATGAACATATAGGCAGACGGAAGTAAACATGGAGACAATGTAGGATGTGCCTTTACGGCTGAACGAAACGAAAGTTCCCACGAAGAATTGTACAAACTAGGACAGAACTGCTCGAATAGTCAAGTTGAAAAACTGGCAGTTCTAAAAGCAACAGATTATATTTTAGGACTAACAGATTACCCAAAATTTATTTACAATATATATACTGACCATGAAATAGCTATACACTCGATAAAAAATAATAAAATACAAGGCATACTTACTGTACAAATTAGAAAGAATCTAATAAAACTAATGGACCGTGACATAAGAACGTTTTTGACATGGATAAAAGGACATGTGGCATCACAGGAAATGGAAAAGCGGACACATTGGCTAAGACAGCTGCTAATGATACAAACTTAACTTGCGAATACAATACAGTACCTTTTAGGTATATAAAGAAATACGTACTAACTGACTTGATTGAGGACTGAACAGACATTGGCAACAATCTACTAAAGGACGACCATTACAGAAGTACATTCCAAATATAACACCACATAACTATAAAATACCCAAAAGTACTCATCACAAACTAACTCCAGTATCAGTCTTGACTCCGCCTAGTGAGGTTCCTAAGCTCCGGATAGGATCTGATAAGTTTTTCTTTTTCTTTTTAATATTTTATGTCATTTCACTATAAATAATCATTTAGTATCTGTTTTTATTTTTATTAAATTCTATTTCGTATTTATTATTTATTCTTATATATAAATTTTCTTTTTCTTATTTTCTATACTATCATTTTTTTTTTTTTTTTTAATTTTTGTTTTAAATGGAGGATCCACCAAATCCTTCAGATAGTCCGATAGCAAAAAGAAAAAGACCATGGGGACGAATAAAACTTCCCCCTGAAAAATGGGAACAGGAAATTAAAATAAGTTCGAAATATCTAATAATAAAGAGATCAGACGAAGAAAATTTTAAAAAGTGTCCCCTTTTTTTATAAGTAAATTTATAAATGGCTTGGTAGGTAAAGTCAAAAATATTAAGAAATTAAGAGACGTTTCCCTATTATTTGAAACATTAACAGCAAAACAAACCGAGACCACAATACAATGCAAGAATTTCGGGGGTCAATATCCAATAGAGGTGACTCCACACAAAACCCTCAATTATAGTAAGGGTATCATTAGGTATTATGACTTTTAATTTTTAGATATACAGTAAATTAAAGACGAACTTTCTCCTATCATTATGGATATAGTAAGGATCAAAATCAAAAGGGGGGATAACGAAATATTAACGAATTCTTATATTGTGACTTTCCATACACCACAACCACCCGAAACAATCCAGGTAGGTTATGAACCTATCAGGGTACAACCCTACGTACCAAATCCCCTGCGGTTTTTTAACTGTTTGTGATTTTCCCACCCCACTAACCTTTGTAAAAAAGAACAAATATGTATACAATGTGGAGAGAAAACACATGAAGAAAATATTAGGTGCAGTCGAACACCAAAATGTGTACATTGCAAGGGACAACACAATGCTTTGGATCGCAACTGTCCAATTATCATTTTACAAAAAGAAATTAAATCGATTCAAACTAATTAAAAAATATCACTCAATGAAGCCAAGAAATTTTTAGAGGAAAAACACAAATTATGGAATAAAACATTCGCAGAAATAGCGAGACAAAATAGCAAAACAATAGAAAAAAGAGAAATAGGTATTCAAGTGAACACGATGTTTACATTTGGAGAAAATATAAATAAATTAAATAATCTAGAGGCAATAAAACCATGTAACAGTAAAACCGTAAACATCGATAAAGATACGATGATTACACTTCCACCTAAACCCCCTGCCACCACCTTACCTTTCCCCGCCCCATCCCTACCACTTCCTTCCCCCACCCCGCCACCTTCGCCCCCACTTAGCCTGCATCGGTCCCAGAGAGCTTCAAATCAGCTGGTGTCAAAACCCGCAGTTTCAAGGCCAAGTTTACGGCCAAGCATAGCACCTCCTAGAGTCAAATCACACTTTAACGATTTAAAAACATTAATAAAAAAACGTAGACCCATTTTTTATAAGTCTACAAGAAAGTCATCTTAAACCATCCGATAAATTTACTCTAAAGGGTTTCGATATCTTCTAGAAAGACGGTTTCAACAATGATCGAGCATGCGGAGGTGTAGCAGTAGCTATAAAACAATCATTGTATTCTAAAGAAATAGAAATAGATACGTCCCTTCAGATTGTCGCAGTTACGGTCCATTTTGAAATTTCTTTCATACTTTGCTCCATATACATACCACAGGATAATCTATACAGTTAGAACACCTCCAACACATACATATACAATTACCCAAGCCTGTACTTTATACCGGAGACTTCAATGGACATAATACCATTTGGGGATGTAAGGACACTAACAGGCGAGGGCGTTTGATAAAAAATTTCATGGAAGAATCTTCTAATATTAAATACAGGTGACCCGACTTCTTTAAGTTCTACATCTGGCACATACTCTGCAATAGACCTATCCTTATGCAGCCCCACCTTATACCACAAAATAGATTGGACTGTACTCCCAGATCTCTATGGAAGTAACCATTTTCCCGTTCAGTTGAAATTCCTAAATACTACTGACAAGTACAATAGAAAACCGAGATGGCTGATCGAAAAAGCAGACTGGCCACTTTTTTCTGCTCTAGCAAACCCTCCTCAAACATCAGTAAATGAGTTAGATATTGATGACGGATGCCAAGCAATTACTGAAGCAATTCTGTTGGCAGCTGAAGCTACTATACCTCAAACTAAAGGAAATTACAGGAGACCATCTGTCCCTTGGTTCAACTCACAATGTTGAAGCCATCAAGAATAGAAGAAAAGCCCTTCGTAAATTTCAAAAAAATATGAATATGAATAATTTGATCGAATATGAAAAAAAAGATCATTGTGCAGAAGAACATTGAACTGCTGTAAATAGAAGGCATGGAGGTCGCTTGTAAACTCTATGAATTCGTCAACACCCGCTAATGTTGTTTGGGATAAAATTAGAAAAATTTAAAGGTAGTGGTACTTCCATTAGATACGTTACTTAAAGAGGGCAAATTGTACGACGAACCTCAGTTAGTTGGGGACCAGTTTGCTACATATTATTCAGAATTATATAGCGAACCCTCAGCTGAAAAAATTACAAATAATTATTTTGAAAATGATGGTTCACAACTATTTTATAACACTCCGATTACATTGTGGGAACTATAATCAGTTTTAAAAGAAGTCAAAGGTTCTTCTGATAATATCCATTACAGTATGCTCCAACACTTACCAAAAAACACATTAAACTGGCTTCTAAATTATTATAATCATATCTAGAACAATGGTAATATTCCAAGCTCTTGGATACAGGCGGAGGTAGTTCCTATTTTGAAAAATGGCCAAGATAAAAGATACCCTTCAAACTACAGACCAATTTTCCTAACCAGCTGTTTAGGCAAACTTATGGAGCGAATGGTCAATAAAAGACTAAAGTGGATTAGAAAAATAACATTAAATCTAAAATTTTCAATGTGGCTTTCGTAAAAATAGGTCAACCATTGATCACTTAGTCCAAATGGAAGCTGAACTCCAATACGCCTTTGTCCAAAAAGAACAAGCTGTGGCTATATTTTTCGATATGTATAAGGCGTTTGATAGAACTAGCTCTACAATAATTTAAAAAAAAACTTTTAAGTTTGGGATTTCAAGGTAATCTGCCAATATTTATCCAAAAATTTCTGGATCGTCGCCATTTTTGTGTTCGAATAGGAAATTTACTATCAAAGAGATGTGAACAAAAAAATGGTGTCCCTCAAGGATTTGCTCTAAGCCCAACCCTCTTCATGATTACTGTCAGTGACTTGGGTAACAACTTACCGCGTGGTGTCAAAACAATGCTCTTTGCAGACGACTTTGTGCTTCTATGCCGTTCCAAAGACTTGAACTCCATAAAAGAAAAACTACAAACATCACTAAATCGGATCAGCCAATGGTCGCAGACGTCAGGAATTCAGTTCTCTTCCGAAAAAACCAATTGCCTATACTTCAGCTGGAAACGAAAAACCCCACAAATACCATAACTACTGCTAAACAGTGTAGCCTTACTCTATGTAAATAATTCGAGATTCTTAGGATTAGTATTTGACCTCCATTATCGTACCGACGAGATAAAAAAAATTACATCTTTCTTGGGAAAATCACTTAAGAATTTTGAAGGAAAAATGTCTTGCAAAACTTAATTTACTAAAGGTTCTTAGTGGAACAAGCTACTCAACATATACCAATCGGTAGTATGCTCAAAGATGGACTATGGCAGTTTCATCTATGGCTCTGCCAGAATGGTGAATCTTACAAAACTCGATGTTGTATACCATGCAGGGAATGATAACCGTAAGGTTGATTTAGTAATGTTATATCATTCAAAACTTAAAATATAGAGAAATATAATAACGCCTGGAAAGACAAATACTGATCTAATCACACCAATTAATTACTTAGCTAAAATAATATTATAACTATTATACCTTATTATGACAGATTGAATACCCATATAAAACTAATATGTAGATGTGTTTAATTGATTCCCTGAAAAAAGCAAGACAATAAGGATATTAGGAATTATATATAAAACATAATAATAACTGATTAGAATAGCTCCTACTGGGTGGACCTGGGGCAGGAGGGATGGGTGATTGGTGTCCAGGGGTCCTTGGCGCTGTGGTGGGGGTGGGGCGTTTTAGCTCCGAGGATTGGGATGATGTGGACTTTTCCTTGAATAACATATTATAAGCATTGGTGGATTGTACCGATGTAGTAAGGATTTAAGCATGGTTTTTATCTACATCCTCCGATCAATCTTCGTGATGAAAAAATCAAAAAAAATAAATAAAAACATAGCATGTGGGATTGGGGCGTCTCCTACGCTCCTGACCATCCCCTGTGGGCTCCTGGCACCTTGACTTCATGCCTTCGGCTCAGTCGGGTTCTGATCAGAAGGACCTGCAAATCATATTATATTTTTATACTTACTGAGCGTTGATGACCTAGATGTTTTACGCTCTAAAACTCTAAAGAACAACAACAACAAACTAACTCAATTACTTACAGAACACGGACCAACTAACCATTATCTGAAACTCAGACGCTTGTGAAAGTGACGGACTAACTCTACGAACATTCTTACGCCTTTTAAATGATATACGAAGACTAGAGACACAAATTAGTTAGGGCTTCTCTAATGGAAGGGCGTACATGGCCTCTTCAACAAGAACCTTTATACGGGAAATATAAAAAAGAACTTCTGGAATATAGCAATGTTTTGAAACTACACAAAGACTAAATAAAAAATTGTGAAGATTTAATAGTGTTACAACCTACTGACATCCGAAATGTTTTTTATTTTATTCTCATTTTTTTTTCAGTTTATTCATCAGTTTTAGTTATTTATTATTTTTTGTTTAACTTAAAAAAAATGATTAGTACTCATTTAAAAGCTATTTAAAACATTGTATGCATATAATATACTTTTGCGGGGTTACTACAGAAGAGAGAGGAAATATATATATATATATATATATATATATATATATATATATATATATTATAATATTAATTATAATATAATAATAATAATAATAATATAATAATAATAATATAATAATAATAATATAATATAATATATATATATATTTTTTATTTTTTGAAGAGAATAGATTTGACCCGGTCGGGATTCGAACCCAAGTTTCCACCTCTCTAGCGTGGCGCCTTATCCAACTAGGCCACCGGGGTCGTATCCGAACCAGGCAAATCTCAAATATATATATATATATATACCGGTGACGGATTGTCAATAGATCCAGGTTAAATGTAATGTTCAATATGAACATTTATCCCCGGAATCACATCGCGATTTGCGAGTGCCCGGGGGTTATGGATCACTGAAGAGAGAAGATTTGCCTGGTTCGGATACGACCCCGGTGGCCTAGTTGGATAAGGCGCCACGCTAGAGAGGTGGAAACTTGGGTTCGAATCCCGACCGGGTCAAATCTTTTCTCTTCAAAAATAAAAAATTATATTTAATGATATTGATTTATATCAAGAAAAATTATATATATATATACCGGTGACGGATTGTCAATAGATCCAGGTTAAATGTAATGTTCAATATGAACATTCATCCCCGGAATCACATCGCGATTTGCGAGTGCCCGGGGGTTATGGATCACTGAAGAGAGAAGATTTGCCTGGTTCGGATACGACCCCGGTGGCCTAGTTGGATAAGGCGCCACGCTAGAGAGGTGGAAACTTGGGTTCGAATCCCGACCGGGTCAAATCTTTTCTCTTCAAAAATAAAATAATATATATATATAGCAGAGCAAGGTCGATACCTCGATAACAATGCCGTCCATAACCTCTTGGCTTTGAGTGTTACAACAAGTACCACACAGAGAATAGAGCACATGCTGAGGAGACTGTGATATACCATAGTTGCAGGGTCGTTGTTCTTATGATGTTACTGGTGGACAGCTATAGGGTGTGCACACCAATAAGCGCGCAAGTAGTGACTATAAGTAGAAATAAGCATTATTTATATTTTTATTAATGGTATTGTGCGTAATTTTAAATATTCATTTATTTTCTTTTTTTATTACTTGTAGTTCCCTCAAAATAGAAACGTGTAATTGTTTATTCTGTCTAACTGTAAATATAACAAAAATGTTTCTCTTATTTTGTAATAATTGTAAAAAATAATGGTTAATTACACCACGTGTTCTAAGTAACTTTCACATCAATCGATCACCTGCCAAAGAGGTAATAAGTGGTGAACTACGACGTGATTATAAAGTTAATTAGATTAACTCATATGACGTAATTTATATTTATCGTAAATTTCGTTGTAATGAGGGTTGCTTAGTAACACATACCTATAATTTGTTTTTATATTGATATAAGATCTCTATTAATCACAATGCCCGATTCTAACGAAAATATTACTGCACAAAACACGGAAATTTACTCTTCCTTTACGGCTGCAGATAAGATTCCACCTTTTATCAAGCTGGATCCCGGAACTGTGGTTTTGCCAGGTTGATGCAGTTTTTGGGCGTGCTAACATCACGAACAGTGTCACAAAGTTCCAAACTGTTATTCCTAAGATAAACGCGGAAGTATTACTACAAGCAGCAGACATTGTGAAAAGGCCCGGCGAAACCCCGTATGAAAATCTCAAGGACAGATTGGTCAGTGACTACACGGATTCGGAGACGAGACGGATCCATGAACTATTAGAAGGCAGACAACTGGGAGATGAAAAGCCTACCAGATTTTTAAGACAGATGAAACAATTAACAGGAGATGTAGTTCCTTCAAGTGTGATTAAAACACTATTTATACGCTCTTTACCACAAAGTATGCAAGCTATCCTGATAAGTACGGGGCAGACTGATGTGGACAAGTTAGCCGAAGTAGCTGATAAAATACAGGAGGTTGTTCAACCAGTAGATATCGCAACAGTCGCAGGCAATAACGCGGAAGAATCTCATAAAGCACAATCCTCCCTAGCTAACTTAGAAGCAAAAGTTGAATTACTTACGAAGCAGATCGCTGAACTCTCCTCCAGAGACAGACTAAGTCGGAGAGAAAGAAGCGGAACTCCACGACGATTCTATCGAGGATCCCGCAGTAAGTCAAGAAATCCCAATGACCCAGATTGGATTTGTTTTTATCATTTCAGATTTAAAGAAAAAGCAAATAAATGTGAACACCCATGCGCTTGGAATAAGAAGCAGCAGGGAAACTCCTCAGCGGATCGGAAGTAGCGGCTACCAACTCCGCAGATGTCCAAAGCCGCCTTTTCATAACAGATCGGCGGAACGGTCAATCTTTCCTAATCGATACAGGTCCTACCTCAGTCCTACCTCCAGTCAGACAATCAATGACCGCCACAGAATTTAATTTGTATGCTGCGAACGGTAGTCGAATAAGAACATTCGGAGAACTCCAACTTAAACTTGATTTAGGACTTAGACGCGAGTTTAAATGGGCGTTCGTTTTGGCTGAAGTTCCTAAGCCTATATTTGGTGCAGATTTTATGTACCACTACAATCTTTTAGTAAACTTGAAAGGTAGACAGCTGATAGATCGATCTACTGGATTAACTTCAAGAGGAAAAATAGTCAGAGAAATCCCAGCTACAATATCAGCTGTTCCGGAGGACTGAAACAATGTCGAGGACTTACGCGACCATCATCTACCAAAGGACCTGTGAAGCATAACACTGAACTCATAATCGAGACAACAGGTCGTCCTGTGTATGCCAAGGCTAAAAGACTTCCAGTGGAAAAGTACCGGCGAGTAACAGACGAGTTTCGACTTATGGTAGAGCAAGGTATTTGCAGGCCTTCCAACAGCCAATGGGCCAGAGCACTTCATGTTGTAGACAAACATGACGGTGGAGTGCGACCTTGCGGAGATTACAGACAACTTAACGCCCAAACTGTGCCTGACAGATACGATGTTCCGCATAAAAAGGATTTCAGGAACAATTTGTTTGGTAAGTGCGTTTTCTCAAGGTTAGACGTAGTGCGTACCTACTTATGCGCGAGGAAGATATTCCGAAGACCGCAGTCAACACACCTTTCGGATTATTTGAATTCTTAAAAATGTGTTTCGGTCTGCGTAATGCAGCGCAAACCTTTTAACGATTCATGGACAATGTCTTTAGAGATTTAGACTACGTTTGGATACTTATCGATGACATGCTGATCGCTTCTTCGACCCATGAAGAGCATCTAGAACATCTTCGTGATGTGTTTAAACGCCTAGAAGAGAATGGATTAACACTGAATCCTGAGAAATGCGAATTTGGTGTAGAGCACCTAAAGTTCTTAGATTACTACGTAAGTAAAGATGGAATTAAGCCTCAAGAAGATAAGGTACGTGCCATCAAGGAGTACCCCAAGCCAAAAGACGTAAGTTCTCTTCGTCGCTTCCTCGGAACGATAAACTTTTACAGGCAAGCAATTCCTCATGCTGCAGCGGTTATGAAACCTTTAAATAAATATCTCCATGGTGCCAGGAAAAACGATAGGACAATCATTCAATGGAACGAAGAAAGAGATAAAGCATTCGAACTTTGCAAGTCGAGTCTTGAAAAAGCAGCACTTCTGGCGCATCCCAAACTATCAGCAGAACTTTCCCTTGCTTGTGATGCCTCAAATCAATGCATGGGAGCAGTTCTCCAACAAAAAGTGGAAGGTAATTGGTTACCACTAGGTTTCTTCTCGAAAGCTCTTTCGGAAGCTCAACAGAACTATTCCACCTATTATCGCGAACTATGAGCAATTTTTTCTTCTATTAAACATTTCCGTCCAGTTACCGAGGGTAGAGAATTTCATATTCTTACAGACCACAAACCTATCGTATTTTTAATGCATCAAAAGCCTACATCAGCGTCTCCTATTAGGATATGGTGGCTGAACTTTATTAGCCAGTTCACCACCGATATTCGGCATATAGATGGAACTGACAATGCAGTAGCTGATGCACTCTCAAGAATGGAGGAACTTTCATTGGAAGCGGACTTCGACTCCATTGCAAATCTACAATACAACGTAGATTGATTATAGCAAAATTGATTATTGCATTGACTGAACCTCAAGAACCTTATTAAACATATATATATTTAAGGGGTGTATCTACGGTTGGGTTAAAGATTATCTGTGCTCACATAAGTGATTTGCAAAGCAACTATAAAGATTGATAAAAAGTGAGGATATCCGTTTTTTTCTTTTTCGTGACATGTAAAATTTATATATATGATCATAATTTTGAAATGACCGTTATTTAAAAATAAATAAATATACATTATATTAACACTTTAATTAAAGGTTAAAAATATTACATAAATTTAGTTCACAGTAATTATCTGAGGAAGATGGTTGGGGTGTGTATATAACTCAATAAAATTACTTTAAGCAATAGTGCCAATATTGTACCTTACAATGCAAGCCTCCATCAGAGCTAGATGAAAAAAATAAAAATAAGTCAGGTTAATATCTTTGAAATTTACTTTTCTATCATAAAGTTTTGTTTTGGTTTTCAGGAAGACTTTCATTGTAAGTTAAAAGGTTAATATAATAAATTAATATAATTTTATTGTGCTATATATGATTGCACACCCCAACCATCTTCCTTTATAATAATACTGATATTATTCTTCTCAGGAATAATCTTTTCTAAGTATTTGATATAGTATTGCCATAAAAATCTCTATAGATGGTATGAAAATACATTTTTTAAAGTTATTAATCTAAAGTGAAGAAAGGTACAACAATTGAATAATGTCAATTTAATATCACCTGTTCGACATAGTTTCTGATAATGTAAGTTTACCTGCAGATCTTCTAATAAGAGAACCTCATAATCACGGTGGGAAATTAAATTAGGCCAGGACCTCTCACAATCGATTTTAAACTCGGTCATGATTTGATCCATTTTCGCCAACAACAACTCATAAGTCTGTTAAAATAAATGGCAAATTAAATACAATTATATAAAGTACAAAAAAAGAATATTTGAAATTAAAAAGTTCATGATGATTTGTCCAAAATGATTGTTTAAATAAAAATTCTAGGAAGCCACAACTGTTTTAAGAAACTTAACTTAACGTTTTAAATGTATAAACTCTATAAATTCCTTCCTTATACATAATTCCTTATTATGTTTTCCTACCTCAGTGATAAAACATTCAGAATGACTCACAATTTTTCTTATTCATCCCTCTTCACTCAGTCTGCCGGGGTTCCTCTAGGTAATATTCTAGGTCCCATCCTCTACAGCTGACCAGCTGACACTCCAATTCATCCCAGCTCTGTCTTCCCCACATACGCTGATGATACATGTAAGCGTTATCAGCAAATAATGACTCCTTCATTGCATCCCAAACACTCCAAGCTCGTTTTAAAAACATTCAAGAATGGTATCAAAATTGAAGGATTAAGATAATCTAAATAAAATCTAACCAAAAAAGCTTCGTCATAAACCCATTGCTTCCTGTCTTACAGTATCCTTTAATATTTTTCCACTAATCCCTAATGAAAATATCCACTACCAAGGCTTCATCTGGACAAACGGCTTACTTGGAATCGACCTACAAGACTAGAATAACAAGAGAGTGCTTGACGTTATTTACTACTCCAACATTTACTCGACAAACGTTTAAAGCTTTCAATTAAATTTAAAAAAAAAAAAAAACCCAACACATGACTGTAATTAGAGCTATTTGGACATAAAGAATAGAGCTTTTAGGCTCATCTAAACCTTCCAATTCTTCTCGTATCCAATTCTTACAACCCAAAGTCGTCAACTCTCCTTTGTCACAAATACAATTATCCATAAAGATCTAAATGTTCCATATGTTGCTGATTTAGCCCAAACCAGATAAGTATCCCAAACAGGTAAGTATCCTTTCATAGTAAACTTCATAATCATTCTAATCCACTAGTCTCTCTGTTCCAGATAACCCTCCGGAGGCTTGGTTGCTTTATAAGTTATACCCAGACATTTACAAAATGTAAATGTTCTATATACTTGTTAATATCAGTAAAAAGATTAAATAAAAGAGTTTTTACTGTAACTAACTTACACTGTTTATTTTAAGCTACAGTATAGTCCAAAGGTAGAATAGTGGTCATCCCATTTTTCAAAAACGGAAAACATTTTAATCCTCCTTGTGAATCATCAAATTCTTCCTGCATTGTCTCTCTAATCCAAAATCCTTTGTTAAATCCTTAATGCTCTTTACTTTGTCAAATATGAACTGATTTAGCACAAATCAGATAACTCTCCTTTCATGATAAACTACATACCCCAATCCGCTAGTTTCTCAACAAGCTCCCTATTTCATTTTTCATAATCCTCTGAGGTGTCTCAAAAGATGGCCTTGGGATCTTCTAATGTAGATCTTTCGTTAGAATGCTACCAATTAGTACTTTCTTTACATGTTTTTGTCCTGTCATAGAACAGTTGTGGATATCACTTAATAAATGAAAAAACAAAACAAAAAAAAAGGATTTTAATCCAATTTTTAAAGTGACCACCATGTGTTATATTGAAAGTTTGAACCAAGGATTTGTCAAGACAAATTAAGAGATCTCAACTTATAACTTACCAAAATCGCTTTGAAAATCAAGGGTATTTATTATAGTTAATTTTGTTAATGTAATAATACTAAACAAAAAAAGTTATTTTTTAGCACACACAATCAAAATTCTATGTTCAGTTATATATGAATTGCTATTTGTTAAAAGGGAAGTTGTCACTGTTTTGGCCTTTTTTTTTTATTTTTCTGCCCTTTTTTTTCCTCCCAAGTGGAAGTGAAATTGGTTTAAAGATAAAGATGAAATAGATAAAGATAAAGTTGATCCACTGAAATCACTATTAAAAAAAATAATAAAAGTACTTAAGTTGATATAATGCATACCAAATATGCATACATATACGTGTCCAGAAGTTTAAAAGCATACTGAACAAACTTTAAACTCATTTTGTGAATGCTGAATAATAAATTACAAATCATAATTTCCTAAAAAGTATTTATGACTACAGTACATTAAACTTTCAAGGCATCTTTAAATTGTATATACATATTCATCCGGTAAAATGTTTTTACAGATTTAAAAGACATTCATGTAAAATGTATAAGCCTTGTTATAGTATAGTAGGTTTCTTTATATCTGTATGTACAGAAACAAATAAATGAGTGGTTAAGAGAAAGAATCTACTATGTAAATAATAAAATTTGTGGAAAAGTGTAATTAATAATTTTCTTATACATTGATTATATTCATTATAAAAGAAATTAAATATAAAATATCATTATAAAAGAAATTTAAAAATCAGGATATATACGACTATTATACTACCAACAGTTCTCTACGGATGTGAAACCTGGCCGCTTACTATTTGACCCAAAAAAGGATGAAGAAACCGGAGAATTTAGAAGGCTTCACAATGCAGAACTGTGCCAGTTATATCCGGTAAATATAGTTCAGGTAATAGCAGTGCGCCGGTTAAAATGGGCATGTAAGGTCATTAGGTTTAGTAATGATCGAATTCCGAAAAAAAGTGACCAGTTTTGTGCCGGTCCAAGACGTAGATGGGAGGATTGCGTCAAGACCGACATGAGAGATTTGGTTTTGGGGGAAGTGGGTTCGAGGGAGGTGTGTGGTAAACGGTTGTTGGTGTCGACATCGAATCTTCGGGTTCGCTAAGCCTTTATTTATTATATATAATGATTATAATACAGTAAATATAATTTTATTCATAATATTTTGTATCAAGTATACAGTTTTCTGTTAATTTTCTTTAGTGAGAGCACTAATCATGATTTCCAATCCTTGATTTTATAGGTATATTGTAAATTATTGAATATATTCAATGTATATTATACTAAATATATTCTTAGAAGTGTTATAAATACAAAACAGAGTGTACTGTAGAACATCACTAATCTGATCCCTAAGGGACCAAGCGGTAGTGCGAACAGCTGAAAGGTCGGAATAACCGGAGATTTCAGTTAAGCATCTTTTCTATAGTTAAACGTGTATTATAATTATATTAAAAGATGTATATTAATATTTCAGAAAAAAAAAAAAAAAAAAAAATATATATAGAAATGTACATTACAGAGGAAAAAGTTTAAACATAGGCACAGGTGTAAATATGGGCAACCCTCCCTTGTGGCTATGGGAGGTACCGAAGACAGGTGACAAGAACTGTCAGTGAAGCCATTAGCTAATATAAGATAGCAGTGAGCAGTTGGAACCATTCTTTCAGGTAGTGTGGATGCAGCGTAAGTTCTTGTGCAAATTGGTGTTTATTTTGGACTGCAAACTTTTGAGAGGCATGTGAAATAGTTCTCTTTTCATGTTCTTATGTTTATTTACAATTCCTCTTGGACACAAAGCAGCAAGCTCCAACCTCATCACTGGATAACCATACAAGGTTCAGTTGACCAAGTCGCTTGACAAAAATGCTCTCAATAAGACGTAGAAAACTCTAGTTTTCCCGGGGTAAGAGACCGACCAGGGGTAAGGATAGGGTAGACGAAAGGCCTTCAAAAAAAGAAAATTTGACCCACACAACGATATAATTCATATCGTCATCAGACTACAATGACCCTCCCCTTGTAGACAGCGATGATACCAATGCAGATGTTAACGGTGGGGATAAACCAGACTGAAGCAACGCAACTTATATCTTTTGTGATGGAAAGTTCTCTAAAGACACTCCGGGAGAGGTGTGCCGAGGCTGAAAGAGTTGAGAAGTACAACCCAAGTCATAGAGTGCTTAAATAATGGGTGTAGAGTGCATGAAATATGCGATAATTTTTGACTTCACAGCTTCGTTAGGAGTAGTTAGAAGGTAAACATACTAAACGTTCCCGCCTCTAGGGAGTGAGCTTACGGTGAAGGGAGGGGAGAAGGACCTATTTATGGGTTTTTCGATTATATCTCGAAAATGGAGGACCCTTGGAAAATATGCTTCTCATAAAAATTAAAGCTAATTAAATTTCTTTTAACATTGTTAAGGTACATATTTTCGAACTTCCAACGGCTAAAAACTGCTTACTGTTTTGAAATCTGGTTAAATTTACTATCAGGCCCTATGTATGAAGTTTTGATCAAGTCCCGTAATACACCAGCCCTCTGAAAATGTCAAACTCGTCATATTTTGCCAAAACATACATATTCAGCGTGATAACTTGAGTGTATCACGAGACTTAATCAAACTTTTATACATAGAGCCTGACAGTAAATTTAACCAGATTTCAGTTGAAAAAATGAAGTTTCAGATCGCACAATTATTTTTGGAGTTACAATCGAAAATGTGCCAAAAAACTTTAATTAATATAAAAGTTTATATAGTCAATTTAACCAGCTGTTTAGATGGAAAGAAGAAATTTTGGATCGAACAATTGTTTTCGGAGTTTTAGCCAAAATAGTACCGACAAACGTGTTTTCGCGGAAAAGTGCAAATAAGATAAAATAAAAAATATGCGATAATTTTGGACTTCACGGCTTCCTTAGGAGTAGTTAGAAGGTAAGCATACTAAAATTACCTCCCCCTTGGGGGTTACCTTACGATGGGAGGAGGGAAGAAGGTCCAATTTTTGGATTTTTAGATTATACCTCGAAAACACTGGACTCTAGGAAAATATGCTACACATCAAAATTAAAGCTAATTAAATTTCTTATAAAATTGTTAATGTACAGGTCAATCCATTTCAAATCACCCAATACAAATATAATTTGTTGCTCAACATTTTTAATTTTCCTGATTCTTTTATCATGGATTCCCTATGGGTAGACATTAACAAAACTCCAATTGAAAAAAATTTACAAGCCATATTTTTTTGACAGCCATTTTAAAATGATGATTTAGAATGAATTTTATGAAAAAAACGGGGTTTGCGGAAAATTTAATTGCGAAGTCATTTTTAAAGATATCAGAATAATTTAAAAACTAGTGTGTTCAGCATGAAATGGCCTTCAAAAGGACATTATTTTAATTTTCTTATTATGTAAGAAAGTTATTCAAACTCCTCCTCAAAAACGCAGGAAAAAATTTAAAAATTGTTAATTTTTAAGGCCATACATTTTTAGAAAGGAGAAGAGACTCACAAGTAATATTTTATTTCTGTGTTGAGCACTTGTAATACTACCAGCAGCATAAGTTTTAGTTTTGAGAATGTACTCCTTTTTTCTCTACGGCTTCAAAAAATTCATTTTGTCAAAAATTTGCTTCAATAAACTTATATATGAAATTAAGTTAAATTTAATGCTCTTCAACTATGACGTAACGTATATCTCGAAAACGGTTAGAATTTTGACAAATGTGTATAGATTTAATTTTATAGGAAACTAGCCGAAAGTGGCCGTGCTCCGCTACGGTTTAATATCATTAGGATTAAGGACAACTTAAATTAGTAAAAGTTAAGCTTAATGTTGATAATTATTATTACTTAAATATACCTAAAAAATTCCATTCTTAGAATAATTTCAATAAGTAAATTTGACAATTTGCAGAAGTTAATATTTTTAATTTTAACAGTTCTGCAGTGAAGCTTGATGGCAGCACTACCATCTTACCCAGCTCCGATACCAGACCATCAGTTCTCTTATGACATCCTTCAAGTGAATATAGTCCCCACTTCTCATGTTTTGTCTTTTTCGAATAAAGTTTAGTGTTTGTGTTTCTATTTTTACTTACATATCAAGCACAAATTGGTTGAGGAGATTACGAAAGTAAAATAAATAAGGTTTTTCGCCTTCTCGCTCCATCAACATATAGGCGTAAAAATCAGCTGCAGACAGTTTTCTTAAGTGGTGTATTTGTGTTTGGGTCACGCAGAGGGATGTTAATACTGTACTCATCTTCTCCATGGCAGATGATACTGAAAAGAATCATCCGCTCGATAAAAGTCACTAATTCTTATCAGTCGAGAATAAAGTCTCGCTTTTCTAACACCTGGCCAACAATCAAGAAGGCAACTTCGTTAGAGGTAAGAGTATTGTAACGTCCTCAATGAGCATTTGAAGGCTTTTTGTCAGCACTGATAAATACCTGGAATTCTTGTAGATCTTTAGGAGACTCAACAGAAGCTCTGAAGTCCTTGATATACTTGTTATGTTCATGAACAATTTTCTGGAGTTGGCCTACCAATGCATGCTTAACATTCTGAAAGTAACCACAGATAATGTCTCTTTCATGGTTGTCATCGCCAAAAAAATTTATCTGAATAAAAGACGGCTGCTTTTGTGTTCGAGGCATCAAATTCCCTATTCTGTGGTATACATGTCTTTGCACCTTAAATGTTGGCATGAAATGCCCCTCTTTTATCTCCTTTGCTCCAAACGACGTCATTTGGAAACAACCGTTCTATTTCCAAATATAATTTAGAAAATGCTCAACCTCAGAATGTTCATAAGTAAGGAGGTTGTGCAAGAGTTCAGCATATTCTTAAAATGGAGGAAGTTGGACCCTCCCGTTACTGCAGCACATGACAGGACTCTCGTCCTTCCATTTTACATCATAACATCCATTGCAAGTTGACCGTCGTCCAATATCGACTGTTTTATTTTTTGGATATTCAGTTTTTGGGTAATACTTGTAACCTGAATGCTTCTTCACTGTCCATGACTGCAACCTTTCCATTGAACGTCTTTCATCATGTTTTGTTACAGCTACACGTTTAACATGAGGATTATTTTCTGAGTATTTTTTTTTTAAGACTTTCTATGAATTTCAGGATGGGTTTTGTTATACTTATATGTACTACAGCCGCTCTATGTATATTTAGGTGATCCTCAGTATATGTGTGTACAACATTTCTTTTAACTTCGGGTTGGTTCTCTTTATGTTTGTTAACCGCTTTTCTGCTAATGTTTTTCCAGGATAATTTTTCCTGTATTTTTTAACAACTTCCCGGTTTAGCGCTACATGTGCTTGACTATCTTTTTGCAGCCGATTTCCTTAGTTGTTTGTAGTGAACTAAATCTTTGAATCATTTCCTGCGTTATTCTCATCTGAACTGAGAACAAAGGTAGATTGTTGGTACAAGGAATTAAATTCATAAAGGCTAGGCACAACTTGTTCAGATTCGAGGAATACAACATGGGCCTGTTTGAGAAAAGCCGATTTGAGAAGGGCCAGGTTCAGAACAATTATCTTGTGACCGGAAAGCTGAAGGAAGAGCAGTTAGGGACGGAGCTGGTGAAGCAAGGTTGGTAGGGCGCTCGTAAGGAATAAGTTGATCAAACTGGCCTTCCATGTCACCACCAGAGAACATAAGTCTTTTAACCCCCTCAAATTCCTTTCCACAGCAGGCTAATAGTCCCGAAACTCAAACTTGTAAGGGTACAATCTGCAGCCTACATGAGTTTACAGAAAGTACCATATAATAAGCTTTCCACATGCCAGAATCGTATTTTTGTTTGTTTACTACAATAAACTTACAATGAATTTAATTTGTGGTCAAAGTGTGCCGTTTAGGCATCTAACCTATTTTTTAATTTAGCTTATCACCATATACCAAATAACAATAAATCTATTATTATTTACCCAATAAACTTTTATGAGTACTTTTATTTTCCCCCTTTGTAGTACCGATACAGGGCAAACTACTTAGAAAATAATTGTTATTGTTCATCTAACATCTAATAAGAAGCAACGTAACGTACTAAGTTCCATTAATATCCGTAATGTGCGTGAGAAATCGCGTTTTTCGCGAATTACACGCGATCCAGACGCGACATTTTTTTTAATCCTTTCTTAGAGAGCACCTACGGCTCTAGAGGAAGCCACATACGAAATTTCATTCCAATCCGTTCGGTGCTTTTTGAGATTTTGTGTTAAATGAGTGAGTGGTATTTGACAAATATATAATAGATTTAATTAGCTTTAATTTTTATTTGTAATATATGATCGAGATATAATAAAAAAACCCAAAAATGAGACCTTCTCCTCTCTCCCTAACCTTTAGCTCACCCCCCCCCCCCAGGGGCGGGGACTTTTAGTATGTTTATCATTTAACTACTCTTAACGAAGCCCTGAAGTAAAAAATAATCGCGGTGACCCAATGGTCGAGTGAGTTAGGGCGAGGGTTTGTTTGTATATTTCGTTTAATGTTACTTTATGCTGCTATGGCTAATCGGACAATGCTACGTGGGAGTCCTAAATTTTGCCTATCCAATATAATTAGGATAGGGATCTTTAACGAGTACCTGTCATCGCACAGGCTCGGGACCCCCATTTTACGTCCCTTCTGAAGGACGGCATAGCTAAGGATTTTTTACTCCCTTTAGATGGAAGTAAAAGGTTAAGGGCTGCGAACCCGCGATCTTGGGTTTAGTAGGTTGGTATGCTAAGCACTACACCACAGGTGACCCCCGTTAGGGAGAGGGTCTCAGCGCGCTCGTAACCAGAAGGTCGTGGGTTCAAATCCTACCTTGGTGGGTTAAAATCTATTTCATGGCGGACCCACGAAATGAATCTTGACCTTCCCACCCAGGTCAGTATGGGACTGATAAAAAAAGTCTCGATTTTATATGTCAAAATAAAAAGTCAGTTTTAGGTTTAATTATTAAATATTGATGCCTTAGCTTACAGATGTGTTAAGTGCAGAAAAGACAATTTTACAGTATTCAAATTTGAAACTTTGTAGTTCCAAAACTAGTTTTAAAATTTGATTCTATTTAGTGAACAGGAGTTGTTCGAATTATCTGAGTTTACATTAGCACTTCAAACAAGAATATCTGAACATCTAAATGATCTAATGATACATATGAAACATTGTATTGCAAAAATTTCACTTATCACATATGTGAGCTTAGGCATCGATATGATACTTAAAATGTTTATAACAAAATTACCGTAATTTCTCTTGTAAAAATATTCATATTCAAGACGATTTCACGTCTACCCTCATCCACTGCCATATTTTTAAAAATTAATTTCCTTTCCATTACATCTCCTGACTTAAGCTGTACTTTCATTTCAATCCTCCAGATAAAAGAAAGAAAATTCTCTCCAGGAGGGACTGCAGGAACGGCTTTAACACACAAGATCTTCAACATATCGGGCTCGGTGTACCAGCCGGTAATGTATTTTTCCACATCCCTTACTTTTTCATCCATATCACCATCTACCATTAGACAAAACAATACAGGATCAAATTAATAATTAATATCCTTTACATAACCCTAAAATACAAATGTTTCGAAGAAAATTGAAAATAACTACACATCATACACATAAAACAATGGAGCAATTTTTGCTGAAATATTAGAAACTAGCTGTACTCGTTCACACGTGTTTTGAACAAAAAGGCAGTTTTGATACCTCAAACATAATTTATTAATGATCAAATGTATGCAATATATCAAAATGAAAATTAACCATAAAATTATCCCTACATATTGAAAAGTTAAATACATTTATTACGGTAAAAAGATTGGATAACAGACGATTAAAAGGTTTTGACGTTTTAAAAATTATTGACAAAGAAAAGTTAATTGTACCATTCAAACCAGGGAAAACGAATACATTTTTATGTTACCAATGAAGAATTGTTCAATAATCTATATGAAACTCACACAAGAATAGACCATGGAGGAAGAAAACATATACTTAAAGAGTTGCAAGTTAAATACAAAAATATTACATATGGAGTTGTAATGTATTTAAATTTATGTAAACAGTGTCAAACGAAACACAGACCACTTAAGAAAGGTATCGTTGTGAAACCAATGGTCAGTTCTGAGTTATACTCAAAATATCAAGTTGATCTGATAGATCTGCAGTCAAACAGAAATGGCGAATATAAGTTCATAATGGTGTATATATAGCCAGAATGTGTTAGCGGTTGTCGTTGGAATAGAAGACTCCGACTTCTATAAACTGGCAACTAAAAATTGTACTCTCAAGCAGCTTTACATACGTAATCAGTTCTCAATTCGTAAAGAAAAGTTACTTTCCATAGATGAGATTTCTTCTCAAGAAATGTCGCTGAGAGAAGCAGCTGCAGCTGATTCGAGAAGCGGCGAACAAGGCTATACACGCTATCATTGAAAAGGAACTGTTCAACAAATAAATGCAGTTGTAGAAGCAAGGGACTCTTGTGCAATTCAAAATGTCATAATAGTTTATGTTGCTGCAATAAATAAGATTTAAATCACATAATTAATTTTTTTTTTTATTACTATTATTTCCTTTTCCCATTTAGAACGTACTGTGTGTTTACTTGCTTCTGTGGATCTGACCGATTCTAGAAACCATGATACCCAACAAAGAGAACTGTATATTATCGGTCACTGAAAACTTTCCTACTACTAACGGTCGAAACGATACAATTCAATATCACAGGTGAACTAGAATCCAGACCTGAAGTCATCAGTTGCTTCTAAATTCCTATTCAAAACAAAAAATCCTTATTAAATCACTACACCACGGCCCCTAAATATATTCCAATATGAACTTCATAATTCCAAATTAGCATTTCATTTCTTCTCCGCAGCCTTCTGGAACTTTATTCTAGAATTTTCCTTCTCCTTGGGGATGCTCGGGCATGCATGTTGGTTATGTTGGGGAAAAACTCATGATGGTGTTTTAGTTATGGTATGATATTTCAAATAACTTCTCAACTATCTCAATTGACTGGAATACCATTGTTAAGTGGGCAGTAATTATCAACCCGCACTATCTGTTAACTGCTCTCTCTTGGTTACAAAAATAGAGCCAACACTGTAAACATCACTAATTTTTAATTTTTCAAGAAAAGAACAAACAAAAATAAGTATACAATAAAAAAAAATCCAGAACTGTTATTACAAATAATAAATGGTATATTGTTATAATTTAGTATGATTCAATGTAATTATTAATTGAAAAAACAAAATTAAAGTAAACTTAAATAAATTATATTAATTCAACATTTTAAAGAGTTATAATAATAACCCATAACTTGTAAGAATAAAAAAACATTGTTTTCTTACCCATTACTTTAAATGAATGTCTCATTCTTGGATATAACGGTTAATCAAATATTATTAATTAGCATTAAAAATTGTGAACGAATATTATCACACAGAAAGCTCTTTATATATTTTAACCTATAAATCCAAGTTCAGGCCATATGTAATACGCCACACAAATATACAAAATATCAAAAAATCTAAATCATGAAATCAGTCTGGTACATCATAAACAGGAAAATTACATATTTGTTTGTTTTGTTTTTTGCGGGCTTTATGTTTTTGTTGAAGTAATAAAATTCGGATTCACACCCTAAAAACAATTAATAAATTGAGGAACAAATCTTTTCTCTCTATTTCATTTATAACTTCCTCTTTTACTAACCTCACTTCAACAAGTGTCACCGTTCATTTTTTTTTTCTTTTCCAAATCCATTACTGATTTCGCTTGTCAAAAAGGATGAAGCCAATTTTTTTTCCAGTCTGTTCCATTATCATTGTTGCCGCTGAATTTTAAACAGTACTTGTTTTAGATTGTCTAATCACTTTCGGCATCTTAGCTATTGCAGCGAAGGTCAGTCATGGCTTTCATTTTTTATTTGACACTCCTACACTGCCCGTTTGTCCCACTTCTTACAGCGTGTAAGAATGGAAGCTGAGAACGTAAATCAAATCTGATTATAAAATATTAAGCTAAATTGTACCATTTCATAAATGCTGTAGTTTTGCTATATTATCATACTTTTATTGTACTTGGCTGTATGTAATTTTCGCCAATTTCCAGCATTCTGATTGACTTGAAAATTTGCACACGTGTCAAGGACCAATGACAATACAATTAGTTCACAACTTTATTTCCTCTCTAATGTCCTCTCTAGAATAATTAAAATAATTTTTAGAAAAAAAAAAAAAAAAAAAAAAAAAAAACCGACTTCAAGATTAAACCTACATATACAAATTTGAACTAAAAAATAAAAAATAATATTTTAATTGATACGAAACAAAAACCATTAAATGACAATAAACGAAATTATCGACACTTATATACCTATTCACAATTTATGATAATTTATTTTTGGAGTCGGTGCCAGCCAAGGACAGTTTAATCCTGCCTTTGCAATACACTTTCGAATGGCCGGAGACAGCGGTGTGGCGGTGATGAAACAGTGGGAGGATCTTTAAAATTACCATTTCTTTTCAAATTCTGTTTGTTTTGGTTGGACCGACTCCAAAAATAAATGATCATAAATTTTGAATAGGTATATAAGTGTCGATAATTTCGTTGATTGTCATTTAATGGCTTTTGTTTCGAAGCAATTAAAATATTGTTTTTTATTTTTAAGTTCAAGTTTGTATATGTTGGATGGTTGAAAGAGAACTACGCGGAGTTCGGAATTCACTAGCAACAAACGCCCAACTCCTTTCTCATTTCTCCACTTTACAAATCAATTTTAACTTTTCGTTAATTGGAGGAATTTTCAATAGCCACTGTAAAACCACTCGAGTGAATAACTAATAATAAGTGACTGGTGTAACTATGAACTGCATAGATAAACAATGATGGGAAACATGAAAACAAATTACACATGAAATTCTTTAAAATAGATTTCGAGTTATAGAGGCGATGACTTCTAATATGTAGTTCATTTCATAGAGGTGGTCCTAGAAGTTCTCTCTTTTGAAACCTATTTTCAGTTCGACTTATTTACACAATTTTTAAGGTTTTCTGTCTGAAATCATCTCTTTAAGGTGAAATTTAAGTGTAATGTACCGTAGATTTTGTTGGAATTATTTAAGAATTCAGCTTATCGAAGTACGACACATCGAAAAATGATTGTATTTGTAAATTATCAATTTTTGTTAATAATTTAGATTTAGTTACCATGGAGATTTTAGATTAATATATGACTTTTATTAACTGTTTTTTTTTATTTTTCTTAAAAAGTGCTGCGTTGATTTCAAAATATTTTTTATGGGAACACCTCTGAAGTATGCCCAACCGATCTAAAAAAGAATAATCAAAATTAATTCATAATTGACCGAGTAATAGCGTAACATACATAAAAAAAAAAATAATAAAAAAAAATACAGATGAGTTGAGAACCTCCTTTTTTTTTTGAAGTCGGTTAAAAAAAGATCAAAATATAGAACTCAAAAAATATTTAGATAAGTTTGCTGGTTAATTGTGTACTCTGCTACCAAGGGACTGCTTTACAAGCTCCGTAAATTTATTCCGTCTACATACTTCCTTATTATCCATTCCTATTTCAGTGATAGGCCCTTCAAAGTAAATCATAGATTTTCGTTCACCTCCCTATATCCATTCTGCCGGTGTTCCTGAAGGTAGTAACCTAGGTACCATCCTCTACACGGTGTATAACTGACATCCCTACCCTTCTTACCGCAGTCCTCACCACTTACGCTGATAACACTTGTTTGTTATTAGTAAATAATGATCCTTTCATTGCATCTCAATCACCCCAGTTGAACAAATCCGCTACCTAGAGCTATATCTAGACCATTGGTTCCCAAACTGGGGGGCGTGAGGACATGTCACGGGGGGCGCGAGATAAGTTGATCATTAAATTAAATTTAGGTAGTCTTTCTAAAATTCAAAATTTTAAAAGACATAGCACAATGTTCTCAGTTAATTGTTTATGTAGGTATATTGAATTGGTTGAATAGGTATATTAATTGGTTATGTAGGTATATTGAAAACGAAAGAATGAAAGACGAGCTACTCTTTTCTACAGAGTTGGAGACCACGACAAAAACTATTGATGGTATGAAAGCAGTGTCAGACTTTTTTGACAAACATGAACTCTCTTGGCAACATGACTGATCGGTGTATGTACGGATGGCGCGCCTTCAATGCTTGGTTCTCGCTCAGAGTTTGTGCAATTAGTAAGAGAAAAAAATGCTGATGTGACTGGGATACATTGTTTTATACATCGACAAGTTTTGGCAACAAAAACCCTTCCAAATGAACTCAATGCTTTCTTAAAGTTTTGTAATAAAGTAGTGAATTAAATAAAAAACAGTGCGTTGAATACTCGACTGTTTAAAACTCTTTGTGAAGATTTAGGAAGTTACCAAACACTGCTATTTCATACAGAAGTACGATGGCTCTCAAAAGGAAACATGTTGGCAAGATTATTTGAGCTTCGAGAAAGTATTCACCTTCTTGGACATCAAGAAGTGAGTGTCAACTGACCCATTCCATGTCAACATAGATTCCCTGCCTGAATCACTTCAAGAAGATACTTTGGAAATAAAACATGATTCCTCTGCCAAATACAACTTTGATATAATGGACAAACCTTCATTTTGTTTAAAATATTTCAAAGTGTATCCTAGTGTATCATGGGAAGTTTTTCGTTTATATTTGCCTTTTTCAAGCACCTATTTGTGCGAAAAAGCATTTTCAACACTTGTGGCAATTAAAACAAAGTATCGGAATAAACTTGACGTTGCTAGTGACTTGCGTTGTGCACTTACTAAAACTCAGCCACGAATAGTCACACTAGTAAAGAAAATGCAAGCCCATCCATCTCACTAACCAACCTAATCTATTTTTCTTTTATTAATAATTTTTGTATTTTATGAAAACTGATATTGTTGTATCTTATGGTAGTATAAATAAATGTTTTGTTTTCAATGTAACACTTATTTGGTTTTGTTTTGTTCCTAGGCCCATATACAATTTATTGTTAAGGGGGGGGGGGGCGAAAAGCTTTCATTTCAACAAAAGGGGGCGTGGTACAAAAATGTTTGGGAACCCCTGATCTAGACAAACGACTGAATTGGAATCTGCATACGAGACTTAATAGACAAGAAACTGTTCATCGTTTCGGCTCGACTCCAACATCTACTAGACAAGCGTTCTAAGCTCTCAATAAATTACAAAAGACTTATTTCCATGACAGTAATTAGACCAATTTGGGCATACAGAGTTGAGCTTTGGTGCTAAACCAAACCTCCTAATTCTTACAATCCTAAATCCTCAATACTCCTTACTAAATCACAAACAAACTTATACATAAAAATCTTAATGTTCCATATGTTAGTAATTTGGCCCAAACCAGATACCTATCCTTTCTTAGTTAATTACAAATCCACTCAAATCCACTAGCCTCTCAACTCGCTTTACACTCAATTTCTGATAATTCTCGGAGGTGTCTGAATAGATGGCCAAGAGAACTTTTAGTGTAGGACTTTAATTGAAGTGCTACTAATGAGCAGTTCCTAACATGTTATTGGCATGTCATTGTAATAATTACTATCAAATTTACATTTTATTGCATAAAGTTGTAAATAGCAATAAATAGTTAATGAAAAAAATTGTACACCATTCACGGGACATGGTTGTACGGCGTGTTTTGCTTACGGATAAAAAAATTCTTTCCAATGGAGGTTAATTGGTGAATGTAAATGGGAACGATTGTGGTACCTTAGATGTCACTACGGCATTTTTCAATAGATCATGATTGCTCGAAGTTAATAGAGAAATTAATAGCGAATGTATTAGATGGAATGGAAAAGTTACGAAAACAAAAATTACGTAGAAAAAATTAAGGCTCTTCGTTATAAATACTATTGGTATCGTTTGGAGACTAATAATTAAGAAAATAAACTATAGTTAAAAATTAAATATTGAAAAAAATAACACTTTTTCAGATAAAGAAAGTTTTGAAAATGCCAAGAAATTCAATTCGATATTTTAATGTTTCTTGATGTTTTTTAGAGAGTAGAATCCAAAAAATATAAAATGTCAATGGTGTCAGTCCATCAGTCCTAATTGATTAATCATAATTGATTGCCGGGCTTTCTATTGCTGTAACACAAGCTATTCATGAAATAAAAAGTATTTTGTACTTGTATTTACACTATAATTTATTTTTTATAATTATGTATTGTTTACCAAAATTCTTAGGTAAAATATCCTTTTTGGAAATAATTTTTGCATAGCCTACCAAATATTATGCTATACATATATCTAACAATAACAAATCGACACAAGTACTCACAGAAACACACAAGTTGAGACATGAGATAAATTGGGATTTGGATAGATTAGAACAAACCTCCAAACGGGTAATTTACGACTGCTTTTTGTTTTTCAGAAAGAGGTCTAAAATAATTAGATTGTTAAGTTAAAATATAACAACGGATCTTGATCAGAAATGACTTAAAAATCCACGGAAAAACTACTATCAATCATATCAATTTTAACAGCCTGACTAGCAAACTGTTTGTTATCCTTGTAAGAGTAGTTCTAATTATCTAATGATATTATTCAAACCAATACTACTGAAAAATCGCACTTCCAGAAAGATAATAACAATTGTTTTTAGTTGATCATAATACTAGAGACACGATATGATCAATTTAGAAGCCTAATGGTTTTTTTTTTCTGTCTGGGCAGTCGTTGATAGATAACTAGATGTATCAATTGAAGGGTCACGGGAAAGAACAATCATAGTCCATTTTTGCCAACATACTGTGTGAACAGAGAGTTTGTAACTAAATGGATGGATATAATATACTTTTGGGATACCCCGCATGGAATGTGCTTATTTGAAAATTTTTCTATTTTTTTTGATAAATTAGAAAAGTACCGAACAAAACAAAGTATAGAAGGATCAATACAATTAGGATTGATGAATTAATAGCCACTTCTATTGGAATTATTTGTATTTGAAAGCTAAAAAGAAAAAATAGAGAAATAGAGGGAACCAATATGTTTGATTTCTTGTCTTACATTTTCAAAAACTGTAATTTATAAAATCTATGAAATAAAGTTCTGATGTTTTAGAAATTTTGTATGTTTCAGAACTGATGATGAATGTTTAACATTAAGAACCAGTTCCCAAATAAAAATAATTCCAATAGAAGTAGCAATTAATTCATCAATCCTGAATCAGATTAATTGTATATATTTTTCAAAACATTTCTCACAACTAACAAAACGAGAATTCAATACCAGATCGGAAACGTTTGAGACAAAGACTGAAACAAATTGGAATTTTTAATGTCTATATCTTTTGTAAACAATTTTTCTCAAGTTATGTTTTTCAAGCTCCAAAAAAAAGCTAGTCTGTAGGCGATATATCAGGAGAATATAAAGGATGAAGTAGGACTTCATAATCTAACTCATTTTATAATTTATTTATTTATTTATTTTCTGTATCGAAACAATCGGCCGGGCAAATATGCGACAATTTTTGACTTCATATCTTCGTTAGGAGTAGTAAGATACTAGAAGTCCCCGCCCTTAGGGGGTGAGGTAATGGTGGAGGGAGGCGAGAAGGTCCCATTTTTGGGTTTTTCAACTATTTCTCAAAAACGGTGGGCTCTAGAAAAACATGCTACAGATCATAATTAAATCTAATTAAATTTCCTATAAAATTAATTTTATACACATCTGTCGAAATTCCAACGGTTTTCGAGATCTCCGTTATTGAAAATCAATAATTTTCGAGAAAAAAAATGTTTTTTACCTCACTTTTTGACAATTATCTGCTTCTTGTGTCTTTCACGATCGTTCTTCAGAAACAATGTCAGAATTAAAGATCTAGAGCATTAAATTTACTTTAAATTCATAAATACGTTTCTGGCACTTGAAGCAAACGTTTGACTAAAAGTGAGGTAAAAAATATTTTTTTTCTTGAATATTAACGATTTTTAATAATATATATCTCGAAACCTATTAAAAGTTCGACAAATATGTATAGATACACTTTTATAGGAAATTTAATAACCATTAATTATGATTTGTAGCATGTTTTTCTAGAGCCCACCGTTTTTGAGAAATAATCGAAACCCCAAAAATGGGACCTTCTACCCTCCTCCTCATCGTAAGGGGCGGGGACATAAAATATGTTCACCTTCTATTTACTCCTAACGAAGCTGCGAAGTCAAAACTTATTGCCTATTTTAACGCACTCTACATCTCTCATTTCAGCACTCTTTGACTGGGGGCGCACTTTGACTGCGAAGACACGTTTGTACTTTTTTGGCTATAGCTCCGAAACTAATTCATGCACTCTACAGTTCTCATTTCAGCACTCATTGACTGAAATATTGATCTGATGTGGTGCCCACTTTCATGTATACATGATACATTCCAATACAGAGTCAAAAATTTAACTTACGAGCTATAAAATAAAATTATTTGGGAATCGAGTGTTTCCATTGTCAGGCTGGAAATTAAAAAAAAATCTGTTAACCTGATTTGAAAAAAAAAAAAAACACTTTCGGAAAATAGAGGATTAGTACGTCTTATTTAGTAAATATTTTTTCCCGGAATCAACAGTCACCGCTTTGATCTTCCCGAAACACCAACATTTAAAAAATCGGACAATTCGTTTTTACGAATCCATATATATATAAATGAATGTGTGTATGTCTGTTCTGGATAGATTCAAAAACCATAAATCCAATCGCCGTGAAAATTTGGGAAATTATTAAGTATATCCCCGGGAAGGTTTTTGTAATTTTTTTTTTTTTAAATCAGAGTTGGTGTTCAACAAATATCCCAAAAATATCAAAATAATATTTACCTACTATATATTTGTCAAATACCTCTCACTCATTTAACACGAAATCTCAGAAACCACCGAACGGATTGAAATAAAATTCGATATGTAGCTTCCTCTAGGGCCATAGGTGCTCGCTAAGAAAGGAATTTATAAAAATCGGCCTGGATCGCGACTAATTCGCAAAAAATGCGATCACAATTTTTATTGGGTGAATAATAATAGATTAATTGTCATATGGTATTTGGACATAAGCTAAGCTAAAAAAAATAGGTTAAAAATTAAGTTCCTTATAGTTGTAAAAAAACAAAAATACGATCGATGTCAAAACCTTATAATATGGTACTTTCTGTGAACTCATGGTGGCTGCATAGGTGAACCCTTACAAGTTTGAGTTGTTTCGTGAAGAGAAGCTATTAAAAGACTTTTGTTAAAGAGGAGGTTAAAAGACTTATGTTCTCTGGTGATGACATATAAGGCCAGTTCGATGTACATATTCCTTACGAGCAACTCACCAACTTTGCTTCACCAGTAGCTTCGTCCCCAACTACTCTTCCTTCAGTTTTCCGGTTTTGATATGTACGCAAAAATGGAAACAGAAAGACTAAACTTTATTCGAAAAAATAAAAAAAGTTGAGAAGTTGAGACTATATTCACTTAAAGTATGCGATAAGAAAAGCTGATGGTATGGTATCAGAGCTGGGTAAGATGGAAGTGTTGCCTCGAAGCTTTACTGGAGGACTATCAAAATAATATAAAATTAACTTTTGCAAATTATCAAATTTACTTATTGAAATTATTCTAAGAATGGAATTCTTTAGGTTAATTTAAGTAATAATAATTAACAACGTTAAGCTTAACTTTTAATAATTTAAGTTGTCCTTAATCCTAATAATATTAAACCGTAGCGAAGCAGGGTACTTTCAGCTAGTTTTTTATAAATATTACTTTAGTGCAGGTGTTTTTAAACAATTACCAATAAAACATATGTTCTAAATTAATCTATATCTCCTTAGTATTTTATGAACGTTTTAAGAAGAATAAAATTTCGTAATACGATTTCAAATTCATTTTGATGTTTGTAATATATTAACGCAATTTGCCAACACTGTTTCTGAGTTGCTAACCACGAAGAATGTTTCGTTTAATTAATTTAATAATTGTTACATTTGTTTTATGGAAAACTAGATATTCAAGCGTGCATTAATGTTTGGCTTATTTGTACTAAAATACACAACAAATATTCGCGACGAGGATGAAAATTGAGAGTGAAACAGCATTGCCAGTGCTGTAGAAGACTCAAGAAAACACCTCAACAAATAATAAAGAGTCATTCCCGTACGTATCAGCTTTAAGTTTTATTCAGTTATATTTTATAAACAATGCCAAATCAAAGCAACCCAGTAAACCATAATGAGCTTTTACTTGCCCAAAATTAAGAAATAATGAATACATTGAATGTACAATCTCGAGTGTTGGCTCAGTTACTTCAAACATACCAAAACAATCAAAATCAACTGGTTCACAATGATTACAATGGTTACATAACATTTGAGTCGTTTGATGAAGGGAAAGAGACATTTCATCATACAAAGAGCGACTTGAAAACTACTTCCAACTAAAGAAACTTACAGGAGACACACCAGAAGTGAAATCAACTAAAGCAAAAGTATTAATAAACGCATTGGGTGCTAAATATTATCAATTATTGTCAAGTTTGACTTCCCCTGATTTACCCTCTTCAAAAGAATACGACATACTAATAAATTTGTTGAGTGTAAACCTTTGTCCAAAATCCAACATACATACAGAGAGGCATAAGTTTTTATCCAGAGTCCAAAATACAAATGAAACTGTGTCGGAGTACATAGCTGCCCTTAAAAATTTAGCCCGTACATCAAATTGGGTTTGTCAAGAGAATGAATGCAAGAAACCTGTAATTTCTATTCTGCAAGCACAATTTGCCCGGGGACTACATGATGTAGAAATCAGGGAACAAATTCTGCAACAAGAAGATTTCATAACATTCGAGGAAGCTGTTGAGATAGCTCTTGCAATTGAAGCAACTAAGAAACAAAATCAAATCTACAATACCTCAACAGTAACTAACTCAAAAATTCAAAGAAACAGATCAGCAAAAGGTCAAATAATGATGACGTCAAAAAGAACTTTGTGGATAAAAAGTCAATCATTTGGAAACTTGGTCTTCAAGACGTATGCTTGGCTTGTGGAAAGGAAAACCACACGTACAGAGAATGCAGGTCGAAGGATCGTCTGAAGTGCCGGAAATGCGGAAAATCAGGTCACGTGGAAAAGGTGTGTATCTCTGGTGATTAGGGGTAAGCCAGTTCGATTTGTTGATGAAGAGGATGACGAAGACGCTGACTATGTCGAAATTAATACGGTAAATACCATATTTCCAATAGATCTCATTAATTCAATAGTAGATAATCCATTTCAAATACAAGTACACTTAAATAATAAACCAATGAATATTGAAATTGATTCCGGCAGTAAAGTCTCTATTATGTCCATGGCCGATTTTAATAAATTAAATCTCAAAATTAAAGTTAGAACCTACTTCTGTAACATTTCGAACATACACTAATGATTCTTTTAAGCCCGAAGGAGTTGTCAATTGTCTAATTTCATACAATAATTTAAAAACAATTGGCGATCTATATATTGTAAAAAATAATTACACCCCTCTTCTCGAAAGAGAGTGGATTAGGAAGTTAAAAATAAATTTTCAGATGTACAAAACGTAAATGAATTTAATATCGAACCAACTAAAATTGAGTCAATTAAAACTGATATTTTTCAAAAGTACGAAAATGTTTTCACACCTAAAATTGGGATCATTCCACACTTAAAATGTAAGCTGAATCTCAAAGGTGATGCAAAACCAGTTTTTATGAAACCCAGACCCATTCCTTATGCCTTATTAGACAAAACAAAACTCGAATTAGATATATTGGTTGAACAAGATATTATTGAGAAAGTGAATCACTCTGATTGGGGTACACCCCTTGTTATAGTTCCAAAGCCAGACCAGACAGTCAGAATTTGTGCTGACTTTAAAGTTACACTAAATCCACAACTACAAGATACACATTACCCTATTCCCAAAATTGAAGATTTATTTAATAAGCTTCAAGGGGGGATATACTTTTGTGTCTTAGACCTTTACAAACCTTACCTTCATCTCGCGTTAGACGACAAGAGTCAAGAATATACCACAATATCAACAATTTGGGGAGCTTATAAGGTAAAAAGGCTCTTTATGGGTATTCAAAATGCCCCCAAAGAATTTCATAAAATAATCGATCAAATCGTTCAAGGGCTAGATGGTACTGTTGCCTATTTTGACGATTTCCTAATTCAGGGTAGTACTTTTCAGGAGTGTTATTCACGACTAATTAGGTGCCTTGACGTTTTGCAAGAGAACGGGTTACACGTCAATAAATCTAAATGCAAATTCTTTTGCACGTCGGTTAAATATCTTGGTCATAAAATCAGTTCTAGGTGTCTAGAAAAAAGCCAAGACAAAATTGATGTGATAAAGTCTGCGCCTCAACCTAAAAACTTGGACGAGCTTAGGTCATTTTTGGGTTTGGCCCAATATTATGCAAAATTCATTCCGAAAGCATCCGATAAACTGTTTCCATTAAATCAGTTACTAAAAAAAAATATTAAATTAAGGTGGACTAACGAATGTACAAATGCGTTTAATTCAATTAAAGATGAAATTGCAAGTGAAAGAGTGTTGACTCCATATCAACCTGAATTACCCTTGATTTAGCCACGGACGCAAGCTCTTATGGGTTAGGGGCCGTACTTTCGCATGTAGTCAATGATCAAGAAAGACATATTGCATTCATATCACGATCACTCACAAAAAGTGAATCTTCCTATTCGCAATTAGATCGCGAGGCAACCGTAGTCTAATGAGAAAATTTACTCTCATTGTTCATAATAAGCCATTAGAGAGAATTTTCCACCCGAATAAAGCAATGCCTGTGATGTCAGCTCATCGTTTGATCAGATATGAGGAATTTTTAAGTGGCTTCAATTATGAGATTTGTCATAGGCCCTCAAAAGAACATTCCAATGTTGATTTTTTATCAAGAAATCCATTACCTTTAAACACAAAATTAATAAATTATCTCGAAGATTCATTTAAAGTAAATGAAATAACTTTTCAAAATATTTTGGATTCGTCACCTGTAACTTTTGAGATAATAAGAGACGAAACAATTCGAGACCCTGAATTAAAACAATTCAAACAAAAACTAATAAATGGTGATGTTAAAAATTCAGAATACAGTATACACTCAGGTATTGTTTTGCGTGGTTCCAGAGTTTACATCCCTACTAATCTACGTCCAGCCATATTAAAAGAATTACATTCTACTCATGTGGGAATGGTTAAAATGAAGGGAATTGCTCGATCTTTATGCTATTGGCCCGGAATAGATTCTGAAATTGAACATTTAGTAGCAGCTTGTAAAAGCTGTGCCGAAACCAAAAAGAACCCCGAAAAAGCCCCTTTACATAGTTGGGAAGAGCCTGAAGAAACATGGCAAAGAATTCATATCGATTATGCTGGCTCTTTTAAAGATAATTACTTTTTTGTTGTAGTTGACGCTAAAACTAAATGGGTAGAAATTATTATGTCTCCTAAATCCCCAACCTTCGGCTCTACAATAAATTCGTTAGAAGAAATATTTTCAAGAAATGGATTACCTACTATAATAGTTTCAGACAATGCTGCTATTTTTAAATCAGATGAATTTTTAAAGTTTTGTAAAAAAATATGGTATTTCTCAACGGTTCTGTGAACCAAATTATCCTGCTACAAACGGGTTAGCAGAACGGTCTGTTCAAAATTTAAAGCAAAAGCTCAAAAGTATGGTGGACGATCCAGGAGCACTAAAGCAAAAATTAAATCCATTCCTATTCAAATATCGATAACTCTCCTGGCTAATGGTAGGTCCCCAGATGAACTCCATTTAAAGTGACAACTTCGAACACGCTTACATTTAATTAAGCCAATCAAAACGAATGTGTCTTCACCTTCAGAGAGCCAAGTTCGAGTTTTCCAATCTGGCGATAGAGTTCAAGCGAGAAATTACTCAGGTTCACATCTATGGAAATTTGGAACTGTGATCGAACGCCTAGGGAAACTACACTATCTCATTGAACTGGATGATGGTTATATCATCAAAAGACGGCTTATTTGTACTAAAATACACAACAATGTTTCAGGTTTATATGTAGGTATATTATTAAAATAACATTCAATTAGTAATATTTATTAAGAGTTTAACCATGAATAAATTGAATAATTAAATTTTTACTCATGAAATTTACTCATAGAATTTAATTTCATAAAACAGAACTAACCGAAAAACTACTGAACCAATCTTTACCAAATCTTGGCTACATCATCTTCTTAGTTGAAAGAAGGTTTAGCAATAAGAAAATTTACATATTTTCTATTAAATTGTTGCTAAAAAGCGATAAAAATGTGGTAAGCAGTGAAATTAGAAAATTGACTGATATGTGGTGAGTGCCATTTAAGAAGAGAGGTTATAACGGTACAGTGTTATATAGAGCTAGAAATTGATAATAAAATTGGCTTAATTCAAATAAATTGTTATAAAAAAAGCTATAAATATTTAGTGTGACGTGTGGATACTAGGGATGCTTAATAATCGAACGATATGTGGTTAGCGGCATTCTACACCAGAGTTTGCAATGGTAAAATTATTAAACCCCTAAGTACCAAATTTTAACTACAAAATCTTCTTAGTTCTAGGAAGATTTTAAATAGTATAGTTTACTATAATAATACTTTAGGTAATGGACAGCTTACGAGCTACCACCAAATTGTCAAAACCCGCGCTACACCGACCAGTTCGATCCTTACGCTTCACTTCGAGTTTAAATTTTCGATAGTTCTTTCCTATAACCTCACATGTAAACAATCACTTTTACAGTTTCAACTTGGATTGTTTTTTAGTGTGTTATATTGATATTTAGTCTTCTTAAATGTAAATAAGTAAAACAGAAGTAAACAAAATGATTTTCATAAAGGATTAAGTGTTTTATCAATTCATGTTTTCTTATTACCTCTGATCTAATGTGTAAAAGTGTTACAAAACCTAAGAACATTAATTTGTACATGGATTTGGTGTTTTATATATTTTGATTTGTTGCATCAATTTAAGTGATAAAATTTCATTATACATATTGTGAATGGATTCTTTGTCATCCATAATACTTATTGTCCTAAAGTGAGATAGATTGTATAATTAATTCAATAAAACATATCGATCTAAAAATAAATGTGAGGAAGTATGTCATAGGTTTCATATTTTTTTATTTCCACTTCCCTTGAGAAAATAAAGCAGAAATTAACATCTTCACTTTCAACAAGGATTCTGTCTTATATTATATAATTCCTTATACCATGGAGAATGGACAATGTGAAAATAATCACAGATTAAGAGGTGTACTGTTGGTAATAACTACTAATGTAATTTTATAGATTAATGTATTTTTAAAAAAAATTTAGAAGCCTGATGGAGCATTTTCTCCGAAACATGTAGCTACAAATGTTAAACAAATAGGAGTTATGTCAAATAAATACGTAATGATTCTGCCTTTATATATTTATAATATGTTATTTACACTTCTCTGACATCAGAAAGTTTATCAGGAATTAACATTACTGGTTGTTTAGCATTATATTAATTCTTGATTTAATTAATATTCTTGATTTAGTGTCATATATTTTGATATTTTCTTATTTCCACTTCATTATTTTCTTACTTCTCATTTCAATATTAGAAGGTAAACAGAAGTTAATATTACTTTGAACAGGGATTTAGAGTTTCTCCTTAAATGAAGGAGAAAAACCTTTCCCCTCGAAAAGTAGCGACAAAAACACCGAAATAAATCGGAAAAAGGTTAGAATCGATAAAAGGTATTCTGGGCGTGCTTAAGGGTCGGCGGCTGGTAAGCCGACCGTTACCATAATTTAACTTCACAGAGTTAAGTGGCAGAAGTTTGTCACTCTGTCATTAACTTTTATAGTTAGATAGAAATTAAAATCCAACCAAATGAAATCAATAAAATTATTTTTACCGCACTAAACATCTGGTATTGCAGCAACTCTTTTCGACGGTGGTCGAACAGCACATTCAGCATTGAAATTGCCATTAAATAGGCATGTAATTAAAACTCCAACATGTAATATTAGCAAATATTCTGGAATGTGAAAAGTACTAAGATCATGTCAGCTAATAGTATGGGATGAATGCACCATGGCGCACAACAAATCATTGGAAGCACTTAATCGCACATTAAAAGATTTGAGAGGAGATGTGCAGCTCTTTGGTGGTGCACTCATTTTGCTAGCTGGTGATTTTCGACACACTACCAGTTATACCACGTTCAACCCCTGCAAATGAATTGAATACAGTCTCAAATCATCAGTGTTATGGCGGTATGTGGAGAAAATATCTTTAACGACCAATATGCGTGTTCAATTACAACAAGATAAATCTTCTGAACGATTTGCAAAACAATTATTAGATATTGGGAATGGTAAAATGGAAATAGACGAATCCACACACTGTATTACATTACCAGAAAACTTTTGTCACATTGTAAAATCCACTGATGAATTGATTGCCAAAGTTTTTCCAAATTTATCGCAGAATTATAAAAATATTCAATGGGTTAGTGAGCGTGCTATATTGACAGCCAAAAACATTGATGTGAATTTAATAAAATACACAATTCAAAATGAAATACCTGGTGAAGAAACAACATATAAATCCATAGATACTGTTGTCAATGACGATGAATCAGTTAATTATCCAATAGAATTTTTAAATTCATTGGATCTACCAGGAATGCCACCGTATATTTTATCTTTGAAAATTGGTTCCCCAATCATCCTTCTACGAAATATAAATCCACCGCGGCTATGCAATGGGACTAGGCTATCAGTAAAAAAATTAATGAATAACATACTCCATTTGAATTTAAACGTCTACAGTTTCCTGTAAGACTAGCCTTTGCAATAACCATTATCAAAGCACAGGGACAATCATTGCAAGTATATTGATTAAATTTGATGCTTTTCACATGGACAGCTATACGTTGGGTGTTCACGAGTTGGAAAACCATCAAATTTATTTGTTCTTGCGCCAGATAGGAAAACAAAAAATGTTGAATATTTACAAGCGCTACTAAGATAAAGTTCACCATCAATCATCAAATATCATTCATTTCATGATGATATTTAATGATTATAAAATTATTATATATATATATATATATATATATATATATATATATATATATATATATACCATCAACTATCTATATATATGTTTTGTACATATGTTATATTCAAATGACATATATGTAGGGATAATTTTATTTTTAATTTTCATTTTGATATATTGCATACATTTGATCATTAATAAATTATGTTTGAGGTATCAAAACTGCCTTTTTTTTCAAACACAGCAACGTGTGAACGGGTACAGCTAGTATTATATATAGTAGGTTGTTTCGGCCATTTCATTGGTTGCCATAATCAGAGCTAAAACAAGTAATCGTCCAATACAGAATCAGAAGAGAAAAAAAAATTAATAAGAATAATATTAAATATAAAGGGTTAGTTAATAAACAATTTAAAATGATCTGAAAAAAAAATGTAGATAAATTATACAACGATAAAGCAAATTATATATAATAGGGTTAATAAACAGTTGGAGTCATTGTATGTAAAGAACTGACAATATTATAAGGTTAAAACTAAAATACATTAAAATAAATAAAATATAACATGATCATAAGAGGAAATACACAGATAAAATAATTGAGAGAATAAAAAAATGAAAATAATTTAACGCAAAATCATACCAGATAGAGAATTGAAAAAGCTAAAGCATTTTATCAATTGCACTCAGTCATATAGATTGTAATAATAATTGAACAACAATTTAATAATTGAACTATAACATAATAATTAGATTAAAGTTTTTAAAAAATATAGTTATTGAAAGAATAGATTTCACAAATGATAAGGTGGTAAGATAAGGTGGTAAATACATAAGATATCAGCTAGGGACGCTCATAGACTAATAAGTGACGTAACTGAAATTCTGAGATTTTTGAACAATGTGACTTATTCATTGTTGCCCGCTAATCTTTGATGTTAGATGAAGTGGTTGTCAAATTTCTTTTTAAAATACAATCTTGTTCATGGGTGAAGAATTTAAGTGCAGGTAGCAAAATCTGAATAGTGGAGTCTCACTTATACGAATGTGAGGGGGAACGGAAAATCTTTCGTATAAGTGAATACTTCTTATAACTGAATAGTTATAAGATAGTTTTTCGTTCGCCTGGGATACTTCGTTTAACTGAATGTTTTGTATAAGTGAGACCTCACTTTATTTCAAAACAACTAGAAAAAGAGATATGGAGAAGATAAAGGGCTATGTAACATTTTCCTGCTTAGGGAAAATAAAATAAAAAAACTTTAAACATAAATTAAACTTTGTTTTGTTACATACCCCTTCATCCACCAAACACTTGAATTATTTTAGCCTAATGCTTGAGGCATGTTAGCCTTGGCAACTGAGGTCATAAAAAAAAAAAAAAAATTAAATTAAAAATAAAATAAAATAAAAACGTCACTAACAATGAAGTTTTGAATTGTACCTCTTTCATTTTGGAAGATAATTTTAAATATAATATTTATATTTATTTTTTTAAATTTATCTTTACAAACTTTAAGGTTTTTAAAATTAAACTTTAAACAATGCAGCTAATTTAGGTATTATATGCGCGTTATTTTTTTTTTTTTTCTACTTCCGTATTCAAAAATGATGCCAACAAAAATTTCCTATTTATCTAAATCTTAAGTTATATTCTCCAATTAATGTAAGCAATATGAAGAATTGAAATCCAGAATATTTTAATCAGATCGAATTTATTCATTAAATCAAGAGAAACAATTTAGGTTATCTTCGGCGCGGATAAACTCTCCAGTTAATTTTAACACTGTCATATCAACTCAGATATGAAACAACGTATTTTTTTTTTCAATTTTTTTTAAATGAATATATCTATATAAATATAGTTATACTATATAAGTTATACTATTTAGCTTCAAATTAATGCTGCAGAGTGTTTTTTTTTTTTCTTGATCTTTCATTTGCAATTTCTGTAACGACAACAAGCATTTGCGATAAAAAAAAAAAAAACTTAAAATATAACTGGCATGTTATGCATGAACAGCACCCAGCGGTGTTTACTCCTAACTTTATCTTCAATCAGATTTTATCCGATTTACAATCCGAAATTCTTCTAAAATCCTCAATGCTCTTTACTATGCCAGAAATAAACTTACCGGCACAAACCAGATACCTATTCTTTCAGAGTAAACTCCATACTCACTCGAATCCACTAGGAGACTACGAGCGGGTATTGCCTCACACTCCATTCCCGATAATCCTCCGAGGTGTCTGAAAAGAAAATAGCCATGAGATCTTGTAATGTAGAACTATTGAAGTGATGTCAGCAGTGCTTTAGATGTTATTTATATGTCACTGTAATTATCTTCCTCAAATTTACTATAATGTATACAATTATAAATATACATAAATAGTTAAATTAAAAAAAAAAAAAATCACTTTGTATCATATTCTATATTTTGAGGTCCTTTATTATTTTTTTTCTTCTTTTTTATTTATTTCTTATTGTACATATCGTGTGAATGGATTCATATTACGTATTTTTTTTGTTTAAGGCAGATTGTAATACTTACTCAATGAAAGTTGCAATTAAAATTTGTTTTACTTTTTAACTGGAAGTCTGTATTTTATAAATGTGTGTCTTTTTAGTTGTCCCGAACATTATCGAGGTATAGGTCCATAGTAGGGTTATGCTTTGTAAATTAGAAAGTTTTTATTTCGATAACTGGTTACGTAAAAAAAAAGTGATTTCTGGATCTCTAAACATTAACAGATATTAATTACTGACTACGAATTCCTTCCTGACTCTTATTTTCATTAAATTTAACAGCTTTTATAATTTACTTCATTATCCGGTTTCAACAGAGGAACGATGCGTCTGATTAACAAAACAAGATCGATTTACAAACAGTGGCCTAATCGTCTGCAAATGAAAACAGATAAACGCTGAACAGATAAGCGTTCGAAGAATGTCTCAGATATTCAACAGTGGTGGGGAACATTCGGGAGGGGGACTTTCGCCTTCAGTTCTTGCCAGGGACATCATTGGGCCTGCAACCTCTTGTACTCCGGAGGACGCTCTGAGGTTCAGCATTATCTTCACCACCAGGTGGACATCGCCACCCCCCTCCATTGGCCACACCCGGGAGCACTCAGTGAGGTCAAGGCCACCGTATCTTCTAGCAGGTCCGTAGTAGTAACTGATATATTATTTTTAGATAATCATTCCCTTGATACAGTTTTATCATAGAGTTTCTCTTTTATAGATATACTGTAATTAAATATTTGGAGGAATGAATTTAAACCTCTATTATAAAGAGTAAATATTACGGTTTACAAAATAAATATATAAAAATTTATATATTATAGTTATGTGGATAATTAAATTTCATATAATCAATTAAGTCCTCATTAAAAAATAAATATTAAAATAATATTGAAATAATATAATCAAACTTCCAGGAGTGGCTATCTCTATTGGGAAGCGATTTCTGACTAAATAATCACAAAACAAAACCAGGAATTAAATTAAAATAGATTAGTGATGTGTCGGTTCCGAAATCTTTCGATTTTAGATCCCGATCCCTAAATAATAATACCGATATTTAAGTTTAAAAATAAATTAAGTACAAAAACTAATCCACATGAGAGCTAAAAAAGCAAACCAAATCTATTTTTATAAAAAAATGATTATTTAAGAAATAAATTAGTGAACTGAAAACAGCTACATAAGATTCATATGTTCATTACAATTTATTAAAAAAAAAAAAATACTTAATTTTAAAAATTCCTACCTAACAAGGAGACGTTTTGACATGTAACTCACAGATATGAATGCCGATTTTTGTGTGGGTAGTTGGGACCTATAATAGAACAAAACTAGAGTTATAGCCGTCAATGAGCCGAGAAAAAACAAAAAAACAATTAGTATACTATCTCTTCACCTCAACCAAAACCTGATAAATAATATCTTTAATAATATATCAGGTTTTGGTTTAAACATGAAATCCTGCATTAATTTCCAGACAACGGTTTTTGGTTGTGGTAAAAAAATTAGCATACAAAACTACAATTTGACGTGAAAAAATTATCTCTGTATGTTGACTGAGAGCTAAGAAAAAAAATAAAACGTGAATTTTTTTTTTTTTTGGCCCCCAATGCTCATTGGCGGATATAACTCTAGTTTTGCACTATTATTGATCCCTACTACCCACACAAAAATTGGCATTAAAATCTGTGAGTTACAAGTCAAAATGTCTCCTTCTAAGAAAAATATAGAATAAAATTAAAATAATAATCTTTAAGGAAAAAATAAAAAATAGTAAAAAAGTAAGAACTTTAATCTATGTGGTGATATGATAATGTTCTTTTATTAATTTTTAAATACTTCAACAGTTTGAAATATATATTTTTTTTATATATAATTATTAATAAAAATAAAGTAGTGTTACTAGTTTATGAAACATTGCTCTGTTATTAAAAATCGAAAAATTATTATAATTATAATTTTTACTGTCATTGATAAGATGAATGAATGTATAATTAGGTATCACACAACTATCGTCACCAGCGGATGGATCGGTATGGATTGGAATCAGTGGAATCGAGAATGAACACCTAGAATCAACACATCTCTATTATAGATGTCGGGAAAGCCGACTAATCGACTTCTTTTGTAGTCGGTAAATAACACCTATAGCTTCCAAACAGAGTAAATTAAATGAAATCGTGACCTGATAATAATTTTTATTTTGTTATTTAATGTGGTGTATAAAAAAAAAAAAAAAAAAAAAAAAAAAAAAAAAAAAAAAATAACAAAAAAAAAAAAAAAAAAGTTTTATTTTTGTTAAACAAAAAAAAAAAAAAAAAAAAAAAAAAAAAAAAAAAAAAAAAAAAAAAAGTTTTTGAAACAAATATTTGTATTATTATTTCTTTGATAAAAAATACAATTAATACTCAAAGTATAGTCCATTGTTATCTACCGTTATTACCCATCTGCTAGCCAATTGCTCGATGCCACGCTGATACCATTCCTTAGGATGGTTGTCAAAGAACTCTTGGACAACATTTTCAACTTCCGCAAAATTATCAATTTTTTACCCTTGAAGAAAATGGGCCATGGATCTAAACAAGTAGTAATCCGAAGGTGCGAGGTCTGGACTATATGATGGATGAGGCAGGAGTTCAAACCCATAAAGTTCTGTAAACTTTTCTCAACTTTTGTAAAATTGTTGAGGAGTAAGTTCGTGAGGGACCAGTCTACAGGTCTTTTTCACCTTCTCCCTGGCAAGTTCGCGAGTACTCGTGGACTGATTTGACTCAACAGCTTCCTTCAGAACCTCATCAATATAAATTTTTCAAATCAACGCCGCGCAGTGCGCTCTTCACCCCTCCACTCCCCTTCACGAGGGAATTTCACGAGTTGCTTCAGCGGCTGTGAAATTTTTTTTTCCAGTAATGTCTTAAAATTACGAGAATTTCACACTGTCATGTTTCTTCTTTAAAATAAATAACTGAACTGAGGCCTTTTTTTTGTTTAAGAAGTCCAGTGTTAGAAACAAGAATAGGAATTCTACTCTAAAAAGTGATTATTAAGTATTATAAATGCTAAATAGCATTAAGATATTTTTGACAGACTTTTGAACTCTGGGATTTAAAAACGGTCCTCTTTTTTTTTTTTTATCCACTAGGCCACCCTCGTATGAATATGAATCTTCTTCTTCAGTATAAAATATGTTTTTGGTAATCAACTGTTGATCTTAAAGAAAAAGTAAGTGATGATTTGATGATAATTGATGTATGATTCTTAAGGATAAAGTCAGCGAATATTAAATAAAAAGATAATGATAATTTGATGATAAATAATGAATGATTAATGATAGTAAAAAACAAAGAATAAATTTGATAAGTTCTACAATACTGAACAAAGAACTACTATGGAGACTTGGGTTCGAATCCCAACCGGGGTATATTCATATATATATATTTATTAAAATGAGAATATATATATATATATATATATTATATGTTATTTTTGTTTTATTTTTATTTTTTATAGTTTAGTTTCGATTTAGTTTAGATATGAGCGCTAAAACAAAAAAGAGACCTTTCCCGCTTCCTGTTCCCAGGTTCTAAAACTCCAGGACTTATAATATGTTTACTTTCTAACTACCCTGAACATGTTTCCGAAGAAAAATGTTGGATTACAGAAAACGCACTCTATAATTCTTTATTGACTGAACTATATTGTTTCGTGTATGTATGTATAATGTGGAGATCTGGTTGTTTACTAAATGGCTGTAGACCGATTGATACTAAAAAAGAAAATCTTTATTTAATACAAAATACAAATAGAATTAACATTATAAATAAAGAAATACAACAGGTATTGTTACCTTAAAAAGAAAATCGGTTTTAAAGCCTTTAGCTTGTATAAAAAAAAACAACTGAATAGCAGTAAACTGTAAACAAAACAACATGGAAAACCTATTCACATCCTATAACAACCTTTCTTTCAATAACAACAGCTACCAACCAAAAGGGCTGTTAAACATAAAAAGTGAATCAATCACTTTCATATTTATGTATATCCAGCCAGCTTCGTAGAACTGTCGCTCAATGAAAAAGAGGCACGATGAGCTGGTACAGCATGTCGGCACGGCTACAAAGCGATAAACAAACCATCACGAACATTGCCCATGTTTACAAAATTCCAACTGAAGCAATGATCGGCTTGGTCCACTTGTAGGGCCTTTCTGACTGGTCGACTATATAATATTGTATTGATAACATATAATTGTGCTGTAATATTAGTTCATCGCGTTTTTTACTAGCGATTTCAATGAAGTTTTTGAAGACGCTTGCATGGGATATGTTAAGTGTCTGGCCAATATCCGGTGTGCGGGCCATTTGCAACCAATGCTTCGATTTCGCTGTCAACAAATTCGCTGTCGGGAAGCATCCTCCAAATCAAAATCAAGGAAAAAAAAAAAAAAAAAAAAAAATCTAGTGATTTGCACTGTAGATTATCCTTTACGGAAATTAAAAATTATAAAGTTTCGAAAATTCAATTTATTTTCTTCCAAGATGATTCTGTACACTTCTTAAATACATGCGATCTCGCCTGAAACTAATACAGAAAACACCTTGACTGATCCTTTGTTAAAGGTTGTAAACATTTCTGACAAAATAAAAATTGCTTCAAAAATACAACAATATTATAATTTATTATTGAAAAACGCTATGAACTTATTTTAAAGCCCTATACTTTCATAAGAAAAGTTCTGGCCCAAACAGCGTGAAAAAATCTTACGCATTCGGCCACCATGGCCTCAAATATTCTATGGTAATGCACAACAGAGAGAGGGAAACTTCATTAAGTGGTCCTCATTTCAAACGGGTTGCTACGTTTTACGCAGCTTACTGATCAATCTAGACAGGCATATGGTAATGTATAAATTCCTACAAGAGCCAATAACAGGTCCATTTGAGTTTTAAATTACATACATTTGTTATTTACAGTACTTTTTTTTTATGTCAAGGTTTCGGCAGTGTTGGCCATCATGAGGACACAATATAGCAGTTTTTTTTATAAAATTCTATATAGCCAAATTCTATCTTTCTTAAGATTTCTGTTTGCTGGAGTTATCAATTAATTCAATTGTTTATTTTGAATGTATGTTTATTTAAGGTAATGTGTCCTATCATTTTAAGTTTAATAATCGTATCTATTATTTTTTTATCTAAGTTTATTTGTTCTATTATTTATATTTATTCTCAATAATAGAACTTTGAATCGTGGTTTTAATAAGTGATGTTGTTTTTGGCTAAATCACAATTGATTTTATTTTATTTTCTTTAAAAACGGTGACTCCCACATGCGACGCCTTTTCCTATTGCGCTTTTCCTCCGCTAGATGGTCTAGATTGAGAATAGCCTCCGCGGAAACCGCAATTTTGGATAGCACGGGTGCCATCTATACGCTACGGATGCTAACGAGCAACTGATCGTCAGAAATGCTCGTGCAGTGTGAACAGAGGGCTCGTTTGCGTTCGTGCTCGTTGAAAACCGGCGAACACTCGATGCTCGAAGCTTCGGGCAGTGTAAATGCACCTTACGCTTCACTTCGAGTTTACATTTATCGATAGCTCTTTCCTATAACCTGTAAACATTCACTTCTACAGTGCAACTTGGATTATGTTTTTTAGTGTGTTATATTGATATTTAGTCTTCTTAAATGTAAAAAGGTGAAACAGAAATTAAAAACATGAGTTTCGTGATGGATTTAGTTAGAATATAATAGTGTATATGAGTTTGAGAGTTAGCTAGAAAATAACTTTTTTTTTTTTTTTTTTTTGGCCCAAGAAGTCCACATACACCATGCCCGAGACTTTTGATAACTTTTAAAAATTTATTTATGTTTTATTTTTTTTTTTTTTTTTTTTTTTGGCCCAAGAAGTCCTATACAGCCCGAAAAATAATAATAAAAAAATAAATAAACACAAAATTACATATTTTGAATGAGACAAATGCGTATTTACATAGCTCATAATTCAGAAAAAGTAAGCTATTGACCGAGGGGTTGTTACATAGAATCCTTAATACAGCATAAAAGTCCAAATTCTTATAAATATTTTAGTTCGGGAAGGAACAATATACAGCTGAAAAGAGGACAGATAGGAATCGAGATTAATGGAGAAAGTGGCCCTAGACTACTCTACGACTAGCATCGTTCTTCCTCCGTTTTAGACACGGTGCTGCTGTAACGGTTATGCCATCAAACACCCATTATTCTAAAAAAAAATTTCGTATTTATTATGGCGTCTTATCTTAACAACAAATCTTCTTATCCTCTCCCCATTTATACTTAATATAGATATTGGATTAATGAAAACTATTACTTCAACAAGCTTTAACCGTAGTTGCCATTGCGACGATATTGCTAACAGTAGCACTTGTAAAGACGTATCGCTGAGGCTGCATTGGTTTAACATCAGAATAAACCCAGCTAAAATTGTGTTGTATTCTCTCATCCATCGAAAAAGATGACAGATCTGCCGATAAAAAAAACATCACTACTCATCAAGAGCCATCGTCGTCTTCAAGGATTCCAGAGTCTTCTTGACATTTCAAACACTTCAATTCTTGACTGTCCCTAAATGCAACCATTACAGACGCGGCAAGTTCTTGTACTCGAAGTAATGTGTTGTCAAGTACATTTGTTATCAGTTTATAAGTTAGTTGTATGTTTTTGTTCATTTTTCTCATTCCGAACTTTAGATGTGCCTCACCATCAATCCTAAATTTCTGACCCTTTTCCCACTTTTGATTTCAGTTCAGCTATCCAAGCCATTCATCTTCTTTTGATTTAATTTTCTTATTGGGGCTTATTAAAAAAAATAATCAAGCATAATATTAGTAATCAGTAGGGCTGTGAATTATATGCAATAAAAACTGAAAAATATGCACATATATATATATGCAGAGATATTGAGTAAAATATGCAATTAAAACTGAATATAAGCAACTATCTGCATTATTATAAAAATAAAAAAATCGCAATTTTCGAGTTTAAATAACTAATTGTGTTGAAAAGGGGAACATTAGGAAGAAAAACATTAAAAAGTTAATATTAAAAACAAAAACCTATGTTAAAAACCTATATTAAAGATAAATAAAACACATTAAAGAGGGAACATTTAAAACGAAAGAAATCATGACTTTATTTTCCAGAAAACTTAAACAACAGTCACAACCAAAATACTTTATAACATATAAAATACTATATAACAGATTATTATACATAAAAAACAATAAGCAACGACTATATAGAAACTCTCCCGACTTATTCATGCCACTTATTCACTGTTGTAGATTTCAATTGCAGACAATCACTTTTTCAGGTTTTTGAACAAAATAAATCGTCTATTGGGCCTTAAAATATATTTGAAACATTCTACACTAAACGACCTCTCTACATCATATAAATATAAAACGTCTCTTGAAAGTCTCATTTGAAAGCTCACCTACATACTTTCCAACAAGATCTTTTGTCGTTAAAGGAATGACTTTCGGTATTTTAGGTTAACACAAAAGAACAGTTTACAAATGGTATGTCTCGGTGAACACTGTGAGAAACTGTGTAATGGAATGGTGGAAAGGAGAAGGGTGAGATGAAAAGTGGTCATAATAGTTCACGTATTTGAGCGAATTATATACGAGAAATTAATCGGATTAAACAATTCTAAGAGAAGCAAATACGATCGAAAGTTCGCTGAAACCGAATAATCAGCACTTCGACATATACAAACGCATTTCTTAGGCGAAAAAAAGAATGGGAGGAGTTCTTATACCTATTTTTTCGGTTTTTATCTATATTTTATTACTTTTTCTGCTCGGAAACATAAAAAAATTCAAATGTCAAATGCCGATATGCCGGATATGTAGATAAATATGCAATTCTAGTTCAAAATATGTAAAAATATGCATTTATGGCAAAATATGCACAAATATGCAAATTAAAAATAGCTGAAATTTATTCCAAATGCCTCGAAACATATATATTTTGATAATATTAGATGTTTTAGTCAGTTAGGAGAAATTTGCCAATGCATATATTTAACAGCCCCAGTAATTAGTAATATAAAAAAGGTATTTTCCCAATAATGGCCTTTTCTACTTAAGTAAATTCAAGAATAGTTTATGGCGATTATTCGCTAGTAAAAACTATTGGTTATTAGGAGATCTCTATTTTTTTACATAAAAAAACAACTAATCATTATTGTAAGCAGAAGTAATATGATCTGATTGTATTCATACCTAATTGGTTTCGTGCCTTAGCATTGAATCATTAATCGGTAAAAGTGTCAGTTAAATATCGCCCTGATAATTGAGTAACGATAGCATGAGTCACAAAAACATGATCATGAATTATTATAGAATTTTACTTTCTTTCTTGTCGTTTCACTTAGTATATTCAATTAAAAAAATTGTATCTCATAACAATAAACTCTTTTTACGCACAAATCATAGCACATAATTTGTGGCTTGATCATGGTTTAATAAAAGTTATATTTAAAAATAAGGTGAATTCAATAATTTAGCAACTGATTAAGGTAAGAAAGTAAAATATTACGTAAAGTAAGTATGATTCTTATTGTAAGAAACCAACGTTCCATACAAGCCATTGATTCAGTACAAGACATGGTGGATGGTTCAAGATCAGATACAAAGCAACACACACACGGTAGATCCGGTATCGTTCATCCGCCGAAAACGAGTGAAACCGGGTGCTTATTTGGCATGAACCGCAAAGGACGAGGGTAATGATACTCTACAAAAATGGTTCTTCTGGAAGTGGACCCACCATTTGATATCAGATATTGCGATATGGATAGCCTGGAAACATGGGAGGTCGGTTATTACCTCACACAACTGCTTACTGGACATGCATGTTTCAGGGTCTATCTGTTTCCGTTCAAACTTGATAATGAATCACCTAGCTCCAATCCTACAAACCTAGTGGAAACAATAGAACATGTTTTACCCTAAATTTGCAAAAGAGAGAGGAGATCTAACCAGGACTCTGGGCTATCAGTTGGTCCCAGAATACCTGGTTAATCAGATGACTTCTTCGGAGGATAACTGGAATGCTGTAGCAAATTACACAGCTAACATTTGCAGAAACCTCCGTAAACTGGGGCTAGAAAGATGAGGCCTGCTAGAGGGTGAATAATTAGCAGAAAATACGAATTAGGCACATTGCCAGTCGGCCCTCCATAAAGTAATGCCTGACAACAGTTCTGTGGGGTGGTTGAAGAAGAAAAGGGAGGTGGTTGGTAGTAAGTAAGAAAGTCACACTTATGTAGACTGCAGTCCACTTCGTCTTATGCAAGATTTTCCTTCTTCCATTACAAAAAATAAAATTAAACATGTGTGTATGTTTTGGCATTTTTTAAATAATGTTTATTTATATTAAAACTTCTGTATTAAGATAAAAGTGTTTCTAATGTTACTACTCAATGTAATGATACATCACTTATTTCAGTGATAATACATGTTATAATAAATAATTTTGTATAATTTTAATAAATATAATACAGAACAACTTATATTTTTCCCAGTGAGTCCATACCCACACTTCTGATAACACAGTTACCTGAAATTTTAAGCAATGAAACTGTTCCTACTCTTTCCCTTTACTTACAAATTTTGCCTGGACATGTTGAAAATTGGCCTAAACCGTCCTCATGCTCTGGTCAGCACGTCTATATTTAGATCTAAATTACCACTCTCTTCCTCCACTTAATCTATTATAGGAATAACACAGCACATAATGCTAAACTACTGTGTATATAAAATTAGCTCATATCATTGATGTTCAGTTCTTGTTTCTTGGCCATTACAACTTATAAGCTGATTTTATTCAGATCCAAGGAAGACATTTCATTAAAAATCATATTTCTTTAAATAAATACTTAAAGTTATACGTTTCAAAAATATTAAAAAAATATGTACATCAACCTTCTTCTACGAAATTAAAATATATATATAAAATCAATATTTTGCTGAAGAATAAGAAATGTTAAATCGTCTCATATCTTAATGTTAAATTATAGTGGGCACTATAATTTAGGTATGGATATCAGTATACTAGTAACGTAACATTAATAAATATATTTTTATTTTTATTTTCCTCATAAATTTTATTTTGTTTCTTTAACATTATTTATATGCAATCTTTAAAAAAATAGACAGTGAAAAAAGAAATAAGAAGATGTTTGTACAATAATAATAAATATGTGTGTGTGTGTGTGTGTGTAATACATGTTATTTATAGTCATTACTTCCCAAAAATAATCTTTTATGGTTGATAAATACACTAACCAAAAATATCTGATGTTCTTACAAGAAAAAAAAGTCAAGAAAAATATCAAGGTTTAGTATTTCACGAATAGCTTTAATGAAGTCATTATTGTGTAGAGTTTACTTGTCTTAATCAGTAAGATGTTACAACCATTCCTAAAAACAATGCCGGCTTTATAAAGTGGTCTTATCTAAAACAACTTTTTTTAGACCTACTATTTAATAAACACAATGAAATAATTCTCTCAACTAGTCCTTTCATTAGGCAGTTTGAAGAGATGACAGTGCAAGATAAGAGCAATGTTTTTTTTTTACTTTGTCTTGGAGAAAACAAATAGATTCTATTTTTAGAGAGGGAGAAAAAAAAAATATCTTTTTCACTTATAATTATAATAATTCAAAGAATTAGATATACTAATTGTATTAAGATGTGACACAGTTCACAATCTTATTAAGTCATAATAATTGTTAATTTTTTGGATCCAGTTCATTTCATGTAACTAGATTATTTTATGACTGTTTACTTTTCTCATAATAATGAGAAGAAATGACTAAAATAAATAAATTACATTTATAACAATTTATTTTTTAAATTATATATAAATATATCAAAAACAAATTATTTAATATATTTTTCAGTTCGAATCACAATATTTACAAAAAGTAGAAATGAAATAAAGTTCTTATAATTTATGTTTAAATATATACAGCAACAAATATACCATCTTAACATGTTGTATAATTGTTATTCTATTTAGGTTCAGATAAAAACCGCGGGAACATGAAGTGTCCCTGAGTTATGACATCATAACTTTCTTAAATACTAAATGTTCGGAAACATTTTATTTATTTATAGGTATTTTTATATATTTTAACCATTTAAAACAAATGGTGAACTTTATATTAAGTATTTATCCTATTGAAAATGTTGGTAATGGATTGAATTTAGAACCTAATGTTTACTGGTGAGGTCAGTAAAGAAAACTGATAGTAAGATAATTAGTGATTTTAAGGTAGAAAAAAGATTAGCCGGAACATCAGCTCCTCTAAAGATTTAAATTCCATTCTAAAGCATCATCGTATCCATTTCTTACAATCCAAAATTCTTTGTAAAATCTAAAATGCTCTCCATTATATCACAAAGAAACTATGCTACTAACGTGTAGTTCTTCTTAAGTTATGTCATTATAATCATTTTACTTCTCATTAATTATTGCATATATTAAATATACTTTTACAAATTAATAACGTATAAAAAAAAAAAATAATAATTTAATATATTACAATTTTCTGAAGGGCATTATATTACAGTGTAAAAATATAATATTATATTTATAAAAGCATATTGATTCTTCAAAAGATTATTGACATTGTTCAAAATGAAATAAAGAAAAAAATGATCAATTAAAAAATTATAAATTTGTACAAACATAAGTAACTCAAAGTTACAATGTTGCATTAATTTCCCTAAATCAAATCTCCATTGCAAAAAAAAAAAAAAAAATTACATTGATGAAAGATAGGACTTTATCCCCTTAATAATGTTTTATTTGAAAATCTGGGTAACATTTAATGGCTCATGCCATATCCCTAAGCCCTGTTATATCATCCAAAAATTTACATATTCATTTATTTATACAAATTTAGTCATATTAAAAAAAAAAAAAAAAATTCTTATTTAATTGACAGACAGTTAAAATGTGAATTTGTTACTATCTGCATCTTTGTGGATCAACTCTGATAATCAATTTTATATAGACCTACTATTTGATATATACAATGATATAATTTTTCTTGAGTGTTCCTTTCATAAGCAGGACAGTTTGAAAAGATGACAGTGTAAGAATGATAAGACCAATGTCTTTTATAATTATATCTTGGAGTAAATATTTAGAATCTGTTTTCGGTGTGGAAGAAAAAAAAAATTCTTTCACATGTGTTACCACAATTTTATTAAATGTATATAATAATAAAAATAATAATAAGATGTGTCCCAGTTCAAGAATAAAATTACTCGAAAAGCAGAAGGCCACAATTTGTTTCACCTTACAATGAAAATATCATTTAAATAATTTCCCTAATTAGGTTTTAAAAATTGTTAATTTTTATGATCTGATCCATTCCATCTAAGTAAATCAACTTGATGGCTCAGAGTTGAGCCACAAATCTGAAGATAGTAATTTTATATATATATTTATTTTTTTAACTATATTCATCTATTCATTAAGAGTTTTTCTTGTTTAAATATGACAAAGTTTTATTAAATATATTTATAAATGTATAACAGGGGTTAACAGATTAAAGCATGTACAAAAACACATTGCACAGATTTTCAAATAAAACAATTTTATGGAGATGATGGTGGACTTTCTTCATAGATGACTTTTTTTTAAAGATTCATTTTAATTAATCATCAATGATTAAGTTCATAGCTAATGAATAACAAAAGCATCATAGGCTAGAAAATACACTATAATGGTTTTAAACATTAACGTTCGAAATCACTTTTCAAATTAGTCCAATTGATATTCTATCTTTAATATTCTTCACATTATATAAAGCTGCTAATGGGTCATTCTCAAAAAAATTGCCGTTTTTTGTTTAGAGAATGAGTAAAAAAAGTCGAAAAATGAACTCCATTTTTCTTGAACAAGTATATTTATATTATTACTTATGTACGCTAAAGTTTTGAAAAATACTTTGCAATCATGAGTTTTTTTGTTTTTTAAATTTTTGTGAATGTTTTTATGTCTATAGAAGTGATTTTTATGTCATGAGTGTTCCTTAAATTAAATAATCTCTTAAAAACTTTAATTTTGTTTAAATTTTCTCTGGACTGCTATAAAATTATATCATGGGACACCTAATTTGGCTTAGAATTGGTTATTGAGCTAATAATTAAATTATTTCTGAGGTTGGTAAAATATAATTTTTAGTCAGGATTATTATCAAATTTTCTATAATTTAGTTTCTATTTTCAAAAATGTGTTGTTTTTTTTCACTCATGAGGAACAATATTCTATATTTAACATAAAAATCTTCACTTCACTGTAGAATGACGTACGTGAGATACCACTCCTGACATTCACCTCATTTTTTCATGATAACGAACTTTTAGATACTATTTTACCAATAAAAAACTAAATAAACCAAAATAAGGCTCTTTGAGAATATAATTGTTATTTGTAGATGTAATAAAAATTGAGTCAAAGACATTTTAAAATGTTAACACTCCTGACATTGAATAAAAATACTTACCATTGCTTTCAAAGATAATTAATCTCTCTCCTCAAGGAATCGAAGGTAACTGGTTTAACAATCAGAGGATGATGCAATACTTTGGTAGGAAGTTCCCCTACCTAGGTCAGAAAGAACAGTAACACTTCTGACCAACATTTTAGTAAGACTATGGGGACAGTATTATAATTTTTTTTGGCCATCTATATAGTATATTTTTATTGAAACAAATACCAGATATTTTTTATTCTTTAGGATGTGCACATTTAATTTATATCAATAAAAAAAATAAAATCTTGTTTTTTGTGACAAAAATGCTTATTTTGTTGTCATACTGAGCTGGAGACATTAGCACTCCTGACATTTTTAATAGTTTTAATTTTTTTTCATTATTCTACTTAAGAAATATACTCTGGAGAAGAAATTTCTAAGGAAAATTACAACGGATGTAGAGTTGTAAAAAAATCAAAGGCAAGATAACGTGACCATCTGTCACAAAGTTAAGTACGAGTGACAATTTTTTCAACGAAAGCAGCAATTATTTTGAGAATGACCCTAATAATAAAAATTTAAATTTATTGAGGTAATTATTTAGAAAAAATTTCTTTTTCACCTAGGTCTAATGGATGGCAAGCAATTAGAAGTTGTCCTTAAAAAATGGGCAAAAGGATCCAGGATAGATAAAATTTTAAGTGTAACATCAGAAGCAGCAGTTCCAAGGGGCGAAAACTACCTTTCAGTGATTACAAGACTAAAGCTAAAAGTTGTTCTCGGAAATGGAAGAGTATCCAGAAAAAATTTAATTCTGAAAGAGATGATTCAAGATGAGGCAATAGCACAGCTGGTAAAAGAAATGGGTAGCTTCAAGATCGAAACCTTAGTAATTCCTTTATTTTATTTTTTGAATAATTATACTATTATTTCCTACAATTAATTATAAAATTATTTTCAGCTCATTATTTCAACTTAGTGTTACAGAAAAAAATGAAGCATTTTGCTGTCTTGTTGTTGAAGATTCAGAGATGATAAAGCAATTATGAAAGTTAATTATTATTCAGTTTCATTTTTTCTAGCTGTAGCAGTAACATGATCAAAGCTTTTGGAGTGTTTGGTTCACAAACTGTGAATGGATACTCTATTGCAAAAGTAGAGATATTAATCTAAAGACCAGAAATCATAAACAAATAAAGTTTAAATTAAATCTTGTTAATCATTTCATAAGTTTGTGCAACATGCTTATTTGTGCATAAGTAATTATCTGAGGTTCAGTTGGTAAAAACTTTGTGAGCAATTTGGGTAGTGAAGGTTTGTTCTAGTAGGAAAATTAATGATTTCTGGCGAGTAAGTATTTGTTCCCTTCAGCCTAGTAAACACAGTTTATTGAAATTTCTAACCAGTATAATTTTAAACGAATATTTGGTTTAAACAGTACAATGTGGGCCACATTGTAACTTAATGTGTTATACTGTGCTTCCTTAGATAATATAGAATTTTTTTTATGTGTGTTGCATCGAAAATAGTTCAGAATAGAAAAAAATAGAGGGACACGCAATGCTAATGACATTGAAGAAGAAACAATAATAATCTCATGTTATAAATTTGTTTCTGTTTAATTTTGGTTACCAAAAATTTGTTATGGAACATAATTTAGGTTCAGTATTTTTTAATTAATTTCGTTTAGTCTACTGGTTTAGTGTACCCCATATTGTTATACTGTAACTCTATAGCTGTTACACTGTACCCCATCCCTGAGGCACACTGTAACTAATTTTTGATTTCAAATAATTAATTATAATTAATAACTACTTATTTTTGTAGAAACTACTTGTTTGTGTAGTTTATGTTAAAACTACTTATTTGTGTAGTTTATGTAGAAACTACTTATTTATGTAGCTTTTAAGTATAATTTTGATATTATTTTAAGCTTAATATAACAGGTTAAGGCTGTTGTTTTTATGATAAATAATTCTACCATCTAAGTGAATAAGTGTTTAAGTAGAATAATAACCAAAATAAGTTAAGTGGCACAAAATTCCATCTCATAGTCTTTACTGAAACTTGGGCAATGATAATTGCATGAAAATAGAATGTTTCTTGTTATCAATGGCTCTATTCTCCTCAATACTCCATCTGATAATTTCAGAGCTTCAGTGTTTTCGAAACCACTCTCCAAAAAAAAAGTCCTGTTATAGTTTTCTTACATAAATTAACCTATTCATAGAGGCTATTTTACAATTATTTCAATTTCTACTACAAATAATGAATGTTATGTATAATAAAAAATTACTCTGTTTTTCATAAATAATTTTAATCAAATTGCTATATTTCAGATGTACTCTTTAATCCTTAAAGAATTTGAACATCTGATGGATCAGTTTGGAGACACCAATGATGTTATGTGGGCTCAGATGTATTATGCAGAACCATTTTCATACATGGTTTTTGAAGACTTGAGGGTGAAACATTTTAAAAATTAAACTGAAATGACTACTCAGTTTAGTCAGGAATATGTAAACTGATATATTGTTTTGTACGTTCTGACAGGAAAAGGGATTTCATTCTGCCAAGAGGCAAATACCTTTTGATTGGGAACACGCTTCCTTGGTCCTTTGGAATCTGGGACGATTCCATGGGATGTCTAAGATTCTGGAACAAAAAGGAGTGTTCTCCAGGACAGACTTTAAACCTTGTTCATACACTGTCAATAAGCAGGTGCAAGAATGTTTTTTCTACCATGGTCTTAGAGCACTCAGCACAGCGATGGAAGATTCTTGGGGAAGTTCTTGGTATACCAGTTTTTATGCATTTTCATATATATATATATATATATATATATATATATATATATATATATATATATAAAACCCTCATATACTGTTATTATTATGCTACCCAAATTACCAAATAAATTATGATTTATCCTAATATGGCAATAAATAAGTTATTTAGAATATTATTTACTTAACTATAAATATTATTTCAGCCAGTCAATTTTAGAAATATCTAGTAACTTACTACAGTTTCTTATAAAGCACAGAAAAATATTTAACAATACATTTGACAAATATCTTGAATTACGAGTATGTGGCAATAGATCCAATAGATAATGTATTAAAAAATTAATATATAATTGTAGATTGAAGGAATTACCTATTTACTTATTGCATATATTTAAAAAAAGGCACACGATTGCACAACACATAAAGATGCCATTGGACACTGTCAGGAAGAGGATGGCTGAGCTGGGAACCATTGATGAAACCAAGTTCAACGTTCTTAACCATGGCGATTGCTGGTGCAGCAATATCTTGTTTAAATACGACTGGAAAAAGCAACCTGTTTCCCTCAGGTATATTTATATTCCATTACCTAACCAAATTATATTTTATTCCAAGCTAAAATATCTTAATATCTGAAAAAATCACTCAAAATTTCTCATAGATTTACAATTTTTCTTGTTTATAAATTAGCAGTTATAATCGACTCGACCAATTATAACGAAACTCAGTACATTTAACCATAACCATTACGTACTTGTAACCATTTAAGTAATTATAACCAAAACTAATAATTGAAAGATAAATTGTCTCATATTAGTCCTTTAGAGAGATTCATATACACAAATTCAACTATTAAGACCTATTAGTAAAGAGAGCGCCAAATTACAAGTGCTAGAAATTTATCAATTCAGCTATGGTGGCAAATGCAGGAGACTGCCTAAGCTCTGGCAGTTAATAAAATACGATAGTATGGATCGGTAAAGAATTGAAATCAGATGAGTATATAGATATCAGAGGCTTTAGTTTAACACGATAAGCGAGTAGAACGCTTTTAAACAAAATAATTTTTATTTTCGTAACTTTGTTACTTAGGATAATAACTAACAGTAAAATATCTGAAATCTTACACCAAGTCTGTGAACGTGCTTATTAAATACGTGAAATAAACTTCATCACAGAAAATTAGCATACCACTGATTACATTACATTGGTAATATAACATAGTTTGACAGGACTGAGTATAACAACTGAATTTTTTAAAGGATTTGAATGATAAATTAAACCACTATATCTGCACAAATATGGTACAAATGATTACCTTACAATGCCCAAAAGTAAATAAGATTTTAAACTAAATATTTTTTTTCTGTAATCGCCAAAAAATCCCATTCTGCAAACAAACAACTAACTGTCTATAACGGCAGTAAAACGAAAACACTCAAGATTACAATAATAAACTATTTTGTTCTTAATTAGCTTTGTGGATTGTAGTTTAAAGGTTATTGTTTTTGCAGATTTATTGACTTCCAAGAACCACACTACGGAACACCAGGTTGGGATATACATTTTTTTTTAAGTATGAGCGTTGATGCTGAGGTTCGTAGGAACCAACTTGAAAATTTATTGGAGATCTACACCCAATCCCTCACTTCAACTTTGAAATTCTATGGCTACGATGGCAAAATCCCGACCTTAGGCGATATCAAGGAGGACATGGACAGGCTGGCACTTTTCGGCTTTGTTGTCCTTGGAGTGATGCATCCCTGCGTGACAACCGAAGAGCAGTACACGATCGATTTGGAAAAAGTGATTGCTTCAAACGGAAATGAAGGTTATGACATGGAAATTTTCAGATCTCACAAAACTAGGGATCGGATCGGCCCCGATGTGATCATTGCTGTCGAGAAGGGAATACTATGATTTATTCTGTTGCCTGAACATTGGGGACAATAATTACCTAAATCATTCAAGTCGAAATGATTTTTTATTACTGTCTGTATATTAATACAAAACCATTAACCTCCTTTATGTATTGTATTACAACTAATCTCAAATTTAAAAATTGTATTAATAAAACAAACTATTTTTTTATATATTGTAATTTTTAAATATCCCTAAATATTAGTTTCTTAGTAATTTATTTAATATTTTATATTGATATTTATTAGAAAAACTTATTTTCAATATAAAATATTTTAAATAGAGTACCTCAGTAAAGGTGGCTTTCAATAAATGGTGGCTCACTTGCAGGTTTAAAGTTTAATGTAAGCTTGAAAAATCCTGAGAAGTGTTACTTGCTAAGATATGTTTCTCTTGTATTTATTTTCTGTAGTATTTTTTTTCTGAACTATAATCTATTATCCACATAATTTATTTAGTCCTAATTAAATTGCAATTGCACATTTTGGGGGGTTACTACACAAATTTGCACACTTTTGGTTTTAAGTGCACAAAAGCGTAGGGTTTAAAGTTTTATTATATTTCATTAAAAATATTGACGATTTTATATTTTTCATTTTGAGAAAAATGAAAGTGATATTTTGAAATTATCAACAACAACGTTTACCTGTATAACTTTCCAAGAAAGAAAAAAAAGCCATGGTTTCCAGTTATTTTTCAATCGTTAAACAAATGGTATTATATTGAACAACGTTTCCTTTGTATTACCAATCGTAGAATTTCTAATTTGATTTTATTCCATCTTTCAACCTACTCTTTTATTTTCATTTAATTTTAAAGTGGAATTTTGTTCGGTAAACTTTACTAGGCCCGAAAATTCCAGGACTTTTAATATGTTTACTTTCTAATTACCCTGGACTTGTTTCCGAAGAAAAACCTTGGATTACAGAAAACGCCCTGAATATACTGGGGACCGAAAAAAAGTAGATTTTTGAATTTTTAAAAGGTCATAACTCAAAAAACCAAAAGTCAAAAAAACGTAATATTTAACATTTTTACTGGTCTTAGTAAGTACAGCTATACCAAAAAACAATAGAAATCGGAGAAGTCAAGGTTCAAATCAAATATAGAACTGGTTGATTTGACATGGAATGACCCCAAAATATTATACTCAATACTTAAAGCTAACATTAAACTTCATCTTAATATTCTTTCAAGTTCAAAGTACGCAGAAAAGAGAGGGGACTGGGTCTATGTTTTGAAGGTGCAGTGTTATGCCCGTCACCCAATAAAGAGGTACTTCATTCACATCCACACTCAAGGAATCTACTAAGGACAAAGGATATGAGCGGTATGGACTAAAATGTCATTATTGTCATATTATGTATTAAATAGACGAAAGGTTCTTTTAATAAAAAAATACACTATGTGCCAATGTATTTCGTCGAAGCCTTCAGAAAACAATGAAATCTAGTATGAAATACAAAATGGTGCATGAATTAGTCATGTAAGGTAATGCACATATACTGACAGATAAACATTCAACCCAATGTTATTTTTATGTTTTCTTTAGGTTTTTACGTATTATTGAACCAGTGCATATGAAACATATTATGAATATTAAAAATAGCAATGAAATAGGTATAATAATTGAAATAGGTAAATTATATTTACCATGTTTAAAGTATATGGGGACATAAATCTTCAAAAAAGAATGCAACTTATTGCCGAGAAAATGAAAAAAATCAATTGGTTGGATTTTTTTGGGCTGTTAGTGAATAATAGATTTTAACTATTATTGACATTATTGCATATCAACATTGTAATACATTATAGCTCAACTAAATATTCAATCTATTAAGAACACCAGTTTCATACCTCTCATTGAGACCGACTTGCCTTATCAAATTGGGGAGACAAGCTCAGTTCGGGGTTCCCACGTGATGCTTATATATATTGTTTATAGAGTATGATTGTATTTTAGATTCTTTTTCTTTTTATTCTTAATTTTTTTGTTAATTAGTTTCAACAATCGTTACATATTTTATATTATAATTTATGACATTTTATTTCAATTTCCTTTCTTTTATTTATTTTACATTAATTTATATCATTGTACATATTGTATGAATAAGTCTGTGTCATCCATATTTTTTATTGCCCTTGAGTGAGGTTGTAATTATTCAAAATAAAAATTTTTTACCTGAAAGGTGAACACAAAGATAAATACATTTTTTATACTCTGTGGCTTTATAAATCAACACCGATTAAATAAATATAATTACTTGTATTTATTTCAAAAATCTTTATGAGCTTATGTTACAGTTATATTTAACAAAAAAAAAAAAAAAAAAAAATTTTATTAAGAAGTACCATTATTTAGAAAAAAAAATCAGCTTGCTCATCTCATACTACGAAACGCATTAAAATTTGAATTAATCTATAGTTGATCAGTTGCATACTCTTCACAGACAATTTTATGACAAAATACGGGGGTATTGTGGATTGTTAGCAATTTCCTTTATTTTGAAAAACGTCCCTGTTTGGGTGACAGATATGAATCAGAAATCGAGTGACAAACGAAAAAGATTTTATCGTAATTAGGATATGAATTTAGCATTTTGAGATTATATGTTGTATTTTTTTGCATGATTAATTCAACCTATAAATATATGTTATTATATATTATATAAGATAAAAAACAAAACAACTTATATTCTAAAAGCTACACTATACAGTAATGTATGCCAACTTTATGTTATTATCTATCGCTAAATGATATTGATGTAACTAGCTGTAACAATTAAGGGGTAAAAACATAAAAATAAGAAACGGATAATTTAATAATCCACAACTAAATACTACGTAGGTCCAGAGTTTATGTTGTTCAAACCTTACAAACATTAATAAACAAATTCAAATCACTTGTTGTTAAATATTTTTAAGAGAAAAATACGTAGTTATGAGTTACATAATAAATTTACTAAATTATTAAAATATACACTCATAAGTGGGTCTCCCAGATTGTTGCCTATTTTGATCCTTTTTTTCTGATTCTACACGAAAAAATTGATTGTAGTATTCCGGCGTTTTAGAGAATGGCACTTTTAGAAGGTTTTTTGTATAGAGTTTTCTTTGATTATTTATTAGGTGACTGTAAAGACCTATTTAAAATAAAAAATATTGTATCATTTTTTATAGTTTGATACTGGGCTAATTTTTTTTTTTTTTTTGGTTCATCATTCATTTTACATAAGTAAATAAATAAGAACAATAAGAATAAAAAAAGAGAGAGACAAGTGTACATCATGGATTCCGGTGATTCGAAAAAGTATACGTTCTTCATTATACAGAGTGTTCGGAAGGTCGTTGGCCAAAGAGGTATCTCGTGTAGGGAGGTTCATTTTGAAACTATTTAAGATCAATTACCTATATAAAAAGTCTTAGTGTTTGGTTTCGGCCATTTTTTCACAAAAATTCATATACAAAAAATCCGTAAGACTTTGTATATTGGTAAGTGACCTTAAATAGGTTCAAAAGTAACCTCCCTACCCGAGATACCCCTTTGGCCAACGATCTTCCGAACACATTGTATGTGAATTCAACGGACCAATCAGATTGCTAATTAAATTTATTTGTTTTTCATTTAATATTATTACATTAAATTTAAATTATTAGACTACTACCAATGGGTAGTTCCTGTACAAGTTTTATTCATGTCATTATATATCTTATGTACCGCATATTTACTAGATGTGTTTTCTAATACAGTTGTATATTTCTATTAATAAAAGAATAAAAAAGATTTTTTAAATTACTACAGAAACTACTGTACATAAAAATTATTGAGATTATTTTGTTAAGGGATGGCTTGTCTCTCCATAAAATAGATGCACGCTCATCATCCACCTGGAATCAGCTATTTCGAAAATATAATCTCAGTTAATATCAAGGAATAGTAAATATTTTAACGATCTAGTCTTTAAAAGTATATCATTAAATTTTATTAACTTAATAAAATTAATAAGAATTATTTTATGTCCTCTTTGAAACAAGAAATCAAACAATTCTTTTTTTTTTCTTTTTTTTCAATTCCTACAACTAATAAGACAAAACGCTGAGATAGGAATAGATTTATTTATTTTTTTTTTATTTTTATGTTGTATCACTAATAAGTAGAACCCGGAAAATCCAGAAGTTTTTCAATAAGGGTTAGCAAAACTAAATATACATAATTATAGTATTTCTTGCCATCTTGCTAACTGCATTCAAATCATACCATTCCTCTCCGTTTTACTGTTCAACATGAAATAATTAACTCTTTACTTAGCTTAAACCTTCTTATTATTAGTAATCCCAATTTCTACAAACTAGTAAACTACATCTACTTACTCAGGCAGACTCTTTTAAGTTATTATTCCCAACTCCTTAAATACAACCAAAATCCTCATCTACTGTAGGCTTTCGCTCTCCGATTCCCACTACCTCACGACTTTTTGAGGTGAATTTTATGGGCAGATGAGTCTGTTTTTACAGGGGAAGACATTTCTACCTATCTATGATATCGCTGGTTTATACTTGGATTGTATCCACTAGGCAGGTAGAAAAGCCTTCCCCTGTAAAAACAGACTGATCTATCCATAAATTCACCCCGAAAAGTGGTACTCTTCAATTTCATCTGCATTCAGAAGCTGGAGCAAAAGTGAGGTCTTGTTTCATTATCATTGGTTTTACACCTTACATTGAAAAACTAATAAAATAAATCTTACAAATAAATAAATAAATGTAATAACGTAAGATCCTCTGTTCTGGTGTCGCTTTATTGACAGTTTTCCTTTATTTTCTATTAAACAATAATTTTTTACTTTGCTTTTTATTTCGATGTAGATTATCATAATGTTTTATTTACACTAGTAACTGATTTCCATGAAATCGAAACAGATCATTACTTTTAACATATCATTCGAAATTTGCTTAAATTTGCAAGTTTTTGTGAGATTTGCAGTTTTGTGGATATGCTCTTATAGGAAATTTAATGCCAAATCTGAAAATGTGGTCAAAGTTTAAAAAAATATTTAAACGAAATTAATTTTGAGATATTACAGCATTTATGGTAAAAAACGTGGTTTCCACAAAAAAGTCTTTGATTTATCGTATATCTGTAACGTATTGGAATAGAAAGGTGGGGTATGCGGCATTTTTCTACATTTTTGATCAAGTTTCACCCATTTTTTTTTTTTTTTTTTTTACACTAAGAGGTTCTCAACTTGTATATATTTTACTTAACTCGTTATGACTCAAATAAATTATAACCTCATGCTGTCACCACTATATTCATTTTTTAGAAGTGGACATGTTTTTTTTCACTAGCAATGAATTTACTCTACTTTGTTTCCCATTGCTTGTATTTGTACAACTCGTGTCGTACTATGAACTAGCCATCTGTCATTACTTTCTCTATCTATTTCTGTCCATTAACTGTACTTCAAAAGTGACAACTCAAGAACGTGAATTAAAAAAATGTGTAATTTTCACAGTCTAGTATGAAATATCGAAAGTGTACCTGCATTATATTTTAACCCCAGCGGGTAGTGAGATGTATCCAGGTCTGATTTGAAGTTAATTCGATACATTTCATAGAAGAGTATTTAATCACCTTAACATGATAAATCAAAAATATTGATTTTTGAGATGTGCCACTTTTGATATACATGTGCGATATGTAAAAAAAAAAAAAATCATTAAATAATTTATAAATACTAGAAATTTATTAAATTTTTTTTTTTAAATTTAGAACGAAATGGAGACATAAATGGGAGTTCCACCAATCCAGGTAAATTAAATACAAGTAAAATGTATATTTTACTTATAGTATATTTAAATTTATTTATTTAACTAAAACACTTCAAAAATAATACCGATACATTGTATGAAATAGATATTATCGGAAACATACTCAAATTTATAAATATTAGTTTACAATTGGACATTTAAAAAAAAAAAAAAAATCATTCAATTATTAATAAATATTATTGATTTATTATTCTTTAAATTTAGAACGAAATTGCGGCATAAATGGGAGTTCCGCCGATCCAGGTAAATTAAATACAACTTAAATGTATATTTTACGTATAGTATTATTTAAATTTATTTATTTATTAAACTAAATGACTTTAAAAAAATAATACCAATACATTGCATGAAATAGAGATTATTGGGAATAAAGTAAAATTTATTTTAAAGAAAAATGATTAATCAATTATTAATAAATATTGATTTATTTGTTTTTAAATTTAGAACAAAATGGTGGCATAAACGAGAGCTCCACCAAACCAGGTAAATTAATTACAACTTAAATGTATATTTTACGTATAGTATTATTTAAATGTATTTATAAAACTAAGTGACTTAAAAAAATAATACCAATACATTGCATGAAGTAGAGATTATCGAAAACAGTAAAATTTATAAATTTATAAATAAAATGATCAATCAATTATTAATAAATATTATTGATTTATTTATTTTTTTAATTTAGAACAAAATGGAGGCATAAGTGGGAGTTCCACCAATCCAGGTAAATTAAATAAAACTTAAATGTATATTTTACGTATAGTATTATATAAATGTATTTATTAAACTAAATGACTTTAAAAAATAATACCGATACATTGCATGAAATAGAGATTATTGGGAATAAAGTAAAATTTATTTTAAAGAAAAATGATTAATCAATTATTAATAAATATTGATTTATTTTTTTTTTAAATTTAGAACAAAATAGTGGCATAAACGTGAGCTGCACCAAACCAGGTAAATTAATTACAACTTAAATGTATATTTTACGTATAGTATTATTTAAATGTATTTATAAAACTAAGTGACTTAAAAAAATAATACCAATACATTGCATGAAGTAGAGATTATCGAAAACAGTAAAATTTATAAATTTATAAATAAAATGATCAATCAATTATTAATAAATATTATTGATTTATTTATTTATTTTTTTAATTTAGAACAAAATGGAGGCATAAGTGGGAGTTCCACCAATCCAGGTAAATTAAATAAAACTTAAATGTATATTTTACGTATAGTATTATATAAATGTATTTATAAAACTAAGTGACTTAAAAAAATAATACCGATATATTGCATGAAGTAGAGATTATCGAAAGTACAGTCAAATTTATAAATTTATAAATAAAATGGTCAATCGATTATTAATAAATATTATTGATTTATTTATTTTTATAATTTAGGACAAAATGGAGGCATAAATGGGAGTTCCGCCAATCCAGGTAAATAAAGTACAAGTTAAATGTATATTTTTTTTGTAGCAGCATTATTTAAATTTATTTATAAACTAAATTACTTCAAAAAATAATACCGATATATTGCATGAAGTAGAGATTATCGAAAGTACAGTCAAATTTATAAATTTATAAATAAAATGGTCAATCGATTATTAATAAATATTATTGATTTATTTATTTTTATAATTTAGGACAAAATGGAGGCATAAATGGGAGTTCCGCCAATCCAGGTAAATAAAGTACAAGTTAAATGTATATTTTTTTGTAGCATTATTTAAATTTATTTATTAAACTAAATTACTTCAAAAAATAATACCGATACATTGTATGAAATAGAGATTATAGCAAATACAGTCAAATTTATAAATAAAATGATCAATCAATTATTAATAAATATTATTTATTTATTTATTTTTTTAATTTAGAACAAAATGGAGGCATAAATGGGAGTTCCAGCAATCCAGGTAAATTAAATACAACTTAAATATATATTTTACGTATAGTATTATTTAAATTTATTTATTAAACTAAATTACCTCAAAAAATAATACTGATACATTGTATGAAATAGAGATTATCGCAAATACAGTCAAATTTATAAAAAAAAATGATTAATCAGTTATCAATAAATATTATTGTTTTTTTAATTTAGAACAAAATGGAGGCATAAATGGGAGTTCCAGCAATCCAGGTAAATTAAATACAACTTAAATATATATTTTACGTATAGTATTATTTAAATTTATTTATTAAACTAAATTACCTCAAAAAATAATACCGATACATTGTATGGAATAGAGATTATCGCAAATACAGTCAAATTTATAAAAAAAAATGATTAATCAGTTATCAATAAATATTTTTGTTTTTTTAATTTAGAACAAAATGGAGGCATAAATGGGAGTTCTGCCAATCCAGGTAAATTAAGTACAAGTTAAATGTATATGTTAATTGTAGCATCATTTAAATTTATTTATTAAACTAAATGTCCTCAAAATATAATATCAATACATTGCATTAAAAATATTTGATATTTTTATAACAGTATCAAACATTTTTCACATAATCCTAATTTTCGAAGTCTAATGGAATTTTCAAAGTCGAGGCCTGAAAAGTTAGGGAATCAGACTCATTCACACGAGTGATGGAAACATTGCACATGTATTTCTTAAGTTATACAACTCAAAAACCTGAATTAAAAAAATGTAAAACTTTTAGTCATGTATGAAATATCGAAAGTGTACTTAAATTATGTTTTAACCCCAGCCGCAAGTGAGATGTATCAGGAGGGATTTAAAGTACCTTACGTTTTTGACATTTCATAGAAGACTATATATATATATATATATATATATATATATATATATATATATATATATATATATATATATGCTATATGTATATATATATATACTTATAATCAATACAATAAATTCTAATGATTTCTTCTTTAATTTAGTACGAAATGGGAGTTCCTCCAATCCAGGTAAATTAAATACAAGTTAAATGTATATTTTAATTATAGTATTATTTAAATTTATTCATTTATTAAACTAAATGGCTTCAAAAAATAATAACGATACATTTCATGAAATAGAGCTTATCGGAAATATAGTCAAATTTATAAATATTAGTTTACAATTGGAAAGATGTGAAAAAAAAAAATTATCATTCAATAATTAATTAATACTAGGAATTTATTTCTTGTTCTTTTTAATTTAGAACGAAATGGAGGCACACCTGGGAGTTCCACCAATCCAGGTAAATAAAATACAATAAATTTTATTTTTTTAATTATATTATTTTTTAAAAGATTTTTAGGACACGGCAAAAGTAAAACTAGTTTATAAAATAATTTAAGTATGTTAATATTTAAAGTTTTGTCCATTGAACACTGAACATAAATACCATCATTTTAATGGTATGATATATAAAAACTTATTTATCTATTTATTATTTTGTACATTTTAAAATAAAGATCACGTTGTTTAAGATTATATTTTATTAGCAATCAAGTTTATCAACTTTATCCTTGGTCTGTTTAGTTTCAAATTATCGTGACCTTTATTGCCTTCATACTACTTACTACAAGATTAGAGAACCTGCTAAAATAGATTATTTTGATTACCGATTGCACACCACCTGCGTGTTTTGTTCACGCGATAAAAGAGATAAATTTGACTTATCGTGACTGGTACAAGCATTGATATAATAAAGAAAGAGGAGTTTCTGAACCACTCATTAAATGGCTAAGCTAAGATCATCCTTGGTACCAAAATATCACGTGTCAAAAAAATATTTTAAAAAAATAGTGTCCAAAGAATAGTGATGTACTCACCTATTTTCCAATTGATACACTAAAATGGTTTTTAAGCTAGCAACCGTTATATATACTTAAATTCACAGAAAAAGGAAAAAAAAAATGATATTTTTATCACTTTGTTGTAGATTATTTTAATAACACCGACCGTGAAGTTCAATGAAACTTCCAATTCACTTTTCTTAATGAGACCCTTAAGAAAGTAATGATGTCCAGCACTACGTAGACAGAGCCATTAATTTGCATATCTTGACATTAAAATAACATATAAAAATATAAAAATAATTAGAAAGAAAACAAAGTATTATGATTAGGTGATCATTGAAATTTACAAAAGTAAATCGTAAGATATGAATAACTTGTCAACTTATCGCCAGTTCATGCATCATAATATATATATAGTAGATCTCATTTCAACACCTAACCGCTGGGGGTTCCAGAGGGGTTGTCTGTAGAGAAATCATCCTTCCCTCCATCCCCAGAAATATTGAAATATTAAATACTCTGTTACTGTCCCAAACCAATAGTAGAAAACAGTACAGCTTAGAAAGTTAAACTATCGTTTATTTTGCACGTTTCCAAAGTTGGATAATGATATTTTTTCCTCACCAGAAAATCCTTCAATTTTGTAAATGTCCCACCCCGAATTTTTTTTTCTTCGAGACATCCCTGAGAGTAACCGAATAAAGTTAGTACGTCACTAATAAATATTTAAACAGAAACGCAATCAGAAACGCAATGAGAAGATTGTTAAGAATAATAAACCTGCTAGTAAGAATTCTACCAAACAGGATAAATCATATTTTTGCTTTAAAAAAGCTGATCTCATGAAGTATTCCACAATTCTGTGTTTTTAAGCAGAAATTTATAGACTAAAATTTGGGTCTTTAGACCAATGCAAGTAAGCGAGTATCTATGACATCAGTTAAACTTTTTTTTTTTTTTTTTTTTTTTTTTTTTTTTTTTCCTACCAAGCCTTTTCAGGCATATGGGGTTTGGGTGGCAGCGGGGTCAACATATGGGTTTCATGTATGCCGCTGCCGCCAATGAAATTCTTTATTTACAATTTTTACATTCTTTTATGAGGATATTTTATTCATAGGGCACAATCCTATGGTGCGGCCCGGCAATGCTCAGCACGCCTTAGGACCGCACCTTCTTAATTTTCCTGTGGTGCGGCCCGGACATGCATTGCAGGCCTTAGCGACCGCACCTTGTGTTTTCCAGACGGCAGCCCGGTCCAGCCCTCCTGGTCCGCCGCATCCGTCCGGTCCACTCCAGCCAGATCTCCCGAGGACTGCATTCGTTCGGTCCGCCTGGTCCAGCCCTCCTGGTCCACAGCATCCGTCCGGTCCTGCTAGTCCTCCTCCTCTTCTGGTTCTTCCGGTGGTGGCTCGCCGACTGCGGGGATGGGCCTACCTAAGGTGAAATGTGTAGGGCCCACTACTTCCTTCCACCCGTAGACAAATTCCCTAAAGAAGGGATAATTGTCTTCTTCCACGAGTCGGGGGAAGTCCGCTTCGACGAGGGCGAAGATCCCCGTTTTCCTAGACAACCTGGCACGGTGTCCTTCCATTTCGGTGCAGGATAACACAGTGTGTTCCGCGGTCTCTGGGACTCCACAAGTCGGGCACCGGGGTTCGATTTCTTTCCCGTGTTCTTGTAGCTTCCCCCAGAACCCGCCGTGTCCTGTAAGCATCTGCGAGACCCAGTAGTCAGGGAGGACCCATCTCGCCTCTAATCTCTTTTGGACGGCCTCATGCGACACCGTTCTATACGCCTTGACATCAGTTGAACTATGGTAAATAAATAAAAGGCTTAGGGAATCCGAAGGTTCGATGCCGACACCACCAACCATTGAACACACCCCTCCAACCCACTCCCTTAAAACCCAAAGCCCCAAATTCGGCCCTGACGCAATCCTCCCATTTACGTCGCGGTCTTTCCCTCTGTCATTCACCTGACGGCTCAAAACTGATTACTTTTTTTGGAATTCATTCATTACTAAACCTAACGACTTTACAAGCCCATTTTAACCTCGCGCTGCTATTACTTGAACTATATTTACCGGATATAACTCCTACAGTTCCGCATTGTGAAGATTCTGAACTCTCCCGTTTCTTCATCTCTTTTTGGGCAAATATTCTATGCAGTACTTTATTTTTGAAAACTTGAAGGCGTTGTTCCTCCCTTAACGTAAGCGCCCAGGTTTCGCTTCCGTAGAGAACTGTTGGTAGTATAATAGTTTTATATATCCTAATTTTTAAATTTATAGAGAGCAAGCGCGAACTGAGTTTTGCGTTCGAGAAATAACCAACATTACCGGCTTGTAACAATGCCCTTACTTCCTCTTGTTAAACTATGATATGAGATCAAAATAGTTTTGATAGGAACCCTTTGGCCCAATGACAGTTTATCTAAATAACAAAGATCCATTTAATCCTGGATCATTTCGATTTCGGTACCATAAGGCCATTGATACAAGAAATAGGTGATAGTACCTGCGTTGCAAAGGTAAAGCAAGAGAACGATGACCCATTATAGTAATTCTCCTTGGCGGTGTTTACACAATTACTGGCCTTTGCTTTGAGGGCTTGCTCTCAGCGATTATCTCCTTCATCCAGCAGCTAATATATCGGTCGGCCATTGAACCAAACTCCTGTTCATGTTTTCGTACCTAAGCAACAGTTCTACTTCTAACGCATCCAGTTAGCGCTGACAACTCACGCGATCCTTTATCGCTGGGCTTCAGCAGCAGAGGTAATTATTATATTCATGGTATAATATGTAGTAAACTCAGTGAAAACATTTTCAATTTCACGATAATTTAACTGATACGTCTCAAAATCAAGTGTTTATGTTCTGGGATACTTATCCCACAAACGCATATACCTCCTCGTCAGACCCCACTTTATATATGGGCTGACTGGGCTATAGCCACAGAATACAGAATATGATAGAAGCGGTGGGTAGTTGGGGGGAGATGGCTCCCGGCTAGGAGCGCTATCCCCACCACCTTAATGTGTTAAACATTAAACCTTAAGAAGACGTTTTACATCAATAATATAGTTTTAGATTTGAATAAATCTTTAAAAGGTAAACAGTTCCAATTTTACCTTTTATCTTTTCCTCAGCTTCCCTTCAGTTAAAGAGGAACGAAATAAGTGGGTTCAAGCCCTGAAGCAAGAAAAATGGAAGCCAACAAATATAAGTGTTATTTGTTCGATGTTATTTGTAGAGGACGATTTTGACAGATCTTCTTCATTTGGAGTAAATCTAAAGAAAGGTGCAAATTCAGTCGGTTTTTTGATTTCCCAGATCATTTGAGACAGACGATTATAAAGGTATATATAACTTTCTACGCTTTCCCCCCCTGCTTTACCAACATACGTAGGTATTTAAACTTAAAAGTTTAATGTTGAATTTTTTTTTTTTAGGAAAGGGGACCAATAAAAAGGCTTGCGACCCCGTTGAAAAATATTAGGTCTTCAAATAAACAGATTTAAAAATGTTAGAGATCACTAATAAAAACATAAACGAGCTCAAAAAAACAACTTGATGAAAGATCTGTACAGCTTCGAAATACAGCTGATTCATTAAGCTTCACTGAAAATTCACTTTCTAACCACAAAAAAAAAAAAAATACAGGTTGAAAAGAAAAAACAAATTTAAAACCTACGCCGAAACGTTTTGCGGTATAAGAAGAAAACTTGTGCCCACAAATACAGTCTACAAAAACTGTGCGAAGAAAAAGAAAATAACTAATTAAATAGAGAATAGAAAATTTGCTTTCGTTACTTCTAAAACAATAACTTGGGAGAAACTCTTTTCTAGATTTTCACATTATTTAGAAGATGGCTCTCATTACTCATTATTAATAAGATCGATCGGAATGATATTTTTTAAAGTCCAAATCCACCATTTTTTGAAAAATATCAATTATAATATTCATAAAAATAAAATAAGATCGAAAATTAAGAAATTAGTAATTTTCTTTTGGTAATATTCTGTTTAATTTTTGTTCTTAAACTACCTATCTATGCATGAATGTGATAAATTTCTGAACAATTAGATGGAATCTAATAGAATTGGTAAGAGTTGAAGCCTAAATATTGGATGAGAAAGTTGTAAATAAGACTAAGGTGGAACAGCCCGGGGTGGAGGTGGTGGGAGGAGAGCCGGCCGAACTGGAGCCACGGGGACCGTACGGCTTTAGTCCCTCTGCCCCTTCTACTATATTCTGTATTCTGTGGCTATAGCCCACAGCGCCAAATTTCCCAAACATTTTTTTTTTACAATATTGTTTTAATTAGTTTTGTTGTAATGTACCACTCTAAAGAAAAAATTTATTGGTGTTGAATAAACGTTTAAAGCTCACAACTTTGGTAGTCTTATTAGTGAAACTTGCTTTTGCTATTCCAGACCCCTCGGCAGGAAGGGTAGGGTGCCAAAGCTGTTTGCAGCTCAAGGCGCTATTCATCCTAAACCCGGGCATGCTCCTCGTACGCATTATATGTTTAACCTCTCAAGCTATCCTAGTGTAGACTCCCATTTTTAAATACAGGAAATTTCAAGATAATTTTAGGAAAAATTCATAATGTTTATCTCCTTCATCCAGCAGCTAATATTTTCATATTAGTATATGTAAATATACTTCATGTAAAATTTGTAACTCGTGATGGATTTTACTCTCCAGCTATCGCCTACCTGAACCCTTTCCAGCTTCCAGTTATTTATAAACATATATCTTCTGAATCTGCTGAAATCAGATCTCTTATGGTCATTTTGTACGATCCGTTTCGTCTATGCCTTCGTCTTCTGTTTTGGTCGAACAATCAGTTCAACTTTTGCTTGAAAAAGGAAACCTGGATAGAAAATAGAACGGTGGAGTAGAACCTATAGGTCGTCTAGTACTATTTATTCGTTTGTTTCCTTTAAATTCCTACACATAAATACTTGCATCAGTTTATGACGAGCGCACAAGTTCTGAACTCTTAATTTGATCACAACCATCGAAATCGGAAATTAACAAAAATTGCCAAAATACCACTTCGCAAATTTAGGAGACGCTGCTAATACTTCTTATTACAAAAAAAAAAAAAAAAAAAAAAAAAAAAAAAAAAAAAAAAAAAAAAAAAAAAAAAAAAAAAAAAAGTGTCAAAGACAGTTATACTTTTCAGCGTTATGTACAATGCGTAAATACCTCTATGTAAAAAATGCACAATTCTGACTGAATAGAGAACAAGAAAATGGACCTTTCAACCGAAAACGGATAATGAAATTGAGATTGAACTTACCCTATAAAGTCTAACCTCATTTTCATATAATATGGAAATAGAACGGAGCCTAGAATGTACTGCTCCTGCAAGGGCCATTAAAATGATTCTGTCTAACTGCATCAGAAGTTTGCAAAGTTGCAAAGGAATGACTTAAATTAATATTTGATTCTTAAGACTGGCTAGATAACCAATATCGGATAAGAAATACTTTGGAAATATCACGAATTTGTTGAAATCAAGCCCAGGCAGGAAGATCCACTGGCTCCCCCTTCTTTAATATACTTCAGCATGTCTCAATAAACAGAGATGAGGAAGAAAGAGGTGGGACAATACTTAATAAAACAACAAAGCGTCTTGTAAATGTTGTGGCTCTTCTTTGGAGGTATCTTAACTAAATAAAATATGCTATAGAAATACTTGAGGATGAAGCATGTAGAATATGGGGTAGAAATAAATGATAAGAAGGCCATTGATAATGGTTCTCAGAGGAAAGAAACAAGCCCCCTCCAAAGATAGTTCAAAATAAGAAACCATAGGTTCAAAGTGGTGAATAGCTTCCAGTACCTTAGTTCCATAATAATGAAAAAATGAGGAAGAATTGAAGAAAAGAATTATAACAAGGAAACAAACATACTTCAGTATGTCTTAGATTCTGAAAAGTGGGCTAATAATACTACAAAGTTCAGAATGTTTTATTCAGTGATAAAACCTGAGGTAAGCTATACCAGGCGAACCTGGAACATAGACTTCTAGGAACAGGAATACTCAGAAATACTCTGGGCCCAAAATGTCAAGATTTCTGTATAACCAGCAAAAAATCCTTCATATCTCTTTAAGAATCAGAATCCATACACTAAACTGGTTTACCCATCTAATGAGAATGGAATACATTAGGTTGCCGAAGAGACTCATTGAAGGCATCCCAGGTAGATAGAGAATCAGAGGAAGACCCATAGGCTACTGGAATGACAGTGTACTAAAGACATAAGTCAAATAAAAATGGTCATATTGAGTGTAATTGAGAGAGAGAAAAGAGGAAGGCAGAAATTAAAAAAAAAAACATGACCTGCTACATGCACTTTCTGAGCTAAGAAAAGAAAAAGAATGTATTGACACAAAGAAGCCTCCAAAAGACTATTGTAACTTGATAAACACAAAAAAATTAAATAAATAATTAAAACTGTAAAATATAATTTCTGTTAACTAACTATAAAACTGAATATATTATTTAATTTATAATAATGCTATCAATGGTGCTCAACAGATGACTGTATACTTTCATTATAAGTTACTTTACATAAATTACAAGACCTACTGCAATATTCTAAACTTTTTTCTTTTACAATTTTGTACTAGTTTTACTTTTAATTTTGTCAGATATGGAAAAGTTGATGCTGGAAGCAGCCTTGGAAAGATGGGATCAAAACAACAAAGTCCATGGTGTGCTCAGCATAACCAAGGAACGGGCAGTCCCTAGAGGAGAAAACTTCCTTTCTATTGTAACAAGGCTAACTGCAAAAGTGGTCCTTGGGAGTGGGAGAGTTGCTACCAGACGTTTCATATTGAAGGAAATTCCCACAGGCCAAATAACAAGAGACGCATGCAAAAATTCAGGGATCTTCAAGCTAGAGACGAATGTAAATTATTATGTATAAGTTATAAAACTTTTTATTTAAATATTTTGAAAAATCAAAGTGTCTATTTGAAATTGGCTTTAGATTTTATTGATGCCAGGTTGGTGGTTGTAATAAAAATACATGACTATCAATATATTATATTGATAACATAGTCATTGATATATTATATCCATAAATATTATAATAATGTTACTGAGGCAGTACTTAGTTCTTCTAGTTATTCAGGAGCAGCATGAGCCCATTCTTTTTTCTTTTTTTCTATATGTTTTTTAAATTGTTTAAATATTTCTTTTTTCAGACATATCTAGTAGCTCTGAAAGAAATGGAATACCTGATGGCAGAATTTGGCGACACTGAGGATGTACTGTGGTGTAAATTAATAAAGTACGATCCATACACCACAATTCTTTTAGAAGACTTAACAGTAATTAATTTCTTCATTATTTACTTTATTTTTTCATGATCATTATTATTACAATATTTAATGTTGTAAAATGTGGATAGTATATAATGTGATATGGAAATTAATAAATTTTTAATATATCATACTCATTACTTTTCATCAATATATCAATCATTTGTTGATAATGTGGATATTTATGGAAGTTTTTGCATGAAACTAAAAATCATAAGAGGATATCAGTTTGTTGATATTTTACAAGTTAGTGATGATAAAATATCTAAAAAGAAATGTAACTTTTTCAGGACTATGGTTTCAAAACAGTAAGAAGGCAATCATGTCTAGACTATGATCATGGTGTTCTCGCAATCAGAAATATTGCCAGATTTCATGCAATGGCCAAAGTATTGCAAGGAAGAGGCATCATCAATACATCTGAATATCATGCTCATGCACTTATATCTCTCCCTCCGTGTATAAAAAGCTTCTTTTACAAAGGATATGAAGCTGTCAGCAAAGGAATAAAAAAGTACTGGGGAAGAGAATGGTAAAGTAACTGATTTTATGTATTAATAATAATAATAATAATTATAAAGTTCTTTAAGAATAAAGAATAATGTACAAACTAGGGCCTTCAGAGCCTTAAAATGAAATAATATTTTTATAACAAAGTAACAGATAATAATTATTAAAAAAGAGCAGAAAAAAAGATATTAATAAAAAGTAACAGAAAATTTATAATAATTTTTTTTACAAAAACAAAAAGGTTTCTTAAATATAAACTGTCCATATTTTAAACAACTAAAAGGTGGCTAATGACAGTTTTTGGAGGACAGGATCTGGGTGGATAGTAGGTGGTTAAAGAAGTGGTATTTGAAAGTGGAAAGGGTAATTAAATGACGAATGTTGAGAGGGATGGAGATCCAAAGAGAAGAGGATCGGATTACGAAAGATCTGTCGAAAGTGGCTGAGCAATGAGCAAGAGTATGCAAATCTGGGGACGGGTTTGGTGGGTAAGAATTGAGGATTTGATTTGAAGGTGTTCGGAAATATAAGGTGGATGATGGGATTGGACGGTTTGAAAAAGAAAGGATGCCAGGAAATACTGGTGACGGTAGGAAGGAATAAGCCACTTTAACTCCGCATAAAACTGCGAAATGTGGGTGCTTCTCAGGATCCCGAAAATAAAACGAATAAAGCAATTAAATAGTCTTTTGATTCTGGCCTTGAGTTCCCCAGTAACACCCCCATACACAGCACAGCAATGGTCAAAGTAGGGGAGGATTAGAGAGGTAACTAGTAATCTACAGATTTCGAAAGGAAAAAGGTGGCGAACATAATTGAGACGTTTTAGGATAGAGATAGTGCGGCGGGAAATTTCAGATGTGTGGTTTTTCCAGGACAGGGTTTCATCAAAAACGCTTCCAAGATTTTTGACCAAGGAGTAGAATTTTTCAGAAAAACGGTGGGAATAGAGGATATGGTTTTAAAGAGGTAACTCGAACCTATAACAATCGCTTTAGTTTTTTCAGAATTTAAATTTAATGTTAATAATTAAATTAAATTATTAGTAAACTTACTTTGAAAACCTGATAGCAGTTTGAGTATTGTTCAAAAATTTATAAACGATTGAATTTGATAAATCACTAAAAGAGAGCCAGGGAATGGAGCCAAAGGGAGACCCATAAGATAACAAAGTTATTAACAATTTGAATTATCAAATTCACATTGTACAATAATTAATTATACATGAAAAATGTTTTAAGCATAGCTATTCACTTACTATGAGAATATGACTGAAATAATTTGGGATGGAGATTTAGAATGTCGAATAACAATTCATTGTTTCAAGATAATTTGTATAAATCAAACTTCATCTCAAGTTAGTCAGTTATATTAATTATGAAATACATTTACTGTATTATTTTTTAATGGAACCTCACCAAATATTGTATAATTTCATAACTCCATTCCCTAAACTCAAATCATTTCATATAGGCAGATTAAAGGTAAAAAAATATATTTGAATTTGTATTAAATATTTGTGAGGGTCATGTTTTAAAATTATTTATTGATAACATATTTTTTGAAAATTTAAATACACTAATTAAAAAGAGGATTGAAAAAAAAAAAAAAAAAAAAAAAAAAAAAAAAAAACTTATAATGAATAATAAATGTAATTCACAAGTACCCATACTGTAAAATTAGTCCAAAACTTCATTATATGAATTGTTTTTATGTGAATGTTTTTTTTTTTTTAATAATACTGTTTCATATTTGATACTTTCTGAAACCCCTTCCACATCAACATCTCACACTTCAAACATCTAAGAAATTTACAGTACAGTTAAAAAGATAAACATTCAACGACTTCCCAGTCAAAAAAATAAAAGAAATAATATAAAGACCCATCATAAGGAGCAGGATAGCTCAGTGGGTAACACTGTTAATTGCTATGCTCTGGGGCCCAAGTTCAAGAACCGCTGAAGGCAGAAAGTTTTTGCTGCTTCATGATGAGCATGATTGCTGAACATATCACCTCTTTCTATTACCGTTGGTCATGAAACAAGACTTCCGTACCAAGAACTGAAACCAAGACCCTTCATGAGTTCATTTGTACAGATTATTTATATGGACTCATCATACAATAACCTTAGTACATCAGTAAGAGAACATTATATGCAGATACTTATACCTATGGTACATGATCAAATTTAAATTTCATATAAACTTTTTCTATCAATATTAGTATCTAATAAAAGCTAGTAAGATGATAAGATGAATTTTAATTTTTAGCAACAGCTGTGTATTCACTGCATATCTTTCATTGTCTTGCACTACCAAATTTTGTTTATTAATGTGAAATAATTAATGTGAATAAACAATGACAATCCATTTGATTTATTTATTTTCTTATATCTATTTATATATAACAAATTTATTTTCTTTGCATAGGGCTGAAGTAGCTGATAAGCTAAGGTTACCAATGAAATACTTAGAAGAGAAGATGTTGGCTATAGGAAAAATAGATGAGCGCCGGTTTAATGTTCTTAATCACGGTGACTGCTGGTCAAATAACTTAATGTTCAAATACGACTGGAAAAACAAACCCATTGCAGTAAGGTAAATACTAGAAGTTTTATAAATATTTAGAAATAATTTAAAGCCCTACCATAAAGTCCATGAAGTATAAAGTTTATTGTATAAACAGAAGGAAAAATCAAATATATCCATGCACACATTGGCTTAAACATTATTTATGGTTATATTTTTACTATTTTCTATCCATCAGTATAATTGAATAACTAATTTCTACACTCTACTAGGTTGTTACAAAAGTCCTTGCTAATAAGTATTACTTTATTTCAGATTATATATTTTTAATATTATTGAATAGTACACTTCAAAGGATAGTCCATTGTTTTCAATTACTGTAATCCACCTTTTTGCCAGTAATTGAATTCATGACACTCCTTTGATTTTGAGGCAAAGAACTCTTCCTGGCTAATTTTAATGTCCTCGTAAATATCCGATATACGATCTTTTAAAAAAACGAGCCACTGGTCTTTACAAACCACCGTAAGGTCTAGAGGTGCAACATCTGGGCTATTCATAGGATGAGGAAAATTGTTTACTCCATGCAATTCCAATAATTTTTCTTTGGCCAAATAAGAACAATGTGCAGGCACAATGTCACATTGCAGGCAGGCCTAGTTCCTGTTCAAAGCGGGATGGATGCTTTGCACTTATAACTGCATAAGCTCTGTTAAGCTTATACTTAAATAAAAGTATGATTCCACTGCCCCACTATCAGGAACAAGCTTAAAATGCTAAACGCCATCGAAGTTCTGAAAAACACAAAAAATCACAAAGCTGAACTAATGAATGGCAATATTTTGATGGATAACTGGCTCTTCTTCTATCACATGAATTTCTTCGGTAACTGACTTTTTTCCAGTAATATCATAAAAGACTGTGAATCACGATTTCTTCTTATGACATTGCATGTGCATTTTAAAAATGTAAATGAACACCAGGCCAATTTCCATAAGTCACATCAGATTAAAGGATTAGTCAAAGTAAAAAATGTCATAAATAGTAGATAAAAAACATTCTTACAGGATTGATGGTGCGAGTCACAAGTGTTGTGTTCATGTCCAAGGACTTTTGTAAAAATCTATTATTTCATATTTCATAAGTCTTAAATTAAATAACTATCTATTATTATTAAATTGTTTTAGATTTTTGGATTTCCAAGCACCACATTACAATTCTCCTGCTATTGATCTAACCTACTTTTTGCATCAGAGTATGGAGCCATCCATAAGAAGAAACCAATTTCATGACTTGCTGGAAAACTATTATGAATCCTTGCTACTGAATTTCCATAAATTCAAATATACTGGCCCTAGCCTGTCATATTCACAGCTCATGAAAGAAATGGACCGTGTATCATTTTTTGGCCTGAGTATGTTTACCATCAGACATGCAGTGAACACTACATATTTGGTTGATGGTATGGACTTGGAGAAGATTTTAGTTACACAAGGAGAAGAAGGAATAAATATTGATATTTTTAAAGACCTAGATCTCATTGAGAGGATGGGTCCAGAATTGAAATACATAGTAGATTTACATGCGAGAGCAATTTAGTACCATATTATTGTAATTACATTGTAAGTCTGTGTTACCAATTCCTATTGACAAACCTTTAAAAAAGGTAGTTTGGTTTTTTATTCTTTAGGATTTATATTTATTAATATTTTTTATAACTATAGCATAAAGTTAAACTCTGCTATTGGAATAATGTGATATTTGCCATTTTAAGCAAAAACTGTTGTGTAAAAATAAAAATATGCAAATTTTAAAATTGTATAATCGTCATTTTAAAAAAAATTGTTGAAAAAAAAAAAAAAAAAAAATACAAATTTGAATATTGTAATATATGCCATTTTAAAGAAAAATTGTTACATGAAAAATATAGAATTATACAGTTTCAGTTACTTTTTCTTACCAAATTCAAAAGATGTACTAAATCACAACATAAAAAAGTAATCAAATTCAACTGAATCATTCATTCTTCAGTATTTTTTGAAAAAATACAATGTGTTTCACATAATAAATACGTATCATGTTTTCTTGGATTAAATTAATAATTGAATTTACTAAGGTGGCCATATTATTTTATTTTTATCTGATATTCTATGATTTATAATATTTAACCGAACAAGACTGAGTTTCTAAAAATAAAACAGTTCAAAATTATAATTTTTCTCTTACCTTTAAAAGTTTTTTTTAGGTATTTCCTATAGATCATTTCATTAATGACCTCACAGTCTTAATTATAATATAATTAATTAAGATATCCACCTAGTTTATTACTTAAATAATTATAATATAAATTATAATGATAATGAATATTAAATTAATAAATATTATTATAATGTTATAATAATATATAATAATTATTATTACAATTAATTATAATATATTATAATATTATAATTATATTATATTGATTATAATATAATTATAATAAAACTTGTTTATTGGTAGTAGTGAAAGGTAGTAGTGAAATAAATCGGAAGAAGGTAAGAATCGATAAAAGGTATTTTCGGCGGGCGTAGGAGCTGCCTCCTCTTAACCCGACCGTTACCATATATATATATATATATATGTATGTGTGTGTATATATATAAAAGATAAGTTATAGATAATTATTATGCAAATGTAATCATATAATAAAAGATATAGGATATGATTATACAGGGTGTCCCGAATTTAAATGGCAAAACTTCAGGAACTTATAGGGGACCGAAAAACTAAGACAAGAAGTCCTTTAGAGATTTGCTTGTTTTTGCTTAGTTTTAGAGAAAATCGCAAAAAAAGAAACAAAACAAAAATGTCACAGATAGCGATTATCACCTTTCAAAGTTCGTCAGGCTAGGCAGTGAGATATGTAAACACTTGATGTTATCCTTTACATTCTTTTATTTGTTTACATTTCGGCTTCCTTCTAGGATTATAATTCTTAAATCAGTCTTCAGTCAGTTACTCAGATATTTTTGTGTGAATAGCATCAGCCACAATGCCGCATATATATTCTAATGTTGAATACGTTGATATGATTTTTGTGTATGGTTTCTGTAACGGTAATGATTTAGAAGTTGTGCGGTAGTATGCGCGCCAATTTCCAAATAGAAGAGTTCCTAATCGACGAGTCTTTTCGTTGACTTGTAATAGACTACGAGAGACTGGGTCATTCTTAATACGTAATGAAAGCGACCAATTCCAGGCAGCAATAAGAGCAGATTATCGGAGAAGAAATTGTGTCCAACGCCACTTCGATAACAATCCTAGGACTAGCATCCAAAGAGCATCTGCTGCATTAGCAATATCGCGGCAAGCAATATGGCGAACTTTGAAATGTGATAATCGCTACCCACACCATCTTCAAAAAGTTCAGGACTTATTACCTCAAGATTATGTCAAGAGATTTAATTTTAGTAATTGGTTTCTTGACAAAATTCGAGATAATAATTTATTTCCATTAAATTATATGGACCGATGAAGCTACCTTTACAAGAGAAGGAATTGTTTATCAAAGAAATTATCACGTATGGGCTCTTGAAAATCCCAGAGCTATTGGAGAGAATAGGTTTCAGCAAAATTTGCTATTAACGTTTGGCTTGGAATTTGGAACGGATTAGTGGTGGAACCATATTTTTTACCTGGAAGATTGAATGGTATCACATTTACACATTTTTTGGAGAACGAGTTTTCTAATTATTTAGATGACATTCCCTTACAGCAGCGGATTGAAATGTGGTTCCAACTCGAAGGATGTTCAGCTCATTACAGCAGAGTTGCTCGAGCTTAGCTGGATATAAATTATCCACAACGATGGATTGGACGTGGAGGAGTAGTACCTTGGCCACCCAGATCACCTGATATGACACCCATGGATTTCTTCGTATAGGGAACCTTGAAGCAGAAAGTTTATTCGGTGTCAATCAACTCAAGAGAGCAATTAAGAGACCGAATCATAGATGCAGTGCACCAAATATCATCAGAACAATGTTTAGCTGCAATTTATCAAGTGAGTGCTAGGTGTAATGCTTGCATTGGTGCAAGAGGACAACATTTTGAGCAATATTTACATTAAAAAGAACATAACATAAATATAAATGAAAATAAATAAGTATAAAAATGAAAACTTGTTTTGTGTTTTTTTGTTTTGTTTTTTTGCGATTTTCTCTAAAACTAAGCAAAACGAGCAAATCTCTAAAGTACTTTTTGTCTTAGTTTTTCGGTACCCTATAAGTTCCTGAAGTTTTGCCAATTAAATTCGGGACACCCTGTATAAAAGATTCTACACGTAAATGAGGAGTTTAATCTTAGTTCTGAACAAAAGGCTAGATCGGAGGCAAAGTCAAAATAGGCCCCTACAGTTTTGAAATAGTGAGAAGCTTCCAATACCTTGGATCTTTTATTAATGATAGCCTGGAATATCAGCTGGGAATAGAGCCTGGTTCTCCATCTCAAGGATAATCAGAAGCAAACCGTTCCACCTAGTTTATGCTGTACAAGACATTAATATGACCCACAGTCACGTACGGTGGAGTGATGTTATTCTTCAACAAGACACATAGCCTACTTGATAGGTTTGAATGAGTAATCCTTATGAGATTTATGAGGGCTGTGTGTAAGGATGGTTAGTGGTGGCAAGGATAGCCAAATAGCGAACTGTTCCAGTTCTTTAAAGATATGAGCATCTCCTCTCACATTAGGGTACAGAGGCTAAAACGGCTTGGCCACGTGATGAGGGTAAGTGATAATAGAGTGACCAGTAGGGTGTACGAAAATGTTCCAGATGTTCTGCGTCCACGCGGTAGGTGAAAAGGTAGGGATGGCGTAAGACATGATCTTCGACAGCTGGGGATCTCTGTCACGGAAGCGACAGATCGAGGAAGATGGTTGGCAATTGTTGAACAGGCCAATGGTAGCAGCAGTACCAGTTGAGCCGATAGAAGAAGAAGAATCATATAATATAATACAATACAATGAAGCATTAGAAAATACTTTACTTTTTTTTCTATTCTTCTTCAGGTAATGATAAATGACAAAAATAGCAATGAATATGCTGATATGGTGTTCTGTGCTGTACGTTAATGGTAATGTTGATATAATCAGATCATCAATACCATCATATATATATATCAATCATCAGTTGCTGACACCTGCTGGCTGGTTCAACACATATCATATGCATATGCAGCCACTAAAAACTTAGGATGTTTGATGTATACCACTAGTGCCATAAAGATGTTGAACAGAATTGGCCCAAGCACTGATCCCTGAGGTACACCACAGGTGGTGAGGAGTGGAAAAGACAGATTCTCACAACGAATGATCTTCCACTTCTATAGCTTCCAATCAGCCGGTACAGGGCGGAAACCTGAATTCCTCCAGTCCGCGGAGAACCAGGGGGTGAGAGATGCAATCAAAGGCTTCGATGCAGTCCAGGGCAACGAATATAATGGCCTTGTTATGATGCATTTGGTCGATAGTGTAACCCTGTAGTTTGGCCAGTTGATGTTCACAGGCTACATCCCGCTGGAAGTCTGTCTATTTTGATAAAATAACATCTTCACGGAGGCAGCGGTCGAGGATATGGTAATAGACCAGCCGCTCAGACGCCTTGCTGGTGTGTGAAAAGAGGCTGATCGGGTGGATAATGCTCCGCAACGTTGCCAGATCTCTTCGGCTTTAGAAGTGGAACCATCACAACTCTCTTCTAGGCCACAGGGTAATCGAAAAGATGGCCATTTCGTTGGATTTCTGTGGTGGTTCGAGAGGTAGCTGCGGGGCATCCTCCATCCTCTCCGCGTCCTTGGCTGCGTACGCATGGGCTAGATGTTCCGCCTGTTAAGTAGGTGTCAGTTACTGGTCACCAGGAGGGACCAGATATGAGGAACATCGCTCTTCTTTTGCTAACTGTTGATGATCTGCTTATTAACATTACCATTATCATACACGAACACCTTGTCGGTATATTCACTGTATGGAATAAATAAATGGGAGACATCATGATTTAATTTTCGTTGAAGCTCCATAAAAACTAATAATTTTTATTAAGAAAGAGTCATTTAGAAATTTCACAAAAACAATTTACAGTTAGTATTATTACGTATGTCTATATTGATATGTGCAGTCATCTAGCCAGTATTACAGACGATATAATATTAAGACCCCAATCAAGCTGAAAATAGTGCTTAAGAAATTCGTTATCTCTTGAGATCTAAAACTATAAAATAAAAATATAAAACTTTATGAAGCATTAATTATTCGCGGGGGCTTAACGTCCATATGTACTCCAACTAAGGAAAGAAGAATGGGTTATCCTATTCTATCGAACCTATTCTAGTCAGGGTGGGATGGTCATAATAGTCCAGTCAATAAACGATTATAGAGTGCGTTGTCGATAATCCAAGGTTCACCGTTCCCAAGATATACGCTTGGCAAATGTGAAAAATTGTGGAAAAAAATGCCGGCACGATAAATTCGATTATAAATTTATTTCAATTTTCCATTCTCTTTCGGGTATGCTGAATGGAGAAAAAATATTCAGGAAAATGGTAATACTCGACCTTAAAATATGATAATTAGCACATTCTTGAAGAAGATAGAATCTATGGGAAAAACAACTGCGGCAGGTTTTGGGACTCTCAGTCTGAGAATGAATGATTGAAGTTCATTATGTACGTTCAATATACGGTTAATTAGGATACGTAATGCGTGTATAGACTTATAGGAAGCATTAAGCTTCAAGAAATAAGACCACATCTAAATACCACATTTTACTAAAAATCATTAAAATTAGTGTAACTTTTGACAGGTTAAAGATAAGTTGGAATACACATACATTTTTTAAAAGTAAATATAATGTTCTACGACATTTATTATGAGAACTGTTGTCATAGGAAGAACGGTTAAGAAGATATGGAGAACGTGAGGAAAAAATCGCTTTTTCGCATTTGCCAATGATAAGAGTATCTTGGGAAGGGTATGGAATATGAAAAAAGTGTATAGAACACAATTTGTAAAGAATTTAATTAAGTTCAATCTAGTAAATATTTATGTTTTGCGTACGATGCACCATTTTCTTGATATGAGCGAAAAACCGGGACCCTTAAAAAAATTGGGACTTCCGCCCCCCCCCCTTCCTGTTCCCAGGCCCTAAACGCCAATGCTTTTAGTATGTTAACTTCCTAACTACCCTGAACATGTTTCCGAAGAAAACCTTGGATTATATGCTACGCACTGTACTCCCAATTATCTGCTTTCATTGATTGGACTGATAATGTGTATTGTGGGTTCGCGACGAAATGCCCAGTTCATCTGTACCGAGCGCGCTTTAACTCTTGCCCACGCGGGCTAGGCCATTAAGCCTCATTTAACAATTTAATGGTAATTAATTATCCTAAACAATAGCATTATCGGTACAACCGGAAGAATGTTTAAGTTCTATCACGTGATTGCTGAAGTAATACAATGAAGATTTGTTTGCAATCAAGTACTAATGTAATAACTAAACAACGCAATAATATTAATTTTGAATATAATAATGCTGAATATTGAATATGCACTATATACATTCATCCAGAAGTTGGGCAGTCGTCCAACTCCAGGGCCAATGCCTGATTTTTTTATGACTCAATAGTTGAACAGTACTAATGTTAAAAATTTTGTAATTTTGGTCATCAATCAGCTAATCGATCATTTATTAAAATTTTTGAACAAGCATTTCATAAGAATTTCACTTCAAAAAACAGTTCCTAAATCTGAGAAATAATACAGAAATAGGCAACTCAGCAAACCCTATGTTTCTTTCTGACATCAGGTGATTTTTGTGTAGTTCCAGATTTCACAATGGCACCAAATAAGAAAAATAATATTGAAAAGAAGTCAAAACGGCCGGCGAAAAAAACCGATGAAAAAACGAAAAGATAGGATTCACTACAATTAAGAATAGTTGAGGAAAGAGCTGTAATGCATTATTATGTATACATTAATGATAGCAAGGCAAGGCTTCATCCATCCAGGCTTATCAACAACAAACCCGGAAGAAAATGACTTAAGTGTTTTTTGAAGAGGCTCTCTGAAGTTGCGAAGAGAATTACAGATGAGATAACCAAATCCAGTGCTCGTGTTTTAAAGAAAGATACTAAGTGGTTTAATTCCGTTGAAATGCTGTTAATAAGAGGGATATTTGGAGATATTTTAAGATTTTAATCGAATCTTCAATAGAGACGAGACCTGGTTGCACATGTGCCCAAAGCTTGGGAAGGTTTTGGTCCAGAAAGTGGGAACAAATGTCAATGAGGTGGACGGAGGACCGGCTAAAAGTTTTATTACGTTCAAGTGCTTATTCTCTGTAGCTGAAGACGTAGTGCCTTCTACGACAGTTTATCCATAAAAGAATTCCAAGAGAAGTGATATCCTCTGTTTAGGTGAATAGGGATGGATGAATTCGGTTGTCTTCTGTGAATATGTTGCAAACATCTTCGCCAAGTATCTAGAGGACCGTCAGATTAAAAAACCAGTGATACTTTTTGTAGATGGCCATAAAAGCCACCTTAAAAATTAATTGAGTGAGCTTAGCAGTGAACTAAAAATAGTGCTAGTGTGTTTGTACCCCAACGCAATCAGGATTTTGCAGCCTGCTGAACTGGAGAAAAGCAATTCTGCAGTAGCGAAATAAAAACCCAAATGCCATGAATACATGGGAAGATGTTTGCTCCAATTCTAAAAATAGTATGTGATCAGTGGATAAGCAAGCAAACGATCATCAATGGATTCAGAGCATGTGGTTTGTTCCCATGGGACTACAATCAAATAGATTTCTCCAAATACTTCGGAGGGAAGCACCTGGAGCACAAGCAGCTGCAGGAAATGAAGAAAGCTCTAGCTGTGAACCAACAATTTCAAGAAATATGTGAACACAAACTGCAGCCTGACTTTGATCACCAGCCTTATCATAAAGACTGTGACAGATCTCTGGTTATAAACATCAAGGAGCACTTTGCCCAGACCAAAATCCTACTTGATGCTCGTGGCAAGAAGATCCTGGCCCAGCAGTGCAAGATATTCATCATTATTCTGAAGCCAAGTAAATAAACACTTATTTAGTGTGCAATTTTTTAAGGGAACCAATAAAGAATGAAAATGAAATTAATGTGAATGTTTTTAATAATCGCCTTAAACAAAACTCATCATTTGAGTAAAAACAATGGTCCATTTCAAAGAGAACTCAACAATAGACTGCAAGTCCCTTGAAGGGACACCACTTGAGTTAACAAGGAACTCTGGATGCCTATATTTGAACAGCGTATTAATTTAAGATCCAAAGAAAGTAATGTCCAACTACTAGGCCACTACTGTTCAAGATTAGGAACAACTATCCAACTACTGGGTTTAAGTTTTGATTTTGATAATTATTTCAAACTTCCACAATTATCCAATCTAAAAAAATATTTATACCATCATATTCACACAGACTCTAAGAATAGAGAACAAACAAATTACAGATTTGAAGAAAAGCTGATTCTATAGCGAGAGTTTTAATAGGAAATTGCTTATTAACTTTCATAATGAGGCATTAAATTCATAAATATCTTTATGTCTTAATTGGAAATTAAGATATTCTTCGTATATTTAATGTAATTTATGTAATTAGATATTTTTATAAAATAAAAAAAAAAATACTTATTATAGCCGACTTATACGCCACTTGTTAGAATCGAATTTTTAAAATTCAATTCGAATTTCCGCTACGGGAGAAAATATCTCCCAAATCGGCAGCCCTGCTGATGACGTGTAACCCCAATAATTGCTCGAATTTTCCCCCAAAAGTGCAAAGGCTTCTAAAATTTCCCCCCGAGGGAAAATTACACCCAATCGGCAGCCCTGGTAATAAGAGATGTGGGCGTGACTGACATGACCACACTCTGATTATACAGAACTATTGTAAAATGTTACAATTCAAACGATCTATCATAAAACATGAATGATATAATTAATGGAGACTTTTTAGTTTTTCATGGTTGTTGACTTCATTAGTAATCGTCAATTATGTTTATTGTACAATCAGTATTGATATATTAAACATACTATACTTATGTTGCTGTTATTTTTCCCTTCAAAGGAAAATTTGATAATTTAAGCCTTTGTCCAATTTTAATGTATAGTACATCTGCTGACAAAGACTTCTATTAATCGTAATACACTTTATCGTTTTAGGATTTATAATTATTTTGAGCGAACGGAAGTCTGCAGCTGTATCTCACCAAACAAAAAAAATAATAATCATTGAAATCAGAAATTTGTCTTAAAGGAACAGGTAATACATCGCAGTAAGGTTTACTGTCGACCACGTGGCGTTGAGTTCCCACTAACTAACAACTATATTTCAAAAAAAAAAAAAAAAAAAAAAAAACCTTTCTAATTAGATTTTTTCCAAAACAACTAGACAAATGTAAAAAAAAACATTGCATTAAAAGGGACAGAAAAAACGTAAGACCTTCGGTGGTCAAGAATTAAAAAAAAAAATTACAAAGGGTCATGGTTCAAATTCAACTTTTACTGAAAGGCGGAATCAAGGATTAAATGTGGGAAGAATAGTTAGTAACCTGGAGAATGAACCGTGCTTGTCATAATTATATTTTACAATGAGGCAAATAAAACCAGTAAGCGAACTGGAAATAGTCAAAAAGGTAAATATTATTAATGTTGACTCCATTTCATGATAAATTATCTCTTTGAAACAATAGATGCTTTGTCATAAGTTTTATTTTTAGATATTTTGCAACTGAAATAATATGCCCTAGTTCATAATATTTCAGACAGTATACACTACCATAATAGTCTTCTTTGTTCAATAAAATACATTATTAAAGAATCAAGTCAAGTATTGTTTCCATTGATTAAAACACAATTCAAAAGAAATATCCTATGTTTTTAAAATTCAAGAAAATCATTCATCTCATTCTAATAATTAAAATAAGAATCATTTCATCAGCGATTTGGAATTAAATAAATTTAACTGAAAAGATTAGTTCATGAGCTAGTAACTTGTAAGTATATTGACCTCTTTGGAACCGCCAGGTTATTTTCCAGAAATTATATGTATATGGTTTGTGTATTATTAATTTATACTGTTTCTTACATTTTTTAATTTCAGTTCGACATGGTTTTTCATAAAACTACGCTTCAGTGTTTTAATTTGTAGTAATATATTAATCTTACGCAATTTTTATGATTTGTGGAAGTGAATTCCACAGCATGTATATAGTGATTTAAACATTACATAGAGGATATCCTGTTTTCAAAATCTCATAAGTGTTTAATGTGATATATGTATATCATGTCTCAGTATTACTATTACCCACCAACAGTGCCTTATTCTTATAATGCTGATGGGAATTATACCCAGCCACCTCCAGCATTTTACAATTGTTACAATCCAAGTACTCCTGCATTTGTACCATATGATACATCATATCCTCCACCTCCAGTGTTTCAGCAGGGAAGTGATGTACTGAGTAGTCAATCTCAAAATAACATTTCAAATGGTCATAGTGTAACCAATGCTTCAGATACAATCATAAGCAAGGATGAATGCGCTAAATTACAAGATGAATTTATTTATAAATGTTTAAATGGATCAAGGAGTAGCTTTGACAAAGGATCAAGTAGAGATCGATCAAAACATAGATCCTACAGCCCAGAGCCACGAAGAAGAGCACACAGTAGTTCAAGCAGTGTAATTAGCAGAAAATCTAGAAGTTATAGAAGAGATAGTTCTGATTCATCAGAGAGAGATAGAAGTAATTCTTCTAAATCCAGAAAACAATCATTTATTGATAAATGGAGATTAAACAACTGTTCAACTTCAAAAGAAATGAAAACCAAATTAGAAGAAATTAGTCATATGAATCCAGAAGATATTATAAAAAAAGAAAAATTGTTTTGGACACGTTCAGCACCTGCTGATTTATATTATGTTAAAAAACAAGACAATTCTCTTGTGTTGGAAGCTACTGAAAAACTTTTAAGTCTCTGTAGTCAATTTGAAGAAGAATTGGTAAAGAGAGGTCAAAGAGCAAGGGCTGAGAAACCTCCATACCAATGCCCTCCAAGGAAGAAAAAGTTACACAAGCATAAATGCTGTAATTTAAATCATGATTCAAGTTCAGATTCCTCCTCAGAAAATGAATCTGAGGATGATGAAGGACTCCTTGAAGAATTAGAGAGAAAGAAAGCACATCCTGATAGGTTACACCCAGAATTATGGTACAATGATCCTGGAGAAATGAATGATGGCCCTTTGTGTCGATGTAGTGCTAAGGCCAAGCGATCTGGTATTAGACATAATATTTATGCTGGTGAATTAAGTTTACAAAAATGTGATGTCAATACAAATAATGCTGATAAATTGTATCATTACAGAATCACTATTTCTCCTCCTACCAATTTCTTAATTAAAACACCAACTGTAATTGAATATGATCACCATGAATTCATATTTGAAGGTTATTCCATGTTTTCTCATAAACCATTGGAAAATTTGCCTGTATGTAAAGTTATTAGATTTAATATCGAATACACTATACTTTATGTTGAAGAAAACCTACCACAAAATTTCACTATAAAGGAGCTGGACTTATTTCATGAGTTTCTGTTTAAAGAAATTTTGGAATTAGTAGATCTAGACTTTAAAGCAGCTGGTGATTCTAATGGTTGTGCTCAGTTCCACTTTATGCCTCGGTTCGTACGTGAACTTCCCGAAAATGGAAAAGAATTACTATCAATGAATGTAATATTGAGCTACTTATTGAATAGTTCAAAGCTTTTAATACCACAAGATGAGCTTAAAGAAATTATAAGTTTACCCAATTACAAATGGCAAAAACTTGTTGACGAGGTTAAAGGAATGGTGGTTACCTATCCTGGAAAAAAACCTTGCTCCATCAGAGTGGACCAACTTGATAAGGATCAAAGTAATGCAAGTGAAGGTAATCCAAAATACCCAGAAATAGTTCATTTTGGAATTCGTCCTCCGCAATTGAGTTATGCTGGAAATCCAGAATATCAGAAAGCATGGCGAGAATATGTGAAATTCCGTCATCTTCTTGCCAATATGCCCAAATCCTCATATGAAGATAAAAGGAAATTGGAGGCAAAAGAAAATAAACTTCAAGAGATGAGAAGTCAAAGCAAAATGAAACGAGATGTTACTATTGCTGTTTCCAGTGAAGGATTTTACAGAACAGGGATTATGTGTGATATAGTCCAGCATGCCATGCTTCTTCCTGTTTTAGTATCTCATTTAAGATTCCATCGCTCTTTAGATGTATTAGAAAACAAAATAAATTATAAATTTAAAAATAGGAGCTTATTACAGCTTGCTTTAACTCATCCATCTTACAGAGAGAATTTTGGAACCAATCCTGATCATGCTCGAAATTCCCTTACCAATTGTGGAATTCGGCAGCCAGAATATGGAGATAGGCGAATTCATTATATGAACACAAGAAAGAGAGGTATAAATACACTTATCAATATTATGTCCAGATTTGGTAAGAAGCGAGAAACTGAATCTAATATTACTCACAACGAACGTTTAGAATTCCTTGGGGATGCTGTTGTCGAATTCGTTTCATCAATTCATTTGTTTCACCTTTTCCCTAGGCTTGAGGAAGGAGGTCTTGCCACTTATAGAGCGGCTATTGTTCAAAATCAACACTTAGCAGTTTTAGCAAAAACATTAGGTCTAGATGGATATATGCTATATGCTCATGGCTCAGATTTATGTCATGATCTTGAGTTGAGGCATGCAATGGCTAACTGTTTTGAGGCTTTAATGGGTGCACTTTTCCTTGATGGTGGTATAGAAGCAGCTGATAAAGTTTTTGGTGAAGTTCTATTTGAAGACAATGAAATTTTACAAAATGTTTGGAGGAATTATCCTCCTCATCCTTTGCAGGAAGAAGAACCTGCTGGTGATAGGAAATGGATTGAATCCTACCAGATGTTACAAAACCTTACAAAATTTGAAGATTCTATTGGTGTTCAGTTTAATCATATTCGTCTTTTAGCCCGTGCTTTTACCGACAGAAGTATGGGTTATAATAACTTAACTCTTGGGTCCAATCAGAGGTTAGAATTTCTTGGAGATACTGTTCTTCAGTTAATTGCTTCAGAATATTTGTATAAATATTTTCCTGAACATCATGAAGGTCATCTATCATTACTGAGAAGTTCTTTGGTAAACAATAGAACCCAGGCAGTGGTTTGTGACGATCTTGGTATGGCTGCTTATGCTGTATATTCTAATCCAAAAGCTGAACTAAAAACAAAGGACAGGGCTGATCTTTTAGAAGCTTTTCTTGGAGCTCTTTATGTTGATAAAGGCTTACTATACTGTCAGACCTTCTGCAATGTTTGTTTCTTTCCAAGACTTCATGATTTCATTATGCATCAAGATTGGAATGACCCCAAATCAAAGTTGCAACAATGTTGCCTTACTTTGAGAACAATGGAAGGAGGTGAACCAGAGATACCAGTTTATAAAGTCATTCAATGCATGGGACCAACAAACACTCGTTTGTACACTGTTGCTGTTTATTTTAAAGGAAAACGTTTGGCTGAAGCTTCTGGTCATAGTATTCAACAAGCTGAAATGAATGCAGCAAAAGTAGCTTTGGAACACTCACAGAGTTTGTTTCCTCAGTTAGATCATCAAAAACGTGTAATCGCTAAAAGTATGAAGCAAGAACCACTGAACTCTGCAGCATCAAAAAAGAAGCAAAACAAAGAGTATTATGAGGAAAAAAGGCACAGAAAATATGATTATGACAGTTTGCATAAGAAAATTAAAAAGGAGAACACAAAAGCCTCTTCTTCCAAAGAATCATCACCCACATCCAGAAAATATTCTTCTAGTGATGATAAATCAGATTCTGATTCAGAAAGTTCCAGAAAAATTAAAAAATACAAATATAAAAAATCTCATGAAGATAATCTCGACAGAATGTCTAGTTCTGATGAATCTAGTTCAGATCAGCAATTTAAAAAGAAAAAAGTTCGTTATTACAGCACATCTTCCACCAGCTCTTCTGAAGATGGAAGCAGTGTAGACCAAAGTACTAATAGTTCAAATAGGTCTGTGCAAAGATATGAAGCTAATGAGGAACTATCAAACAAATATTTATTTTACACAAATGAACTGAAATCTATGAAAGATCAATTAGCTGGAGTGGATAAAAACAGTGTATCAAACGGAGAAGTAAGGGAAAAAGAAGAAGATTCATCGTCAGAAGATGATAACAGCTCATTTTCAATAGATGAACAGAATAAGCATGTTTTTGAAACATAAAATTATATTATTATAGTTGAAATCATTAGACCTAAGATTAGCTATAATTCTTGTTTTTAATATATATTCAGCTATTTATTGTTTTTACTTTGCGTAAAATATTTTATTATAAGATAAATCAGATAAAAGGGCTGTGTGTTTGGATAAAAAATATTACTCCAGATATTTCCAGCATTTTATTTTTGCATTTTAATTCTTTTTATCTCTAGTAAGCATAGTTGAACTAATTCAGAAGTAAAATTAAATAATGACAAAATGGACAATATAAATGAAAATATCAGTGAAATAAAAAAAAAAATCCATTCAGATTTCATCATTATATCTTTGCTTTAAAGTCATTAAACTAATATTATACTATCTCATTAAATATATATTGCTGAGAAAGTATTAAGCTAAAGAATATATGTAATTAACTTGAGGTATGCATAACGGTATAGAAGGATCAATACAATTAGGATTGATGAATTAAGTTAGATTGTTTCATACTTTTAGTGTTCAGTGTACAAAAAATGTTTCTGCAACTATCGTTAGATAAAATGAACACATATTAGTTTAATAAGCAGTATATTTATGATTAAATATAAGACATGCCAAGATATTTTCTGTGATACTAAATATTCCTGTAAATAAAAATAAAATGACTACTATGCTCCTAAAATTTATCCATTGTCATTCCTTTGGTGCCATGCACTTCACTACACAAATATATATTTTATTATTGCAGAATAATCTGCTAGCTTCACCAATTATTGGTATAATGAACAATTGATTGTTTACTGTTGCCAATGTAAACAGAAATTTCAGATACTCAATATGATTCACTAACCTATCTAAAAAAAAATTTCAATGCCAAAGCCTTCTAACCCTTTAGTGGAAGTACATTAAAGTTGTGGTAGATATATGAATTTCTTTGAAAAAGAGAGAGGTGAGAGTAATTAAAGTTAAATCTAATAAAGCCAAATGTTGAGGTTTTAATTTTTTTTTTTTCTTCTGTAGCAAGCCCAGCAAAAGAGAAAACATGCATGAAGCATATTATATGTAGCACAGTGTTATGGTAATAATATCACTCACTACTTTTGTCATAAATGGTATTATATTAATATATTTTTTTAAACTTTTATGGAGTAGTTATTACAATCTGCCACATATGTGGGCAAAAGTAATATAGATGACTTTATGATTACATTCACACATAATCTACAAAAAAAAAAAAAAAAAAAAAAATGTAGAATAAGAAAAAAAAAAAAGAATGATGAAAAATTAAAAATAGTAAAAGTAAAACAAAGTTAGATTAATAGTTAAAAAATACAATCATAATTTATTTACAATATACACCCAACCAAGGGATACCTCAATCAGACCTGTCCCTCCACTTGTGGAAGGACAAGCTAGTTACAGAGTGGTCCCAGCTCTTCTCTCAGCTGCGTCACTGGTGTAAAAAAAAACAAACAAAAAAAAAAAACAAGTGGAGGCTGAGTGAGAGTGCTAAAGTGCAGTCACTCAGGCCAATGCTGGAACTCAAACATAAATAAATCTTTACAAAAGGTCTCGGGGCCACTGCCGTTTTAATCTGCAAGGGGGGTTTCTAGACTGGGTGGAACTAGATAACGATTGAGCCAGAGGGTTAGGATGGAAGGAAAGGTTGTGATAGAATTTAAAAAATGTATGGGGTATAAGATCAAGGACATATGGTATATTGAAATCATTGCTTTGTTTGAGACATAATAAGGACCATTTATTATAGTTCGAAGGATTTTGGGTTGAAAGGATTAAATGTTTTATATTCGACTTTTTGTTTCCCCCACACTTAAAGTCCCAATAGGTTTAATGATGGTTTTGTATATGAGAAGTTTGTTTCCATTGGAAAAAAAAGATGAGGTGTCCTATTTAGTAGTCTATACAGTTGGCTGAAGCATCTGTTAAGTTCTTGCCTTTTAAGTTGAATGTGAGAAATAGGTAGCAGGACAGTATCCTATTAGGATTGAAAACTATTAGAAAATCTTTATTATACAAAGGATTAAACTGAAAAATGTATGTAATCAAAATTTTAAAAAATAATAATTTTGTAATATTTTGAAAATCATAACGTCTTGATGTTTTATATGCCCACATCCCCATCAGCTGCATTTTTATTTTTGGTAAAACATATTAATTTGGTTGATAAATTCTCTTTAGATAATGGTTAGTTTATAGGGTGTGATCTGTAAGCAAGTGTTAAGTGTTTTGGGGCTTATAATTTGGATTTTTTTAATGGTTGCTATTTAGTTGATTTTGTTAATTTGTCTTTGATAAAGTTCAAAAGAAAGTATCAACCAGCTCAAAATTAAAATTTTATTTAAAAAAACTAAAGAACCTACCAAACACATTAACTCTCGGTCGGGCGCACCTCTGAATGACACAAAATGAGAGGCCACCTACTGTATCACCCTCGAGGTTTATTATTACCGCAACATCATAGGGTTGGAAAAGGCGTTAATTCTTTTGGAAATTTCAGCAAAAAATCTCGAACTATGAAGAAAAGAAAACAAAATAGTTACCGAATGACGTTGCCAGGCGCACTCGGCCTGAGAGGCCAGTCAGAATAGCCCTTGTTTATCAAGATATCGATGAACTTCCACACCACATTTGATTATTTAGAGTAAAACAAAACAATTGCAATAAAAATATCTTAAAAATACATATCTCCTAAAGTTATAACGTGATCAGGCTCATTCGGCCAACAGGGGTATTGCCAAAAGGGGTATTGCCAACACAGATGATGGTTGATAACAAACTAAATTGATGCGTTGTAATGAACGACTCTAATCAGGAAACTGCTATAAGGAGTGTCCCATTTGACCATTAGATTAAGGAGTGGTGTTCAAAAAGGTATTTTGCTGCGCCCGACAGAGAGTTAAGAAAGATTTGGTTTGCAATTCTTTGGTTTCCCAGTTCAAAATCTATTGTATATAGGTTTCTCTTGGGAAACCTAACAATGAAAATTTTGACATTTTAAGAGTTATGGTTTTGACAAATATTAGTAATAAAAACTAGATCTCTCTATGGTTTGTATTGATATAATATATTATGAAAATTTTAAGGAACTGCCATTGTATGGAAAAATAGATAAGAAACAGGTAAATAAACTTTAAAGGAAGCACTTTAACTATAATATATGTTTATGAATGCTAAGTAATTTTTATGGACAAGGCTTCTTCATCCAATTATACTGCTGGAACTTATCATTGTAGTATAGGGAAATTAGCATTGAACCTTGAACTCTGAACCAAAAAGATCTGACTGCTGGAAATTGTTCACCACAATTAGCTCTAAATGTTGTAAAAAGTCTCCCTCTATATACCCTGTTTGGGTTGGAAAGGGTTGAAAATCGTATGTTCTTAGGTTTTTGATCAAATAAATCGAAAACCGTTACTTCTAGAACATTTCTGCAACCAATTTGCTTCTATTCATTTTTTTTCTCAGATCAATAGTAGTAGAGCTGTGGGAAGGGAGAGATCGATCAAATAAATCTCACCATTTTCTTTATTTTAAGGTATATAACCTATTATTATGAAACTATTTTTATGTCCGATTCAAAATTTCTTTTTTTCATCTAAAAAAAAAAAAAAAAAAAAAAACCCTGTACCATTGTTTCGATTAGAAGGTACGGCAAGACATCTGTGCATGTATGAAAATTTATGACCGTGAACGATCTCAAAACTAGATTGATAAATCAGTTAGAGGGACTCAGATAGGACAACAACGCACGCTACAATACGAAGCATCGCAAAATTTTCCATTAATCGAATGAAAACCCAATTGGACTATATAAACCGGGTAATCCCTATGAAATACTATAAAAAATAGAATATTAGTTGATAATATCTATCGAATATCATCAACCACAGAACGATTACCACCAAGGATCTGTTCAGCAGAGATATAATAGAAACTATAACCCTCAAAATTACTACAAAGACCAACAGCCATATAGAGGTCATAGTAACCAACAATAAGAAACCCATATAATCCCTCAAATTTTAATTTTAATAAACATCAACAACAACAACCTTATAATCATCCCCAACAACAAACTTATAACCCAACCCCAACATCAAAATCCAAATTCTCAAACACTGTTTCTATGAGAACAGTGGAAAAGTAACAACTTCCTCACCTGGAAGAGGAAAATCAGGAATTAAAAACAAAAGATTGCGGAATTGGAAACGAAAATTTGAAAATTTTTTAGGAGTAGGAGACCAAAAAACGGAAACCACCAGACAATGCCCCAGTATACCATCTAAATCTTTTACATGATTCTCCTTCATTTCCAAGACAATACTGGCGACCATGGTTAGTGGATACAGGATCCGAAATTTAATTATATAAACCCCCGTTCCGTACCGTAGGAACTGAAATTAAATTCGGAAGAGTCATAGTCATCACCCCCGTAGGAAGAAGTGAGAGAGGAAATGGCTCAGTGCTAATTGATCTTGCTCCTAGGCTAGGTGTGAGAGATGAATTTTTAGTTAGATTTAAAGATATTTAAATTTAGTCAAAAAATATGAATTGCTATTAGGAAATGGATACAATGGAATGGAAGCATTAGAAACTAAAATTTAATATTACAAAAGATATAAAAGAAACATTAAACCGTTACTTCTAGAACATTTCTGCAACCAATTTGCTTCTATTCATTTTTTTTCTCAGATCAATAGTATTAGAGCTGTGGGGAAGGGAGAGATCGAAGGGATTGGCTAACTTGCGTTAAGTCACACTTCTCCGCGAAAACTCGGTTTCGGTACTCTTTTGGATATAACCTAGAAACTATTTGTCCGATTCAAAATTTCTTTTTTTATCTAAAAAAAAAAAAAAAAACCCTGTACCACTTACAACCCATGAATGGTCTTAGGTTCAGCAATTAGGTAAGGTTGTATTGTTTCTGAGCCAACAGTTGTGAAAGGAGGTGACATAGCTAGAACTTACGCTCAACCACCAGGTTTTCCCCCAATTAAGGGTACCCACTTTTTAAGAGGCTGGATGTACCCCAGGAGGGTCTCCCCACCTTGAATTTTAGTAATGGCTGAAATAACAGAAAATAAATTTTCTGCCTTCAGTCGGACTCGAACTCGGGCCCGGGAGCATGGTAGTCGAGCGCCTTACCCACTGAGCTACCGCGCCTCCTTTTCGATTTTATCCAATTTATTTATGAAAATTGGATCATGTTCCATAAAACACCGATGCCAGAGCAAGCTGAGCTCTCCGTGATGTTGTGAGATAACCTTTTTTATTTCGGCGCATTTCTCGCTGTAACTCCAAAAATATTTGTCCGATCCCAAAAGTCTTTTTTACACCTCAAAGCTGATTTTTTTAAAGCATATTTTTCTCTTTAGCTTAAAATAAAAAAAATATTTTTAGTTGATATATGTATATAGAAAATATTGGTCCGATCCCATCGGATTTAACAACAAAATGTGTTTTTTTTAGCTTGCTGGAAGTTTTCATATACTGGATCAGATAGTAAATTTAACCAGCTTTTAGATGGATAAAAGAATTTTAGGATCGGACAAATATTATTGGAGTAATGGCGAGAAATGTGTCGAAAAAAACTATTATTACTATTATTTCAACAAAATAATTTAAACGTTATTACGGATATTTCAGTACATGAAGTTTTTAGATTCAATATCCACGAAGGATGTCTAATGTTAGTTAACGAAACTTGAACTCATTAAAAAAAAAAAATTACAATTATATAAAGTTGCGATGATTGTCGAAGGACGTTTATACCTATCGTAACACCGTGCCTTGTTGCTCTATGAAATAATGGAATGAAATCTAACCTTTCATCCACCCCTCCCTTTTTTTTGTTTCCCACCAAATCTTGTTTTCGTTTTAGTGATTTCCAGACATTATGCCAATTTACATTGCTTGATCCCTATCATAAAAACAATGCATATAATTACATTGAAGAACGATTTTATTTATATTTTAGTATTTAATTTAATATTTTTTATATTTATTATTTAGCCACCTTTCTGCCAATATTATTTTTTTTATGATGTCTTTAAAACAATTACCCCCTTCAACTGTTAAATTAATTAGCAGCTCACAGGTCATCACCTCTGTATCATCTGTGGTCAAAGAGCTTCTTGAAAATTCCATTGATGCTGGAGCAACAAACATTGAAATTAAATTAGTAAGACTTTGTATTTTATTTTATAACTTATCAAGTTGGTTGTGATACATTTAAATATTATTTGGTCCTAGGAAAATCATGGTCTTGATAAAATAGAAGTCAAAGATAATGGTAAAGGAGTAAAACGGGATGAAGTTCAGTACATGTGTAAAAAAAGTTATACATCTAAAATTAACAGTTTTGATGATTTGTGTGAGTTTTTTTTTTTCCCCACTAGTATGACAAACACCAGTTTTATCCTCAGTTCAAATGCAACAGAGAATCAATTTTCATTTTTCAGACAAACTATCTACTTATGGATTTAGGGGAGAAGCTTTGAATTCGTTATGTGCTTTAGCTACAGTTACTATAACTACTATTTCAGAAGGTGAAGATGTTGCTATGACTTATGAATTGGACCATGATGGAAATATTAAAAGCAACAAAATTTCACATATTGTAAAAGGTAAAGTTGGTATAGCATTAATTAAAATTCATTATTGATAATGATTGTATAGATGTATTGAAAGTATTTTTAGCATCTTCTTGCAGGTACCACAATAGTAGTGGAAAACTTGTTTAAAAATCTTCCTGTTAGGAAACAATTCTTGACAAATGGAAGGAGGAAAATGGATGAGTTAAAAAAGGTTGAACTGGTAATTAAAACATTGGCAGTCATTCATCCAAGATTAAGAGTGGTTTTATCACACAACAAATTTTGTATAATGCAAAAGAATTGCGTTTCTACTTTGAGACAATCCTTAGTTCAAATAATTGCTCCTACTATTGTCAAACAATTAATTGATATTAAATATGAAAGTGAAACTGTAAGTATTTTACTACATAGATCATTTATTATGTTTCTTTATTTTATTTTAACACATGTATTTATATTTCAGGTTTCTTTTGATTTGTTAGTACCTGCTAGAGCTTGTAATATCGCTAGCACTTGTTTAGGAAATCCTGGTGATGCAACGTATTTATTTATAAATCTAAGACCTATCAAAAACAAAGTTATTGAAAAGGTATTTTTAATCTATTGATTTATTTGAAATTTCAATACTCTATATTATTATGACTCAATAAAAAAAGTTTGTAACCTAGAATATTTGAACGAACTTATCAAACAATGAAGGGGTTATCTATTAAACAGAAAAGTTGAAAACATGATTACTGTGTTCAGTGTGTTACATTTTACGCATAAATCAATTAACAAATTACTCTTTATGCATTGTTTTTATATTAATAAGTCTCAAAAAAGTATATATGTATGTATATATATATATATATATATATATATATATATATATATATATATATATATATATATATATATATATATATAACATATAACATATAACATATAACATATAACATATGCTATCAACATGGCGGCAAGTGTATGTCAGTTAGAAAACGCTCTAGAAGTCTTAAATGACATAGCAGCATTCAAAGTACTCAGGAAAGATCTAAAAGATAAGTTAATTCTTTTAATAGACGAAATCAGACAAACAGTGCACAACACTTCGGATTTTCAAGGAAGTCAGAACGCTCAAAGCCAAGGTAACCTAAATCGTTCTAATTCTGAAACCGTGGTTCCTCGTTCCAAACGAAAATCTACAGCTTCCTATAAACTAATACTTAAAAGTAAGAGTAATCAAAACACAGATGACGTCAAGAAACACTTTAAAGAAAAATAAATAATAAAACCCTAGGATTTAAAAATTGGTATTGACAAAATAACCTCAAAAAAAGATTTAGTAATTGTTGAAACTAATTCTGAAGAAGAAAGAGGAATAATCTCTAGAAAACTAGAAAAAAATAACGATTTCTTTATAAAATCATCGAAAAGGAGGAAGCCAAGGCTTATTTTTAAAGACGTAGATGAAGACTTAACAATGGAAAACATAGTAGAACATATTGTGGAGCAAAATTACGGACTGCAAATTGAGAGTAATTCCTTACGACCGGTTATCTTCTTGAAAAATGCAAGATCCAAAAGGACACATGCTGTAATCGAAACAGATGGAATTACTAGAATCAAATTGCTCAACAACAGCATAAGTTTAGGTTACAACAAACATTGGGCCGAGGACTACCTGAGGATCAGACGATGCACCAAGTGCTGGAAGTTCCATCACTCCAAGGAGCGGTGCCAGGGTCAAGCAACTTGTCCTCAATGCTCAGGTAATCACTCCATTAAGGATTGTAACCAATAGAGTAAAAAATGTCCTAACTGTTCTACCAATAACCGACATATTAAACTAGAACGATTTAAAATTGGCAGCAACCATTCGGCTTTTGACAAAAAGTGTCCCTCATACGTTAGAGAATTAAACAAACTCACTCAAAACACAGACTACTAAATTAAAAAACTACAGACTTACTACATTTCATTATTCATTCGTACTCGTATATGGACTTAAAAATATTACAGATAAACACACATCATTCTAAAATTTGTACAGACTACATAAACCACTTTATTCAAGTCAAAAATATTGATATAACCCTCATACAAGAACCTTTTACTAGAAACAACGATATTACAGGTTATAAGCATCAAATTCAGATCTACCAAACATGTTTCCAAACCTAGAGCTGCTATATTAATAAACAATAAATACATCGATGCAATCTTATACACAACACAGCGACCAGGACTTTTGCACAGTTGAAATTACTATTAAACAAAACAAAACTCCTAGTTTCCTTGCTCATATTTCCTCTCTTCGACTATGGCTGCGTGGTGTTTGGGGTTCTCTCTGTGGTTCTCCAAGAGAGGTTAAAAAGAATTATGAATTGCTTCATTCGATTTGTTTTTGGAACCCCGAGGCGTTCCCATGTCTCACATCTGTACATGGACTTGAATTGTACTTCGAAATTATAAAATATATTTATTGATAAAAGTATTGATTTATACATTATATCATTTTATAGTTTTAATTTAATCCCATTAAATAATGGTAATATTTGTTATTTCTTATGTATAACACGTGTACGAATACTTTTGACTCTGACTGTAAATTATTATATTATAAATTACGTATTATAAATAAATTATTGATTATTACAAATAAGTTATTTTATTATAAATTATTCATTATTTTAAATCAATTTATTATTATAAAGTAAAATAATTTATTTCCTTTGAGATTTTATTTCTTGTGATTGTATATTTAAAATTAGAGAAGTGTTTTCTGTGTTCGTTGTGTTATATTTTTTATTTCTATTCCGAACTGTTAGAATTGAAATTTTCCTTTGTTTTAGATAGTTCAGGATGAGATTTTCTCATATTTTGGTCATGAGCTGCCCTATGGAAAACATCCTACCTGTTTAGTTTCTATTAAATTACCTCCTGATAGTTTAGATGTAAATTTGGAACCCAATAAAACTAGGGTCATCATTAAAGATATAGTAAGTTTTAAAATAAATGAACTTGCGGTATATTCAATACTATTCTGTTATTTTTATGATTTTTTAAAATTGTTTTTAACAGGATGAAATTGGAAATATTCTTAAAAAACAACTTATTCTTTATTATATAGGACCTATTGACACACCCAAAGAGTTTCATGAGATGATAGATGAAGAAATTGATAGGAATGGTATCAAAAGGAAAAGTGAAGATCATGAAAAAACTGGAAAGAAATCAAAAGTAGAATCAATCGAAAAAGTAGAATATATGACTGATGGAGACGATTTAGATGATTGTGATGAAACAGATTTAAATTTAATGACTAAAAATAACAAACAGAAATCTCATGAAGATGGTCTTATGGTCAATGAAATAAAATTTAATAAAATGGAAGGAATTGTTGATGGCGATAATGAAATATCAGTTGAACCTGAAATACAGAAATCTCTAGTTGCTGTAGCTGATTTTGAAAAAAGTCATCAGACTGATGATGAAAAAAATTTAACTAAAAATAATATTTCAGATAAAGACAATTCCGGAGTTCTGAATGAAGATATTAACGTAGATAATATAACCCTGTCACAGTGGAGCAGAGGAGATGTATGTTTGGGTGGTGATTTGATAAAAGTAAGTTATTTTTTTAATCTACAGCTATACTATATTTTAAATTTTACTATGTAACTTTGAGGAAGGTAAAGAAGTTGAAATAAACTCTAGTAAAAATTACTGACATTTTTTATTGTGGTTCTCTCTTATTTACTTCAATTAAAAAGGACAGGCTCTTGCCATGAATCCTTCTATATCTTTGATTTTTACTTCTGTTCATCAATAGAATTATGTTTAGGAAAACCTGTGTTGCAAGGATAGTAAGCCTTGATGGTAAGGAAGGGGAGGTCAGTAAAATTAAACATAAAATAAAATTTAAGAGGAAAGGTTCAGTAAGTTTGTCAGTCCTCCAATTGAGAATCACATAGCTAAACCTATAGCATAGCTACAGTGGATAGATGAAGATAATCTGGAAAGATACAATGGAAGGGTTGCTACGAAAAGGAGGTAGCTCTATTATAAGATTTTTAGAAAACCATTAAAAAAAAGTTAATTAATTAAAAATTGCCACAAACCACTGACAGAGCCACTTAATTTTTACACCTAACTTTTTTTTTTTTTAATATGCTCGTACATATGCTCTCCAATATATAAGTTAAAAAGTAATTTCATTCATTCATTCATACTATTTTATATAATTCTAACTTAATTTTTAAAAAGTTATAATCACCTTTATCACCAATTACTACTTATGCTCTCCAATCTCTACCATAATAGAACTACCTCCTTTTTACAGCAAAGCCTTTTTAAAATGAAACTATAAATTCAATTTAGTCCTAGAGCTTAAGTGAAGGATTTTTCTCATTAATGTCAACTGAAGGGTTCTGGTTAGATTACAATCAAGTCATGGATAGGGACGATTAGCAACTTGGACAACCAAAATCATTGTACTTGTTGAACATAAGATGATAACGTTCTTCTGGAATAATTCATAATTAGTAAGTGTAACAATGAGATGTAAAAATTATTAATATTAATTTTTAATATAATGTTTTTGTGGGACACTGGTTTTCACTATTTTTCTCTACATTGTATATTGTTTATACCTTTTTATAAAAAGACATAGAAACGTTTTTATTTTTATTTTATATTCTTTTGACTGATTTTTTTTATAAAAATGTATTGTTCTTGAGATGTAACTAAAAAGTATTACCTTTTGCATAATGAATCACAATGTTAAAAACTTTAGGACATTTTAAATCTCGTCTCTGAGTAATGAACTATGTAGAACATATTCACAATTTATTTTTGAATTTTAGAAACAGGACCCCTTTTTTTCTTTAACTTTACCATACCAAATGTATATTTTAGGTTAAGTTGTGGATAGTATACTACTTTCTCTTTCTTTCTTATTAGCTTTTCTATATTTCTTGATCCTGGAAACATTTGCTACTTTTACAGAGTTCCACTGTGTTGTTAGATTGCAAAACTGATGAAAAGGAAAAGGAATACTTGTATTTTGATAATCAAGCTAATTCAGATCCACCCCTGGTTGAGAAGTCAGAAGTTATAAGTCAGATTTCTATTGGTGAGAGAAGTGTAAGCAGTCAAATGGGCTGTAAAGACATGGCAGGGTTTACTAAGTATGCTTCCGAAGCAATAAGTACAAGTAAGCTCTTCTGTGTTTGTCATTTCATATCTGATTTTTTTTATATGTTGTGAAATTTCTATTTATGGTTTTCCTTGATAAATTCTGCTATTTCTGTTTTGTACGTATTTTTTTTTTTACAAACTCAGTTATTGGCATTATAAAAATTGTTATGAAAAAGTGAAGAATTTTAAATACAGTACAACCCTTCATTACTATAGTCCAAGCAACGAAGGATTTTTAGAGGACTTAATTCATGTAGAAGCCAATTTTGGCACAGTTGTAGGGGGTGTACTGAACAACATACTAAAAGTACTGGGGGGTGGGGGGGCACTCTAAAGGTCGGTTTTTTCAGTTTTTCGTTAATAACTCGAAAACTCTTGCCTCTAGCGAAAATATGTTTATGTAATAAATTAATTTACATAAAATTGTTTACAAAAAAGGTTCTATAGATGTTTTTTCTGGGATGAATGCTTAAGAAGATATAGAGGGAGGAACGTGGAAAATGTAAAAAAAAAAAAAAAATTTTATTGTTAAAATTTATATATTAATTGTTAAAATTCCAATGTTTATTGTAACAAATGAATATTTTATTATTATTAATTGAATGCTTATTGCTAAAAATAAAATTATTGTCGTTAAGCCTAATATGCTTATTATAGTACTTGTGGTAAGTCCGCACTAAAGGTAAACCTCAAAAACACGTTTGTCGGTACTCTTTTGGCTATAACTCCAAAACTACTTGTCTAATCTCGAATTTTTTTTTTTCATCATAAACCTGGTTTAATTTATCATCAGACACCATGTATTTAGTTTTAATTACGTTCCGTGAAATATCCTTTTCACCTCGCTGAATTCCGCGTACCGTTGTAAAATCCTTATTTTTTCGGAACATTTATCGTTATTACTCTAAAAATATTTGTTGGATTCCAAATTTATTTTTTCCATCTCATAGCTGGTTTAATTTGCTATTAGATCCTATTTATCAAATTTTGAGTCAATGAAACACCCACGCAAGCCCACTTAACATATCAAAAATTTCATGTTTTGCCAAACCATACATATTTAGTGTGCTAGCATGGGTATTACACGGAATATAATTAAAAGTCCTAAATAGGACCTGATAGATAATTTAAGTAGCTTTAAAATGAAATAAGGCTATTTGGGATCGGACAAGTTGTTTAGGAGTTATAGAGAAAATATGCCAAAAAATATAATTTCCTTGAAGTTACAAGTGTTTACTTTTAATTTCATACTTTTTACGTAAACCTATTCTCGTTGAGTTTTTATTTTGTTTATAAATCCATTCCACATTAAGTATGCCTTTTTGTGCTGCAATTGGATGTAAGAACAACAACAAGACTGGGACTATAAATGATAAGCAGCTTAGCTTTCATAGGTAAATACCTAACGCAAAATTCTTTCATTGTACCTAGTCAAATTTAGTTCGCGATGGTGTTATATGCAATTATTTTTTTATACTAAACACCACGTCAAAAGTATCGCAATACTTTGAAATATTTGAATTTTACAAAAACGTATTTCTTTTTTTTTCATAATAAAGAAAGGTTCTAAAGTTATATTAAACATTTCTAAACTAGACATAAACAATTATTATTAAACTAAATTACAATATTTCTTCCAAAAACAAAAAAGTTTGGAAACTTACTTTTTTATATTTTCAGTTTTTGCAATTTCAACTTTTAATTTTTTAATTTATGTTTAAAAAGACATATTGCCCCCTCTGGCTTGAATGACTGCTTCCAATAGTCTTGGCATAATTGTAAATAACGAACTGAATGATAAGCCTGAGGGAAATTTGAAAAAAATAATCTAAAATTCCATTGTTTGTTATTAACAGGGAAAAACATTGATGTATCTAATCCTTAATGCCTCTCGTTTAATAAATAATAATTATATAAATATAAACAGGTATGGATTAAGGTAAAAGCCAGGAAAAATCTCGAGAATTATGGGTGTTTGTTGCAATACTTTGACGGGGAATTTATTTTAAGCATTAGTATCTCAGTTGAAATTGAGGAATATTAGGAGGAAACACTCTCGATTAACTAAGAAGGTGTTTAAATTAAATGAAGTTTTGGCCGACTTGGAAAAGAAAAATTATTTACAATCAGAGCACTGCTAGTTACTTTTCAACGTATCACCAACATCATCAGCCCTAGTTAAGAGAGAAGCAGCAAAGGCAATATCTCCAAAATTACGGACTTTGTAAGACAGCAGGTTCAGAAGTTTTGCCATCACTCTGAACTTCTTGTCGCCGAAGGCATACAGTTATGTAAGAACTACTTTTAGTACTTCCCTTCCTCATCCTCGAAGCATTGCTTGATGGTACGCTACTGTAAACGGACAGCCCGGGTTTAGCAAAGAAGTGTTTGGTGCTATTTGCGAAAAAGAAAAGTCCCATGGCAAACTTTTTGGAGCCCTAATGATACACTCAATGGCAATTAGAAGAAATTTCCAATGGAGTGGGAAAAGCTTGGTAGGGTATGATGATTTGGGAACAGGTAGCCAATGCGATAGCTCACCTCTAGCTACCGTGGTTTTCGTCTTTCATTTAGTTTTCTTAACACTATCTGGAAAACCCTGCTAGGCTATTTTTTTGTTAACAGCAAGTTGCTAGTTTAACTAAACAGTGTCTTTCACTATTAAAAGAGGCAGGAGTAACTGTGGTATCCCTTACCTGTGATGGCGCCGCAAATAATCTAGCTGCAGCTAGGCAGTTGGGAGTTGAATTCATTGTAAATGAAGCTGCAACCACTACTATAGACATGGAGGGAGATAAATTGAATTTCTTCTGAGACCCATGCCACGTGCTAAAGTTGGTGAGGAACACTCTCCATGACAAGAAATATCTAATTGATAGAGAGGGGAAAGTCGTTAAGTGGGAACATATTCAAAATCTGCACTATTTACAATTAAAGGAAGGTTTAAAGCTGGGAAATAAATTGACCAGCAGCCACATAAACTATGGGAACCATAAGATGAAGGTGAAATACGCTGCTCAATTACTAAGCGCTTCAGTTGCTGATTCCATCAAATACTGCCGAAAAAAAAAAATGAAATAGCTGAATTCTCAGATGCAGATGGAACGATCAAGTTTATAAGAATATTTAATGATTTATTTGATATTTAAACTCTAGGAATTTGAAGGAAAAATATCTAAAGCAGCCTATTCACCCCAAAAATCGAATTATCATCCTGGAGAAACAGGAAGAGGTGGAAAAGTACATTGAGGGACTGAAAGAAGGCGATGGACGACCAATATGCTCTGGAAATAGGAAGACTGGATTTTTAGGGTTTTTAATAGACATCAAAAGTACAAGAAGTATATAAAGTAAAGACGCTACTGGATACCAAATGTTTGACATTTCTAACACTATTCAAGGTTAGCCAAGATCACTTGGAAAGATTATTTGGATATATTCGAGGCAGAGGAAGTTTCAACAACAACCCAAGCGCTTCTCAGTTCACCTCTTCTTGGAAAAAAATTATCATCCATAAACAGCTTCACGAAGGGACGTCCAGCAGTGGGAATGCCATCCCACTGGATAAAATTAATTTATTGGGGATAAATCCAGTATCTTCATTTAGCACTAGAGACCCAGTAACTGTAATAAACTGTACAACCTCAGAGGAATGGTCTGGTAAGTTATTTAAGCCGATTGAACGTGTTGATTGAAATTGTTAATAATTAAGTTTTTATTTATTTTAGAAGAGAGTAGTGTAGAAGAACCACTAGTACACCCAGAACTTGATAGCCATGACTATGACTACATCAAGCAACGCTATGAACTAGTCATTCATGATACTGTAGAGTACATGTAAGCTCTAACTACAATAGTTTCAAAATCTATCTACTTTAACATTGTAATTTTACAAAAATGTTTTAACTCCTACGTTATGTGGTAAGGTCGCTGAGTGGTAACCTTCAGCGCTATGCCTGCAAAGCTAACTTATATGATGAACCAGTGCGGAGCAAAGGCAGCTTAATTGGCTACAAAAATAGAGGTGGTCTAATCCAGCCATCTCACAGTGTACGGCGGATTTGTATTACTGCGGAGACTCTCTTTCGCCAATATGTGAAGAAAGGAGGAAAGTTCAACATTGAACATTACTCGTGAAGGGTGGTTGGCATGCTGCACTACTGCAGTCTTTTTGATGAAGCCAATCATTTCGCAGAAGAAGGACATTTTCATTTTTTAATTAAGGCAATAGCCTATAAATATTTAACGATAAGAATTAAAAGTCATGCCTGAGACATTAATCAAAAAATACAAGCTAATAATATAAGGAACAAATTTAATAAACTTATATTATTTAAAGGCCATTAAATTTTATAAAATATTACATTCTGTTTGGATTCCAATAATTTTTTTTATTTAAATTTTTATTAGTAATTATAACTTTTATATTCAATAAAAATCCTTTTTTTTTTTCACGTATAGGCCCCAAGGACAACGCGAATATCACGGTTTAGGCTTCTTTGGGATTCTCGACTTTCTTTCCTCCCATCTTAGCTTCATTATTCTTGAATGTCTCTCCCTTCTTTCCCTGAACCACATTGTATCCCTCTTTTTCTCTCTGCTAATTGTAGTGAGATTTTTTATTGTTTTTCGGAACACCTCTCTATCCAAACAGTCGGTTTCTGACATTTTAAGGTTCTTTAATTCTTCTTGCATTTGCTTTGTATATCCACCGACGCTTTTATAGCTATAAATTTTATCGAATATCTCTTTATTTAATCTTTCCTTTTTTCATCCTTTTCATATGTCCATAGAACATCAGCCTTCGGATTCTTATTTCGGTCTCCAGGTTATATTTACAAAGTTTAAGTAAAAAATGATACACTGTGTTTGAAGGAATTTTATTACCTATACCTGAATCAGCAACAGTCTAAAATAATGTTGGTAAGTTGGGAACTGGGTTAACTCTGGGTAGCAAAGTGGTGGGGGAATACTAGTCCCACCTGCCTCTAGCTCCGTCCTACTCAATAGCAGCTCTATTTGTATATCTCCTCGCTGGTTATAACGAGAAATGTTCCGAAAAAATAAGGATTTTACAACGGTACGCGGAATTCAGCGAGGTGGAAAGGATATTTCACGGAACGTAATTAAAACTAAATACATAGTGTCTGATAACAAATTAAACCAGGTTTATGATGAAAAAAAAAATTCGAGATTAGACAAATAGTTTTGGAGTTATAGGCAAAAGAGTACCGACAAACGTGTTTTTGAGGAAAAGTGCGATTTACCGCAAGTACTATAATGAGCACATTAGGCTTAACGACAATAATTTTATTTTTAGCAATAAGCATTCAATTAATAATAATAAACTATTCATTTGTAACAATAAACATTGGAATTTTAACAATTAATATATAAATTTTAACAATAAAAACGTGTTTTTTTTTACATTTTCCATACTCCTCTCTCTATAGCTTCTTAAGCATTGATCCCCAAAAAAACATGTATAGAACCTTTTTTGTAAACAATTTTGTGTAAATTAATTTATTACATAAACATATTTTCGCTAGAGGCAAGAGTTTTCGAGTTATTAACGAAAAACTGAAAAAACCGACCTTTAGAGCGCCCCCCCCCCACCCTGAGCTCCACCCCCACTCCCCAGTACTTTTAGTATGTTGTTAAGGACACCTCCCCCTACAACTGTTCCAAAATTGGCTTCTACATGAATTATGTCCTCTATTCAGCCTTTTTTTGTCTTTGTTGCTTGGACTACAGTTTTGGATTAATTGGCTTGTAAAAAGTTCAATGATTTTTTTTTTTTGTATCATTTGTAATTATTTGGTATTTCGTTGTCTTTTAGCCTTAATTTTTTCTACTCTGAATGTATATGGATCATTATTTATCCATTCATTTATTAATTGCTATATACAAATGTTATTTTAAGCTTTAAAGATTAGATCATTAAAATAAAATAGATTTATTATTTTTAAATTTTAAAGTGGATTGCATAAATTTGAGCATTGCAGAGAATTTTAGATTGTATTTTATGATAATGATTTATTCAGATACTTGATACATATTAATTACACATTAATTTAACTTTTAGTTAAGAATGGAGAGGGTTCAAATTTTACTAAAGTTGCTAGCGCACTTGCATCAAAATGGAGAGAAATGAATGATGTTGAAAAAGACACTTATCTTGAAAAAGCAAAAAAGAAACAGAAGGAGAAGGAAATTAAGGAAAACGCTGCAATGAGGGAACGTTTACAAAAATTTCTAGAAAAATGTAATGAAAAGAAATCTCTAAAAAAGAGGACCTACCATGCAGAAATGGATTTAGATATAAATATGGAATCTTTAAAATTGTCCATGAAGAAAAGGTAAATTTTACCCTTTGTCTATAGTTATTCACTATTTTTAATATTTAGTATTTTAGTAATAATTTTACTTTAAAGCATGATCTATAGGGAACATTAAGGGGTATTTTAGGATTGATCTTTACTGTTTTAGAGGAAAAGAAGTGTAATAATGACCTGATTTTTTATGGAAAAAAAATAGTCTAGTCAGTTAAGTCAACTATACTTTTTGCTTTCAGAGACACTTTCTACTAATAGAGACCTAATTCAGAAGCATTATAGATAACACTAGAAATGGAATAAGGCTAAGAATCCATTCAGCTCAAACCTCTAGTTGACCTTTCATACATAGTTTGTTTCCTAATCCAGTAGATTATAAATTACTTTAAAAATTGTGTAATTAAATAAACAATGTTTTTGAAAAGTTATTGAAATGAGTTGAACATTAGTTAGGTCCAACTATTGTGGAAAAACTAAATAACTAATGATTTCCAGTAGTAAAAAGGTATTATTGTCTGGCTGCATACATATCAGACAGTAGCTTCTGTAGATTATAAGTTAGATACTTAAAAATATATAAGATAGAGATTAATACCAAAAAGCAAATCATCGATTTCATTTACATAAAATTCTTATACTAATAAGAATAATTTTTACATTATTTTGGAAAATTGATAATTGTATAGGTGTTTTTTTTACTGCAAAGATAGGAAGGTTTCTGGGAAGTATACTTGTTGTAAACTTGGATAAAGTCACCTTAATACCAGTACGTGATGTGAGAGTGCCTGGGAATCCCAAAATGAATCTTATAAAGGAGTTCATTAATCTTTCCAGTCTCATTTCGAGTCCACTTAACAGTCTTCCGAGTACGAAGCATCCATAATCAAGGTGGGGAAGGATGAGGGAGGACACTTTAAATTTACCTGTATTGTGATGGGAAAATTCATGGAATCTCAGGAGTTGTTTGAGGATTGAAATGATTTTTCGGGTAATGTGGGAAATATGGTTATTCCAGTACAGATGTTGATAAAAAACTATTCTGACATTTTCGATAGTATGAACTAAATAGGAAGGATGTTGGGAAAAAGAGATGGATAATAGGAAAGTGAACAAAGTGCCTTAGTTTTTTCTGGTTTCATTCCTAAATTATTCTCCGCTGCCAACCACTCCATTGGTTAATGGTGTCTATGTCATATGGTTTATCATATATTCATATCATATAATTAAATTTCATTTATGTAAATTTCAGTTCTAATCAGATTATCTTCCCAACTTTTCTTATCCAGAGCTCATTAGCCAAGTATGAACCAGCTATTCTGTTTTTTGTTTTTTTTTGTAATTTTATTGTATGATGGGTTGGCTGCTGTTTTATTGGCATATCACTTGTATTAAATGTTATTTATAGCTGTTTTAAAAGAAATGAAGAGGTGTTCTAAGAATTTTCATGTTATCATACTTTATACTATTATAACTTGAAATAATAATAATTAAAAAAAAATTAAACGTTTTTCTTTAAATCATTTTATTATTCGTTTTAGTCCCAGGAAAGTGTGAGACTAGGGCATGGAGAGTGGTCTGAGCCATAAAAAATGTTACTTGTACAAAAAGTATATGGGTTCCAAGTATAGGTCCCTCGGCATCTGAGTACAAAGGGTTAAGTTACCTATGGGCCCAGCGGTTCTCTCAAATACGGCGGATTACAAAAAACAGTCAAAAGTGGTTTCTAGGGGAAAATACTGTTCTGTCTTTTATGGTTTATTATAAATCAAAATTTATTTACTTATGTTATTGTTAAATAATTGATTGATGAAAAAGAAAAAAAAAATAGCATAATCGGGAATTACGTCATCATCGAACATTGTTTTATATACCTACATACTAAAATGCTTAAACCAACATCATATATATCATATACCTCAGGTTATTGCAAGGGGGAGAGGGGGAAAGGGTTGAAAACTGTAAGTTCACAGCTGTTTGATCAAATAACTCGGAACCCGTTATTTGTAGTACATTTAGAAAAAAATTGATCCTATGATTTTTTTCCCCCCAAATTAATAGTTTTAAAGCTGTAGGGGACAACGCACTACTCCGCGAAAACACGTTTTTCTGTACTTTTTTAAATCTAACCCCGAAACTATTTGTCTGATTAAAAATTTATTTTTATGGATATGTTAAGTAGCAAAGTATGCATAGATTGATTTGTTTAGATTATTATTGAAGCACCATTAAAATATAGATTGGCTAGAATTTCTAAAAAAAGTTTTGAAAAAGTTGGGAATGCTATGGAAATTCTTGAAAAAGTCGTGAATATGTCGGGAATTTCGATAACTGAAATTGGTAGACACCAGGGTTAATCATTGTACCTATTTTTTTTTTTTTTCTATTTACGCCCATCTAGGAGTGCTAATGACCAGCTCCTTTGGATGCCTTCTTTTTTTCCCAATACTTCCTGAGACCAGTCAATAGTTTTTCCTTTTTCTCTTCCATCATGGGTTTTCGACTAGTTTTAACTTTTGGTAGTGGGGACCAAGATTTCACCATACTTCTAAATTTCGACCGATCCTACCCATCAAGGTCAGAAATTCCAGCAGAATTCAAGTTTTTTTGAACTTCATTAAGCCGCAGACTTCAAGTCTTATAGCTTTTAATTAGTGAGAAGACCTTCTTGGTAAGCCTATTGTCCATAATCAGGAGGTGCCCATATTTAACATACTAGTATTGGCTGTTGTACCAGTGTTGTACCTATATTATTTATTTAAAAAGAAACTCACAAAGGAGAAGAATAAATAATATTTTATATATTACTGTTAGGATGTATATGACATGCATTTGTTTACTTGTAAGATAATGGAGGTGTAATGGATTAAGGTTTTTAGAGAAATTTACCGTTCAAGATTTGCTGGAACAGATGTGACATTAGGAAAACAGAACATGCCAGTGATAAGTTCTCCATCTTACCCTAGTCAATTGATTATCTGAAGAACGACTAAATAATCAAGAAAGAACGGAGATAGGAAGCATATAAGGGTCCAGAAACTTGCCTACTGCTGATGCCTTTTCTGAGAATGGATGTGCTTTCAGTATTAAAATATTCTTTTAGAGAAAATAAAAACCAATAATTTTTCAAGAACCATTGTATGGATTAATATTTTGGTCAAGTTTCTTCTTTTTTCTATTTTTATATTGATGGAAACATTTAATTAAAATATAATGTAATTGTTTAATAAAATATGACCAGAAACGTATCCATTTAAAAGTTATAATTTGGGTATGAAATCTAATATCGAATGTATTGTTTTCTAAAGTGATTGACGATTCATTAAAAGTCAATAAATTAACTTATTTTTTGACTTATTTATTAACTTATTAATAAATTAACTCTTTTTCCCAACATACTTCCTATTTAGTTCATACTATCGAAAATGTCAGAATAGTTTGTGGTATCAGGGTGTCTACTAGTCGGGAATTTTGGGAATATATCGGGAATTTCGTGTGGTCGGGGAATTTACAGAAAATTTGCGGAAGTCGGGAAAAAGTCGTGGTTAACGCTAAAATTTTCAGAATTTTTTCAGTTTTTGCTCAATATGTCAGTTAAGGAAGCATCTGATTAGTATAGTCACTCCACATACTTTTAAAATAAACTAAATTTGCTACAATTTGAGATCAGAGTGAGCTTTATATAGCCATTGGTTCCAAAGATACAGTGATATTATCTTCAAGAAGAGGCCATTTTTTTTCTCCAAAAAGTGATGTTTTTTTCAATATGGTCACTTATTTTGTGAAATATCTCCTGAAATACAACATTTGGGACCAGAATCGTACTTGTGGGCCCAGCGGTTCTCTCAAATATGGCAAAAACAAAAAACAGTTAAAAGTGGATTCTGGGGGAAAATACTGTTCTGTCTTTTTATGGTTTATTTATAAATCAAAATTAGTACACAGTACCCTGGTGTCTGAGCTGGCAAGCACTTGCTGCAGGAGTCGGTGGGGTACTTATCCCATTAAATAAGGGATCAAAACGTAAGAGAGGAGAGAGGAGAAGGAAGAAAGAAAATGTGTATATGTACAAAATGGATAAATAATAATATTGTTTGAACAAAATGTTGTTAAATGTAAGGGACCTGTAGCCCGATTATTGTAAAATAGTTAATTATATTTCTAAAGGTCGACAAAATATAATTTTGATATATATACATATATATATATATATATCCCAGGTTATCGCATGGGAGAGAGGGGAAAAGGGTTGAAAATCGTAAGTTCAAATAAAAAATTTACCATTTGATCAAATAACTTGATTGTTTTATTATTGTAGTACATTTGGAAAATATTGATTGATCTATGAATTTTTTTCTCAAAAAGTTTTAAAGCTGAAAAACGTACTAATCCGCGAGAATTTTCTAGAAAACTTTATTTTTTACTTAAGAAAAGAAATTGATTTGTTTAGATTATTATTGAAACACCATTAAAATATCGATTGGCTAGAATTTCTAAAAAGTTTTTTGAAAAAATCAGGAATTTCTAGAAAAATTCTTGAAAAAGTCGGGAATTTTAATAGCTGAAATTGGTAAACACCATGGGTATATTATAATTATTATTTTGTTAGAAAATTGTGTTTGTTTCATTGCCATACTTCTTTATATATCTTAAAACAATAATTTTCAATTTCAGAACATTAGAAACAGAACTGGAATTCAGATTCTTGGGAGAATTAAATGAAGACTTGAAATGTGTTGCCATTGCATATGATCTGTACATTTTTAGTACAAGGAGGCTTCAGGAAGCATTGTTGTATTACAAAAATGTAAAATCTATGATAATTCCTCTTAAAGTTCTAGAATCTGGAGTAGCAGTTACAAAAGAGTGAGTAATCTTTGTTTTGTTTTGTTTATTTTCTTTAACGTCACTTTATGCCGCTATGGCTAATCGGACGAATATAGTTAGTTATAGCTAGAATAGGGTTGCCATAACAGTATAGGTACTGACCGGGACACAAATTAAAACTCAAGGAAATTAGTAGGTTCAAAGTTTTGATATGAACTTTACAACGAATACTGAAAAACTGAAGAGAGTTGAGAGCATAGAGAAAGGAAAATAAAGAGTGCCAACTTGACGCTACGACTAAGTCAGCGTTCCCTGCGATCTGGCAGTGTGGAGCTTCAGACACATAACACCAAAGATAATCCCAGGAATCATGGACGCGCTACATTTACACCGAAGATTATATTTCACCACTTAATTTTACAAAACTGAAGGGGTTAACCAAATATACCGTAATTACTGTATATTCTCAGACTGGGACGTATGATGGGTCAACCGGGACGACTGGGACGTATGATGGGTCGACTGGGACGGAATTTCTATACTTGTAACATGTCCCAGGATGTATGACAACCCTAAGCTAGAATCTTATTTGAAGTTTTTAATTTGAAATTGGCATCAAAGTTGTTTAATATAGTTTTCATTGACTGTATATGACTCTTAAATGCATTAGTTAAGGAGAGCTTACAGTATATGAATTATTGATTGTGAAAATCAAACCATTATTATTAAATTAAAATTCTGTATCTGCCTGAACATAAGTTGAGTATTTCTTAAATTCATCCCTTAATAATAAGAAACCTATATTTGAACTCCATCTTGGAAATTTTAAGTTTAACTAAACTCTTGACTATTAAATAACAATATAATTTATTTTGGTCTTTTTTCCTTATCATTAGTCCTTATTATTAAAATGACCTTTTTAGAAATTTATTATTTTCATAAAGAAATAAAACCACATTTTTTCTATTTAGAACATAGGTACTGAATAAATAAAGAAATAAAACTACATTTTTCCTATTTAGAACATTGATACTGTAATTCAAATTATAGAATTGAATAATTTAACTTTGAAAGAAAATAGCTGATTAGTGAATACATTTTTTTTTTTAATCTATAAGAAAGTATTTATTAAATGTTAATTCCTAATGTTTCGAGTAGTGTAATGGAATTTTTCTAAATCATAATGCTATTTATCTTTGTAGCACCTACTTTAAGCAGGTTATTATTTAATTTTTTTTTTAATTTTTTTTTTTTATGTTGTACACAATAAATTTGGAAATCATTTTCTTATTAGTAGTTTTGATTTTTCCTTTCCGTTATTTTTTACCTTGAAAAAGATTTTCATTATGGACCCTATTGTGACACATTCTATTTAAAACTTTTATTTTAACATACTTTATTGTAGGTGTCATATTACACAATGCTTATCCATTATTTTTTTTTCAGTGTTTTAGGAGAATCACTGTGGTCAGTTTTGGTCTCGATGGAAACAGCTATTGATGTAAAATGTGGTGCTGTTGTAATTTCTGATGAAAGAATTTCAAGAAATGGTCTAAGAATAGAACTTATCAAAGAGGGTAACATATCTCTTGTATAGATTTTGTTGTTATGAATAGATATGTATTTGTATCTTATAACCTATAAGATGCTGTCAAAATTAATTACGATTATGTTTCAGACCCAGTAGGATGTAGTTTTTTAATTACTGATGTACCACTGCACATAGCGTTTTTCGGATTGGATGATTTGAAAGAAATTTTAAGTCTCATTGAAACATCAGATCCTGAACTGCCTTTGGAAGAATGTCGGCCTCTTAAAATATTAAGTTACATTCGGGTGAGTCGTCTATAATTTTTTTTTTTTTTTTTTTGTTTCTAATATATGTCTGCTTTAAATTAGAGCCATGTTTTGGTTTTTCCTTACTGGTACTGAAGATGTCCTCATCGATTTAAGAACGAAAGTGTAACTAAAGGATTACCTGTTATTTACTTTCAGATAAATTTTGTATATCTTTAATTCAATTAATTTGTTCTCTTTTCTCAGTTTATATTTTGTAGCCATCTATATTGATTATTATTTTTTTTTTATCTACCCTTTGCTGTTTTTTGATCGGAAGAATTGATTGATATCATCCTGCCACGTCCTGATTTGAACTCATAACCTTTAATTTGCTCTGTCACTAGATTAGTGCTCTTTTTTACCTAGTTAGGCTCTGACACCTTACTATGAATGAAACTCATTTAAGATTTTTATAGTGAAACTTGTATAAAAGTGGTATTCACACAAGTAATATTTAGTGGTCAGAAGACAAGTTCATCTAGTTGGTCTATTGGTAATTTTTATCAATCCATGAAGCATGAAGAAGAGGTAGTCACACAGTCCAAACCAAGGTGTGTGTCAAAATTTATTTAACAGGAACGCTAAAAAAGAAAAAGAAGCCTTGTTTTTTTAATATTGGTACATATGTTTCCACTCCAGAGGACTGAATTTAAAATGCCAATAGCTTTTCGTCCATTGATTATTCTTTTCTTCATCTCCTCTGTCGCTCTTCCATCGCTTTCTACAATATTGCCTAGATAGCAGAACTGGAGGATCCTACTTAACTTTGTTAAAACTGGGTTACCCACCTTATCGTTTTCTATTGATTTAATCTCCAAGCACCATCTCTTATACTGTTCCATACTTTGTTATTTAAATTAAAAACTTGTTGGAATACATTGATTTGGAAATAATTAGCACAAAAATTGACCTATTAATATCAAACCTAATCTTTTGAGAATTTAATACTTCGTCAAATGTTTTTAGAATATTTTTTATTTCTATGGCAACCAAGGTATATAAACTTTCTGTTATTATTTTATCATGTATTATCATCATTAAATTTTCCCAAGAACTTTGTTGGTTTAAATCAACCCCCCCTGTTGGATTTTATTTAATTCTGCAGGAGGTTCTGTTAATTACTTTTCAACCTTAATAATTTAATTTTATGTTAATTTTATTATTGAAAATCACTGATTTATTCAAAGTACTATTCATTTGACATTATATTATTAACAATAGGAAATTTTATAAAATTAAATTGAGCATTCTATAATTAAAAATTATTTGTTATTTTTATTTTGTTTATTTATTTATTAATTTTTTTTTAGGGAGAAACCATTCGCTTTATAAGTAAGAATGATGTTGACATAGATAGTGACAGGGTTATTGATGAATTCAGATACTGGCTTGATCATATCAAACCAAAAACAAAACGTTGCCCACACCAAAAAGCTGTTTTTAAGAGAATTGCTTTAAAAGATTTTGTAAAATAATTTGAATTATTTATTACATTTGATCGATATTTATGCTCTCAGGATTTCTTATTTGTTTTGTATATAATTGTTTAGTTGTAATTCGTTTTACCTTAATTTTAGTTGTACATTTAATTGATGTGTATTTATTGATCGATATTTAATTTTTTAATGCCTTGTTTCTGTTTATACGTTTATTATTGTTCATTGTTTTAATTTTTTTTATTACATTAAAAGATTTAGACGGTTATAATTTTAAAACCTTATTGCTTACCCTCTTTCTCATTGTATCTTGGAATCATTGGAATATTGTAATAATGAATTGAAAATACTTAAAATAGTTTATGCATATTCCTTTAATTACTCCTGAATTCTATCAAAGCTATTTCAATAAATTATATATGAATTTATTTTTATGATCTTCAAATAAGAGATCTTCCAGCAAAAAGTTTTGATGTCTTAGTAATACTTATGAATGATAAAGAACTTTTCTTGGTAAGTTCATTGATGTTTTTGGAAATTATAATAAATTATTATAAAAGAACATAAATTAGAAAAAAATAATAAATGAGTTTAATAGCATATAATGGTAACAATTTTGTTTTATTTTTGTTAATATACTCAAAATATATTTTTAAAAATTTAAACCTCTCAGATGTTATATGGAAACTAATGCTTCCAGCTGAACTGAGATTTATTTGATTCACTGATTTCCCTTTAGTTGATATAAATAACTTCAGTGGAATAGGTCAATTAAAGAAGTTGAAATGAAATTTTTAAATAAAAAAAAAGGGACATATACTGTCAGGTGCCACTATCTTGTCGTAACCACTGTATTATTGTTACAATCCATTCATCCCACAATTTTTGAAGTTGTGCTCACAAAAAAAGATTAATATTAGTAAAACAGTTATAAATGTGTTATGGCTTTAATAGAAGTAAAACAGCTATTGATTCTGGTTGGTAGTGAATTTGAAGTCATGATTCTTTAATACTCATGGGAAATGTCAGCACACTTCAAGTTCAGGCTTTTTCTTCTCCTGATTACTGAAACCATTTTATTTTATTGTTTTTAAATACCTGAGACTAGGAAAATTACAAATGAAATAATCGGCATTTTCGGACCTAGGAAAAGGAAGGGGCAAAAGGTCCCAATTTTTTCCTATATTCCCGGTTTTTCGGCCATATCTCAAAAAACGGTGCGCCGTACACAAAACATGATTATTTACTAAATTTAATTCAATTAAATTCTCTACAAATGGTTATTTGGACATATCGTTTCGCACGTTCTCTTTCTATATCTTCTAAACCAGGGTTTCCCAAACTTTTTTGTTGAAATGAAAGCTTCTCGCGCCCCCCCCCCCCCTTAACAATAAATTGTGTGAGCCTAGGAACAAAACAAAAACAAATAAGAGTTACATTGAAAACAAAACATTTATTTATACTGCCATAAGATACAGCAATATCAGTTTTCATAAAATACAAAAATTATTAATAAAAGAAAAATAGATTAGGTTGGTTAATGAGATGGATGGGCTTGCATTTTTTTTACTAGTATGCCTATTCGTGGCTGAGTTTTAGTAAGTGCACAACACAAGTCACTAGCAACATCAAGTTTATTCCGTTACTTTGTTTTAATTGCCACAAGTGTTGAAAATGCTTTTTCCCTCAAATAGGTGCTTGATATCAAAGTTGTATTTGACAGAGGAATCATGTTTTATTTCCAAAGCTTCTTCTTGAAGTGATTCAAGCAGAGAGTCTATGTTGACATGGAATGGGTCAGTTGACATTCTGTAAATACTATTTTCACAGGTGTTATGGAAGTATTTCTCGAACTCTTCAATTAGGCTCTCCAAATGGTTTGATACTTGGATTTTCAAATGTGATCCTTCATAAATGTCCTTGAAGCGCGTTTCTTCTGAGATTGACTCTACTTTAGGGAAATTTGAATAATTGCAGGGGTTAGCTGATATTTTACGCCTCCAAAGTTGCAATTTCTCAATATACATCTTGATCGCATCAAGATGTATATTGAGAAATCGCATCAAGATGTATATTGCATCACGATGAGTAACTAAATTTGAGTCTCCACCCTGCAGTTTTAGATTATGGCTGTTCAACGAGTCAAAGATGTCTGACAAATAATCCAATATTACTTGGGTACAAGGTTTTCTGAATGCCATGCTTAGTTCATTTTGCTTTTGATGTTCCAAGAAGGTGATTATTTCATCTCGAAGCTCAAATAATCTTGCCAACATGTTTCCTTTTGAGAGCCATCCTACTTCTGTATGAAATAGCAGTGTTTTGTGATCACTTCTTAAATCTTCACAAAGAGTTTTAAACAGTTGAGTATTCAACGCACTGTTTTTTGTGTAATTCACTACTTTAATATATAACTTTAAGACAGCATTGAGTTCATTTGGAAGGGTTTTTGCTGCCAAGACTTGTCGATGTATCCCAGTCACATCAGCATTTTTCTCTCTTACTAATTGCACAAAGCCTGGGCGAGAACCAAGCATTGAAGGCGCGCCATCCGTACATACACCGATCAGTTTTTGCCAAGAGAGTTCATGTTTGTCAAAAAAGTCTGACTCTGCTTTCATAACATCAATAGCTTTTGTCGTGGGCACCAACTCTGTAGAAAAGAGTAGCTCGTCTTCTATTCTTTCGTTTTCAATATACCGAACATAAACAATTAACTGAGAACATTGTGCTATGTCTTTTAAAATTTAAAATTTTAGAAAGACTACCTAAATTTAATCTAATGTTCAATTTATCTCGCGCCCCCCCCCCCCCCCTGACATGTCCTCACGCCCCCCAGTTTGGGAACCAATGTTCTAAACCGTTCTTCCTATGACAAAAGGCCTTGTTATATATAAATGTAGAGCATTAAATTTACTTTTAAAAAAATATATATATATTCAAATTTATCTTCAATCTGTCAAAAGTTTACACCCATTTTAATGTTTTTTTTTGTTAAAATGTGGAATTTGTAATTTTCTTATTTCTTGAAAATCAATGCCTCCTTTACGAGTCTATATAAGCAATATGTGTTCAACTTAATCATATACATTGAACTTCAATGATTCATTCTCACACTGAGAGTCCCAAAACCAAAATAAAATTATCCGCATTTCTTCGCGAAAACACGTTTTTCGGTACTCTCTAGGCCAGACATGGGCAAATTTTTTAAGGGGATGGCCGGATGAAATAGAAAAACATCTAGGCGGGCCGAAAAAAATGGACAAAACAAAGTTTTACGACTAATAAATTTTATGTTTGACTTTATTTCATTACACTCAACTTATATGGTACAACGGTAGAAGATCCAGAACGCAATGAGAAGAAAACAATCATTCTATTCTAGCTTTGCAGAAAATAAATTTTGTCTTATGTATAATTGTATGTGACCATGTCTCGCGGGCCGGATTGACTAGCCTAAAGGGCCGCACTTGGCCCGCGGGCCGTACTATGCCCATCACTGCTCTAGGCTATAACTCCGAAACTATTTATCACATCCAAAATTTATTTATTTTTCATCTATAAGCTGATTAAATTTACTATTAGATCCTGTATTTGAAATTTAGATCACGCCTGAACATGTGTCCGAAGAAGAACCTTTTTTTATTTTTATTTATTTATTTTTATTGTTTTCCCTTCCATAGTAACCCTATGGAAGAGGCATTTATTTGATAAGTAATACATCAGGCTCCATGCATTTGCATACTACCTGATAAGAACCTTGGATTACAGAACGCGCACTGTACACCCCATTTTTGGCCTTCGTTGACTGGACTTATACTTTTGACTTACACTTATTAGACTGTCGTGGGGGTCACATATCAAGACAAAAAAGCCGGTATAACAGCTAAAACTGCGTGTTATACTTACCTACTTCAAAACGTCTGAAATCAAAAATGAATATTTGCTCTTACTTGTTAAAACCCATCTGAACTTGCGCATCTCAAATTTATGGGCTAAACAATCCATAATCGAAAAATACACTCATCCCAATATAAAATTTTAAGACTAAAAATAGTCTCTCTTCCTTATGTGTCAAACGACTACTTACATAATTAGGTATTTTGAAGGTTATGTGTTATATTCTTAAGATTCACAGACTTTTTCATGGCTAATTCTGTGGAAACTTTAACCAACGAGTACCGGTTATGGCTACATTACACATTACTCAACGTAGGCTGAAAAGTAGCAGGATGAAGGATCTCCATTAATTAATGCTAACCCTAAAGTAGTATCACGCCTGGAAATTGTAAAACTGTGTGCTGACTCTCATGCTTGATCAAGTCTATTGTTTTTAACATCACATCACATTCGCTGTTTGTGTAAAATAAAATTGTTATGTTTAAAATTTTTTTTTTTTTTTTCAATTACATGTGTGATGAGGTATATATTACTAACTCAGTCTCTTTAGAGAACATCATATCAGTTCTTAGAAATACCAGGCCGTTTCAAAAGACCTGTCGTTTTTTCTTTAATTAAGATTTATTTGGTAAACAATTTGTTTACTGTTTTTGAAGCAGGGATTACCTTTTAATCCAGTTACTGCTAAACGTTTAAAGAAATATATTAAAATTGTAAATTTTGAAATTTAAATTCGGTCAATTTTATTATATGAATTTAAACTTGGCTTCAAGGCAACTAAGGCCGCTCAAATAATATGCTCTGTGTTTGGTGAGGAGGTACTCTCTGGGCGTAAAATGGCAATGAAACGCTTGAAGGTGATGCTCGTTCTGGAAGACCTCAAGTTGCTAACAAACAGGAAATTCAAGAATTACTTGATTCGGATCCACGTCAATAATATGCGGAAACAGGTAAGCAGTAAAATATTCCACAAGCAGCAGCTTAGAAATACCTACATTAAATGGAAAAACTAAAATAAAACTTGATATGTGTCTCTCACAAGTTATCAGAGGTGAATAAGAGGCCACCTACTGCAAAGTTGACTAGGGATGAATTAATGGAAATTCGATGGAAAACATTGCGCTACCCAACATATTCTTTTGACCTTTTACCCACTGATTATCACCTTTTCAGATCTCTGGATAATTTGGCAGAAATGTTTTGATAACCAGCACTGCCTAGAATTAGAATTAGATCATTTTTTTTTTTTTACCAGCAAAGATTAATCATTTTAAAAAAAAAAATGGTATTTGAGATCTTGCATCACAATGCGATACATTTTTTTATTTTTCACAAAGTATTGTTTTTATTATTGAAAATAAAATCTAGATTTTAAGTAACGACCATTAAAAATCGGAAAACTTGCTCCCTAAAGTTAGCTCTTGAGACGCTTGGAAGCTAGCGTGCCCCACCTCGTGGGAACCGAAGACTAAGCCCTGCGATAAATGATGCACATGCTCCCTATTAGCTAGCCTTATCGCTCCTGATTTATCCCTTGTGCCCCTTACAGTGCGGTGTCAGCCCTTCCTAACTACCTTCCAGGTACACCTGATATACCACCCAAGGAGGCCACCTGAGTCAAATTTTTTTCCGTCGGGCAACCGACAAAAGGAGTCCGGAAATTCCTGCCAAAATGTGCAATTAACAGATATATTGCAAGAAGATAATTATAGCCGTGTGATTTCATGTAATTAGTGCGGAATCCGGCGGGTGAGCTACTGTCTCCCGTCTCCTCCTCTGTTCTCGTCTCTACTCTAACTAAAATGCCATGCATCTGCATTCGGAGTTTTTAACTCCGCCTGCTTTTTTCTTTCTTTCGAAACTGACATTAAATTAAATCGTAGACAAAAACCGCTGGATCACCTTGAGAAGGTTAAACAATAGACGGGGGACCTTTCAATCGGATGATCATCCAAGAGGACTGAGTAGCTGAACTCAGAGGGTAAAGCATTGAACTCATTACTTCCCTCGCTCAGGATTGAATCCGGCTGTGGTAGAAATTTAGTATAGATAAACCGACTAGTCGGCCAAACCGATCATTGCTTCTGTTGGTATTCGGTTGACATCGGCAATGTTCGAGCCGCTTCGTCAATTGCTCTATATCCGTCAGTACATATAGTTAGATGTAATTGCTTATATTTTTTCGTCTGTTTTTTGCTAACGAGTATTTTTTTAAAAGAAAAATCAACAATTTACTGTACTTAGCTTAGATATATAGTTAATTGTGAAATTTGGAATTCAATCATGCCGAAAAAATAAATCGTTTATATGGGTTTATATTTATAAAACAAAAATTGTAATTTATTACTTATAATCTTACTTGCATTTTTAAACAAACACATATGTGATTTGCCTTAATAGAAGTTTCCTTCGTGTTCCAACCTTTACATTACATTTCAATTGATCGATACTATTTATATAAAAGGACAAGCTATTTTTCGTTTGTTATCACTAACCACAAAAACTTCTGAACCAATCTGTACCAAATTGTAATCACTTCATGTTTATAGTTCCAGGAAGGTTTAGCGATAAGCTTTTAGTTAGTAAATACCCATATACTTTTATTCAAATCATACATTTAAATAATAAAGAATGGCTGTATCGTCGGCAAAAGTTACTGTTTAACAGAAACGTATGTCAACGATTAAGCCATTCTCACAAGACACACTGATTCAAGACAGGCTCCATTACTCTTCAAGACTGGTTTAAGCTTTGGAAAATTAAACTAAACTATGTAAATTCACAACACATTACATTCAAACTACGATACGACTCATGCCATTCATTATACTTAAACAACAAATCAATTCCTCAGACTAACACATTAAAATAATATTCGATAGAAGGATGACATTAGCTCCTCATGCCATCAGACAGCCGCGACTTACTTTAAATAAGCGTCTGTTCCCTGATACAAATAAGATTCTTCCTGAAACTAAGACAATGACTAAATACATACACTTACTAAAACCCTTATAGACTAACGTATCACAAATTTAGGGTTCAACCAAAAATACTCTCACATGCAAACTACAAACAATTCAATCACAAACATTACACGATCTAGATAGTACGTAATTAATAAAACACTGCATACAGACCTACACATACCCAATAAACTGGACCAAATCAAAACATAATACTGAACATTTCACGACAAACTATATGATCATCCAAACAGACTCATACAAATCATGGCAACAACAAATATTCCTGACAATACATACCGATAGCTAAAAAGAACCTGGATGGGGGACCTCCTTAAGTAAGGAGGAGGTGCCGATGGGTACTGGTCTCCTTCATGTTTTACATACCTTATTTAGTATTATTATTATTATTTTTTTAGCCTTGCCTTTTTCCCTGATTTTCTTCATTTGAAGAAAGGTGTGAATTGTAGAATAAAAAAATAATAATAATAATAATGAAGCATATTAATAGCATTCTCCTTCTTACTGTAATTGACGTTTTGGCAATGAGTATTCCATCCGAACTTTTTTTTTTTTTCCTGAAGAAAGGTTGAAAATGGAGACTGCTATAAACGAAAATGGCAGGAGGAGAGAGTAAGATGGTAGCCCCCGGGGACCGCCTTATCCAATGATCTGACGTCTCCTCTAGTCTCCTGCCCAGATTATGAGCCCCCTTTAATCTCACCGAGGCAGGCGTCCATTCACAATCTATCGGGAAAAAAAAATTACATATTTTTAGGGATTTCTAACCATTAATGAGAGGGGAAGTTCTTCCATTTGCAATGATCTCCTCCGCCGATATATAAATTCTTTAGGATGTCCACGTTCTCTACCCACACCGGCCTATAATCAACCTTAAATAATTTTTTAAAAGGTATTTGTTATAAAGTGAACTAATAGAAACCTGTTATTTCGTAGATAAATTTTCTTCAGATAACAACTTCATCGTAACAATGAAGAGTGTAATTGAGTTTAATTATACAAGATGTGTAATCACTAATCTTATTTTATACTGACATTATCAATTTTGTTTTTAGAGTTTATATAATTGGTTGTTATAATCAAAGCAATGAAATTGAATTAAGATAGCAACATAACTACATCACTTGAATTATTTTTTTCTTTTTATCAATTATTGAAATTTACAACTGTACAAATATACATCAAGGAAATGTGTTAAAAAGTTTACAATAACATGCTAAAGCTTGAAAAGAACTACTCATCAGTAGCACTTCAATAAAAAATCTACGCAAGATCTCTAGGCCATCTTCTTTTCAGACGCCTCGGAGGATTATCGGGAACTGAGTGGGAAGCAAGTTGAGAAACTAGTGGATTTGAGTGGTTATGGAGCTTACTATGAAAGGATTGGTATCTGTATAAAAAAAAACATTTTTTTCGTGAACAACTGACCTCAAATCTCGATTTAACGCACCATAAAACCCTTTTATCAAAATGAAAAAATATTGATTTTTCACCTCTTTCGAGGAGGTTGAAATTTTGAAGTTGTGATTATATCAACAATTTCTAACGGCCATAACAACTGCTGTGTGTTAACCGATTACAATAGTAATAGCATCAAAAGAATCAGCATACATTCTTCTTTTTACCCATGCATATAACATTGGTTTTACTCCAGATTTTAGTGGACAAAAACTGATGTGAATGGAAAAATCCGAGGAAAGTTATAACTTGAGATATTTCAATAAGAGGAAATCCTGCAACTTCCGGATTGGGACTAAACTATGCAGTTTTATGGATTCTAAATGACCTTAAAATTTGGTTTTAATCGGTGGCGAAATATGTGAGATAGCACAAATTATTTACTTTTTTCAGAAATTGACAGCAATCTTGCCTTCTAAAATCCTACAAAATTTTAAAAATAGAAAAAATTTATTTTTGATTTCGACAAAATTCAGTTTCTACATGTTTTTTGAGATGAGGAATCTGAAAATAATATCAGTTTTTAGTTTAAAAATTTTTCTCACCCATATTTTTATTTCAAATTCCATTGAAACCCTAAAATTAATGGATGGTCTAAAATTAATATCAGGTTTTGGTTTTTAAAAAACCCCTACTTATATTTTTTAAAAAAAGTCTTATTTGAAATTTAGAATGTAAAAATTTAAATAATAATAGAAATAAATCTTTTTTAAACGTCTTATTTATTGAATATAGGTGAGGAATTTTTATCATTTAGAAGCCGTAAAACTGCATAGTTTAGTCCCAATCCGGAAGTCGCAGGATTTCCTCTTATTGAAATATCTCAAGTTATAACTTACCTCGAATTTTTCCATTCACATCAGTTTTGTCCACTAAAATCTGGAGTAAAACCAATGTTATATGCATGGGTAAGAAGAAGAATGTATGCTGATTCTTTTGATGCTATTACTATTGTAATCGGTTAACACACAGCAGTTGTTATGGCCGTTAGAAATTGTTGATATAATCTCAACTTCAAAATTTCAACCTCCTCGAAAGAGGTAAAAAATCAATATTTTTTGATTTTGATAAAAGGGTTTTATGGTGCGTTAAATCGAGATTTGAGGTCAGTTGTTCATGAAAAAAATGTTCCACTGATTTACAGCGGATTTCCTTGGAGTTTTATCATTGTTTTGGAGTTTTTGAGCACCCTAAAGCCGGGTCGAATCTTGAGCATAACAAAAGTATTTTTATTTCAAATAGCATACACGACTGCAATTAAACATAAAAGAATCATTTCTCTATCTTGATTGAGAGCTGAGAAAAAAAATAAAACGTGATTTTCATATATTTTTTTTCTCGGCTCCTAATGCTCATTGGCGGCTATAACTCTAGTTTTGCACTATTATAGGTCCCTACTACCCACACGAAAATCGGCGTTCAAATCTGTGAGTTACAACTGCAAACGTCCCCTTGTTAGTATAAACTTTTTTTTCTTTTTTTTACTATTTATCGATATTTACAACGGCTTACATATAAACAATAAGTAAATTTTAGGAAATTCTTACAACGGCTTGATATCAACATTTAAAGAACAACTCACTAGTAGAAATTTAATATAAGTTCTATATTGAAAGACCTGTCGGTTCTCTGTCTGGGAATTGAGCGTGAAGATAGTTAGCAGACTAGTTGATAGGAATGGGTATGGAATTTACTATGAAAGGATAGGTTTCTGGTTTGGGCCTTATCTGCAACACATGGAATATTAAGATCTTTTAAGAAAAGTTTATTTGTGACATAATAAGGAGCATTGAGGATTATGAATTGTAAGGATTGGATACGAAAAGAGATGGAAGGTTTAGTGGATCCCCAAAGCTCAACTCCGTATGTCCAAATGGCTCTAATTACCGTCGAGTAAATAAGTCTTTTGTAATTAACTGGGAACACTTGTCTAATAAATGTTGGAGTGGTCGAAAAGGAAGAGTAATTTCTTTTCTTTTAAGTCTCGCATAGGGAAAAAATGTTTGCGAAGAAAGGTAAATGTTATTTAATGAGATTTGTTTGCATTAATTTTAATTTTCCATTTTTGACACCACTCATGAAGGTTTGTGATATGAGGTTTGAGTGATTGAGGTGCAATGAAAGAATCATTATTTAATGATAATACACACGTGTCATCAGCGTAAGTGGTGAAATCAGTGCTAGGATGAATCTGGATGGGATAGTATAAACTAAAATAGAAACATTTTTATGAAGAAATCTTGACTATATCGTATTTTAAACTCGATATATATATATATATATATATATATATATATATATATATATATATATATATATATAAAACAGCGTTTTATTTTTCCCCAGTTTTTAGGGTCCAATGGATGCTACGATAAAAATAATTTTTAGAGAAAAAAAACAAAACCGACTTCAAGATTAAACCTACATATACAAACTTAAACTAAAAAATAAAAATAATATTTTAATGGCTTCAAAACAAAAATCATTAAATGAAAATCAACGAAATTATCGATACTTATATACCTATTCACAATTTATGATCAGCTATTTTTGGAGTCAGTGCCAGCCAAGAAGGGAAGTTTAATCCTGCCTTTACAATAAATTTTCGAATGGCCGGAGACAGCGGTGTGGCGGTGATGAAACAGTGGGAGGATCTTTACGATTACAATTTCTTTTCAAATTTTGTTTGTTTTGGTTGGCACGTATTACGTATATTTTTCATTAATGGGTATGTGTAGGTTGTTTGTACATACATATAAAATCATTGATACAGAAAATTAAATACCTGGTACCAATTTATCATATAACTTTCAACTGCATTGCGCTATTTTTGGAGGGTGCCTAAAGGTAAACTTACCGCCTTCCACCAGTGGCGATCTTTTCTTTATTCTTTAGGACAGTTAAAAGAGAACTACGCCAAATTCAGAATCCAATAGCAACAGACGCCCAACTTCTTTCTCCTTTCCGCACTTTTCAAATCAATTTCAACTTTTCGTTAATTGAAAGAATTTTCAATAGCCACTGTAAAATCACTCGAGTGAATAACTAATAATAAGTGACTGGTGTAACTATGAACTTAAAAGATAAACAATGACGGAAAACAGGAAAACCAATTACGCATGAAATTCTTTTAATTTCAGTTCGAGTTATAGAGGCGATGACTTCTAATAGTTCGTTTCATAGAAGTGGTCCTAGAAGTTCTTTCTATTGGACCCTATTTTCAGTTGTACTTAATTTCGACACAATATTTCACGTTCTTTGTCTGAAATCGTCTCATTGAGGTGAAATTTAAGTGTAATGTACTTCCGACCGCAGATTTTGTTCGACTTATTTAAGAATTCAGCTTATCGAAGTACGACACATCGAGAGTTGACTGTACGTGTAAATTATTTTTGTTAATAATTTCGATTTATTTACCATGGAGATTTTAGATAATTATAATCATAAATATCATGGAGTTATAGACATGTGGAGGGGCTTGCCTCTCAATAGCCAGGGCAGGCAGCCATTTTGGTGTGAAACGTCTTATAAGTATATTAACCTCTTATCAGTTCAAATTTTGGTTTCCTAGGCTTTATACTGCTGTTATTTTATTTTAGTGATTTACTTATTTTATTTATTGAGAACCCTTTCAATTGCCCTAGCCCAATGGAATGCTAGTTGGGCATTGTGGGCGTGGCCGGTCAGTGTTTTGGTCTTGCCCCTCACGGAACAATATACGGGAAGGGCCTCTCCATAGTACTATAACTCCATGATAAATATGTTTAAAATGGAAGGTTACATAACAATTATTTTTATTGACTGTTTTTTTTATTTTTCTTAAAAAGTGCTTCGTTGATTTCAATATATTTTCTATGGGACCACCTCTGAAGTATGCCCTACCGATCTAAAAAAGAATCATCAAAATTAATTCAGAATTGACGGAGTAAACTCGTAACATACACACACACACACACACACACACACACACACACACACACAAAAAAAAATACAGACGGGTTGAAAACCTCCTCTTTTTTGAAGTCGGTTGAAAAAAACACATATCTATTTTGTTTCGATATAGAATCACCTAAGTTAGGTCAAAATACGTAAGTCCCAAAGACCAGGTACAGAAGTATTCCAGTTAGTGACCCCAACAAAGTTTTAAAACATTTTCGCGCTTAATAGGGTTTTCTAGTTGTTCCTATAGCACTTACTGATATCCATCAGATCACTCCCCTTCTTCTCAATAAATAAACTGCAGATTACTAAATGAATGAACTTGTTAAAATATAATGTAAATGCATTCCTTCAGCTCTTGATTTATTATATCGAACCGCCGCGGAAACCTACCCGAGGTACGTCTTATCTCGACCGTCTTTTCCTGTCAGTTACTAATTACGGGATAGAAATATCGCATGAATTATCGCCCGTCCTGTTCAACAAGGAACATTTAATAAAATATAAGAAAAAGAAGGTAAATTAAAGTATCAAGTACTTGTCAGGCAGCATAGCTGTTTGTCGATATTGCATTTTTATGTTTAGAAGTTATTGATTTTTCTTTATCTGCTTATTTTTATTGGCTGTATTCCTCAGTTGCGTGTATACACGATTGCTATATCACGTCTGTGACATTTAACTTAGCCAGTTGGTAACTACTTAGTGTCACACTGCCCATAAGGAGTAAAGGATTATTTACGACGTATGTTCCTGTATCTGACCTTATCTGCTAATACCCGATATCTTGGATCTTATCCTCCTTCTAATGGGGTGTTAGAGTGCTGACAGTCTGTTCGTTGCCAAGTTTTTATAATTTTATTAGGTTTCTGAGTGGTCTTTATTTATTAAAGATATAAACAATGTTTAGTTGAAATATAAAGTGATGGTAGATTAATCGCTTTATTTGTAAATACGTTTCTCACTGTTATGGGCTGTTCACTCATTTTCGTATCTTTTACAACTCCTAAGCCTGTCTGATAGTCCAGTCAATGAGTGCTGAAATGAGAGGTGTAGAGTGCATCGAATATGCGAATATTTTTGATTTCAAAGCTTCGTTAGGTGTGGTTAGAAATTAAACATATTAAATGTCCCAGCCCCTGGGGGATGAGCTAACGGTGGGGGGAGAGAGGAGAAGTTCCCATTTTTTAGTTATTCGATTATATCTCGAAAACGGTGGCCTCTAGACAAATATGATACAAATTAAAATTAAAACTACATTAAATTTCCAACGAAATTTTATCTATACACATTTGTCATACTTTCAACGGTTATGGAGATATACGTTATTAATAATCGATAATTTTCGAAAAACAAATTTTTTCCTCACTTTTTGTCAAACATTTGCTTCTAGTGCTTCCCACGATCGTTTCTTAGAAAAAAAAATGTCAGAATCAAAGTTGTAGGGCATTAAATTTACTTTAATTTCATGTATACGTTTTTGGAACTTGAAGCAAATGTTTGACAAAGTGAGGTAACGTATAAATATATATATATATATATATATATATATATATATATATATATATATATATATATATATATATATATATATATTCCAAAATATCGATTTTTAATAACTTATATATCGAAAACCCTTAAAACACTTATTTAGGATTACCCTTTACACAAACAGGCAAATTAAAAAAAAATATCGCAGCTCTTCATCCAGAGATCATCAGTAGCATCTGCAAGAGTAATAGATATTCTGAAAAAAGGCAGAAGCGATTCCTGGGAAGCAAAAAAAGCGTTATTTGACTCCATGGTCTCCTCAACCTTACTATATGCTTCTGAAATATGGAGTCTCAAGTATTTCGAAGCGATCGAGATAGCGCAGCTGAAATTCATAAAATATCTTTTTGGTTGGCCCAGGAACACTCCAAACTATATAGTTCGCCTCGAGACAGGAAGAACCTCACTGAGTCTGAAGGTTATCCAAAAGTTGACAAGGCTATGGACGAAACTTTCACTCATGCCTGACGAGAGACTGCCAAAACTGTGCTTTAATAGACTGAAATCACAAGACAGTGATAACCCTGATATGGAGTATAATTGGGTGTCTCAAGTTAAGGCGATAGCTGAGCTTTGTTACTTTACAGAGGAGCTCTCTGCCCATCCTTCCAACGGCCTTGTCAGATACAAAGATGTCATCTTAGAAAAAGCACAGAACTTCTATATCTCAACGGACATTCAAAGAGTTCTCAGGTCAACCAACTTCTCATTGTACCGTTTACTGCAACTACATCATCTCAAATCCCGAAACGTACCTAACATACAAAGTACACATAAAAAAGTTGAGGTGTATCAGTCAATTAAGAGTTGCTAACAAAGAAAAAACTAAATTATATACTAAAAACAAAAATTTTGTATTCAAATCATAGGAAACTCGCATATCATGCAGTCAATATATCTCCAATAGCTTGTACCACATCCTTCTCTATTGCTCTATTCACTCATTCATATTATATCGAAACCCGTTCAAAGTTCCAGAAATATGTATATCAACAATTTTATAGGAAATTTAATTAGCTTTGATTTTGAGCTGTAGCATACTTTTTATCCTATTTAGTCCACCGTTTTCGAGTTATAATCGAATAACCCAAAAATGGGATCCCCCCCACCGTTAACTCACGTTCCAGTGGCGTGGACTTTTAGTATGTTTACCTTCTAACGAAGCTATGAAGTCAATAATTTTCACATATTTCATGCACTGTGATCGGAAGTCATGTTGTAATAAGCCATACTTATAAAACCATGCATGCAACTATTGGGTTATCTAGAAATTAATGTGTTTATTTATTAATCCTATTCCAAATAAATAAAAAGTGTGTTTACCTCTGTAGTATGTCACTACTTGAATATAGCCGAGTTTATATAAAAAAATCAAATTGTGATTGATTTTAGTTAAAACTCAATTGGATAGGGAACAGAAAAAGAAAAAAAAAATCGGGTTATGGCAGTGTTTTCAACGGTAGTTTAAAAAAAATCGGAAGGAAGACTTCAGCCTTGAGACTACGGAGGTCACGGAAGGGCTTCCAAGATGAAGAAGTTCTGAGAGCTTTCATGATTTAAGTCATTTATTTATTCACACCTGTTCATTGCAATACAAACAATCGGTGGATCTGTTGTGTGAAAGTATTCAGGGCGTGGAAGTGATGAGGGGAAGCAGAACCCAGCTGCATCTCCTGTCTTGATTATTATTTTTTTATTTTAATCTAGGAGATCCCTCAATAATCCTTTTAATCGTGAGACTAAATTTTTTTAATCGATGATGCAAGTTGATAACTGATCTACTCCAAGAAAATTCTTCCATCTGTAATTAACGATATTTCCAGGATAAACCTGTATGTTCTTCACAAAGAAAACAATATTCTGGATCTAACTTATTTCTTAATGTGCATTTCATTCTCATATAGCAAAATATTAAATAATGTAACAAAATATGTGTTACAGTCAATCAGCGTATCAGTCACTTTAGAATGATAAGCAAGTTGAGTATAACAATAAAATATAAAATGTGTTAGCTACAGATGAGAAAGAACAAGCATGGAAATCGGTAATGGCATAGCACTGTGGGAACGAAGTCACCATTGCCCACCCACAACAAAAGCACTCTCCGCCTTTAGTTTCGGTATGTCGAATACAACGAATTTTAATTGCAGTTAAATAAATATATATTATTAAAATAATTTTTAATTCTAGTCGTTATAGCATGATTAGTGAAACAAAGTTATGACTGAGAGTGATTCAAAATTGTATATAAAATTATTGTTCCTATTACCATCGTACAAAATGTATTTATTGACATTTATTGCTATAGTAAAAAATAAAAAAATAAGAGAAATATTTATTCTAATGATCTAATGACTTGGTAAAAACCTAGCATTGGCATCACTACAATAACAGCCGATGCCATCTTCTCTTCAGAAGCCTTGGAGGATTATTGGGAAATGAATGTAAGTAAGACGAGAAACTAGTGTTTAAGTTGGGTGTGGTGGTCGTCAGTAATATGACCAAATTGGAAATCCAAACCATATTGGAGATATTGGACATTAATATCCTTACAATAATTTTTGTTGTTGAGATGATTATAAGTCTCATAAGTCCCTGATGGTAAAAGGCCACGAGGACGACCAAGAATGTCCTACATAGAATATATTGAAAGGATTTGCCGGAATAGGGGTGTAGATCTACATCAGATCAGAACCCTAGCGAGAAACAGAGAGGGATGGCTGAACGCTCCCCGACGCTGAGAGACACTGAAGAGGAATAGCGAAAGAAGAGATAAATATAATCTTTTTGCTGAGAGGTCTTTAGTTTTCTTGTGTAAGATTTTTTCACCCCCAAAACGTGTAATTTTTTTTTAACAATTAAAATATTATAATTTTGACACGCTAGCTAGGTTAGTTTTGCTTGGATCAAACATTTGACAGTTTAAATTTTTTAATTTAACGGAAAACAGTTTTTGTTATATAACATTTTTCACTAGGACCTACCGTTTAGGAGTTGTAGTGGTTTGAGTGAAAAAATTCACGTTTTTGTACAATTTTTTAAGTGTTGGGTTTTTTTTTTTTTGACACGCTCTAGCCCTGTTGGATTTGATCTGATCGGAACATCCTGTATTCAAGCACGCAAACATATGCATATACAGACGACATCTGTAGCCCACAATATCTCTATCCTTAAGGCACTATCTACAACTCTTGTTAAAGAAAGTCAGAAACTAGGACAGCAAGTGAATGAAAATAAACCTTAATATATTATGAACCTTGGCTAAATCAGTAATGACGCATTGACCGTTGGAGGCTATGTATTCGAGCATGTCCAAGGAGTTGACATACCTGGGTTCTGAACTAAATCACGATAATAAAACTATGAATGAAGTAAATAGATATGTGATGACAGTCAATTGGGCTTACTTTGCCTTTATTCGTTTTTTAAATTCCTCCTTAAACAAGAATTTATAAAGCGCTGGCTAGACAAATATTGATACACGGAGCTGAAGCATGGACCTTTACTACTATTTGTCTAATAAGATGAAGATAATCAGAAGAAAAATATTAAGACGAATCTATGGCGCTATCTTTGATAGTGACAACAATCAATGGATCGTACAAATAATGAATAATACGCGATATATGAAGATATCATGTGCTACAATTTGTCTAGCCTAGACGAATAGAATGGCTGGGTCACATAATAAGGATGCCTTGCAGACTACTGAATGGAATAGTTACAAGTAGAGCTGGTTGGCCATACAGACGATGGCAGGACGTGGAGGAGGACATGAAAGTGCTATGAGCGACTGGATGGAGGGAGAAAGCAAGGAATAGGGATCTGTGAAGTCGGATTCTGAGGGAAGCCTAGGCCCTAGCCCTTCACCCCAGGCTGTAGCGCTGCACAGGAAGGAAGGGATAAAATAATAAATAAAATGAAATAATAAAGTAAATTAAAAGAAAAATGAAATGATACGTTAAATTATATAATCATATTCTTCAAATTAATATTGTGGCACTGCAAATGAAATTTTTACAATAACTCGAGGTCTTATAGAGCTTACGAGGTACACCATATTTTCCATAACTCTATTGGGCTGAGGAAACTACTTGAAAATGTATCTCACTGATGGGAGCAAGTTTAGAGAGCTGACGCTAAAGGGATCCTCTTCTTGTAAAAGGTAATATTGTATTTTAAAAAAAAATACTATATTGATATTTAAAATCGTATACAATATAGATGTAAATATCTTCTTGTAGTAAGTTACAAGTTTAGATAGAGTTCCTGGTAAGGGTTGAAATATTGGAATACGATGAGTAGTTTCTTATATTTTGAATCATTTGTGAGAAGTTCGTAATTATCTGTTCTCGACTCATTTAGCTGGTAAAATTAAAGCTTTGTAGTAATTCACTAATTTCAAAATTAACTTATGACAATAATTAGTCTCATTTTGACTTTCAGTGTTGAGCTTTAGGCCTCCACTAAACCTTTCACTTATTCTCGTACCTAATCCTTACAGTTCAAAATCCTTCCTAACATTATCAATGATCCTGATTATGCCACAAATAAACTTATCCAAAATGATCCCAATTTCCCATATCTTTCTTAATTGGTCCTAACGTGATAGCTATCCTTTCATGACAGGGTCGATTCCCACTCGAATTTATTAGTCTTCCAGCTTTTTACTCGATTCCCGTCAAGCAACCGAGGTGTCTGAAAAGATAACCAAGAAACCCTTTAAGTTGTAACTTTTATTGAAGTACTAATGTTGGGTATTTCTTTACAGGTTATCTTTATAAATTTAAACACTATATATATATATATATAGTTATGGGGTGACACCAGGATACAAGTCAAATGCAACCTCAGTAGTGAGTCATTCCCTCCTAGATCCTTTTACGAGTATAAGCCATCCTATTCCGAGGGACCCGACTAGAAGCTATATTAGAAGTAAGTTGTTAGGTTTTCAATAGTTTAATGCATGTACATTGTTTGTTCTTTCAATAACTCTCTTTTTAAAAAGACCCTTGTTGCTTTGAAGAATCTATCTATATACCTGTCTTTTGTGAAGAAGTGGACAAATCAACATTGTGCACCAGTGCATATTTTAAGGAATTTTGACTGGGCGACATACGGTACGGCAAAAGTACCATTGGGGTAGGGCGGGGGGTCCCGGAAAAATTTTCAAAGTTAAGTGTCAAATGACGCATTTTTAGGTCGTTTTAACTCCTAATTAACATGCTCCGTGGGGTTTTGAATACCGGGAACCTCCCTACTTCAATTAATGATCCCAGGCCCTTTGACAATTAATTTGGTCCAGTCTATGACGTATGAACCCATTTTTAAATTGACACCAGGGGCCTATTTCATAAAGATAGAAGTACAACTCTACAGCTACAATTCCAAAAAAAACCTTGATATTTAGTAGCTACTGTAGCTGTAGAGTTGAACCTTTTATATGTTTTTTATTATTTTGAAAAACTGTATTTAAATTGAAATTTTTGCTCCCGTAAAAATTTGCCGGCACCGGCTACGTTCACTGGGCGACACAAGTGTCGCCCAGTTTATATGTTATTTTATGCTATGTTGTGCCTTATTCATTAGGGCATTTTTGAAAGTTTTCCTGAATCCTATTATTAATCTAAAATTACCACAACCTTTTCATAACACAGATATTAAAAATCTTGATTTGAAGGTAAATAGTAAGCTCATTCTCAAGGTGATTTGACTTATTCACTTCTTCACGACCCTCACCGATATATTGTATACAGTTGTAAGTATCAAAAATTAATTTTAAAAAAATATAAAATCAGTTAATAGGTTTACTTAAGTCTTGAATTTAAAAAAATATTTTAAATCGATTGTGAAATTGAATGGCTCCTTACCTTGTTGGAAGAGAGATCTCCAGATTGCAATAAGTAGTAATCTAAATTTGTGTACTAATAATCATTTAGACACTATAAATTAGTGACCAATCAGGATGGGCCTTACAAATTATCAGGGTGGTAAAGGGGCCACCAGAGACGCCAGTTTTCACCCAATAAAATTAACGATGTAGTCCAAATTGCTCTCTAATAACTTTTTCCGTCGTTTAGTCGAGTCAGTGAAAGCTGTAGTCGTTAACGGGCATTTCTTTTGATAGTTAATAGCAACTGAAGTAGGTTTCCTACTGGTCCAAGTTTCCGATTGATTGCTGTTTGTATTCGTTTTTCGGAGCAAGTAATCTGCCTTATCTGATCCGAGATATTGAAATAATGTTTAGGAAGTTTAAAAAAAAATTGACTTCAACAGAGGGAGATCAAGCATAATTTGTCAGGAAAAATCCAATAGGCTTATTAAATAAATATGTTGATTATATTGTGCCTCTATTATTAGGTAAACTATAATGCATTTTTTACATGAGTATGTCTTTTGGCTGGGGGTTTATAAATTTTTGATGTAATGTTTTCTTCTCACTCAAAAATGTAACATTTTGACACGCTCTAGATCTGTGCTCGGGTCGAAAATTTTCCGACAGTTTCCTTATTAGAAATTTAATGGAGATTATTTATTGTTATTTAACATTTGTCTTCAGGAGCTACTACTAGAAGCTATATTAGTTTTAATAAAAAAGTCATGTTGTAACTCCTACTGCCTCTCTCGTTTATTTCGTATTACAATTAACTGTTAATTTAATTTAATTATTGACTGAAGTAATTTGATCCTTTATAATTCTAAAAAGTAAATTGGAAAAAGCAGTACTCTATAGATAGACATAACCATGATCTATCGTTTTTCTCAGTCGGGAAGAAATCGAGTTTTTTTGAGTTGTGTCTTTTCTATTCTGGATAAATGGTATGTATTTCAAAAACGTAAAGTATTCTAAGAAAAAGGAAGAGTGAAAATGAGGAGTTATCTTTAAAAACTGAATATGTCCACATTCGGTCGATTTTTTTTTTCTCATAAAGCCTTGCGAGGTACACACACTAATATAAAAGATTTAAATAATATAATTGATTTTCAATAATTTTTTTTTTTTTTTAGTTTTTCTACTAGACTATCTTTGGGTGAAAGGTTTTGTTCCATTCCTTCGTACTATGGATCTATTGTATATTATTAATAATATTATTATTTGTACAAGACTCTGTCTTTAACAAATAAAGAGCATTCATTCATTCCATTCCCATCAGCATATAACCTAATATTTGCAATCAAAAGTAAGGAGAACATCCCTGAAGAACAAATGAATTTCCTTACATTCCAGTATTTAAACAACAAGTATACAATATATTAATGGACTCAGATATGTACCGATGGATCAGCTGCAAGTGCAGCTACAAACAAAGGTTATTCATGGACAATTTCCTGTAAGAAACATTATTTAGATGGCTGTTTAGCTTTCCTTAAATTATCGAGCTGGGCAGGAAGCCATCTATAAAGCATCTAAGGACACTTGGTGGACACGGCAACTCGAATGTTGTGTCCTCTATGACGTCAGTGTATGTATATTTTATGTCGAAATGGGGTAAAGACAGCTGGCTAAGGAGGGATCTTCAAGCTCGCAGTTGGCCTGTCTTTTCAGCCTTGAGAATGTAAACTAGGAATGAACCCGCGGGGATCCGCATTATGGCCCAAATATGCCATTTACTAATTACGAATACTATCTCCTGTTTTTAAAAAGGTCTCAATAGACTCAGAACCCTCCTGTCCAGGACGTTTAGATAGAATCCTCCAGTCCTCTCTGCTAGTGCGGGGAAGGTGAGTTCCTACTATCCTCACCGAACGCCCACTTCTTGAATAATCACATGCCTAGGATTTATAATTCAAATCAGCTATCATTAGGACCTTTTTAGAAGTTCTCACATTTTAAGTTTTGTGTACTGTTTTTAAGATTGTGGATCTTGCCCTCTCTGACTAGGATAGAAAGAATGATCTACGGGAGCCTGGAGGAATATAGGAGGACCAGTTAATTCCTTATTTTGCATCCATACTTAACTATCTGAGGGAAGAATAAAGAAGAAGACAATATCTACTTAAGTAACAAATCGATCCAGTGCTGTAGATTATGCTCCTTTGTGGTAACACAATATTAAAGCCGTGTTCTCAGTGTTATCACCAGGAGCGATTTTTTCATATATGTTTGTTTTGTTTTTTATTTATGGCGATGAGAAAAAAATCTTACATCAGACAAATTGGGCATCCATATCCCTATAAGATTCTAAGCCAATAAAAACGACCTTCCTACTTTACAACTCCACCCCGAGGAACTGTTGTCAGACATTATTTCCTCGAGTTGAGGTATTGGCGATGTGCCTACTTCGTTTGTAAACTGATCATGTTCATATATGTAAATTATCTCAGTTACACAACGTTAACTAATTTAGTTTCATCAATATATACAGTACATAAAATATGTATTCTCGTTTTATTTTTATTAATTTACATGTATATTTCTGAAGCACTCAGATATACTATAAAAACCCATAATATTACAAATTAGAATGGATAAAGACACGAAGAACACTCGTGAGTATGCTGTTTGCATATTCAAGTATATTCCAGGTTTGAAATGGATCGGCATTGAGACTGCAGAGAGCACCATAAATAAGAATGAAGAAATGCACTTGAAATAATATGGTATATGTTAAAAATAACTCATGAACGGTTTAGCCATTTCCACCTCAACTAGAACTTAGGAATTCATTTCCTTTACTTGCAATTAATTACCGTATAACTTTATACAGCGGAGCGCTGGCCAGTACTGCTTTGATTTATGTAAAATATGCAAGGTTCTCAAACAAATATTACATGGACTAGCTTAGACGGATCCTGTGGGTGTAACAATGGGTTTGGTACTGATAGTAACCATTACAGCTATTCTGTTAATGGAGTACTAATTATGTAGGGTCAACTAGACAATAATTTCACTTTAGTATTATTTCAATGCAAATCGTCTCCTGCAAATCATTTGTTTCATTATGATTTTAATATTATCGCTATTGCTTTTACATGTCGACATGATATGCGATTGCCCTTTTTAACCTTTTAGATATAATTTAGCAGTTCCGTATAATTTTAGTCACTTATTCACTGCCATATTTAGCAGTATCTGATGGTTAAATTTAAATAATATCATTCTTGAACGAATTATAGAGTTTTTCTCCCGATTCTACTTGTAAAGAAAATTTTATCTTTTGAAACTCTAGATCAAATGATTCTATGTCGTGTTCTAATACGCTCTTTCTTAAAAAAATAATAAACTGCTAATAGTGTAAACGATCCAGAAGAAAAATGGTTAAAAAATTGTCAATTTAAAAACAGACATATCATATGATGACTAAATGGCTGGCATATGACTGTATTTCGTCTGCTTGGGGATAAAAATCATAAGTAACAAAATAAAATTCTCGTCAGGAGAGCAAACAAAACAAAACAAAAAAAAAAAAACGAAAATATGCTCATTAAAAATTTCTCAGACTTTTTTCAAATCATAGAGAATTTTCGTCGTAACTTTCTTATATCCTCTAATGTGCATATATAGCAGTTATATTCACTTAGTGACTTTTTATACTTATTGGAAATGATGACACCAACACCCAATGACGTTTTGTCGAATCTGGAAAAATCGCATTTGGTGACTTTCACCTCCAATCAGACAATTTGTTAGACACATCTGATAGTCACCACTTTAAGATCACATAAAGTTAATATAAAAGAATATGGAGATTGAAATATAAAAATCATTTTCAGGGTTTGATTCATCAATTCTCAGTAGGTGATGTTACCCGAAGCTTTGCGAAAATTTTTATTTTAACTTCATTGTGAAAAAATATTATTTTTTATAATATTATAATATATAATATAAAATTTTATATATTTTTTAATTCTTCAAAAAATTAAATAAAGTTTTTAAATGTATACTAAGAACTTTTAAACCAACTAGTAATGAGTAAAAAAAAATTAAAATTGAATTACCTGGGCTCTAAAAGTGGATTTTGAAAAATCAAAATCGATTGTATGGGTATATAAGCGTCTTTTTTAATGTGGCCAATAGTATATTTTTTATGGAGCAATTTATTTAATTTTATTATTTATTTATTTTTATTTTTATTGAAAGTCATTTTTATTTGACATGTAACATTTTGGAACATTTTTTTTTTTAATTCAATTTTTTTCTATAAAATATAGATTTTGTTTTGGATCGAATTGTTATATTTTAGACGCAGGGAGAGGTTTGACAGCTAATTGATTTGATGAAAAAATTTTCTCCTGTAATAGCCAGAAACCTTAACATTTAAATTTATCTAGTCATCCATTTTGTTCAAATGGTTTTGTTCAGTGTTTTCATTGTTGAACACTTTAGCTTCTTTTATTTAAATGTTCTATGGAAATTAGTGTTTACCACCATGACTTTGAATGAACCTTTCAAATAAGCATTCGCCGGCAATGGAGGTCCGGATTACTGAAGGTGTCGGACTATCAAAAGGCCGGATTATCGAGATTGTACTGTATTAAAATAAGTAACAGAGTCTGATGCTTTATCTTAGGGATTAATTATCTTATATTTCCAATTATTGTTTATTTCTCAACAATAAAGGAGAAATTGAAAATATGGAAAAAAAGGGAAGAAAAATATTAAGGACAATATTGGAACCAAGAATAACTGAAGAAGGTTTTAAACTAAAAAGAAATGCAGAAATATTGAAAAAGTGATGCAATGAGAAAAAGTAGATTGACATTCTATGGGCATTTAATGAGAATGGATGAGAATGGACTGGCAAAGAAAATTTTCCAACATTTTACATGGATACGGATAGTAATAAAATATATAATGGTGGAAAATATACAATGGGATTCAATGTGGGACAGAGACAAATTTTGGACAGCAGTAAAAAAGATAAAATTTCCAGAAAACACAAATTAATAGGCATTGGTCAGATGAAAGAAGAAAACGTCAGACAGAGGTGATGAAGACATATTGGAAGGAACGGAAGAGTAAGGTATAAATTGTTGAAAGTGGTCCACAGAAGGTCGAACTCGAACAAAGAAGAATTTAGAATTATTATTTGAGCTTTGGGGCTCTACTAAACCATCCAATTCATCCCGTATCCAATCCTTACAATCCAAAATCCTTCGAAAAATCCTCAATGCTTCTTACTTTGTTACCAATAAATTTATCCATAAAGATCTTAATGTTCCATATGTTGCTGATTTAGCCCAAACCATAGATACCAGTCCTTTCATAACCACTCAAATCTCCTAGTTTCTCAACTTGCTTCCCACTCAATTCCCGATAATCCTCCAAGGCGTCTGAAAAGAAGATGGCCCAGAAATCTTCTTGTGTATATTCTTTTATTTTTTACTGAAGTGCTACTGATGAGTAGTTTTTCTCAAGTTTTGGCATGTTATTGTAAACTTTTTTTTTTTAACACATTTACTTGATGTATACTTGTACAGTTGTAAATTTCAATAAATTGATTTAGCTTAAAAAAACAAAACAATTATTATTGTTATTGTTGACATTGGTGCACTTTCACAATATTCTGGAATTAATACTAATTACTGTGCCTAATTATCATTATCGCAGAAATAAGACACTAGCATAAATTATAGTTTGACTGTGATAATGTTTTGATATCTTGTAATGATAATTTTTGATTTTCTATTTTTGATTTTTCTTTAAGTTTCTGTTTGGTTTTTTCTCTTCTGCAATTTTTTTTACAATATCAACCTCTATTTTGTATACTTATTTTTTCACTCTCTTTTTATTAATAGTTTTTTTCTTTTTCTAGTCTTTCTCTGTATTTTTTTTTCATACATATTTGTATTCAATTTTATCTATGTTGTTTTATTTTTAGCAGCCTCTCGGCCAGTTATGATCTTACTTTGTGTTATACAAAGTTATTCTTAAGGAATTTGTCCCAGAACAAAGTTTTCTTTTTATTCTATTCTATTCTAATAGCCAGATTGCTTTATGTCGTTCAGAGTTTTTTTAAGACGCAACATATAAATATCTTTCGGTTTTCTGACTCAAATACACATCTATATCTAGATAGTGAACAACCACACATTCTGGTTTAAAAGTAAAAGGTATCCTATTAGGTACTTTATTCTTGAACTATTGGAGCACCGCCTTCAGGAAGTAGAGACGGATCTGGAGTATCAGCTACTGCTTTAGGAAGCCTGATAAATTACTGGCGGCATTTGAGCAGATTGATTGAGCTCTAATCATCTGTTTAGAAATCTCTCGATAATGGTAGCTTGCATCGACTTTCTCTGATGGATTTGGATCGGCGGGATTTTCGGAGCCCTGGTCTATTATGTCCGATCAGAATGAAAAAAAAAAAAAAAGAAGGATCAAATTATGGGCTTACAATCGCAAAACAAAACAAATAAGATAATCGAAATTGCTTTCCCTGATTAGAGATAAATATGTATTAGTGGGGCATTGCCCCCTCGCAACTAGTTCCCCTTGCCCTAGTTAAGAGCATTATAGTCAATGAATCAATAACATTTGGAATCTCGTGAATACTATCAATCACTTTGGGCCGGACATTTTTAACACAATAATTATATCATAAATTAATCTATTCTATTATATAAAAGGATAAGCCATTTTTCGTTTGTGATAACTAAACACGAAGACTACGGTACCAATATTTACCAAATTTTAACCACATCATCTTCATCGTTCCAGGAAGGTTTTGCAATAATAAACTAACTGATTTTCAATTAATTCGTTATTAAAAAAGCGATGTTATGTGGATAACAGTAAAGTTAGAAGATCCTACTTGAGAGGTTACAAGGGTAAATTGTTATATACGGCTTGAAATTTTGTTTGTTTGTTTATTTCGTTTAATGTCACTTTATGCTGCTATGGCTAATCGGACGATGCTACGGTGGGAGTCCTAAATTTTGCCTATCCAGGTATAATTAGGATAGGGATCTTTAACGAGTACCTGAACCTGACATCGCATAGGCTCGTGACCCCCATTATACGTCCCTTCCGAAGGACGGCATAGCTAAGGATTTTTTACTCCCTTTAAAAAATCCTAAGGTCATCTGCCGGGCTGCGAACCCGCGATCTTGGGTTTAGTAGGTTGCTATGCTAACCACTACACCACAGGTGACCCTGGCTTGAAATTTTTATTAAAACTTATACATATTCAATTAAATTATTAAAAACCATTTAAATATGTAGTGCGCCATTTGTAATTACAAATTTTACAATAATACAAATTTAAATGTACAATATTGTGAATTTGATGAATTTATCGACTCACTAACCGTCGTGAAAATAATGAGTGAACTTCATTTAAAATTATAACAAGGTTAAACAATCAAGTATATATCCCACGATCAATCTTTTTTTTTTCTCCCTTGTTCTTTTCTTTGCTTACAATATGCTTTCATCTCTGTTTACCATGTTTCCTCTTTCTGTCCTCAGACCATTTTGCACCAGTCCTTTTCACTTCCCTGCCCTCGAATCCCTCCATTTTCAATTCTTTTTGCCGAATGTATTCTCTATTATTTATTTCTTCTATTTTTATATTGTTTTTTACTGAATCCCTTTTTACTTCATTGACCCAGGAAAATCTTACTTGCCAATCTACTACCAGGCATTCGATATAAGTGACCAAAAAACATCAATCTTCTGTTTCTGATATAATTTCTGAGTTTTGATATATTTCAGCATTACTTCGTAATTTCCAACTTTCTACTGTGTTTTGTGGGCCTAATATTTTCCTCATGATTCGCCTTTCTTGTATTTATAATTTGTCCAAATTATAGTTTAATGCCAGACATTCACTTCCATATAGGCATTCCGGCTTCACTACTATGTAGGATAGGCATTTTTTATTGTAAAGCTCTTTGGTAATATCATATGCTCTCTCCATTTTATGCAATCTTTCCTCAATTGCAGATTTTTCCAAACCAATTTCTTGGATTATTTCTCCTAATATTTTGAATGTTTTTACCCTCTCTATTTGGCCAATATCTGTTTTCAGATATTTTGGTGCATCTTGAATGTTTATTAAAAATTCTGTTTTTTCTGCAGAAATTCTTAGGCCAGTTTTGCTGGCTATTTCTTCCAAGACATTTACTTGGGTTACAGCAGATGTAACATCAATCTTCATTATTATTATTATTTTTAAACATTTATTTAAACCAGTAATAAATATTTTATATTAATAAATATTAAACTATTTGGTCTTGGAGATCGTTAGGAGAATTAGAAGTGTGGCCAGTTATCAACCTGAAGAACTCCCACGCTGGCTGGAAGGCTACTGGCTGGAAGAAAAAGAAAACATTTCTGTCAGTTAATGCTTTTTTTTTTTCTTTTTTTTTAAAGATAAGAATAGTATTTTACATAGTGTACATGTAATGTTAAATTATGATTTATTAGAACTCTCCCATATACAGCCCTAATTTTGATCCTGAACTGCAAGTAGATAACTACAGATGTTATCTGAATCGAATCTCATCTCACAGTGACTAATTAAACATTTCAACTAACTGGAGTTTCACTTCACAGTGCCAAACTAGCAAAAACTTCTCCACTTTTACTGTCTTCTTAATCTCTTTTGTTTAATTACTACTTAATTTTAATCAAATATATAATCTTCCAAAATACATTTTGATTTTTATATAACTATTAATATTATATAATAGATTGATTTAATTATAAGTTTACATAATTACGTATAGAATGCACATTTTCACAATTATATGAAAGATGTGAACAGGAGTAGTCATTTCATAAGTTTATCAAAAACATTGAAATATTTTTACTATCCCTCTGACTTTTTAAATAATATTTGAAATTTAAAAAAATATAATTTATTGAAATCTACAACTGTACACAATATATACATAAAGTAAATGTGTTGATAACTATTATAATAACATGTCAAACCTTGAAAAGAACTACTCATCAATAGCGCTTTAATAAAAATTCTACACTAGAAGGTCTCTGGGCCATCTTCTTTTCAGACGCCTCGAAGAATTATCGGGAATGGTATGGGAAGCAAGTTGAGAAATGAGAGGATTTGAGTGGTTATGGAGCTTACTATGAAAGGATTGGTACCTGGATATTGAAAAATAAAATTATTAATTTTAAATTTTCATTTATTCAACAAAACAAGCTTCTGACTCTATTTAAAAAAAAAAAATTGATAAAATAATAAAATGTTAAGTGTGAGAATTATCTTAATTAAAAATTTTTTTTTTTTTATTATTTCTTTATTTTTTAAATTCTGGAACCTTCGGTTAGCCCATATCATTACAATATCTTAATTGATTATACTTAATATTTTTAACGGCAATAAAGGATTTAACCAAGCTTCAAAACAATACAATTAAAATAAAAAAAGACTCCTGCAGGCACCTGGGAAATTAAGCTATCGTCGACATATATAATATGCTATGATGATACCGCACTTTTAACAACGACACCCGGAGTTGACTCTAAAGGTCGCCGTGCCTATGATTAATGCCCCAGTGAACACTTCCACACGTTACAAGAAACACCTCTATCTAATGGCTGTCGATTAATTCCATCGGTAAAGTAAAGGCAGCCTGCCCTTGTATCGGAATGTGTAAGTGGGAGTATTGCGTAATCGGATTATTTATTTTATCCCTTTTCATTAATTTTTTTTAGAGTTGGAAGTGTCAATGGTGTTAAATGGGTCTATTAATATCCGAAAAGGGGAAACGTGCCTAACGATAATAGTGGCTTGATTAAATAGTATCGGTGTTTGGGCGCCATTTATTGACAGGACCATTGATCACTTAGAATATGCCCCACAACGTTCATCGGTTCTTTGGGTTTATGATATTTTACTGTAAAAACTGACGTTGGTAGGGCTTGAATAATTTCTACTTTTATATAATTTTTTAATTAAGTAAGTAATTACAGATAATAATAATGGTTTTAGGACTAATATAATAAAAAAAATTACAGGAATAACAAATATATTGTATTAATACATAAATAAAAAGAATGACGAATAGTTGTAATAAAATAAAAGTATGTATTTCAATGTAAAATTTTTTTTTCTGGAAAAAACATTCCATATGAAATGTTCTGCCAATAATTACTATTAATAATTGATATAATCTTGGCCTTCCCACTAGAATAGACTGGTAACCCGTAGGATAATCCGTCATTCCTACACTAGTTGCAGTACATTATATATATATATATATATATATATATATATATATATATATATATATATATATATATATATATACCAGGTATGCAAGTTTAAAATGTCGTTTATTTCTTAAAATATATACACAGTAATTTAAAAAAAAGTATAATATATTTTTATTCAAAGTACTGACCCTCGCTTTCTACACATTTTGTCCATCTCTCGGGCAATATATGGATACCATTCCAAAAGAATGCTTCATCTTTATTTGAAATCCATTCATCGAGCCATTTTCGTACGTTTTCGAAATTGTTGAAGTGTTGCTCCGCCAATGAGTGTCCCATCGATGAGAAGAGGTGATAATCAGAAGGCGCCAGGTCAGGTGAATACGGCGGGTGGGGTAGGAGTTCCCAACCAAGCGAAGAAATCGTTTCCTTAGTCAATCTGGCTGAATGTGCAGGAGCGTTATCATGCTGAAGAATGACTTTGGCGTGCCTGTGAGCCCACTCTGGGCGTTTTTCGATCAATGCGTGACTCAAATTGATCATTTGTTGTCGGTAGCGCTCGGTATTGACTGTTTCGCCGGGTTTGAGAAGCTCGTAGTAGACTACTCCCTTCTGATCCCACCACACACACAGCATTGTCTTCTTCCCAAAACGATCCGGTCTTGCACTCGATGTGGATGGTTGTCCTGGCGTTACCCATGATTTTTTTCGTTTGGGATTCTGAAAATAAATCCATTTTTCATCGCCAGTTACAACTCGATGCAAAAAACCCTTTCTTTCGTGGCGTAAAAGTTTCGCACACAGTTTTTCGTTTTTCCATCTGTCGTTCGTCCAATTCATGTGGAACCCATTTTCCAACCTTTTGAATCTTTCCCATAGCTCTCAGGCGATCGGAAATGGCTTGCCTAGTGACATTCAACTGTTCTGCCATCATTTGTTAGGTTTGGGTATTGTCTTCGTCTAATAAAGATTGCAATTCGAAGTCCTCAAACTTTTTTGGTCGATTTTATCGTTTTTGATCAGTAACATCAAAATTACCACGTTTGAAACTTTGAAACCAACCTTCACATGTCCTGACGGTTGGAGCAACATCGCCATAAGCCTCAACAAGAATTCGATGACATTCAGATGCCTTTTTCTTTTGATTAAATAAGAAAATCATGACATGCCGCAAATGCTCTTTATTTGGCTTAAAATTAGACATTTTTAACACCAAAGAAAGGTTTGATACGTCCACGTAAACGACTTAAAAAACAACTGACTTTTGTAAACAAATGACTAACAAACAAAATAGCGTTTAGAGATAAGCAAATCCTTCAATAGGCTAAGAGCGCATTCTATTGGAATTAAAACGACATTTTAAACTTGCATACCTGGTATATATATATATATATATATATATATATATATATATATATATATATATATATATATATATATATATGTTTGAACAGGGTTTTTAAAGAAAAAAAATCACGTAGTAAATAAGAAAAATATTTTATTTCTGGCTTTATAGTATTAGTACATTTTCTTTCTTTAAAAAATATAATTTATTAAATTACTTAATGTTTTTTGTGTTATCTAATTTTATAAATAAGTATTTTGCGAATGGTTTTGCAACGCTACGTTTTCAGTGATTAGTTAATACCAACAGCATATGAACTGGTTCAGTGAAAATATTGTGAAATAATATGTAATTAATTAACTAAGAACGATTACTTACTAATTGTTAGATTTAATGATAATTTAATATCTACAAATGATTTTTTTCCTCTCTTACTGTAAATCATGGAAGTTGCATTTGAATTCACGGTCATGCACTGTTTTCCTAAGAAGATATGAAATAATTTACTTTTTAGTATCTTATAAACGTTTTTGAACAGTGTTAAGATTAGTATTTGTTAATTATTAATTAAGCTATATGTATTATAACTGAAATTGAAAGTTAAGACGAAAAACATTTAAAATAGTTTATATAAATTAATTAAACATACTTAAAAAAAAAACAACAAGTAATGAGCTATGAAATAAAGTGCATCAATAACAAAACAATGGAAATATCAAAATATCTAGTTAAAACGATGATAATAAAAAAAAAAAAAATACATAGAAATAAAATAAATGGTAATAAACATGACATAAAACGATAGCCAACTAATAAGCTATAAAATAAAAGGTATCAATAAAAAACAAATTAAAAAAAAACTTAAAAATGACTTTCTTTTGGGGTAGGGAATAGTCGTCTCTTTACAGCGATTTTCAAAAAATATTAATATGTTTTGGTTCATTTCGAAAACATATATATAATTAGTTATTGAATATTATTAATTATTATAATTCAACCTTAAAGCTAAATTTTTATTAGATATTAATTTTGTATTACAGCAACTAACAGCTCAAAAAAAAAAAAAAGAAGAAAAAATTTGCTGATTTGATCTCCTTTCTTAGAGTTCCTGTGCCACAAAAGGGTTTATTCCTAGGTTCACATTCAGAACACATAATGGTGAAATAAATTCCTACATTAGTGGGCTGCTTTGAAATTTAGCGGGGCGATAATTCGTTCGTGGGGCAGGGCGAGAATTATAAGACTGCCCTGGAAAAAATTGCCACAATCGCTAAAAGGTTCAGGGCGTTTAAATTTATCGACTCCCCACGACAGTACGTAGATCATTTTCAGACCTTTATGCAATACGGGTAGGGATTGGAAAGCTCGCCCCACATTTACTTATTTGGTTTATTTGTCATTTTAGCACCTTATTTCCATAATGGCTGATTTCTAATACACCTAAATTAATAAAGGAAGTTTATTATTAATGGTCATAGAATCAACAAACAAGGTATCGATGCTGAGAAATTTATCATTGTACATTCTGTGTTTGTTTTTCAGGCATCATCAGAAATCAATTTATTATCATTTTTTTTTAATATACAGTTGTTTTTTAAAAATTATTCTATGAATAATTATTACTTTCTGACTCACTCAAAGGCAGTGAATAATATGAATGACGAATATACGTTATTAAACACAAATAAGGATTGGTTGCCTATGTCATGGCATGGAAAGTAACAAAATGCAAGATGAGAAATAGTCCAGCTATTGATTGCTGAAATGAGGGTTGTAGAGTGCATGGAATATGCGATAATTTTTGACTTCATAAGTAAACATACTAAAAGTCCCCGCCTCTGGGGGGTGAGCTAACCGCGGGGGGGGGGGTGAGAAGTTCGATTTTTTTGGTATTTTGATTATATCTCGAAAACGGTTGGCTCTAAAAACATATGTGTCGAATAAACATAAAAGCTAATTAAATTTCCTATAAAATTAATTCTATATAAATTTGTCGTAATTCTAACTGTTTATGAGATATTCGTTATTGAAAATCGGTGATTTTTAGGAAAACACAAATGGTACCTCACTTTTTTTGTCAAACTTTGGCTTGTAGTACCTTCCACAATCGTTTCTCGGAAATAATTTCAAAATCAAATTGTAGAGCATTATATTTGCTTTAATTTCATATATACGTTTCTGTTCTTTGAAGCAAATGTTCAACAAAAAGTAAGGTAAAAATTTTTTTATTTCTAAAATTGTCTATTATTAATAACGTATATCTCGAAAACCGTTGGTATTTCGACGATTATGTACATAATTAATTTAGTGGGAAATTTAATTTTGATTTGTAGCATATTTTTCTAGAGTCTACCTTTTTCGTAATATAATCGAAAAACACAAAATAGGGACCTGCCTCAAAAGTGAGGTAACATTTGTTTCTTCCTAAAAATCACTGATTTTCAATAACGAATATCTGGTGAACCGTTAGAATTATGACAAATTTACATAGAATCAATTTTATAAGAAATCTAGTTCCTATAGTCAACCGTTTTCGAGATATAATCGAAATACTAAAAAAATCGAACTTCTTCCCTCCCCCCCTACGGTTAGCGCACCCCTCATGGGCGGGGACTTTTAGTATGTTTACTTTCTAACTATTCCTAATGAAGCTATGAAGTCAAAAATTATCGCATATTCCATTCGCTCTACAATGTGTTTATTGACTGGACTAAAAAGTAAGGATCGATTTTCAAAAAAATTTCAAAACATAAGCACTTTGTAACATAGATCATATATATTAATGTTTTTAAAAAATGTAGGACAAGGAATCAAAGATGTTGGTACTCATCTAAGGAGGCAAACTTCTGAAAGATCGAAAAGGGTCAGGTAGAGTGGGGCCTTTTGGTTTGATGAATAACTAACCAATACATGAGTTATTTAATTGAAATATTAATTATTGTATAATACATACTCTTTATAAAAGTTTAAATTTTATCAAACTTTCTTCTCAACTCCATGTTATATATTTCAATTATTATACAAGCCTGTGGGTTTGTTCAGATCCGATTTGATAAATGGCCCCTTAGGTGAAAGTGAACCACCTTTCCATTCCTTCTCTTATCTGGAATTAGTTTTGTTTATCCGAGTTCAGTATCTATCACTGTCCCATATTCTCTATTAACCTCTACATCCTGCTGTCAGGGTTTACAGTTCTGTTTGATTATTTAGAATATAGCTGTCTTGGTTTAAAATGAAAAAAAAGAGAAAAAAAAAATGAGCAACTAAATGTGTTATACGAAAAGATTTGCAACTCTCAGTTCCTAAATTATTACCAAACAGAAAATGTAATTAAGACTAACAGAAATTCCATAAACTACTGCAGAATGGCTCCATTACTAAAAAAAATCTCAGACCGAGAAGTTTTAGGGTGTTGTGAATTCTGTAAAAAAACAAAACCAAAAAAAAAAAAAAACCGGTTACTCTAAAACTGATGAAGGGTCTTGGGTTCAGTACTTGGTAAGGAAGTATTGCTTCGAAGCCAACGGGTGTTGTTTCGCCATAAATATTTACTGTTTTAAATATCTGTTATTTTCAAGTTGTTTAATAATTAATTAGATGCAGTTTGTCTGTTGATATTAAAAGCTCTCTGTTGGCTGCTGCCCTCTGTGAATCGTTTTACTTCTTGAATTGTACATGAGCATTACGGATGGAGGATGGTCAACAGGTAATTTTAGGTACACAGAGTAGATCACATGACTACATAATGATTTGTAAGTATTTAATTTAAGACTATTTTCTACTCGATGTAGAAAAAACCCTAGGACCTCTTATCTATATGAAGTCCTTCCGGTGAGAAGCCCAAAGGTTCCGAGTTTCGTTTATTATTTGAAAAATTGCGAATCTAACATATTATTTCATTAAACCCTGTAGATGGTAGGACTGACTGATATTTTTTAAATATTGTTTTAATAATGTATTAGAGTTGGGGCGAGGGTCTCAGAGCGCTTGGCACTGTAAGTTGTGGGTTCAAATCACTGGGCGGATTAAAATTTGTTTCGTGGCGGATTTATGAATCTTGATCTTCCTACCCTAGCTGAAATAAGTTGGTAACCTGTAGAATAACCCGTCCTTCCTGCCCTATTTGGAGTACATAAGGTCGGTAAGCCCCAATAAACAATAAAATGAAATGAAAATAAAATTTAGTTTGGGGCTATTGCCCCTTAAGAATAATTATAGTGAACAATATAATGGCTGGCTAGCTGCCGTACATAGAATTAAGGAAATAATATAATCAAGAAAAATATTAAAATTAAATTACGGTGTAAAAGTAATATTACATGTTGTAAATATTACATGAAAAAAACAATTTATATCTTAAGGTTAAGAATTTAAAATAAGGTAAGAAAACAAAAAATAAGGGAAAAAAATCAATGAAAAATTACAGTTGACTAAGCTAAAAAATATATCTCATCAGGAAAAATAAATGTATCGTATCTTATATAATAATATAAATTATGACAAAAACAGTAATACAAAATTAGTGCAATAGTACAAAACATAATGCTAAACAAAGTCAATATTATACTGTAAATAATCATATTTCATTTAAAAAAATATTTTCTTCTTCAATATGACTGTTTGATTGAGTAAAGAAAAAATTGGGATTTAAAGCTATTATGAGTGGAGTAATGGCGAATGTTGGTAGGAAAGGATTTACAGAAATTGGATGCTCTGGAAATAAAGGAGCGTTTGAAGGATGTGTTGTGTTGAAGAGAGTAAGGTAAAGGTCCGAGGGACGGATCTTGTTTTGCGGGGACTCACCGACTGCTTTAATGTTCATGCTTTGATGATATAGGGAGGTGATTGTGAGGAAAGAGTGCTTCAGCTTCGGCTACACCTAAAGGGGTGGTAAGGAGGATATCAATATGTTTAATGTTATGTCTTACATTTTCAAAATTTATATTCATAATTAGTTGTCAAAGTGCAGATTTTTTCGACTTTTGTATGTTTTTAGAACTGATGATGAATGTTTAACATTTGAATAAAAAATACCAATAGAAGTGTCAAATACTAGCCATAGATACCAAGTTTGAAAGGGCATATCAATCCTGGCGAGATACTCATCTAAATGCCTCTCCAAAAATCTCATAATAACACATTACAACACTGTTGTAAAACCAGCTGTTCTGTAGAATGGCACCTACAGGATACAGCACAATGATCAGCTGTATAAACACCAGGAGGATATCCTGACATGCATAAGGAAAAGGCGACTGGCATTTTATGGAAACCTGACCCGCATGAATCCCAAAAGATTAACAAATAGGATATTTACTGAGGCAGTTAGAGGCAAGGCAAGCAACAAGTGGATAACATCGGTGAAGTCAGATCTGGAACAACTAGGGATCCCACGGGATAAAACACAAGACCGACTGCAGTTCCGTCAAGCTATCCGACAGGGAATTTTCCCAGTATTCCTTACCAGTAAGAAGACCACAGAGATGAGATGGACAGAGGAGAGAAAGCTGGCCCATAATCAGAAAATGATAGAATTCTGGAAGAGAAAGATGAAGATCCTCACCGAAAAGTAGCTACGAGCACCGTGGCCCTTAGTAGACTTCCTCCCCCCCCCCCCCCCCCCCCCCCAAAAAAAATATTAAATATTAAAATATTAGGAACTATTTCTTTTTTTTTTAATATACTTTTCTAAATTATTAATACATGGATATATCATTTGACTGGGGGTATATACGTTTTTGGTGTAGTGTTTTTTCACATTAATTTCACACGCTCCAGCTCTGTTGGTGTTGTTCGGTTCGAAAAACGACATTTTTCTAATTAAAAATTAATTGGAAAATATATTTTGTATTACAAAATTTGTCGCTTGGACCTACTATTTATGAATGAAAAAAGTCACGTTTTCCCTACATTTTTTAGATAAGGGGCTTTTTGGACACGATCAAACTCCATTGCAGTTCATATGACTGAAATTTGACTAGAGTCTCTGTATAAGAAATTTAATGGAGAATTTTTTTTGATCTATAACATTTGTTACTAGGACCTACCTTTTAGGAGGTTCATTGGTTCGAATGAAAAATGTCACTGCTATTGAAGCCTCTATTTAACGTATTTAGAATAATCATTGATTGTTAATTTAATTATTAATTTAACTAATTTGATCCTATTGATTCTAAAATGTAAATTACTAAAGATAGAAGCTTAGAAAGAGAAATATCCATGATATAAATATCATGAAAATACCCAATCAGGGAGAATTGAGTTTTTTTTTACTAATGGATGTTCGTTGTTATATTGAGGATATTTTTTTAAAGTACTTACCCAGCAAGCAAGCAAGCGGTAATACAAGGAATATTGTGTTAAACAGGTTTGCATTAAAATTATAGTATTTTTTTTTTTAGATGCCATTCTTAACGGTTTCGTATTTTTCTTTCTTTCTTTTTTTTACATATACTTATTTATGCAACTGTTCTTTTTTTCAACTGCTGTTTCCCGATGACAGGATAATATATGCGCTAGCAGTGAAAGGAGTCCTACGGCAGTTACTTTTTCCTCCTCGGGGACGCAACAAATCTTTTCAATTCAAATCAGAACAAATTACACTTAAATGATTTCCAATTGAAATTAGAAAAGGTTGATATGTCCTATTTGTTTTAGTGACGGATCAAGACGCGGCGAGGTCGGTGGAGCTGTACGTACAGCCGGTCGCCATTAGTTAGAATGAGAAATCTGTTTTGTGTCTCTTGCATCAAGCTCCTGCCTTCCCCTTCCCGAATGCCTCCCAGCCTCTCCCGAGTAAGGAATGATAATAAATCGGGGCCGAATCACTTTTTTATTGAAATCGGGTGAGTTGTTTATCCATTTAGACAAATTATCTCTTTATCACCGCGATATATCAAGATAAAGGTTGGGAGAAAATAACCTACGAGAGTGTGGCAAGTGGGGCGATCGTGGAAAGCTGTCTGTTTATTGGGGCAATTCGTCTTGTGAATGGGTGTATCGCAGTATTGGGAAGAAATGGGAATTTGTCGATTCCAAACCTCTTTCGATTTTTCAGAAAACAAAAAAATATGAAGAATCGATGATCCTAAGTAGATTCTTAAAAATCGAACGATACCGCTGGCGTTGGAGATAATTTTTTGAATATGAATTGTATAATTATTATAGATCGGTCCTTCTCCCCTGATGATAAAAACCAACTATTTTACAGGCATCGATGACCTAGGGTTCTATGCCTATAAACTCCAACAAATAACAAAACCATTTTTTTAAATCTTTGGTAATAGAGTTCCAATTTAAGCATATCTACGTGCTTTTAATTTATTTAGTTTTTTATATTTTAAATTCTTTATTTTAGTTTATTCGTTTATACAAATATTATCCTAATTTATTTGTATTATAATTTATTTCATTTTATATTATTTCTAGGTAAGAGGCTGTTTTTTTTCTTTACTTTTTAAAAAAATATTTATTTACCATTATTTATTATATATTATTTGCATTATATACAACAGGCAAATTTGAAGAAAATGGTTACCTCAACTTTTCAAAAATAGGTAAAGAACTTATTACTAGAAATACTTCAATAAAAGTTCAAAAGATCTCTTGGTCATTTTTTTTTCAGACGCCTCGGAGGATTATCGGGAATTGAGTGTGAGGCAAGAAGGGAGACTAGCGGATTCGAGTGGTTATAGAATGAGAGGATAAGTATCTGGTTTGGGCCAAATAAACAACATACGGAAAATTAAGATATTTATGGATTAGTTTGTTTGTGACGTAATAAGGAGCATTAAGGGTATTAAGGATTTTGGATGGTAAAAATTGGATACGAGATGAATTGGAAGGTTCAGGAGAGCCCAAAGCTTAACTCCGTAAGATCGAATGGGTCTAATGCCATGTAAATAAGCCTTTTGTAATTTATTGGGAACTTAGAACGCGTGTCTAGTAAATGTTGCGTTGTGTCGTCTTTTAAGTCTTGTATGTTGTCCATTCTTAGAAACCGAAAGATAGTGCTGGCGTTGGCGATATATTTGTAATGCTTAGTTATTTAATTATTATAGATCGGTTCTTCTCCTCTGATGACAAAAAAACAAAACTACACTTTTTGATCTTTATAAACAGAGCTCTAATTTTATTTTATGTACATTTTATTTATTTGTTTTATTTTTTTTATTTTAGTTTATTTGTTTCTACAATTATTATCCTAATTTATTTTAAATTTTATTTTATTAAATTTTATTTTAATTATTCTATAGTGTATTGTGTATTTTATAAAGGTTGTTTATTTTTTTCTTTATTTTGATTTTTTTTTTTTTACTTAAATTTATATATTGTATGAATGGTTTCAGGGTCATCCAGGTTCATTTTCTCTCGTCAGTGAGGCACCTTGTAATATTTATTCAATAAAAAAAAAATAGAAAATAATAAAGAGCAATTTTTCAATTTCTAGATCAACATTGCTCGGTACATAATTTAAATTTTATAATCAAATATTGCTACTACAAGCCAAACGTTAAATAGTTGAATATGTGTATTCTCTTTTATAAGAAAAATAAATAGGATTACAATTTCAAACTAGTCATTTATTTTGCCATATTATACTCTTAAATAAAAAATAACTAATATAGTTTCTAAATATAACAGTTTTAGAGCTGTCAGGGCAAAATCGTAAAGGACTTTCATGTCAGTCTATGTTTTAATGATGCTCGGAAAGAATTTTAAAAGTAGGAGGGTGTATTAGAATTCATTTTAATGATCTCATCAAGAGTTTCAACTGACTAATAAATAAAAATAATCAAGACAATATTAATTTATTAGAACGAGACTTACGAATAACTGATGTATGTACTGGTAGACCATTGAACGAGCCGTTATGTAAAACAGAAAAAAAAATGGTTATTAGTGCAAAAATCTGCTATAGAGACATTATAAATGTATGCACTATAAAGAAAGAAAGGATAAAGATAGTAAACGGACTCATAAATAACTCCTACGTTAGTAATTACAATCTAATGACTAGGTTATTATTAAACAAAAAAATAATACGTTCCAACATATAGATAGGCCAAGTTTTATACGGGAAATCTAAACATATGCCAACAAAATAAAACTCCATAAATCTTCAATTTATATAGAAATGGAGATGTTTTTTTGTTGGGTGCCTACACTTTTTATCTCCCTCAACAAAAATGTAACATATTAAAACGCTCTAGCACTGTTGGTGTTGCTCAAATCGAAAATTTGCCGGCAATTAACTTACCTAAAATTTAATAGGAAATATTTTTTGTTATATAACATTTGTCGCTATATAACGCTCTTACTGTTTAGGAGCTGTAATGGTTTGAATAAAAAAAAGTCAGGTTTTGCCTAAATGTTTTGTTAAAATCCTATTTTCTCTCAAATTTGTTTATTTCAAATAAACATTAACTTTTAAATGATTTAATTATTCATTCATTCATCAATGGCGCAACGCCGCCTGCACCTTAGTCCGCCAGTCCTCTCTATTCGCTGCCGCTGCTCTCCAGTTGCGGATCCCCAAGATGGTCCTTGCGTCCGCTGCCACTCCATCAATCCATCATAGCCGAGGTTTTCCCACTCTTCTCGTGCCATACACCTTTTCGTCTAGAATTCTTCTAAGAATCTGGTCTGGGGCCATTCTTACTATATGCCCTGCCCATCGGAGACATCCTGCCTTTATTATTCTTACAATATCAGGGTTCATGTAGAGCCTCGTTATTTCAGCATTAGTGCGAGTTCTCCAGGTTCCATTGGTGCAAATTGGTCCGTTAATTCCTCTTAGGATCCTTCTTTCGAACCTTAGAAGGAGTGCTTCCTTTGTACCAGTCAATTTCCAACATTCAGAAGCAAAGGTGAGCACTGGTCTTATCAAGGTTTTATATATAGCACTTTTGTGGTTCGAGATACTGTCCTGCTTTTTAAATGATTTTGTAGCCCAAAATAACATTTAATTATTAATTTACAAAATTTGATATTTCTAATTCTAAATGTAAATTCGGAAAAGCGGTACATTATAGATAGTCTACATTATTATAGATAGACCATGATCGATAATTTTTTCTAGTCAGGGAGAAATTGAGTTTTTTTTTTTCTATTTTGGAACTCAACAATTAATAAGTTCGTGAATATCACTGATTAAAAATCTGAAATAAAAAAACTAAATTGTGGTTCATAGCAACACCTTGTTAGATTACATTTATTGAAATTCACATTGTTATGTATATTTTATAGAATGAATTATGAAAATACATCAAAATATGAATAATAGTAAGCAAACAATTTCGGAGAATTATTTTTTTCATTTTCTCGGCTAAAAATACTATTCTTTTTTAAGAGGTTGACGTCCCCATAAACTTAAACCTTGAGGATTAGGATATTTAAAAAATTAATTTTATAAAAGCAAGCAATATCTAAAAAAAAAAAAAATTGAACAATTTTTTTTTTTTCTTAATAACAATTTATTGAAATTTACAACTGTACAAAATTTATCAAGTAAATGTGCTGTTAACTATTACAATAACGTGACAAAACATGAAAAGTACTACCCATCAGTAGCACTTTAATAAAAATTCTACACTAGAAGGTCTAGTGTAGGAATAGGGAATAGTGTGGGAAGCAAGTTGAGAAATTTAGGGGATTTGAGTGGTTATGGAGCTTACTATGAAAGGATAGATATCTGGTTTGGGCTAAATCTGCAACATATGGAACATTAAGATCTTTATGGATAAGTTTATTGGTGACAAAGTAAGGTGCATTGAGGATTTTTCGAAGGATTTTGGATTGCAAGGATTGGATACGAGATGAATTGGATGGTTTAGTGGAGCCCCAAAGCTCAACTCCGTACGTCCAGATTGGTCTGATCACAGTCATGTATATTAGTCTTTTGTAATTATTTGGGAGCTTTGAACGTTTGTTTAATAAATTTTGAAGTAATCTGTAACGACGGGCAGTCTCTTGTCTTTTTAGTGTTGTATGTGGATTCCAAGTAAGACGTTTGTCCAAGTGGAGTCCAAGGTAGCGGATCTGTTCAACAGGGATTAGTGGAATATCATTAAAGGACAGGAAGTCGTGGGCTTACGACGAAGGGTAAAGGTTATTTGGTGAGATTTTTTTGGGATTTATTTTGATTCTCCATTTTTGACACCATTCTTGAAGGGTGTTGGGATTGGAGTGTTTGGGAGGCAATGAAGATATCATTGTTTACTGATAACACACATGTGTCATCAGCGTAAGTGGTAAGGACAGTGGTAGGTTGAGTTGGAATGTCAGTCGAACAATTTAAAATTAAAGAAATTAAAATTAACAAGGTATATAATCGTCATTACGTTTTGCATTCGGTGGGGTATAGGTCTAATTTGGTTATAAGTAAATTCTTGCGAGATATGCCCATTCTATTGCAAAACTGTAATAAATCACACTAGTTTTCAAATTTCGTAATTTTAATTTTTCAATTCCGTTTGCTTTTAATTAATTAATATTTTTTTATAAACCTTCTCTTCTTTCATAATATGTTTCATACGCCCTGGTTAAAATATTTGGGTATGTAAACACATAAAGAAAAAATAAAGTTTCAGCCAAAAACATGGAAAACAATTTTTTTTTTTGTTACCTGTCATATTAACTTTAAATTTTTGTGTATTTTCCTCGAAATAGTTACCTTTCATTATTAAATCCTTACCAAAGGGAACTAAAAGTAGTTCCTAACCATAATTTCTCTCCTGTTATGTTTGAAAGGAAAATGGCAGAAATACCTTCTAACATGAAACAATCGTTTAGGAATAAGTGCCAAGCGATATGAATAGACAAATGGTTTTAAAACTCACTAAATATACTTAATTTCAAATCATTTACAAAAATTTATCGGTGAAAAACGTAGTTAATAAAATTGGGACGCTAACACCTAAAGGAAAATGAAATTTTTAACAGAGAAAAAAAAATGGGGCGGAATTTTTTATCTCTAAGTATATCGTCGCCACTATGTAAGACTAAAGAATACCAGAATCGCATTTTTTTTTCCGTTCGTTCACTGTTGTTTTCTACAAGGCATTATGGTAAAATTTCGAATCTGATATTAACATATTTTTACAAATTTCTAGCGTTTCACCACAGGTAGGCCTTGTGGAATACAACGGTAAACGAACGGAACAAAAAATGCGTTTTTTAACTTTCGTTAGTCTTATATGGTGGCGACCATATAAAAATAAATCATAAATTTGCAAAGCAACTACGCATTGGTAGCTCGAAAGATTTAATGAAAATTAGGGAGCTTAATATTTTATTTCGGATATTTTTATTATTCCAGGATTATAGGGAATCAGGCGGGGTGCAAGCTGAGATAAAAGTGAATTTAAATGGATATGTAGTTTATTATCATAGGATAAGTGGAACCTTATTCCCCAACAATATATGTGGTATTAAGCAATTGTGGATTAGTTAAGGGGTTACAAATTAAGTAGCATTAAGGATTTTACGCTGGATTTTGGATTGGAGAGACAGGATACGGGACGAATTCTATGGTGTGATGTAGCCCCTTATCTCTTAGACATAAGTTCTAATATTAATGGAGGTGACTTTGTAGTGAACAGCGAGATTAGAACTTTTGTCCAAAAAGTCCTGGAGTATTTGAAATATTAGTATTTCTAGAGGAGCTACGTGATTTAACATACCCTGACCCAACTGAGAATTCTCCGGCTGTACCTCTAGTTCATCATATAATTTGGCTTAGAGTATGAAATCTCTTTTTAATTGAAGCCATATAAATTCAAATATCTTCTTCTATTTAGCCTGGCTCTTGAGGAATTTCAAATCATCACTGACGTGTTACGACACTGGTGATAAACCTGTCCCTGCGATGCATTTACATAAATTTGGTGTCGAAAGTTATCATTAGGACACATAAACTAAAACACTGAAATAAAAAATGATTGATTCATTACAAAACTCATGTCAAATAATTTAATATAATTTATAATGAATTATGGTTAAATATCGGTATATCAAAGAGATTGACAGCATTGGTTTATTGCTACAAAAAGTGTTGCAATTCCTCATATACAATTAGGTTGTCTGCTTACATATCATACTATATTTTAAAAAAAATCCACCGAATGTTTTCATTTCTGGGATAAGAGATCAATTTTTTTTTTAGGTGGTCCCTATGCTCTAACCAAGGCCATGAAATGTTATTGTTAGTAACAATTATTAACAACTAGCATCATCCGCTCTCATAAGTAAAGAACACAGACAATTTTAACTAAAAATTGAAGTTTTATTTGATTATCTATAAAAATCTTGCATTGAAGTTAGTGATTGAGCATTATTTTTTCAATGATATTTTCACGTATAGCAGTAATTTTTAACCTGGTTAAAATTGCACGATTTAACTATTTGAACATTATAAAAATGTATGATTAGACATACAATATTCAATTTTATTGTATGGTTTGAAAATCCAACTTCTTCAACTTCTGTTACCTATTATAGCGCTTGTCCACTGCTTCGTACTTTTTTTTATATTTCTTAGTTTGTTCGTCAGTGGAGTTGCGAACCACATGATTTTCCACTTTTCTTTTACTTTGTTCTTCGAAGACGCTTTAACATCATTCGGTTCATATATTTTAAGTGGTACGGTATTCATCACAGAAGCTTCTTTGGCAGCTTTATCCGCTGCTTCATTTCCAGGAATTCCGGTGTGTCCAGGGGTCCAGAGAAAAGTTATGGTTTTTTTATGGTATTTTAATATTTCCAAATGAATATGGATCCGGTCAATTGTGTGGCTAGTTTTGTTAAAATTAGCTATACTTTGAAGTGCTGACATTGAATCAGTACAAATTAAAATGTTTGAATTTGCACTGTTGACGGATGAGTAAAGAGCTGTAGAAATCGCCTGCAGTTCTGCAGTGTGTATTGTTGAACAATAGGGTAATTTATATTTGTGGGGTGTCCCATTCGTAATTAAAAGCAATGAATTAATTTTTTTTTGGATCCATCAGTATATATTATGTCGTGGTCTGAATATTCTTGTAACTTCCCGTGAAATTGAAGACTATTTGATCCTGTGCTCTTATGCTTTAAGCTTAGATCTATTTTGTATTTCTCATATTTCAACGGAGGTAATTGAAAGCCACAATCGGCTTGATCCAACGGCATATCATAAATTTCTTTTATAACTTCCTTACGTCTGATTCCTAAAGGGGCGTTTCTTGTATTCATTTCGAAATTTCTGATACAGCGGGGATGAAATATATGATGGTAAGCTGCATTGGTTGGTTGAAGTTTAAGTTTAGTAATATAACTGTTCATTAGATCTTGTCTTCGAAATTGCAGAGGAGCTATGGAGGCCTCAGCACAGAGGCTTTCTATTGGGCTTGTCCTAAAGGCACCTGTGGCTAATAATATTCCACCGTGGTGTATAGAATCTAGAAGTAAGAGACGACTTGTTGTAGCCTAAGAATAAACCACACAACCGTAGTCTATTTTAGACCTTACTTTATTATTGCTAAACTTTCTGGGAACTATACAGATGATGCGGTTAAAATTTGTTTCAGTAGTTTTCGTGGTTAGTGATCACAAACGAAAAATGGCTTGTCCTTTTTTTTTATTAGTAAATACAGATATGAATTAAACAAACACAAGAAGCATTTAAAATCCTTACGATTTTTTAATTTAAAGTTACGATATTTTAATTTAATATGATTTGTTACTGTTTTGCATTAGATGATAATGTCTCTCAAAATAAATTCAAAATCACATCAGATCTTTACTTATCAAATATAAGACGCCATGAACGCAATGAGCAGATATAGACCTTATTAATTTGAAATTTTGTAAATTTAAAATTGCTTGGTAATATTTGTATATACTGCTGTATTTTATTTAATTAATATCATTGTTAATTTTGGAATGTCAATAATATGGGAACGTTTTATATAGGTCGTAAACACACACATATATAACTCCACACCATTTGATTTTTTTGATTTCCTCTGGTAAAAGTTTCTTTTTTAAATGTTTACGCCCTATAAAGAATGTTAGAATCCCAATAATTCAAGATCTGCACAGTCAGCTTTCACACAAGGCTTAAATACTTAAGAGTTTATTATATTATGTCTCTCATGTCAATTCTTTTGCAAAAGGATTTTTTTTTTCTTTTTCTTTTTTTTTTTTTTTTTTTTACTGTTGAAAGTTAATTCGATCCCTTCTTTAAGAACTCATACAACCCATATTTCCAATCTTGAGTTTATGGCTAGCTCATTTTCTCTTACACCACACTAACCAGGCAGCCACAAAAAAAGAAAAGAAAAAACAAGCTACATTGTGTATCTATACTTAAATTGCTTTCTGTATTATTTCGTAACATCGTAAAATAAATACACTATAAGACATGGGCTTACCACAAAACAAACAACGATCATCTATCAATAAATAATATGAATCTCTGAGCAGTTCAAGAAAAAAAAATTGTTTTTATTTATTTATTTGTACAACAGCTTAAGACTTTCAGTCACAATGATTAATGATTACTTAAAAGCTGCACAATAAAAGATAACAAACATTTTCACGAGTCTAAAAGTATTTAAATTAATATAGTTTGTAATAAAACAAAATGTTTATAACTAATGTTTACAATGAAAATCGGTTCAGAAATAAATGTATAAACAGGGCTGTCGATTTGGGGAAAATTCTCCCCTTCCCCGTGGGGGGAAGATTTAGAAGCTTTTCTACCTTAATAGGGAAATGTTTTGGGGTGAAATTCGAACAATCATTGATTTTGTTGTGGACTATAAATGAAAATTTTAAAATGGATGAGGGGAAACGGGGGAAATTTTTGTCTCCTACCAGGGGGAAAATGGTATTTCGCATTCGGTAGCACTGATCCTGAATCTGAACTCTTTACTATGGTAAAACGCTGTATTTTATCAGAAGTTTCTAACTTGCTCCGTTTCCATAACGTTGTGTTGTTCTTTTGCGGTAGCGGAAAAACGTTGTATGTTGCATCCAGAGGTTCATTTATGTACCGCAATAATGCTGTATTAGTTTTTCCACTCTTAAGTTATGAGTAACTTAAAATGTACGAGAAATAATATTAATTATAATAGACGGATAGCTGAAAGAGTTTGCACCCTTTGATGTATGATATCTTGTATTTATCTCTATTATGAGCATTAAAAACGTAAGGATTAGTGACAGCTTAGGGTGCAGGAATCGGTTGATTGGATTCCGGTTAGCAGGGGTGCTGCAGTATTGCTTTATCTCCATGGAACAAAACTATCTTGAAAAAAATATTCTATTCTTTGTTTTATATTTGTTGATCCTTCATTATACAATAATCCCAGTGTCGACCTATCCACTGCCGCTCTCCAGTTCGTTAGGGCAGAAGGTCCCCCCAGTAACTCCGCAGAGCGGTCGGTACTCCCACGACCGGCTGACACAGTTCTCGATCGTGACCCGAACACTCGCTCCAACTTATTGCACCGGTCCTCATCCCATTGTCCGAACCCTTCCACTAAATATACCAGTTCCTCCTGGTTACAATAATTGCCAATCAGTCGGCTTTATTGAGTGTAATGTCTCCTCTAAAAGGGATGAGCGCTCGTGTGATAATATGTTTTCTCTCTTACTTAAAGTGGACTATTTACAAGCACGGTGGTTTTCTATTTTGAGCTGTATACAATTGATAATCGCTACAACCTTTACCTGAATCTTTAGTTTATTCAGTTATAACGCCTCTCCCTTATCCGCCGTTACGAGTGTCGTTACCGTGAAGGGTAAGGGAAACATTAAATTCTAATCACAATGTTTTGTGAAGTTTTTACGTAAAAAATATGACTTGGAAGGTGCGTATTTCGTAAGACGAAATTGTATATCACCATCCTAGTTTTATTTTTTTTCTAGATAACTTTTTGACCCTTAGGATAACCTCTCCTTCCAGCCTAAATGGAGTACATAACAACGTTAGGCCCCCATAAACAAACAACTATACACATATTCAACTCCTTAATCACACAATACAATGCCATTTTATAGTTTAGTAGGTCCTAGGGACAAATGTTACATAGCAAAAAATATCTGTTATATTTATGACGGGGCAACTGCTGTCCAAAGCACCTAAACTTTCGACCTTTTCTACTTTTCAACAAAATATTAGCTGCAGATTTGGTTCTAAAGATAACATTTTTTTATTCAAAATTAAACTAAATTTTCTGAAATTTGAGTAGAAAATAATTCTGTAGCTTAAAAGGGGTCTAAGACGGTTTGTCAGATTTTGAGGTATTCTCTCAAAAGTTAGTGTAGCTCATTATTTTTTTTTCGGTTTTGCTCTATACGTCCTTAAAAACGACATTTAGGGCATACCAGGTCATGCTCTGGAGGCGGGATGGCTATAGCTGGCTGTTGATACAACGAAACTCCACTGAACGTTTTATCACAGAGAAAAAAACTTAACTGGTAAAAACAATAGATTAAGATAGCTATAATCTACTGATTATCTATTGCTTATTTTCAGGAAACTACCGGCAAATTTTCGATTCCAGCAATACCAAAAAACGTCAAAAAATCCCCAACACTTAAAAAATGTAGGCAAAACTTGGTTTTTTTCGTTTAAACCTATATAGATCCTAGTGAGAGATTTTATATATCAAAAAATATTCTCCTGTAATTTTCTTAACAGAAAACTTTTGTAAAATTTTCGATCCGAGAAAAACAACAGAATGGATTGCGTGTTATATTTTTGAGGGTGAAAAAATCGATACAAAATCAAGTATAGACCCCCATCCAAAAGATATATCCATGTAAAAAAACGAAAAATAGTTTTTCTGCAAGGAGAAACCATACTAAGTACACAAAAATAAAAATAAAAATAAAAGATAGCTCACATTGCATTAAATTGTAAAACTGAACCTTTTTGTAAAATGAGAAATGTGGACTTTTTCACAGATTGAAGTTCAATTTTCGAGTTCTAACCGAATATTTACTAATATTCATCTTTGTTATAGCTGCATAACTTGCTCATATAGACACAAATAAAGAGATAAAAATCAGCTTTCTGGTACCCATAATTCACAAAATTGCACTTACCATACTATTCATAATGGCCACAGATGTGAAGGAATTATAATGTTTATTTTAAAATAAAATCAAAATCTCACTAGTAAAGTTAATGTTTTCAGTAGTGTTAATCGAACTGCTTATCTGATCATTACGCGATATTGTGTCAATTTAGAGAAAGCACAGGGAGTGGTGGAGCATTGGCTGAGGTCAACGCCCTTTCTTTGCTTTCTTCTCATTAAGGATGGAACGCGAAGAATGAGGATTGTCCTCCCGAACCAGGAACGATATGCGTCCTAGGTCAAGAGGATACGGGTCGTATCGACGGTGAAACCATCTCATTAATTGTACAATAGAATAAATAATAATCAATTTATAAGATTTAGTTTTTAATTATTTATTGTAATTTTTATTAAGAGTAAATAACGTATTTTTTCCTGATGCTGACCACAACACCTCTTGGTATACACGTTAGTATACATTTTATATCATGAGGAAAGTATTTTTTAGTTAGTGCTGTAACAAATATATTATTTTAGGATTTGACAATTGAGGATGTGGCTGCAATAAGAGGCCATACACGATAAGTAACATCCCACCTATGAGCATTCAAATTTCTTAATGACTTCTGCATAATTTCATATTGGTCTATTCACTTTCTGTTTTTTGGGAAGCTATTTGATAAGAGGATCAAATAAACAGATGGTAATCTTTAGTCTTTAATCTTTAGTAATCTTTAGTCTTTTTAATTTAATGTAATCTTTAGTCTTTTTAATTTAATGTAATCTTTAGTCTTTTTAATTTTCGTTTCACAAAAATAAAACTTGCCTTTATTCGATATAATGATATCAAGTTTAGCTAAAATTGAAGAAAGAAGAAAATAATATGTATAAAAGCATAAATCTGCCACCCCAGTATTAAAAAGAAGCGCTAAAAAATAAAAATAAAAAAACTTAAATAATACAGTACACACAAACAATTATTTAAAACAATAAAATCAATATTCTTCTGCATTGATTGGCTTTCTTCTGTTATTATTAGATCACATTAATCAATGTGAACTCCTCCAATGGATTCCTGAAGGCTGAACATTGCACTAGAAATTTTATTTCAGTGCCTTAAATTTTTTAACTTTTAATTTGTGGGTACTTTATTAAAGATGGCATTGATTTTCTGCATTTACTTAATTTTTTTTTTTTTTTTTTTTTTTTTACATTCATCACGAAAATCAGTTTTAAATACGGAAAATGTATAACTTGTCTCCCTGAAAAAATTGGGGTTTGTTGTATTTAACTGAGAGAGATTTGTCCGTGTTTTCCTTATAATATTTATGAAAAAAGTCGTAATATTAACAATTAATTCTTATTATCATCTAATATAAAAGTGATATATTATTTATTAGTAATTTTTGCTTCATAAAGTGAGAAGAACTGACACAGCGAAGAAACTTTTCTTCCACATCATTTATTTTATAATTTATAATCACTTAGTTATATCCACTTGTTATAATTAAAAGTACATATTTATCAAAGAACATTTTTTTTTTTTATATTTCTTAACAGCCATTGCTGCAGGGTCAGTAGAATTGTTATACTATTTATTTTGATATTTATCCTAAAATTCTTGAGAAATAGGGATTGTTAGGGCACCGTAAGGGTAACAGAAGTTGCACCCTTGAACAGCTTTTTTTTCCCTTGCGTACCAACTCTGGAACGCTGGTTTTTAAAGTTAAAGGTTAACTTGACCAAAATTAGTCAATATAAAAAAATATTGAATGCCTTTTTTTTTTTTTTAACAATTATTTATTAACAAATATTTATAACAAAATTAATTCAATTTCTCTCAATTTCACTCACAATTTGTGTTTGTCTAATTTAAAAAAGAGTATATATATATATATATCTGTAGTGGAAAAAAAAAGAAAACCAATAAAATAAACAGAGCTCTGATTTAGTAAAACAAAAAAAATTAACTGCTAATATGTTCATATTTAAACGAATATTTATCTTTACAAAAAAATCATCAAAAAAAAAAAAAAAAAATAGAATAACATTTGACTTATAAATACCCTGTGAAAAAAAAAAGAAAATGTCCTCCTTTTGGTTCTATTGATTCTTTTCTTTTTACTGAATTGATTTTTTTCGTCTTGGCGGCGGCACACGAACGGCTTGACGATGGTCGTGGTCCAGGAGTCCCAGACGAAACAAAAAGTGCTGATTTTGAAATAAAAGAACAAAAAAAAACAATATAGGAGCTAAACGGCCTCCGATTGTCGATAACCGAAAGTTTCGGAATTTAATCGTAATAGTCACGATTAATGATACAGGTTAAATGATAAATGTTCTGGCACGGGACACACATGACGCTCACTGGTCAACAACAGGCCAACTACTGAGGCTTAATACTATATCTAACACATGATTATGATTATGACAACAAACCGCTGTTATAAACATTTAATATAACCTATACAATATTCGGTTATTAACATTTTTTAAAAAGTATTTTTCTAAAACATATGAAATTGAGAGAGAACGTTTTAGACTAATTAAAATTTAAACACAATTATCAGGAATTGTTTTTAAACATAAAATGAACGGCTGGAACATACCGCCCACCAAATTTTAAGTAATAAAATTTTAAACAGTTCATACCTCTGAAGGAGGTAACAAAGGTGCTAGCTGAGCAACTGAACGCACGTATTCTCCTGTTGGGGTTTTTAATTTTACTATCCTTACAACACCATCTTTACCAGGATATGTTTCAATAATTCTTGCTGTGGGTATCCAGTATTGTCTTCTAATTAGTGAATGGAGTAATTGAGGTCCAGCATGTAAATAACATTTATGAAAATGATCCACCAGCTTAGTGGTAAAATAAGATTTGGGATGTAAAATAATTGGATGTTTAGCCTCGTAAGTCAAGGGACTATTTTGTAAACGGCCCGCCCACCCTCAGAACACCAAGGGAATCCAAGAAGGGTGCGAGAGATGATAATTGAGTTTTGTCGCCTTCTCTATTAGAGATCAAAACAAGCTCCTTATGGTAGAAGTGATCTTGAGCTAACTTTATGCACACTTCTGTTGCATTGTGGATCTCCTTTAAGCTCAAGATGCCTGTCCTTCGTACAAATTTTTTTTTTTGAGTTGTTTATGAATCTCAGAATGTAGGCAGTTATTCTTTGAATTTTAGAAAAGGAAGGAACGTTTTTTAACCATTCGTCCTCTGAGGTTTTGGCAAGGTATTAATATAACAATTAATTCTTATATCATCTAATAATTAAAAGTGATATATTATTTATTAGTAATTTTTGCTTCATAAAGTGAGAGAAGAACTGACACAGCGAAGAAACTTTTCTTCCACATCATTTATTTTATAATTTATAATCACTTAGTTATATCCACTTGTTATAATTAAAAGTACATATTTATCAAAGAACATTTTTTTTTTTTATATTTCTTAACAGCCATTGCTGCAGGGTCAGTAGAATTGTTATACTATTTATTTTGATATTTATCCTAAAATTCTTGAGAAATAGGGATAATGAGATGAAATTGGTGGATATTAGCATTTTTATTATTGGCTTAAATACCTAAGCTTTACGTATTAGTTTTGCATTCCATCAGAGTTGCCATGACCTTTCTCCTCGAATAGAAAGAACTTAAAAAGTTTAACAAAACTCTGCCTTGGCAGATACATGGAGTCAAATTTTAACCTATCCATTTTACATATAGTGTACATAGACTGTAGTTTTTTCATTCATACCAACATAGCTCCTAAACGGTGTGTCCTAGAGACAAATGTCATATAAGAAATAATATTCTTCATTAAATTTCTGATCAGGTACTAATTGACAACCTTCCAATCCGATAAACGTTAACAGAACTAGAGTGTCAAAATATTCTAACACTTAAAACTTTTAATAGGTTTGAATTTTGTAAGCGGTTCACTTATGGTTTGAATGGAAATAGTCACGATTAGCCTGCAATTTATATATTAGTGTTGGAGCTTTTTGACACACTCTAGCTATCTTGGTTTAGCTCGGATGGGAAATTTGCTGAATGTTTCCAATCAGAAATTTAATCGAAAATATTTTTTTTATATTGTATAATATTTGCCACTAGGGCCCACTGTTTAGGATATATATTAGTTTGAATAAAAAAGTTACGTTTTGCCTACATCTTTTATGTTGTACGAATTTTGTTTGCCGCCAATTTGCCGACTGTTTTTTTTATCAGAAGTAATAGATATAAAAGGAGTAAGATATGTATAGACATATCCTTGATCGTGCTTATTCAAGTCAGCGAGACAATTGATTTTTTTTTTTTTATTTACCTTAAAATTCTGAATCAAGTAGTATATCTTGAAATATAGTAAATTATATTCGTAACTTTTTCGTACCATTTCGCCTCCAATTAGCAAGTATTATGTAACCAACAGCTATGACATTTGTTTCTTAAGCTTTTGAAGTGATTCGCTATTTTCTTTTTAAGGTGTTCTAGGTTGGTGTACCGCATGCGCCTTATCTTGCACTGTCAACCATATAAAGAAATTCAGGTGAGTCATATCCGGAGATCTCGACATTTTGAACTTACCCGCTCTTTACTGAATTTGGGTGTCGTACACAGCAGAAAGCACAATTGTGTAAAGTGACGCAATGACCATTAGAGCCTATGTAGGCCAGGTGAAAAATTGTACGTGGAACTGAGGTGATCATTATCTCTTAGTTGAAATACAGATGTTTCGTTAGACGACCAAGTTTTTAATTTATGATAATTTTGATATTTAAGTTTCTGACTTCATTAATTATGCGATATCTTTCGTGAAAACATTTCTCAAATTATCATTCTTCAGAATCTTTGATAAATCATTATATCCATATTTTATAGTAGATTTATTTTTCAATTTTGTTGTTTGTTTTGTATGAATAGATTCAGTACCATCTCTAATGCTCATTGCCATTGAGAGAGGAGATTATAATGTTTATTATATATGTATTTATTTTATCAGGAGATGAAGATATTTATAAGGATAATGAGCAATGATACCTCCAAAACTAGTTTTATTAATCAAAAACATCCACAATTATATGGCATTGTGCACATATGATTGTGGATGTTTTTGATTAATAAAACTATTTTGGGAGATATTGTTCATTATCCTTATAAATAATATTTATTAAATAAAATTAGTATATGGGTCATTCTCCCATTCCTTACGGATTTGTGTCCCGAAGCGATTGGGGTTTCTACATGAAATATCTTGCAACCCAACTGTAACAAGTAGGTGCAAGGTACTTAACTCTTAAACCTAAAGTAGTTTTTCCATGGTTATTAATTTGTTTTCATGGTTAAATTTTAATTTAAAACGTCATATTCTATTTCCCTCACATGTCCCATAACATAAGTTGGTAACGTTAAATGCGAATTAAAGTTCTTCATTTTTGCAATTATTAACTTATTTTTTTTTTATATAACCTCAGGTAAGTTGCAATATATTGAATTATAGAATTGAAACTGAAGTTAATTGCTTACAAAAAGAAGAATGACTTATAATTCCTGTGTCCCATAGGGTCAATCTATTTACCTCACAATTTTTTTTTTTTACATAACTTTTTTTAATGGAATCTCAAAGCCAAAATTCCGACGAAATGGCAGAATGACCCATATAGATAATTATTAGAAAATATGATTGATTATACTAAAATGTTGTATTGACTCCTATTATATCATATTATATTTAAATTGAAATAAATAGTCCTCGTTCGTTTAAAATGTTTTTAATAAATATTGAAATACTAACATCCCCTGTCTTAAGTAAATCTCTTAAGTAAAAGACAATTTTAACTAATAATTAAAGTTTAATGTGTTAATCGATAACAATCTTGTATTGTAGTAAGTAATTAAGCATTATTTTCTCAATGATGCTTTCACGCATAGCAGTAATTTTTAACCTGGTTAAAATAGCACCGATTTGGTGGTTGAGATTAAGTAAAACCGTAACCCAATTATTAAATTGAATCTATGTGTTGGTAATCCAAATGAACAGAGACTATTAAGAAACTTGCGGATAATGGACTGAATTATAGGTACGAAAAAAAAGGCCTATAAATAATATTTTTACTCTCAATATCAAAAATCAAAGGATTGACATATTGATTTGATAATAATTTTTTTTCGGCAGAAATGTTTAAAATTTAGTACATATTGGCTTAGTAGCTTTCGCGGTTAGTGACCACAACCAAAAAATGGCTTGTAATTTTATATAATAGTTTACGAAAATTGTAAATACATAACAATGTAATCTAATATGTGGTTCTGTTTGTATATTAATTTGTAATAAATTATATTTTCTCGAAATTAGTTTATATATATATATATATATATATATATATATATATATATATATATATATATATACACAAGTTTCCTAAGTTTTTAAGGGTGCTGAAATGGAATTCTCGGGCTAAAAACATTTTCTATCACTTTTTACGGCGTAAAAGCGAACTTTTTCAAGTGAAGTACGTTCAATATATTTTTTCACAAGAACCGACACCGGATACGAATTCAGCATCCAAAATAACCATTAAATACAAAATTTCATCCAAACAGAAAAATAAAAATCGTAAGCTTCAAAAATTTTCCTGAATTTTTAAAAAAGTTGCCTGATAGGCAATTTTTGTTTAAATTGGCAAAAACATGACGGTTAAACTTATCAACTTAATGTTTTTATCCAAGATATAGGGTTGTAATACGCTTGAAATGTCTTTGGTTCCATCATTCTAACTGGTTTCAAACTCAAGTTAAAAATCAAAATGTTTTTCGGATTTTCCAAGTTTTCTGATAGGTTTTTGTTCATCGAATTTTGCATTTATATACATCAAAAGATAGCTGAGGCTCTTCTCTTTCCAGCGATACCAATCAATAAATTGCGAAACAAAGTAATGGCGATTTAAAGAAAAGTTACCAATAATCGGTTTTAAAATTTCATTTCCCTCGAAGACGGTGAAAAAATGATATTTTTGTTTTTGTTTTTATTGAATAGATTTTTTTCAATGTTTTTGAAGGTGCTGAATTAGAATATGAGGTCAATTTTTGTGTGAAAAAATGTATAGAGGTAGTTTGCTTGAAAATCTAATAATATTTTTAGAATTTTACTAATCTAAACCAAAATCTATGGAGCAGCGGTATTTTCCCTTTAATTCGCAATAAAAATAAAAATGTTGGTGCAAGAATCATGTCGATATCATTTTTTAAACTCAAGATATAAAATAAATTAGTTTAATGCTATTTTATTTTTTCCCCGGCTTCTAGGGCCCATCGGTTTAAACGGCAAAATACGTGTCTAATATTTTTTGAACAGGAACCTCCAAAAAAATTTCCAACAAGATCCGTGAGGGACTGAGTGTGTCCTCCCCTTTTAAGACAAAGAGATAGTTTTCCTCCATTAATCTTCAATATATATTGGATATATATACATAGTATATTCTAGCCATGGTTATGAAAATCTTCAATTAGAAAAATAGCACAGATACTGTTTTACAAACTCCATACGTCCTGAAATCATATTATTGCATTGATATAAATAAACATATTTTATGCTTATAATTTGATATTAGGACGTATGGAGTTTGTAAAACAGTATCTGCTCTATTCTACTCATAGAAAGTTTTCATAATTATGCCTAGAACTATATTGAATATTATTGGAGAAACCCTTGTCTGGGTCAATCAATTTGAAAATTATCTATAATTTCTCTTATTTTTGTAATATTTAAATCATTAATGAAAATAATAATAAAAACATCCTAAAATTAAATTAGAAGTAGATAGAAGAGCTCACTGATCTCCATCATGACTTAGAAGTCCTCAATTGTCTAAATAGTAAAAACAGGAGTAAAAATCTCTAGGTATATAAAGGTCTCTAGATAAAATAGTTGGCTTACAGCATTGTTAATGTCTACGCTACTTGTTTAATAAAGAAATTATAGCATACAAAAAAAAAAAAATCAGAAATAAATTTCGAAACAGGAGAACACTTAAAACGAGGACATAAACAGATCAATTATTGTATTAACTCGGTCTCATTATTATGCTACGCCGGGCATAAATTAGATAAGTTCTTGTAGGATAAGACGTAGACAAAGTGTTTGCTGTAACATGAATATAGATATCAATAACTAGAGATCGCAACTATTTATAACGAGCATCACGGTCGCAATGTTACTTGCCCCATTGGCTAAGTCTATTAATCATTGTCTGTCATAGTCCACGAAGCACAAACACGGTGCCTATTGTCGACTAGTTCATGACAGAAAAGACCTTGCTTCAAATTATAGGACTCGTTGATTTACTTTCAAATGCCGAACCAGTTTATTAAACCTCAGGGATCTCATAAACATTCCCTAACACTAGCAACATTATTTTATAATTATTTTTCTTATTTATGATTATGGTAGATTTACGAGACATTCAAATACTATTTCATAGACTATTAGGGTAAATACAACTTTTAATTTCAGGAGTCACAACTTAAATGTATAACAAAGTCTGTCACGCATGCACTGGCACAACCAAGGAGGGAGCTTGGGGGCTGAAGCCCCCCTCCCCAGACGACCGAAACGACTAATTTTTTTTTAGTCGGTGACTATGATTTTCATTTATATAGTCTGGAACATCACCCATTCCTTATTTTAGTTTAACTAAAACATAAAAAAGTAGGTAGACCGATATATATATATATATATATATATATATATATATATATATATATATATATATATATATATAATATATATATATATAAAACCCAGCCCCCCCCCCAGATAGTAATCCTGGTTGCGCCACTCCACGCATGAGTCGTGAATATACTACGGATGGGTATTGAAACACGATATATAAAAAATATCGATACGTTTCTTTGTAAGTCCGATATTTTTATTTTTATTTTCAAAACCTACATTATAATATATCCTTTTTTCTATATTGTAAAAATACAATATACAACGATAAATTAGAGATATGGCTTTGGGAAAAAGGCTGAATAGGCGGCCAAGCCGTTCGTTGCTTCGTAAGAGTTCGGGTGACATCGGCAATGTTCGAGGTACTTCGTTTACGACCATTTTTATAAAAAACGTGAATTAACTTAAGATCGTGTTTATGGACTTACTGATGAACCAGTAATATATATCAGAAAAAATAATACACGTAATTGTATATAAACACGTATATAAATTGCTTAAATATTAGTTTTCTTTTCGTACCCCTGTTTTATATAACATTTGAATTAAAAATTAATTTTTTTTTAATTATGACACAAAACCAAAACTGTGCTTAAAAAATTAGTAGGTTACGTATGTGCTTTATTAAGTATCGTAGAAGTTATCAAATTTATCTTTGTTAAATTTCGATTGTTAATGTTTCTATTCCTGGATATAATAACAAACTATAAATATGAATCTAAAATAAAAATAATAATCAACTAGTACAGGGCTTCACCCGCTCTTTTAAGTAAAGAACTTGGATAGTTTTAAATAATAATTGAAGTTTTATTTGTTTATCGATAAAATATAGTTGCATTGTTTCCTCAATGATATTTTCACGATTAGCAGTAATTTTTAACTGTATAGGTTGTCAAAAATTACATATTAACATAATTAGACATCCAATTTTTAATTTTAATGTTTGAGTTAGTAATCCAGATAGACAGAGACTTTTAAAGAACTCTTGCGAATCATGAACTGCGTCCCATGATCAGAAAAGGATTAAAATTTTTATTTGCTGATAAATTCGGCAGAAATAATCTTATTGATTTCGTTTTGTGGGGTTTTAATTTATAACCTTAAAAGTTTTGTGGCAAACCTCGTGATAATTATGCTGAACTTTCTTAGAGCTATCCCAAAGTTAAAATTTGGTTCAGATGCGTTACGCAGTTTTACAATTTTTAAACACTATTGCGGAATGACAGCATTGTTAATGTCTACGCTACTTTTTAATAAAGAAATTATAGCATACAAAAAAAAAAAAAAAGTCAGAAATAAATAAGAATAATCTTATTGATTTCGTTTTGTGGGGTTTTAATTTATAACCTTAAAAGTATATGACAGTGTGGCAAACCTCGTGATAGTAAATTTTATTATGCTGAACTTTCTTAGAGCTATCCCAATGATGTCGTTAAAATTTGGTTCAGATGCGTTACGTAGTTATACAATTTTAAACACTTGCAGAATCGCACCAGCCACGTATAGGTCAATTTTCAAACTTCACTGGGATCTGCATATCGCACCACATCGACCTTTAAATAATCTAATTGAGTATAAATAAATCTTATTATCATTTTCAAGCTTTGTATAACAATGTACATTTGTAGCCTGTTACGTTGATTTACACTTGCCACCTACCAGTTAATTTCCAAACTTTGCTGTTATCAACATATTATTTAATAAAAAATATTGGAAATCTGTAGATTTCAACATTGCTAAACCTTCCTGGAACTATTAAGATGATGTGGTAAAAATTTGGTACTGAATGGTTCAGTAGTTTTCGTTATTAGTAATCAAAAACGAAAAATTGCTTGTCTTTTTATATAATAGTATAGATAAAGGCCATGTTTCCATTTTAACCAACTTATTTTTAAAAGCATAAGTATAAACGATAGACTAATCCCTACTATAAATATTTTTAAAAAAGTAACAAATCCTTATAAAAGCTTAAATCTGGAAACGTTTTTATTTAGAGAGTAAAATACGAGGAGATTCGTGAAAGAACTTTTTTCCGGGATGAAGTATTATTACAACCCATGTTTTCAGAGCAGTGATGGCTGTACTGTTTCTAAGGCCAACGGTTGTGAAAAAGAATCACGCTCCCGCGTGCCAAGTTTGGCCCTTCGGTCTAGTCAATCCGGCCCGGGACATGGTCACACACAATTATACATAAAACAAAATTAATTTTCTGCAAAGCTAGAATAGAATGATTGTTTCCTTCTCGTTGCGTTCCTAATTACGGTATTGTAGCATGTCGGTAATAATCTCTGTTCGCGCCAATCGGCGCTTTTGTGAGGGGGGGAAAGGAGAAAAACTTTAATATACCGTTTATTGACGCACTCTATGGATCTCTAGGTAACTAGCCCTTATCTGCGTTAATCTCTACTTGAATATTCCCTCCTTCTTCTAGCATCTGTGCTCCAGTACGCACCTATTATAATTGCCCAAGACCTCATGGTCTTCCATCGCTTTTATACCAAGGTGAAATTGCCTTCCAGGACCCTATTCCTCTTTTAAAAGTGATCTTATTTCCTGTGACGTTCATTAAAGATTTAGTTCTTCCCCAATGAGTGGTGACATAAGAGGAGGAGAGCCTAGACAAATATTGCAGCTTAGGAGAAGCATTTGCCAGACCGCAAAGATTCCGGGGGCCCCCGGACAGACCGTCGGCGGCAGTAATAAGGTAAGAAGTTTCTTATGTACTATTTGTTTATGCTACCTTGTAAATAAAATCTCTTCACAGGTGCAAAACCTCGTTTTCATATTTTCCCATACAGTCCATTTTCTCGAGGCCGAGGCGAGTCTTTCGCATCGGACATTATCATTTTTTATCCTATACAATCTCTTTCATGAAAAAAAAGGAATGGACGAGTCTGAACACTTGAATGATGTTGAATGGCTTTCAAACTTTGCATTTTTTTAAGATCTTCTCAGTCACATCAATAAATTGAACCTTAAACTCCAAGGAAGAAATCAATTAATCCATGATATTTGGAGTCATATCAAGGGGTTCAATAAGCAAATGAAGCTATTTTCCGAACAACTAATCAAGAAAGATTTAACTCATTTTCCAAGACTAAAATCTATTGCAGTTACGGAAGAAAAACTTAGGAGCTGTGAAAAAAAAACCTGGTATGTCTTCATGAAGAATTTGAAATAAGATTTCAAGACTTCAAATTTATACAGGACTTTGACATTTTTAGCATGCCATTTAATGTGGATTGTGAATTGGTTGTATCAGAATTTCAGCTCTAACTGACTGAGTTGCAATGCAACAATGAAATGAAGCAACTATTTATCAGCGTTTCTAAAATTAAGTTCTACAAGGCCTTGTTAAAATCAAGCACATCCCAGTTTCTACCAGATTAAGAACAACTTTTAGAAGCTCAGTTACAGTTTCATCAGTCACGTACGCCTCCATACTCTTCTAAAATATAATACATTTTTGGAGCTTTTTGCAAGTTTTTTACCGTTGTACCATATAAGTTGAGTGTAATAAGATAAAGTCAAAAATAAAGTTTATCACTTGTGAAACTTTTTTGTTTTGTTCAATTTTTTCTGCTCGCCTATGTGGTTTTCTATTTCATTCGGCCATCTCCTTAAAAAGTTTGCCTATTTCTGGTTTAGAGGGATGAAAAATCCTGAAATGTTCGAAAAATAATTGAAAAAAAAATAATGCCTAAAAAATAATAGAAAATCGAACGGCACTGACAACTTCAAGGCAATGGAAATATTAACCTTAGAACAACAAAAAATAATTAAAAATTATAAAGTGAAAATTAATTTTTTGTTTTAAATAAAATCAAATCATCTTAATGAAAGGTATTGTCGATATGGAGTGTTGGAGATTAGTTATGAGTCTGTTTTTCAACCGTCCAATTTTCCAGACCTCTAGCCTACCATAGTTAGGCTTTAAAATAATAGTCCAATTATCAATTACCTGGACCATTTATATAAAAGTTATAAAAATTAATTGATTAAAAGCCGATAGAAATCAGAAATGCTTTACGATGAGGATTCAAAATTCTATTCAGAGGGGCCAAAATGTTGGCCGAAGTGTTTTGAAAGGAATGAATTGTATTTCGATCAATAAAAATGTTTTCCAATCTTTTATTTTATAGCTTTGGTTTCCGGACAGCCCAATTATAACCGCACCACTTATTTCATGCGATGAGTTTTATTGACATGCAATTATATTTTAGGCATTCCTTAAGCGAATTAATGAATTTTACAAATCACAAAACGCAAACAATATGTACAAGAAATAATGTAGATCAGTTCTGCTTTCATTTCTCTGATATATAAAAAGATAATTCTATATGAGAACGACATATTTAATTAGGAATTGAAGACCTGTTGGTTAAGTGGTTTCTGTGGTTTCAGGGAGAGGGGGTTAGAGAAGAGAACTTCCTGTGTGGTGGCCACCGCATATCCCCCCAGCCGAGATTCCTTCATCTTGACAAGCATTCTTCTTTGATTTGGGTGGGGTCTTCGAATTTTTTGTCTTGGAAGTAAAAAATTCGCAGAAATAAAAATAAAATACTATACTAACTATACATTCGTAAAATAAATATATAAAAATCATTTATAGAAAAAAAAAAAAATCCGAATGCAAGATTTAACCTACATGAACAAACTTGAACTAAAAAATAATATTATATTTTAATTAATTCGAAACAAAGAGAATTATTAACAACCACTTATATACCGATACTTATATACCTACCTATTTACAATTTAGAATTTTTGGAGCCGGTGCCAGCCAAGAGGGCAGTTTAATCCTGCATTGCAACAAACTTTCGAAGGGCACTAAACAGCGTTGAGGCAGTGATGAAATAGTGGGGAGTTCTTTACACTTTTCGAATTATGTTTTGGTTGGCGTATATAATGTATATGTATATAAGTATCGATTATTTCTTTATCTCCATTATTTTGTTCATTAATGATCTATGCTTCGAAGTAATTAAAATATTATTTTTTTTATTTATAAATTAAAGTTTGTAAATGTAAGTTTAATCTTGAAGTCGGTTTTTGTTTTTCTAGATATTTGAAAACTTTATTTTTCAATTTTTAGTGGTATGTGAGAGTATTTCGTTATAGATTATTATAGAATAGTATAGATTGTCACCATGGAGTAATATGTTTATAGTATAAGGTTATATAACGCTGATATGTTATTTAATGTTTTTTAGATTTTTCTTAAAAAGCGCTGTATTGATTTCTATAAAATATTTGTGGGACTGCCTCTAAAGCATGACCTATCGATCAAAAAAATATTCGCCGAAATCAAATAATTGACGGGATAATCTCGTAACAAACATAAAAAAAATATTTAAAAAATAAATTAAAAAAAAAAAAACTCGTAAATACAGTCAAATTGAGAATCTCCGTCTTTTTGAAGTTGGTTAAAAAAAGCTTTGTTTCAATATTTTATAATAACTATGCTTCCCAGCCGAGGAGAAAAGCATTAACTCAAAAATTGCAAGGTAATATCTTAATGGACTTACTTCACTTCGCCCCGTAGAACGGCAGTAAAATGTCTAATTACTAATAATAAATATTAGAGGGTTAGTCTAACAAATGCCTCCTAGTTCATTTGAATGTAACAGAAGAATTTTAGTTGCAGCTGAAATGCTATTAATAACTCATCTCGTCTGTGAGATCAACAATTCTGTTATATGAATTTTTGCGATCAATGTTTATTTACAGGTTTCGTTTTAAAATTAAATTGCGCGTATATTAACAACATATGCGCCAACATATTAAGAATTAAATATCAGACTGAAACTAATGTACTCACTATTCATAAAACAATCACTATTAAAAAATAACACAGAAATTAATGATCTACACACACAGTTATTAAAACCACTATCGACTTTTATTAATTCAATTGGAATATCAATTTGGCTGCATCACGAATGTATTGCATTATCAAACGGACACATAAAAAGAACACATATGCCGGAGAATAGTAGGAGACGGAAAAGAAACTGGATGAGAGACCTACTTACATAAAAGTCAACCAAAGATAAGGAAGAGGTGCCACTGGGCACTATCTCTCCTAATGCCTAACATGTCATTTTATATTTGTATTTCAGCAGATCTGTTAATTGTCAGTTTTATTTTTGACAGGTTTGTATATAAAAAAATAAAAGTTAAAAAGTTTTTAAGTTTGGCTCGTTAAGAAGATAAACTTTTTAGCAAATCTATGCAACTAACTCTATATATTTTTTTATTAATTTTAACTAACTCATAAGAACTATCGATAGTCTACATGCAGGTTAATTATGAGACACGGGATGCCATAGATTATCAAATGTGAGAACAGGAAAGAAATAGTTGACTTCGGGGGCTAGTAATTTAATTTAAAATATCAATATTTAATTTTAATAATTCCTTGTAAAGAAATTAAGAAAAATGATTTATTTTTTAAGATTCCATTTTTCGCAAATGAGCACCTGCGGCAAACCGGTTTTCGGCATTTAGCTTCGTTGTCTTCCTGTCCAATCTGCTTGGACTTCCAGTCATCCTCGAAATTTTAGTGCAGGTCTGCTTTGGCCACTTCAGTTCCCCTCGTCAAAATTACAGATTATTGGAATGTTTCTCAAGACCACATAGACAGCAAGTATCCAGAACGTCTTAAGATTCACAAATATTTTAATACTTATTTTTATTCCTATTCGTTAATCGTACTTATTTTTAAAGCAAATTAATAATTATTATAATTATCTTAGAAAATAGAAATTGAACCTATAGGCTATAGCGCACAGTGGGCTAAAAAGTGTTTAAATTGGTAAAAATCTAATATTTGGTAATTCGTGTTATAAACATAGAATTTTGGGATTAAATGCTTGGTGAGATACTAAATCGAAATCAGGTTCATCGGATCTTAAAAAAAAAAAGTCAAAATTTCAGGACAAATTTCAAAAAAATCATCAGCCCGGAGCCAAGTTTTAAGTTTAAAATCAGAAAAATAAACATCATGTTTGTTATGATCTGAAATTCATTTCATTTCATCTTATAAAAAAATCTATATCGAACTTGGTTCTGTATCTGTATGGGTTTAAATTTATTTACGGGTGTCTGAAAAACAGAGTGTTATTACGTTTCAATCCATGGCTCGGCCGTACTTCTTCAGGATAATTGAGTGAGAAGACATTTTTCAAAACTTAAGACTGAACTTTTATGAACCGATAGGAACGACCGCGTGCTTTATTATTTCAGCTCCATGAAATGAAATATTTTGAATATTTGAACAGACATGTAAGCAATGAACAGTATACATACCCTATTAAATAAAAAAGAAAATAAATAAATAATAACAAGCCAAAAATTATAATAAATTCTTCCCCTGCACAATTACGGCCTAGGCCGGGATTTATATTGATAACACTGTTTCTTAGATACCAGCACTTTATTTTGAATCCCACTCAAAGCCTAGTTCAGTGGAATTTTTTTCTTTTGAACGATTATATGAAAAGAAGACAAGATTTACGAGGCAGCTAAATATGAAAATTGTTAGCACTTACAGTTATGACAACTTTTCCAAAACAAAAACCCTGCATAAACCCGTACACATCTATAGTAAAACTTTGAAAAAACCATGCTGTCTCACAAAAAAGTTGCTTTAACAGAACTTATTAAAAATAAGTACTATTTTTTCACTTCAAATACGTGTTTAGATCCTGGTAATAAAATAATCGAAAAATCGGCTCCACATCCTTATGCTACATTTATTTAGGTATTCAAAGAAAAGAAAATTGATACTCTAGGAAGGCATTTATTTTTAGTGTTGTTTCCACTTCCGCCCTCTTCTATACCACTCACAGAATTTATTTCTATTTGAACTCATTATTATGTGCATAAAATATTGATTATGATTGAAGAACCAATTTATGTGAGGAAATTTAAAATTCCGTTCTGTTTATTTTCATGTTTAACGTAACCGATTCAAATAACTAATCCTCGGGAGGTATAATTGGTGGTTTTTCCAGTGTAGTTTTACGAGCTTATTCCAGGTCCAATCTCTTAAAGTACAGTAATTTATTGTAAAGTCGATTATTTCCTTGTCGATACATTGTTAGTTCTTTGTCATTAAGTCCTTATCATTAACAATGAGTGGTTTTTGTTCCTATGTGTATGATTTTGTTAATTAAATAATTAAAGTCGATGCTTTTAATTTCTTTCTACTTTTTGTTGTAAATTAGATTACCGCAATCAACCCTTTGAATGCTTGGGATTAGTCACAGGATTAATCAGGATAGAGTTATGATCGCATTGTCCACCGAGCCGCAAGGTCGAGAATCAAGCACTATCCAGTACTTTTCCTTTAAGATATTGAAGGGTATTGCAGAACTGGCTTATATATTTATTTTTTTAATTTTGTTTTCTAGGACTCCATCTGGACGAACGACTTACTTGGAACCCACACACAGTACTAAAACGACAAGAAACGGTCCGTTGTTTTCGACCTCTTCAACATTTACTTTACAAACGCTCAAACCTTCTGATTGATTACAAGTGTTGGTGTTGGATCCTCTACACTTTGAATTAATGCTTCACATCGGCACTAATATACTCCTTATTAAGCTCAATATTCGAGGTTAAGAGGTCTATTCCTCAATTAAAGCATAAACAAGTTCACCCAAGTTTTCTGGGCTAGGTGAACGCATATGTAATTGGCATTGGAGTTTTTCCCAAACCTATTTAATTTGATTCATATTATCAATTAAGTAAACAAAATGATAAAATATCTGAAATTCCTTCACTAGTCCACTTACATTTGCGAGCAGTTTATATATGTATATATTACAGTACATAGGGTAATCTAGACAGTTATTGACACCGTTAAGGCAATATCCTACAGTACAAGTTCAAGAAAAAAATAGTAAAAATAATTTAATCAACTTGAAATTTATTGAGACTATTATATAATTAACTTACTTTGTGCTGCATACAAAATTTATGACTAAAAATATCAGTGGAAAGAGTTCTCAATAAATTAAGAATAATTAGTTCAAATTACAGTTATTGACACCCATTTATTCTTCATTATTCTATCTTTTCATTACAGTTGGATTTATTTAATGGAAATTTCAAGCATATTATCTTAACTTATATCGTGTTTTCTCTATTTCTTCCTCGTTTAAAGCATCACTCATGAAAGGAATGAACATTTTCAGATTTTGCACAATCTTCATTGTTTACTAGTATTGTTTAATTACATGGAAATATTTTTTTTTCAATATTTTTTTATTTATTTGCAAAAGATATTTCTTGTACAAATAACATACGAAATAAAACAATTATTTTTTGTCTAGCAGCACTAGGACTTTGTAAAGATAATATTAAATTATATAAGTACTACAAATATAAAGAAATAGTTTAGACACTTTTACCTAAAAAAAAATATATATATATATATATATATATATATATATATATATATATATAATAAAAAAAATAATAAATAAAAATAAAATAAAATAATTATCAACTTAATAACAAGATCAATGCAATTACAAGGTATACAGAATTACAGATTTATAACTTCCCACCAAGTCATATTTAGTCATTATTGAATTTAATTAAAGGTTAAGAGAATCAGAGAATCAGTGACCCAGTAATTTAGAAAAGCACCACAATAAGACCATAGTCAGAACCCTATTCCAAAAATAAAAAACATTTAGCTTTTCAGTCAATGGCACAACATATTACAAAATAATATAGTCTATTTAATTTTTGAATACAATCTACATTTAAGATTTCCTCTATAGACGATGATTCAGAAATGTATGTACCTAAAAATTTTTTCCTCTGCTCTTCAAATTTGATGCACTGAGTAAGAAAATGGCTCAAGGGATCCGACACCAAACCACCACAGGCCATGCAGATTTCATAATTAGTGTTGGTCCTTTATAAACACCTTTAGGTAATCCCCGCTTGAGACTCTTAGGCGACCCACAACTCTGATTTTCTTAAAATTTGTCTGAAACAGCATGTAATCTTCCGGGCTTGCTATATTAAAATTGCATATTTTTCTATACCTAGGGTTGTTGGTGGAATTCAAAATTCTGTTTACATCCTTGTTTACATGGAAATATAAGGAAGTAAATAGGCAGATGAATCATACAAGAAATTAAATAGTTCACTTGCTAAAACCAAAATTTATTAAGAATCCAAAACATATTTATTTAACAAAGTATATAATTTTGATGTATATATTTTACAATATCCATGAGGATATAAAATTTCTAGCTCAAAATGATAAAAAAAAAATTAAATTGTTACATTTTCGCTGCCATTCACTAAAATCGTCTGTTTCAACAATGTAACATATTTGATATTTTAATATCAAAAAAATGAAAAAGCAACAATGAATTAATAATAAAATAAATGTATTTCAATCTTACAACAAAATCTTGACAGTGTCAATAGATGGTCATTAGACACAAGATTCAGTTATTTTCACCCCATGTCAATAACTTGAAATAAGTAAAATAAAATGGTAAAAACTACTTCAGCATTATTATATCATAAAATAATATTGATTTATAGAAGAAATTAGTTAATTTTATGAAAAAACAGCAATTCAGTTATTGACATTAACTACTAAACCTAACCTAAACCACATCCAAAACATTTGGATATAACTCAGAAAATCCAAATCCAAGAATCTGAGCCTTTTATGAAAAAAAGATTGTTAAATGTACCAGAAACGAAAGGTGATGCAATTGACTATTCAATGCGATCATTTCAATTTGAAAAAAAAAAAAATTAAACACTTTTATTTGTCTCAAGTTAAAAAATTATTTCTTTATCTATAAATTTTTACAGATTAAAATATTGTATAAAATAATTTAATTTCTCCTATTTACTCTATTTAAATTCAAATGTAGGATATGATTCATAGGTGACCAATAAGCTGTATAGATGAAAAAGGTTGTACACTTTTATTTGTCCTGTATAAGCTGTTTCGAATATATATTTACTGATGTGCGAGTATAGCAACTGTACAATGGTTCTGTTTGAAAAAAACTCTTTACCACAACCTCAAGATTCATCAATATCCGAATGTCTCTTGTGCGGTTTGAGGATACCAGGAAGGGCTATTGCCATCTCTGCTGCAATTTCAATCCAACTACTGTAGATCTGTCAAAAAGAAATAGATGACAGACTTTAGATTGTGAAGTGGAATTGGATTTCGATTGTTAAGCTTGTCCAAGATTCAATTTCTTTGTATTATCCTAACAGTAGCAAATATATTATAACTAAATGAAAACACAATAAATATTGTTTAAATGAGCAATGGCATATTGAATTCCTAAAAGCAGCTACGTATAACAACAAAGTGTTTCTGTTAATAGAAACACGCTTAACCAAACTATAATATCGATATCGACAGCTACAAAAAAATGTGTGTAATGTGTGCTTCCTTCATTATTTTTAATTTATATCTATAACATTCCATATTATATAACAAATATTCTTCTGGCTATTCGAAATATACTTTAATATATAGGGTAAACCAGAAAGTTATTGAAACCCTAATCTTTAATTGAAAAAAATAAGCTTTTGTGCTAATGTTTAGTTTTTAAAAAAATGGGGAAATCGGCTATGGTAAAATATTTTCAAAGTATAAACACAAACAAAGGTAATTAGGTGAACAGGGACATTCCAAGAGCCTGATTCCCATCTCTTGGAATAAGTACATTGTTACTTTTGCACCTGATATTTTTGCTGACATCCATAGCTACATATTTTCCTTGATTAAGGATAAATAATTTTGGGTGTTTGCAATTCCACAAGCATTTCAATCAAGAAATCCGAAAGCTGTCATTGCCCACCATATAATGACGCCTCCTCATCGACTTTGACGTTAAATTGTGTTACTAATCTTTTTTTTTTTTTTTTTTTTTTTTTTTTTTTTTTTTTCATACTTAAAAACTAGTTCTATAAAAATTACATTTTTTTAAATTTAAAATATTTATTGATCTTCACAATAGTAAACCAATATAGATCAAGTAAATTTGAGGAAATGATAAGAATGACATGTAAATAACTACTCACTAGTTGCACTTCAATAAAAGTTATAAAAAAGAAGGTCTCTTGGCCATCTTCTTTTCATACGCCTCGGTGGGTTATCAGGTATCGAATGTGAAGCAAGTTGGGAGACTAATCGATTCTTGTGGGAGTGCAGTTTACTATGAAGAAAGTAGTATCTGGTGTGGGCTCAATCACCAACATGTGGAACATTAAGGTCTTAATGGATAAGTTTATTTGTGACAAAGTAAGGAGCATTAAGGATTTTTCGAAGGATTTTGGATTGTAAGGATCGGATGCGAGAAGAATTAGACGGTTTAGTGGAGACCCAAAAGCTCAACTCTATATTTCCATATAGATATAATAATTGTCATGTAAATGAGCCTCTTGTAATTTATTGAAAGCTTTGAACATTTGTTTAGTAAATGTTGGAGTAGTCTATAAAGACGGGCCGTTTCATGTCGTTTTAGTCTTTTATGTGGATTCCAAGTGTGACGTTTGTCCAAATGGAGTCCCATGTAGCGAATCTGTTCAAGAGGGATTAGAGGAATATCATTAAAGGATGGTGGAGGACAGGTTGTCGTAGATTTACGACGAAGGGTAAAGGTTATTTGATGAGATTTATTTTTATTCTCCATTTTTGACACCATTCTTGAAGGTTTATGATGTGGGATTGGAGTGTCTGGGATGCAATGAAGGGATTATTATTTACTGATAACAAATATGTGTCATCAGCGTAACTGGTGAGGACAGTGGTAGGATGGGTCGGGATGTCAGCTGTATACACTATGTAAAGGATGGGAACTAGGATTCCTTGAGGAACTCCGGCAGACTGAGTAAAGAAGAATGAATGGGCGGAATTGTGGCTTACTTTAAATTTTCTATCATTGAAATAGGAATGCATAATAAGGAAGTATGTAGGAGGAAGGAATTTATGGAGTAAGCAGTCCCTGTTGGGAAATTACTTAAAAGACAAAATACAATCATATTTCTTGTATTTCTCGCAACGTTGAATGTACGCATGGTTTGTCAAGAGTGCCTACTCCTAATATATCTGTTAGGTTGTAAAAACTTATTATTTCTGGTTTCTTGATATCCCTTGTTTCTTCATCGATATTTACATAGTCGTAAAGGCTTGAAATTATATCTGACTAATACAAGTCCGTTTAATTTCAGTTATAGTTTAATCATATGTAAATTTAATTTGTATAATAGTTTAATTACCAATGAATTACAAATTTTACAAAAATTAATTTTAAATAAAATATTTTAAAAACTTACATGGATGGGCCCATGTATTCCTGACAAAACATGTATTTTTACCCTACTGTTTGCAATAGGAATTATCGGCCAAGACTAGGGTTCTAGGGTTAGGTCGAAATAAAAGGATAGAAATGATGAGAAATCCAGTATGGCCTACGATCAAAGAAAAGTAAACTAACATTTCAGCTAGGTATTTGGTTGATACGCGCGCCTATTAAAGCTTAAAAAATAAATATTTTAAAATCAATGGGAAGAAATGAAAAAAATCGACTGTATACTTTTATTTGTCCAGAAGTGTAAATTTTTTTTTTTATTTATAAGTTCGTTTCAGAATGATCCTTGTTGTTGGGGGCATCAAGAGGATTTTGGATGTTATAATGGCTGCCGATAGTTTGCATATGATTGGCATTACCGTGTCCGGGATCAGACCCCATCGCCGGGTAATCAATCAATGTTTCTCCGACTCCTGCCGCATTCTTCCCTAGCGCCGGGCTCCAACGTTTTGGAAACGGCATATTATCAAATGCGGAAGGGGGCAATTTGAATACGAATCGTCTGTTAAGAAATGGGAACGTTTCCGTTCTGATAAGGTTTTTTTTTGTTCCACCATTTACAAGACCGTAATCATTAATTCAGTAAATTAATTGAATTACATCTTTATGTAAAGCAGGTCAATTCCTAAGCGGCTTGCTGCCTATAGAAGTTATATTTTACGTACTATGAAGCTCAGAGTTTTTTTTTAAAGATCTTCTAGATGTTAATTTTAGAAGAGAAAATAGTTTTGTTTAATTTTATTACAAAAGTTATTCCTAGTTCTAAAAATTTACTTAGTTCATATTTCCTATTTAATGTTGGTGACTACGGAAAATGTAGTTGATTGATTAATTGAAATAATTATTATGTCAAAAATATAAAAATAACAAAAAATAGGGAATTTTAAAAGTAAAATTTTTTTAAAAAATTTAAATACTGGGAGAGTACCTCTTAGTGTAAAAAAAAAAAGGATCTTATGTGTCCTTCCCCTGTAAAAACAGATTCATCTGCCCATAAAATTCACCTCAAAAAATAGTATTCTTCAACACAATCTGCATTCAGAAGCTAACGGCATAATTGAGGTCTATGTTCATTATTATTAGATTTTAAACATTAGATTGAAAATCTAATAAAATAAATCCTAAATAATAATAATAATTAGATAAATGTAATAACATAAGATCCTCTTATCTGGTGTCGCTTTATTGACAGTTTTCCATTATTTTCTATTAAACAATAATTGTTTTCTTCGCTTTTTATTCCAATGAAGAGTTTATTATGTTTAAAATACACATTTTTATTAAGGTATTGTCATACTATTTTATTCACTTAAGTAACTGATTTGTATGTCAAATGAGAACACCATGTTTTTTTCGGTTTCAAAAGTACATATCTCCATGAAATCGAAACGAAATCATTACGTTTAACATACCATTGAATGGTTTTTTTTGCAAGTTTATGTGAGATTTGACGTTTTGTGGATAGTTTTTTTTTTAAAAAACGGTGAGCTAAAGTAAGGAGAGTTAAAGTAATATAAGACATTGTGACTTCCCCAAATAAGGTGAAGATCAAGCTGTTCTTTAGATACCAAGTTTGTAAAATTCAAGGTTACCTATTATAGAAAATGTAATACTCAATCCAAAAACGGGGTCAAAATTTGAAAAAAATTTAAACAAAATGGAGATATTACAGCTTTTGTGGAAAAAACGTGGTGTCCTAAAAAAAGTCTTCGATTTATTGTATATCTGCAACGGATTATAATGGAAAAGTGAGGTCTGGGGCATTTTGTTACATTTTTGATCTAGTTTCACCCATTTTTTTTTTTTTTTTTTTTTTTTTTTTTTTACACTAAGAGATACTCACCCTGTATATGAATTTTATACTTGACTATATATAATAAAATTATTTTTGGTCTAGAGAAATGTTAAAATAAACTGGGTATACGGTTTATGTTTCCATGCCACAAGAGCTTTTGTGGATGTGAATAAGTGCAATAAATAATAGTGATCCAAGTACACATCATCATACCTTATTAAAAAAAAAATACAGTAGAAAATAAATATTAGTGAATTAAAACATTTTAATGATAATATATCTAATAAACTTTATTTTAGCAATAAATCCTCTTAAGACAATTAATCTCCACACAATGTGACATATTTCAGGACATTCCATCCCATCATCAGACTTTCTATTCTTCTGGTGTTATCTCATCATGTCAATTGACATGATGAGATAGGAGTCGATTTATTGCCCAGTCGATTTATACAAAAAAACCAATGACCATGTATCTTTTTTTTTTTTTTTTTTTTTTTTAAATATGTTGTTAAGATCGATAAGGGTAGTTGATAACCTAGTTTGCGACCAATAAAAACCAGTGTAGTCCTCGAAAATTTACGAAATTTTAGCACTATTTTTATTTTTTCACTTCTATTTCGTAATCTATATGATTTCAGGAAATAGAGTTTATTTACACTATTAAAGAACTCTAAATCTTCGACAATTAAGCCCAACCACAGCTCTATGTGCCAATTGGATGGGGAGATACAGCTCTCCAAAAGAACTATTTCGAGTTTATTTTATAAAATATGGATATGTTACGTTCAATCACTTTACCTCCTAATCCGATTCTGATGTTCAAAGTTTTCCCATTTATGGTAATACGGGCTTATTAAGTTTTAATAATTAAAAGTTTAATAAATTCTTTTCTTAAGGTATCTTTGTGAAACTAGTATTTTCATCAGTATACAGTCGGAAACTTGAATTTAACAGACAAATTTAAAATTTTGTGAAAAAAAAACATTTTTTTGGAGAGCTGAATGAATCCGATTGGCCTATGGAGCTGTAGATGAGCTAAAATTGTCAAAGCTTTAGTGTTCTTTAATGGTATGATAAACTCAATGTCTAGAAACCAAATAGTTTACAAGATAAAAGCGAGAATTGAATATATTTCTAAAATTTACGATTTTTTGAGTGCAACTCATAATCGCACCAGGTTTTGAGAGTAGCAAATTTTGGATATTAACTACAATTTTCCACAGGTACAGCACCTTCCCCTACATAAAAATACCATTTTTTTTTATAATATGGAAGAAGAATCGATAAATAATAGTTAAATATTTATGTATCACGAAAAATCGAAAATCAAATAAGTGGATTAGATCAAGGATTGACCTTCCAGATATTATGGAGTGCATCTAAGGAAGTGGACCTGGACCGGACATGTCATCAGGAGGAAAGCAATAACATGGACCAGGCAGCTTATGGATTGGTATCCAAGAGAGACGTCCACCGACAGGCTGGGACAAGGAGATGAAGAAGAGCTGCGGAGGGGCAGCCTGGAAGAGAGTAGCAATGGATAGGAAAGAGTGGTAACGGATGGGACAGGTACATTATTTAGTGTGGTTTCAAGAGTAATAGAAACAATCGAACTTAAATTCTCAACTAAAAGTTGATTTTGTTCATACATGCATACGTATGGAAAAAAATTGAAAGTTTTTTAAATATTTTATGGACAAATATAGGCTATTATTATTATTATGTATCACGAAATCGAATTGAGATCATCAATACCGATTTTTTTTTTTTTTTTTTTCAAGAATCGGTGCAACCGAGGATTGATATTTGGAATCAACATATCCTTATTTATATCCTTATAAGTTGCAGTCAATGAACTCTTTTTCCTAGAAAGAAACTCTTGAAGATAGATGTGTGTGCATACATTCACCGCATATCTCAGCTTCAAAATAAAATTTAAAATCCATTCCAAAACAAACAGGATAGCTATTTTGAGATAAAATGTGATCGTAGTAACAAATGATTTTTATTTTTAGAAAGGGCAACAAAGGTACATAACATGTTATTAGGATGATATATTCTACATTCATACTTGGCTAAACATTGATTGGCCTCAGCCTTGCCAACTAATAAACTAAACATAAAAATTTAGCAAGCCTTCAATTTAACCGGCTTGATAAATATCTGAGTAAGAGAGGCAAGAAGAGCCTATATAATACCTCACTCCCCTTCAGAACACTGAGCATTTTGAAAGAGATTATTATTATTAATGATAAGTGGGCCGGATTGCCCGGGGCTGGTAGTGCCGCTCGGCCCGGTCTCTTCGCTAAGTATCCCCACCTCTCGGCTACCAACCGGCCACCGAGGATTCAGTACACTAGCAACTCGATTAACCGAGTCTCGATCTACCGAGCTTTCTATTTTGTTATTTTATTTCATTGTATTATGTGCTGTTACTTTTATTCACAAAACATTCGATTTCTGTACAAGACATTAGGCAATCTTAGTAAGAGTATGACTACGGAAAGGATGGAAAATGGGGAAGACGGATTGGAGAAGGCACTTCAATACTTGGAATCCGAAACTAATGATACACCATTCGATTTCATGGTTTTTAGTTTATTTTATATTTTTGCTTTTATCTCATTACAATAGTAAACGAATTTTGAAATAGGGTGGCCTTATAATTTTGATCCTTTTAGTCCCTGTCTAACGTTTTTCACGGGAGGTAGGATATTGTTTGTTTGGCTTAACGTCCTTATGTACTCCAACTAGTGCAGGAAGGACGGGTTATCCTACAGGTTACCAACCTACTCTAGCCAATGTGGGAAGGCCAAGATTTATTTGTGAGTACACCTCGAAATAAATTTTAACCCGCCCAGGTGGGATTCAGTACAGAAAGTGTCCTTATTAGAAAAGGTAATAATTTATTCTATTTTCAAAAAGAATAACGGACCATCAGGCAAGGACAAATCATGAAAGTATGTAATGAATGTTTTGAATATTTAACTCATTGTTTACCTGCGTGTGGGTTGCTAACATTGCCTAATTGTATTTTGTCGCTAGTATATAAACTGCGTATTCAAGAATAAAATTAGTTTAAATATTTTTTAGCTTGTTTATGCGTGAAAATAGAAAACCATTAGATGTTTAGAAAAACTTGTAACACTGTTACGTAAAGGAATATCGTCGCATCGACAAATCGCTGTCAGGAGTCCTTAACTGCTGGGACAATATGTGGCTCAGGTATCGGTGTTCGTGTTAGGGGACAAGCATCAGCTCACATTCGGTAAACGCTGAGCCCTGATTTATGAGCACTTAAAGAAATCTATAAAAGAAGGGCGATTAGAACTGCTACGTGTGAAAAATACAAAGACTGGGGGGAGTCTCCTTTGTGCCAGTCTGTCCTCAGGTTCAATGGCCAACAACAAACTGCTCTTGGTCGTTCTCGGTTCAGGCCTAGTCTTAGGTTTGTCAAGATACACATCTGACAATAAAATATTTAATCTGTCATTTAATATATCGGCCACACAAAAGTGTGAAAAAGCGCATTTAATTCTACTTTAACGATTTCATTCGATTCGTCGAAGCCACCCGCACATTGGGGCAAAAGTGGAAAAACCCTAAAAATGAATATGCAGTCTAAATAAAAGTCCCCGCCCCTGTGGGTTGAGCATACGGTGGGGAGGAGGTCCCAATTTTGGGTTTTTCAATCATATCTCCTAAACGGTGGACTATAGAAAAATATGTTACAAATAAAAAATTAAAACTAATCATATTTTCTGTAAAATGGTTTATGTTCATATTGGTCAAAATTCTAAACGTTTTCGAAATACACGTTATTAAAAATCGATAATTTCACATAAAAATAATTTTTACGTCCCTTTTTGTCAAACATTTGCACCTAGTTTCTTCCACGATCGTTTCTCAGAAACAATATCGGAATAAAAGTTGTAGAGCATTAAATTTACTTTGATTTCATATACACGTTTGCTGACACTTGAAGCAAATTTTTGACAAAAAGTGAGGTAAACACTACTTTCTTTTCGAAAATTAGTGAGTTTTAATAACCATCGAAAACCGTTGAATGTTCGACAAATATGTATATAAAGTTTTATAGAAAATATAATTAACTTTAAATTTTATTTGAAATATAATTTTCTATAGTCCACCGTTTTCGAAATATAATCGAAAACCCCAAAATTGGATCTTCCCCCCCCCCACCGTAAGGTCACTCCCAAGGGGTGGGGGCTTTTAATATTTTTACCTTGTAATTACTTCTAACGAAGCTACGAAGTTAAAAATAATCGCATATTTCATGCACTCTACACACATCATTTCAGCTCTCTTTGACTGGACTAATAAGCTAAGGACGTGACAAAAATTGACAGATTTTTATATGTTCGATGCTCTAGAAAACTTAGACTTATAGAGTCCCGGAAGTTGTTAGGACAAAAATTTTACTTCGAGTTCACGATTGTTGGTTCGAGTAAACGAAAACAATTCATTATATAAATGTAATCGGGAAGCCCATCACTTCGACCCAACGAGTTGCGGCTTATCGACTTTCGGCTTTATTTTGTTTTATAGGACCTAATTTTTGGTCATGTTATTGCTTACTGCATATATATTAGTTTTTATTATAAGTTCTAATTAAATTTGGAAATAGGAGGAATAAAGTAAAATCAGCTGAAATAGCAGTCGCCTGGTACGACTACGTCTTACGTCTAAAATTCATAAATATTTTTTTCATGGAGCTGAAATAATAATTTATAACTAATAAATGTTCCTCGAATTTTTCTTCGAAAAATTAGGCCATGTCCGGATTAAAACTAATAAAAATGTTTCTCAGATACTCATACTTCAATTTACCTCTACAGAGAACCTTGTTCAATGGAGCTTTTTTTATAAATTCAAATGAAAGGAGTGCCGACGTTTCGAGTTGCAGGTCTTCTAAGGGCTAAAACTAAAAAAATCTGGACGTGACCTAATGATAACAAAAATTAACAAACAAAGTAAATTATTTATAAAATATTATCAAGTTTTAATTATGTAGTTAAGTAGGAAATACTATCAAGATCTAGTTGAATGATGAAACTTTTAATTAAATTATTTTCAGCTAACTGATTATCTTGAAAATTTTGAAAATATTCTTACTTAGTCCAGTCGAAATACTTCCAAATAGGTGTCTGCCTTGTAAAAGGTGGAGTAGTAGGTTTTATGATTCAGTATGGTCCAGATAGATCGTAAGAATAAAATATCAAAACTGTGACTAGATTTGATGAATGGAAAATTTTTTGGGAGAAAAAAATCCATTTTTGTACTTTTTTCAGATTTTTGCAAAAACACATATACAAAAATGATTTAAATCGAAAAATATGATATTTACAAAATTAAAGTTTATTACATTCTGCGTCTAAAGACTTGGTGGTGAATTTTATTTAGGCGTTTAGCCACAATCAATTGTCAAAAATCGACGAATTTTTGAATCGACGAAGTAAATGTATTACTTTTTATCACTTGTCCATATGCATGATGGATAAAGAGTTGTGAAGGTGGCAAGCCCTACCTCCCCCCCCCCCAAAAAAAAACAAAACAAACTTATTTATAGGGAGTTAAGGGGGGGTTAACCAAATTCTTGCTGATTACCTAATGTTACATAAACGTACATTTTTTTAAATATTTGCCACCTTCACAACTCTTTATCGATCATGCATATGGACAAGTGATAAAAAACTAATACATTTATTCAATCTAGTAGGTATGTGGAGCAATCAAGTATTTATTCTCTAGCGTGTTTTTCATCAGACTCAAAAGGTGAAGTGCAATTGTATCATGAGTTACACCAATAAAAAGCTAACTAAATTCTGCAGTTTTTGAGAAATTTGACGGCTTCTAGGGTTCTCCAGTGAGGAGTGAGGAATTTTCAAATAATATTAAAAATTTAAGTTTTAATAAATGTTTTGAATTTAAATTAACTAAACCTTTTTTATCTTTTAGAAAATTTAATGCTGATTAAGAAAATATCATCGTTTTAGTTTCTACGCTAAAACAAAGTAGAGAAAACTGTAATTTTTCAGAAAAAAGTAAGATTTTAAAAATAAAAACGAAAAAAATTCTATCTCCTCAAAAAATTGAGATAGGACACTGGTTTTTGCGCCATTCTACCCCGTTTAGTTTGCAGTATTACCCATTTTTTTTTTACACTATGTCTGGGACACCCTGTATATATATATTGGATATATATTCCAAATATAAATTGGATATATAATCATATGTAAAAATTGAGCAAACCTTGAGAAAAAAAAAATTATTATAGAGGAATGTGAGGCATGAAGAAGAACAATATTCATCGATATCTCATCGGTGGCATTAGTCTTGCTGAAGAGATTACAGGAGATCTCTCATCCCCGACCTTTTCAGCCCCGTATGTTACCAGGCATGCTGGTTGTGACCATACTTCCAATAAGTGAACTGTTGTGTCCATGTTATTTGATATCATTTATTGAGAGCTTCGAACACTTGTCTAGTAAATGTTGGAGTGCTGTTGTTTTTTATGTCTGTTATGTTGTAAGAAATCTAAAAATAAAATAATGAATAAACAATATTGCAGTTGTTTTCATTTATACCAATGCTATATTTTGTATTAGTCTATTTTTTATTTTTAGTTTTATAGAACTTATAGAACTATCAGTCTAACTAATTCTAGTATAAAGAATAAAAATTTGAAAATTGTAATGTAGGTTTTCTTTTTCAAGAATTTTATATGTGCTACAGTACAATACAAATCAAGTGAACGATTTTAGACTAGTAAATACCGGGATAAGGTTACCAGTCCTACTCCAAAAATGAGTCACTTCTAATAGGCTGACTGACGGGCCTCATCTACCCAGGGAGGGGTGCTTGGTCATAAATGGGTGCTTGTCTAGTATTATGCGAACACACATCAAGTGGTTATGAGAATGGTATGTGCTGAACTTCAGTATGCATTGCTACTGCACCGCAGTAAATTTTAGCAACCGAAAAGATATATGGAAACTGCTTATCAACATCATTTCGGGGATTCGATAGCCGAGTAAGTTGGAGCGAGGGTCTCAGCGCGGTCCACCCAGAAGGATAGAAGGATAGGATAGGATAGGATAATCCGCCCTTCCTGCTCTAGTTTTTGAAAAAAAAAATATCACTTCATAAATATTTCATTTTCAGTTTTTATTAAATATTCCCATAAGCTATTAATTAAATGGACATAAGTATGTAACAAATTACAAATAAATTATATCTTTACTTTAAGATACAAATTACTTCCAAAGAAATTAATCTCTCTGCCGTCGAGGAAAGAAAAAATTCATTTGAAGTACGAAATCGTAGTTCCTTGCTTGATATTTTGAAAGAGTTTTCTGGTCATAAGATTAGGTTTTTGAACCATCAGGCAGTGCATAAGGTTGCATAAGATTCCGATCTGATTGACAGATAATGTCAATTTGATGTATATAAAAAAACAAAATAGTTTATTTCAATGCTGTGTCTATCAGGTGTCATGGTAGACAAGCGTTAAATTGAGCTCAGTTAGGCAATGACCTTTGGACTTGTCAAAACAGCTTTAGAAAATAAAACAAGTTTAAGACAAATAAAGCTGTTATAATTTCAACTTCATAATCTTGAAATCATGGAATGTTACTTTTTGTATATGCATGCATATATTATATGTATTTAAACATATTGTTTATGTATGTATTTCGTATTTTTTAAAATTCGATCATAACTGGGTGAATGCTCCTTTCAACGATGACTTAAAACATTTTGAAAGGTAGACTTTATTCTTTAAGATAAAGACGGTCGAGGTAGGACTTCTGCCCATGATAATGATGGTCTGCTGGCTTTGGTCGCTAAAAACTCCAAAACGAATGTTCAAGAGCATGCAGAGAAACTTAAGTTAGCAGATAGAGCGAATTCAACCACCTCTAGGTTATTGTATCGGTAAACATGTCAGGAACATTGGTTTCTCATTCATTAAACGACAACAAGAAAAAGCTGATGGATAAGCTGTTTACGGGATCTTGACTCTCTTTTCTCGGGATCTTACCCCTCCTTTCTCCCCTAATACAGGTGAGATTTTTCAGTGTCTTCCTGTACTTGTCTCTATCCAGACAGTCTGCATCCGAAATTTTAAGTTTCTTTACTTCCTCTCTCATTCGCTTCGTATATCCTCCCATAATTTTGTACCTAAAAATCCTGTCAAAGATTCTCCTGTTTAATCTTTCTTCCTTAATCCTCCTCGTCTGCCCATAGAACATCAGCCTTCTGATTTTTTTTTTATCCTTTATCAATTTAATTTTAAAGATATTTTTCAAATTTAGTCGCAAACACAAATTTCATTTTTCTTATCAACTACTATATGTAAACTCAAATATCTAAGAAATAGAAAATTACAACAAGAAAACTCTAAAAGGATATAAACACAAAGGGGCAGAACACCTATTACTTGTAGACTGAAAAACTAATTTTTATAAATTACAAAATAGTACACACATTAGAATACCATAAATATCTTATTACCACAATAAATTTAAATTAAAGTTTAATTTTGTATTACACTACTAAAGTAGTTTTATTTTCGTTTTAACAAGACTAAAGCTACAAGAAACTGCTCGTCGTTACAGACTGCTTCAACAATTACTGGACAATTGATCAAAGCTCCCATTTCATTACAAAGGACTTATTTACATGACTGTGGTTAGACCTATTTGGACGAACGGAGTTGAGCTTTAGGGCTCTGCTAAACCATCCAATTCATCTCGTACCCAATCCTTATAGTCTAAAATCCTTCAAAAATTCTAAATGTTCCCTAATTTGTCACCAATAAACTTATCCATAAAGACCTTAATGTTCCATATGTTGCTGAGGTAGCCCAAACCAGATACCTATTCTTTTATAGTAAGCTCCATGACCACTCGAATCCATTAGTTTCTCAACTTGCTTCCCACTCCATTCCCAATAATCCTCCGAGATGTCTGAAAAGAAGATGGCCTAATGATTAAAACGTAAATTTTTAATATTTGTTGAACATTTCTCACTCCCCTCTGGAGCACCCGAGAAGCAGTCAAATTTTACAAAAACTGCAGAATTTAGTTGGCTTTTTAGTGGTGTAACTCATGATACAATTGCACTTCACCTTTTGAGTCTAACAGAAGTTTTTCTGATGAAAAACACGCTAGAGAATAAATACTTGATTGCTTCACGTACCTACTAGATTGAATAAATGTATTAGTTATTTTATCTCTTGTCCATATGCATGAGAGGTAAAGAGTTGTGAAGGTGGCAAGCCCTCCCTCCCCCCCCCCCCCCAAAAAAATCTTATTTATAGGGAGTTAGGGGGGGGGGACCCAAATTCTTGCTGATTACCTAATGTTACTAAACGTACTTTTTTATTTATTTTTTTTTTTTAAAATATAAAAAATAACAATTTAGGATTATTCGAAGAAATTAAATACACCAACAGAAAAATGACATTTCATAATGTGCCTGCTAATCATTAGCCCAGACAATGATATCACGTTCTGATTGGAATTAGTGGATTTATTTAGTTAAGCTATGTAAACAAATATAATCCCACTGTTTACAAAGGTCATAAGAAGTTGTCCTCTCATTTCATGACTGCATCAATTGCCATTGACTTGCAACATTAGGTAATCAGCAAGAATTTGGGTCCCCCCCCCCTTAACTCCCTATAAATAAGTTTTTTTTTTTTTGGGGGGGGAGGGAGGGCTTGCCACCTCCACAGCTCTTTACCCCTCATGTATATGGACAAGAGATAAAATAACTAATACATTTATTCAATCTAGTAGGTACGTGAAGCAATCAAGTATTTATTCTCTAGCGTGTTTTTTCATCAGAAAAAATTCTGTTAGACTCAAAAGGTGACGTGCAATTGTATCATGAGTTACACCACTAAAAAGCCAACTAAATTCTGCAGTTTTTGTGAAATTTGACTGCTTCTCGGGTGCTCCAGTGGGGAGTGAGAAATTTTCAACAAATATTAAAAATTTAAGTTTTAATAAATGTTTTGTGTTTTTCGCGTTAAAAGGCCCTCTAAAAGTAAATTTAAAATAACTATACCTATGTCATATCTTAGAAAATTTAATGCTGATTAAGAAAATATCATCGCTTTTGTTTCTATGCTAAACCAAAGTAGAGAAAACTGCCATTTTTCAGAAAAAAATAAAGATTTTAAAAATAAAAACAAAAAAAAATTCTATCTCCTCAACAGATTGAGATATGAAACTAGTTTCTGCGCCATTCTACCCCGTTTAGCATGCAGTATTACCCAATTTTTTTTTTACACTATGTCTGGGACACCCTGTATATATATATATATATATATATATATATATATATATATATATATATATATATATATATGTAATATTTATTTTTATTCTGTATTAATTTAATTTTGAAGATATTTTTTAAATTTAGTCGCAAACATAAATGTCATTTTTCTTATCAACTAATATATCTGAAACCCAAATATCTAAGAAATGGAAAATTACAACAAGATAACTCTAAAAGGATATAAACACAAACGGGCAGAACACATATTACTTGTAGACTGAAAAACTAATTTTTATTAATTAAAACATATTAAATACATTAAAATAGTGTTAATATCCTATTTCCACAATCAATTTAAATAAAAGTTTAATTTTTTATTAAACCACAAAAGTAGTTTTATTTCCATTTTGTTAGTATTGTTGTATAAGTTGTATATTATTATTTTTATTACTCTGACTTGGATTATAATTTAACTATTACTTATTATTATTCGCAATAGTATTGTTTATTTTGTTGTGTAGGTTTTTTTATCAGTGTTTCCTCCTGTTTTGTCTCGTTCTCATTTTACATTTGTTTTTAGACTCCTCGTTATTATTTATTGTTTCATGTGAGATGGATGTGTATCTAGAAATGTGCTTATGTTATAATTAGCCTAGCTAGGCTTTATGTAATTTAATTTCAATAAAAAATGAAAAAAAAAGAAGATATTTTTACAAATATAAATATAAAATCAATAAATAAATCTAAAATATGCCAATACGAATATGTTCCCTAAATTTATCATAGAATAATCGTTTGCCATTTTTTAAAATAATTTACATGAAGAACTCTGGATAAACAGAAATCCAACACATTGTACTCACTGGAACACTTCTACCGATAATCTTGACGGAAGGAAGTCATTCCCTTGATGGGGCCTATGTGAGTTTTCACACGGCTATCAGTGGAAAAACCAACGTGCATCAGTTGCAGCCCTACGAGTGCTTTGCATTTCTAATTATCGCTCCAACACTTCAAAACTCTTAAAGGTGATATTATAATTAGGAAATTTATTTAAATTAGTTTTGATTATGCCAATGAATAGTGGGATAAAATTAAAGCTAGTCTGAATAAGGAATGATGAACATAAACTTTTTTCAATAAAGTCACATTGTTCCACATCGGTACGATAACCCTATTCAGCTGAATTCTCGTGTTTCGAATGTATATTACCAATCCTTAATAGTATTTAAGAAGTTTAATGGTACCTCCACCTTCCTACCTATCGAGTACATAATATCCATAATAATAATAATGAAGATTCAACAATATGATTCATACATTATATGTATATATACATTATATTATATTAACACAACACGCAAATTATTACAATTCTTTTTTTTTTCCCACTTGGACTTCTACGCCAATTTCAATCCTTCGTTCTTTCCTGTTTTCTCTTCATCCAGTATTCCTTCATCTTTTCACTATGCTGCTTCTTTCTCCTCTCACCACCCTGGACCTGGTTTTCTCTTCATTATTCCCTGGAATCCTTCCATAACCAATACCGCGTTTCTAAAAATATCTCTACTAGTGGTCTCTTCTTCTTTTATAAGATGAATAATTATAATAACATAATATAATAATAATATCTTCTTCATTGTTTTATTCATCTAAATTTCTTTTAGCCTCTTGAATCCAACTAGTTGTTGATTTTTCTCTCACAAAGGTATTTAAATATTCTTTTTGTTAATCTGGTATCATCCATTCTGTAAATATGACCAAAAAATAATAATCTCCCTTTTCTTAGTGTTTCAGTTATATTTTCTATGTTTTTGTATACTTCCTGATTAGATCTTAATTTCCCTACTTGTCATATTTTCACTGGACCTAAAATTTTTCTTACCATTCTAAAATAATATAATCATATCATCAACAACTCGATGATAATTAAAAACATCTTGTTATAATAGGTTAAATGACTTACAGTTAGTAAAAAAAGACTAGGTACTCTCATAATTGAAATTCTTATTCTATTTTTTATTGTCTTGTATTAAGTGCTTAATTTGCAAAAAAACAATTTCCGGATGTAATTGATATGAATGAGCCACAGTAATTTAATAACAAAGTTTGTTTACTCTATTCGCAGATAGAAAATAACAACCAAAACTTGTTAATCCTATGGAGGTTACTGGCATTGTACTCTTCTGAGCTATTTTTAGTCTTCCAAAAACTATTGTAGTGCAAGGAAGTATATTAAAAATTATATTTGCTCTGATTCTCATAGAAATCAGAAACTTACAATTAGTAATCATTGTCAGCATGACTGGAACAAAGGTTACATATGCGAGAAATTTTTAAAAATAATCCACAAAGATTAAGAACCATTGCTGGCTCCCTCGCAGCTATGCTAGAAAATGATTAGGACATTAAAGTTATACCACAATGAGTGCAGATTATAAAAATTGCTGGAGATAACTCGCGGTCTGCTAGGAAAAAAGCCTTTATAAACAAAGTGAATAGAATAAAACGTCTAAAATTCTGTACCATTTGGGAAAAACTAGCAACTCATATTGGCGTCATACTCATCATGTATAAGTAGGCAAGTTGTAATGGCAATGGTATTAGTTTATAAAATTGAAATTACAATTTGCCTACTTATACAAGATGTGTAGGACACCAATAAGGGTTGCACAATGTATTTATCTTGCTGTGGACAAAAATTAACTTATCTAGTTTTTCCCAAATGGTATAGAATTCGCAAAAGAATATGTTAACAAGCCAAATAGTTTCTAGGAATATGTTTCATTTAGTGACAAATGTAAATTAAAGGTCTTTTCTCTGTTAAGGTTGAGTTAAGATTGCAGCGAAAACCAAAAACAGCCCTAGTGACTAATGAGATCAAACTACAACATTAGAAGTATATAAACCTTGCCTAAACAGATGTATTATATCTTTTTTTTTTTTTTTTTTGCATAATTTTATTTGATTCATATAAGAGAATCAGTTGGTTATTTGAAGGCAAAGAAATATTAAAGCACTAAAACGCATCAAACATTATCATTAAAATACTTAGATGATTTATAATGGGACAGATTGTAGCATCGTAAATAATAGTGATGTAACTTTACTATTAAACCTTTCCAATTAAATTTAAAAAAAAAAACAAGGGCTTATTTTTGCCGATCGAGTTAATTTAGCTGATCGCAAAGACTGGGGGACCGTGGGCAGAGATTACAGGCTTCGCCACGGTTCAGAAATGTATTACTTCAAATGACATTGACATTCTTGCTTCGGCGGTAGGGAAAGTTGTCCGCGGGCTAATGCAACTTAATTCACTCCTGTCAATAAGTAATATGTTTTATCTTCATTTTTTAAAAGATTTATTTCCTTTATGATGAAGTCAGGAACTGTAAAATCATTCATATATACTTAATAAGTACACAGTGCTTATCCTAGTGTTATATTTCCTCATGCTTAAGAATTAGTGTACACTTTCGTATAACAATTTAAATAGTGTATTTTTCATTACTAAAAATTATACTCGAAAAATAAAAGAATTATTTTTCTTTGGAGTAATTCATGATTAATTTGAATTTTTAGAAATACCTTAAACATAATCAATTATTATGGATTTTTTTAAAATTATAATATGCAACTTTAGCATTTCTTTATTTATTCTTCATTGTCATTTATTTTAAATATTTTCTTCCCCCCCAAGTCATCCGATTCATCTCATAATCAATACTTACAATTTAAAATCCTTCGAAAAATCCTCAACGCTCCTTCCTTTGTCAAAAATAAGCTTATACATAAAGACCTTAATCTTCCGTATGTTTCTGATTAGGTCCAAACCTTTCATAGCTTCAATCACTCAACAAATCCACTAGTCTCTCAACTTGTTTCCCAATCGATTCCGATAACGATAATAGTTCTTTTTTTTTGGCCCACTTTTGCTTGAGGATTTCACTAAACTTTTTTCTCCTTTCTTCTGTCCATCTCTTGGACGGAAATTTCTTCTTGTCCACCACAAGCACCGCGTTTTTCAAGAACTTTTTTAATTCGGCTCTATCCTCGCACATCTCTCGTGTAATCCCGAGTCTTTGTGCTTCAGATTTAATTTGGAATGTATAGCCCTGGTTAAATTTGTATCCCATAATTTTGCTAAAAATTTGTTTGTTCAATCTTTGTTCGTCCATCCTGTGCATATGTCCATAAAACCTGAGTCTTCTAACTCTCATCTCTGTCTCCAGATCAGGGATTTCACAGTAAATTTCTCTGTTGGATTTTAGCCTGTATCCTTCCGGTGTTATTTTGGGCCAGTGGATTCTCCTAAGAATCCTTCTTTCTATTTTTAGCAGTTTCTCCAGACTGGGGAAGCACATGGTTTCTGTTCCGTACAATATCACTGGTTTTACCACTGTATTGTAGTGTCTGATTTTGGCATTTTTGGAGAGGTATTTTTTATTATACATGTTACTCGTTAGGTAGTATAAATTCTCCAATCTTTTAATCCTATACTCCATGCTTTCTTTCTCTGATAAATTTCTGCTGATTATTTCGCCCAAATATTTAAAACTCTTAACCACCTGGATTTTACCAAATTCCGTTTTCACTTCCTTCTTACTAAAGTGAGTGTCTGTGGTCATAAATTTGGTTTTCTGGATGGAGATTTTAAGCCCGGTTTTTTCAGCAACTTTTTTAAGGGATTTTAGCTGCCTAACCACATCTTCTTCTGACTAAGCAAGTATAGCCAAGTCATCTGCGAAGGCTATACATTTCACTAGGATATTACTCCTTTGATTTCCTACTTTAGCTCCTGATGTTTCCTTTTCCCATAAAGTCCTCATAATTTTGTCGAGAACAACATTGAAAAGAACAGGTGAAAGTCCATCCCCTTGTCTTACACCGGTTTTTATCGGGAATGGTTTGCTGACATTTCCTCTTGTTTTATTTTAGAATTGGTTTCTGTTAAAGTTTCCTTTACTAGGTTTATGGTCTTTTGATCGACTCCGTATTTCCTCAGCGCCCTCAGTATAGTATATCTGTCTAAGGAGTCATATGTTTTTTCAAAATCGACGAAAGAGATATATAATTTTTTTTGCGGTCTATGAAGATAATATTTTATAAGAAGTTTTAGGCTTAGTATCTGTTCTTGGCAGGATCTATTTTTTCTGAACCCTCCTTGGTATTCTCCTATTTTGTGGTCTATTTGTGGTTCTATCCTGTTCAATAGGGCTTTAGAGAAAATTTTATAGGTGACCGGCAAGAGGGAAATTATAAATATATATATACAAGAGAGATTATCTAATAAAAAAGGTTTTATTGATTTTTTCTATGCTATTTTTCGTTTTTGATCACTAACCGCGAAAACTATTGAACCAATCCACACCAAATTTTAACCACATCATCATTATAGTTCCAGGAAGTTTTAGTGATAATAAAATCTACTGATTTTCAAGTAATTCATTATTTAAAAACGATATTAGGTGGTTTACATTTTAGTTTAAAAATTGACTGATAGGTGGCTAGCGCCATTCTACATCAGAGGCTAGAAAGGCACAGTGTTAAATAGAAGCCGCGGCGGGGGATGCTAGTCGTCGTATACAATTTATTTGTAATTTTTTTATTTTTGTTTTAAATATTATTTTACTTATACATATACTTACAGAGTACATATTCTATAAGTTAAATATAAAAAACAGGAAATAAATAAAATAAAGAATAAGAAGTATAAAAATACGATAAAAACTAAGAAACAAAGTAATAGTATCACCATAAATACTTTAACAATATTTTATAGAAAATATTATCTATCTAAATTTTATAGTAGACAGACGTTCAAACATTCCGATTAATTACAAAATGCTCATTTACATAACAGTTATCAAACCTATTTGCACACACGGAGTTGAGTTTAGGGGCTAATTCAAACCTAATTCATCTCGTATCCAATCCTTGTAATCCAAAATCCTTCGAAAAATCCTTAATGCTTCTTACTTTGTCACAAATTAATTTATCCATACAGACCTTAATGTTCAATATGTTGCTTATTTAGCCCAAACCAGATACATATCCTTTCATAGTCCATAAACATTCTAATCCACTAGTCTCTCAATTTGCTTCCCATTTCATTCCCGATATTTTACCGAGGCCTCTGAAAAGAGGTTGGGCGAGAGACCTCTTATATAGATTTTTTTATTTATTGAAGTGTTGCTTCACATGTGTAATAATTTCCTCAAATTTACTTATTGTATATATGTATACAGTTGTAAATATCAATAAATAATATTTAAAAAAAAGAAGAAGAATTTTATAGATTTTAAAAATATTTCAAATTAATATCTTTAATTTTTAATTTGGAATTTTGTAAAAAGAATATTGTCAGGTTTTCAAACATATTGCTCATCAAACATTGTCCATCCCTTGACCAATGTCCAAATTTCTGTTTTGTCTGTAGTACAGTTCTGTAGTCAGGGAGTAGTTAGTATTCATATGGTACATGAGGTAGTGTATACTTTTTTCTTATTTGAAATCACAAGGACACAAGAATGAATCTCTTATTTTAAATTTGTAAAAGGAACTTTTCACTGCCGCATGCCCTATGATTCCTTGTGAATTGTACAAGTCAGGCCATATACCAAGATTGGCCTGATTGTATATTAATGCAAATAACGATGTGTCAGTGCTTAAATAATATTTATGTTCCATATGGTTGAAGTTATATTATATAGGGTTATAAATATATACGAGTATAAAAAAAATATATTTTTTTTTTAAATTTTAAAACAAATATTTTTACATAACTGTTTTCTAACATTATCGATTCCTTGATTGTTTTGAAATCATCAATATATATTTCTTGTCATTAATTTTATTTTCACGCTGCATTGCTGCAGGATCAGTGATAAATTACAAGGAGCCACTAATTATATTCACAAGCGGTTGCTGTTATATTTATTGTCCTATCTTGTATTATTTAAATTGTTCGGCTTCCTCTGAGGGAATGGAGAAATGTCCAAGTGGCATTCCTCCTTGATGTCCTGTCATACTGAGAAGATTCCACGGCTGCCTCAAGTCCAAGATCAGATCTCAGAAGTCTTGAAGGGGATCCAGTCGACTGGCCGGATGTGTGCCTAGCCGAAAGGTTAACCAACGATATTTAAAAAAATCAGTTTTATTTTATATCAAAATTGCACAGTTTGTTCGTTCTTGGCATTATTTTCTTGTATTGGCTTTGCCTGAAACTTGAAAATAATGAAATCTGTTCTTAGAAATAGGGGCTGGTATATATTAAATATATTAAACTCCTTTGATTGTTCAGTTACTTTTATAATACTTTCGTAGGTCTGATTGTATATTATTGCAATGAATGATTTGATAGTGCTTAAGTAATATTTATACTCTATATGGTTAAAGTTATATGCGCTATCCTCAAAGGAAACCGAGTTAAGGTTTGTCAATAAATGAGAGATTTGAATTTCTGTAATATAATGACGAAAACACGTACACTACCTATAAGGAGTTATTGCCAGCTCTTTCCCAAAACGGTTTAAAGTTTTATATCTTCCAAGCTCCCAATTAATTACAAAAGACTCATATCCATGACTGCGATTAGACCTATTTGGGCGTTCGGAGTTGAGCTTTGGGGCTCCACTAAACCATCCAATTCATCTCGTATTCAATCCTTACAATCCAAAATCCTTCGTAAAATCCTCAATGCTCCTTACTTTGTCACCAAAAAACTTATCCATAAAGATCTTAATGTTCCATATGTTGCTGATTTAGCCCAAACCAGATACCTATCCTTTCAAAGTAAGCTCCATAATCACTGAAATCCGTTAGTTTCTCAACTTGCTTCCCACTCCATTCCTGATAATCCTCCGAGGCGTCTCGAACGAAGATGGCCTAGAGACCTTCTAGTGTAGAAGTTTTAATAAAGTGCTACTGATGAGTAGTTCTTTTTAAGTTTTAACATGTTATTATAATCGTTGTCAATACATTTGCTTGATGTATATATTTTGTAGTAATAATATGTATACAGTTGTAAATATCAATAAATGTATATAAGAAAAAAAAAAGTTTATTTCTTTATTTTCTATATTTTTTCTTCCATTTCATGAATTTAACTTTATAATTTATGAATATTATAATCGTATCCATATTACTCTATGCCCGTGAGTAAGGCTGAGTTTTATATCTAATCAATAAAATAAAACGGAGAAAGATCGATAGTCCTTTTATGCTCAGATTCAGATTGCAGTGAAAAACAGAGAGCTAATTTTTGAAAACGTATGTAATTTGAACTTGTTCACTTTTAAAAGTGGTAGATGTCTGTTCGGTATGAACTTTTATTTATTTGTTTTAGCCCTTATCCTGGTTAAGTGTCAAAAATGGCACCTTGATTTTAGCATTTTTTTTTTTTTTTTTTTTTTTTTTTTTTTTTAAATCTGGCGGACTTTCTACAAGTATTCCACCCTTTCCCTCTCTCTCAGGAAAATATGAATAAACGGTCAGTAGCATTGTGTGGCTGTTGGAAGGTTATCATTATGTGTTGTCAGTTAATTTGATTTAAGGAATTTAATATTTAACTTCTTGCCAGTAATAGGGTTAATGGTCATAGCGAATAATATGTATGCTAAGCTGGAATTTTAAACATTTAAATTTTTACAAGCCTAAGGAGTAGGGATTGGTAGCGCTACACGACATATCAAAAATATCGATTTTTTTTTTTTTATTTTACAGTCCTATATTCTTATAACAATATTTTTTTAATCATATTTTTGTCTTATAGATAAATTATAAAAATACAACATATAACTATAGATTTTAAAAAGAAGTAACAGAACCTGATAAAATTGGTTTAAATAAGGTAAAGTTTTTAATGTGATGTACAGTTGGCAAGACTGGTACATCTTTGAATTTAAATGCTGTTCACATTTAAGCGTATGGTTTTTATGTAACATTTTATTGCAACATTTCACCAAAATATCTGTTGCACATTTGGGACTAAAGAAAAACTTGTGATATTTAAAATCAGACAAAGCTAATTTATCCATTTATTGAAATTTACAACTAATAAAAAACATTAAACTAGTAAATTTGGACAATTGCTGTTAAAGCAACTACACAGTGGTAGCACTTCAATAAAAGTTCTATATGAGAAAGTTTCGAGGTCATCTTCTTTTCTGACGCCACGGACGGTTGTCAGGATTGAGAGCAAGTTGATTTAGTAAAGTATACACTACCTCATGTATGAATACTAACTACTCCCTGACTACAGAACTGTACTACAGACAAAACAGAAATTTGGACATTGGTCAAGGGATGGACAATGTTTGATGAGCAATATGTTTGAAAACCTGACAATATTCTTTTTACAAAATTCCAAATTAAAAATTGAAGATATTAATTTGAAATATTTTTAAAATCTATAAAATTCTTCTTCTTTTTTAAAAATATTATTTATTGATATTTACAACTGTATACATATATACAATAAGTAAATTTGAGGAAATTATTGCACATGTGAAGCAACACTTCAATGAATAAAAAAATCTATATAAGAGGTCTCTCGCCCAACTTCTTTGCTAACGCCACGGACGGTTATCGGGATTAAATGGAAAGCAAGTTGAGAGACTAGTGGATTTAAATGATTATGGACTAGGAAAGAGGTATCTAGTTTGGTCTAAATCAGCAGCAAATGAAACATTTAGGTCTTTATGGATACATTTATTTGTGGCATAGTTAGGAGCACTAAGAATGTTTCGAAGGAATTTGTACTGCGATGATTGGATACGAGATGAATTCGATGGTTATTGGTTCAAATAGGTCTAATTACTGTCATTTAAATCAGTCTTTTTTAATTAATCGGCATCTTAGAGCGTTTGTCTAGTAAATGTTGAAGGTGTCGAACACATCGAAAAGTTTCTTGTATTTTTATTTTTTCTGTGGATTCCTAGGTTTGTGCAGATAGAGTTCTTGTTAGCGGATCTGTTCAACAGAGGTTAGTAAAATATTGTGAAAGGATACTGTAGTATAGGAGGTCTTAGCTTTACTAACCGACTAAATTAAACACAATTCGATCAGAAAAAAAAAATGCAGCATAAACAGGGACTATGATACAGGCTTTCAGTATTCCAGAATTCTCTCAAATAGTTGCATATAATGTATTTTTCACTGTTTTTTTCTCTATACTTCCTTAACGCCGTTAAGAGCGTACTTCATTGTGAACGATTTTAAAAATAATTTGTTATAAACCAAACACAATACAGTGTTATAATGGCCAATGCTTCTACATGTAAATAGCTGGCTAAAACATTTCTACGGAAATATATTAGTCTATTGGTGTATTTTTACCCTTAATTACATTTTTTAAATTTTTAATGAATATCTTTGAGTATAATTATAATATACTTTTAATAGTTAAAGAGATACATGGGCTTCACTAAAATCTCCGATTAATCCGACCTTTTGGCTGTTTTGCTCTACCTCTATGTCCCTTAGGGGTCGGATTAGTGAGGTTCTACTGAAATATCTATAAGGATATAGTTTAGAATGTCGTAGGTTTTTGAGGAAGGGCAATCGTTTCTTGTTATTAATTCTCGATTTCTTTGAAGCAATCTTGAGTGTAATTTAGTCAATTTAATCGCTAATTATGAAAATACGCTATAATTAAAGCATCAAAGAGTGACAACTGTCGACGATTATGTTGCCTGAGGCGATGGTTACAAATATACACTTTCCCCTCAGTTAATTAAGTGAACATCTGTTCTACCTTATTAGCTCGGAATTAAACTCCCATCTAGGTCACGGCTTCGGTGTATAAGCACTTGCCTAACTTCCTACTGCTCTTTAAGAAAAATACAGGTCATCCTTGTTAAACAAGGATTCATTACTTGCGATTTGCTAAAAGTAAAAAGAAAAAAAAATCTTAAAACTTATTTTTCTTCTAATGTAAAACTGAATCAACATAAACACCAACTAAATGTGAACTATAATGATATGTCTGAAAAAAAAAATACACAGTGGTACCAGTTCAGTATAAGTTCTACATTAGAAGATCCCGGAGCCATCTCTTTTTTAGACATTTAAGATAATTATCAAGATCCAGTTAGGGACAAGTTAAGAAATTGTTGAACTCCTGAGGATAAGGAGTATACAATGGAAGGAAAGGTATACGGTTCGGTAATAATCAGCCATTTTTTTTTTTTTAGCTTTTATTGAGTAATTATTAAAATCTGCCACGAATGTGGGCAATACGTAATATGGAGGGCATTGTAATCACATTCACACATTACGTACAGTAAGAATTAAATGAAAAAGAAATAATCAAGAGAACAGAAATGAACTATGCTATACATTAATAACATAAGTTATACAATTTACAAAGTAAATCTACTATATATTTGTCAAATACCACTCACTCATTTAACACGAAATCTCAGAAACCACCGAACGGATTGGAATGAAATTCGATGTGTAGCTTCCTCTAGGGCCGTAGGTGCTCGCTAAGAAAGGAATTTAAAAAATCGGCCTGGATCGCAGCTAATTATTAGGTGAATAATAACAGATTTATTGTCATATGGTATATGGAAATAAGCTAAGTTAAAAAATAGGTTAAATGCTTAAGCCGCACACTAAGTTGAACACACATTAAGTTCCTTATAGTTGTAAACAAACAAAAGTACGATCAATGTCGAAACCTTATAATATGGTACTCTCTGTGAACTCATGGTGGCTGCAAAGGTGTACCCTCACAAGTTTGGATTCTTTCGTGACGAGAAGCTATTAAAAAACTTATGTTAAAGAGGAGGTTAAATGACTTATGCTCTCTGGTGATGAAATGTAAGGCCAGTCGATGTACATATTCCTTACAAGCAACCCACCAACCTTGCTTCATCACTAGCTTCGTCCCCAACTACTCTTCCTTCAGCTTTCTGGTCACAAGATAATAGTTCTGAACTATAATACAGCACTTAAGAAAACTGTGTCTGAAGCTGATTTTTACGCCTAAGTTGATGGAGCGAGGAGATGAAGAACCTTATTTATTTTAATTTCGTAATCTCCTCAACCAATTTATGCTGTATATGTAAGCAAAAATAGAAACAGAGAGACTAAACTTTATTCGGAAAAATCAAAAAAGTTAAGAAGTTGAGACTATATTCACTTAAAGTATGCCATAAGATAAGCTGATGGTCTGGTATCAGCTGGGTAAAATGGTAGTGCTGCCTTGAAGCTTCACTGGAGGACTGTTAAAATAATATAAAATTAACTTTTGCAAATCGTCAAATTTACATATAGAAATTATTCTCAGAATGGAATTCTTTAGGTTTATTTAAGTAATAATAATTATCGACGTTAAGCTTAACTTTTACTAATTTAAGTTGTCCTTAATCCTAATGATATTAAACCGTAGCGGAGCAGGGTACTTTCAGCTAGTATATAATAAATACAAAATGAATAAAAAAAAAAAAAATAATTATAATAATAAAAGAGAACCTCAAAATTGATTGTTTAGCATTTGCAGACGATTCAGCAATTCTGGCAGATAGTATTCAGGTATCACATAAACTGATAGAATTACTTAAATAAACAGTAGGGATAGCAGGACTACAAATCTATTTTGAGAAAACTGAGGTAATGACAAACAACAAAAGTGCATCATCAAAGTTAAAAGTACGGATATATAAGAAGAACAAACAAATTTAAGTATCTAGGAGAAATACCCAGCCTAATAGAGGGGAGTAAGAAGCGAGATTCTATCCAAGCGAGATTGCGAAAGATGGATGGATGGTGATGCATTCCACTCAACTAAAGATGTTTACAAAAACAAATCACTGTCCAGAAACTCAAAACTTTTTCATTACAAGACAGTAGTTCAGCGAGGATGTTTATATGCAACTATAACAATGATTTTAGGAACAATAAATGAAAATGAAGAAATCAGGAAGAAGGAAAGAAAGACCGTGGAAGATATTAGGAAATATATATGTATGAGTGTGTATATGTAAATAAAATAATTAAATTTCAAAATCATGTCGGCTCATTAACGTTGAATAATTCTTTATAATAAGGTAGGCTTTTTTTTTTCTTTTTATTAAGGGCTTAACGTCCTTATGTACTCCAACTAGGGGGCAAGTACGTGTTGTCCTACCAGTTACCAACCACGGTAGGAGGCTGATTTATTATATTCACATCCTAATCCACAATTTACACCAAAAATATATTACCATCTGTTATCATATTATTTTCCCTTTTACTCATTGTGGAATGGCTCTTTGCACACTTTCCTCCATCTCCAAACATTTTTGTCATTGCCATCTCTATTAATTATAGCCCTTGAGTAAGGCAGACTGTAGTTTTCTACCAATAAACATCATTCTATTAAAAAAAATAAAATAAAATCATATTTCTGCTTTGTTACTTTTTAGAATTCTTATAGTGAGTTAAATCTTAACACGAGTTATCAGAAAGCCCCAAATCGGCAGACATAAGTTTATGAAAAATAATCTATGGGTAAATAAGCTTTTGTAATCATGACTATTTAGTTATCCTAAGCAATTTCAATATTTCAAAGTTATTATTTTAATTCTTATTGTTATCCACTTTTCATATTTCCACATTCTAAAAACCTTTCTCTCTGTCATCAGCTGATTTCCCAACATCTCTTTAAGAAACCATGATTTACGTAATTGCAAATATCTTAATGCTGTTTCCTTACAGTATCCAGTAAACAGAAAGAGAAAAAAAAATCTATATTTACGAAATAGCAGATACTTTAAGCAATAAAAGAACAAAAAAAATATAATAAAATTTTCAGTTATGAATCCTTGGTCTTTTTCTGTTCTTGTAGTGACTCTTGATTCCTGAACTGCAGATCAAATAATTAGAAAAATGTATATCTACCCAAGGCCTGATAGTAGAAGCCCGCAACACATTATCTCATTTTCAGCTCTTCTGCGCTAGATAATCAGACCATAACCTTATTTTTTTTTTTTAATTTTCAGTTTATTTTGAGTGTTTTCATGCTAATAGAAATGTTTTTCTCATGCCATCAAAAAATTAAACATCACACAGCAGTTTACTTTAAAAATAATGAACATATTTGTAATGGAATGAAATCACACTTCATACTTTTGTAAATTGTACTTAAATTTGTTTAAAAATTAGTTTAATTAAGGAAGTATGAAATCATTGTTATAATATTTGATACACATCCTATTCTAAAAGTAGAATAAAAATATCCAGAAAATAAACGGTTAATAGTGTTAGAATGTATTAGTTTTAAGAAGAGTCTCTAAATAAACCGAACAGAAATTTATAATAAAATGGCGATAGTAAATTACCGGAAAAGTCGAAAATAAGTGGCAAAGTGTAAGAATGGTATAATTCGAAACTAATAATATTAAGCTGTTGATAGTAGTAAAAACTACAACGTTATTAACGGTCGCTAGATAAATAATAGTATACAGTAGGTCTAATATTTTGATTTTAGGTTTAAAAGTGGGAAAGAATAACAAATGAAGATTCTGTGGTTGCTTTTATTTAAACCCCGGAAGGTAGTGAAGGGCAGTGATGGATTTTAAATTTCAGGGAAATCAAAAAAACATCTTTGCAAAGTTAGTAGTATCTGGTGTGTTCCGCCAGAGGAGCAGGGGCAAGCCAGTCTTCTGTAGGAGTACCTAAAAAAGTTATCATTACTTAATTATAAACTTTAAAGTTGATGATGCCTCACCGTAAATCATGTATCGTAGATATTTTCAGATAATATCTTATAATAAGTGCTTTGTTCAAAAACCTTGCCACATCTTTACGAAGTAATGTGACCAAAGTCATCTCTGCAAACAAAAACTCTGGTAACACGAGTTTTCAATTATTCATTTACAAACATAACTTGAAATGGGTTTATTTTTAAAACTAACGTTGATTGGATAGGTGTTATTTTTATAGACCTACACTGAATATTGTTTTGTACAATACTGAGTACATATTCTCTTATGTATGGAAGACACAAACCTGCCTTTCTATTCCCTTTTGAAGTATAATGGATAACAATACACTCCTCAGAATGTGACATTTATTACGGGAAATTACCTAAGTCACAGTTGACAAAGTAACAAAAGTGCTTTAGCAGTTATTTGTGGCGTTGCACTACGTGGCCGTACTCACAATGACTTTCGAGAACTGTCTCAGAGAACACAATCCGTTTATTGCCCTGGCCTTATCTCAAAATCTTGTTTTAAAACTGCACCCTTCAGGCTTTAGTTCTTTTGAGCGTTGTTTCTTGACTTCTATATTCCGTTTAACACCACGGATGACGTTTAACATTCCGTATGACACTTTTGGGAGTCATATTGTATATTTAATAATAAAAGAATGAGCTGAGATATTAAGAAGGTTGTGATGCGGAATAGAGGGGCTCGGGAACGAGTTGGAATATCGCCTATTTACAGTTACTATCCTTTGAATTTAAATCAAATAGGGGATTGTAATTCTGTGCTTGGGGATCTTGTAACGCTGGCAGCCTTATCTCATACGTGTTCTGTCGGTGTAACAGGTGCGGCGCCGGACAGTGACTGCTACGAGTTCTTTACTGTACTGACCAAGCTCATTACTGTACTTTTTTTTTTTTCATATCCAAATTCGAAAATGAAATAGGTCATCGATAAAAACTCAATTAAATCTCCTTGAAATTTGACACTACAATAGATCTTACGTAAATATGAATATTGGATATATCGCAATAGTTTTTCACTCAAGTTCTGATCGTCTGTGACTGTAACTCGTCTGATAAATTTGAAGCGGTTGACCATACCTATCGTCTGTAGTCTTGTAGTGTTCTCCAAGAAATTCTCAAATTCTCACTAGGGGACGTTTTGACATGTAAATCACAGATTTAAATGCCGATTATTTCGTGGTTAGTAGGGACCTATAATAGTACAAAACAAAAGTTATAGCCACCAATGAGCATTGGGAGCCGAGAAAAAAAAGTAAAATATGAAAATTACGTTATATTTGTTTGCTCAGCTCTCAGGCAAGATAGAGAAATGATTTTTTACTCGTAAAATTGTAATTTTGTATGCTATTTGAAATAAAAATACATATGACATTACTATATTAATCGATTGAACACAGCAAATGTTATAGCTGTTAGAAGTTGTTAGTAAAATATCAACATCAAAAATGTTAACGTCCTTGAAAGGGCTAACAATTTTTTTTTTTATTTATATACATTTTACAAATAAGGGTTTTTTGGTGCGTTAAATCGAGATTTGAGGTCAGTTTTCCATTAAACAAATGTGCCTATGATTTAAAGTAGATTTCATTGGAATTTGGGCCTTGTTTTAGCATAGCGAAAGTATTTTCATAGTAAATAGCATACAAAACAACAATTTAATGTGAAACAATCACTTTTCTATCTTGACTGAGAGCTGAGCAAAAAAATAAAACGTGATTTATAACACTTAAATCAAACAATTACATTGTTATATGCATCGTATTTGGCTATCATAGATAAAAATAGGAACACTTAAATTAAACAATTACATGATGATCGTATTTGGCTAATAAATAGGATATACTAGCATTCCCCCTTTGTGGCTTCCTCTGCTCTCATAAGTAAAGAACTTAGATAATTTTAACTAATTTTTAGATAATTTTATTTTTTCAAGCATATAATTTTTACCCTAATATTCGTAGGTGAAATTATAGCTCTTTCGCATAATCAAAAAAAAAAATCAAAAAATAAAATCATTGACCATACTCACAATCTTACCTACTTCTTTATTGAATTAGAAATTCAGAGTCTCCTCCCGCAAGATGAACTTTCTCTCATATTTTTTTGTAGCTACATTTTTTTATCAATGTTATTGTCTTGTTCAACATCTTCACGGCACCAGTCGTACCCATAAAGCACCCTGAGGCGGTAGGTAGTGGCTGCATACGCTGACGACATCGCGGTCTACGCGTCCAGCCTCAACCCCGGCCGGGCCCTCAAGATGGCTGAGAGGGCGACCTCCACCATCGTCGAGGCGCTGAAAACATGCGGCATTAAGGTGAACTTTAAAAAGACTGACGCCATAGTGATGTCCTTCAGTAAGCGCGGCAAATGTCAAAAACTGCCGAAGACTGCCATCGTATACCTTGGCGTCAGTCTCGACAGGCACCTCACCTTTTCGACGCATGTCAGAAGCAGAATCGAGCTGGCCCGGGCGCGACAGTTCTTCACGGCCACCATACGGCAAGCCGCTGAAACGGCCATACCGAAGTTTCGCTCTCTTCCACCTGCTTTGCGTGTGCCCTCTTCTGCCATTCGTGGAAGAATAAGTGGTACAGGACCAGAGATCAAGAGGTCAAATCAGTCGTCAATTCTCTCACTACCCAAATCCGCAACCTCATGAAACAATGGAGGACTACTCTTTGGCACGAGAAATTGAGGGCCACACACGGTGACCATAGAAAATTTTGGAGACTGTTGAAAACGTCTACTAGAAAGAAACCTTCTATGATGCTCCACGATGGTGACAAATTGCTTACAGCGGAGGAACAAGCATCGAAGTTCGTGGACCATTACGATATGGCCATAAAAAGGCGTACTGGGACCCCACTAGAAGCACCTGAATTAGAAGACCGGGGAAGAACTATATGATCGTATCCCCGAAACAGTTGAAGGCCATCCTTCGTTGTTCGAGGGGAAATAAAGCCCCTGGTCATGATGGGATACAAACAATATTGTTAAAACAATTGCCCAGGAGAGGTATAGTCCACCTTACCAATCTTTACAATTCATTCTCTTCCCGCTTTTGAAACCCGCGAAGACTGGCACTCAGGCAGCTGATTACAGACCAGTAAGTTTACTTCCGCACTTATGCAAAATTTTCGAAAAAATATACTAAATTATTTTAAAACTTTCTGTTCAGAAATCGCTATTATTCCACCCGAGCAGACCGGATTCCAGGCCGGCCTCAGCCCGGAACACCATCTGGCGAAACTAGAGGCGGAAGTAAGCCAACACATTGCTAAAAATGAAGTGACTGCAATGATATCAATTGACTGCACGGAGGCGTTCGACTCAGTGTCACATGGGTTCCTATGTAAGATACTGCAACTTTTGCAACAAAGCAACTTTCAACTTTATTGTGGTCATTTCTTGATCAGCGTAAAATCAGGGTGCGAGCCTGCCAGCATTATCCAAAGAAGTCCCTCTCACATGCGGCGTCCCTCAAGGGTTTGTGCTGTCTCCAGCATTGTTCTCAATATACACGGCTGAAACTATTGGAGCTAGGCACAGAAAAGCGACTGTGGATGACATTGCTATATATAGTAGTTCATTAAACGCCACGAAGGTTCTACGGCAGGCGGAGGAGGTTTGTAATGAAATCACGCAAAAATTGGAAGGATTAAATATTGCAGTCAACCCCAAAAAGACTGACTGCATTATCTTCTCCTTCCAGAAAAATAAGCGTCCTCTTCCTAAAACCTATAAGGTAGCAGGAATCGCTAAGAGGCCAGAGGGCAGTATAGTATATCTGGGTGTCACTCTAGACAGGCACCTTACACTTTCAAGCCACTGCAAACGAAAACTTAAGTTGGTGAGAACAAAGTCATACAGGCTAAATCACTTAGTAAGTACACCAAACCTCTCGCTCCGCCTCCAACTAATGATTTATAAATGTTTGCTGAGACCGGCTCTCCTTTATGGAGCTCCGATGTTGGCAAACATATCAAAATCGACATCAAAAAGACTCCAACAGTTTCAGAACGGGGTATTGAGACGAATCGTTCGACATACAACGTTACAAAGGATTAAAACTGACATAATACACAAAACACTAGACTTACCAAAGGTGACAGGATATATTACAAGGAGGCATATCAAATTCTTTGATAGCCTCAAATACTCGACTAACCCACTATTCAACACATTAACGCGAACTGAAAAACCACAGAGGTGGCAAAATTACGTCAAAACACATAGACTCGACTAAAATGACTCAACAGACCCTCTTTCCCAAACACCTAGTGAGCCCCATCACTAGTTCAAGATCTATTGTATTGCTGTACCTAATATAATCATAATTTTTGCACTTTAAACAAAACTCCCTTAAAATGCACCAAGTGCAGAAAAAGGGATGGATTTAAATGTTTGTGATTGTATATATTATAAATCAATAAAAATAAAATGGGATTAGAAAAAAAAAATGAATGTTATTCTAAATAGGTGAAGACTTTGAGCATGCTTTTATCGGCTTTAGAATCATTTGGAATCATGGACAAAATTTATCCAAATCTTCTAGAAAATAAAGGTTATGCCGGATATATTTTGGAACATTTACCGTTATTTATTCAAGAAGAGGACAAATTAAACTATTCGAGAGGTCCATTAATCATATATTTACAGACAATATCAAAAAGCAATGTTTAGCTTTTAACTTGTCAGTTTCGTTAAGAATATGACAGAATGTCAAACCTTGTTTCAGTTATTAAGACTGTATATTTAAATTATTATAATATTAAACTTTATTATAGTAAAGCTTCATAGAACTATAAAGATGTTAAAATTTGATGCAGTTAGGTTCAATAGTTTTACCATTGCAAATTCTGTTGCAGAATGCCGCTATCCACATATCGGTCGATTTTTAAACTGCATTGGGATCCACATATTTATAACTTTTTTTATAACTATTTAATTGAAAATAAGTAAATTGTATCATAAATAGCTCTATATAACACTGTCTGTTGAATGGTGCCCGCCACCTATCGGTCGATTATCAAACTTCACTGCGCACCACATCTTTATTCCTTTTTTATGATAGTTTAATTGAAAATTTGTAAATTTTATTATTCCTAAACCTTCCTTGAAGTAAAAGATGATGTAGTGAAAATTCGGTACAGATCCGTTTTTGTGGTTAGTAATCACAAACAAAAAATGGCTTGTCCTTTTATATAATAGTATAGATCAAAAGCGTAAGAATCAGCAGCAACCTTTAGGAGAAGGTGTTGAGCATTCGCTTAATTAGCTGATAACCTCTGTACTAGAACGACTGACCTACTTTTTTCCTCTGTCGGCAAGGTAACTTGAACACCCTCAAAGAACTTGAGAAAACAAAGGATTCAAAATTTAAAGGAGAAAAGGTCTTTTGTTTGGAGGTGAGGATACTGGACCAGAAGGCGAAGATCAGTTTAGCTAAAGAGGGAAGATGTCGCTGAATTAAAAATAATAACATTTTATTGAAGAATATGGAACATGGATCGAAAGAACAATAATCTAATGGTTCGAGGTCCAGACTATATGCTCAGTGTGGAAGAAACTCGTTACCTTCAAAATTTTTCTTTGTCTGATGGGAAGTATGCGGCCGGATTTTGTTTTACTAAAACAGTTCCGATGCTGAACGAGATTTTTGCCGGAATGTCTTAAAATGACAAGAATTTTCTTCTAAACCATCATCTTACTTGAACTAACACTTTATTGGGGTAGTCTATTGTTGATATATAAGCTGAGATTAGTGTCCTCAAGAGAGGATAACATTATAACATGTTAATAGTTTTTAACTTTTTTTTTTTTTTTTTTTTTTTTTTTTTTTTTTTTTTTTTTTTTTTCAGCCAAGTCATTACGAAGATCTTTTTTTATTTATGTCGCTCATACAGAAAAAAAAAATTAAATATGTATGAATATATAGAGTAGATCGTTAAATATAATCTATTTATGTTAGACAGAACAAATCCAGAGTTCTGTTCCTGCTCTTTGCTCTCATCCAGACCATTACGCTATTTAGTCACAGTTGAAAACTGTTACGATCCAGTGGGTCCTCATGTTTTTAAGGTAACAAAAAATACATGGTTTCCTGTTGGTCTGTTCCTTAAAAGTAAAATCTTGTTTTATGAAAAAATTGAGTGGAACTTGTTTTACAGAAAATGGTCACAAATTAATTGACTCAAATTATTTCCACATTAGAAAAGAACCAATGATGGCGTTCGAACGTCAACTAGTTAAATTATTATGTACCTTGGAAATTAACAGCCGCTAAAATATTAGAAATAATTTGCCTTTCGTAAGTTCTGTTTCTGAATTTTCAAGATTGTGAATATTCCAAATTAGTTTGTTCCAACCTTTCGAATAGCTGTTATGTAAACGTATTTACGACTATGGGAATAAAAACAACGCAATTGAAAAAGAAATTTTAACATTAATAGTTCCGTCGAGAAAATATATATCGGTGGGTAAGGCACTAGATTGGGCTTGAGTTCGAGTCCGGTTGAAGGAAGAAGATTTATATTATGTTAATTTTGCCGTGGATTGACTTCAAGGTTAGGAGACACAACTGGGGCACACCCAGAAACTATAAAGTGGGTACCCTAAAACGGGGGGAGGGACTTTTAGATTAAGCGTGGTTTCGACCTTCCCCTTTTACAACCACAATAACTATGAAACCTAACCAATGAACTGAACCCAAGTTCCTTGACACGTTATAGTTGTATAGAATTTTTTTTTTTTTGTTACTGTTGCGTCTGCTGGAATGAGTGCTGTGTAATAATCAAAATTTATATTACTTATTATATTTCAGTTAACTAAAATCTGTCTCATATAAACAAATAAAAAATGTGACCTAATTTTTTTTTACTATTTTTCAATCAGTTGGTTTAATATAGCTGTCCAGGGGACTCGATGGACGAGCGAGTTGGGGCATGGGTCTCTGTGCTCTCGTTACTGAAGGTCGCGGGATCAAATCTCACCTGAACAGCTAAAATTTATTTCTTGGTGGACCCACGAAATGAATAAACCTTTCCACTATAGCTAGAATAGATTGACAATCTGTCGGAAAACACGTTCTTCCTGCCCAAGTTGAAGTACATAAAGACGTTAAGCTCCAATAAAATAAATAAATAAAAATTTAGCTGTCCAACATCCAAATAGGTTTATCGATCTCAAATTAAGGATGTGGTTCTTCTTACAATTTTTATCCCGCTATGATAAATTTCAACTTCTAATTTACAACTTTACAAATTTTTAGATTGTTGATAATTTATTACGACAGGTGGATGTTAGGTTATTGCTATTATGTGTAAGAGTAATGGATGGTAATGGTCCTTGCAAAGCTCGCAGTTGTTCCCTTGCCAACGGTTTCTAGGAATGAGATGAGAGGTGAACTGGAGAACAGCAGACATGGGGATACATCAATGTCAAGCGTTTCCTCTTCAACTGGTTTTCTCCAAGCTTCCTAGGTAGTATATTTCCCTGTAAAATTGTAGTTATTGGATGTGAACTTCGTTATTATGTACGAGTGTATTGTTTCAATGCTATGGAATAAAATACAAAGTTAACATTGTACCAATCGATACCAAAACTAGTGATTGGTTATGAGAACTGGTGCAACATTTAACTAAATTTAAGTAAAAATAATGATAAAATACTCGATATTTCATATAGTATAAATTTGACTTATTGATGAGATGTACTTTCTCTTTTGATTAAATAATCATTATCATTGTATAGCTCTCCATTTCGTCTGTTACCAGTCTATTCATGATAAATTAAAACAAAGAACTAAAATGATGTGAAAATTAAAAGAAAGTATAATCTGGCCTAGAATAACCAATTTATCTATAAAGCTTTGAGACCGTAGTCGAGTGCCAAGAACTTTAGCATTGTTGTAACCGCAAGAGTGCAGGTTCCAATTCGGCCTGAATGAGTTAAAACTAATTTCTTGGCGTACTAAGGAATGAATCTCGATTTTTCCACTCTCGTGGAGGATAAGGACGTTAAGCTTTAAGCTTTAACAAACAAACTGCATAGCATTACTTTTAATTTTAAAAGTAACCATTTTTTAAATTGTTTAACATGATATCCACATTATCCAATCAATTCTTCTCTCTTCCAAGAAAGTTTAACCAGTCATTGTATGGGTACTACCTTGTCAGTTATAAATTCCGCTTATTGGCTGAGCGTTGATGAGCTGCTATCCCATCTAAATCCCAATAATTTTTTTTTCTTAGTTTGAAAAACCTATTTTTAAAAATTTAAATATTTATATTTTCCAATTCATCTCGTACCCAATCTTTACAATCCATAACCCTTCGAAAAATCCTCAATTCTCCTTACCTTGTCATCAATAAACTTGTCCATAAAGATCTTAATGTTCCATATGTTGCTGATTTTGCCCTACTCAAATCCTCTAATTTCTCAAGTTGTGTCTGAAAAGAAGATGACCCAGAGACCTTCTAGTGTAGTGTAGTGTAGTTTTATTGAATTGGTACTTATAAGTAGTTCTTTTCAAGTTTTGTTGTTGTATGTTATTATAATAGTTATCAACACATTTATTGATGTACACTTCAATGAATTGAAAAAGAAAAATTATATTTAAATATTTCTTTATATTAAAATAGTAAAAAAGAGGTTAAATTAAAGTTACTTGTTATAGGTGTTATCAACTTAAAAAATAATTAGATGTAACATCATACAATAGAGTAGGATGCAGGAAGCTTTTGTATAGTACTAATGCAAATGAAATGAATGGAATGAAAAAAACTTTATTCTGGGACTTACTGTCCCCTAAGAATAAAAATAATGCACAGTTAAAAGTACAATTGTCTGGCATATTATTTACAAATTAGATGCTTCAGTAATTACAGCATACATTTTTTTACAGGAAAAAAAAATTAAATTAAATTTAAAAAAAAATAAAAATAAATAAATACATGAAATAAAATATAAACATAAATACAATCGTAATATATATATATATATATATATATATATATATATATATATATATATATATATATATATATATATATTATATATTATCCCATAAAAGAAAGAAAGAGAGAAAAAAAAAGTAATTCTAAGTTTCTAAGTAATTCGATTATTGACATGTCTGCGGAAGATTGATTGTCTAAAAGGTACATGAATAAATTATTTTTAAAGGAAGTGGTGGAAGCTGCTAGGTAGGGAATTCCAGAAGGAGGTATCACGGATGATGAAGGATTTGTCAAAGGAAACGGTTGACGGGTACTCCGGGAAAAGAAATATACAGTTGTTTAAGGATTATGAAGGATTTTTTGGAAATTTGGGCGATATGGGTTATTCCAGGATAGGTGATGGTCATAGGTAACTCCTAAATTTTTAATAAAGTTTTGGAACTGAATAGGAAGGTTATTGAGGCACCTTGTTATTGCAAGTGCACCTTGTTTTGATTGATTTCAATTTCGACCAATAATATACCGAGAACTCATATGCCTGGCATTCATAATTTCGGAGATATCATTTTTTGCAATAATCTTTCGAGAGTCTTCTCTTGCAAGGTCACAATGGCAATAGTTCCGATTCAGTTGACAATATTCAGTGATGGGGCTAGGTTTTCCGGCTTGTTCATTCCTCTCCTGGGGTTAATGCTGTTCTACATACGTTAACTGTATGTAGAAATAACTTCCGCCTAATAATCGCTCTTATCACATTAGTTAGATTGATCATAATTATTTAATTGCGTAGATCAATTAAAAGTACATAAACCGAGTATAAGGAAGTTGTGAACATAAATGTAACACTATCAACATGGATGTAAAGACTATCATCTATAGTGTCTTTAATTGCAGTGTGCAAGTGTGGATGGAGAAGGTTCAGTAATATAATCCGTTATTGGAACTAGGTACGAAGCAATTAGACTCTACTGAAGCCTATGATAATTGAGAAGAGCTAACATCCATTTTACTCTTGTACGTTGGGCTTTAACTGTGCCTTCAATCTGGCCCTTCATTGTTGTCGAGGATTGTGTTTATGTCGGAGTTGGAGCGTTTATAGTGGCCGTCCTAGGACAAGAAGTGATTACCATCTATTACCTCTTCCACGGCCGGGGCTGGGAATTTGATACTGTCCGGCTATTTAAGTCATTTGTCAACGTTAGATACCCTCGATAACGTTCTGTTCAACCTTTTGTCTTCGGGGTGGCTATCACTGAAGAAATATGTCGTAGCGCACCTCGGTATATTTCTTACCGTTATTACGTTAATCTTATATTCAATAGTCCCTTGCATCTTACAAGACTTTCAAATGCATGGAACAAAAAAAGCCTCGTGCATATGCTGGATGAGTACCTCAACAATAATTTCATTCTTTGTACAGCTTTTGAATAAATATATTTATTTTTCGCACAACTCTTTGTTTCTTCTTATGTTACCATTTCACAATCCTTGTTTTTTATCTTCACAATCCTTCGTTACATTTTTGTTTCTTCAGTCTCCCGTAATGTACTTGCAGCATATTTCATGTATCTACATATTCAGAAAATGACATGTTTTATAAAATTGATAGGGTATTTGTTGACTGAGAAGTATTTAAAGATATTGTTTTATTAATTTATAATGCCGACTTTTCGACTTGCCTTGCAAGCCTTCATCGATTTTCATATACAATTTTGACCGTTAAGGCCTATGGATGAAGGCTTGCAATGAAAGTCAAAACGTCGGCATTATAATTCAAAATATTATTTTTAATTGCTGTGTATCTATGACTGCATACCCCAACAATCTACATCTTTATTTTATAAAGAATTTTTATTTGATTTTAAGATTTTAAGATAAATATAGGAAGCGGGTAGGGTAGTGGGTAAGACACTGTAGCTCCTGGATTCGGATTCGAGTCCGGCTGAAGGCGGAAAAATTAAAGTTTTATTCCGTGGATTGAAAAAAATCACCTCCTTGTTCAACTGTTGGTACGAAACAATACTTCCCTAATACTGAACTCAAGACCAATGGATTCAGCGGTACAGACTCCCCTCCGTTTTTAAAGATAAATATTTATTTGATACAGTTAATAATATTAGCAGGAAAAAAAAACTAAAATAATTGAAAATTTCCTTATATAACTCAAACAATTAAATACAAAACAAACAAAAACAAAAATAAAGACTTCAAATCGTTTGGCTTCACGTCAGTAACCTTCTTTAGATCTTTAAAAAGTTCTAGATCAGCTTCTAGAAAGAATTTTTTCATCTATAACCTTTTCGGGAAACGGCAAATTATCTCCTTCCAGAATTACGCCTAACCTCATTACATTATATGGGATTTCCTTTACTATGTCTAGTATTAAATATATGAAATTGAACTACTAATTTAAATGATTAGATTCATATTTTTTTTTAATAAAAAATACAGTAAAAAAATAAGGAAAAAACTTAATTTCTCCCTAGGAAAAACAATTGATCATGGATATGTCTATCAATGGACTACTGATACGGTATTTTTTCTAATAAGAAAACTCTTATCTAATATTCGATCTGAGCAATACAAAAAGTACTATACCTTGTAAAAAAAAAACCTTAAAATTTTTAACAAAACATGACTTTATTTATTCAAACCTATATAGCCTAAACGGTAGGTCCAAGCACAAATTTTATATTACAGGAAATATTCTCCATTAAATTTCTGGTCAGGGAACTGTCGTCAAAGTTTCTATCCGATCAACAGAGTTAGAGCGTGTCTAAATGTTACATTTCTGAGGGTGAAAAAAGCTTCAAAAGGGTTGTCATTGAAACGCTTCACATTGCAATAAAAAAATATATTGACCCCGAGCCAAAAGACATATGTAAAAAAAAAATGTAACACTAGATCCAATAAAGGGTCTCGCACTGTTCTAGTAGTTTCCAAGCCAACGACTGAGTTAGGATCAAATTTTTCTGAGAGCACATTCAACCACCAAGTTTTCCCCCATTAAGGATGTCCACTTTATAGACGCTAGGTTTTTCCCAGGAGAACCTCTTAATACATAAGTCGATACGAAATAAGAAAAAATAAATTTTAAGCCGACTGGACTCGAACCCAGGCTAGAGAGTCTATGGTCCAGGGTCTTGCCCACTGAATCACTGCACATCCAAAATTCTGTGTTTAAAACATAAACAACTAAAATGCCACATGTTTGCCTGCGCTGAGTGAATTTCTTAATATTTTTCGAATGTCTTATCTTCAATGACATTTTGTGGAGATTGAAATGTTTTTGTGGATAGCATCCATTATTTTTCTCAATTGAAGCTTTTCATTAATGTATAACAAATTATATTTGACTCTTTCTTCCGAAGCAATGCCCCCTTGATTTTATTTCTAATTACTGCATACTGTATACTTATACTTGAACTTGAATGGGTTCATTAACATCGGTGGACCACAAAGTAATGCTCTCCTGAGAGCTCATTTATAGGTCATTATCCCGAGTCCTTGAGGATTTTAATTGATAATAGTTCATTATAGTGCAAATACATTTGTACTGAGACTTTTTTTAATTTTAACAATGTCTTATTCCCGTTGAATTGAAGTCTAATGGACTTTTGAAGTGAAACATAACAATAAAAAATATAATCGTTTTAACCATAGAGCATTAAAAAAAAAATAAAATACTAATGCGACATTCTACATTTTAGTCATGGATACGAAATGTTTTAAATGAACTAAAATGGCATGACGATGCAAGATTCCTGTTAATAAAAGCCCGTAGATAATTTAGCTAACGATAAAAGATATTCAATAGAACGACATCTAGAGGTTCTCAGAACTCTTGGTTGAAATAAATTTGAGAGGGTTTGTGTGTATTTCTATTGAAATCTTCCGAACCGCTGATTAAAAAGTTAACTATGTGGAGAGCCACCCTTCAAAAAGAGAAGGCATCAAAAGAAGAAGAAGAAGTCCATATATGTAAAGATTATATAATAGGATTTATATAATGGAAAACGATATATCGAAACATCTATATATCTGTGTTGGATCAGCGATACTTTTCATATATATGGTCAAACTCGATATATCGGAAAGACCGATATTTTAAGTATAGTTCTAAATTAATTAATACAAATATTTGGCCCCTATATAAGGCGAAGTAGTCCCTCTGATATGTTGAAAAATTACACATCTAGCAAAGTTTTCAATTGTGACGAGACTGGGCTTTTTTGCAAATGTATCACTTACAATGCACTCGATCCCTAATAAAACTAATGCTAAAATCGTACCACAGTGTTATTCTCCACGGATATGACTGGTTCAGAGAGATCTGTCCCCTTGGTCATTGGAATCAGTCAAACCAAAATGTGATGTTGCCCACTAAGTATATAGCAAACCGAATAGAATAGATGACAGGTGAACTATTCAAAAATTCCAAAATTGCTGACAGCATGGGATGCTGAGCTCTCGATTCTTGTTTGATCGTTCTGTTGTATTTTCTGTTGGCTAAATAGAAAAGAATATAGTAGAAAAATAATTTTATTCTGGGACAATGTCACTTAAGAAGTACATATATAAATAAATAAGTACAGGTATAAATAAATTAAATCTGGTTAGAGACATAATGAAATAAAAAAATAAAGAAAATCAATAATACAATAATGACACTATGTACATAGATGATAGTTAAATAAACAGAAAATAAAATAGGATAACATTCTACAAATTAGAGAAGATAAAATGAAATAAGAAAAAAATAAAATAAAGAAATATAAAAAAAATCTTTTGGTACAATGATTAGATTTGTATGTACAATAGAAGTACCCAATGTTATATTCATAGAAAGTGAAATTTGTATTAAATGGAATTTCAACTATGCAAGAACTGAATCTGAGACGGAATCCAGCAATGCAATAATAATTTTTGACTTAGTAGGTAGATAGTTAGCAAGCGTCAGCTTGTATAAGAAGGAGGTATTGAAAACAGAAATGTTTTCAGGGATTTAGCTTGTCTGATGAGAGGAGGGATGTAGTTCCAGAGGATTGGTGAGCGGAAAAGGAAGGAGCGTTGAAATGTTGAAGTTCTATGGGATGGGGTAAACAGATCAGAAAGACAGGATCTTGTATGTATTGGATTGACTGCAGATCTGAATTTAAGCTTATTGTAAATATAAAAAGGTTGAAGGGTATTGATAATTAGGTATAGAAATGTTCCATGGAAATATTGTCTACGGAAAGTGGGATAAAGTCAATTTAGTTGGGAATAGAGGTGGGAGCGCCTCGGACTACTGAAGAGGAACCTGACGAAGCAACATATATTTGTGAAAATATATACGTAACGTTTTTAACGTAATGTTGTTTTCATTTTTCCCTTTTACATGTAGATAAGTAGAATGATAACCTCGATAAATCATCGATCTATAAGTCGAACTATTTTTTACAGTCCCTTGAAGATTGTCTTGTCAAGAGTTGACTGCATATGAATAATGCATGATATTTTATTATCGTATCAGCGAGACCTAGGGGACAGAAACATGGATTCAGGATAATTTATTGCTATCTTTATTTTGGAGAAAAAAATAGGTGGAAAAATCAACAACGAAAGACGACACTTCCAGAAGCAAATACATAAATATCAATCCTATTCAATTAGCTCCTATACCGTTACGAAGAATTTGCAATGGCTTCGTGTGTGGTAGGGTCGAAGGAACCATTCCAAAATTCGCTACCAATTTGAGCAAACTGTAAGTTATGCCCGGTGTGTTTGTATAATCCTGAGGACGGTGCGGGGCGAGTACACCGCGGATAGCCGGGGCTAACGGCCCAGTTCCTGCACGAAGCCCCTCCAGCGCTGCCTAGGGCCCTCAGGAGCGTTGATCCCTCTAATCCTTTAGCTACGGCTTGTTAGGTCCAGTCTCTTGTAGCAGAATCCTTTCCGAAAGTAGATCCATCTCTTTATGTCAGCGCCACTAAGCTCGCGGAATATTAATACAACGGTTGTTTCCAGGGGTATGATGATCTGAGTTCGATAAAAAGAACTATAATCGTTATTGTTCACAGTATTTCTTAGAAATAAGATACGATGTTGGCAAACTCGTCTGGCCATAGCAGACTCGTCCGTTTATAGCAGCTAAAAAACAATTTACATAATGTATATATTATATTTAACTAGTATATTTGAGGAAAACTATTAAAATGAAATGTCAATAACATGTAAAGAACTACTCTTAAGTAGCACTTCATTAAAATTTCTACAAAAGAATAAAAGTCTCTTGGCCATCATCTTTTAAGGCACCTCGGATTTTTTGGATTCTACACTATAGGAAACATCAAGAAACTTTAAAATACCAAAGTCCAATTTCTGAGCGGTTTTAATACTTTCTTCAACCAATGAAAGTATTATTAGAGGAAAGGTGTAAATATGGGCACCCTTTTTTGTTTTCGATTTAAAGTTGCTTTTAACTTGAAAAATTCTAGATTTTTATCTTTTATTAAAAACTATAACACGTTTCTCAAATGCGAGAAGGCAAAACAATGATTAACATAAATTATTTCATTTCAAAAACAACGACTTTCACAAAGCTTACAATTAGCACCAGAAAAAAGGTAGGGTAAATATGGGCTCTCTTCAAAAGTTACCAAAAATAGTTATAAAACAATAAACAGGATAAAACAATTCTTAACAGTAGAGAGTTTATTTATTATAGGGGGGAAAAAATTACAACAATCGCAATCATAACTGGCTCTTTAAGCCCTGGTACGATCTAAGTTCATTTGGGAAGATTTTACCCACAACTCTCTCCGAGTGTCTTCAGAGAACTTACTATCACAAAAGGTGCAAGTTATGATCTCTAACAAGAGACATGTCGAAGTTCTAGGGGGAATGGGGGTACATATTTACACCAAGAAAGGGTGCCCTTATTTACACCAACTCCACCTGAGAAAGATGGCCACTAACACATGTAACCTAAAAGCGTGCGTGACTAAAGGCGTGCTTCAAAAATTTGCTTGAGATCTCCGCATTCCAGATATCATTGTGAAAATCAGTTAGTACAATAACTCAGACTGTATCTACGCTGATTGAAAGAATGGGTACAACTGCTCACTGATATCTTAAATTAGCAAATGGCTCTATAGACAATCCTCGCCGCCGGTCTTTAATATCTCTCTTAGCCAGTAGGAAGTGGTGCTCATATTTACACCAGTGCCCGTTATCCTTTATTATACTATAATAACTTAACTTTTATAAATTGTTGCCAATAAAATTTGTGTGATATTTAATATCAAGCACTCCAAGATTATTTTACTATAAATTCAATTATTTTTTTTATTACCTTAATTTTACTCTAATTACATTCCAAATTAATTAATCATGATTGAATCGGTGAGTGCAGAAACAAAGTCCGGATTTTAAAAGTATTTATGAGATAAAAAAATTATAGAAGTTCTCCTAATTTTCAAATAACTAAACATCTTTTTCCTTTGTTTAACATAGAAGAAACGTTTATGTTTCTTGTTTTGAAAAAATTATCTTGTTTTCATACTAATTTGGCTTTGGAAAATTTAGAGTTCAATGAGGACGTACGCTGTTGGTATGTTTTGTGACCTTTTTTTTTTTTAGATATAATTTTTATTCTTCAAACGATATCAATAGTATTTATAATCAGGAGTCTCCATTTTAGTCATGTTTAAGTAACCTTTCCATTTAATTTAACCTATCACTATAACATGAAACTTTTTCTGCTAACTTCGTAAAATCAAGTGCTATTTAAAAATTCCATATCAACATCTGTGGTACCTCAGTCATTACCATTTTGCATCTTCATCTATCTTCGTAATCATATTATCACTTTTGAAACATGTTTTGGAATTTTTTTTATCGGTATAGAAGAACGACATTTACTGTCGTCCCGTGAATGTACAGTTAACATGCAAACTAATTTAAATACTGTCTTATCTTCCGATCATTTTAGTGAGGACATTAAAAGAATCTTGTGAAATAATTGCATTTTCATTGGTCCTCGACACGTGTGCAAATTTTAAAGTCAATCAGATCGCAGGGACTTGGTGAAAATCACGCTGAAAGATTCCGTAACATACATACCGAACGAGGTAGTAAAAGCGTAATAAAAACAAGGTCTTGGGGCCAATGCAATAGAGCGGTGAAAATAATTCATAAATTACGATTGAAAGTGATAGCTTCGTAATCGCCAACCCATAACACACTTCGGAACACAATTAATATCCTTTAAATATCAAAGATCGGGTTTTAGTAAATGGAATAAAGCAATTTTTCTATCTGGGCATTCATCTTGTTGGCTCACATAAATAACAGACTTATGAATCAAGATCAGATGCTATTTATCAATTAACGAATACTATATTGGGTTATTATTTTGACGTAACTCGTTTTGGAATAAATTTGTTGCTTAATAAGACCAGACAACATTCCAATTGATTCTCATAATTTTATTTCTTGATTAAATGTCATCACTTTGATGTTCTTGATAGTCGGGTATTCCTGATGAATGGATACCCCGCCCTGCTGGGCCTTTAGAAACGCTTAGCTAATCTCTTCGTTGTATCATTTTTTATTATTATTTAAAAAAAAAAAAAAAAAAAAACTGAGTTAAACTTTTTGGGCTTAAGATCACAAAAATATTTCTGTGTAGTGATTTCTAGGGACATCTTAGAAAACCTCACTGTATAATTTACGTAACTCAAAAGACTCAATATCCAATGAAGAGAAACATTTAAAACGTTTTTAGTAGAGCGTAATAGCATCGACGGAAACATGAAATAGCTGTGTAAATGCTGAAAGATAATTCTACATATCTTTACATAATCTTACATAAAAGTGATATTTCAGTTTTTTCATAAAAGAAAAGTATAAAGTACAAATATTTAAAAAAAAAAAAATCGAAGAATTTTCTTGTAACAAAAAATAAAACACGATAGCTTGTAAGTTAAAAAAAAAAATTAATTTAAGTTAACAAGAAATAAGTTTATTTTTTTTATTGTATTCATGATGTGGTGACTTTCTACTCTAAAAAATTCATTTTTTTTTTTTTTTATTATATTTTAATATTTCAATATTTAGACTAGAATATTCAGAGGGATTTGTCCCCCTTATTTTCCCTTCTGGGCCCATCACTAGCATTTATAAGTCAACTGCACACGTAGTAACGAATAACGTTGATACTGTACATAATAATTGAGCCCTATCATTTGAATTTCATTGAAATAATTTTAGAATAGAAAACCCTCATGTTAATAGACTTGAATTGGATCATAGAGTAATAATTCCAACATGTTGTCAATTAAAGTAATTGTACTATATGGTCCCTAGGTCATCTTTTCAGGCGCCTCGGAGGGCCATCGGGATTCAAAAAGGGAAGCAAGTGTGGAGATTAATGGTTTCAAGTAGTTATAAAGCTTATCACAGAAGGATATTGTTTTGGCCAATTTATTACACACATGGGCATGTAGATTATTATGGATAGGTTTATTTCTAACTCAATAAGAAAAATTGAGGATTTTACAAAGGATTTTTATTTTCAAGGAACCCCAAAGCTCAAACGGGTACAATCAATGGGTTTAATTGCATCCATGTAAATGAGTGTTTGTGAATTAATTTGAAGCTTTGAGTGCTTGTCTAGTAGAAGCTGGAGTAGTCGAAAACGGCAAGCTGTCAATTGAAGGGTTTAGCGGATGAAGGGGTTAAGTGGCATTTAAAAAAAAAAATGCAATCTTTTTCACTGTGTTAAAAATTTAGGTGCAGAGGGGTTATGTAGAAAAATTTAAATATTTTAAAACAACTAGAAAAATATATATGAAGGGACTATGTAACATTTTCCTGATGAGAAAATGTAAAAAAAAAACTAAAAAAAACTTTAAACATAATTTGCTAAAAACCTCTTTATCCACCAAACTTTTCCAACGTGAAAAAAAATAAATAAAATAAATTATACAGAATTTTTTCATCTACCTAGAATAACTGACGGACGGAAAGCTATCGGTATGCTAAATTCAGTCCGATACAGTGGAAACATCAATACGAATATTAAAAAATTAAGGAGATGTAGATAGTTAGGGTAGGCAGTCATAGATACTTTGCAGATCAAAATACTATTTTTCATCAGGGCTAGAAGACTTGCAATGCAAGTCGAAACTTTGGCTTTAACAATTAAAATAAAATAACAATTTTATTTTGATCTGCTAAGTATCTATGACTGCCTACCCTAACTGTCTACATCTCCTATACTTCACAGTCAACTATACCTTATGAATAAGAATTGAAAAATTAATATTTAAGGCCCTGGTAGAAAGTTTTATTTAATGCTTTATAGCTCGGAAACATGGCCCCTAAAAAAATTGCAAAGAAAAAGATTGGCAGTGGATGTACATTTTTGGAGGTTGGTCAGAATCTCATTGACTCATTGAATCAGAAATGAGATTATTAGATAAAGGATGAAATTAGAATTGTTATTTAAGTTTCTAATAAACTTAATTAATTATCTATCATTTTTGAATTGATGATTAAATACGAATGCGATATTTTTGATATATTGCTTGAAAGCAAAGGTCTAGCTGAGATAATTATTTCTGCAAAGTTAAAGAGATCACATCCCTCGAGGAGACTTATGATTGCGGATCTGCGAGGAGATGGATGTCAGGCCCGGATATTGCCCAGCGATGGCTATCTCTGTTGCATTATGCCTCTGTTAAGGGGCAGCAATGACATCCACTCCGTCGCCTACGCACTCCGCATATACTTCCGTATCGTGTCAAGGATACACGGCCTAATACGGTCCTAAGGTACGCCTTATCATGTATTCGCCATATCTTTCATTTAGACGCTGTGGCTCTGGTTCCTTCCTATCTCGTGTTCGATCAACTTCATCAGGATTAGGCTTATTTAGTGTAAGGAGGGGTCACGGGCTCCTCCTGATTTCAATCTTTAAGAGAAACTGGTCTCTGGACGCATTTTTTTTCATTTGACTCCTAAGGACATGATTATAATCGAGTTTCAATAAAGGAACCAGTCTGGGCAGGAGAGACGAGACTATTTACCGAACAGTAGTATTTTTCCATGCGCTTCGTTTTAAAGTTCAAACTCTGCCTCTCTGGTATTCCTGATCCTATTTGATTATAGAGAACCGACATTCCACAGCCCTTGCCATCAGTAGTGTAGTATTATCTATTGAAAACTATCAAAGAATACCTCAGTATTATATGAAAAAACGAAGCTTTAATCAGCTCATTTATCTAATATCGGTTCTAGGAGCGATATACTATTAAAAAATATTATATATTATTAAAAGTTGAAGATGAGATATAGATAAAATGAAATTACTTCTGTTAAAAATTATTTGAAGTAGCTGGAAATTAATCTCCATTCCGTGTCTTGACAGTCATCAGGAAAAGGTTCTTGACCATATGGTTATTTCTGGAAACAGAGTCTTCTAATTGTACTCGAACCAATGATTCATATTCTGAATAATGTCACAAACCCCGTTGAAAAAAACTAATGATGGACTTTACACTTCCAAAAAATAAAAAAAAATCATTATAGTAAGGACTATTATCTCTGCTTACAGTAGACATGATGAAATGAAGATACAGTTTTACGTCTCTGTATTCATTTACTAATTTCCCCATCTTTACACTAAGCAATGTGAGTATATGATAAAGTAGACCTGCACTGTTTAATTAGATTATATTTCTGTACCATTTGGGGAAAACTAGATAATTTCATTTTTGCCCACAATAAAATAAATACTTTGGGCAACCCATATTGGTGTCCTACACATCTTGTAAAAGTAGGCAAGTTGTAATGTCAACTGTATAAAAAGATACCATTGCGGTTATACAACTTGCCTACTTATACAATATGTGCAGGACACCAATATGGGTTACCCAAAGTATTTATTTTATTGTGGGCAAAAATGAACTTATCTAGTTTTTCCCAAATGGTAAAGATCTGTTGCTTATAGCTAAGTTTTCCAAAGCTACCTACCTCGATAATGCATAGCACGTTAGGATGTTTATTTTAAGGAAGCTTATAAGAGATAATGCAAAACAAACCGAATAAGTGAAAAAATTAATCCGGATTGTTCCGGACAATTTATCTGAACCTGAATCTTACCGCTCAGGCATCCTTAACCAAGGCACCTCGCTTGACTTCTACAGATTTCTGTTATGGACTTAGCACAACAGTCCTTTAGTTGGTTATTCACAAATTATTAGATTTTACTGGCTTAAAATAAAGATAATAAAAAATTCACTAGACAAATGCGGGGACCTCAACTTCGAGCTAAGTGAAAGACTTACTAAAATTGAGAACCACCTTGAGGGTCAAAATAAATTCATAGAAGACCTAATCAATGAAAATAAAACTTTAAAAGCTAAAGTAGGCCAGATGGAGGTAAGATTAAATAAAGCAAAACAGGGTCTATTAAATAGATCATTGGAAATTCACGGCATCCCTGTACGCCCGGGGGAGACCCCCGCAGCCCTGGTGACATGTGTGGGTGCCGGTCTCGGCGTTAAGCTCAGTGTCGAAGACTTTGACCTGGTAGTACGCCGAAGGGCCAGAAAAGATGACCCGCGACCACCGCCCGTGATAGCGCGCTTCGTTCGGCAAACTATAAGGGACGAATTAGTACAGAAGAGAAAAGTCAAGAGGGACTTCTCTACGCGCGATATAGGCTGGCAGGAGAATGACTCTCACCGGATATATCTTAGCGAGGAGATGACCTCGACCAACAGGCATCTGTACTGGCTCGCCCGACAGAAGAGATCAGCCGGCATACTGAAGTACGTGTGGTTCGCGGGAAGAAGAGTTCGCTGCCGGAAGGATGATGGCCAGCCCGTGATCTACATAGACCAGCCTCTGAACCTGGTTTTCTTCGGCTGACCTCTCGGTACTCATCACCTACCCGTGCCTCCACAGTCTTTTTTGCTTTTTGTCATTGAATTCAAAGTGTTTTTTGTTTCTTTTATGTCATATTCCATTTGGAAGAAAGCTTTCATTTTTTGCCCAGCAGTATAACTATTCTTTCATTCTCAATTGTTTAATGTTTATTATTCTTATTTGTTTACTTTCATTTATCACTCATTTACATATATATAATTTTCTATTATAATTATTCATCTGCTAATCACCACTCATATTTTAATTTTATATTATATGCATTTAGGTATTTATATATCTTTTCTACATTATCATATTTAGTTAACCTCCTATTATTAATATGCTATTCTTTCTCACGGCATCTACAACCTAATCTCATTCATCATAGCGTCATCCTTTTATTTACTGTCCTATACTTCCCAATATGACTAACATCCTGACCGCCTGTCACATAAACTCACAATCCCTACAAGCCCATTACGATGAGTTCCTAGAATTTTTCACCCAAAATTGTTACCGCATCATTGCAGTCTCTGAAACCTGGCTTAAACCCTACATTCCTTCTTCCTCGGTTTCTCTCCCTAATTACCCCATCATTCGTTATGACCGGGTTAACCGGACCAGCGGTGTCCATGAAAACAATGGATATTTGTAGAAATATCCATTAATGCCCTCCTCTCCTGTATGTAGTGGTTTACCGTCCCCCACATGTTCCCTTTGACCAATCATTTGAATCTAACTTTTACCATAATGTTCCTTTCTACTCCAATATAATCATCTCCGGTGACCTGAATGCCAATCTCCTATCTGACTCCTATGACAAAATCTACCTTGAAAACCTTTTTTTTCCCTTCACCTTTTTATTGTACCATTCAATCCCACCCACCACTTCCGCTGGTCCGACACATGGTTGGACCTGCATGTCATAGATTCTCCAAAAAACCTTCTTTCCTCAAGTCAACGCCCTGTTTCTTTTCTACCCTCTCATGACCTGATACAAATATCATATGATATCCCAACACCTCGGTTCCTTCCTATAACAATCTCCTTCCGTAACATAGACTCTCTTACCCGAGATAAGATTTTATCCGATCTCAAAACCATAGATTGGAATCCAATCTACTCCTGCTCCTCAATTGATACCATGGTTGAATTACTCACCACCAATCTCCTATCCATCCTTGATACCCATGCTCCTCTTAAAACCTCAACATTTCGCCGGCGTCGTCCTGCTCCTTGGATGAACCAAGATATTAAAGATTTACATAGAAGACACGAGGCTGCCCGAAGACGCTTCAGACGCACCAGGCTTGAAGATGATCAAGCGTTTAAATTTAACACAATCCACGATCCGGCGAACTAAATCCAATTTCTTCCACGAAGCCCTTTCATCTGCACCCGATCCTAAATCCAAATGGCTGCTCCTCCGCAAACTTTCCTTGTGTGATCCTCCTAGTTCCTCTCCCTCGGGAGTCTTTCCTGTCACTCCGGATGAGTTAAACTCCTATTTCGTTTCTTCCACTTCATCTCCTCCCAGCCCTTACCTCCGCCAGCATTTAACGACAATAATTTTTACTTTTCTTATATCACTCCCTCTGATCTAATTACCTCTTTTATGAAGTCTCAATCCAACTCATCTGGTTTAGACGGCATTCCTGTTAAATTATTGAAATTATGCCTTCCTGAAATCCTTCCGGTTCTCCTCTTCATACATAATTTTTCCCTCCAAAACTCTGTATTTCCCACTTCCTGGAAAAAGGCCTTAATTCATCCCATCAACAAGAACCCAAACCCTATATCCCCAAAGGACTTCGCCCTATATCCATACTTTCCAACCTTTCTAAGCCCCTAAAAAGATTGGTGCAATCCCAAATTTCCAATTTTCTAGAAGATTCCAAGTTACCTGATCCTTTTCAATCTGGTTTTCGTCCCGGCTTCTCAACACAATCTGCCCTGATTAAAATTATCACTGACATCCAAACAGCGATTGACAAAAAAGAACTGACCATCCTTATCCTCCTTGATTTTGCTAAAGCATTCGATTCCTTAGACCATAATATCCTTTATTCCAAATTGAAATCATTGAACTTTTCCTACAGCTCCCTCCTTTGGTTTCAATTTTTCCTTTCCTACCGCACCCAAGCAGTCGCCACTCCTAACCAGGGCCTATCCTCTTTCCTCACTCTACAGTCAGGAGTAGCTCAAGGTTCGAGCATTTCCCCTCTACTGTTTAATTCCTACATCAATGATCTTCCCCATTCAATTCACCATTGTTCCCACCATCTTTATGCCGATGACTTCCAAATTTACTTCTCCTTTCCTCCATCCGAAATGTTAGCTGCGTTTGCCAAAATTCAGGAAGACCTAGAGGAAATCTGTGCCTGGGCAAATCTGAACAAATTAACGTTAAACGCAGCTGAAACTCAAGCAATTGCCATAGGATCACATTCCCTTCTACATTCAAATGCCAACTTTCCCACATTATTCCTTAATGGTCATCCAATAACTTTCCATTCCTCTGTTAAAAATTTAGGCCTAACTATTGATCAAACCCTCTGCTGAAAATCCCATATTGCACAAATCTCCCGAAGGTCAATCGGTATCCTAAAACTAATTCACCGCTCCCGTCACCTCCTTCCCCTACCCACACGCAAACTTCTAGTATCCTCCCTTATCTTCCCCCAATTTGACTTTGGTTGCGTGATATATGGCGGGCTCTCGACGGTTCTTGAAGACAGATTAAAACGCATCATGAATTGCTTCATTAGGTTTGTCTTGGGAACTTCGAGACGTTCCCATGTTTCGCATCTCTACACTGAGTTAAATTGGCTTTTCCCCTCCTTCTGCAGAAAATAATTCCTAGGCACCTACCTGTTCCAAGTTATCAACACCCGTCACCCTCCCTTTATTTACAGTAACCTGAAATTAAAGTCTGCTATCAAATCACTGCATACAAGATGTCGTCTTTCCAATCTCTATACTCCATCCCACAGAAGTACTGCATTCCGACGTTCCTTCCTTGTCCGATCCTCTACTCTTTGGAATTCCCTCCCCCCCCCCCCTATATCCGCAATGCTTCTTCCCTTGGAACATTCAAAACACTACTCTTTCACCATCTTCTTTCCCTCCAACCCGACGCTCTCCAATTATAAGGATGTATGTACTATTTATGTAATCGTCTAATTTAATTACTAAGACCTTCAGACATGAAACATTAGCAAATTATTTGACCATGATAATGTTTTGATTTCTTGTAATGATAATTTTTGATTTTCTATCTTTTATTTTTCTTTAAGTTTCTGTTTGTTTGTTTTCTCTTCTTCAATTTTGATTACAATATTAACCTCTATTTTGTATATTTATTTTTTCACTCTCTTTTTATTAATAGTTTTTCTTTTTCTAGTTTTTCTCTGTATTTTTTCTTTTTTTCATACATATTTGTATTTAAATTTACCTATGTTATTTTATTTTTAACAGCCTCTCGGCCAGTTATGATCTTACTTTGTATTATTTAATGTTATTCTTAAGGGACTTTGTCCCAGAATAAAGTTTTCTTTCTATTCTATTCTATTCTATTTTCTTTTTTGTCCTCTTTCCTTGGTATTTCGGCAACACGGGGTTTTCCTGGGCTAGTGGGGGTCAGGAATAGATCATCCTAGCAAATAATTTCACCTACTCACGGCCCGGATTCGGACCTTTAGGATTTACAGTTAGTCCGATTGCTGTGGAGCACACATTTTTGTCTAGCGCGTTTACAAATAGGCTAGGCTCCGCCCTTGAGTTCGCCAACTTGCTAGATCGATCTACCGCCTCTTTTATCCAGTTGTGCTGTTCTGGCATCCGCTAGAGAACTGTTCTATTTCATTCTCGATCATCCCTTCGTTCTTTATACAACCGCTTTTCAAGAATCCGAACCAGCACTTCGTTGTCAGAATGTTATATTAATTGTATTCAGTCGTACTTTTATTGAAATCGATAGACCTAGGTGAAATTTAATGGTGTATTATTATGGGAACAGTTTCTGACTTTCCATTTCCAAAACGTGCTTGGTCGTTAATGGTTTTTCGTATTTTGAAGATTATTATTCAGAATACTTTTGTAAGAAGAAAGCAATTGAGATATTATAGGTATTTCTTGTAATGTCCTCTCATTTTTATATTTCTGAAGCTTTCTTTTTGCTAACTATTCTTATATCTTTAATGTGATTTTTTTCTATTTCTTATCTAACAGGTCTAAAGTCGTCTATTTTTGGCTTGATATTAGTGCAGGATTTTATGGTTTCATTAAATCATATCTCTACCATATATAATAAAAAGCTTACGTTTGATGGATTATTTCTTTGTTTAGATCTTTTCATTTATTAATCTTATTCTAAATGAAAATGTTTGTTTACCTCTGTAGCCTGTCGCTGCTTGGATATAATCCCGTTTGTTCATAGATTCCAAAGCCTAATTTCGTTTTATAACTTTAAACTAGGTGTTTTATAACTTTTAATTCAAGGGTGGAGGCATTGAGAGTTAGCTAACAGTTTAACGGTGTTTTAAAACGTTTTGTCTGCCTTAAAGACAAGTTCATGGAAAGAATCTGTTTCTTGATGAAGATGTTTCGATGGCTTTTGTCGAAGAAAATCTAAGAAAAACTATTCAAGAAGTTGTAAATAATTTATCAGTCAGCAAAATAGCCATCCCAAGACAACCGGAAACTTAAGAATGCTCGAAACTTGGTATATTTATGCATTAACTGCATCACGTTTTAAGAGATAAAAAAATATGTCAAAATTCCATTAAAAAAAAAAGTTAGAATTTTTTAATTTAAAATAATCAAACTTCCATACACTAGCCAGAGAAAAATATAAACTAGTTGATAGAAAAGGATCGGGAATAATGCACAATATTTTTATCAATAAGAAAAGTTAAATCGTTTATTTTACTTTTCATATTTTTAAACCTTAAACCACGAGGCTTAAGCGACAAGAAACAATTTGTCCTTTTCGACTACTCCAGCATTTAGTAGACAAGCGTTCAAAGCTCCTAATTAAATACAAAATGCTTATTAAGACAGTAATTGGAACCATTTGGACATACGGAGTTGAGCTTTGGGGCTCCTCTAAATCTTCCATTTTTTCTCCTATCCATTCGAGACAATCGAAAATCCCTGGGTAAATCCTCAATGTTCCTTGTTACGTCACAAATATATTTATTCATAACAATCTAAATGTGTTATATGCTGCAGATTTGGTTTAAAAAAGATAACCAATCCATTAGTCCACCAATCCATTAGTCTACCATAATCCATTAGTCTACCAACTTATCACTCAATTCTCGATAGCAAGACATCTGAAAAGAAGATGGCATGCAGAAAATGTGCGCGATTAGTGAGCAGTTCTTCACAAGTTATTAACGGACATTGAGGTGTAATAGGTTGTTGCTTAGAAGTTATCGACATGTTATTGTAATAATTTTACAAATTTATTTATTGTCTGTATTGTACTCGTACACAATAATAAATATCATTAAAGTATAAAAAACAACAACTTTAAATCGTCATTAATTCCGGACTACCCAATAATACGATAACAATTTTTTTATAAACATTAAACTATGAAAAACATTATACATATTTAATAAAGATTAAATATAATTATAATAAAAAAATAAAATAAAATAAATTATTATAATTAGAATAATAACGCAGAAATAAAAATAGGGGGCCCATTACAACTTTTTCGTGGGAATGAATTTTGCCCATAGACACAACCTCCGGAGATTTAGACATTTCTTCCCTTCCCTTAAGGGTTGGTCCTAAACTAGAGGGGTCACGTAGGGGTTATCCTTTTTTATTCCTGTGCCCCCTCTATGGATCATTGTTCAAGATTTCTATGGTTGACTTGACGAATTAATTTAGATGTATGACTGTGATAATACATGTGTAGCTCTATATTATAAGTGATTATAACATAAGTGTTTATAATATATATAACAGCTATTTTATAATATAAAATATATAATTATTAATCTCTAAATTACACGTTGTAGCCCAGAACCGTTATGCATCTTCTCAAATATTTTTTTAAATTTATTTAAATATTTAACAATGGTGAATACCATTGCCAATCCAAGACCATCATTTCATCGATGTAAATCCACCTTTGACTACCTCTTTCCAATAATAAATTATTTTCTTTTAGACTAATGTTATACTTTTTTTCAAGTGGTTAACTGGCTTTTGATTTTAAAAATTCAATTTCCAACATTACAATCAACTTTCTAAACTATTAAAATAATTTACTTAGCACCTCATAGCATCATATTATTATAAATGATAATAAGGATGTAACCGGTGATTACAAACTAGTTAATGTTCGCTCTAACTACTACTACTTTAGTATTCATTACTAACTACTCCAGTAGTAACACAGTAAACGTAAAACTTACGCGCGGCGCAACGAGAGGCGTAAGCACAGTGGCGGGAGAACAAGTTTAGACATGAAAGGAAGATATAACTATAGTTGTGTTGTATCAAATTGTAGATGTATCTTCATTTTTCCGATACCAGGTCGTTATAACTACGAAAGTCTTAGCATTTTTTCTATCAATCTGATTCGGGATAACGGTGTCACTTCACTGTAGTGTCTAATATGTAGTGGATTCATTTTAACCACTTCTCTAAATATTATATAAATTTCTTTTTGATTTTTTTTTTTAAATTCTTTTGTTCCTGGGTTCGAGTACTGGTGAAGGCAGAAAATTTCTTTTCTATTATTTCGGCAGTGGATCTACTTGTGTGTCAAGAAGCCCTCCTGGGGCACACCTAACCTGTGTAAAGTGGGTACACTTAATTGAGGAAACCTAGCGATTGGCACTTCTCGGGTTGAAGTGGTACAGAATGTTTGTTCAATCTTTTTAATTATGGTTGAAAAGTTCTTAGAAGGTAATTTACTCTTAGAATTTACTGGATTTACGATGGCATTCTGAAAGAAAAAAAATATAAAAACAAACATAAGCAGCAAACTGATATTACATTGTAACTTCTTCAACGATATAACAACTATTTTTTACATAAAAATAAACAAACATAAATTTTGGATCTCCCACTTTAAAGAAAAAACCTGTGGAGTGTTTATTGAGAACTGTCTTCAACATCTGCTCTGCTGCTCTAATGTTCCTCACTCCAAGAACCTAAAAATAAATACTTAAACAAGTACATAGTTGGATACTCCGATATAAATGACACAGAAAAGATTCTTTCAGTTTGAACTATTGATCATTTCAATGATATATTTTTTTTTTCTAATTTCATTATAATACTGTTTTAAATAATAATTGGAATTCAAATGAATTAATGCTATTGGTAGTTTGGCTGTGGATTTGAACAATGTATATTATTTTATGTAGTTTATTTTTCTTTATACTTTTGTTCGTTATTAACATTTGCCATATTGTAAACTATTTTGTTAATTTCTTCTAAAATACCAGGCCCAAGGATAAAAGTCTGTTGTAATGATGTATTTATAAAAAATAAAGAAAAAATTGTAAAAGACTTTTTCTTTAACAAATAAACATTTATTACTATTGCTTTAAAGGGAAGAAAAGAAAGATTTTTAACTAAAAAGTAAACTTCAAACAAATGGAATACAGTGATCTTATAAAATACTTGAAAATAAATTGGACTTCTTAATAAAAATAGAGTAATGATTGATTATAAGCAAGCTCACATATAAATTTAAAGTCGTATATTTCATGATCTCAACATTGGCTTATATTTTATGTGATATAGACATATTTCGATATAAATAAAACGCTATAGGATAGGTCATGATTTATATCGCCTCAGGAAAACTATTTCCCATTCTGAAACCAGAGCCAATAAAGGAAGTGGTCGAACAAGTTGGTCATTTTGAACCCGGAAAATGTAACTCCGAGCTTATATAGTTATTTAATCTTTTATCAATAGCTATGATTTATATTTAAAATAAATGTATTGAACTTTTAATAATTATTATCGAATGTATTTTTTAACAAATAGGTAAATGAAATTCGATACAAATGGATCGAGACACTATTTTTGCAATATGACCTTAGACACGTAACCGTTACTCAATATGCCCTTGCTGTTTAGTGACAAGGTGAAAGGTCATACCCTGTTTCCAGAGGACCCCGAGACGTTTGACATAACCTAAGATAAATTTTCTAAACTTACATTTTGTTTCATAAACTCGTAAGTAATATCTATTTGAGGTTTAATGAAACACATAAAAATGGAGGTTCAATATATCAGCGGGTTGTTGATTGGGCTTCTACCACCCATAGTAACTAATGCTGAGATATATATATCGATATAAATATTGAGTATCGATCTTAGGTTATGAGAACCTCCTTGGCACACCTAACCTTAGTATAAAGGAGGTACTCACAATTGGTAGACAGTTGAGTGTGATTCCGGCCGAAGCTCCTTTCAAATCGTTGTCCAAGACAAGAAACAGCAAAACCTTCAGAAGTATTTAACGTAAGACCTTTCATGGGTTGTAGTGGTAGAACTTTTTAATATTCGCTTACCTACCTACGTTTATTATATTCATTAAAAAAAATTTTACGATTATTATATTTTTTTAAAACTATTTATTGATATTTACAACTGTATACATAATATAAAACAAGTACATTTGAGAAAATTTTTACAATGGCATGTCAGTAACTACTAACTATTAGAACTTAAATAAAAATTATACAGTTTTGAGACGTCTGGGGGTGTCGGAGTGTGGGTATGCAGTTCCCTATAAACTGATAAAATATGTTTTGGGCCAAATCAGCAGCCTATGGAACATTAAGAACCTTATAGATAAGTTTGTTTGTAACATAATAAGAAGCACTGAGGATTTTGGATTGACCAGAAGAATTGGAAGGTTTAGTGGAGCCCCAAAGCTCAACTCCGTATGTCCAACTGGGTCTAATTATTGTCATGTAAATTAGTCTTTTTTAATTGTTTCGGAGCTTCGAACGATTGTTTTATAAATGTTGGAGTAGTTAGAAACGAAGAGCAGTTTCTTGTCTTTTAAGCCTGATATGTCAAATGAATCTAAATGTTGTACATTGTGCAAATTTCCAACACTGGTGTTTTGTGTCAAAGTGTCAAAAATTACAGTCACAAACATAAATCATTATAACATAAGAAATAAATATTTCTTAACTTTCATTGAATGCTAATGCTCTGTGTGTTAAAAAAATGTATATATATTCAGACACCTAGGAGAATTATCGGAAATTGAAGCTAGTTGGTAGACTAGTGGATTTGAGTGGGTATGGAGTTTACTATGAGCTGATAGATATTTCGTTTGGGCCAATTCTGCAACATAGGAACATTTAGATCTTTATGGAAACGTGTCTTTGTGACATCATAAAGAGCGTTGAGGATTTCACGATGGATTTTGGATTGTAAGGATTGTAAGGATAAGGATTGGACGAGAAGAACTGGAAGGTATAGCGGAACCCCAAAGCTCATCTTGGTTTTTATAATAATTACCGTTATGTAAGTTAGTCTTTTGTAAATTATTAGGATCTTTAAACGCTTGTCTAGTAAATGTTGGAGTAATCGGAAAGGCGAGCATTTTTTTGTCTTTTAAGTCTCGTATGTGGATTCCAAGTCAGTCGTTAGTCCAGATGAAGTCCTAGTTTGGCGCAAGTGTAAAAGTAGTAGACATGGGCCTTTTTCTACTATACACGAAATTAGATAGCGTATACTTAACCCATACCACTGTTGCGTATATGCAACATATATGCAAAATATATAATCCGTTTAATTTTTGATCGGGAAACTGCCGTCAAATTTTCGATCCGCTAGAGAGCTAGAGCCTGTCAAAAAAGTCAATCAAAAACATTTTTGACTGAAAAAAAAAACGTTACAACAGTATTTTTTTTAATACAATTGATATAGCTCCTAAACAGTAGGTGCTAGTAACAGTTGTTATATGATATAAGGTATTCACCATTAAATTCCTGACCAGAAAACTGCTGTGGTGCCATGAGTTAAAAAAACGTATTAACTATTATAATTTATTAATTGATGGGCAATCTTTAATTTATAGTTAGTAATATTATTTTAAATAGAAGGATAGATAATAATGCAGTATAAATCAAGAAACTATTTCCCACTCCATAACCTGAACCACTAAAGGAAGTGGACAAACAAGTTGGTCGTTTAGAACACGGAAAATGTAACTTCTATTTCCTCTTGAATCGTTAAATATGATTTATAATTATAATAAACAGTTTCGACATGTTATTAATTAGTTTAATCATCACTAATGAAAGTTATTCCATTTATTAATCTGATAAATTCTGTTTTTTGCTTTCAGAAGGAAAAATGAGTAATCTAATAAATGAATCAACAAGTTATTTCCTGTAAGTTTAATCATGAAACCAACTATTTCGGCTTGGACTTAGAAATAGTTAAAAATTAGTAATTCTTTTACAAATTTTGAAGAAGTTATATATATATATATTTTTTTTTTTTTTTTTTTTTTTGTTAACACATAATGACGAAGAAAATGCAATATTGGCCTTTAGAATATATAAGTTTTGGATGAAACAGAGTTTATAAGGATTCAGTGGCCCCTCTCCCCCTATAAAAAAAAGGAAATCAAATTGAAAAAAAGGTTTCTATTTTCTTACTGTGTTCAATTTATTTTCCCCTGTTGACTGCTCTAAAACTTTTTAAAATTGAAGTAAAAATATACCTCTCAAAATGAAATCCAGGTGTCCGAATTCAATTATTTAAATAAATACAAAAAGAATAATATATAATAAAATACAAGGATATAATCATTGTCCGATCGCCAAACGAAAGCGGACAATATTTGAGTTCCCCTCAGTTCTATTTATGATGATTACTGCATCTGTTTGGAACAACTCCAGGACACGCAGGTTCCTTCATCATGTATTTAATTATAATATATTATTATTTGTTAATTAAATTATTTTTATTAAATTAAATGCGATCACGAAATTCTTCTTAATTATATCTCAGTTAATGATTTATGCACTCGGTAAATAAAATAATCATTCTTATTCATTATGAAGGAATATATTAAGACCTTTTTTTTGTATATTTTTTTAATAATAAACCTTAATTTGAGGTGGGGGAGTTTATTTAAATTGTGTTCTTTTGAAATTAAACTTTAAATAAAAAAAAAATATTCAACCTATTTTTAAAATGTAGATAAACCATTGATTGTTGTCTGTAACGAATACGCTCTATACAGAAAGTATTATTATAATAAAGAAATATTACATTTGAAACTATAATAATCACTGTGATCAATCAAACTTATAAATTATATAATGTTATCATTATTTAGCAAACAAAGAGAGAGAAACACTTCATTAAGTGGTACTGCCCATTTTTAAATAGGTTGCTACATACATAGTATACTTATCAATCACAATTTGACACTCAATATTCAATAAATCAATAAATATAGCACAAAAAAAAAACAACTCGTAATAGTCATTTTTTAAAATATAAAAATCTAAATGTTAAAATTATCGATACCATGCAAATTATAAAATTACAGTTAAAAAAAATTAAAATATTAAAAAAGGCAACATATAATCTTATATATAACAATATAGAATACAACTTTACAAAATATATCTATAAAAAATAAATATAAAACGTTATAACAACTAGAATAATCATGCAGTATGTATATTTCCTTTTCTTTTTTTTTCCTTTCTACCGTTTTTTTCCTTATACTTTTCTTTCCTACTCCCAGGGAGTCCAGTATAATATTTTCTGCTAACACAGCTACGGCCCTCATACCAATGCCCAGGTCTTCCATGAAGCTCCTTGTTCCATTCGGTATAGTTCCGCGAGCTCCGAACCATATGCTTCTCACGTTGAACTCTCTCTCCGAAAGACTGACGGAACCTTTCTTTAAGTAAAGGGGTGCATTTTTCATATATTTCCTTTTTTTCCCTTCCCACTTTACCTGCTTGATTCGGATCGTTACTTTCGAATCTAACCGTGGGATCTAGAATTAATGCTGATTTTCCTTTTTTGGAAAATGCAACGATGTCAGCGTATCTAGTAGATCCATCGGTATCGATGCAGTAAATAAATAAATAACTTATTTTTCCTTCCCCTGAAAATTCTTATTTTGTCAAATATTTCAATCTATCTACACAATGTCGTTAAAGAAAAGAAATCAAATATATTGGTACTCAACTACAGAGGCAAAACGGACTTCTTAATTATATCAAAAGTGGTGGGGGGGAAGGGCTAGGTAGGTTAAACCCTGGGGTTTTTCCTATGTCTGATAGGTTTTCTGTTCCTATTAGAAAAAAAAAATTAAATTGGACTATTGGCATTATTTTTTGGGTAATTTAATTTTTTAAAAATCCGGATAGGTTTTGAACGATTTTATTATTTCTAATGATTCAAGAATATTTAATTTTAGGCTATTTTCTACTTCAATGTACTCGTTTCACTCCGTGTCTTTATGGAATGTATGGTTATTTCCCTTTAAATGTATAGCGAAGTTGGGAATCCTGCTTTTTATTATTATATGCCTTTATTTCATCGCCACTATGCAAAGCTAACGAGTGTAAAAAAAAAAACGATTTATTTTTTATTTCGTTCGCTTACCGTTGTATTATTCAAGGCCTACCTTGTGGTAAAATGCTACAAAACTTGAAAGCAGTTTTCTCACACAGCCTAACTTCTTTAAACCTCCCCATCTCCAAAATCAGAGAACTTAGAGGTATGTTGAACCTGTAATACAAAAAAATTGAGGTACTTATACAATATAATCACTATAATTATATTGAAGATCAAGAAGCAATTAATACACCTTTTTGAAGCAGCTCGGAAGGATATATTTTCTTTCGAAGAAGGCTCAGAGCTTCTTTCATTGTCTCTCCACTATAACTTTTATACAGTCTTGTCCTTAACTTCTTCATATAGTTTCGTGGCATTGTTTCTAGAAAGGAAAAACAGTTGTATATGAGATAATAATCGGCTGTATTAAATTCACCCCACAAAATTTCTCTGACACATGTGTACTAAAAAACACCCCACCATCCTCCAATGTTCATAATTTTTAAAGTAAGTGTCAATTACAATATTTTAAAGGAAAAAACAATATCATGCATGTATACCTAGATAAATAAGTGAATGAAAGTAACTTTTAAAATAATTCCATGCAGAAGAAATGAAAATAACTTAGCTATTAAGGCTATGTATATCTGTGTAGAGCCACTTGTTGAACAATAACCTTCCTTGGTAACTTCCAAAAATATATAATTGAAAATGAACGACTCATGCGCTCTTATTTGGTAAAAGTCGCCGCAAAAACCTGTCAGAAGTAAATCACAACAGAAATGGTTGATGGACCAATTTTACCCCACTGTACTAATGTGACGTCATTTAAAGGTATATAATCTTTGTAGCAAAGTGTTACTGTTTTGACAATTTTTTATGTTTTAGAACTGATGATGAATATTTAACACAAAGTAACTAATTTTACATCACTCGGATTGGAAAATAGATACTTTCCATAACAGCTCGGAGCAAGGAAAGTAGGCCTTTACACATCTCAAAATTTAGAGCAAGGTAAAACAAGGAACATATGATTTTACACGTCTAGCCGGAAAAGTTTTCGCAGCTAGCAGTGTTTACTGTTACCAACACGAGGTTCGCTAGCGTTTCTTTTAGTTTATAATTTAATTTTACATTGTTAGTGTGCGAAAATGGCCTTTAACATCCCTCAAAAATTAATTAAAGAAGCTGAAGGAATAACTGATTCGTTATTGCCCGGGAAATCTCGTAATAGATACGAAGAAGAATTTAATAAGTTTTGTGAGTGGTGCTATAGTGAAAGTGTTAACCCTAACCATGTTAATGATGAAGTGATGTTAGTATACCTATCAATGGAAATCCCAAATGTTGCAGACCAAGAAATTGATTTTGTTACAGTTGATGATCTATTTCGGAATACCGATAGTGAAGATGAGGACAGTAAAGAGGACCAACGCTTGAATAAAGTGTCCATTAAAAATACCCAAATGAAGAACCTAAATAAAAAAACATTAACTGATGGGTTAAACATTACCAACAACCAAAACTGTACAATTAATATTAACCTGACCCTATAAAAATGAAGTGTTTTTTATTAATATATAAACTTACTCCTTTTTATAAATGTATTTTGAATTATTACATTTCAGTTATTAAACGTAATTATATTAAATTAAACTTGTCTACGGTTTCTCTAAATCAGCTGTTACAAAGAATCATTAAAACGGAAAACAATCATTTATTGTAATAATATGAATTATGAAAATCTTAATATGTAGATTCACGAGTTAAAAACTGCGTTAAGCGTTTTTGCCTCGTGATGAAAAGTATCGTACATTACTCGTACCGAAAGTGATTTTACGATGCTCGATCGAATTAACGGGCTCGGCTTCGCCTCGCCAGTCAAACACGGTCTCGCAACGTAAAATGCCACTTTCGGTACTAGTAATGTAATATACTATTAAAATAAAACTATTCCGATAGTATTCGTAAGTAATTCATCAATCCTTATTGTATTGATCCTTATATACCATCATGCGTACCTCAAGGGAATTAGATATGAAATGACATAGTTCATCTTCAAAGGAAGCCACAGCCAAAGAGCTCAGATGAGTTCAAAAATCGAAAGTCAAAAAGTGACTTCCACCTTGTGGAGGCTGTGGACCCTAGCGGAGCTAGAAGAGGGGAGGGGTGGGGAGGGGCCAGTTGCTTCTGGCAGGGACTGTACCCGCCGGGCAGGGGTGGGGGAAGTCGGGTCACCCACAGTCTAGTTCAAATCTCCATAGCACTTGGATTTCTCTCTCGCTTGTGCATTTTGTGTCTCCCATCATGGATCTTATGTCATGCTTCTAGATCGTCTCATCCAGCTGTCACATGTGAGTGTCTTCTCTCAGGTGACAAGTGAAACACATAATATTCTTTGATAAGTGATATTTTCAATCTCAGTCTGTCGAAGTAGGTTGAACAAATGTGTAGACTATGCCAGTTTAGTAAGATTTGTCCCTTGTGATGTTAGCTTTTCGGTATTTACCTGCTTTAATTACGTTTGAATTACGGTGTTTGGACATCTATATTTGATTTTGAAAATGATATTACATAGATTTAAAAAAATTAAAATTATCTTATTATGTCAAAAACCATAAATACATCAGACGTAGTTTAAAACGAAACGTATCATTAAAGGATCTATATCAGTTAAACAACTCTACCATTTAGTCTTACGTTAAAGTCTCTGCCAGAGTAATTTAAACAGTATCAAGTAGGTACTATCTATTTCTTTTCGATCTCTGTACCAAATGATGTAACAGTTTTAACAACTTTTTTATTACGTGAATTTAAATTATTTATCGCAATCTATTAATAACTGAATAAACGAATTAAACACATAAATTGGAAGGCTGTTCAGATGACATCAAAATAATTTATACATACAAAAGAAAATATAACAAAAATAAGGACCATGAACGAATTTTCATCTTGAATGTAGCCTAAAAAAAAATGAAATTAAAAAGACGTAAAGTAATAGTTGTGGTTATGAACTTGGGGGTTGGCGAACTGAAACAAGTTTGTTTTGCATACCGGCTGCAAATTATGTCTCACTCGACCTCCTGGTTTGATACCTCTCCTGAGCTTCTCGGTGCAAATATATTCTTAACTTCAAAAATTTTAAATTTAAACTTTTTTATTGTTAATATATCTAATACGTTTTCCTGCTATTTGAAAATCATAGAAACACCTAAAAATATGTTTCGACTATTTTTTATATCTTAATTAAAATCTCTTGATATTTATTATTATAGTTGTAATAAATAAATGTTTATAGTTTTTAATCGAATTTAAATTAATTAAATCAAGATTGTATGTTCAGATTTTTATTATTCACACCTGTCCCTAAAAAATCGGTGAAATGAGGGAATTCACTGATCTTCATTACAAATTGAAAAAAAAAAAAAAAAAAAAAAAAAAAAAAAAAAAAAAATATTAGAAAAGATTTATTAAGTGCAGATCGTAGCGTAGATCTTTTATCACTATATTTTTAATTTCAAATTAATCCCAAAACAATCAGTAAAGATCATATTCGTTAACTGAGGTATATGCGAATATGATTATAGTATCGTGATTTTAGTGATATGCCAATTATTTTCGTTTATAATATTGATATTAATATTTCTCATATTTTCGTAATATGAATTTAGTTTTTTTTCAAATATTTATGTGGCGAATGTCAATATTGACCTTAGATTATATGTTCATATGCTCAATCGCAGACGTAGTTTTAAAAGGCCAGGATTTAAATTTAATAATTTTAATTGTTTAAATAGAAATTTTCTTTGAATTTTATAATTGTAGCCTTCGTGAATTATTAGTCGAAATTCAGACCTATCGAAGAAGCGTATCCAAAATTTGAATAATCATCATAAATCAGATACATGGCGGGCGTTTTTACAATGCGATGTCTACACGCCATTTTTTTTTCCTTTCTTTGAAAATTTTTTTATTGAATTCAAAACTCCATTTCACAACTATCTTATTTTATTTTAAAGTCCAGTTAATCACTTAGTCAGTGAGGTTTCTGGTTTTTAATTAATTTTTAAACTTGCCGCCGTCAATTGTATAACCCAACATTAACGGCTCAGGCTCAATATCTCACAATATCAAAATCTCAGAGAAAACGATGATTTTTGAAGAAATGTTTACAACGTATCAATAATAATATATGTACATTAAGATACATCTGAAATATTTGAATCTCAATTGCTTAAAGATCCAAACCAGGCTAGATTTATTTGTTATAGTTTATAATCTTGATGAAATTGACTGCTGTGGTATAATTTTTTATTTTTCTCAAAAAATCGAATATCAAATTAATTCCAGGAAATATTTCTTTGTCAATTTCGCTCCTGATAATAACATCAAGTACAAAATAAATCCAGTATTTGTATCATAAATCCATAAAAATAAAAGGAAATTGTAAAAAATAAATAAATCTGACTTAAGAAATACTCATTGATTTTAATAAAGTTTATATATTTGTATAAGTAATTGTAAAAACGTAAAAAAAATATCATAATGAGTAAACTTCAAAGCCACTTCTTATCAAGTAAGATATAATGATATTTTCCTTCTACGCTTTGGTATTTTTAAAAGCATAACTGGAACGTATTTAAATCCATTTGCTTGTGGAAATAATTACTTATTATGCACGGTAAACAAAAGAGGCGCCAAGACTAGAATATGAAGGCCATAGGTTTCCTCATCCATTAATTGTTTTCTCGTTTCTTTTTTTTTTTTTTTTTTTTTTTTTTTTTTTTACACTTCGTCGTTTGAATGTCATGTATAAATATCAATATTCTAAGATTAAAGGTATGTGTGAAATTTATCTAGTGTTTTAAAAATATTTTAAAAAATATGCTGTTACTTTAAATATAAACGACATTACTATTCTTAACTAATTACTTAAGTATTAATTTTATATGGTTAGATATTATGTGTATCAATATAATACGCTTTTAACTCCACTTGTATGTAACGGAGTTCTGCATCGTAATTTTCACCAATTTCCAGCTATCTGATTATCTTGAAACTTAGCACACGTGTCAAGGACCAATGACAATACAATAATTGCACAACTTTGTTTCAATATTCTTACTTAATCCAGTCGAAATACCACCAAAAAGAGGAGTCTGCCTTGCAAAAGGTGGGAAAGCAGGTTTTATGATTCGGTATGGTTCAGATAGGTCCTGAAAACAAAATATCAAAAATGTGACTCGAAATTTGATGAGCTGAATATTTTTTGGGGGGGGGGGGCAAAAAAACCCAAAATTTTTGCAAATTTTTTTAGATTTTTGTAAAAAAAACATGTACAAAAATGCTTTAAATAGAAAAATGTGTCATTCACAAAATTAAAGTTTGTTAAATTGTGCGTCTAAAGACATCTCTTAAGCTCTTAAGCTAAGCCACAATCGACTCGAATTTCGCCAATTTTCTCAAAAAGTTAGTTTTGGTCATTTTTAAAAGTCTATAACACAAAAATGGCTAATCCAATCAAAAAATATTATGTACTAATAGTAGTAGTTCATTAGATTTGGTCTATGATAGGTTTAGTTCTGTTCGCTATTAAAGCGTGATTTTTTAGTTAATTTAACCATATTCACAAATAAGTATCATGGATATATTTTAATTTGTATAAATTTATAATTAAATTAATTTTATATTTAAAAAAAATAAATTTATCATATTCCTAACACATTTGATGATATAAATACATTCAGTACATTTTTCTTTTTTAAACATTCAGTATTAGATCAGCAATTAGAGATGAATCGTGACAGCTAGAAACTGTCACCATGAGATTCTTTGTTTTCCAGCCTTAGCAGATTCTTGCTAAATTTACCAACATAAATATACTAAATAACCATTAATATGAACTAGATCCACGAGACGTTATGAAGTTAGTAGGTTTTTTTTTATATATCGAAATTGAAATTCTTTAAGACATAATTAATATACCTAAATACCATTTAAATTAACATATAACAATTTTCAAGTTAATAAAATATTAGGACAGTGTATTGTCAGTAATCATAGGCGTTAAACCTAGAATTTCAGTGTTACTACTACCAAGGATCAGCTCACTGATTTCTGGAAAAATACTGAACTCCTTACATCGCTTCTTCTCTCGTTTGATTATTCTTTTTAGCTATAATATAGTAACAAATACATTTAATCACCTTTAAATTCTCTAAAATGTCTCCTTGAGTCACAGCACTAGGAGAAAAATAAATATTAAATTATGAAATTTATCAAAGACAATTAGGAGTTTGAAAAAAATAAATTAATAAAAAGTTTCCCTTAATTTTTTATTTATTTAAAAAAATAATTGGTTGTATATTTCTGTGCAAATATACACCTTTTATCCCTTATCTCTTTACCCATTCAAAGGCCCTGCTTATTGTTCGACAACTTGGAGAGTCAGAAAGTAAAAAAATCTTTATAAAATAAAATATTGTTCCTTACTTATCAAAACAACTTTTCCCGTTCATTTAAATGCAATGCTTCTTTAAATAAATTAAGGTTCTAAATCGCAACGAATATCAATTTTGATTTGAAAGGGATATACTCACATACCTACTTAAGCACAACTCATATACTTAACATTTCCTGGAATAAAAAGGAATATGTGAAACAATTGGACCATACATTATAATGTTTGTATAAGGTTTTGACGAAAAGTATTTGATTATTTTTGCCCTCTTTTATTTGCTACTTACTTGTGTCATCGAATATAATGCCAGATTAATATTTATTTTTTTTACCTATTTTTATTTTTTGATTTTTTTTTTCTATTTGCTTATTTATATTTACTACTGTAGAGAACATATACTTCAAGTAAACGTCAGGAAATATGATTATAATAATTTGTAAATAACTCGTTAATAAACTACCAATTAGATTCACTTCAATAAAGTCTCCATTAAAAGCTACCTAGGTCATCTTCTTTTCAGATGGGTTCGGATGGGTATGAAGCTTATCATTCAAGGTTAGGTGTCTTCTTTAGATTCTCATTAAAAATTAAATATTTTTTATAATCAGTTTATAAAAATAAAATAAAATACGAGTATATCATAAAAAAATAGCTTTACCAAACAATCAAATCCATCTCGAGATTGACGGTCCCGAGTACATTACACTTAAATTTCACCTCAATAAGTCTATTTCAGGCTATGTGCTAGGATATGTGAACAATTATGTTTATAAGTCGAGCTGATAATAGGAGGCTTCCACCTCAAATTGAAAGAACTTCATTACTAATTTTATTCCTATTTTCTGTCAATGTTTACCTCTTCTATTCCTAGATACACCAGCCACTTGTTAGTTATTCATTGTTGTGATTTTACAATAGCTTCACGAAAATTGAAAATGCTTTCAACTAACGAAAAGTTAAAACTTCTGGCGATTAGCGAAGTAGAGATAGAAAACGTTGGGTGGTTATTACTAGTAAATTTCCACGCAGTTTTATTTCAAATATCCTAAAGGTTAAAGAAAAGATCGCCACCTCCTTGGAAGACGGTAAGTTTACTGCTAGGTATCTCTAGAAAAAAGCGCAGTACACCGATGTTGGATGTTGTGTGATTAAGTGGTTCCGGTTATTTAATTTTCTGTTTCAATTGACTTTACATGTACGTACACGGTCCCTAACAATTCGACTTATCGAGTATAGAATTTTTTCTATACATTGTTAATTATTTATTTAGGAATCTTTAATTGTGTTATATATAGATTCCACTTGGTTGTAGATCTAAAGTGATTATATTTAAAGCATATATTCATGTTTTAATTTTTGTATTAATGTGTAAAAATTTAAGTTTTCAAAATTGTCGTAAAAAATAAAAATTAAAAATGTGGAAATATTAAAATTTTCCACCTAACGGAAGACGACGTGAAGTGGCTGTGACTGAAGATAAAGGAGCTGGAAGACCGGTTCGAATGCTACTATGACGAACTGCCAACAGAGAGGACAGCATTCCTACTCCCCTTCACTGCACATGGCTCCCCCCTGCACTCTGCATTCTACAGCATTTCCGAATATTTTAACATTTTCTTCAAATTTCTTAGTTCTATTATGGCCGCCCTACAGATCGTTAGACACAGATAGCTTGTAGTAAGAAATAGATACCCATATCAGGTAAAGAATAAATCCATACGTTGTGAAATTATAATTTTTTTTTATACTTTATAATGCAGAGCCCACAAAGAATAACAAAAATATTGAATTTTGTACTTTACATCAACTATATTACACGAGAACCTCACTAATCCGACCCCTAAATGACCAACGGGTTTGCAGAACGGCCAAAAGGTCGGAATAATCAGAGCTTTCAATGAAACAAATGGTTTCCATTGTTAAAGCGCATTACAATAATATTAGAAGTTATATATTAGCATTAATTATTTGTCACTAGGAACTACCGTTTAGGAGCAGTATTGGTATGAATGAAAATAGTCACGTTTGAAAACTTTTTTTACTTTAATGGCTGATTTTTATAGATTTTTGTGTGCTGAATCCAAATCTGGTCTTAGTTTTTTTGTATCATCCATAGTTTTTGAGAAATTTGTTTTTGTTTATATAATTTAAAAAAAACTCATATAACTGTTTCATATAAATATAAAGCATTATATAACAGTTTCATGAGGCCTAGCTTTATATATAGAGGTGGTAAGAGAATGTTTCTAGGATCTACAAGGTTTTTGCGGAGAATGTTCTTCTCGCCGGGTTTTAAAGACTTCCTCACAGTCCAGTTCTTTCTGCACCAATGTTGATCCCTTGCTCTACTCTCCCATTCACACAAAAAACATGGAAATTTGGTAAAACCGCCTTGATGACCAAGAAGCAAGCATGTTACTTTCAAGTTACCACATATCATCCAATCATGAGCCGAATAGCCAATTTTATTCAACACTATTTCTAGGTTTTCATAGCTCTCTTTCATATGTACAGAATGGCCAATAGGTATAGATGCATAAGTGTTACTATTCTGTAATAAAACAGCTTTTAAACTACTTTTGGGAGAATCAATAAACAGTCTCCAGTCTTATTTTTGGTATTCAACACCAAACTCTTTAATCAGACCTGGAATGTCTGAGCAGTACACTAAATCACCTTCTTGTTCAAAAAATTTCGAAAACTGCTCCTCTCTCTTCCTATACACATACTCGTATATGCTAGTTCCAACTGCCAACAAGTTCTTTTCTTTTAGTCTAGAACCAAGCAGTTCAGCTTTTTCTATTGTTAACCCAAGATCCCTAACTAAGTCGTTAAGCTCAATCTGAGTAAACAGTTTAGGCTCTATATTTGCTGTAGCACATTGGAACTCTTCATCATCTTCCTCATCTATATCTATATCTGTTTCAGCAGTGCTGTCAACTCTTCTAAATTCAGCACAAATTATTTTACAATTTTATTTGTAGTATTTAAAAGCTGTTAAATTCTGTAATAAATCAAAAAATTTAGTACATTGATGTACAAAAGCGAAAAAAAATGGTTGGTGATACGGCTTAATAAGTGTCATATTTGTATTTAGCACCCTAAAAACCGAATAATAAGGTGTTTTAAGTAAAAAAGCTTTTCATCGTTGGCCTGTGTTATCGTTCATGATCTCTTGTTTTTACCAGTCTGGGAGAAATTGAGTTTGATAGGTAGTATTTGATTTTCACATATGTCCTAGAAATAAGGAATGGCCCATTAGAAAACTCCTATATTGTATTTTCCTTGACATAGATCTAGAAAGGCATTTCACATTCGATTTTATTCATCGGATAGTCACTTAAAGCTACAGTAAGATTTGATTAGTCATTAAAACTAAACCACTGACCATAAAACGTCCCAGCATTTAGGAAAACACTAGAATTTCTCTTCTAAATGATTGAAAATCTAGACAATAAAAAGATATTTTATAACGGGATTCTTTCCGAAACGAGGTCAGATGATGACAGGGGACCAGATGTCTCGAGTTTTATCCGGCCATCTTCTTTCTATCTTTAAGAACCCAAGTTTTTTCTTTATTTATTGATTTTTAGAAATTAAATTCGTTGAACTTGAAGGGAACTATGTGTCTAGCATTTTTAGATGCTGTTAAATTACTGACTAGATTATATAACTGAAAAAGGGTAAGCATTTACCGAGGATATAAATAAGGGCTAACTCTACAATCTAGGATAGCTAAGAAGCTATTTAAAGAAATAAATGTTAGAATAGAAAATTGAAATTATGATTTTAAGAATATTTATGCATAGATATATTTGTTGATAAAAATATTTAAGAAATTTTTTTTGTTCATATTTCAAATTCTATCAATTTACTTTATCTCAAATAGTTAATTTTTTTTTTTTTTAATTCATAGCTGAGATGTTAGTGCTTTTATAATTTCTATTTATAACATAGGAAAATTAAATTCCGCTTAGGTTGTTCGTTGTCTATATAAGGTACTTCCTATTTTTCGCATTCATTTCTGATTTTCATACCCATATTTTGGCTCACATGATGTGATATATACTAATTCAGTGATGTGATTTATACTAATGTGATACTAATTCAATCACTAATACTTATTTAGAATAAGCTAAGGTTATCCTCTGTCTATTTGATTTTATAACGATTTCAAAAATTCCTTGTCAGTCTTAATCGTATGTTAAATTAATATATTAATATTTATTTAATAAACAATTAATTATTTTATTATAAATTTTAATCATAGAGCTATTTTTCTCACTACATATTTTGATGATAATATATATATATATATATATATATATATATATATATATATATATATATATATATATATATATATATATATATATATATATATAAAAATTAATGATTACATATTATCATATAACTGATTTTAAAGTTATCTGTCTGATTTGTTGTTTAAAAAAAAAAAAAAAAAAAAGGAATGTGTACATTTTAGCGGTATTATTATTATTAGCATTAGCATTATTAATATTTATTGCGTCAGATTGTAATATTTATCAAAAATGAAAAAAATAAAATTGTTTATAAAAAAAAAAAAAAAAATTTTTGTGTCTCAATTCTGTTAAATATTTATTATAAAAATCGTATTTTAGGCATTTTATCAAAATCTTCTTTTTTCAAGGGCATTCAAAACACATTGAATTTAGCTTTGTCGACTACTATAAAATTTAAATGCTTGATTTCGGACAGGCATAAAAGTTGGAAGCAAGTCTGTAAACATTTAATGATAATAAAGAAATAAACTTTAAAAATCTCGTTGTAAATCATTTTGTAATTTACGATGCGTAAAAATATACAAAATTTTTATCCGATTTTTATCTCTTAAGCGACTTTATACATCACGACTTAGTCGTTAATTTTTATTGCATACTTTTCTGAGCAGAAGGCAAAGGAGAAACCGTATTATCAATTTATGCTTGAAAAAATTTATATTTGTGTTGAGAACATTGCCTTAAATCAATGGAACCTGTTTATTTGTTAGAATTTTACTGCCAGTAATTTAAATTCAATTTCAAGGCGAATTTCAGATTGGTGAATAGTCTTTAAATGTTGTAATTTATTGATGTTTTCATGAAGCTGAAATTTGTAACAGGAAGATCTGTTATACGATATCAATTCCTTGAACAATGACATTTGTCTCAGATAGAGAACTGGTGCAACAGGATTACAGTAAACGAATCAAAATGCATTCACGTAACTTCTAACCTCCACTACACATCATGCCATCCTGTTTATATCAATCATATTCCATTAACCATAACTGACACATTATGGTATCTTGGATTCTACCAAGACAAAAGACTTACATGGATCCTAACACTACACTAAAAGGCAAGAACTTAATAGACGTTTCAGCCAATTCTATGGACTACCAAATAGGGCATCTCATCTTACCGTTGGAAACAAACTTCTCAAATTCAAAACCATCATTAAACCTATTTGGACCTATGGACTTGAACTGTGAAGAACAGCAAAACAATCCCATATCAAACGCATTCAAGTCCTTCGTACTTTTGTAAATGCTCCATATTGTGTCTCCAACAAAACCTTACACAATAAACTCAATACACCTTTTATCCTTGACCTCATACCTCTTTATTTTTTAAAATTCCATCGCAACCTTTCCTTTCATCTTAATCCTCTAGCTCATTCATTATCCAGTTCCAAACATCCTTATAATCCTCCTCGCAGGTTAAAACAGCAATGACCACGAAACAAATTGTACATATTTAATCTACCGGATTTCTGGCAATGACCAGCTTCTCCACTTAAAGCCTGAATGACTTGTACATAGTGCTCTCTTTCAGCCTCCACTGGTTTTTGACGCTACTAACGCGGCCTATAGAACAGCGTTGGGATTACTTTGTGCCTGACTTGACCTCCCACAAGAGGTGGAGAAAGCTCGGTTCGTGGTTTCTCTGTGATATTTTTATATATTGTATATATAGTGTGATTGTACTTTTTTTTTTTTATTGATTTTATTTTTTAATCTTTTAATTTTTTTCTATTTTGCTATTATTATCATTTTTTTATAATGTTCTGATTTATTTTATATTATACTAGCATCACATGTCGCGGCTTCAACTGCTTTCATAAGTAAAGAACTTATTTTAACACGCCTTTTATTTTTAAATGGCGCTCGCCACCTATTCATCAATTTTCTACTCGTAGCTTCACTGCACACCATACGTAGTAAGGTCCAAAAGTTACCGGCCTGGGATTGAAGGAAAGGTAAAAGAAAAAACTGGTCTTACTGTTTTTCAATATATTCTCCTCTTAGCTTAACACACTTAATACAACGCTTTGGCAACATTTCTATACCATGAAAAAAATAATTTTCTTCTCTGTTAAAAAAATGTTCTTCCACTGCTACTTGGAAAAAACGCGTAAAAATTCATTGCAGCAGTGAACTCGTTCCTGTTTTTGAGCAGCTGAAAGATGTTTTGGAACCCATCTTGCACTAATCTTATTCATATGCAAAAGTTCTTTGATGATCCTCAAAACACTTTTTTCTGAAAGCCCCAACCTCGCTGCTATTTCCTTGGTTTTCAGTCACAGCATTCAGACAGCAATTCAGATTCCACAAGTTGGATTGTTTGAGTGTGCGAAGTGACTGCCTCCAATGGGCGGGTCATCTTCTAGTCGTTATTTCCCTAACTTGAATAATTTTGCCCATTCTTTCACTATGGAATACTAGGGGGGGGGGGGGGGGGGACTGCCCATATACACAATCCAAGATCTCTTTAATTTGCGCAGGAGTAAGACACTCTTTACAAAAGAATTTAATAAGCGCACGGTACCCGAGTTTGAACATTGTCAAAATGGGGAGTTTCGGGCGATGGGTATGGAGTGAGCAGGCATGAGCCTGCATAGACGTTCAGGTCCGGGCACGTTTGAAGGAGGGAAAGCAGGAAAGGCTGGAAACTTATGGACCTTACTACGTATATTTATCGCTATTTTAATAACAATTTAATTGAGAATCAGTAAATTTTATCATTTTAGCCTTTTTTGAACTATGAAGATGATGTTAAAATTTGTACGGTTCGGCAGTTTGAGCGGTAAGTGATGACAAACGAAAAATGGCTTGCCCATTTATATAATTGTATATATTTGCTATATTTTGTATCTTGCTAACCCTTTTAGTTAAATTTTTTTTTTCTTTGTACATATTGTATGAATGGATCCATTGTCGCCTATAATACTGACTGCCCTTCGCAGACGCAGCTTGTAATATATTTTCAATTAAACAATCTCAAAAAAAAAATAAATAAAAACACAAATCAATTTTGAAACAGATAAAGAAGATCTAAACTACCTAGTGGTTCAGAGGCAATGCTGATTTATTATAGTTTGACTTTATATATAAGCTCAAATGCTTGGTGTTACAGAGTTTTTGTTGTGAATAAATCTTTATCAAGCAGATATATTTATGGCTTGTGTAATCTAACACAACCATCTGTTTAGAATGATGGCACCCCGGTGGAGTAGATGTTGCATTAGAATCTGCGGTCTTTGGTTCCTCACGGTCTTCCCTTTGAGCGATGGAACATGGGAGGATTGTGTCGATCCCTTATCGAAATACATTCATGTACCACTCGAGCAGCGCAGGTGATCCGTTATCTATTTTACAGTCCTTTATATATACAGGTATATACAGGTTCATTTAAAGAGGGAGTAGGAACAGTTCAATATGTTGAATGTATAAAAAAATTATGGACTAATTAAAATCTTCCATCTTAAACTTCTTATGAATTCAAGGATAGACGATTTATTTTCCTCTGATTATTTAATTTTATATGTTTAAAAAAAAAAATTTATGTATGGTAATCGACTTCTGGGTCTGAAGCGTTTATAAAGTATATGGGTGGGTCATTTTCAAATAAAATGGCAATTTAGCTTTCCAAAAAACCCAAAAATCCTCAAAAAAAAAAGTTACTTATTCATGTTCTGTGGCATACTATGATGTTGTCAAACTACTTGAGAATATATACCTGAGTGGGCTCGTCAAATTTTAGCTTCCTTGATTTTTAATGAATTTTAAAATAAATAAAACCTTTAATAATTTGACTTACGTAACCGGGTTTGTAACTTGTCAGCATTATTATTTTTATTCAGCTTTTGGTAAAGGATTCTAAAGGTTGCTAATTTAAAGTGATTTCCCAGGAAGAGCATAGTAATAAATTTTGTGTGAAAAAAAATTTCCAAAAAATTTAACGTACTTTACCAATTTTTTTTTTTCACCTTGTTAAAACGTTTATGGATTTTATTATTGCCCCTCCCCCAAAGTTATTAACATCTGTTAAGAATGTCTAGACTCTCTCAATATTCATTCATTACCAAAAAATTATTATTAACTGATTAATTTATTTATTTTTAATTGTTTGTAACATACGTCAAAAATGTATTCACACTTAATAGTGACTTAGAGAAACATGTAGAAAAATTGCATTATACGAAAAAGTCTTAAAAAAACAACATTAAAAGTATTAATTATATGTTTTATTATCAACATTACAAAATGCTAGGACCTAATTTTCATTTCTAGCTATTACAGTCTTTTCCATTGTATATGTATATATTAAGAGGATAAAAAAGCATTATTTCATAATTCTTCTTTTTTTTTTTTTTTTTTTTTAACCGTAAATTTAACAAATGGAACCATAAATTAACGTAGGTTACAAAAATTTTAACACACATTACCATAACGGTAACGTATGTAAACAGTAACGTATGTCAAATATTAGGAATTGTGATTAGAAAAAGATTATTTAACTACAATTTTTTTCAAATATAATGGGATTGAGACATTTGTGATGTAGAAAACTACGAACTGTAAAAAGTTAGATTGGAAGTGGTGAATTCAATGTAAGAAAACAATGGTAACGTATGTCAAAATTAATTAAGGCACTCACTATGTTTTGAGAATCAATGTCGTCTTACTTTGGTTAATACTGCGACCTGGGCCCTTGGTTGGGTATGGTTACAATACATAGTCTGGAGGGTGTTAGGACGTTATCCCGACTCCCCTAGCTCCAGAACCCACTCTTCTACACCCGGTCACATACATTAAATGAATAAATTCGGAAATTCTCGGAAACAAAGAAAATATTTTCTCAAGCCCCCAAAATTTCATTTTTTCAATAGAAAGTTCTATATTCAATTAATGTACACATAATTTAACAAGAAATAACAAAGAAAATTAAATGAAAACAAATTCCTATACTCTTTGTGAAGGTTAGAAGTTGAAAACTTGAACTTTGGGCAGTAACGTATGTCAAAATTTTTAATCATTTATTTTGTTTTTTTCTTTATCAAACTTTTGAAATTGAAGTCTTAAGTCCTACTTTAATTTAAACAAATCAACTCGACAAGATAAAATTAACAATAGTGAAATATTGGTTGTATGTTTTTTTTTTTACAGCCATTCAAAGTGCTGGGACAGCAAATTGCCATTTTATTTGAAAACGACCCACTTACCCTTAAATAAGGGAAAACTCTGATGGTTGAGTGGGGTTCTGGCCAAAAATTACTTCCTTTCACAAACGTTGGCTAAGAATAAGTGCTACCTTAGGAATTACACCCAAGAACTTTCACGATTTGCAGTGGTACAGGTTTTTGATTTATAGTAGAAAATGAAAAAAATACTACAATAATTAGTGTAAAAATCAAATAAGAAAATAATTAGCTAACTAAAGTTTATAACTTTGTCCACACATGTTACCAACGAGAAATGTTGAAAAAATATACTTAATAAACGTTGGGGCACACAGAAGCTTCACGGGTATTCTGGAAGATGTAATTATCAAAAACGTGTTTTGAATGAAGAGCGGAAGTTCATAACATAGCGCCCAGCCAATTACCAAAAATAATACCAATTCCTCTGGCTATAATTTAATATTCATTAGACATAAATAACTAGATAATAATGTAGGAAATAAATTGGGCGTAAAGTTAAAAGTTCCTTATTTATAAAATTCCGAAAACTAAGAAACAGAGTATATATGTAACCATTTTTTGTTTACTTGAAACTAACTCGTTTTGGTACATAATAGACTTTCTATCCCTCATCCGCTTAATACAGTAAGATGAAAAACTCGAACTTTTATTTTATTTTTTTAATTATTGATATTTACAACTGTATATATCATATACAACAAGTAAATTTGAGGAAAACGATTAGAATGAAATATAAAGAACTTCTCACTAAAAAAAAGTTACTACGCACATCAATAAAAGTTCTACATCAGAAGGTCTCTTGAGATCTTCTTTTCAGAGGCCTCGGAGGATTATCTGGAATTAAGTGTGAGGCAAGTTGGGAAACTCATGGATTCGAGTGGGTATGGAATTAACTATGAAAGGATAATAATGTAGGTTAATAGGTATCTAGTGTCGGCCAAATCAGCAACATATGGAACATTAAGATCTTTATGGATAAGTGTGTTTGTGACGTAATAAGGAGCACTGAGTAGTTAACAAGTATTTGAAGAATTGGAAGTTTTAGTGGAACCCCAAAGCTCAACTCCGTGTTTCCAACTTGGTATAATTATGGTCATGTAAATAGATCTGTTGTAATGTATTGGGAGCTTTGAACGCTTGTCTACGAAATGTTGGAGTGATCGGAAACGGTGTGCAGTTTCTCGTTTTGGAAGTCTGAAATTTTGAATTTATCTCAACGTTAAACGTGCCCAAATTTTCAAAACTAATGCTATCAAGAAGGACGATCACAAATATAAATCGATTTATGAAATAAAAGAAATATTTGAAAACTCTCATCGAATATTGAAATTTAAGCAGTATCATTTTTATATTGTTAGAATTCCAATATAGAAAAAATCTGTTAAAACAATTTATATAAATGACACTGGCCAATATCGAGTTCTAGAATTAAAAAAAAAATTAAACAAAAAAACACGGAATGGCTTCTTATAATTAGGAGACTAACAATTAAAATCACATATAAAAATTTTCAATTTTACCTTTTTTCTATTAATCAATTTAATTCTTTGATTTTAATAAAAATAGAAATTTATTTAAACTCAAAAAACGCGTGAATTTAGGAAGTAGAAGAAATACGGTCAATGCTCTAACGGTAATGCCAGGAAGTTTGTTGGTACATGACATCCGGGGAAATGCAGGTAAGTCGTGCAAGTAAATGGCGGGATGTTGTAAATTATTTGTAGCTTCTGTTGGGAGGGGAGAAAAGGGTGTTTATTGTAGTGACAAAGACCACATTAGCTCATTTTTTTTTAATTCAATAAAAAATTCCACATTATATTTTACAGATAAAAATTTAATTCAAATTAATATTACTTTGTAAAAAAATAAAGTAATTTATTTACATTTTTTTTGTTACCAGCACTAATACATTTTCATTTATAGATTGGTATGGTTATGTAATTATAGAAATAGTAAAGCTAATTTATTGACTCTTGTATTGTTACGTAATGAATACCTATAGGATATTTTAATGCACATTATTAAATAGTTGGAACAATCGAGAAATATACAAATAGTATCGATAGATTTCTTTGAATACAGTTTTTCCCATGTGGTTATCCAATGCACTTGAGGAAGATTTAAAATTGCGGTTCTGTTTCGAAACGTGGGAAACTGTTACTCCCTACCTCAACCACATACGTTCTGGTTTAGATTTAAAACGATTACAATCCACCAATAGTAGAACACGCCTTGTTTTAAAAGTTTTAGGGTTACACTCTAAAAAAAGCTTACGGTATTATATTAAAATACACCTATTTAGTAAACAAAAGATTGCAGTTTTCTCCTGATCGATTGGGTCCTTTTGAAATAGGTTGGAATACACGGTACATTCGGTGTGGTGTTTAATATATTTAATATCAAACATATTACATAAATTGCTTAAGAAGATGGCCTCGGGACCTTCTTAAACAGAACTTTTAATTGAAGTGTTACCAGTTGGTGGTTGCTTCACAAGTAATTGTCATGTTATTATTTTACATTATTATCACACTTACTGGTTGTATGATTTGTGAATACCGCGACTTCTTTCTTTTTTAAGGAAGGATTTTTATAAACCTATATATGCAGTCCACATTTCTTGATCTCATTGATTTGTTATCTCGGGGTACCAATTTGTAATATTCTTTGACCTTTTATCGTTTTTGCTTCTTGCGAGGTGTCCTGCGCAAGTCCATTTTCTTTTGTGAATTATCTGAGCTATATCTGGGAATTTCGTTTTAAACCTTATCCACTTTCTTGTTTTTTTTTGTCCCTCTTTGTGATCTGTGATGTATAGCGATCCACTTTCCTTACTGTTACTTGTAGTTTCCTGATAATTGTTTGATTTATTGGACAAAACACAAAAATAGTGATAATAATTAATGAGTTATTTTCGTTCCAACTACTCTTCAAAAATATCGCTTCGGAAAGCCTGGCTTACAAATCCTTCCTACACTCACAAACTTTATGAAAGAGGCTCGAAACAAAACAGGACATTAAAGTATAAAGCTTAGATATCAGATCTATGAAGATTCCTTGGCCCAGAATGATATCTTAAGGGCATCGCTCCCAGAGCTCATTCCCAGCCGTTTAGCTTATTAAGGAGAAAACATTCGAAACTAACTCACTCGTTTTGTTATTTAATCTTTCATCGGCTCCGTCAAAATGCATTCACTTCGGTCTGTTCATATTTGTAGAAGGTATGGCCTCATAATTTCAGTGGGGATATTCCCTTTACAGAAATTCCATCCCTCTTCTAAAATATAAAGGAGAATAATCGTTAATTAATATCATTGATTTTTCAAATACCTTTATCCATTGTTACTTTTGTTGGGACCTCAACGCCAATTTTTACTTCTAATAGGGCAGGAAGAATGAGTTATCCTTTAGGTTACCAATCTATCCTAGCCACAGTGGGAAGATAAAGGTTCATTTAGTGGTTCCCCTTCGAAATAAATGTCAACCCGCCCAGAGCGCCGGATTCCAACCTTATAGTGTTTATGAAATTGGTTGGGGTTGTCGAATTATTTGGCACTTCTATTGGGATTTTTTTTTATTTAAAGCGCAGTTTTGAATGTTATAGTTAGAGACCGGATTTTTGTGCAGTAAAAAATCAAAAAATGTGCAGTAAAAAACTCAAAACATGCAAAATCGTGCAGTAAAAAAAATCAAAATATGCAAAATCGTGCAGTAAAAAACTCAAAACGTGAATTTAAAAACTTAATACACGCAGAAATTCATTTATTTACACAAATATGCAAAACTTAACCAGCCTTGAATAAACCTAAGGACATTTCGACAAATTCGACAAACGTTTCGTTTTATTGTTAATTCAATCTGAAATACTATAGAATTTGGGGAAAAAGGGAGATGAAAAAAATTGTTAATTAAAAGAAATATAAAATACCTTTATTAAAATTTCCTTTTACGTGGAAACAAAATATAATTAATTGTTTTTATTTTGAAAAATAAATTATTTTTTAAACGTTTCGTGAAAATGTACACGTTATAAATTTCAAAATATTTCTCAGTAAAATTATGCCGCCTGTCACTTATGTTCTTTAGCAAAGAAAAAGGACGTTCAACATCTATGGAACAATTTTTGTAGCATGCCATTGTGGATGGATCCACATTATCAGGTTCTATTTCCTTTCCGTTGATAGAATAATTTAATCTTTTTTAACGAATGTAGCCGTAGTTTTTCTCAAGGATTTACTCGAATTTTGAAAATAAACATCTTCCCTTTTCATTTTCAATTCTTTTTAAGCTTTCTTCGAGAGTTTCAAACAAATATCAGCTCTGGATATTCATTGGTCCATTGTTTCAATTTTATCAAAACACTCGCGGACGTTTTTGGCATTTTCAAAGTCGATAGTTTAAATTCTTAAAACAACTAGCCCTTTGTGCTAATTCAGAAGCGAGGAGTAAAATTTTCTGAAGAAATGTCTTACAATTAGTTCTAGGAAGTACGTGGATCCTGTTTGCCTAAATCCTCAAAGCTCCGCATTCACTAATTCAATATGATCATTTAAAAGTAGTAGGTTACAAATACATTTGATTTAAGCGACTTTTTACTTTCAATTTAAAACTAATTAACCTATTTAATATAAATAATTGTTATAAATGTTGCCTAATAATCGTAAGTAAAATTTTCAAAAAATAAATGGTTAAGTGAATAAAATTAGACGAATTTCGTTCAATTTTGCAATTTCGTGCAGTAAAACCCAAATTCGTGCAATTAAGCTCAAAAAGTCAAATTTGTGCAAAATGAAATTTAAGAATAAGAATCCTTATTATATAAATGAGATAACTACTTGGGTTAGAGAGCGCTAAACCAAAGCGAACTAAATGTGCAATAACACAGAGATCCGGTCTCTAGTTATAGTTTTAAACGAATTTTAAATGGAAATATTGGAAATATTCGTACAGGTATCAAATAATTCATCTATCTTTGTGGAAGAATCAATTCAGTTAGGATGCTTACCTTAAGATTTTATAAGAATAGTAAGTAAATGCACTCTAATATGCTTAGCCTCCACGATCTTTAGATATATTGGTACTTAAAGTTCTCCAATGAGGCTCATTAATTATTCATACATTATACATCACAGACTAATATCAAAATGAATATATTACATATAGATAGTGTAACTTATCACAAAATTACATTTTGACATAGATATATATTTTGGCTGAAGGTAGTTGGTATATATCTATACTTTTTTGCTGTAACTTTTTTTTTTTTTTTTTCACCTCAAAAGGTAACATTTTAACACGCCCTAGCTCCGTTGGTGTTGATCTGATCGAAAATTTGACGATTGTTGCCTAGACATTAATATAATGGAGAATATTTTTTGTTTTATGACATTAGTCCCTAGGACCTACCGTTAGGATCTATATTATTTTGAATGAAAAAAGTCAAGTTTTAGCACATTCTTTAGTGTTAAGGCATTTTTGACAAGCACTTGCTCGGATCGAACTTTTTTCTCATCATAAGCAGTAGATATAAAAGTAGTAGATTATTGATAGAGATATCCATGATCTATTGTTTTATCTATTGTCGGGGAGAAATCTTGATAAATCAAATTATTTTATTTTTTACCATTTAAAATGCCCGTCGTTTCAGACTACTTCAACATTTACTAGACAAACGTTCAAAGCTCCCAATTAATTACAAAAGACTCATATACATGACTGTGATTAGACCTATTTGGACGTACGGAGTTGAGCTTTTGGGGCTCTACTAAACCTTCCAATATATCTCGTATTCAATCCTTACAATCCAAAATCCTTGGTAAAACCCTCAATGCTCCTTACTTTGTCACCAATAAACTTATCCATAAAGATCTTAATGTTCCAAATGTTGCTGATTCAGCCTACACTTTGATTACTTGATGTATATATTCTGTACAGTTGTAAATTTCAGTAAATGTATATATATATAAAAAAAAAAAAACATTTAAAACCTATAACGGTAGATACTCAGTCCTTAATATCTATCTATAGATAGAATTATTTTTTCTCATCCACCTCAATCTTTTCATTGGAGAGCAATATTTTATTTTAACGAACGGATGTGCATAAACATTTAACGTAGCAAAAAAAAAAAAAAAAAAAAAAGAAAAAAAAAAAAAGGAAAACATTTTTCAAACTACATGTTGTTAAATTTAAATGTCAAGTTTAATGTTGGCATGTACGTAAAAGACGACCAGTGGCCTTTGATAATTAAACGAAATTATAAAGTTGGCCTTCACCGCCTGAGTATCATTCCCTTTCTTCGGATTGCGATGATGAACATACTTGGAATACTTTATAAAAATTTTCTGCAGCTATTTATAAATGGCATCTACAAAAATTTCTACTTTGAAGTGTAAGAGATATCGCGTTTCAGTGGTTTTAAAATTAAAACATATTAATGAATGCCATGAAAACAAATAAACTTCAATAAGCATCAACTGTTTCTTTTTTTTTTTTTTTTTTTTTTTTTTTTTAATCCATAATGTTACAAAAATGTTTTATCATACATATTTGTGAACATTGTGAGGAGGGGATGAACTAGATGATACCAAAGGAAATATAAAGGTAACTGGCGGGTAATTGAAGGGTTTGGTGGATGAAGAGGTTATGTAACAAAATATAATATTGAGTAATTTATTTTTAAATAAATTTTCATTTAAATAATTATTAGAATCTGCCACAAATGTGGCAATAAGTAATATAGATGACAATGATTACATTCACACATTATGTACAATAAAAACGAAACAAGTGAAAAGAAGATAGAAAAGAGAGAACAGAAAAGAACTATGTTATACATATGTAATATAAAATATACATATAAGTGAAATATTTAAATTTAAAAAATATATGTAAACAATACAATAGTAAAATTAAAATAATAGTAATAGTAAAAATAAGAGAAAATTAAATGGAAAGTTAAAAATACAATTATATTTTATTTACAATATATATTCATTCTATTGAGTAATTTATGTTAATTTTTTTTCACATTTTTCTTTAGCTGGGTAATGTTACTTAGCCCCTTCATCTTCTTCAAATCTATTTTTTTAGTTGTTTTGAAAAATTTAGATTTTGCCAATGAACTAGATTGCATTCTTAAAAATATTTGACAAAACCCCTTCATCCACAAAATCCTTCAATTTTGAAAATATTTTCTGAATCTAACATCTCTTATTTTTCTGTGATTCACTTCGTCATCCGATAGTCCTCGCTAGAAAATCCAAATCGTTTAAACAAATGCTAATATATTTCTTTGTTTCTAAATATAAATGCTAATATATTTCTTTGTTGGGGTTACAAGTAAACGGCACAAGTGTATTTTATCAACTCTGCACAGATATATATATATTTATGGTATATATATATATATATATATCTTACACTAAGCTAACTATATAAAGAGGAACTAAATAAAATAAAACAGAATATATATATTATAAACAAAACAGAAAAGAAATATTTCATTTATTGATTGAAATTATATCTGTTCAACAATACTATTCTACTATACACGTACCATCCCGGATCTTCGACCACGTCTGTTGTCGTTGCAACCTTTCTTGGTATAAATCCACCCTCAGTCTACTATTGTTAGCTGTGATGAGGTCCCCTCTGTCCCTTCGTCTCTGCCCAAAAACTATTTCCACGGGAGATAGCCCAGTTGCTGCGTGAATGGTATTGTTATATGCAATTATTGCTCGTGGCATAGCGTCGTATGTGGAGAGGTTACGACCTATTTTGAGTAACCGCAGATGTTCCCCCAGCGTGTTGTGCAGGCGTTCTACGGCACCCCTACCCTTGATGTGATGAGGAGTGTTTAATCGCCAAGTAAAACCCAATAGCTTACTCTCTTCGCGGATCACAGCGTTATCAAATTCGCGCCCGCAATCTGAAACGATTTCATCCGGTACTCCATACGTGGCGCACCACTGCAGAACGCCTTCCCATACTGCCCCGGGCGTCTTTGCTTCGATAGGGTGGGCCATTGCAAGTTTGCTAAAGGCATCTACCGCTGTCAGCCATGATTGCCCCTCATTCGAATATATGTCAATCTGCACGGTCCTCAATGGTTCCGTCGCGGTTGGTGTAGCAGTTTGTGTTGCCACTAACGGTTGGCGGTCGTACTTTGCTTGCTGGCAAACCTCGCAATTAGCGATACAGTCGCGCACCGTACGGCTCATAGATTTCCAAAAGTAAAGAGATTTTAACGCGCGCAAGGTCTCTTCGATTCCCCTGTGATTTGTCTTGCCGGTATGGTGCTCGGACACGGTTGTTTGTTTGTGTCGCTGGGTCTGTAATAGTTTCCACCTGGCGCAAACACCGAGTCAGGGGGTAACCTATTCCAATCTTTTCCTGCCTATAAAGCCTCTTTACTTTGTCGGCGAGTATTCTATTTCCAATATAGACGTGACAGGCTCTTGTGGGGTGACTGAATTCTGAGAAAATTTTCTCGAGTTCTTCCTCGTTTACCGCTGCGGGTGTACGAACCACGATGGTTAATAGGCCCTCGTAAATGCTCGACATCTGTTTTATTGCGAATACAATGATAGACATGATTAAAATCTTGTTGAGAAATTACATATCGGTAGCACTCTAATGATAGTTCTGTGATAGAAATGACTACATAGATCTTATTTCCTGACACTTGAGAGGATAATTTGAAATTAAATAGGAAGCAAATTGAAAAACAAGTGGGAAAATTAAGGTCATTATGGATTTGTTCGTTAAGGACATAGTAAGAAGCATTAAGGATTTTATAAAGGATTTCGGATTTGAGAAACTGTTTACTGTTATTTAATATTAACTGTAAAATTAATTTTTCTCAATATGTTAAAACTAATGTATTTTGTCATAGTTTATTATTAATATTTCTTCGTTTTCAGTTGAATTGTAAATACTCCTAGAATAATTTATGTGTATTTTTTTAATTGTGTTTTCGCTAAATAAATAAATAAAAACGAAATTTAAAATTAAATAAAAACTCTGGGGCTCCACGAAACTATCCAATTAATCTCGTATCCAGTCCTTACAATCCAAAATCCTCAATGCTCCTTACTTTGTCAGCAATAAACTTATCCATAAAGATCTCAATGTTCTGATGTATGTTGCTGATTTAGCCCAAACCAGATACCTATCCTGTCATGGTAAGCTCCGTAACCACTTGGATGCGTCCTACTACAATCCCGACAATCCTCCGAGGCGTCTGAAAAGAAGATAACGTAGAGACCTTCTATTTAGAATTTTTATTGAAGTGCTACTGATGAGTTGTTCTTTTTAAGTTTTGACATGTTATTGTAATCGTTATCAAGGTATTTACTTTATGTATATATTTTGTATAGTTGTAAATTTCAATAAATGGGAAAAAAATGAAAACTCATTAATTTTTTTATTATTTTTACTTCAATAATTTCTAAGAATAAACTTTTATTTTCTGAATGTATTAAATTTCTATCTGTAAGTTTAAAAAAACACACAAAAAACATGCTTTTCCGATCAAAATAAAATTTAATTCTTAATATTCCCAGTTTCTGATATTTGCTCATTGTATTATTTTGATGTTGTTAAGATCAATAAACAGATTTTTAAAAATAAAAAATTCTCTCTATGTCGATGCTTGAACTCAAAACTAAATACATTTGCCCACCATAGCCTTCACTAAGTTTAGACTCAGATAAATCACTACACATAAATTTTACAGAATTTATTTAATTCCAAAACGTTTTTGGTTCTGACAAATTGCCTTCAAATATTAATGTATAGTACCTTGTCGTGTTTTTTTCTCCCACAACTTGTTCATTTTTGTTATTCCCTAGCCACCTACAACGTTGCTAGGCATCAACAATTTTGTTTTTATTTTTTGTTTAATTTTTATTTTGTTTTATGAATTGAGTAATATTTTAGTTTTGACGCCTATTCAATCCTGAGAGGGTTGAGAAAGTACAATTCTCTGAAATATGATTAAAAAAAACAACAAAAAAATTAAAATAAAACATCATGAGTCAAGGTTCAGCTTACGTCATATTTTGTAAGGTATATCAAATTTTTAAAGGTGTTTGTTTTTTGTTTTCATCCTAAGAGCACCTGGTGGTATAAAATAGTTTCATATTTAAACAAAACTAAAAAAAAAAATAGATTCACATATTCTTGTTGGGACGATGTGACTATATATTGACCACCGCTTGTGAAATTGACGTCAGCCAACCGAAGAGTCCGGAACCACAAGTTATGTAACATGTTATATCAATAATTGATTCAGATGCAATTCTACTTTCTAAATATTGATATTGGTTGCCCAACAATACAACTCAATACAATGGATATCATTATGCATGAATATATACTTGAGGTATTGCTGCTATTAATGAGTCAATATTTTTTTAATAGTTTCTTCTGTTAATGAAGTATAAGCTATGAACTATCTGTTATCATATTATTACTCGGTGTCTTTCTTTAAGCAGCTTTAATATGATTCATCTCAAAAAATTCTCATACTCCATAGTCAACTATTGATATGTCAATGTAATTAATATTTAATATTCCTTGTTTTCGCTGGATTTAGTAAGTCAATATGAAATATATATATGCATAAAAAAAAGCTCATTCCTGCCCTAGTTGGTGTACACAAGGACGTTAAGCCCCAAACAAACATAAACAAAACATTCATCTTAGCTCAAACTGAAAAAATCAAATGTATAGTTTTCTGTTCCTTCATCAGCTATCCTATGAAAATCTACTTATATCGAATGAAATAATAGTTTTTTTTGACAATGATCATTTATTAAGGAATGAAATATCACGACACGTAAAAACTTGTTATACATATGAAAAATATTAACAAAACTTGAATACACATGTACCATAAATAAATAAATTATTTACAATATAGAGTAGTTGATACTATTTATATCTCATATTATGATGATATATCAATTGAATTAACTTTCTAAATTTAAATTATTTTTTAACCTTTGAATTGAAACGAGTCCTAGAAATCATGAAGTGAATAGGGGAAAGACAAAAAGATAAACTGCAAATTATAAAAATAAATAATAATAATTGTATTAAAAATTAAAAAAAGTAAATAAAATACGATAAATAATAATAAAAATGAACTTGCTAAAAAATTATTTACGTGATTAGAAGATAATAGTAATAATATTTAAAAGTAAGTTCAATACATTAGAAATAAATAATAATGTGAACCTACGTAAGCACTAAGTATTCACTCGGAATAGCTTTATTCATTTTTAAACTTAAAACAAACTCTAATACAGTCCAGTTTATTCGAACCCCAAACATCCTGTTAGTCCGGGTGAAATTCTAGAAATGATTCATAAATAAATAATAAAAATTTAATTTATAAATAAATTTGTATTGATTCACTTCTTTTCCAAACTTAAACCTAAAACAAAAATAAATAAATAAATAAAATAAAGTCTATGCCACGTAGCGGTTGTTCAGCCCTAGAATTCAGGGTTAGTACTTTGGTAAAGTCGTACTGTTACTAGGCTAAGGTTTCTAAATGGAGGAGGTTTGGACAATACCACGCTTAACCGTCAGATTTTTCTCAATTAAAAACCTAAAAATTACCACACATTATAAAGGCTGGATGTTCCCTTATGAGGGACTCCCGACCTAGGCGTCGAACCGCGGCTGAAATATCAGAATTTAATTTTACTGCCTTTAGACGAACTTAAACTCAGGAATGGGTTCAAGACTTTTTCAGTGATTCTTAAAATATTATTTTGTTATCATCACACAATGTACGTTTTTTATGATCTACTCCTATAAATAATTAAACATTGGCCCGTTTTTAATATTTGTCATTTCGCAGTTTTTTAATATTCGCCTCTACAACAACAGATTTTGAGATTTAATCAGAAAGATTTAATTTAATCCATCGATGTCCCTTGTCCCTGAATGCTTCGTTGAGACAAAAATATTATTAATATAGATTTTATCCGGTTTACATTTAAATGGAAAAGTGTTAAATAAACCCAGTTATTGAGTAAGTGACTAATAAATAAGTTTCCACAGTTCCATCGGCTCAATATAGTGGTGAAACGTTGAAGGCAAGGTGCCTTATCCATCCGAAGCCTACGACGAACCCTCAGTTTGGGATCGAAGACCACCACCTCGCTGAGAAAGGAGCTTCGGTCTTTTCTCCCTTCTACGCTCTTTGCTGTTTACGGGAGGCGGCTAATTGGTATCCTTTTGAAGTCCATCGAGGGCTCTTCTTTGACGCTGTTGTGTCTTCACCTATCGCGAAGCTTTCCATTCTCCCAACGAGAACCGCTTTTTTTTCGTTCGACTTTCACTCTAATAATTAGACAGTTTCACGGTATAAATATTAATATCTAGTTGATAAAAATGATTGGTTTTGGTCATTAAATCATTCCGATCCAATTAGTCGGTGTTGACTTAGGTCTGAGAATCGACAGATCTTATGAGATAGGGATGTTTTAAATGCCGTATATTAAATTATAAATAAAAAAAGGTTGAAGCAATTTGTATAATCATCTATCAGACCTGTATTACCAGTTCTCCGACATTTTTTTAATGATAATTAGCGTGCAAAGATACTAAATAACGATATTTATTAAAAAAAATGAAAAAAAAAAAGATGAAAACACTGATTTAAAAACAAAAAAAATTAACCGGAAATATTAAAATTAGAAATGGTGTTATGTGACCAAAGGGTTTAGTTGAGTGCAACGAAACTTCTACCCTTCTTTAACCGACACCTCTCTCATTTAGAGGGCTAAATATAATGGGATTTAGATTCCTTTATATTTTGATAAACACCTATTATTTAGGGATTATTTAATAATTTTTTTTCTTTTTTTCTCTTTATTTGTTTAATCCACACCTGTCACTTAACATGTGACAACAAGCAGATGTGATAAATTGTTGTATAAAAGATAATTGGCATGTCAGGCATGAGGGAGGACAGCACCCAGCGGTACTTACTCCTAACATGAACATGATATTTAATTCGTTTTAACGGAGTAGATCCCTCAACCAACTCCTTTTTAGTCTCCTTTGGGTATTATCTGGCAAGCTTATGGAGGCCATTCTTTGTATTAAATTATTGATATATTTAATAATTAAATTTAATAATTATGGTTTAAGAATATGGTCAGAGGTAGCAGTTATGTTTATAAACTACATATCAAAGTTAAAAAAAAAATCTTTATACAAGGAGTGCCGACATTTTGACCTGCCTTGGAGGTCTTCTTCAGGGAAAATAATGACAAAACATAACTGGATGCGAACAAAATAAATGAAAAGTATTCCTTACAGTTAATTGAAAGAAAACAAAAAATGTTAATTACATAAGGAATGTGGAATGGTAAGAAGATCTGTGGTAAGAAGGTTTATTTAAATAAAAATAAGAAACGATATGAAAAGGGAAGAGTAAGATAGAAAGGTAAGAAATATATTAAAGATATCAATCAAATTGGCATGTTATTAAACGAAATGGAAGATTGAGGAATATGATGCGATATGAGAAATAATAATAAATGACTTACAGATTGTTGTTCGGTAAAAGACACAACTATCAATGACAGTCAAAAAATAGAATTTTGGTCACATCCAGTTTTGTTAATTTAAGCCCTAAAGAAGAACTGCAAGGCAGGTCGAAACGTCGGCACTCCTTATATAAGGTTTTTTTTTTTTTTTTGGATGGGTAGTTTATAAACCTGCATCCCTGATCATATTTTTCAAGCATTTTATCATACAGGCAACTATGCTATTTCATCAGTTAGGATATTATGATTTTATAGTTAGTAACAATAGATGAATTCAGAATTTAATTTAAAAAAAAAAAAAAAACACTAAATAAATATGTACGTTTATTTATCCTTATATCTTGACTTAATTATTCTATGTAGTATTTCCGGTTTTATCAGGGATTTTTTTTTCTGAAGATTAAAAGTTTTCTTCTTCTAAATACATTCTCTTTTATCAGGTCCCGAAATAAGATAAGAGAATACCTAAGTTCTTTTTTATATTTTTAATAAAATTATTTTCAATATTCAATTACACCTTTTAACCACATCTAAAAAATTCCGTTTTCTTTTCTATGATTCAAGAACTCCTCCTAAGAAATTCGAAACAACGACGTGGTAATAACAACTTTGCTTGATGCGTAGCATACAGTAAATATTAAATAAATTAAAATGTAAATTTCATTATTTATTATTATTTGTTGGGACTTGAAGTCCTTGTATACTATAACTATGAAATAATAGTTGAAGTCTATAGTTAACAACCTATTCTATTCAGAATGAGAAGGCCAGTAACGAAATATATACCATTCCGCCAAGGCCAGATTTGAACCGGCTCTGCAGATGCTACGAGAACGCCTTAAGTGCCTGACACGCTCGGCCACCATTGTCTCATTTTTTATTAGTATTTTTGTATTTTATCATATTCTTGTTTGTCCTTATTTATTAATTTATAGCTGTTTTCTCTCGACATTGGTTATTTCCAATAATTATTTATTGTTGAAATAATTTAATTATTAATTTATGTGATTCGATCCATAAAATGTAAGTTAGGAAGATACGTAAATTATATATATAAATGTCTATGATCTAATGTTTTCCCCAATCATGGAGAAATTGAGTTATTTTACTATTTATACATAATATCTAACAACAAAAATTAATTGAGGCATGTAAATGGAAAAGGCTGTAAGTGCCAAAAATAAAATAAGAACAGTTTTAATTGGAAAATGTTTTTATTTTATTTTGGCACTTACAACCTTTTCCATTTATATGCCTTAATTATTACATTTTAAAACAATCGACATTGTAATAACCTGATTCATTTAACTAATCGTCGATTGATATGTCAGTAGTCCTATCTGTTACTTAAAATGATAAAAAAATTCAATAGCTTATGATTAAGGATTCTTACGAACGTCATTCTTTGACTCTGGAGATCACATTACCAAGTGGATTCATCTTTTCTTTCTTTTTTTCCATGAACTCCACTTTCTCCTTGGCAGTTGTGGATCCTATGTAATAGTAATGCTCTACACCACTTGGTCGAAGCAAGGTATTTCCTTTTAAAAATATTTACTTATTCAATTCCTGGCCTTTCACGAGTTTCATATTCCAATTATATTTTTTTTTTTTTTTTTCAAATATCAAGATCGTTTTTACACAATAATTCTCTCGAAGTTCGCTCCTTCTGAATAAAAAAAAATCCGAAACCACTAGGGCCCTAGAAATAATTATTTCGGTATATAGTTGATATAAGTCGATTTATTTTGAGGAACCATCCATCTTTCGGCAATACCCGAGGAGGAATAAGACGGACTTCATTTATTATTCATAGGTTTGACCTTCTGGGAACTGTGAATAGTTCCTTTTGCCAAAGTATAAATAATAATAGTGGCCGTATGGAAAATATAGGTAACTCCTTGACCTTTTGCCATTGCTACTGTTCCGCTTATAAGCAAAGCTCTGAAACATAGAATGGATGATAAAGACAAATAATTTTATGAATTAAAGAAGTTGTATTATTGAATAAATAATATATAAGCACAGATCATCTAATCATCACCAATCAAACGTATTACTTTTCTCTGTTTTCGTAGTTTCTTTCCATATATAAGCACATAACAGTATCCACAACGGAAACTTCCATTAATTCAGTTAATTATTGACACATAATTTAAAAAATGAAATATTGGCACTCCTAAAAATTCTCAATCTCCTCAACGACCTTGACAGCCCCGATTTCTTCAAATCTGGCCAAGGATGTGAGTTCCAAATGACCCCTTGCGCCCACGCCACTTTTTGTAAATTTAATCGTCGTAAATGGAAAATTTTGGCTCGGTTTTTATCAGCTCTGTTCATCAGATTTTTTTTTTTTCTTCTCCCAGCATAATGAGTGGGGTAAAGTATGTTTGCCGACATTTAAATTATTTATAAGGAAACCATTCATATATTCACCATTGCATATGTTTTTAAATGTCACGAAAAACATATATTTAAGAAGCATAGCACAATGGCTACGAACTTTAAGATATGTTTTTAGAATATTTATTATCGATTTTATTTTTTTTTTTAACTTTAATGTCTGATTGAACTGCAGATTGTTTCCGATATCTCATTCCTCATATCTCTTATCACATCCTGGTTCATGATTACAAAATATTATTGTTTTAATATTAATTATTTGATTATATTGAAGGAATGTTGTCGATAAGAAATGTTACCCCATTAAAAAAATAATAATAAAAAAATGTACTTCTACAATCCATGAAGGGGTGGAGTACTTCAGTACTTCAGTGGCAGATTACTAGGCCAATGGTTGTGATAGGAGGTGACAGTCAAAATCGCACTTAACCACCAGATTTTCCTCAAATTAAGGGTACTCTTTTTTATAGAGGCTGGGTGTGCCCCAGAAGGGTCTCCCGACATTGAAGTCGATCCTAGGATAACAGAATATAAATTTTCTACCTTTAATCCGACTCGAGCTCGGGTCCGTAACAGTTTATTGCCTTACCACTGAGCTCATTTATAAAATTAATATTGTACTCAACTTTACAATGTGAATGAGTTATTAATAAATATTTTTTAATGTTTAAAGTAGATACCCAGACTTCCTTTTTTGATAAATTTAATAAATTTTAATAAATAAATTTTATTCCCAGTAAAAAGAATATATTTTTATCAAACATGAATCTATGAACATGCTTCTTCTAAAGTATAAAGTTAAAAGTAAGCAACATTTCTGATAAGCGTCAGATCTCCTCCTCTTGAAGTTTGCTTTTTGAAAATCATTAATATTAATAAGAAATGAACTGTTTAATTATATCATTGTTTTAACTGTTAATTCAAATGGGTGGAATAGTTTCTTCATTTTTCATTACAAGACTAAAACGAAAAGAAACTGCCCGTGTTTACAGACTAATTCAACATTTACTTAACAAACGTTCAAAGCTCCCAATTAATTACAAAAGACTCATATACATGACTGTGATTAGACCTATTTGGACGTAAGGAGTTGAGCTTTGGGGCTCCACTAAACTATCAAATTCATCTCGTATTCAATCCTTACAATCCATAATCCTTCGAAAAATCCTCAATGCTCCTTACTTTGTCACCAATCAACTTATCCATAAAGATCTTAATGTTCCATATGTTGCTGATTTATCCCAAACCAGATACCTATCCTTTCTTAGTAAGCTCCATAACCACTCAAATCCGTTAGTTTCTCAACTTGCTTCCCACTCCATTCCTGATAATCTTCCAAGGTGTCTGAAACGGAGATGACTAGACCTTCTTGTATAAAATTTTTAATTAAGTCCTACTGATGAGTAGTTCTTTTCAAGTTTTGTAATCGTTGTCAATACATTTACTTGATGTATATATTTTGTACAGTTGTAAATTTCAATAAATGTATTAAAAAAAAAAATCATTATTTATTGTTTAAATTTAATCATTTTTTTTATTTTTTAAAAGCATTTTTATATTTTTAGTTAACCATACTCACCACTTAGACAACTAAAACATAGATCAATTCAACCACTATTATCACTCAAACACCAATTTTTATATATGTAAAAATAAATATAAGTATATTTGTGAAATCGATAGTTGATCAATTGAATAGGTCTTTTAATATTAAAATATTTTATAATAACAATATCTCCTTTGTATAATTCTTCAATTTTTGATGAATTGTTTATCGGATTGCAACAGAACGGTTATATATCAATAATGATGTATTTAATTTTATTCATATTGCATTCAGAAATATATCTTATGCATTTCCATGAGAATATTCACATATATACGTTAGTAATATAATAATGTAATATAAATAACAATGTTGGACCTATGGATCCCCCATTACTCCTCCGGTAATATATACCTCCCCTTTTTTCCGCCCACTTCACAATTACGAGTGAAATACATTACATCTGTGGGCAGGGTCTGGAACTTTGCATAGTTGGTTTCACTGCAATAAAATATTTCTGGGAATATTATTTAAAATTTTGCTGCAAAAAACATCGGGTAACAATGAATAATTTCGCTTCTAAAAATCCAATTATTTAAAGTTTATGATTAGATGATAAATGTAGATTTAATCATATATTGCAAAGGTGATGAGGATCAAACGAAATATTAATCAATTGTATTTTTATTTTAAAATATTAAACATATATGATTAAAGTGGGGTAGCTGGGAAGGTAGGCCACTAGACTAGTAACTCTTGGGCTCAAGTTCGAGTCCTGCTGGAGCAGACAATTAATTAGTGTAAACAGGACAACTATTGATTTCCCAATTTTAAATTTTAAAAAATACTCTTTAATAAACAAATTCTAAATAATGAGAATTTACTTTCAAATTATTAAATTAAGTTTTGTTTAAATCTTTTCAATTTTATTGGTGTGTTAAAAGATCTAAAGGATGATTAAAAAATGATTGAGCATTGTTTAATGTTCTTTAAATTTACAGTATTTTTTAATAAAGTTAATTTCATTTATAATTTCGACAATTCACAAAAATTATATGATGTACCAAAAAAAAAAAAAAATGGACCTGTCTCGAACATAATAATAATAAACTATCGGGCAACTTTAAAGGTATCTTCATAGGATAATAATATACAATGAATAAAAAAAATAATACAAAAAAACTTTCAAAAAAAAAAAAAAAAAAAAAAAAAATGACTTGATGAATTTCACCTACAGATGTCAATAACTGTCTGGTTTACCCAGTTTTGGGAGAATCTCCTTGGGCACATTCATCCTATAGGGCATGAATATGGTAGTAAATATGGGCACCCCTCACTACTGGCTAAGGGAGATATTGAAGACTGGCGGCGAGAACCATGGAACCATTTGCTAATATAAGATAGCTGTGAGCAGTTGGAAGCATTATTTCTACTAGTGTGGATGCAACTTGAGTAATTGTGCAGATTGGTGCTCATTTTGGACACTAAACTTTTGAGAGACATGTGAAATCGCTTTCGTTTCATGTTCGTATGTTTATTTAAAAATAATTTCACAATGATTTCTGGAAAGCGGAGATCTTCAGCTACTTATTAAACCACACTTTTAGTCACATGTGATAGTGGCCTTCATTCTTAGGTAGAGTTGGTTTGATAATGGGCATTCTTTCTTGGTGTAAATATGGATCCCCATTTCCCCGGTAACTTCGACAAATCTCTTGTTAAAGATGACAGCTTGCATCTTTTGAGACGGAACGTTCTCTGAAGACACTCGGGGAAAGGTTTGGGTAAAATGTTCCCAATTGTGGGAACTTAGACCATGCTATGGCTAAGAGCCAGTTGTGATTGCGAGTTTTGAATATCACAAAAAATAATTTTTAAAAAAATTATTCATTTTAAAAAGTCGTTTTTGAAATGGAATAATTGACGTTATTAATCATTGTTTTGCCTTTTAGCATTTCAGAAACTTGTTATAGTTGTTAATGAAAGACAAAAACCTAGATTTTTTAAAGTTAAAAGTAACTTTGAATCAAAAACATAAGAGGGTACCCATAATAGTACCCATAATTACACCTTTTCCTCTACCCTTAATTGGATCTTATTTTCCAACCATAGGTCAAGAAATAGGACATTCTTGCTAAGTACTAAGCGCTGAACCCATAGGCAGTAGTGGTTCATTTTACTTTCTCTAATTTATTCTATAATATCAAGAAACCATTATTGAAATATTTAAATATCCTATTTCGAAGGATTGATGTTGAACATTGTTTCTTTTTCTATGAATGTGAAATATATTTACGAAAATTAAAAATGTAATTATATTCATCCAGTTTCTTAGGCTAGAATAAGTTATTAATTAAATGAATTATAAATTTATTGAGAGTAACATAAAAGAAAAGATAAATAAAGGAAGAAAGCTAATTGGCACGATTAACTCTGCACTGTGGAGCCCAAATGTTTCACTAGAAACCAAGAAGACGATTTTCCACTCCTTTTTTGAAAGATTAATCCTTTATGGTGTGTGAATAGTTGGGATGAGAGATGAAAAGAGGCTACAAGCTGTCGAAATGGATTTCTGGAGAAGCTGTTGCATTTCCAGGATCCACCGGGTGACTAATTCTGCCTTACGAAATATCTTAAAGGCGGAAAAAACCGTACTTCACATTTGGTTCAATTGAAACCAAACAGCTGCTGTGGTATGGCCATCTAAGAAGGAAGATGGCCAAAGAAAATGTTCAACGATGTCCCGGAAGAAAGACGAAAAGAGGCCGCCCAAGGAAAACATGGGTTCAAGGAGTTGAGGTAATGGCGGCGAGAGGATTATCGGATGGAGATTGGGAAGACCGTGAATACTGGTGGTCGGGTTTTTTAAATCTTGCTATAGACCTTAGGTCATCATATCCGAAAAAAAGAGCCTTTGTTACATCTCAAACAATTTATAAACTCGAATTACACCAACTTTGCAGTTTTAATACGGCTGAGTATGCCATTGCCATGGCTCTGCAGTACGCTTTGAGGTCACCTACTGAAAATGTAGTGGTATCGGATTCACATAACGCCTTAATATCCATTCCTGTATAGTGTAATGACGCTTTACGACGCATGAGCATCGGTTTAGTTATTTTGGTCGCCAGAACATTTTAATTTCTAAATTTAACGGATCATTTATCAAATACAATAAGAAATTAAAGAGTTTTAGGCACATGAAGACGTCTTTGACGTAATCCCTATCTTAGTAATCTTTCAAGAAATCTTTTTGTATATTCAAGTCCAATATTCCCAGTGTTTACAAATAATGGTTCAATAATAGTTCTAATCATAACTAAAAATGAATACATGAAATTCATAAGAAATTATTAATGTAAACCGAGGGAGAAGAAGTGGGGTAGGAGATATTTCCAAAACTAGGGCGTCCCCTTCATCGGAATGCAGTACTTTGGTCACCCCGCCCGGACCACTTAAGCCTTTCTATCTCACAGCATTATCCTCATTCATTGGCCCATGATAGAGCTATTCCTGTGTCCTATTGTTGTCCAGTCACATGGAATTTTCCATTATATTCATTGATCAAATTAATTAAATTATTTAAGGTAATTTGAGGATTCCGTAACAGACAATCCATGGTGGCAAACTATTTAACAATAAATCATGTATTATTTTAGATACAACCTTATTGAAACATAAATCATAAGACAAGATTGCCAAACGTCGTTAAGAGTTTGAAATAACGTAATCTGAATAACAAATTTGTATGGAGATTGACAGCTGTTGTGACATGAACAGTAAAGTCTTATGCTTGCTAAACCGCAGTTGATGGATTTTTTTTTTCTTTCTTCGTGCAATATAAATGTGTTTTTACTGTGTTCATTCCCTTGATTTACTCCAAAAGAGGCAGGAAATAAACATTTTCTTTTGAAAGTTTTAAAAAAAATTCTTTTGAAAACTACTGCTGCTGCGCTCGCTGTATATGGGGTGTTTCTGGAGATCTCAGGCCAGACTCAAAAGACTATTTAACTGCTTTATCCGTTTTATTTTCGGGATCTTTATACGTTTTATTTTATCATTATTATCTGTTATTTAATAAAATATAATATAAAAATATTATTTAATTTTAAGGCTTTGAAGGCCATTGGTTGTACATCATTTTTTATTCTTAAGGGACTTGAAGTCCCAGAATAAATAAAGAACTTATTTTGTTTGAGATTTTTGAGCGTAAAACATCATCCGTTGATCATTATAACCTTATTGAAACATAAATTATAAGATAAGATTGGCAAAAGCTGTTAAGAGTTTGAAATAACGTAATCTGAATACTAAATTTGTATGGAGATTGACAGCTGTTGTGACATGGACAGAAGAATGCTTGCTAAATCGCAGTTAATAGATTCATTTTTTGCAACGAAGGCAGGAATTTTCTTTGGAAAAGTACTTTGTTTGAGTTATTTTTGGAGTAAAACATCATCCGTTGATCATTATAATGATTTAATATGTTTTCTAATGAAACAAAACAATAATAATAAAATAAATTTTAAAAAAAATTAAAAAAGTTTATTTTAAATAAATTTTAGTACAGAAAGATCATGACTCAATATTTCTTCTATCGTTTCCTAACATACGATATCTTTGTAGGAATGCCCGATTCATTTAATTAATTGTATTAATTCATTCAATATGGTTCACAATATGTATGCAGGTTGAGTCCGTATTAGTGTAAACAAATAAATAAATGGGTGAAACAAGATAAAAAATGAAGAAAAAGGCCTCAAATTTTACCTTTCTATTTCAATCCGTTGATATATACGATAATTCAAAGACTTTTTTGAGGAAACAACTTTTTAATAAAAGCTGTAAAATCTCCACTTTTGTTTAAACATTTTTCATACTTTTACCATATTCTTGGATTCAGCATTACATTTTCTGTGAGAGAATACATGTAATCTTGAAATTTACAAAGTTGAGACCTAAACAACAGCTTGATCTTCACCTTATTTAGGGAAGTTACAATGTCAAGTAATAATTCAACGCTCGCCGTTTTTCGAAAAAACTATCCACAGAAATGTAAATCTCACAAAAGCCTGTAAATTTAACCAGCTTTCATATAGCATGATCAAATTGATGATTTTATGGAGAAATTTACTTTTGAAATCGGAAAAACATGGTGTTTTACATTTGGCATACAAATCACTTACTTGTGTAAATAAGACATTATGATAATAGCTTAATAGAAATATGTATTTTAAACATAATAAACTCTTCTTAGGAATAAAAAGCAAAGAAAAAATGTATTGTTTACAAGAAAATAATGGAAAACTAACAATAAAGCGACACCAGATCAAAGGATTTTATGTTATTACATTTATTTATTGGATAACGGATTGGAATAGAAAGGTAAGGTCTGCGGCATTTTTCTTCATAATTGATTTTTTTAACACTAAGATGAACTCACTCTGTGTATGGTTGGATTTCTTCTTTTGAGTTTGTTCATTTATCTGTATATATAAAATATGGTAAATCATGATATTATAAGCTGTGACTTTATATTTTAAGCGATAATTGTTATTATTTTTACTGATATTAGAAATCGTTATTATTTTTACTGATATTAGAAATAACCCTAATTTCATCTGTCGAGTTTATATGTCAGAGGACTGTACGACAGTCTCTTAAAGACTGTTTTTTGCACTTATAGTGCGTATCATTACAATTGACTGTCTTAGTGCAATTCCCACGTGAAAAATTCGAACAGTCTCAGACAGGAGATCGGTGTGAGAAGAATGCACATAGAAGTTGAAGCTTGCCAAGAGAAAAGTGGAATTTACACCCGGGCAATAAATTACTAAGATTAATTGAGTGCTAACAGACTCCGCTCACTAAAAACTTTAACTTTCACGAATCGTGAGCCTTCTAGCCGCCTTCACTATTCCCATACTGAACCCTATCTTATAAATTCTGGTTCCGTCCTAGCATCTTTAATGTAAGCAATTAACTATCAGAAGACGTATCTTTATATATATGAAATTTTGGCTCTTAAATTTCTCAAAATCAATAATATATGAAAAATGTGAATGCAACCAATATTTAATGGAAATATATTAGAATTATTTTTGTAAGAATACCATAAAATTATGACCAATTGATGATAGTTATAATGTAATCTATAATAATAGTGAATATTATAAAGTTTTGGTCTGTTATCAAAATCATTAAGTCAGTGCTTGGCATCATTTCCAACAATAAAATATGTTAAATAAAGTGTACCTTATTTACGAGTCCCACCATTTTGTTTTAAATAATGGTTATTATAGAATTTCGTATAGACAAAAAGTTTATATTTTCGAGGAAATATATGCTAATTTTGAATAAAACAGATAAAATCTATTGTTGATATGTAGTTTTAATTTTGTTAATTTATATAACACCTAAAAAAAGAATCTAAAAATGAAAAATCAGTTGGGTGAAATTTTTGCCTTTCAGTGCATTATTACTGATATTTTTTCTGAAATTCAAGTTTACCTTTTATTTTACTACAAATGTATTGGTTTAAATGTGTGTATTTTAAAATGTTGTCCTAGTAGAGCTAAGAAGCATATTTTTTTTTTTCAAATTTTAGGTTTCACAGAGTATTTGTTTTTATTTTTTTTTTTAAATCAGACGCCTGACAGACGTGTTTAGTAAAGTACCCAGCGATACAAACCCTACAATGATCTGTAAGAAAACACAATTTCAGCTTTTTTTTTTTTTTTTTTTTTTTAATGTCACGTTTTTTAAAAATTAAATTGTCTAATTCCAGTTTGTGGTACGCTTCATTTTAGTTTCAAGAAATTAACCTCTTTTCAGATTTACTGATAAGCCTTTGATATATCGCGGGTCTGTTTTGGGCCAACTAACAGTTCTGAGAAAATTCCTCGACCTATAACCCCTCGCTATACTTAATAGTGCTACTTTATCATCTCTGATAATATCTGTTTTTATAAACTCTGATAACACTGAAAGTTTCACTTTATTCTTTCAAAGAAACTAAGTATAGAATTAATTAATGATTTATCTCTTTTATGATATTGAGTATATTAGGAAACTATTTTCGAAACTCTAAAGCGTTTTTATGTACTCTAGTCAAGGGTAATGTTCGCCTTGAGCCGAAATAGATAAAAAGTTCAAACTTTCTGAAAACTAGACGGATTTAAAATAAACCTAATAAAGTAAACCAGTAAGACCCCATCTATAAAAGTAAAGGTATTCAATCCAAGTATGCAGAAATATATACATTTGGTCTATTCAAAGTCAAGATATCCCACTTAAAAAAACCAAAAAAAACATGATTTACATAAATAAAATACCAATAAAAAATAAAATAAACCCCCCAAAAAATTTCAGTCTCCTCTTGGTCCTGATACGCTGATATATAAAATGTTCCAAGAAACTGAAGATGAATCTTTACTAGTCGGTGAACTAATCATTATAAAAGTAACAAATAATTAATTCTTAATTCTAACGTAATTGCATTAATTCCATTTTTTTTATACTTAATAAAGTTAAATTCTTTCTATCATTCGTTTCAAAAATATCATTTTCAGGGTACTGTAATATTTCTCAAAATTTAGGTAAAATTTCGCTGTTACAAAGATTTTTAGTGGATTTATAACTGACAAATACGCTGATCTGAAAAATACAATAATTCAACATAGACCCTGATTTTTTATGTTTATTGATTGTTTATATACATACTAATTTTGTTTGTTTTTATTTCAGGTAAGTTCTCTTCAATGAAATATCCTACTACCGCAAATCACTTAGGTATGGAATACTATTACTTCTAAAAAAAAAAAAAAATAATAATAATAAAATAATTTATTATTAATTTGTATTTAGCTAATGACGAATAGCATATATCCATTTGTAATATAAATCATCAAACAGTAAGAGTATTAAAAAGACTTAAAAAGGAAATTTTGTCTTTACGATTAATTATTTAGATAATCGGTAAATACTATTATTAAGCTCTTAATTTGTATCTATCAATTGAATTGATATATATATATATATATATATATATATATATATATATATATATATATAGACATTCATTCTAGCCTAACACCCTTAATATATTTATTTATAAGGAATAAATGCCTACATTTGGTTATCAAATTTTTAAAACTTCATTATTGTTTATACGGTTTTGAAATTTCTTTGTAAATTTTGAAGAAACCATGCCATTCATCTGGAAAGGGCATTACCAGGCTGGACGTCGTGTTTCAAGGCGAAAGCAAATTGACTGACGCATATATTACTCTTGAGGGACCTTCGGTCAGGGTGCAGAAGTTATTGCGTGGAGCGTTGAAAACTGTTCATCGATTTGACACAGCCTTCGATTCTGAATGACTACACCTGTGATATGACAGTAGTAAGAATATCTAAGTACCCATTTGCTTTGAAATTATTAAAATTGTGGTTATATAAAAGTATTTAAAAGGTCCCGTGGAACATTTAATTATTTTTACTCCCAATCTTAAATATTAAATCTCTCTCTTTTTATAAAATTCGTGAATCTTTCCTACGCAATACCCGTCAATTGTTTGGGTCCATCCTCATCCATCCCCACCTCGATGCTTACTATACGGAGGACTGTCTAGAAAGCTTGAAATGAGGCTGAAGAGATTAATGAATTCCAAACAACAGAGTTCCTTTTTTTTTTGTTCTAAATTTAAACTTGACAAAAGTCAAGAATTCAATTTTTGATATTCACTAGAATTGATAACAGGATTCCAAGAAATCTTTATACAAACTGCTGGTTGATTTTAGGTATAGATGGAGAATATTATGAATTTTACAATGAATATTTTTCATCATGCAGAATGGTGAGCTTTATAATTAGTTCAAATTCTGTAACCGATTCTCTACAAATAGCATCATGGATTTAATGCTCTCCTGAATATTCAAATAACATCGGCAATTATCATCGAGATTTACATAAAACGTGCAATCGCGACCCGGGGATAATCCTCTCGTGAAAGAGCCTGCAGTCACAAGTACCATTGCAGATGGCAGGAGGCCGAACTTATGCCGGAGAAGAGAAAAATGGAACGATTCTTTCCCAACAATGCGACTCCCCCACACAGGACTCAACCTCTTCCTAATCCTTTGTCATTTATCGTCCTACTAATGCTGAATAATCGCGGACAGGAACCTGAGTACGATGTCGCCCCCGCATAGTCCAAGGAGAGCCATAAATCTACAGGTCTAAGGGTCCGAAGCCGATGAACCGCAGCCTCCATAATACCGTTTGATCGATTAAACACTTCTGATAAATTAATGTTAAACACAAATCATACGAGGACCGCACAAAAGGTGTTCCCTGGCGGTGTTGGGCCCGGCACCAATTAGCTTGAGATGTTGTCTCATTTATCAAGAGAGAGGCTGAACTTTATGGTTCACGTCTTGCGGTTAATAGCTGGGGTCCACCTCATGTTATTTATAAAATTATCATGAGGAAAATAGGAGCCGGGTTAGTTACTTGTTCCATACTTAAAACTTTGTCGGAATGAAGTCTTGAAATCAGTTGATATCAACTCTCGAAACGGATACCTTTAACTGGTTCCTTCATATAATATTAATAGCGTGAATTATTTTTTATTATTTTATTTTTAATTATTATTTTCAACAATGTTGTTTGGGATAAAGAGTAGTGAATATAATGTGCAGTAATAGTAATTTCTTCTAGTAGATTTTGATTTTGAAGATAAGAAAGGTCTTCATTTGTTGATCAGGACCTTCTAAGGGCTTTAGTGGAAGAAAATTATTGCAAAACAAAACTGGACATTGAGAGAGGTTATTGTTGACCAATCAGCAGTATAGTCCATAGAAAATGATTATGATTATGGTATAATATTTTTTTTTACATATAATCTGCATTATTTTTACACCAATCTAATATGATATATTACAGTTTTGCATTAGATGGGGCAAATCCCTCAAGAATGTATTCACAATTTTATAAGAAATATACCTCATCGAATGCAAGACGTAATGAACTCAAGGGAGAGATGTAAACCTTCATAATTAAAAATTTCCTGAAATTAAATATTAGTTATTATTATTTTAAATATTTCTTACTTTTATTTAATTTTTTTTTTTTTTTAATACTACTTGCTATTATAATACATTTCATATGCAATGGTTTAAGTATATGGGGACGTAAATCCCCAGAAAAGAATGAAACTTTTATTAGATAAAATGAAAAACGTTTTTTCCTGTCACCGAATGTTAATTTTATTTTAATTATTGAAACTGGCCCAATATTGGTTACTTAAATCAGTGTTCCGAACGGTTCTGAAGAACTGTGCCCTTCGGAGGAGAGCCTCGGGCTCTGTTAAGATCGCGGATGACTGCCCCCGAAGAGCCTTGGAAGGGTGCGATGTACCCGAGGTGTGTATGGCCGAGGAATGCGACCGGGTGGGCGGAGACACCACAGCGATCCTGCTCCGAATGAAAGGTGAAAGTAGAATCAGGAGGAGTGAGGTGTTTTCCGTTTCTTATACCTCGGATAATTCATTTGTTACTGTTCTCATGAGCGGCCCAAACGGCAGCAACGGCACGCTACAATAAGCTAACTAATTCCTAAATAAACAAAATTTATTGGTGAATGGTGTTGATTTTGCTTAGTGTGAAACATTAAAATATATTTTATAATTTTTTTCTTTTTTTTTTAAAGTGTTTTATTGACTTATTATTAAAGCTTCCTCATCCATCATTAAAGAGTAATATAAATAGCAATGCACCTATTCATACAATATTAAAATAAATAAAAAACAAAATAAGGAATAAATGAAGTAAAAAAAAAAAAAATCAATTTATCCCAGAAATCAACAATAGAAGATGGATATGTCCAGCTATAATCTATTTCACTTGAAGTACGCATGATGATATAGAAGGATCAATCCTAATTATAATCTATTTATTTTCCCAATTTACATTTTAGAATTGATAGGATCAAATTACTTAAACTAATACGGTGAAACTTCAATTTTTCCGATTAATTTCGGCTTCAATTAATCCGGATAATCAGGATAAAATTGAATTAGGGTATTGAAATAAAAAATACATATATCGCTCATTTGCTGCAACAACGACATAACTCAAAAACTTCAATTTCGCAGGACAGTCTTATGAATAAAATACAGGACGATCTGTAGACATACAATAAGCTAACTATAACACATCCTCCTCTCTCTTAGTGAATTGAAGCACAAATATAACGTTCTACCGACTAAAACTACATAAATGAATGGTTCATACAGTCAAAAGCTCGGCATAACAGAAAAGCTTGTTTTTGAGTTATGTCTTTGTTGCAGCAAATGAGCGATCTATAGAATGTTTAAACTATGCATTTTATTGAATGATAAAAAATGTTGCTGTTTATAAAATTATATTAATGTAAAAACAAAGCTTAGTTAATATGTCGTAAATCGTGGATGTACACAGAACTCATGCACCAATTTTTTCCAAGATTTGCCTTTCCTAAGACGTTCTACAATGGACAGTTTTTCGGACACAGTTAATGCAATATGTTTTCTTTTAGGTGCCATAACTCTTTAAGTTTATGAAGACAACACTCGCGACGGCAATATGGTCGCGCATATGAGCATATCGTGCAGAATGGATGTGCTATGCTTCGAAAAATTCATTAAGTACGTTTAATCAGAACTTGATTGAGGTGTGTGGGCTACGCCCCCAATTCTGAGACGCAGTTCCGATAGCTGCCGCTAGTTATATTTAGTCTTATGTCTTTTATTGTGTCATGAAACCTAATAAGACGGAAATTATCGTATTTTACGTGAACTAGGAACAGCAGCCTACAATAACTGCTAGTACCTAATAAAAAAAATATATATAATTTTTCTCAAAATCCATCCGGATAATCGGATATCTGAATAATTGGAGTCCGGGTCATTGGAGTTTCACGGTAATTAAATTTTATTAATAATTAATGAATAAATGAAATAATCAAAGTTTATAGAAAATAGCGGTTTAAAACGTGATTTTTTTTTTTTCATTTAGAACAATATAGCTCCTAAATGGTGGGTGCTAGCGGCAAATGTGATATTACTGAAAATATTCTCCATTACATTTTTATTTAGGAAACTGTCGCCAAAACTTTCGATCTGAACAACACCAAGAGATCTAGAGCTTGTCGAAAATCCCCAGCACTTTAAAAATGTAGACAAAACGTGACTTTTTTCATTTGAACCAATTTAATTCCTAAACCTAGGTCCTAGTTACAAATGGTATACAACAAAAATACTATCCATTAAATTTCGAATGTAGAAACTGTTTTCGAAACTAGTAGTGCTACTAGCGAGTAGTTCTTAACATTTTATTTACCTGTCATAGTAATTATTTTCTTCAAGTTTATTTGTTGTATATTATGTATACAGTTGTAAACATCAATAAACAGTGTTTAAAAAAATCGGACATTTAATGTAGGACTCACTAATATATACTAAATTCTATTGAACGATATAGGATATTCGTTTTACGAATTTCCAAGATTAGTAATTCCTCAACTATAGTTTTAGATGATATCTAAGGCATAAGTTAGCTAGTAGTTGCATTCAAGTCACCGTAGAGAATTTAAAGACTTTAATGCCGTTCTTGAAAAATACTGCTGGGAAGCTAGGACTCCCCGCTCCAATAAATTCTGAAAGAGTCGACATTTTCTTCCATTCCTTTTTCTTTATTTATTTCCCAGTTTTCCTCTTTTTTTCTACAATTGCGCGTTCCTTTTGCAATCGCAAGGTTTCTATAAATATTTTTCAGAGACGGGGGGACCCCTGCCATGAGTAGGTGGAGTAAAGAGTAGAAAATGAACAAACAAGGGACATGGCGGAGGATGTAGACATTTATTTATGGTAACCTGTTCCCTGGCACAATTATACGAAGCATTATCAAGAATGACATTATCATGTTGTTAGTACGAAGGGTCATGTTTATGTAGGGCTTCCTCGGTCTTGAGGGGAATGTTCTGGGATCATCAAATGGCTTGATTGAAGGTTAAACCAGCTTTAACGTAAGTTTTAAAACAGGTCTCCGTTCATATAAATCGTATAAATAATGATTTTTGAAGAACTAATATTATTTCAGGGTGCTAATTAAAACTATCGCTGATAATTTAAATAAATTTACTTGAGCATTAACCATTTTTATTTTATTTTATGGATTTGTTGAAGACTATTTAATAAATAGAGTAAAGTCTGCAAAAAAAAAAAAAAAATAGTAAAAATAAAAAAACTCTTTTCGTCACTATTTGATAAAAACTCATATCTCTTTACCCGTTGAAGAAACAGAGTTATTTTCTGCTCAATCTATAGTTAATTTAGTCTAAATCAACTTTGAATGTAGAAAGATATTCCACTAATCCCTGTTGAACAGACCCGCTACCTAGGACTCCACTTGGACAAACGTATTACTTGGAACGACTAACTACAAGAAACTACTTGTCGTTACAGACTACTTCAACATTTACTAGACAAACGTTCAAAGCTTCCAATAAATCACAAAAGACTCATCTACAAGACTGATAAGACGTATTTGGACGTACGGAGTTGAGCTTTGGGGCTCCACTAAACCATCCAATTCATCTCGTATCCAATCCTTACAATCCAAAATCCTTCGAAAAATCCTCAATGCTCCTTATTTTGTGACCAATAAATTTTTCCATAAAGATCTTAATATTCCATATGTTGCTGATTTAGCCCAAACCAGGTATGCATCCTTCCATTGTAAGCTTCATAAACACTCTAATCCACTAGTCTTCCAACTCGCTTCCCTCTCCATTCCCCATAATCCTCCGAGGCGTCTGAAAAGAAGATGGCCTTGAGACCTTTTAGTGTAGATTTTATTGAAGTGCTACTAGTGAGTAGTTCTTCGCAAGTTATTTACATGACATTGTATTCACTATCAACACATTTACTTAATGTATATTGTTTTTTTACAGTTGTAAATATCAATAAATGAGAGAAAAAAAAAAAAAAAAAAAAAAAAGAATGTAGAAATCTCTTCTTTAGATCCGACCATTTGCTGATGGTTTGGCGAAACCTGGAGAAGATCGAAATTTTTGGAGTTTTAAAACTACCCAATAGCGCCAGCGAGACTAAGTCCAAAATTTAGAATTTAAACACTTCACTAACTACCCTACCTTTTGCATTTCATAATATACAATTTTACTAGAATATACCCGATGAACCTAACCACCTGACTGCCAAGCCTTTAGGGAGGACTAAAGGCAGAAATTATATTTTCTGTTATTTCGGTCGGCACAGCCAGCCTTGATAAAAGTGGGTACTCTTAATTGGGGGAAAAACCTGGCGGTGGAAAATGATTATCTTTATTTTATCGTGCTTTAATGACTACTAGGTTTTATGCCTATGAATAATAAAAATCTACTAACGAAACTACTTACAATTACACTGAAAAATAAGTAAAATAGTTTAGAAAAAAACATAGCATGTACTGCTTCAACTTCCTACAAATGACATTGTTAAAAAAAAAAAAAAAATACTTGTTTTTTACCTGTCACAGACAAGACGTCTATATAATTTATAAGGTAAAAAAAAACTAATAAAAAAACAATCTTGTATTGAATAGAATTTGGTAAAATTTCAAAAGAATCAGTGAAGAACGTTCGAAAATATATAATATTAAAAGTAAGCAACATTTACATTTTTTAATTTTAAAAACATTATAGTTTTAAAAAACTAGAAATACACGCTTTTATAGAAAACTTAACTAAGTGTGGTGAACAATTTGCAGCCGCAGACTATTTTATTTTTAGAGTTCAAGATTCGAAGCTAATTTTCCTGTACTATTCGTGATTTGTTTGCTATTTTAACACAGTTTATCCAAAATTAACCAACAATTTGTGTTTTTTTGACATATTTCAGAGTAGGAATGAACTAATTTTTACTTTAAAAATCATATCTTACACAAAATTTAACTTTTAGTATGTAACATTTTTTGATTAGATCAGCCATTTCGGTGTTATAGGCTCTTAAACATGACCAAAACTAACTTTTTGTGAAAGTTGACAAAATTCATCGATGTTTGACAATCGATTGTGGCTAAACGCTTTATTCAAATTTAGCTTAAAGGATGTCTTTAGACGCACAATTTAATAAACTCTAATTTGGTAAATAAAACATTTTTCGATTGAACGCATTTTTCTATATGTATTTTTCCAAAATTTGAAAAATGTTCAAAAAGTTAGGGTTTTTTGCCCCCCCCCCCAAACATTTCATTTTTGATTTTTTCTTTTCAGGACCCATCTGGACCATATAAAAACATATAACCTACTACCCCACCTGTTACAAGGTACACCCCCCATTTTAGTGGTAATTAAACTAGAGTAAATGAGAACTTTAGAACAAAGTTGTGCAATTATTGTATTTTCATTGGTCCTTGAAACGTGTGCGAATATTCAAGTTAATCAGGTTGCTGGAAATTGGTGAAAATAACCAAAAAAGATTCCATTACATACAGATGAAGTTAATAAAAGTGTATTAATTACGATTATTCATAAAAGTAATGATTGTTAAATTCAATTATAAAGATTCGATCTCTTACTTTTTTTTTTTTTCAAAGAGTTTCTTCACATATGAAGGTTTCTTCACCCAAACTCCTCGTCCAACGCCCTCCTCCATTCTTCCCTATCGGCTGCATCTTCCTCCCTCAACCCGTGTCCAGCCATGCTCTCCTCCACTTTGTCCCTCCATTGGGTACGAGGTCTTCCTCTCCTTCTCCTTCCCTCGGCCTCCCATTCCATTAACATTTTCGGGATCCGTTCCTTGTTCATCCTTCTCACATGGCCATACCACCTCAATCTTCTCTCCTCGATCACCTCCAACACACTCCCTCTCACATTCATCCTCTCCCTTATATCACTGTTCCTAATGCGTTCCACTCTCGATATCCTTGCAGCTCTCCTCGAGAAATCCATTTCCACCGACAGTAGTCTTTCTTCCTGTGCCCTGTTTGAATAATGTTGGCGACATACAACATCCTTGGAGCAATCCTTTGCTGTTTGGGAAAACTTCTGATAATGAATTTCCTATTTGGCATTTATTACCTCTATATATTTCTTTGATTACTCCTGTAATGCTACTGTTTATGCCAGCCATGTCCAGGGCTTCCCACAGTAGCTTTCGAGGAACACTATCATACGCCTTTTCAAGATCTATAAATATCATGTCCAGTCTCCTCGCCTTGGCTGTTTGCTTTTCTAACAGTTTTCGGAGGGTAAAGATGTGGTCAATACCGGATTTCCCTGCTGGGAATCCACATTGTTCCTCTGCTTGCGAGAATTCTTTTTCCAATTTACCCTTTATTATTCTACCCAGCAATTTCATTATTGGGTTCGTAACACATATCCCTCTATAATAATCGCATACTTTTTTATTTCCCTTTTTGAATACTGGTGTGATATATCCCATTTTCATTTCTGCTGGTATACTTTCACCTGCCAGTATACGATTTATGAGATCAGTAAGTAGTCTTGTCACCTCACTCCCACTATACTTGATCAGTTCTGCGCAGATTCCACCTGGGCCAGGGGCTTTCCCATTTCTAAGTTTCTTTTGTTCCAGCTGGAGTTCCTCTTGAGTGATTTTTAACGGAGTGTCAGTAGAAAAGGGGGTCGTTTCTTGTTCTGCGAATTCTATCCTGTTCTCATGCAGTAACGCGCTAAAATGTTTTGTCCAATCAGCCATTTGCACCATATTCAGCATAGTATTTTGCTTCTCGCTTTCTCTCATACCTTTTAATATGGTCCATGCTTCAATGGCTCGTCCAAACCCTAGTCTGCTGTTTATCCTAGCACACGTTTTTTCCCATGATTTATTTTTCTCGGTTCTCACCAATTTATTTAGTTCTCTCCTCTCCTCAACATACCTCCTCCTGTCCTCCTTCTTTTTTCTGCTAAGCCACCTCATATATGCTTGTTTTTTCTTTTCTGCTCCACTCACTATAATTTCTGTCAACCATTCCTTTCTTTTTCCATTCCTCGTTCTTTTTCCAAGGACCTCTGAGGCTGTTTTTCTCATTGATGACATTAGAGAAACATAAATTTCCATGGTATTATTACCCCTGAATTCTGATTGGAAGTGATTCTTCCATTCTCCGCTGGTATAGTCCTTTAATGCTATCCTCATGTAATAATTCCGTCTTAAACTGCTCCTCGTTTAGCTCATTACATTTTATACTGGGGTTTCGGCTCCCTATGTTCCCTTTGACCCACGGGAGTATGCAGGTAGCTTTCAGCAAGTGATGATCCGATCCACACTCAGCTCCCCTATAGACTCTTACATCTTGAACTTTCATTGTACTGCGTTCTCTTATAACCGCGTAGTCAATGATGGATTTAAGTTTCCTACCTTCATTGTGCCAGGTGAACTTGTGGATACTCTTATGGTCGAAGAATGTATTTGTGATTCTTAGGTCCAGTTGCTCACAGATCTGTATTAGCCTATCCCCGTTGTCGTTCCGTTCGATCTCTCCGTATTTCCCGACTACTCTACTGCTTTCATTTCTTCCAACTCTCGCATTCATATCTCCCAGTAAGAAGATTTCTTTCCGTCTTAGTATCATTTCCAATACTCCCCTAAGATCGTCCCAATATTTATCCTTCACCATATTCTTTTGGTCATTGGTTGGGCCATATGTACCCACCACTACAATCTCTCTCGCAGATAGGGTTATATTCATCGTTATAATACGGTCATTTATGTACTCCCAGCCTGTAATATTCTTTTGGATGCCTTTCCTTACTAGGATAGACACCCCTGATTTCGCTCTTTCGTGTCTTTCGACTCCCGACCACAGGTGGACGAAGTCACCGAGCACCTCACTACCTTTTCCCTTTTTTTTTGTTTCTGATAGAACTACAATATCCATCTTATATTTCTTAATTTCTGTAGGGAGGCCCGGTAATTTAGTTGCCATTCCTTGGACATTCCAGCATCCAATGTTTATTATCCGTTTCCACGCATTTGTTCGTTTCCGTTGATCTCTTACTGATTAATAAAATAAAGTTTACTTCGAATTAGATAGCAACTATCAGTTAATCATTTATATAATCATAAAATTATTACCTTTGATCTCTTACTGACTTATTTAGCTACAGAAACACTTTCTTAACTAATTTCTTACTTTGCTATTATTATTAAATTATTTAAATATGAAATGAAAAGGGGCGGTCCAGGGATCTGAATACTCAAAAACCAACCCATGGGACCAGGTCCTGAAGTCCCTGATATTGATAATAATTTCTTATAAGACGGTGTAGTGCCATACTTCCAGTATCTAGGCACCCTTCAATGGATTGACAGATAATCTAGCGATAAATCACTACAACTCAATAATTGTCATCAACAGCAAGAATCATTTCCTTATTATGTATTACTCACATTTTATATTGCTATAGAAAATATTTTTCTATTCATTTATTTTTACTGAGAATAGGGGCTCATTCGATAGTTCTTTTAAATAAGTGTATATTATTAAAGGTTAGTAAATAATACCTCACAATTATGAAGATCTTGCTATGAATATTTTGATTTATTATATTTTTCCATAATTCTTTGAAGAAGTGCTTCCTATAAAAAAAAAAAAAAAAAAATTAACTCTGTACCAACCCTTATTATTCACGGAGAGTCTTAAAGCTCTATACTTTGATAAGTACGTACAGTTTCGAAGCCAAAAGTTGTGATAGGAAATTTAAACGAAATCACGCTCAACCACCTGATTTTTTCCCTTATTTAAGGCCACTTTATAAAGGCTGGATAGACTCTAAGAAGAATTCTCGATCTATGGATAAAATAGCCTAAAACATATTTTCTGCCTATAACCAGATTCGAACTCAGGCCTGAAATTATGGCGTCAAGTGCTTGAAATACTGAGCTATCTCATTTCCCCAAATTGCTTCACATAAGCAGTTAATACTGCTATTTTATTTTATTCTTTTTATAAATATTTATTAATTATTAATTAATACAATAATTTAATTAATAATAGAAATCATTGATACTATGCTGTACCACTCTCATTTCTTCACTCAAATACATTTTGAGTTCTTGTCAAAACATAATCATAGGGTGTGTAATGCGATTCTTAATAAAAAGCGAAATACGGTTCCTGGGATGGCTGATTAATTTTCAAATCGGTTAATTTATTACAATTTATTTAGAAAGGTTGCTTAAATTGTATGTAAAAGCTTTTTTTTATTCGCATTGCTGCTCTGAAGTTATTAATGATGTATGGAATCTTATTTTATTTTTTCATATTGTTTGATATATATTTTTTAAAATTCATGCATATAAATATAATACTTAAAATATATATTTCACTACCTTTTATTAATTATTTAAATTCTAAGTTCTTATTTATCTTGTGTAATCTTCTTTTCTGAGCGTTATCCTGATTTCTTTAACTGATATGTATGTATAGTCAATATGATAAATATATGCATTTTTTATTACTATGGATCTCGATAACAGCTTAATTTTTAATCTTTGATGTATCACTTTTGTCACCTGTTACAATCCCTTCATCATAAATATTATATATATATATTTTTATATTTTAATTAGTATTTTAAATTAAATTAAATGTTTTATTATTCAAATTAGTATCTATCCTCATGATGTTAATGTCCCAAATGTTGTTGATCCACGAATCCACTCTCAAATTTGTATTCCCATCTCCTAAGCCCCTGAAAAGAAGATGGCCTCTTGATATTCTAATACAAAATTAAAGTGCTACAAATGGGCAATTGCTACGCAATTGATTGACACATCATTTTTTACATAATAGGTCTCCCATTATTATGGAGACCACCAATAGAGGGTGTTTATTTTTTTTAATGGTTAAAACTTTATTTATATTAAAGTTATTTTAATAGATAATGTAAGTTGAAGAAAATAATTTTAAAAAATACTATAACAATTTAGAACTTTCAGAACTCCATTGTTTTGTTTTTTTTTAAGAAAATAATTAAGTTTAGTTAAGTAAGATTAAGTTCTGTTTCATTCATTCGCAATAAACAAGAAAAACCAATGAATAACATTCTTTAATATGAAGCATTTTAATCTACATGAGATCGCGTTTCAACGTCTGCGCGCGTGAGGAAACATCAAAACAGTTATATGCAAACTAACACTTGAAGAATGTGGACCGCTTATAACTGAGAGGTTGAAATTGCAGCTACGAAATTGTAGCCAACTGGCCCGGAAGCCGGAAATAATAAATTGAACCAGGAAAGTTTGGTGATCTCAGTTAGGTATTTTTGTTATTTTATTGTGATTTTATAGTATGTTTTTTCCTTTTTGATTAATATTAAATCAGTATGAGTTATGGTTTATTGGAAGTGTGATTAAAATTGAAATCATGAACTCTCATCTCATTTCACTCGAAAGAGATAGCAAAAAATAAAACAAATCAATTTCTCCCTGACTGGGAAAAACAATAGATCATGTATATCTATAATCTACTTTTTTCTCATTATACATTTTAGAATTAAAAGAATAAAGTTCTTAAAATTAATAATTAAATGAGATTAACAATCAATAATTATTAATAAAACAAGTTGAAAGAAAATAGTGGTTAACTTATTATAATAACTTTTTTTCATTCAAACCGATATTGCTCCTAAACGGTAGATCCTAGCGATAACTTTTATCTAACAAACATATTGTCCATTAAATTTCTAATAGGAAAACCTACGCGAATTTTCGATCTCTGCCACACCGACAAAGCTAGAGCGTTTTAAAAAAACTACTACACTTGAAAAATGTAGACAAAACGTGACTTTTTTTCATTCAAACCAATATAGCTCCTAAACGGCTGGTCTTAGTGACAAATGTTATATACCAAAAAATATTCTTCATTATTTTTTGATTAGGAAACTTTAGGCAAATTTTCTATCCGAGAGACACCAACAGAGCTAGAGCTTGTCAAAATGAGTGTGAACAAAACGTTACACCAAGAGAGTATAAGACACGCAGCCAAAAGACAAGAAAAAAATATATATATAACAATTTTCCACCTGAAACAGATGTTGTAAGCTAAACAAAGAACCTTTTTAATTTTTTTCTAAAATATAATACCAGCGTCATAATAATTTAGTTTAAAAGAGAGAGAAACACTATTAAGTGGTGCTGCCCATTTTAAATGGGTTGCTAAAAACACAGCATACTCAATCCAAATTTGACATCTTACTATATTTAATATTTAAAAAAAAAAAAAAAGCCTTACTATTCATTATTTTAAAAATATAAAAATCTACATTAAAATGATCGATCTCATGCGGAATATAAAATAACAATTAAAACAAAATTTATAATATTAAAAAGATAATATATAACCTTATTGATAACAATATAAAATATAATATACAAAACAAATATAAAACCATTCACATAAATAACAATAACAATAACTATATAACCAATAACAATAACAATAACTATATAACTATATAAAAACTAGAATAAACACGCAATATATATTTTTGTATATACTTTTCTTTTATTTTACTTTTCCTAAACCATCAGTCACCATATATGTGGTGGTAGATTATTCCCAAGGAGTCCAATATAATATTTCCGCTATTACAGCCACATCCTTCATATCAATGCCCAGGTCTTCCATGAAGCTCCTTGTTCTAGTTCCGCGAGCTCCGAACCATAGGCCTCTTACGTGGAACTCTCGCCGAAAGTCTCACGGAACTATTCTTTAAGGAAAGGGATGCATATGCCTCTTAAGTTCTTACAATAAGATATGTTTGTATTTTAAAAATAAAATAGAAAGGAGCGTTCGGATCTTGGTTCTTCATTGAAGGTAATCAAGTCCCAAAAGGTCACAATCAAGAACCTATTCTAAGACCATTATTATTTACTTTTTTGTCAATAAATCAGAATCTATACATATATTTGCATATATAATAGTATATAAATAAATTAAAATATTATATAAATCTACTAAGAGAATAAATTAGATTTTTTTTCTTTCACTTCAGGAACGATTAATAGAAGATATAAAAGCATAAAATTATAAGATCCAGAATTCCAACTTCGCTATCCATCTAAATGAAAATAGCTATAAAATAAAAAATAAAACTCAGGAGGGAAACTAATACATCAAGTAGAAAATACAATTATTAGAAACAATAAAATCATCTAAAACCAATCCAAGTTTTCGTTTAAATAAAGAGATGATTATTTTCAATAGCTACATTTTAAATTTGTTTCCAATGCGAACTGAAAAATTCAATGGCATAATCTTTTGAAGTCCGTTCTGTCTCTGTAGGCGAGAACCAATAAAATTTATTTCTTGTCTTATATTATTAAAAACATTGACATATAAATATAATCATTGTAACAAAGTGCTTTGAAAATGTTGTATGTTTTAGAACTGATGATAAATGTTTAACATTTGAATATACTTTTTTAATAAAGCAATTCAATTTATCAATCTAGCTAAATAAGAGATTCTCTTATCCTATTTTCATTGTTCATGGAGAGAAGGTATTTTTATAGTTTCTTATCATTAGAGAAGGTATTTTTTTTGTAGTGGTCTCCTTCATGCTTAATTGACCCAAGTCAAACTATCACTGTCAACCATATCGCTTACTTATTGTCACTACGGAGTCGTTACATAGGAAATGTCCGCTATCACAGGAAATGTTATTTTGTGAAACACTTTTATGAAATCAAACCACTATTATTCAATATTTTCCAAACTCTTTATCACCTCTTCAATCGCAGAACTGAAAAATGCAGAATTTTGAAAAGAAAAGTCTGAAAATGCGTTGTTGATATGAAAATCATTTTCAAATCTTATACCCTTAAGGCAGTTGTCCAAATTTCTGAACATATAGAAATCTGTTTCGAATAATTGTGGCGAATAAGCTGGGTGCAGAAAGGATTCGTAACACAGTTCAATTTATTTCTTCACTGTCTGTCGTGAAACATGTGGTATGGCTTTGTCATTTAAAAGTTTAGGTCCCTTCCGTTTATCCAATTCTGGTTGTAGTTCTATAAGTTTTGAATCCATTAATCAATATCACTACAGTAAAATGTGAATGTGATGGTATCACCTCTGAGTAAAAATGAGGAATGAATTGTTCCTGCCGTTGACATGATTGTTACTTGGGCTCCCAAGCATCGAAGTTTAAATTAACAAAAAAAACATTACTTTGATATTGCCTGTTTCCATGATTATATTTGCTGACTGCTAAACAATGTGCGATCAATTGGAGTACTAATAAATATTTTTAAAAAAATAGGATCATGATGACTCATTATAATTTGTAAATATAAACGTATTTAACAACAAATTCCCTCTGATCTCACTTTGAATTTCTGAAATAATAAAAACGGACATTTCATATGAAACGACCGGATATCTTGATACTATTATATTTTTTCTAAGGAGATGAATTTGTCAGGGGTGCAGTCAAGGTTGAATAAACACAGCCAGTTTTTAAATGAAAAACTTATATTTTGGCGTGCCAACGTTTCGACCTGCCTTGCAGGTCTTCATCAGGGCTAAATGATAAACAAAAAAAAAATTCTAGTCGAAGATACAGTTGTAATAGAGTAATTAAAGATACAGTTGTAATAGAGTAATTTAAATTGAATAATATAAATTTAAAATTTTGTAAACTAATACAACAATACAAACTTATCTAACAATTTTATTAACAAATGTTTTTTATTAGGAATTAAAAAAGTTATAAGGGATCTATATGAAAAGGAAAATGGAAAGATAGAAAGGTAAGCAAAATAATAAAATTGGCATAACAATAAACGAAGGAAAAGGTTGAGAAAATATGAGAAATTAAAATAAATGGACTTACTGAAGTCCATCATTTTAATTTCTCATATTTTCTCAACCTTTTCCTTCATTTATTGTTATGCCAACTTTATTATTTTCCTTACCTTTCTATCTTACCATTTTCCTTTTCATATAGATCCCTTACACCTTTTTTAATTCCTAATAAAAAACATCTGTTAATAAAATTGTTACATTAGTTTGTATTATTAGTTTACAAAATTTTAAATTTATATTATTCAATTTAAATTATTTAATTACTCTATTACAACTGTATCTTCGACTAAACTTCACTACTATTTTGTATTCAATTATCTAGTTAACTGCAAAAAAAAATTTTTCTTGTTTCTTTTTCATTTTTAAATTATGTTTATTATTTATTTTTTTATTTTTTATTTTTTTTAATGTTAGTATCATCTTGGTCACATCCAATTTTTTGTTATTTTAGCCCTGATGAAGACCTGCAAGGCAGGTCGAAACGTTGGCACGCCAAAATATAAGTTTTTCATTTAAAAACTGGGTGTGTTTATTCAACCTTGACTGCACCCCTGACAAATTCATCTCCTTAGTAAAAACTCACAGTCAACAATACAACCATTATTATATTTTGTAAATTAAATTAAAATCACCCTTTACACAATTGAATTGAAATGGGTATAACTGTATGTGCAATGTTCTTCTACCAACGTACCATGGACATCGCGTTGTTAGTAGCGGTGCGTGTGGTAAAAACTTGGTATTTTTTTATATGAGTTTTTTTTTTGTCCCGTTAATTTGTGCTTCAATGGTACAAATCGGTTTTAGGAAGTAAGTGTACATATTTAGAGCCTGTCTTAGTTTCAGTGTAGTGTTCATGCGGTAGGGTGAACATTAGTCTTCGTAGCTTATTCAAAATCAGCCGCGTCTGTTTTACATGGATATCTCATGTCATCCATCTGTCGAAAGTTAATTCAAAGTATTTCGCTGATATTGTTTCTTAATTGGCATATTAGAGCGTTTGTCATGTGAATGTTAAAGAAGTTGAAAACGACGAAAAATTTCTTCTGAATTCTAAGCTAAACGTTTGTCTAGTAGGAGTCCTAGGTTGCGGGTCTATTCAACAAGGGTGATTGTATTTAATTTAATATTTATTTCTCTTTCATAGTTTATTTCCTGATATTATTAGTATTATAATAGGTTTTACATTATTTTTTAATATGAATAAAAATTAAATTATTGATTCTGTTTTTGTGATTAGCCCGATAGATAGTTTCAAAATACCAGTCCGTTTCAAAAGTCTTTAATTAAGATTTATTTGATCTGTACTGACTTAGTTATAATTCCATTTTCAATTCGTCTGTTTCCAAAGTAAACAATATTGTTGTTGTGAGTATTCAAACTTGGCTTGAAGGCTAAGAAGGCCGCTCGAAAAATATGCTCCGTGTTTGGTGAGAAGGTACCGCTTTAACTTTTATCTATTTGGGCTATCTCTAGATGAAATCATTCTCCGTGTTTATCTGAAACTGCTCCCTAGTTAGGAGGGAACAAATCTAAATGCATTTTTTAATTACTTAAAAAAATGACAGGACTTTTGAAACGACCTGGTAGTTATACAAGAGCATCGTTTTGAAATCCTTTCTCAGGGAAATGAAGGCATCCACAGAATTCATTATCCATGCCGACTCTACAGCTGTTGGCAGCTGATATCCTGATCCTAATAACGTTCGGTAAAGGACTCTCCTATCGCTATTCAACTGCTTTATTCAAACCCGATAGAAATTTATTCAACTGATTAGTCCGAGGAATAGTAGGGAAGGGGCGAGGATATAATCAGCTTAGAGGATAAGCTCACTCATCGATGCCAGTTATTCAGAGCCGGCTCATTCCTTCTACTCAGTTACTTCTTTCAGGGCTCTCTTTAACGAGCTGAGAATTAATTCAGGTTTGGTTATAATTTACATTGAAAATTCATATCTCTGTTCATTTAATGGGATTGAGAGTTTTATTTCGTGAACATATTTAGGATATAATCAGATTTACTTGCATCTCAGGGGATCAATTAACTACAATTTATTACAAAAAATATTATTTTTTTATTTCAAAAAAAGTACGTCCACTGGTCACAGATTTCTTGTCCACAAGGGTCTTTTGTAATGTAAATGAATCTATTACAGTTCAAACAGCTTTGTGTTGGGTCGTCTGGATATTAATGCACGTTTAGGTTTTTAAAATAAAATAATAAAATAATTTATTAGAAAAAATTATGGTAACGACATCGAACCACTGCTCCTTAAGAAAAGAACCAGTATCCAGAATGAATGATTTAAAGTCGATTCCTACCGTTCGATATCTAGCCGCTATCAAACACGTTGAACATAGTTTTACGATACCTTATTATGCTATTACTGTACACCGATTCTTCTCCTAAATGATAAACGAATACTGTTAAAAAAATTTTTTCATGTTCGATAGCAAGGCAATTCATTAACTCAACACTGCTTGGTTCAAAATCTAATGCCATTCTCTTCAAAAATTAACCTACTGCAAACCAAACGTTAGATGGTCGAAGATAGACAGAATTTTTTTTTTTTGAGACAAAGTCCCTTAAAAATATTTACATGACAGAAAATAAATCATATCTGGTCTAGAAATTTAAAATAAGATAATTAAAAGTTCATGCAAGTTTACACACAATATAATAATATACCCATAAGGCTACATGTGTTTTATATATAAATGAAATGAAAAAATAAACTTTATCCTGGGGCTTACTGTCCCCTAAGAATAAAAATAATGCACAGTTAAAAGTACAATTGGCTGGCATATTATTTACAAATTAGATGCTTCAGTAATTTACAGGAAAAAAAAATTAAATTAAATTTAAAAAAATAAATATAATAATAATTACAACATAAAATACAATCGTATATATATATATGAACATATCAAAGAAAGAAAGAGAAAAAAAAAGTAATTCTAAATATTCATTTGATTATTGACATATTTGAGGAAGATTGATTGTCTAAAAGGTACAGAAATAAATTATTTTTAAAGGAAGTTATGGAAGCTGATTTACGAATTGAAGTGGGTAGGGAATTCCAGAAGGAGGTAGCACGATTGATAAAGGATTTGTCAAAGGAAGCGGTTTTATGTGAGGGAATATTCAGGTTAAAAGGTTGGGATCTAGTGTTTAGGAGGTGGGTAGAAGAACGCCGAGTTAATAGATCAAAAATATAGGAAGGTTTTTTGGTTTTTAGACATTGGAACAGAAAAGTACCCAGGAAGTATTGCTGTCGGAAAATCGGATATATATATATATATATATATATATATATATATATATATATATAATATAAAGGATCAATAGTATTTGTTGTGAGAGGATAAAAGAAAAAATAATAAAGAAAAGTAAATATGATAATCATCTAAATAAAAGTGAAAACATTATTATAAGAAGATTGTAAATACAGGCTAAAGTTCAATGTAGCGTATATGTATATAGAAAAATACTGAAAGAGGATTAGAATTGCACACTAGCGAAACTGAAGTACTAACAAAATAAATATAACCAGAAAATAGAATAATTTTACTATGTTTTGTTATTCTTAAAATGATGAATATTTTCCAGTTCACCCCATGTTCTACATGGTTTTTGTTCGTTCAATATGTTCATGGTTTACACACTATGAGCTATCAGCGCCAGGAATTGAGAAACAATTTTTTATAAAATAAATGATTAGAAAAAATTATAGTTACGACATTCTTAGATGTTTCCGTTTTTACTTTTCGAGGGAGAAGGTTATCCCCTCCATTCTCATAGAAACTATAATCCAATGTTCAAACTAATGTCAGAAATTAAAATTTTATAGCTTTTCATTCTAATGAAATCGTAATAATAAAATCTCAAACTTTGTTTGTATTTCACGTAAAAATATGATTTGTGGGCCTTTATTTGTAAGCATTTATAATGCAGTTTATTATCCGCAAGAGTTTCTTAATAGTCTCTGTCCATCTGGATTACTAATCCATGCATTAAAATTAAAAATTGTATGTCTATTTATGCTTTTACAAAATCTTCAAATACTCAATCAGTCATTTTAACCAGGTTAAAAATTACGTAAATTGCGTGAAAATGTCATTGAATAAATAATGCTCATTTACTTACATGACGTTTTATTGATAAACCAATAAAACTTCATTGTTAGTTAAAATTATTTAATTACTTCTGAGAACAGGGAAAGCGCGACGGGGGATGCTAGTAATGTATAATATAATGCTATGAACGTGCATACAAAAAACTCTTTACATACATACAAAATAAAATATGAATTAAATAAATTTACTGTTACATAAGATCATGATTCCCTGTAGTGTAAATTAAAAAAAAAAATTTACCATATAGAACTTTTGTAACGTACTTAGAATATAATGTTTTATATTCCTATATTTCATATATTTCAACATTCCTTTGTTTTTATATACAAATTTTACATATGTCACACCAATTAATGTTAAAACATGATATATGTTATGAGTGTATTCATGGTATATCGCAGACCCCAGCTCAACCACTTAAAAATAATTTATAAGTTAATTTTATAAAAATTAAGCTTTAAAAACCTATTTCTAAATAAATTTTTACATAAGATCTATTTGAAGCTTACAGTATTTTCTAATCTACAGCGGTCAATGAGTTTCTAAGCCCCAGAGTAATTTGATAGGTAGGTATTATTTCCCACATCCCACTCCCACATTTCCCATTCCTATATAAGGTTTAATTAAAATTAATGAGAACCGGAAGCTACAGTATATCTTACCATCACCCTTCGACAGCCACAAAAATAGAAGTTCTAGTTAATTTATTGTTGAAAACGACGTAATTTACAGTTGCCTCGAGATATGTTTGGCAAATTGATTTTAGTTTATAGTTCTGAAGAAGCCAGGATTTTTATACTTTAAAACTTCCTACTGCATCTTTTAACCGATTCTGTAACGTATCCAATAAACACCTACAAGCGTTAACGTACACATTATCATAATTGCGTAGCATGTGAGATAGGTGACATGAAGAACTACTGCTTATTAAACAATTAGATATTACGCATTACATTACATTACTGCTCGTTAAGCAATTAAAATACAGAAGCTTTGCTACTAGTTTAAGTACAGACTCCCTTTCTACTATTATATCTCTCATCGACGTATATATAAAAAATTTAATCATTATAAAAGCGCCTTTGTTTTTCCTGGAAACTGTCCTACGTTGGAAATAAAGGAAACGAAGCTGCAGATGTATCAGCCATTTCCTTACTAGATAGAAAAGCATCTATACAGTTATAGGAAAAAACTCAGGCAACTAATAAGTTTGAAAATTATTAAAGCGAGATTAAACAACCGATACATCCCATCGAAAAAACAGAAGAGTAAGATGTGGTTAGGCATGACTGAGGATTAGCCATACTTGCCTTACACATGCCTATCTTACAATGAGGGAAACCTCACCGGAATGGTTATCATTCAAGAGTCAGTTAACAATCATATATTCGAATTTACACAAAAGCTAAATTACACCCAGTAGATTATAAGGCTAAGCGGAAATAGAAGTAATCGGTTACGTTTTCAAAACTGGCAAGCTCAAAGACTTCTTCAAGCACTTCTCTGCGAAAACAGTACTCTCTGGATTTTAACCCCAAAACTATTCGTTCGATCTAAAACTCCTTTTTCCCATTTGAAAGTTGGTTAAAATTACTATCAGATGCCAGCCCACTGAGCATGTTAAAATCGTTATATTTTGCCAAAACATGCACATTTAGCATGCCGGCGAGGGTATCTCACTGGATTTAATTTAGGGACTAGATCTAATAGTTAATTAAACTAGTTTTGTGATGAAAAAATAAGTTATTTATATCGGAGTTATAGCGAAAAGTGTGCCAAATAATCTTGGATTTTACAACAGTACGTGGATTTTAGCGTGGTGGCACGGGTATTTGCAGAACTTGAGTAAAATTTCATATATAAGGTTCGATAGTATATTTAACCAGCTTTCAGATGGAAAAAAGAAGTTTTGGGTCGAACAAATATTTTCTGAGTTATACCCAAAGAGTACAGTTTGCACTTAAATAAGAGTTTGAGTGCGTCAGTTTTGGAAACGTACCCAATTACGCCTGTTTCCGCTTGAGCTGTATAAATTTCAGCTGTTTATGTTTCCGTTGAATGGAACATCATAGTTTAGCCAATAAAAAATTTTTAAATTTTTATTTGGACTGGAATACTTGGCGATCCTAAATGTACCCGACAAGGAAAATCAATTAAGATTATCAGGAGCTTTACGTTTCTATGTTAAATAAATGTGTCATTGTCCCCTAGACCATTATGACACCTATTGTCAGCAAAAATCGCTGACAAGAAATCTCTCGGCAATGCCTTGATAAAACAAATCTTGTATCTATAAAATGATTACATTTCTAAAAACAAGTAATTAACCGAAAAACTAAGGATTGGAACATTGAAGACCATAGAACTTTAGTGTCCAAAAACAATTTACCTACCAACCTATAATAATTCTGGTGTGCGCTAACATTCCATTTTCTATAATATTGAAACATTTATATTTGTCAGAGTACCTTGTGAGTTCGAGTCTTTAAGAAAGAATTCAAAAATATATTTCTATTAAAAATAACTGGAAGAAACAGTTAGCTATGTGTGCATTTAACTCCTCGTTAGGATTTATTATAAAGTTTAAATTAGAATATTCAGAAAGTCTTCTGTTAAAAATCTAATAAATTCAACCGTTATTAACAATTACCGTTTGAAAAGAAAGTGTACATTTTTATTATTTTACCTTAATTGCAAATGCATTGCTGAATACGTCGGATCCTCTGGTCTTTTATGGATTGAGGTAAATTTATTAATATAATCCTTTTAAAGGCTCACAATGTGTTAGAGCCATAAAACTATCTAACAAGTCATAAAATTAGAAAATTGCCCAGAGGATAATGCTAAGTACAAAAGTTAACGAAGCGATGAGAAATACAACCGCCGCTAGAGCACGTTTCTTCTTCCACACGAATATATAATGTCATAGCCAACGAACCGTGTAAACGCTTTATATTAATATTCCATTAAAGTCCCATTAAAATTCAATGCCTTTGCTCCTCTTCTTAGGCCTTCTTTTAGTAAGAAAGTACCTTTTAGTGGCTTTCTTCGGACGTTGTAAGACTCATATTGTCATAATGATAAGCAGGCTGTATTACTATTACACGCGAATTGACCACTTAGGATCACGCTACAACTTTATTTCCTCTTATTCTTTTCCATTGCATTAAGTTTCCTCTGTCTCCAGTACTCTTTGATGCGTTCACTGGCCTGCTACTTTTGATCTTCTGTCCACGTTCGTCCTTAAGTGTTCCTTCAGCTTGAAACCCATCCACTCTACCCCCAACATTTTAGACTCTGTAATGTTCTATTGTTTCAGGTCTCTCCTACGTTGTAGTGGTCTTGTTCTCCCAGAGGTAGTTGAATATCTGTTTTGTTAATCCCTATTCGTTCATTCTGTACAAATGTCCGAGTAACGCCAATCTGTCATCTTCAGTCTGTACAGCACCCATCATATTCCATTGATTCTCCTTTCCACGACTTCCAGCTTCTCAAGCTTATAGTTTATGAATAGACATTCACAGCCGTAGACATTCTGTTTTGCTGTTGTGGTGCCTTATTTTGGCATAAGCAGGCTTTATACTATTCGATCTGATTTCTCGATTTTCGATATATTAATCTAAAAGCAAAGGTCGTTTGTAGCCGGGCGTATTGAATTGTAGTTTTGCAATCGAGAGACTATGAAATCTATCATAGAAGGAAAGATATCTAGTTTGGGCCAATTCTGTACAATTGGAACATATAGATCATTATGAATAAGTTTATCTGTAACTTATTGAGAAGCATTATGGATTTTACCAAGGATTTTATATCGCAAGGATTGGGAGGTTTAATGGAGTTCCAACTCTCAACAAGCTATGTCCAAATGCGTCTAATTGCTGTCATGTAAGTGAGTCTTTTGAATTTCATTGGGAGCTTTGAATACTTGTCCAGTAAATGTTGAAGTAGTCGGAAACGACAAGCAGTTTCAAGTAAGACGTTCGTCTAGATAGAGTCCTAGGTACCGGATATGAAACCACTTAAACATAAATTCAAACCAACTAATCTATATTGCAATGATAGTAACGTATATAATTACTTTAATCTTTTTAAGTTTACAAATAAGTAGAACAAGATAAGTAATTTTTGACAATCTATTCATGGCGGTAAGTTAATTTTCATATTATATTGTGTGTGTGAATATGAAACACGTTTGCCATTTTTATGAAAATAAAACTCTAAACAAATAATTCTTTGATTTTTTTGAGAAACAAGAGTTTTAAGTATGCTCCATTTGCAACTTCGACTATATTTCAGGTAATCTACGAATTCATTGTCTGAAAAAGTCCTGGTCTATTGAAGCAATCCAATTATCAATCTAAATTTTGATGCTCTTATCAGAAGTAATATCGAACGTTTACATAATGCGATCTGGCGTAATCGTGTTGAAAAATTAATTTTCATTGACTACTCACACATTCTGGTCGATTTAGTTCTATTACCTACAAATATTAGTCGTCTGTAAAGAACAAAGTTATAGTTTCAATCTGTTTCAATAACTCACTGTAAATTTTTGGGGTGGTTTTCCATGTCCTTTGTCTTCAGTATTAAAATCACTATTTTTCAATAGTCCAAGTCATTCTTTGCAAATTTTATTAATTTTATTAACTTTAAGCTTTCGCACTTTTGTTTGCGGTAAAATAATGCTATTGAGGATTTTCATAAGTTCTCATAATCATAAGTTATGATTAACCGGCCAGCTTTTGGTGTGACTGTTTGCAGAGGGTTAAATACAAGCTGATCTAATTAAGTTTATGCCTGATACTGAGGCTATCGATATGTCTCCACACACCAGTCTGTAGCTTCGAGAAAAAATCCTCTCTCTCTCCGAGGAAGGTTAATCCTCCTGAAACATTTCTCGTTGTAAGTTACCATTAAATGACGTCCTACGTAAAATTCGTGGCAATCATGGCTTAGAGGATCGATTAAGGAAAGGATAGAGAAAGAGAACCTCAAAAAATACGGATAAAGCCCTTAGTGGACTTTAAAAATTGAACTCAGAAAGAAGTGCAGATGACGTCTCTGATGAATTAGGACGCCTAACCATCGCTAATATTAGACGTGTAACTGTCATTTGGTACTTCCATGTGTGTGGATCATACGACCAAGCCGCTGTGAATAAACCAGTCATCAGCCAGAAAAATCAGAGACCCCGCCTTAAATTTTGCCGTGAGTATTTACATTGGACTTTGAATAAGTAGAAAAAGAAGGTCTTTATGGACGAAAAAAAATTCAGTTTGATAGCTAGTGATAGGAGACAGTGTGTAAGACGACCTAGAGGCACAAGGAATAATTTTCAATAGCAAATACCAACTGTCATGTCTGATGGAAGAAATGTAACGGTGTGAGGTGTATTTTCAGCTTATGGTGTTGGAAACTTCGTGCTCATAAACGAACGTATGACCGGTAATATTTTCAGGAATATAATGCGAAACAATTTACTGCTATATGGGCGAAAAAAGAATGGCCACTTTTGCATTTTAAGCACAATAACGAACAAAAACACATACCAGCTATAGTAACCCAGTTGCTTCAGTCAAAAAAGGGGAGGTTTTGAAGTAGCTGGCTTAAATTTTGGACCTTAAATCGATAGAACATTTACGGCAGAAAGTGATAGTACGTTTGAAATCCCAAAATCATAATGAAATTTAACAAAAATCACCGAACACTGGCTGTCCATTCGACAAGACAGAATTCTAGCCTTAATAAATTAGATGTCCCGATGGTGTTTAGCTGATACGAGTAGCTGATACTCGTATTTCTGTGAAAGGTAACTTACGATCACCACTGTATATTAGCACACCCATATAATAATAATGTAATTAAAGTAATAATTTGAAATTCAAGGTAACTGACTGATAAACTGCAGCCTACTGGTAGATCAAATATTCTCAATATTATGATTTTTATTTTAGAATTAAAAAGTTATACATTTCTATAACACATACGAATTTATTATGTAATTAAGAAATTAAATTATTTCAGTTAAATGTTAATTTAATGAGCGGCTTCTATCAAACAAGGTGATGAGAGGTGCGATGGTATCATAGTTTCCGACATGAAGGCGCAGAATAAAGAATGCATAGAGATTCCTATGACTCACTCAAAGTGAATGCAATTGTTCTTTTTCATTGTCTTTCTTATTATCACCGCAACTGGACAGTAGTTCAGCAACCGATCTCATCTCAACATGAACGAATTTTCAAGTTTAACTCGCCTCAGTTAGTTAAAATTCTATACTCAGCTGCCAGTGAAATGGATTTTTTGAAATAATGTAATGTTTGTTCTTTTAATGAATTTCCTCGTCCATGCTAAGCTTTCTTAACCATATGAGTATCGGCTGCTAATTACGGCAAAGTTACCATCTCAATAGTTTTAGCCCAGTTCCCCAAGACAAAATCTTTTGAATATTTCGCCATATTGATGAAACCAGAAGATCAAGTCTTTCTGCCCTGGGCACCTCTAATTCTTCCTCCATATTTTACCATTCGGAATTTTCTGTTAAGTCGCTATAATGCTTTTGAAAAGGAACGATAAAGTGAAAAATGAGGATTTTATTTTTTCGAATTACTATTCCCCTGAGATTTATATTCTCTATACTGGGAAATTGAATATTAAATAATTAACTAGCAAAATATTTTTTTGTTATCTTATCGCCCATAGAGTGAAGCATATGAAGCAACGAAGAAGACTCTTAGAATATAGTTCAAACCTCTTAGCTAAACAGTTGTCAATAGTAAGACATCAACCACTCAGTTCCTGGTGAATATTTTTCTTGAAAATCAGAAGTCTTAAAATTATGTTTAAACATTAGTATTTGCAGATTTTGGGAGATTTAAATACAATTCCAAGGTCAAACGTTACAAAATGCTGCTATTGAGGAAGTTGAGAGATTAGGGGATTTAAGTTGTTATGAAATTTATTGTAGGTATCTGGTTTGGGCTAAATCGGCAACCTGGAACACTTAGATCTTATTATAATTTTGAACCTCATAGTTTTATATGCAGTAGCTATTGTACGTTCTTCAATTTAACAACTTTTGGGGAAAATCTTTCACCTAAAGATAATCTAAGAGAAAAACTATTAAAAAAAAAAAAAAATAATAATATATGAATATCTGAAATTTTTAGATATGTAACATATTGCTTATTAATTTTTAATTTTATTAATTTTGGGCTAGGAAAAACAATTCATTTATCATCTCTTCTTCATTTTAAACACTATTTAATTACAATGTAAATATTTTTTTTATAATTGATTTCAACGTCTATGGGATGACTGCAGCAATGAAATAATATTTTCTGATCGCTTTTAACCTTTCTCCATTTGATCTCCTCTCTTTACAGCGACGATTTCTCAAAGGAAGGATAATAAAAAAAAAAGTTAAATGGCATTCCAGGCGATTAATGCTAATGAGAATATTTGCATAATAACCGCGAGGGCTTGCATAAACTGGGTTTATTTTTGTATGACGGCAAGATAATAAGCGATCCAAGGTCGCAAGCAATTACAGAAGCGTGATCAATGAATTCAAAGTGATTTTGCAGGCGGCGATCTATTACTATCTAGCAAGATAGTTATTGAATTGCCAAATTTATAACTATTTTTCCTAAAATTTCAATCAGCCGAACGAAGCAGATAGGCGAGGCCATCAAATCTATAATAATAAAAGTCTAGTTATTTATTACAAAGGGGCTAACTCATTGGCCGGTACTGGCCGTGAAAGGTCATTGAGGCACATCACAGTAATTAGCAATAAATCCTGTTTATTCACTTAAGACTATAAATTATCTTCCTCGCTGTGGTTGGTCGTAAAAATAAATAAGACAACTTCTGTAATCAACCGCCAGTCGAGCGATCCGAGGCGTACGTAGCCCTTCCGAGGGTGTTGAGGACGAGATTGTATTTAGGCGTCCAGGAGTATTTTTTAAATTTGTTTCCTCTTATTTCTAGATCGTCCTGGTAAGCCTTAAATGGATGATTTTACAATATTAACAATAGTTTTACAATAAAATAAGTGAGGATATAGTCTCAAGGGAGAGACACCCATGACAGATAAGTTTGCATATAATTTTAGAATAATTGTACCTATGAAAGGAGTATATAATAACAATAAATCAAAAGCATTAAAAAGTGCAATGAAATATATAATTAACAAAAAAAATAATAAAACTTATTAATACTAACTAAAACGCTAAGTGTGGTGAACAATTTGCAGAAGTCAAACCTTTTAATTTTTTGAGTTCACGGAAGCAAATTTCTCTGTAATATTCCTGATTTGTTTGTATTTTTTTGTTTTGTTTTTTGACATATTTCAGAGTAGAAATATATTTACTTTAAAAATCCTATCATGCACAAAATTAATGGTCTACAACTTTTAGTATGTAACATTTTTTGATTGAATTAGTCATTTCTGCGTTAAAGACTCTTAAACATGACAAAAACTAACTTTTTAAAGTAGGCAAAATTCTTCGATGTTTGACAATCGATTGTGGCTAAACGCCAAAATCAAATTCAGCCTAAGGGATATCTTTAGAGGCACAATCTAATAACCTTTAATTTTGTAAATTCAACATTTATCGATTGAACGCATTTTTTATATGTTTTTTTTTCCGAAATCTGAAAAGAGTTAAAAAAGTTTGGGTTTTTTCGCCCCCCCCCCCCAAACATTTTCCCCTTATCAAATTTAATTTCATTTTCAATACTTCATTCTCATGACTAATCTGGACCATATAAGAACGTAAAACATACTACTTCACATTTTGCGAGGCGGGCCTCCATTTTGGGGGTAATTTAACTAGACTAAGTGAGGACATTAGTACAAAGTTGTGCAATCATTGTATTGTCATTGGTCCTTGAAACGTGTGCAAATTTTTAAGTTAATCAGATTGCTGGAAATTGGTGAAAATTACAATGAAAGATTCCGTTACATACAGGTGAAGTTAATAAAAGCGTTTATTTATTAAAAATTAATAGTAGTAATAACAGAAATAGTAGTGACAGAAATAAATATTGAATAAAATAATAATGCTCAGATCAGAACGTCTTGCATAATTCTTGATTTCAATCTGCAGGATGTTGTTACAGTTTCTGAATGAATGGTAAATCGATTTTTATCGTCAAATGGTTGGTTCTGTTACTAATTCAAGATGTAGTTGACTATTTCTTATAAACCAGGAGGTTTATATGAAATTAGCAATTATAAGAACATTTTTTAGGAAACTTTGTATTTTTTTTTTCTTTCTAAGAGGATATCGAATAATGAAGGCACCTTGAATTCCCAGCATACCTGGTCAGGGATTGGCATACTTTTAATTCAATATGCTTCTTTAGGAACTATTATTTATATGCATGACTATAAAGGTTTTTTTAATGTTTTGATTGAACTTTGTTTTCTCAATTTCTTTTTTTCGCTATGGCATACTACCTTTCTTTTTTTTTTTCTTATTTGTGAATCTGCTTACATATTGTCTGTTTTTAACAGGGTGTTTTTCTCTTACTTATTTTATTGTTGCACTGGTGGTTGGCGAAAAATTGATGAGTCTAATCCCCTTGAAAACAAGTTAAATGTGCCTTAAAGATATTTTAGTAAGTGAAAAATTTGTAAAGTTATGCTTCATAATAAAGCTTTAATAAACTGTCATTTTTGGCACAATGTTGTTTTTATAGAAAAAAAAAAAACGATTTATAAAAACTATCAAAAATCTGCCCATTTAAAAGCACACGATTAAGACTAATCGAATTCTTCAAGACTGTCAGGGATTTAATATATATATATTTTAATGTGGTAGTTCATGTTAAGTGTGTTTATGTACTTTTTTTTTTTTATGTTGTGTTTTATGTTATATTTAACTTTTTCGTATTTTTATTATCTGATTTATCAGAATATTTTCATTATTCCGGTAATGTTTGTAAAAAGAACATTTCACAAAATGGAAGATCTCCACGACCTGAAGAGCCAACAGGGGGAAAAAAAAAATAAAATAAAATATATATGTGTATATATATATATATATATATTTATATTTATTTATATATATATATATATATATATATATATATATATATATATATATATATATATTTTATTTATTTATTTATTTATATATATATATATATATATATATATATATATATATATATATATATATATATATATATATATATATATATATATATATATAACCCGCCCAGTAGAGACTGGCTGGGTTCGTCGTAATATAAGAAAGAACAAATCTTGGACGCGCACGTTATTTTTTATAAGGGAAAATAGCGAAAACAATCAAAAAATAAAACACAACTTACCAAGCAACGAAAATATATGTTATTCACTTTTCGATCTTAAAAGCACAAAAAGTCATTTTTAAGAACAATTTACTTTTCCAATACTTATAAATTAATTTTTTTTTTCATCATAAGTATATCCTATGTGTTCTAAACATTATTAATGAAATTACCAACATTAAATTGTTTAAATCTCTATACGATATAAACAAAAACATTTTCTGTTCTTGGGAGTTTGTTGGAAGTTGGTTTCTTGGCCTGAAGTGGTTAGGATGCGATGGTCGACTCCTTTCAGATTCTCATTTCATTTTTTTTTATTTTTTAAATTAAAAAAAAAAAATTTTAATCTTTGTACAATACTTATATACGCCTTTTTAAAACTATTTATTTCATTACTGCATGATTAATCAATTTCATCAGTTCAAATATAGTTAATAATAAAATAGATACAAGAAATAAAAAAATTATCAAAAGGTTTTAAACATCCTCACTGCCAAAGAAATTTCATTAAACCAAAACATTAGTTATTTAAATTATATATAATATTACGATTATTATTAATAAAAAGTACCGTAAAGCGGCAAATAGACCCCGCTAATGTTAATAATTAAATTAGAGGCATGCCATACAAGGATCGCTTAGCAATATAACGTGAAAGTATCAGAAAGAGAGTTAGTGAAATGAAATAAAGCACGGGGATACCTTTCATCTTTAATAGAAATCCGATATCTCCGTTTCTAATTGCAAGGTGATCAATGTAATGACCATTAGGTATCAAGAAAAACTGTGAAAGTTCCACTTCCGTCACTAATAACAGACTAAACGTTCTAATGATGTTGCTCTTATAGGACGTGTGTCTCGTTATAGATGTAGAAATAATTTAATCTACCTATTAATAATTATTAATACATCAAATAAACTTGTTGAAACTTTTGGATCGGTAAATCAAAGAGTAAAAGAACATACTCATAGCATACAATAATAATATCTAAAATTCTAATTTCGCTTTACATCAAAATGAAAATAACCATAGATTCAATAAAGACTCGGAATTAAATAGAATTAAAGTAGAAAATAGCCTAAAATTGTATATTTATGTATGATTAGAAATAATAAAATCGTTCAAAACCAATTTAAATTTTTTTTTCGAACGATTCGATCTTACAGATGTTTCCCTAATTCCAAGGTCACTTGAAAAAGTCATGAGTCTTATGTTTCCTTAATTCTGGAAAAGTCTTTGACCGGGTTTGGCACTCTGGCTTGCTTTTTAAGTACAAGAACTTACTACCACAAACCCTGTACCTCATCCTTCATTCCTACCTCAGGAATTGCTCCTTCCGAGTTCGATGTGGCTCTGAATTCTCTGTCTGCTATCCCATTCGAGCTGGAGTTCCTCAAGGCAGCGTTTTGTTCCACAAATTTTAATACAACCCTAGAAATCATAGTAAATAAAAAAACAAGTATATATAAATTCCACGTGTCGATCACGTGAACGTTCTTATTTCTTAAAATTTTATTTTTTACCTTACTACCAATTTTGTAAAATAGAACATAAAAAAAAAAATTGTCAATGAAACATTTTTCATGACTTAATATTTGTATGGAGTGCTAAGTTCACTGAAAAATATAATGCAGTAGATGTTTTGAAAATATAAAGTGAATGAATGAATGAATGAATGAAAATAAAGTGGAGCGTAGACTAATAGTTACGCACTTGTTGAGCAGTGGCAGGATGGTATTAATTTATTAGCTTCGTTGAATTATTTTTCCTCATCTCTCTTCTCTCCCAGAAAAACTCTAAGTGATGAAAATGTCAATAAAATCATGATTTATTATGAAGAATCGTAGGGGTAAGTTCTAATGACGCATTGTTAGAAAATGAACAGATAATGTTTATCATCTCTTGAGTGTACTAATTCAAGAACAAACATTTGTAAAATACGTCTTTCTCACCTTGCAAATCACAAAGGTTAAAATGCTCAGTTCAAGTAATGAGGATGAGGTTGGGGCCTTATAGGAGTATCAACAGAAGCATGAGGTAAAAGGATAGAAGATTGCATGAGAAAACATTAGATGCACGGTTTGAATTATAGTATGGTATATGAAGGAATGGAGGAAGAAGATTGGGAAGTCAGAAAAAAATCAGCTAGCACCTCGACACTTGCCAGTACAGCCATGACTGCACTTACTCTTCAGGACCGGTTGGTGTCCATGTCGACATTCCCTGGCTCTGATTGGTCGATAGGTATTAGCGGGCAGTAATCCATCCAAGATATCCATCGGGTACGTCTGTTATTTTCATGCAAGTTGCCATTGACGATAAAATGATTACAGCGAGATAGCCGAATGGCCACCGGGATAATACTCTATATTAGCCGCCGAGGGAGTGCTTTTAACTGCACGCATATCCTTTGGAGGTAAAATATAAGTCCAGTCATAACAGAATAAAATGTGCGCTCCTAGCAACTCCCATCATCATTCTTGGGCACAAAATATTCTTTTAAATTACTGTATTCCGTTTCACTACCCTTCCCATACCCGAGATAACACTTTAATACTATCTTAATTTCTTTTTAAATAGCAAGATATTTGGAAATAACTTTAGACAACTTTGAAGAGGTTGATGATATCATATACCTAGCCGCTGATATTAATTCTACTAATAAGGTCAGTGATGAGATCAATAAAAGAATAATGGATGGCAATAAAGCGTACTGTGTTCTCGTAAACTTGATAAAATCGACATTACTCTCTAAATACACCATATTAAATTTGTATAAATCGTTAATCAGGCTCATAGTATGTTACGGTGCAGAAGCTTGGGCACTCAAGAAAGTTGACCATTATGCTAATCTACTACGGCTAAATAATCAAACATGCTGATATTGTACGGTTTATAAAATTAAAAATGAATAAGCTGGTTTGGATACGTCGAAAGGATGAACAGTGGCAGAATGGTGAAGAGGATTATGGGAGAGAGCTTCCCAGGAGGAAGAAAGAGAGTACGCCCTAGAAAATCCTGGCTAAAGGATGTTCAGGAGAACTTAAAAGTACTTGGGCTTACCGACTGGAGGAAAAGGGCTCTGGATATGAGCGAAATGGAGCAGAATTGTGCGAGAGGCCATTGTCCACCCGGAACTGTAACACTACGAAAGAAGAAGAAGTAGAAATATTTGGAGAATTGTCGTTTCCCAAATTTAATTTTCAAGCTTAATTCAAATTACTTCCGAATTAAGTGGTCAATTAATTTAGACAAACATATTAATCACATGTAATTCTCATTCAATATTTCTTGCTAATTTTTTTTATTTATTTTTTTTTTCTGGGGGGGGCATGATATATAGTATATCTTTATTCTTTACTACATATGTATTTATATTAACTCTCAAAGAATGAACACCGGATTCCCTATCTCACTGGACAGGCAGAGAGTTGGTGTGGCTAGATTATCTTTTAATCGCTTGATTAATTCTGTGAGTATATGAGATGCATACCCTCAGTATTCAGTCTGGGTAGGTTAAAAAACTATTCGATCGATTAAAAATTCTGTTAAAGACATATAGAGTATACCATGCATACTTAGGAACCAGAAGACATAATCCGTGTTCCTATTATTTTATTTATCGTTATTCTAATCCAAGATTCATATTTAATCAAAAAATCTGTTTTGACTTGGTTATGTCTTTAGGCTGTGAGTCTGTATTTTTTTATGTAGCCTTTTTTTCACTCTTAAAGCTCTGTTGCTATTGCCCGGATCGAAAATTTGTTGACAGTTTCCTCATCACAAATGTTATGGAGAATATTGAACATTTGTCGCTAGGGTCTACCTTTTAGGAGCTATATTGGTTCTAATTTAAAAAATCATATTTTCCCAGTCAGGGAAAAATAAGAAAATCATTTTTCTAGTGTCTCTTATCACAAGCTTATCGTTCGATGCTAGCTAGAACTTTTTATTTATTTTTTTTTTGTCTTTGATCTTAAAAACTACTTATAGTTAGTATATTTAAATACTAACGGGGTACGAAATGCAAGGTTGTCAACCATTTTAAATTACTCACGAGGTCGTAAAAGCAATGAGGTGATGTATTCCATGAAATATAACTACTGTTTAATGATCACTTAGTTCTCGGCCGAAGGAAACCGTTTTAGCAATAATGATTAATCACAATGACTCTAGCCAAACTGTAATAGAAAATTATACTTAAGGTCTCAGGAAGTCAAACTATTATCATATATCACTATTTGAATGTCTACGATTTTATTTTACCTTCATATTGTCTTTTTTTTCTCAGTTTTATATTTAATATTCTACTAATAACTAATTATTTATTATTAGAAGAAGATAAATTGATATTTTATTAGCAGAAGTAATATACTTAATATTGATTCTATCTATTAAGATTTAAAAAATTATTTTAACAGGTAAACAATGCATGGATATGTCATTTGGTTGTAACGTTTTTTATATATTCAAAAATGTAACACTTTGATACGTACAAGATCTGTTGGTGTTCCGAAAATTTACTGAGCGTATCCTGATCAGAAATTTAATTGAGAATATTTTTGTTGCAAGACATTTATCGCTAGAACCTACCGTTAAGGAGCTATATTGGTTTGAACGGAAAAAGTCACCTTTGCCTACATTTTTAAATTTTTCAAAATTTAAATACAATTTCCTGATCAGAAATTGATTGGAAAATATTTTTTGTTTTATAACATTTGTCGCTAGGACCTACCGTTTAGGAGTTATATAGTTTCGAATGAAAAAAGTCACAGTTTGAAACTGTTTCTCTCAAACTTGTTTAATTCAAATAATGAATTATTGTTAATTTAATTTAATAATTAGGTAATTTGATACCTGATAAAATATAAATAGGGAAAAGTGGTGAATTATTAATAAACATATCCATGATCCACTGTTTTTCCCAGTCCGGAAGAATGCGATTTTTTAAATATTTAATATTCTTATTTTTATAAATTAATTGATATATTTTTAGCTAAAGTGATGTACTTAATATCGATTTTTTAAATTATTTAAACAAATAAACAATTATTTTTTAATAAATTTGTAATCCATTTTACCTATGAGTAAAATTAATATTTTATTGTTTTGCAGGTAAGTTTCTACAGCAGATTAAAAAGGAACAGGTCTTCATCTCGTAATACGTATGTTAATATTCGTACATTTAATAAATATTAATATATTAATAATATATATATATATATATATATATATATATATATATATATATATATATATATATAAAAATATAATCACTATTATATATATAAAGCTTCTATATATATAATATAGTATTCTAAACTGAATTATATATATATATATATAATATATATATATATATTTTTAAATAACATTTTAAAAATTCTATATTATAATTAATTAATATGGTATCCTAAAAGAAGCTTTAAACAAATCTAATAAGTGATTATCAAAATTTTTCTTTGTTTTATTTTTATGCTATTATATTTTTGTCATTATGATAGATTGTTCATTAATATTAAGCAAAGTATCTGATATAAATATATTTTAATCATACAATATATTCCAGCAACAGATTTATTTAATAATTTATTAATAAACTTGTATGATCCATAAGAATTTAATAAACTTCTCTTTGATCGGTATTTATTATTCAATAATGAAAAAATACTTTTTAGATGATAAGTCTTCACTGAGTATCATCCATTCGGTATATATGTTTGTTTTTTTAGAAAAGGCAGATATTTGCGAACGTATGTTTATCGAATTTTAATAGTCTAATATTTTAATAGAGACTATCAGCAAATATGGAACTACATATAAATGAAGCAAAAAATATATATATACGCATACAGATGAGAAAGTGAAACAAAACCAAATTATTTCTATCGGTTGTTGCACGTTTGAGTGTATCAATCAACTCTCATATCTGGGATCTCGTATCTGGGTTCTCAATTCAAGAACGAAACTACATATGAAATAAAAAGGAGTATAGAAGTTACCAATCGATTCTACCTCGGCCTCCTTAAACACGCTAAAAGCTCACTGATTAGTAGACGAACCAAAATCCAACTCTATAAAACATTTATCCATCCAGTTCTTACTTATGCATGTCAGACAAGTGACGAAAATGATTTGCTCATGTTTGAAAGAAAAATCTTTGGAAGAATTTTTGGACATGTGAGGGAGGGACTGGTCAGGAGAATTCTCAAGAATAGAGAGGTTTATTCGATTTTTAAGCATGATGTTAGGGTGAGATCCCGATAAGAGTTTTCGAAGTGAGTTTGCAACATACAAGAAGAGTTGACAGACCGAAGTTGAAAGGGGTGGGTTGGTGTTGAAGCTGACGAGAGAGTCCTGCTGGGAGTCTGGGATTGGAAAGCAGTTGCACAAAACAGAGATGAATGGCGGAAGCTTATTGAGAAGGTCAGGACCCACGAAGGGTTGTCGACACAATTGGATAGATGGATAAATATTTTAATAGTTATATTATTACGATTATAAATAATGGATCTTATGTAGCATCACAATGTTGGTGTATAAACAATTGTATAAAAAGTTAGTAAAGTTCGCGATAGCATCTAGTGATTCTAACACATCTCCATTACAGTCCATTTGCGCTTGAGAGGAGAAAAAATCGCACATTCCCGAAGCATTAAGTCATAAATTGAAACTTAGAAGAGATGGTTAGCGACAGAATGCATTTTAGCACTAATGTATTCAACATTTGTATAAAAATACGAAATTCCATAAGGTTCCCCAGACATGACTTGGCCAGTACAGGATAATCTGAGGATAAGGACTCCTAGGGCGTGGAGAAGGGGGGCGATTGCTGTACAATAAAGGACATCGCTTCACGCCCACTGGACGTCTCTAGTTTATGACTACTGCTCCTTTTTATTTTTACTTCTATCGCCCGGCTCTTGCAGTTTCTACGACCGTCTTATGCAAAGACCGCGGGTGTGGATTCGGCCACCCACTTCAACACAACGATTTGTTCGAATTTTACTGTCGGTACTCGAGTTGTAATATTTTCTAAGCACTGTAGTTTCGAAGTCTTGTAGAAAACACGATTTTTAATAAGTGATGAAAAGATATTTTTGTTTAACGGTATACACATCTACGAAAACTAATTCTAATTGTTGAAGGAGAGAGTGGCCAAGGATGTCCTTCGGCTTCAAAAAAATGGTCAGATCCTGGCAGATCTGTAAAACAGTGTCCTTATAGCAGGAGCCATCTCTTAATCCCGTCCCAAACCCCCACCGCCACGGTTCTATATCGTACCTTTTTAAAAACGCTATTGCGAAAAAGAACATAATACACCTTGGTTTAGTTTAGTAATTTATTTTTAGATACACTTTTATTTCTGCTTAAACTCTTCAAATCACCGTTTTATCATCACGCAGTGAAGAAACATGTTTCGGGACAATTATTCCATCATCAGACTATTCTTTCTTTTAGTGTTGTCTTATCAGGTCAATATCTAAAACAGTTACAGTCAGTATCTACACTGTTTTAGATATTGACATGGTGAGACAACACCACAAAAAAGTCCCATGATGAGATAATAGTCCCGAAACATGTTACTTCATTGAGTGATGATAAATAGTGGTTTGAGGAGTTTAAGCTGAAATAAAAGTGTATCTAAACATAAATTAAATAATTAATTATAATTAATTACTCCTTTACTGAAGAACTAAAATTTAATGAATCTCTTAGATAAGGCTGTTTGGAAAATAACGCAAGTATCTTCGTTATCTTTTAGCTATCTCACTGTGTGATAAATTGTTTATATTTAATGTATTATTTTTGTATTCAAATCAATATTTATTATTCCTCTTCTGAACGAAAATATTAAAGATAGTAAACGTGATATTAGTTTAGTTTTAAGAGTTTAAACCCGGTCGCAACAGGGCCCAAAGAGACCTACCATAATTTTTTTTTAATGACCTGCAAATAAGGATTTAAAATTCTATTCAAAGGAGACAAAACATTTGGTATAAATGTTTTGAGAGGAATAAAGTCTATTCTGCTTGTTAATAATTTATTTTATTGTTTTATTTACACAAACCTGCACTAATTTTCGTACAACCTAAAAATTACAAGGAGAGCTGTAAATACTAGAATATTGCAAAAAAAAAAAAAATGGTTGTAAACAAGTAATGAAAGTCTTTTCTAATCACCTCTTTAATAGTATATCACCTCTCCATATCCCTCCACGTTGGAAAAATACGATGGTTGTTTTATGCATCAGAATAAGGATACCAACATCGTCTTCAATTTAACTTAAAACTGCACAATAAACTGCAATATAAACAATACATTACTATATGCTTAGAAAGTACCACAAGATTCAAAAAGGAGTAAGAGCTCCGTCCTTAATCAAAATAAATTATACCACTCATCGGTAACACATCAACTAAAGTTCTGTATTAGAAGTTCCCAAGGCCATCATCTTTTCAGACGCCTCGAAGGGTTATCAGGAATAGAATGGTAAGCAATTTGAGACATTTGTGGATTTGAGAGGTTATGCATTTTACTTCGAAAGGAGAGGTATCTGGTTTGGGATAAATCAGCAACATATGGAACATTAAAATCTTTATGGATGAATTTATTTGTGACATGGATTTGTGGATTGGATGCCAGATGAATTTGATGTATTAGTGGAACCTCAACGCTCAACCCCATAGGTCCAAATAGGTCTAATTACTGTCATGTATCTTCATTTTTAATGTAAAATTTTCCTCTTGTCAGATCGACATAAAACTTAAACTATCTTAGTGCACATCTAATAAATTATTTTTTTAAAGACCCTGGTTAGGTTCCATAAATGGGTTCTTTATACGCAACATACAAGTTCTATATATCAGTATAAATTGTTGCAATTCCATTTGATACTAGTAAGATAGAGTATTGAAACGAGCTTGAAATATGTCTCGTTCTTGAAGTTATGAGCCATTTTAAATGTGAATTGAGTTCAGGTTAGAAATCCTGCTTCTCTGAAGGCAGAGCGGCAAGGCCATTAGGTTTGCCATGTCATCCAATTTGTTCGGAGTCCAGCTGTATCATTATGGAACTGTGGTCGTACTTGCAGTATGCCAAGGACGTACTTCGGTTTCGACGACTGTAAAGGAGTTTGGTAGCTTTATAAGCAGTGATCTAGCAAAGCTAGTTTCTGTAGAGCATTGCAAACGGATGGATTAATGAATTGCATTGAAACAGTTAAATTTCTAATGCGATTGATCACTACGTAATATTTAACTAAACTAACAGATTTTCCAGTAAATTTTAGCCACTTTTGTTTCAACAATAAATATCGTTTAGCCAAATTAATTGTTTGGTTTAAACAGCAAAAAAACTGTTAATGGTTATTATTTCCCTTTTATTTGAACTTAATTAGTTATATTATAATTATGACAATATATTAAAAATAAAGAAGTGTGCATAACACAAGAGAAGAAAAGCATGTTGACGAAATCGGTATGAGAAAAGTTTAGTTAACGGTCATTACCCTGACAAAGCTTAAAGCTATAGAGAGACGTTAAGGAGTCGAAATTAAAAGATTTTTCAAGGTTATTAAAAATGGCCCTACGCTGTTGTTGTTTGGATTAAAAGCCGAAAACATGCTAATGGTTATTGTTGCCCTTATTTTATAACTTAATTTTATGTTTTTACAATGAAAGTATAATTGAAATAACAGCATCACCTATATAAAACGATATAATAAAAATACAAAAAAGAAAATTAGAATAATAAATCTCTGCTTTCTTATTTTCCGTTTCTATCTTAGTAATAGAAAATTCAAAGTTAATCTAGACTTTTCTTGTTCTTCCCGTTTTATACAATCTGCCGGTGTTCCTCGAAGAAGGATCCTAGGTCCCATCCTCTATATGGTATATCTATCTGACATTCCAACTCCTGGTTGCATCGTCGTTACCAGGTACGCCGATGACAATTGTGTGTTTTCACTAAATAATTATCACATCATTCCCTCTCGAACGCTCCAGTCCCACATCATTAACCTTTAGGAATGATGTCGAAATTGGAAAATAAAAATGAATCTGATCAAATAATCTTCTAAACACTTCTTTTTGTCCTAGAGTAACTTTTAATGATATTCCATTAATTCCTGTTGAACAGAGTCTCTAAACTGAAAACATGAGTGATCGAAAGTGTTTTGCGTCTAACCAAAAATTATAACTATTTTTTCAATCATGAATCATTGCTTGCTTATGTTACCAAGCGTAGATAATGGCATAAAACCTTCATTCCTATTAAACTAAATTTTTCGAATTATGTCACCTAGCATTTTTATTGGCTCATTTCCTCAACTGTTAAACTAATTAATTAATAAATGGTTAAATATTAAAAATTAATAATTATCAGTATAGTTGACTGTAAGAAATATAAGAAAAAGATGGTCTGGAATGGTGGCAGGAAAAAGAAAAACCACATCCAACTTAAAAAACGTTTTTTAGAACTCAAAAATAAATTTTCATTATTCATATTCTTTCCACATTGGCTCGGTCGCCTTGAAAAAGACTTGCAAAGCAGGACGAAACGTCGGCACTCCATAAAACATTTTTAACTTAGATGTGTATTTTATTTTTCCTGGCAGTATCCAGACCATCTTAAAAAATCTTGAATATTTTAAACAATTGCCATTATAAAACTTTACAATCATTATGTATGAATAAAAACAAATATTCTAGCCATAATTAAGATACATAAATATTTCTTATTACAATAATAAATATCCTTAAAAAATCTTCATGTTCTTAACCCTTTTCTGTTTCTACATCACTGGCCTGGTCCCTCATGCCAGACGAGGCATCCAACCCCAATCCAGGTCCCTGGGTCTCGTAGGTCTTCCTCACCCACACCCTACATCTGACCATTACGCAAACACGACGTAACCTTGCCATGAACAATGAGCCCTGGTCCGATTACTATGGAAAGTTGCGTAGTAAGATTTATATTGCTGTTGGACGAGATAGTAAGCCGGGATAAGGCGTGTTAACACTAGAAAGTTTATTCATTCTCTTTTATTTAAATCACATTTTATTCGTATACGGCTTTTTCTTCTTCCAATTTATTCTAGAAAGTGGAAGGTTATTTTCGCAATTGGCGGATATATGAAGCGGACATCTGCTGAGGTAATCGAATCTAAGGAGCATTTGAATTCCAACTATTTATCACTTGCTACGTGAAACATGTGGAAGTTTCACTGACCACCGCGGAGAGAGACAAGGAAACATGGGTTCTATATCAATGTTTACATTCGAATCGTGCATTCATTGTTGACGTGATTTCCTTTGCTTTCCGATTTCAGCGAAGACGTGACAAGGATCCAAGAACTCGAAGACATCAAGTGTCCATTGAACAATATTTTACTAAACAGGTGTTCGGCAGTCCAGGGTACCCTGGATATTCTGTAGGGTACTATAGTTATCTTGGTAGGCACGACACTTAAATACCCATTTAGGAGGATACCCTATGAATCACACTTTAAGTTAATTCAAAATTTCATAGTTTAAATCAATCATCTTTTTAATCACTTTGGAATAAAAACTAAAACAAACATGACTTTTCGTAAAGTAACTATTTCAATGTTGAACTGTAAATTCTCTTGGTAAACTCAGACATTAAATAATAAGTGATCCACTCCCAAGAATTAAAAAGCTCATTTCCAACCTCTCAGAAAAATGATCTTTCTTAGTCCCATTCACTCCTTCACTCCATTCATTCGCTTTATTGAGTCTCCATCGTTTTTTTCAAGTTACGTACAAGCTCGTTTAATTGGTTGAAGGAAGGATCGCGTTAGTGCAAAGTGAGAGGTAGCAATCCTTGTAGGTTCAATTCAAGCCTCAGCTTCTTGAAATGTGTTCATGAATGTCAACTGTAATAAATCACAGCGGACTGTCAGCAACTAGTGTCGTTATTGCAAGCAATAAACATAGATTTCTTTGTTGTAAATGCCTTTCAGTTTAACGATGTTATTTTATTTTTTTTTTCATGGAAAATAAAACTGCATCAATTATTAGACTTAATGTTTCTTTATTATACAATAATTTGGGTAGAAGAACGTGTCGTACTGCAAGTTATGTTGAATTCAAGACTTTGGCGAATGATGGGGTTATGTCACTTCTTTTTTTTAAAATACAATCTAGTTCATCGGATGAAGGATTTATGTGCAGAATTGTTAGCTATCATACTCTGAATATTTTAAAACAACTAGAAAAATATATATGAAGAAAATGAAGGGGCTATGCAACTGTTATTTTAACACAAAAAAACTGTAAAACGTTTCAACTGAGCTGTATTATCAAAAATGTAATTGTATACTTTTTTTACCAAAACAAAATTTTTTACATACTTTACAACATTGACATTTCCCTATTAAAGGAAAATGTAAAAAAAAAAAAAAAAAAAAAAAAAAAAAAAAAAAAAAAAAAAAAAAAAAAAAAAAAAAAAAAAAAAAAAATTATACATAAATTACTCAAAATCCACTAACCCCTTCAATTACTATGCCATTAGTTACAACATACAAACAATAGTAGCCCCTGATGTGCCTGTTTACTGACTGACTGGCTGTTTATTTTTTTTTAATTAATTGTTCTGTTGGCTAAAGATTGCCTCATATTGTAATCATTATTAATTTTTATTTCCTAGTTTTTTTTTTCTTTTTCATTTAGTTTTTAAGCTAGTTTATGATCATTAGTGATTTCGGATTTAAAAAATAACTTTAAGTATGCATCGATCCTCACAACCTACGGTTATGACACCGGCTTGTTATCAGTCAATGATGACCCATTTACTGCATCCCAGACACTCCAGTGTCACATATCGTTCAACTTGATGAATGGTGTCACAACCTGAGAGTTATGATAAATTCCCCGAATTTGAAATGACGGAAGTCTGCAAGTCGATTTCGACCATTTCAACACTTGACAAGCGTTCTAATCTCCCAATTTACTTTCTTTCTTTTTTTTAATTCATTTATATGACCATTTGCAGATCATAGACTTATAGTATAAAATTATAGTATTCCACCAAGCCATCGAATTCCTTCCGTATCCAATCTCTCCAATCCATAATTCTTCGAAAAATCCTTAATGCTCCTTATGACTTTGTCACAAATAAACTGATCCACAATGACCTTAATATCTTATATGTCGTTGATCTGGGACGATCCAGATAGCCTTATTTTTATAATAAACTTACAGACACAAATTTACTAAAGTTGAAGTATAAACTAGTTTCTAGCCTTGCTTCCCATTCTATTTCCCGCAATCCTTGGTGGCATCTGAATAGAGCTTTCATTAGAGTGCTTCCAATTGACAGTTTCTCATCATGTTTTTTAGCACAGTTGTAAATTTTGGCATGTTGTAAAGAAACGAGAATTTTCTATTATTTGCCATAACTATAAATAAGGTTATCTTTATTTCATTACCAACCAGCTCTCTCTTCTTCCATATGGATTGCAACTTTAATGCGATTAATAAAAAATAAATATGTTTAATAATGATTAATATCTATGTAGTTAGAATTGCTTTACCATGAATAATTATCACTTAAATCGAATTTTTCCTTTTGGATTATTTTCAAGGATATTTTTCCAACAATAAATAAACAAGATCGTGGCTGTTCTAAAGGAAATATAACGAGGGTGGGAGTGCCATACACTTTTCTTGAAAAATAAACCTGCCATCTGTTAAGGTCAGCTACTTGAAAGTTAACAGTGAACGTCATGTGCCATGGACCATGTCGTTACTTCTGTCCCTAGGCTCCTTTCCACGACCGCCATTTTCCTAATTGAACCGTTCCTCTCCGAGTCTGTTCCAATCAATCCATAGAGGCTTATCTATGCCTTACCTTGTGCACCACTCCCAGATAAATACTCCCTGTTATGCAATAATATGCGTTTACGTGCATTTGTTCTAGAACGTGGAACAGTTTACACGATTAAGTCCGTAAACACCCAAGTAAGAGGAACTTTTGCACACTCTATAATAAAGCTTATTAGTCGGTCGGAGGGAAATCTCATTAAAATAATTTCTAGCTCCTAATCTCAGCCCCCTCCCCTCGCCCCTCTCCCGCCCCTCCTTAGCCCTCTCCCACCCTTCCTCACTACTGAGGCAGTAATTAAACCGATCGGGAAGCCCCCATCGACGGTATAAACCTTACTGAGACCGGAAGTCTCAATAAACCTTTTTGACATAACTGTCGCTCTGACAGAAAAGGATTTCAATTTGATTGGATAATTTGTATAAATCAATCACTATTTGGTAATTGCATGTTTAGAAAGTCGAGATCTAATCTCATCATTCCCATATAATTACCAATCAAGCATACTTATAATTCCTGATAGATGATTCATGTTTTATAATATTTTCTACTCTACGTCGTTTCAACAAAATGTGATATGAATAACCATAGTGTTTTATTTTAATACGAAAATATATGTAACATATCGTTCACCCAATAGAACTACGACTTAATAGCGAAATATTAATAAGAAAAAATGTTAGCATTCAGAAGGGTGTCAGAAGCTTAAAAACATTGGCTGAATGATAAGAGATTTACGTCAGTGTTGAAAAGTCACATTATAACATCAAGAACGCCACAGAAACAGAAAATTTTATTGTATTCCATTACGACTAACATCGAAGGAGTTTGATTCTTGAGACCAGTGAAATATGCCCGGGATATTCCTCGCACAGGATAGAGATTAATCCTAAAGACCTCGAGGTCTTCGAGGCGCAAAGTGCTTATCGAAACTGTTTTGGTCGCTATGGAATATCTGTTGTGATGATGGTTCTTCAGGGTAAACTCAGACTATTTTACATCCTGGATGATCACGATACCATCCTACACCCCTTCAGTCCGTTTTGTGATAGAAAACAAGAGATTTAAATGTTTTAAAAATATTGAATGACGAATAATTTAATAAAGAAAATTCCGTTGTATTGAAGAGCGAATGAAATCAGCTGTTGACCTGTACAAAGGTCCACCTTGGGTGAGAAGACGATTTAAACACGTTTAGATTAAGATATAATTTTACGTGTAGCATTATGTTGACTCTACAAAAACAAATTGAAACAGGAAAAGTATGAATGACAATATTAAACATCAAGTATGGACTTATTAAAGATATAGTCGTTTAACTAGAGACCGAGTGCCTTAACATTTACTGACACATATACCAAGCCGTCAGCTAAGTGTATATTCGAAGATTTCTTTTCATTTGCCTTCGAGTACCTAGTACCCCCTAGCACAGAGGTGACGGAGGCCATCGAGGTCAATGACCAGAGGCAGTAAGTGGTTTAATTTGCTCCCTTTGTGGTGCGCATGGTCAAAGCAACTCCATAGCAGATCCACAATAGCTAAATAATTAATGGATCTGGGGAGGCTGCATCTCCGGCGACATATTACTTCTCAACCCAGGTCGCTGCCTACAGTGAGTTTCTTTGTCAATGTTCTTGACGTCTATCTGCTCTGTTTTGTTATTGAACGGTGTATTACTAATTGGTATAAATCCTTTTTTTTTTTTTTGTTGTATCCTGTCCACTATGAGTTCAAGGAGAAGCCATGTTTCATTGTACGAGTAGTTTTGTGAAAATCATTGTTATTGCTTTTATCATGTGTATTTAACATGGTATAACTTTATCCTAGCGTGATAATAAATAATATAAGACAATACCAAGTTCCTATCATATATAATTATTGCAAAAAAAAAAAGCTATTCTAAATAAAAACATCAAACATAAACACCAACAGCGTTTATATCATAACTTATTACCTAATAGACGATCTCAGATGCAATCAACCAAATTCCAGCGATATTCTCGTTATTAATAGCTGGCAATAAAATGCAGTTAACTAGTGAGATTGAGTGATGACAAACAACGCTACAATGCTACTGAGGCGCCTACGCCCACGATCTGGCTGGCCTCTGTTTACCACGGTCTATCAGGAAGTCGAGGATACCTGAAGGACAACCGCAACAGCTGGCTCAGCTACGGGGGAAAGGATTTAGATAAAACAAAACTACTAATAAAGTGGGTAGCTGAGGGATCTCAGAAGGGTGAACGAAACTAAAACATTGATTATACAGTTAAAGTTAACACCAATCACTTTATTAATATTCGACTTTATCATGAGTCATGTAATGTAATATTTTGCTAAAGATTCAGAATGATTCGTTCTCAAACGAGGATATTCTTAACGTATATCCATTGCTACTCCAACATTTACTTGACTAGCGTTCAAAGCTCTCCATAAATTTCAAAAGACTTATGACAGTAATTAGACCCATTTGTACATACGTAGTTGAGCTTAGGGGTTTCACTAAACTTTCCAATCCTAACAATTCAAAATCCTCAATGCTTCTTATTATGTCACAAACAAACTTATTCATAATCATCGTAATGTTCCATAGGTTACTAAATTGGCCCAAACCAGACACCTACCCTTTCATAGTAAACCACATACCCCACCCGAATCTACTAGTCTCCGAACTTGCCTCACACTCAATTCCCTATAATCCTCTGAAGTGTTTAAAAAAAAGATGGCCAAGAGACCTTCTAATGTTGAACTTTTATTGAAGTGCCACTAATGAGTAGTTTTTTTACGTGTTATTGACGTCATTGTAATCATTTTCCTCAAACGCCTTACATTCCAAAAATCATTAATATATAGACAGCCTATGTAAAATAAGTTCTGATGTTTTGAACATTTCAATTTGTTTTAAAACTGATAATGAATGTTTAACATTCGAAACTAGAAGTGGAAGTTAATCCATCAATCCTGCTTATGATTATTAATTTATCTGGTGTATTATTGTTTATTTTTTAGAATCGGTATGTTTTCCTAATTATTATAATTCATGATTTCCCTTATCAAACGCGGTGTCGGCCTCGGTAACACCGTCTAAGGGAGAGTCTACTTTATTATCACAGTACTTTTGACCTTTATGATGTCATATAATCTAGAAATATTAGGCTATTCATGTCTTATTCTGTATAAAATACCTATATAATTGGGAACCATGATGGTTTATCCTCTTATTGCGCCCAGTGCAGATGGTCTGGGGTTTAATACCTGGGGCGGTTGATATTTATTACAACCCGAATTAATTATACCACGTAATGAATCTCAGTCTTCCCACCCTGGCTAGAATAGGTTGGCAACCTGAAAGATAACCAGTCTTCCCTGTCCTAGTTGGAGTACATAAGGACTTCAAGCTCAAGAACCACAAAACAATATAATTGTTAATGGTGGCTTATAATCAAATCTGATCTCATATCGATTAGCTCTTCACCATTATTACAATCGTGTTATCGTGCAACAACTTCAGGGTTTGGTATTTCATAGCAATAAATGTGAGTCGCTCAAACGTATTCTTTGTTTTATTGATATAAAATAATGTAGTTCGAGACCGAAGTGGAAGGAATCTTAGCAGTGCTTTGAGGTCTGACTGTAACTTCAAATATGACTTTTACTAACAGCATAAATCTCAAACACTCAACACCACCTATAAACCTTCTGGTTAACTTACCCCTCTAATTCGAAGCGAAATAAATAAGATTGGACCAAACGATAAATAGGCCTTTGAATTAAAATAAACGCATAAAGTTTGGTCTCGACCATAAAAACCACCATTATATTTAGAGTAACGGCCGAACCCGCATAGGAAATAATGCAGTTGACCTGAATATGAAGGTTTAACCATATAAGATCAAACATGTATCAGACAGCTTGATTCTAAGATTTCTACTCTTTTTTTTTTTTTTTTTTCAAAAATTTTTAAATAATTTTTAAAACCTCATTATATCTTCAACTGTAGACGTAAGTAGAAGAATGTGATCTGTAACATTTTTTTTAAAACTAATTTTTTATCAGTGATAGTAAGGCCGCTTATAACGACAAAATAAATGACTCCTTCTAACGGAGGTCAAGCGTATTGAAAGTGTTAGCCGTATAAGAATTTTCGTAACCTCTGCGACGCACAGTGGTTCAAAGTTGCAACCTAGCGCGTCAAAATTATTTTAGAAAGCACAAATTTTATTGACCAATATATCTTTTATACTATATTTTCTATTAGACAGAATTATTAGGACTAGAAAAAATACTTTAAGCTTCTGTATAAAATTATGTATAATAATATTTGAATAAATCTAAAGAGGAATTAAATCCTGATTGCTTATATGTGCTCGAAAATAATATTTTATCCTTCGTTTACCTTTAATTAGGGACTTATTCTTATATTGAGAATCCATTCACAAAATATGTATAATGAAATTTTCTCACTTAAATTGATACAAGAAATATAAATATATAGCACACCAAATCCATGTAGAAATTAATCTTTTTAAATTTGAAACACTTTTACACATTAGAGAAGAGGAAATAAGAAAACATGAATTTATGAAACACTAAATCCTTTATGAAACTCATGTTTTTAACTTCTGTTTCACCTATTTACATTTAAGAAGACTAAGTATCAATAAAACACACTAAACAACACAATCCAAGTTGAAACTGTAGAAGTGATTGTTTACATGTGAGGATATAGGAAAAAGCTAAATAAATGTAAAGTCGAAGTGAATCGTAAGGATCGAACTGGTCGGTGTAGTTTTCATGGATACATGCTTGTGTGACGTTACCCTAATATATTTTTTAATCGTATAAAGTGATAGGAACTCAAAAGTTAATTCATAGATTCAAAGAATGCTTATCCAAGAATATAGTTCCTCTTGTTAACTTATGGCAATATATAGGTAATGACTTGAAATCAATTTACAGTCGTTTTCAATAATCACATTAACTATTAATGCTTCTTTACCCCCTTAATTAAGGGGCATCCATTCTGTTATAAATGAAAAGGAGCACTGTGTTGTCACCAAGTTTAGATTATATTTGTTGGAGGATGAAAATTTCGGACGACCTGCATATGTAACCGAATCCTTACCTGAAGATGGCCGTGGCGAATAAAATGAATTATTAATATGAATTATATATATATATATATATATATATATATATATATATATATATATATATATATATATATATATATATATCGGTTCAATTTCGCCGTTCATATTGCACAACAGATTTAGAAAGCTGCTCCGAGGTTGGCACTGTCCCCTTCACCTTTGCACTTCTCAACTGGATCAAATGCAAATAAAATTCTCACTCAACGCTCGTTTTTTTACATAACCATCCATGTTACATGAATACTCCATGAATGCCTACGAATTCATCCAATAAATCGTATATTAAAATAATATTAACATTATGTAACTTCGAATTTATAAGATAGATTTAATATAATAAAAGTCCTTTTTTTTTTTTTTTTTTTTTTTTTTATAGAAACCAAACCGGTTATGCTAAAATATAAAATATTTTGTCGGAATGAAATTCCATTTCCGTGTCAAATTGTCGATTTCTGGAATTTTAAAATATCCAGGAATAATTTTTTTTTTTAGACTCTTTATTTTATTTTTAAGTTTTATAAAATCTCTAATTATATTATATCTCTAATTTCTTATAAGCATTCTAGCACTTCTCAAAAGTAGATTGTCTCGAGACCTTCCTATTAATAACTTTTATTGTAAACTCTTAAGTTGTAGAAATTTATAACAATGGTAAAACAGCAACAGATTTTTCAATTAATTAAATTTAGATACGAATTTTTTTTTTTTTAATTGTTTATTGATCTATGCAACTGTATACAATATATATATATATATATATATATATATATATATATATATATATATATATATATATATATATATAATCAAGTAACTGAGTGGAAAATGATTAAAATGGCATTTCAGTGATTTGTAAAGAACTATCAGTAGCACTTTAATTAAAAAATTTTGAACATTAGAAGGTCCCGAGGCCATGTTTTTTTCAGACTCCCCGAAGGATTATCGAGAATTGAGTGGTAAGCCAGTTGAAAGATTAGTGGATTTGAGTGGTTATGGAGTTTACAATGAAAGAATAGGTATCTGGTTTGGGCTAAACCAACAACATGTGGACCATTAGATTTTGATAAGTTTTAATTATTCAATAAAGGAGTATATAATATTTATTTTATTTTCAGATATACTTTATCTTCATTACAATGTAGTTACACTTTTCGGAACAATTATCCCATCATCAGACTGAAATACAATGTTTTACTTTAAATTCCTCTCACATTTCACTTAAACAATGAAATAATTTAAATAATAAATCAACAATAAAACAATATAATTCACCCCTTGTTCCTTCTAGTGTTATCCCACCTTGTCTATCTAAAACTGTTACATTTTAAAATACCTTACCTATTAGGGTTCAAGGGTTTATTCCTTATTTTTTTGTTTATTTTTATTTCTAAGTTGGCCAATCTATTTTTCAATTAGTCTATAATGTTTCCACGGCTCTCATTTTTTTTCTGTGTCAGTTTTATAATTTATTGAATTGTTTATTGTTTTATTTATATAAATTGCCTCTTTAATTTTTCTACTGTGTTTTCCCTCTCGTGGAAAAATCGAAATTTTCTGTTTAGACCACTCCTACATCACAATATTAAATATGGCTTGTGATCTAATATTAAATCGTCGGTCCAAAAATTAGTAATTTGTAATTTTTTGTTCTTCTGCAAAACTTTGAAAAATGGACACAGTGAGTGTTGATTCTAAACGACTCGTATACTACTAAAAAAAAAAAAAAGTAGTTTTTTTTAATGTTTGTTGCAATTGACATTATTATGCATATTTATTTGTTGATATTGTTGGCTAACTCAATGTTCATAAGGTTCGTACATTAAAGCTAATAAAAAAAAAGAACTATAAATTAAATAATTATATTGTGAAGACTAATGAAAGACTTTAAAAATATTAATTCGTCACCAAGAGGAATTGAACGAGGACAGATGATAGAGATCTGTAGATTCCATCAATTTATTGTTCATTTAACATTCAATTAAAAGGATACCAATTAACAAATCGATTTTAATAACTGGAACATAAATTAGAAGAAGATATAGATGCTTGACGATGTTATAATTTAATGGAATAAAGGTGAAAGTAAGCAACCACCATTAGAATGCGGTAGTGATCTGAAGCGATATTGGTTATAAATTTCTTCATATTAGACGTAACCCATTTGATTTCGTGAATTAATTGAACATTTGACATTTTGATATAATTGTAGAGATGAATTTACATGGTTATCAAAACCTTCCTAGTCATTTAAATCCTTTGGTTCAATCTTTATCCAGTTACTTTCACCTCTGTAATTATTCGCGTAGATTTAAAAGGCCGTGGCTAAAAGCTTTATTCAAAATTTTGGGAATCGAAATGCTAAAAATGGAATCTTGTTCTTATACTCATTTTAAGATTGTTGTATATTGCTATATATATATATAAAACTAGCATCCCCTGTCATGGCTTCCTCCACTATTATAAGTAATGATCTTAAATAATTTTAACTGATAATTGAAATTTTATTTGTTTATTGATTAAAATCTTGTATTGAAGTATGCTATTGAGCACGATTTGTTCAATGATATTTTCACACATAGCAGTAATTTTGAACCTAGTTATAATTTCTGAGATTAGGTTGTTGAAAAGTATGTAAAAGTAAAATTAGATATCCATTTTTTTAATTTTAAAGTATGAGTTGATAATCCAGATGGACAAAGACTATTAAGATACTTTACATTCGAATAATGGACTGCATTATCAATGCTTACAACTAACGGCTCATATGTTTACTAAAAACAAACAGAAAACAAGAAAATTTTGAAATTGGTAATAAATTTTATTGATTTCATCTGGTTGAATTTTGATTTCCAACCATAAAATGAAAGTGTGAAAAACATCGTCTCTGCCAATCAAAATCGTACATTTAAAGTTTTACTTCTTCTAAACCTTCCTAGATATAGGTAAAGCTCTATATATCACCGTACCTTTGTAACCTTTCATGTAAAATGGCGCTCGTCACCTATTGGTCAACTTTCAAACTTCACTTTTATCCACATTGCTTTCTAATGGAAAAATTAATTGAAAATCAGTAGCTTTTATTAAAATGGTACTAACCTTGTAGATGTTTTTACAGGGATTAACTCGGTTTTAAGAGTGTGTTACTCATTAAATAAAAAAGTAATACTATATAGGTATAATCTAATGCGAATTTATATTATTATTTTTATTATTATTGAATAATTGTGCATATTAATGTAAATATAAACTTATTCTAAAAGTGTACCCTATACCGTTGCTTTGATCTTTGATCTAAACTGAGATAATCCGTCCGGAGACGGGGACTCCCAGAAGTCATAAGACAATGAATGAATTTACCATGATAGACACAAATCACTGGAGGCAATTTTCTCGTTTTTACTGCCAAACATTCCTGGAACTATAAAGCCGGTGTGGTTTAAATTTGTTGCAGATTGGTTTATTAGTTTTCATGTTTAGTGGCCAGAAACGAAAAATGCCTTTCCTTTTATATAATATATTATTATAGATATAGATAAATAAAAATAAACTAACCATTCTAATGAACAAATATAATCAGATTATTTTAGTAATGATAGTAGGCAATACTAGATAGCATCTTAAACCTGCTAAGGAATGTTACTATTTATCTTTTAGAATCAAACCAGGATAGATCAACAACAACCAAAAAAATCTTGATGGCATTCAGAATCGCCTTGTTTGGGGGTATTTTGAGAAATTTCAGTATTTATGGCTTGAAAAACAACAGAACCATGAGCTTTTATGTCCAAAGATCCAAGTTATCATTCCTGCGCGAACTGTTATAGCTGGGGATATGATGTGGTCAGTTGGGTCCCAGGTTTTTCAACTGACCCGCCTACTGAGCCTATAAAGCAGTAGATGGATTCCACATACCTTACTCGATGAAGCTAAGAGAAGACTATCCCCAGCCTGGATTCCAACCCATAGGCGACTATAAAGTCTTTATAGGTATTTCCGAACCTTAAAAGGAAACGGAAAATCTTGAAAGATACTAAATTTCTAATTCCGTTCTGTTCATTTTTATTTATACCGTAACATATTTTAACGGCTACAACTTATTGTGCTTACAGGTATCCGTTATATTTTAACTGTGCCGTTTTCAGAAAGTGGAATCAATATCACTTCTTTGTGGATTGAAATCAAGCTCTCTCTCTTCAAAAACTTATATTGCAATTTAACGTATGGTTGTAGGAAAAGAGCCTTTATTGGTCACCTTGGTTTCGGGCATATAAAATTATTAATGTTGTTGAGATTTTTAAATTTCGTTAGAGCGGATCCAAATGGTAATTGCCGGTCCATACCGTAGTAAAGGGTGTCCCAAATTTAACGCAGGATTTGAATTCACTGTCAATTGAACTGTGATTGGGAAACCTTTAAAAAAAACATATGATTGTTGAAAAACAAATGCATCCCCAACGGCTGGAGGCATCATTGGACCCCATACTTTTTATTGAAAATGAGGATGTTCAAGCAGTAATTGCTACTGTTGCTTGATATCGCGACATGATTTCTTCACACAGTTTCTTCTGCCTAAATTGGATGATATTGATGTGACAATATGGGGTTTCAACAAGTCGGTGCAACATTTACGGGTGTACTCTCTTGTTTCGGTGTTCAGAATTGGCCCCCTGGATAGTGTGATTAAACACAATTATACTTATTTTTATGGGATTATAATCACCACAATTTGTGCATTATAATGCAGTAAAATGCACTTCTTGTGCATTACAGAAGGAAATTGAACCCTGCATCAACAACATTCAGCCGCACATATGCTAAATAGTTCGGAAAATATTGACGCGTTCTCTAGACTGGTTATTTCTAACATTTGGGACTCTGAAATGTTCAACTATTCCAGGTCTTTCCTTACTTCTTTAATCCAAGCTGTAGTGGTCTTCTTCTTCGAGAGGTAGTCGAATATCTGTTATTTTAAACTCAATTAAATATTCGTTTATTCTGTACAAACGTCAATCTCCTCTTCCGCACAGTCTCTAAGGTTCTTGCCACATTCTGATAGATTTCTTTGTTGCTTCTCAGCTTCCATCTATCTTCAGTCTTTACTGCACCCATGTTCTTTCTTAAAATCCTCCTTTCCAAGACTTCCAGCTTCTCTAGGCTATAGTTCATCGATAGGCATTCACTGGCGTAAACATACTGTTTTTACGACGGTGTTGTAATGCTTTATTTTGCCATACCAAGAGATGCACTTTTTTTTGTAGATATGTTTTGTCAATCCATAAGATCTTTCCATTTTTAAAATTCGATCTCCAACTGGTTCTTTTTCCGATCCATTCTCGCTGTCTCACTTTATTATTCAATAAAAAAAATAACAATTTAAAGATTAAAAACTGTGTTTTCGATTTAATTAAATTCTTTTGTTAATTTTATTTATTACACCATTTATTTATAGATTAATTCTGAAAATAAACCTTATTTGCATGTCGACCCTTTTATGATTTAAATTGTACCCCGTCTAACACATGTCCCGGTTATTACAAACGGCTGAACGCATCGACTAGCTGAGGCCAATTATGCAATAAGTAACGAATAATGACTCAGGATACCGAACAGCAAGGACACCGTGGCGCCTCCCCCCCCCCCCCCCCCCCCCCCGGCTAATTATGTACGAATATCTCATTTAGCTGTTTCTCCAAGGAGTGCTGGCTGGATTCTTGGTCCATTATACCCCAGGGATCGGCTCGCCCACTCAACAGATAAGATTCGCTGGCAAAGGCCATGCAACAAGCATTGCAAATAAGGAATGAAAGTTATCTCCCACGGACTTCTCTAAATGGGTCAAGCTGTCGGAAAGTGGGACTTTTTACAGATATATTTTGCCGTTTTACTTTTTTTCTTTCTAGAAAACCTTGCATTAAAAGTGCTGTAGGAGCCCCATCATCCGGGGCTCTTTTATAATGTTTATTAATATTATAATTTAGAGTTAGCTTTTATAATGTAACAGCCACGTTATTCTCTACTTCCTCATCTGTCGCATTATATTTAATAAAATTTAATTCGATTATGCGTGAACCCACATACCCATCATTACCCCAGTTATCTGGGGTTCTAATGTTTATTTGGTCCACAAATCAATAATTAAAATCTGAAAAAAATGAAGATCTATGTATTTATGAATACATACGTATATATAAATTCCGACACAGATTTGGAGCTATTAATAATTTGGCCTAAATTTATATAGACTTCTCCCTTCTGACGCCATAACCCCCAACTTTTGGTGTCTTTTCAATCTGATTTATTGGACTTATTTTACAAAAGGTATCTTACTTACATTTCTACTCAGTCACAATTAGGCAATTATTAATTAATAATGATTGGTAAGAATATTTTATTAATTAGTACAATAATATTGTATCTAAATAGTTTGGATGATGTAATACTAATAATATTTTTAGTTGAAATAATTATTTACTTAAACTTAAATAATTATTTTTTTGCTATAGATTTAAAAATATTCCTAATTAGGTTCACGTAGGAGTGACAAAGCTTTTCTTGATGCAACGAGGTGATTTTTTCAATTACTCGTGAGCGAGATATGTAGCTCAGAAAATGGTATGAGATCAAGTAGATCTTGTGAAGTTTTGATCCTTGAATGTTTTCTAGTTTGATGTTTCCTTATATACTTAAAATTGTAATTTCTCCAACTAGACAAACGTTGTTCAGGAAACTGCTCGTCGGTTTCGCCATCTTCAACATTTACCAGACAGACGTTCAAACCTTCCGATTAATTACAAAAGGTTCATTTACATGACAGTTATTAAACCTTGTGGGACATATGATGTTGAGCTTTGGGGCTTCACCAAACCATCTAATTTATCTCCAAATCCTTAATGCTTTTTGGTTTGTCACAAATAAACTTAGCCTTAATTTTCCATATGTTGCTGATTTAGCCAGATAAGCCATCCCTTTATAGTAAACTCCACAACCATTCTAATCCACTAGTCTCTCAACTTGCTTTCCATTCTATTTCAGATAATCTACCGAGGCGTCTAAAAAGAAGATCTTATATAGAATTTTTTTTTATTATTGTCCTACTAGTAGTGGTTCATCACATGTTATTGACAAGTCATTGTAATAATTTCCTGACATTTACTTATTTGTTATGTTGTAAATAGTTTGAAAAAAAAAGTAATTTAGAACTCCCATGATTCTTCGTTTAAGGACCTAGTCGGTAAAATTACATTTCTTATATAATATATACAATAACGCTTATTGTAAACAAAATGTACTACTCTTCCGGTTATTGCATCTACGGCTAGTATACTTGTTATTCCGACATTTAGAGAAAAGTAAATTGTACACCATTTTATTTATAAAAATTCAAAATTTGAGTTTTTCGCTATATTTATTTGAACTCGCGCTAAATAAGTTGGACTACTGTTATTTGTTAAATTAGACTACTCTGCGTCGCTCATAATGTGATCCAAATTTACCTAACCCGCTTCTCCTCAACACCTTAAGGGTGCCTCTTACTGTAAAACTTTTAAGTTATAATCATAGTTATACATATTAATCGTTGTTATTTGAGCGTGAAGTTTATAAAATAATTATGATTTTAAATCACATTTACCGGAGATGAAACTGGGTATTGTTACTAAGGGTAAGGATGGATATCACAGTCCAGTTCGTAGGAATCGCTAAGATCAACTTCTTAGAAAAACCTTAGTTTCATATCGAATCAACTATTGTAAAAATATATGACAAATTGCCTGTGTCGTTCTCATACACAGTGAAACCACGTGAAAGTAGGCCAGACTTTATTATAACAGTTCGAATTCTTGCAGCTAACACGTCAACAATTACACAATACGTTTTTAATAACTATGGTTTTCAAAACAATACAATATAATAATTTGATCACAGTGAACATTCGTTCAAAATTAGTTAGTGTCTCATTAGATAATACATAATCAGGTAAATAGAAAATCAAGTTTTTCTAAACTTGCTTGCTAAACTAAAGCAGTAGTTTCCTCCTCCAAAAAAAAAAAAAAAAAAAAAAAAAAAAAAAAAAAAAATTAAAATAAAACTATTTGAAGTATTGATATGAATATATCTTTTGGCTGAGGGTCTATACTTCTTTGGTAACTTTTTTTTCACCCTCAAAAATGTAACATTTTAACACACTGTGGCTCTGTTGGTGTTACTCAGATCGAAAATTTGATGACAGTCAAATTTCCTCATCAGAAATTTTGTAGAGAATATTTTTTGTTGTGTACAATTTGTCACTAGGACCTACCGCTTAGGAGCTATATTGGTTTGAATGAAATAAGTCACACGTTTTCTGTACATTTTTTAAGCGTTGGGGCTTTTTTGACACATTCTAGCTCTGTTGGTGTTTTTAAATTTTATGATGGATGTTTAAAATGAATGAAAATAAAACCTAATAAAAGTGGTAATTAATTCATCAATTAATAAATAGTATTGATCTAAGTATGCCACCATGCTTACCTCAAGTGAGCCAATAGAACTTTGAATATATATGGTATCATTAGTGAAATTCGGTTTATTCTAGATCAGGTACCGCTGAATCATATCATACAATATCAGTCAATTTAAAAAAAAATAAACATGCTAAATAAAAATAGCTTTCACGTTCTTGATCTGAATTGAGTCAAATCAGTTTTACTCAGCCATCTGATCTCGCCAAAATTTTGCCAAATAGCTGCCAACGTGTGGCGGGCTACTGCTTGCTGAAACCCGGCACCCTTTCCCACAGAGGATCGGGTGTCGGTTGCGTTGCATTCTTGTATCTAACGGGACGGCCTGTAAGGACTGACACATCCCGGTAGCCGAGAACTATGTTAACCACTGATACAGGTCTTGTCCGAGTGAACCTACAGATCACTTTAACGATAGCAATAGATGTTCCTGGATCTATCCTTTGGAAGACGCTGTTATACTGGATTATAGCCCTTTGGTAAAGATCAAAGTTGATTCAATAAAAGAAAAAAAAACTCAAAGACAGCTACTACTGTCTATATGGACTGGTTACAATTCATCAGGAGAGGAATATTAGTTGGTCACAGTATCACTAATTTCTGGAATAATCACAAAGTTTACACAATCGATAAATTCAATTTGTTCTCTGCAGGAGGGTTTTCTTGTCTTCTTGCTCGCATTTTACTTTTTAGTGAATAATGTTAACAGTAATTTTATCAAATAACTGTTACCAAATGATGAATAAAAATATGTTAATTGAAGAAACATATGTGTTTATAAGAAATTGGAAATATTTTCTACCCATTTTTAATAAATATCTAAGTTGATTAATATAATTATTGAAGCTTGAATTCAAAAATTTACCTTATGATTCTCTTGAAACGGTTCTCATTTAGAAAACATTTTGTCAACAACAGTATCGTTTCTTCCTCCACAAACATTTCACAGTTTTGCTCTTATTCAGTTCACAGATTCTATGTTGTGTTGAGCTTTGAAGTTTTTTTTTTTTTAAAGCCTATTATAGCTATTTTTCTTACTTTCTGTTGTTACTTAAATTGCGCAATTGTATATACGTTATCATTGTCTGTATCTGAAATAATCCATGTTACATCTTTACACCTTACCTTTAACCATTCATTGGCCACTGCTTCCTTGATCCCTAAAAACTATATATTATTATTCATATTTAAACTTATTAAAGAAATAATTGAAATATGGCTTCAATATAAAACTTTATTTATTTAATATATTTTAAGATTCAATGAATTGCACTTTGGCCAAAGGAACCAATAAAATTTGAAAATAACCAAAAATATTATAATAAAACTAAAGATATATTTAATATAATTTAAGATGTCGGTCAGTCCTTGCATTCACCTTACATCCTTACATTCTCCTTACTATCTCACAAAAGAAATAATCTAAAATGATCTTACCATCCCTTAAGTTGCTGATTGGACACGAACCAGACACCTATCCTTCCATAATAAACTACATGCCCACCCACATCCACTGGTTTATAAAATTTATGTATTCCCAATAATCTTTCGTATGAAAAAAATTCGGGATCTTCCAATATTGAACTTTCGTTGGAGAACTTAAAATACCATTTTTTTCTTCAAGTGTTTGTGATGTTATTATATTTCTCAGCTAATTTATTGAATTCATATTATAGTACTGTTGTAAATTTCAATAATTGAATGGAAAAAAAATTTTTGAAGTACTATAAGTAATAACCTTAATAATTTTACTTTCCTTAATTTTACATTTCCCTCACAGATTATCTTACCAAAAGCATTACATCGTTGAAAATTTAGATAAGGCAGTGGATATAAATGAAAATAAATAAATTGGTAATGGTCATTGAATGTTCTTGAAGGTTTCAGTTAAATTATGTACTTAGTTACAAACAGATATTTGGAAAATTTATTCTTTCTTGCTCATAAACTCGACATTTAATAGCCAGGATGTAAAAAACACTAGGAAATAAATACATATCAGTGGGAGGAATCAGCTCTGACAGTAATATAGTCGGTGATACATATAAATAAAATAAGTTTAGCAAGCCGCTACAGGACTTGTTATATACACACTCCGCAGCAGCCTTGATTCGGAATCTTTACGGACGGCTGCCCCATTGTTCTGCTTCCGGAATCCAATCACGATGGCTGTGGTAGACAATGGCTCCCACCTAATTGCCCGCTTCCTATTCAATATGGCACCGAATAAAGCGTCAGCGCAAATCGTCTCCTGAAAGGATTATTGTTAGCAGAAATGTTAAACAATAAATCGCTTATCGCAGACTATAACGAGTCGGCACTAATCCGAAGTCGACAATAGCCAGCCCACTATTGTAGCTGATGGAGACAATGCAGAAATTTAAATACAGCGTCAGGTCAGCCATTATGCAGTTGAAGATCGTTGCATTATCCTTATCCACTCGAGTTAAAGATCCGTTTAGTGATATCAATAGCCTTGGTGAAATATCATTGCGAAGATTATCTCTAATCATGCTGTAAAGAAACTGGGGAAAAATTTAGAAATCTTTTTTGTAGTTCACTTAAGAATTTTATCACTAACTGCTTTTCTTTGAAAGCATTACCTCCCCCGCCCCCCACAAAATTATATAGTTATAATAAGTGATTTAGGATTTAATTAGTGGGTTTATGACCTATTTGTTGTGAGTAAAATTATAATTTAATAGATGATATTAGGGTAGTCATTTACTGGATGCCTAGGCGGCTGGAATTCTTAATATTTTATGCCCTTACGTGTCCTTTTAATCTTATGTTTTCTTTCGTATACGCCGCTTTTTTGGAAACACTCTATTTCATTTTTAGGTGTAGGGATATAGGATGATATTGTTTTTTTAAATATAAAATCTGGGATTCAATCCTAATTTTCTTATTTCCTTTTCAACTTCGGTGGGTATATGGGTATTTCTTTGGTATGTGTTGTCAGGTACGTATTATTAATCCCTTAAGCCTAGTACACACTAGAGAGGTTAATTAACGTTAACGTAAAGGTAAACATAGGTATACCTCGTTGCGCAATTAATAAAGCCGGTCTAATTGTGGTCTATAGGCTCCGGTCTTTGTCTCGTCTAGCGTCCACATTATGATGTGAATTTTTCAGTCTCATCGTCACAGTCTACCATAGAGGATATTGATTTGTGTGGAATAGGTTCCTACATATAAAAGAACGGAACATCTTAAAGGTTGGTGGACGGGCGAAGTGCTCGGAGAAGGACTTAAGATCGGCAACGGGTTGAATGATATTTTTATGTTGTTAGCTGTCTTTTCTATACCTGCCACATTTACACTGCCACTCTTCTTTTTACTCGGTTATCGTAGTCGGGACTTGTAACATACCACAGACAACGATCTCCGTCGTTTTAAACCAAAATCTTCAATCAGGTTTGAAACCTTATCGTTAGACCACATGTTGTAAAACTTACAAGTTATTTATTTGACTAGTGTGTAAAGTGTTACTTTTACTTGAGGTGATTGCACGCACGAGGGGGCGAAGCGAAGCATGTGCTGCAAACTAATTTTTTTTATTAAATACAATTTTTAAAAATTTTACAGTATTAACGTTATATATTTTTTCAATTAGAAGAATAGACTGTAATAAAAAGGAAAATATTAATTTTTTTTTTAATTAGCTGCCATTAAATAAATTTTGCACTGAATGGAGAAGTGAATGAAATGAAAAAATGTTTCGAGCTACTGAACTTTGATCTGAAAAAGGTCTATTACCTCATCCACTCTAACAATGGTACCATTCTCCAGTAGCGAAGAGAAAGCTGAAACTGAAGTAGTTTCCTGGGAACCGACAATCCACAATCCTTCCCTGACCTCAAGGAGTTCATATGGTGACCCTCAGGTAGATTGATTCGAAAAGAGGGAGGAAGAGTTGGCTATGAGATCTATTAAGGGCAAGGTCCTGGACCAGGATCTATTTTTTTCCTTAACCTATCCTCTCCCATCTTCCTCCGCAGCGGACCGGACGGGCCAGTGTACCAGAAGACCTACTTCTGTGAAAGCCGACACTGCCCCTGCTAGATGGCCAGGGTATGATTAATCCTAACCAGTCCCAACTCTGTTTTTTTTTTTCATTGTTTCTATATATAATCCATGCATATATTTCTGTCATATCGAAGGGGTTTGATGTCCAATGTATGATAGTGTTATCTTAGGGCGATCGGTTCAATCATTCGGAAAAATAACATTGGATTGACAACTAATATTAACTACTGTTGGGAATCCGTTTTTAATTTTTTTTTTTTTTTTCGTTTTTGTTTTTTAGGATATGTAGCCAACTAGATACGAAGGAATATGCGTATAAATTCCATGAGTATTCCATGATTTGCAAAAATTAAATTGTTAGTTTAAAATTCCTTATTACAAATTTTAAAATATTACTATATAGAATATCTAAAAAATAAAAGGTTATTATTTTTGTTATGCTGGTATATAATATATCTAAAGATTTTTTTAAACTAATTACATACCTATCTAGATAATATCATTTAAAAAAAACTTATTATATGTATATGCAGTGTAAAAAAATTATATATATAATTCATAATTATTAAATTATAATAAAAAAAAATAATACCTGTACCACTAACAACCTGTGAAGGGTCTTGGGTTCAGTACTTAAATAAAGATGTACTGTCACTAGGCCAACGTTTGAGGAGATTGGCCTAAATCACGCTCAACTGCCAGTTTTTCCCCGATTAAGAGTAAACAAAAACAAATAATAACCCAAGAAATAAATTATTAAGCAGCATATAGCATTTATCCACAAAATACAATATATAAGTTAATTTCAGTTCAATCAATGTACAAAAAATAATTCATATTATTAACTATTATTTAGGAAGATAAATAAAATAAATGTTCAGGATTTCATTTACAAACATAAGGAAGTGCAAACGTTGCGATGTGAACTAAATCATTTCACTTAACACTGTAGTTGAGAGAATGCACTAATATATTTTTCTGAATGCTGGTTGTAATACTATATTACAGTCTGAAAAATAGTATAAGCATTGAATGAAATGAAAAGTAATTTTTATTCTGGAATTATGAAAATTCTCAAAGAATAACTAAAAAGTATATTAAAATGTTGCTATTTTCAAGCTCTTTAAGTTTTCTAGTAATTCAGCTTTGGCAATTGGCAATAGTAATTATATTTCTTCATTTTTTTCAATAGCGATTACATATATTGCTTGTTTATTCAAATGAATGTTTATAAATAATTGTTTACCGAGTTGAGTTGAACTAGTATATGAAAAATTGCTCTGTTATTATAAATATAAAATATATAATTTTAAAATTAATTATTTTACGTTATTTTATCTTCTGGGAGAAGGATCATTGTATGTATAATAATTATAAATTATTCTCAAGAATTTGTGGTATCGAGAGTCGACATTTGGAATCGACACATCACTAAAATACGTAATATATTACAAGGACTTTAATTTGCTAGCATTAGGTAATTATTCCGAGCTATTATTGTTCATAAGGAAGAAAGTATAAACCTTACATAAGAAATTATTACATTAGAGCTAATAGAAATGTTTTTACTTTAAGTTGGATGAAATTTACAAAAGTTAATAGTTAAAGGAAACTGATAAATTATTTTGAAATAAAAAAATAACTTTGAAAGACTCGTTGACGAGCGCAATTCATTTAAAGTCATTTTAATCAAACCTACTCTATTTTTTAAATGATTTTTTTTTATTTTTATATTGAAGGTCTATAAAAGTTTTTTGAAGCTGTGAGACCGTTGGCTGTGTCAATCATTCTTTTTCAAACCCCGCAGCAAAAACGCCAAAGCTCGCACGCCTAGTTCCCCGCCACTGATTTATAATGTGTTTGGACCCGGCGTCGGATGAAGCATTAAGCGCAAAGAAGGTAATAAAAATAGAGAAAAAAGAAAGCGTTGAAAAGAAAATAGAAAAGTTTCAACTCCTTATGGTCAGCGGCGGTTCATGCTTCGGAATATAAGGAATAAGCCCATCTGTGAGGCTGCAATATATCAAATCCGGATCTCCCGTTCTTCTCCATCTCTCTCGGTAGCTAGGATTTCTATCTAATATAATAATATTATATATATATTTATTTTCATTTTCATTTACTTCTGTCACAAAGGTCATTGGTGTTTAGATGTTTTAAAATTGTGTAATAATATTCAGAAGTTTTACAAGAATCTATATATTGGATTTTTTAATACAATAGTTTAGAATATTGCTTGAATGAAATCTTCTAATTCACCTGCTTTTTGTCTCCTTCTTTCCCTCTTCTTTATGGCCAAAATAAAAGTAATTAGAACCCTGACTGCACAATTGAAACTGATTTTTTTTTAATCAATTTTATTGAGTCGTGTGAGGGGTACCATTTTTTAACCATATATTGCATCAATAATATTGATGGTTTAAGGTCCGCCAAAGACAGGAATAATGAATACTGACATTCATACAAAAAAAAAAATATCTATCATATATGAAGATTCCACGAGAGAAAGGGGAATGTATTTTGAGAAAATAAAGTTTTAAGGTTTGGATCTTTAATGACTTCAGTATGTTTTCACACTGAAGTTACTTTTATACTTATATACTTTTTTTAGTTGTAATTTTGTATGTTTTTTTTAGAACTATTTATAATATTTACAGCTGAATATATATATATATATATATATATATATATATATATATATATATATATATATATATATATATATAGGTAATAATAACACAATAAGTTGATTTGGGGAAGTTATTACAATGACTTGTCAATAACATGTGAAGAACCACTCACTAATAGCACTTCGATGAAAAGAAACAAAAATTCTATATAAGAAGGTCTATTTTCTTTTCAATCGTTTCGATTGATTATCGGGAAGGGAATGGAAAGCAAGTTGAGAGACTAGTGGATTAGAATGGTTATGAAGTTTACTATGTAAGGTCTAAATCATCTGGTTTTTGGTCTTAATCAGCAACATATGGAACACTATGGTCTTTATGGATAAGTATATTTGTGACAAAGTAAGGAGCATTAAGGATTTTTCGAAGGATTTTGGATTGCAAAGATTGGATACGAGATGAATTAGATGCTTTGGTGGAGTCCTAAAGCTCAATTCTATATGTCCAAATAGGCCTGATAACTGTCATGTAAATGAGCTTTTTGTAATTAATCGGTATGTTTGAACGTCTATCTAGTAAATGTTGGAGTCGGAAATTAAGAGTGGTTTCCTATCGTTTAGTCTTGTTGAAAGGTTCAGTAAAAAATCTACAATTTAAACCCGGAAGGAAGGAGGAGAGACCTGGACGTCCTCTTTCCTTCCGTGTTTGAATGATGAAATGGTCTAGGTTGAATGAATTTTTCAATAGTTTTGATAAAACAAAATTTCGTTCTGATGGCACTCTCGCCTTTTTGAGTTTTCTCTGTGCGTACATTTTACCTTTCTTCCGTGTTTGGATATTTTTCAACCTCTTGTTACTAACGTACAAGCCTTTTTTTCTTACTGATACACTGCATCATCTCATTTTACTCAAAAATATGAATATTTTGATTTATATAACTCTATTTCAGAAAAACGATAGACTCTCCCCCTTTCTCCCGTGAACTCTTCGTATATGCATAAACTATTCATATATCTATTACCTATATATTAACTGTTGATTACGCAAAGCGATGATTTAAAGAAAACAAAAAACCCTGCACTATTTTCCAGACCATCCAATGATAATCCATAAAAGAGATTTAATCTTTATAACCATAATATGTTTAATGCGTTTGTTTCTTAGTTGTTGAAATAAAATTATATAATTAACTATTGTAGGACTATTTATGTTTCGGACTATGTTAATCCCATAAAAGGTGTCGTGCATACTCCACTATTCTATCTCTTCCCCGCTCCCACACGCCGTAGTAACAGGCAAAAGAAGCGAGAGAAACCATCCGCTAGGGGGGACACTAACATTTCTGCACGAAGAGCGGAGGATCCGACCCTTCCTCATATAGCCAGCTAACAAGTAGGGCTCTTCTCTTTTAGACATGAAAGTGGCACGACTTCGAGGTTCGAACGCCAGGCGTTCCTTTTCCTCCGGCCATTAGTTCTGATCTAGCAGCATCGACTCGGTGACTTTTTTCTATTAATTGCTTGCCTTCCATTTTATTGGTGGTCGTCTCATCATTTAAAAAAACAAAACTATTTATTGATATTTACAACTGTATACATTATAATTTAATTTATAAGGTTGTATATTATACAAAAAGTAATATTGAAGAAAATTATTACAATGACGTCAATAACATGTAAAGAACTACCATCAATAAATATTACAGACGCCTCGGAGGATTATAGAGAATTGAGTTTGAGACAAGTTGGGAGACTAGTGGATTCGAGTGGGTATGGACTTCACTATGAGTGGACAGGTTATCTAGTTTGAGACCAATCAGCAAGATACGGAACATTAAGATATTTATAGATAAGTTTGTATGTGACAAAGAGGAGCATAATAAGGAGCATTGAGGATCAGAGGATTGGATACTAGAAGAGTTGAAAAATTTAGTAGAGCCTCTAGCTAAATTCCGTATGTCTAATTACTGTTATGTAAATAAGTATTTTGTAATTTATTAGGAGCTTTGTTTGACGCTTATCTAGTAAATTTTGAGTAGATGGAAACGACGAGCAGTTTCTTGCTTTTTAAGTCCCTGAACATACATATAAGAAGTTATTTTTGTCTACTTCATTGACTCACACGTTTTGAGTTCAACTTGTATAAGCGGTTACAGGAAACTAGAAATAATCCAAATTTTATGTATAACGATCATGATGAAACTACTCTCGCGATAAAAATAACATCTCTGCTTAAAAAATTGAAACTTAATTTTTCTTAACGATTTGTTCTGAATCAAACTAAAATATGTTTTCAGAAATCTATAGCCCCAAAAAATTTGTTAGTTCCAGAAATAGGGAAATTAAGATAAAAACTCACTAAAACATTTTCCTACTGATCAGAAATAGCGGAACATTTTAAAACTATTCTTAAATGTAAATACATGAACAATAGAAATGACGTGATACCAGAAACATAAGGAAATTTGTCGCTCAGAAAGAGTCAGTTATCCATCATAATTTTACCTCACCCTGGTTATTTGGGATTGGTTCGGGGAAAAAGATATGCTTTTTGTTGAGTCAAACTTCGAAGGCGTTTGACATCATGAGTTATGAGTATACATCCTGACGGTCGCAGTGGGATCAAACCTTTTCTGTGAACAGCTAGGCAGAGTTTATGCAGTTTTGGGCGCAAAGTAACCGACCCAGGATGAATTATCGGCACTGCAAGGAATAAGCAGTTTGCCTTATCCTGTGCATAGGCCAGATATTGTACCATCAGATCATAGTTTCTTTAAATCGGTGGCTCATTTTTCATTAGATAATATCTTTGATAATTAAAAGGACTTAAAATTGGATGTTGGATTAAAAGTTGGACCTCAAAACTAAAGCAGTACATCGAATTCCATTGCTGGCTGAAAGATTGGTTAACATTGAAAACAATAATAAACTTGTGTTTGAAGAGTAATATTCAAGAACGTTTAAAAAATGTAATCTGAAATCTATAGTATTATATAAAAAGGACAAGCCATATTTCGTTTGTGGTCACTAAACAAAAAAAAACTACTGAACCAATCTGTACCGAATGTTAACCACATCACCTCTATAGTTCCAGAAAGGTTAGGCAATAATAAAATCAACTTATTTTCAATTAATTTGTTATTAAAAAGCGATATTATATGGCTATTCTACGTGAGAGGTTACAGAGATACAGTGTCCTACAGAGGTGAAAAATGACAATAAAATTTTCTTAGATTCAATTAAACTGCTGAAAAATCTATAAATATGTAGTGCGACATATGGATCCCAGTGAAATATGAAAATAGGACATTAAATAATACAGTATAATAAAATTCATCATCCGCAAGAGTTTCCTAATAGTGTCTGTCCATCTAGATTACCAGCGGATACATTAAAATTAAATATTGATTAGTTAGCACCTAATTAGTGCTATTTTAACCAGGTTTAAATGTGCTGATATTTGTGAAAATATCATTGAAGAAATAATGCTCAACAGCATACTTAAATACTAGATTTTTACCGATAGACAAATAAAACTTCGATTATTAGTTAAAAATATTAAATTTAATATTTTATCTATGAGAGTTAGCGAACCCGCGACTGGAGATGCTAATAAATCTATACTCACGAACGAGGATTTTTGTATTAATCTAGGATTTTCTTTTTAATCCCTGATTGATTTAAACTTCACGTGAATGACACTCTAGAGTACATGTATTATTTTTCATTCAAGGAAGGCTATTAAGGTTAACATCGTAGCACAGAGTAAATGATACCCCGGATCGAATTACAAGGACGCAATCGTTGTGATATAAGCTGTTGTATTTAATTACCACTTGTCAAAGTCAGTCTTGATAAAAAATATGTACAACATAATTATGTATGTTGGTTATGTATAAATTGGTCGGCAGTGGCAGTTTCTAATTAACTTAGAGTAATTACGCTATATAATTAGGATAAACTACTCAATTTATTTCTAGGACATTATTGTATGAATAAATTATTTGTAAGTGTAATTTCTTGCTCATATTAAATTGTTCTTGATTTTGCATTGACTTTATGGTCCGTATTCAAATTCCGTAACCACACCCTTTCGATTAATCCTTCCTCCTATGTTTTATTATATTTTTCTATGAATAATTCATAATTATGAAATAAGCAAAATTTTTAATGATCATACGTTACATTATTATTTTGTAACAAAAATTAACTAAACACCAAATAAAAATTCATGCTACAGATTTATAAACCACACTACTATCCTGATGGTATACTATGTCCGTAGAGGGCTAAAAACAAGTTCCTTGACTGACTAAAAACCAAAATATAAAGGTTGTTCTTTGCCATGCGAAATTTTTGGAAGTATTATTAATAGACAAGAATTCGGTAACAAAATTAAAATTGTGAAACAGTTAGAAAAAATTAGTACAACTGGAATGAAATGGACAGAGAAAGGAGAAAACATAACTGTGAGTTGATGAAGAGGTGTTGGTTGGGAAGACAAAAACGTGAAAATTGTGTCTGATTCAAGTTCTCTGTAAGGAGAATAATCGGAAATAATAATAATTTATAAATTTATATGTAGTTCATTATTTTTTCTATATGAGATTTGTTTCTTTTAATAAGGTTTTATATATCTATATATATATGGTTGACTATTGTTGAGTAGGTCAAGAGCAGCATCAGCGCCTGTCGAGTAGACAGGAGAAGAAGTCTTATATAGTTTATCTATATTTTCTTTGGGCTAGGCATATTATGATAGTAAATGTTCAAATGCTAGACCAAGACGAGGATGGGAGGATTGATTGTGGACAGGGATGTTGATTTGGGTTAAAGGGTGGATAGAGAGAAATGTATGGTCAGGGGTTGGTGATATCAGCATCGAGTCTAGAGGTTTTTTGCGCCTTTTTATTTATTAATTGTGTTTGTATAAACCTTTTTTTTTTTTTTTAAATTAATTATTTCAAGAATTGCATGTCACTTGTTTTATATATATTGCTGTCGTATTCTGAAATTATTTTGACCTGATCATCCATCTTACTGCACATTTATTACTCTTAGGGAATAATGTGTATCCTAATTTAATTTTTTTTTTATTTCATATTTAGCAATACCAGAAAAGTATGTGGTATTTATGTAATATTTATTTTTTATTTTTTTTTTTTACAGGTAAGTTTACTTCATTCTCTCGTCACACATAATTCTTCATACCCTACTATAACTTTGAAATGTAAGTTTATTATTTTTATTTAATTTTAACACTGTAATGTTTAGGATAATTCCAAAGGGAAATAGTGAACAAAACCTCTACTAAACCCTTTGTTAGGTCAGATGCAAGTGTTAAAAAATATATTTTACATGAATAATTTGTTGATAAAATGTATTCTTATTTTTTTTTAAAGCCATTAATGTGATTTTCATAATTTGGTCACCCTCCAAGAGGTTTCTTTTTTTGTCTTCATTGCTAAAGTTATTTTTCGGATTATATACTGCTATCCACCTAAATATCTTAAGGGTCATCGAACATTTTAAATCTAATAATAAAGTTCAGGCAACTTATCAATAAAAAAAATCAATGGTTCACTACAAAATATTTAGCCTAACAATAAGTGGGATTCCGAGATAAGCAATGGTTAAATGAAATTAGGAAAGGCAATAAGAAGACAAAACAGCTAATCCGTGTTCATGAAGTTCGGAAAAGAGGGTTTGGAAAGAACTCTTCGAATGCTTTTCCGAAAAAATCGGGATGAAACTTTAATTTCAAAGCAATGTTTATATGATGCTATTATCCTAATTCACATGACTGATGACCAGAGTAAATGTGACAACTATCGGTCTTTTTGTCTCTTCCCTGTTTTTTTATGAGCTGTTTACTAGATTTCTTGATAGATGGTTAAACCATATAATTGAAGAAGAGCACAGAACGGAGCTGATAATTAAATTATTTCAATAACGTATATCTCGAAAACAATTGAAAGTTCGACAAATGTGTATTAAATTAATTAAATAGGAAATTTTTTTTAGAGCCTACCGTTTTCGAGATATAATCGAAAAATCCAAAAATGGATCCTTCTCCCCCCTCTCCAACGTAAGTTCGGGGACTTTTTGTATGTTTACCTTCTAACTACTGCTAACGAAGCTGTGAAATCAAAAATAATTGTATATTTTATGCACTCTACATCCCATATTTCAGCACTCTTTAGCTGGGCTATCTGGGATTTAAAGGTAGCCTTTGATTCTTACTTTATTTTTTTTTTCCGAGGTTGTACATGCGCATTAAAAATGTAAATGACCCCAAAAACCCTTTTTTTTTTTTTTTTTTGCTATCCTATGTTTGTGAGGCGTACGTCCATAGTTGCTTTAATAAGTATGTATAAGTCTTTATTACTTGTATAATTTTCAATGTCAATGAGCTGGTATCATAATTATAACTTATAATACAGATTTTTGACTTATGAGTTATTTCAGAAATACAGCAAGATGGTTGTTTTATTAACTCGTTAAACTTTAAAGGTTATTCAACGAATGTTATTATATTATCCTAATGTATTTATTAAGAATACAATTATCTTAGCATTGCTAAAAAAAAACAAAGACAATTTTCAAAACTATGGAACAGTTTTAGCACCCACCTCGTTCATTCCATTTATCCGATTATCAGGTTGCTGTTGCCCGTAGCCTTTGTAACAGGTTCGGTAACTACCAGTTCCCCTGTGTAGTGGCATTCTATCCTAGTTCTCTCCGGACTTCCAGTTTATTTAATTTGTCTAATTAAGGGGTTGCTCCGGTCCAGCTGAATTCCAGTAGCCGACTGGAGGGCCGATGTTTTCAGAAAAGACGCTAACTGGAGGAGGAGATATTAATCATTACAAATGAATGGGCCGCGGGTTGGATAACGGGGCCAGCTAAAGAAGTCGCTTCTCATCTCTGGCCATCACATCCTCCGGTATAAAATCTTAACTTCCGTTGTGATTCTGAGTTAATTAATTAATATTTTTTAAATTAGACCAATCGATAAGTTAATATTATTATTAATTAAATCCAACAATATGGTAACGGTAAAAACAATGTTAGCCATGCTATAAACGGAGGAAAACACCGAAATAAATCGGAACAAGGTTAGAATTGATAAAAGGTATTCTGTGTGAGTGTAGGGGCTGGAGACACGCTTAAGTAACGGTACTGAGATTTTGTAGTCACCAACTGGTCGGCCATTTTCTTTTTTTCATTTATATCCCTACGCTTAAAAATAGGTTGATTCAAATTAAAACATAGTATTTATTGATTGATTTTTTTATTTTAGATAAAATAAGCTAAGTAAAGCCATTTGCTGACTTTTGCTTTACTTTTGCTTTGCGGCCAAAGTTATAGTCACTCTATGATATTATTTTTGTTTATAAAGCTGACAAAACTTTGTATTGAAACTTAAGTCTATGCCATGACTTATCTTAAAACTTAAACATTTAAATGCTGAATCAAGATAAAATATGGGCTATTAAGTATGACAATAACCGTATAAAAGCCATTTATAGAATGAGCGTGAAGTTATCAGCTAAGTGTATGTTCTGCTTTACGTAAACATTTTATTACCAGAAGATAAGCGATACGTAATTTTTCGTTTTAAATTCATGTCCATGGTTTATTAGTTGGTTGGTCATCAGCGTTTGTCAATAAACACTTGATGTATTGATAAACGCATGATAGTATAGAAGGGTCAATACAATTAGGATTGATGAATTAATTGCCACTTCTATTGGGATTATTTTATCAGAACACTAGTTGCGACTACATTCATCTTCAGTTCAAAAACATACAAAATTTTCAACACATCAACATTATGTTGCATGGATTATATATACAATCCACAACTATATACATATACTATATGTACAAATATATATATATATACATATATATATATATATATATATATATATATATATATATATATATATATATATATATATAAGTATATATAATCCATGTAATATAGTGCTGTGTTGAAAATTTTGTATGTTTTGAACTGAAGATGAATGTTCAGCATTCAAAACTAGTATTCTAATAAAATAATCTCAATAGAAGAGGCAATTAATTCATCAATCCTGCTTGTCAATAAATACTATGAATTATTCTAGAGGACTACCCTCCATAGGATAGTTATTTTCAGGAAGTACGTTTACAAAGAAACCGTCCGACAATTCTTGGTCATAATAGTAACAATTTAGAAATAATTATAAAATTCATTAAAAATATAACTTATTCAACAACTGAAAGCTAGAAAGAAATGAAAATAGATTGGAAAAGGACTCTAAAGACTCTATGATGTTAAGTGTCCATAAGAAATTTGATTTAACATATTATGAATTATAAAAATTTATAATTAATTTTTAAACTAAAAAAATAAATATTTTTTTATTAAATTACCATTGGATAGTAAATTTATAATGATTTCAATATTTAATTCACTGTCTAGGAGCAACTGAAATATCAATTTTCTCTAACATTTTTATTTTACAGTTATTTATGGCATTAAATTAAGGAATATTAAAGTACTACCAATGTGTAGTTCCTCTACTAGTTTTATTCATGTCATTATATCTCATATATACCGCATATTTACTGGATGTGTTTTCTAATACAGTTGTAAATTTCTATTAATAAATAAATAAGAATAAAGAAAATAAATAAGAATAAAAAGACTAAAAGAATTGAATAGAATAGAAAAATAATTTTATTCTGGGACCAAGTCCCTTAAGAACAACAAATAATTGCAGAAAAAAATAGAATTAGTTACATCTGGTCAGAGACAAAATACAATGAAATATCAAAGAAGAAATAATAATATAACAATAATATATACATAGATACTAATTAAATATATATAGAAAAAAAAAGTGAATATTCTACTAATGAAATAAAAATAAATCCTATCTTTTGGTACAATACTTAGTGCATTATATACAATGTAATGTATTATATACAATAGAAGTAACTAAATGTTATTTTCATGGTGGGGTAATATTATATTAAGTTGTATCTAAATTGTGCAAACAGTTATTTAAAGTGTTCCAAAAAGAGTTTGATTGGTATCAATCTTGATTGATATTATCAATTTAATTCACTCTTAATTAATTAAATGTACTTATTTAATGAGATTTAAAACTTATTATCTGTGATTTTATATCTTTAGTTTCGGAAATAACGAAGTATCTATTCTAGGTTTGCAACTGTCAACTCATAGTAAGACCTTCATCCGTAGTTATAAATTATACAAACAATTTAGGCACGGAATTGAGGTATTAGTCGCTGTGAAGGAAGTTGTTCGAGCACGACTGTGACACACTTTCCTGAAGAAACCGCCATAAACATCGCTGTTACCGCTCCTACAGTAGCAGCAGCCATCAAGGTGTTTGCCCACTTCTTGTCTTCCTGATGGGTCTTTATTTAATGGATATCCCTGGTTGACTCGGGCAATTAGAGTATCAGCGGTCTGTTTCTTACGAAGGCCCATCCAGGAGTTGGTTCATCAAAATCACCTTGACTCCGCTCAAAACCTGTAATTTATTCATTCAGCTTGTATACTTTAATTGGGTATCTTCAAGCACCGATTGATCCTATCTAATTTTTTTGTTCCGGTTCAGTCACCTCGCTCATCGTGTTAGTTTAGATAATGTACAAGTATTTTAGATTTTTTTTTTTTTTTAAAGGTTTGGAAAATCAATACCGTTTCGAGAGTTTTTTCGCCGGTCTATACAATCATGCAATGGGTTGACTATATTATTAATAAATGGCTAGCATAAGTAATTGTCGTAACAAGATACCTTAGGGAGTTGTTACCCGGATGCATCACTCCAATTTAATTGTGAAAAATAATTAAGTAAATAAACCATGGGTTGAGATGTTTCAGACAAATCGAAACCCTCGCTCTGTTTGTTGTTTTTTTTAGATGGATTTAAATTAGATCGTGGTTTTTCTTCGGGCGATCAACGTCTATTACGTTCTTTGAATGTTGTTGGGAATTTTATTTTAATTTTTAATATTATTTGTCTTGTTTTATATTTTATGATATGGTTCGGCTTCTTTAAAATGATTTATTATTTTGTCTATGGAATTTCTCATGTCCCCTAGAGCAAGTTCTGTGGATCGGGGTATTTTATTGTTTTCTAACGCTTGTTGCAGTAATGTGCAATCTTCTATTATATGTTTAATAGTCATTGGATATTGGTTTTTAGATGGTTTATCTCGTCTTTTCGACTCCTGAAAGTATCTGACATCTGGAGTAATATCTTACCTTTCTAACGTAAATTATTTTTGTTACGTTAGAAAAATCACAGATGTTCCGGGATGTTTTTTTCTGTTTTCAGTGGAAATCGGATTTACTTGTAAAATTATTTTTTCAAACTTCATTTTTCTACAAATTACATTTATTTTTTTTTATTATTTTATATATATATATATATATATATATATATATATATATATATATATATATATATATATATATATATATATATATATATATCGCAAAGCTGTAAGCATACGTTTTGGGTTCTGTTAGTTGTATCTTTTCCATTCCAACTTCTCAATGCTATTACTAAATATAAGCATTTCATTAAGATAATCCAGTTTGTTCTTTCAGGTTCATTTAATTTAATGATTTTTTTTATTTCCTTTTACAACTTTGTGTCCCATCACTTCGCCAAAAATAACTTCGTTCGAAATGCCTCTTTCCAACCAGTCTCCATTCTCATTCCCCTATTTATCAGTCCTTCCATGACGTCCTCAACCCAACGTATCCTCGACCTTTCTTCCGAATTCTTTCCGGACTCCATCCAAATTTTCGCAGGGCCATAGTCCCTCTCTCATCCTCTTAACAAACCCAAACCATTTTAGCATTATAGTTTCTACAGTGTAGAAGATGCTTTCCATTCGTTCCACTCTCCGTCTAATTTCAATTTTTGGAATATTCTGAAGTACTGATACAGTAAACGAACACCTACAATAATTTCTAGGGCTAGAAGTCTTTCATATCTTCTTCTTCTTCTTTTAGCTTAACAAGCGTATATAGCGGTCCCTGACTTTTTCAAATTCTAGCTTCCATTTCTCTCTGCCCATTGCATAAAACCCATTCGTTTTCATTTGCCGTATGTCTTGGAGTACACTATCTCTTCAGCGGCCCTTGGGTCTCCCCCTACTTTTCTTCCCACCTGGTGTGCCTTCATAGATTTTCCTTGGTATCCTATTGTCCTCCATTCTCCTTAGGTGACAAACCCAATTAGTCTCAAGATTCTGATGCTGGCCGAGATATTAAGGTCTCTGTATTTGTTGTACACGTCCTTATTTTTCCTTCACTGCCATATTACATTTTAGCGTACATGTCCCAGAATATTTCTTTGAATTCAACTCTTTCATATATAAAATAAAAATATTTAAATAAGAAATGTAAATCAATCGATATCCAATCTACGAAACCAATCGTCGCTCTTTCTTCCCTTGGAATGCTATTCCTCCTCCTAGGCCGCAGACGAAACTATTTTCTAGGAACAGAGCTCTTCGTGAGGGTTCAAGGCCTTAGAAGCCCTTATCTGAGGAGCGTTCGGACAATAGCCGCCCGGAGGGATCTGCATTGTTCAGCGGATATTAGTAACAATCGAACTGATATTATCGACAACTGCCGCCGGCTCTCGGCGCTCGGCCACCTGGGCTCCGGGATGGACCGTGGTCTGTCTGTCCAGGATGTTTCGCCCCTTCGTCGAATAGGTTCTTGAAGCAATGTGGAGCGATGGATCTTCTTAGAAATCTAACTTGAAGATCATTTAAACCTAAAAATAAACAATTTCGTTTGATGGCATCAGGAAAGAAATTGTTTAGAACCGAGTCACAGATACCTTTGGAGAAAGTTTTGCTTTGTTTAAAAGTAAATTTTTTATGTTTCTTTGTGTGTTTTTTTTTACTCTCTATTTCTCCAACTCTCTCTCAATAGCCAGGTGATGGTTTTATCTCCATTTACTCAATGACAACAGTACAACGAACGGATACATTTAACTTGAATGGAACAGTAATTCTCTTGTCAGAGCAGAAAAAATAATATTTTGACTGATAATCGTAAGATTCTCGGTAGAAATTTAAATTTAAAAAAAAAATGATAAATTTGATAAATAAAATGTTATTGTAGCGAGAAAAATATTTAACACAGAATATTGTATTTATTGTATTTTTTAACATAGCAGAGTAAAATACAATAAACTGCTCGTCGTTCCAATTAGATCAGCATCTACGAGACAAGCGTTCATAGCCTCCAATATATAAACAAAAGAATTATTTACATGACAGTAATTAGACCCATTTGGACATACGAGTTGAGCTTTGGGGCTCCACTAAATCTTCCAATTCTTCTCGTATACGATTCTTATAAGCCAAAACCCTTCGTAAAATCCTCAATGCTCATCATCTCACAAACTTATCCATTATGATCTAATTGTTCTATTTGGACCAAACCCAGATACCTATCTTTTAATGGTAAACTTAAACACCCACTCGAATCCGCTAGTCTCCCAACTTGGCTCACACTAAATTATCCATAACTCTCTGAGGCTTCTGAAAAGATGATGGCCAAGAGACCTTCTAATGTAGAACTTTTATCGAAGTGCAACTAGTGAGTCCCATGTTAGTCCTTACCATGTTATCGGCATGTCTTTGTAATCATTTCCCTCAAATTTACTTTTTACGTTGTATAAAATGTATGCAGTTGTAAATATAAATGATTTGAAAAATATTGAAATTTCAATCATCAAAAAAATACAAAATATGCTTTGTAGTGGGAACACGTATATTTAGTAACATAAAATGTTACCATTCTCCGGCTGCATCAACTTCCACAAATAAATCAGCGCCATCCATCTTAGTCATACAAATTACTCAGAGAACAGAAGGGCATGGTTGTGCAACATTCCTATCCGTTTTTTTTTAGCCAGGTAAATATTTTGTGACTTCTTTCCTCTTCTGAATTCTTGTAGCCATAATTTTCTTCTTAAAGACTTGACACTAAGTACAACCATTATGCTTCCATTAAAATCTAGTATGGCCGAAATGCGTTAACTAGTTAATATAATTTATATTCTCGTGCATACTCCGCTAGGCCCTCCGTGTTAGGCGAGCAACTGAGGTCAACTATCCAACCTGTCGGTTACTCGGCGTAGCGTGGGTTGGTTCTAATGAGTTCTAGCTCACTTACTTTATGCTATGTTCTGGTCGTCGGGTCACCGTAAGTCACACGTGATTTTCCTCACGTCACCTCATAAATTAACTCCAAACCTCATCACATCTTCACTCCCTGGGTGCCGGGCAAATATTTATGGGATTTTACAAATTAGCTCCAATCTGAACTGATTGGTTGTAACTTCGTATCACGTAAGTTTATTAGACTATAATAGCAATAACAGTGTTAATACTGTACTTATTAATACAACTCTAAAAATTAACGTAAATCCATAGCTTAATTCAGATAATAGTTCATAAATGAGCCGTTTTTATGAAATGGGACAAGTCCATTTTTTGTTATTGCGAGACATTTAAAGGTTTGAATTTTAGTAAATTAAAAAAAAAATGGTAAGCATTAATAGATATATTTTTAATATTTTGTTGTACCAGATAATCTATGTTTATGCAATAGTGTTTACAGCGATGACTAAAAAAAAGTAATATTTTCATATTTTTTTTTTCTCGGCTCCTAATTCTCATTGGCGGCTATAACTCTAGTTTTGCACTAATATAGGTCCCTACTACCCACACACAAATCGCCATTCAAATCTGTGAGTTACAACCCTGAACGTCCTCTTGTAAGTATTTCAATGAAACTATTCACTTTCTTTTTGTATAAATATAATTATAAAAATGTTTTATTAAGGATATAACATTTAAATATTCATGATAAACTTCAATTAAAAATATTCAAGCTAAGATGGGCTTGCACCACTTTCAAAATAAACCTATTTTCAATACTGTTAAGAGCTAAAACCTGTATCTCTCAAGTAATAGAATCTGATTGTTTTTTTTAATAGAAATTGTTTACGCATACAAATATCATAACAAGTTTGATCTGTAGTTACCATTATCTCCATTTTTTTTTCATAAATGGGCTTGCAAATTAAGGTGGTATATAATGGTCAGCGAAATCTATAAAACAAGGCTAAAACATGTTGCATTTATATGGGAAGTATTATTTTTCATTGATCTAAATTTGTTAATTGCACTTTTTTAACTGCGCTACCTAAATAAGGATAAATAGATAAATGCGTTTGTTAAAGCAGCAAAAAGTATTTACTATTATAAAAGCTATCGATATTTCGGTGGTTTTCGTATAAACATATAAGTGGAATTACCTATTTGCTTCTGAAAACGTCTCAATCTCATTGAAATTATTGTTACAAAAAAATTCTATTTACCTGTTCGTTTTATGGAGATTAGATGGTATTTTTTTCCCCTGATCTTCCTACTTTATCCTACATCCTACTTTATTAATACATAAATAAACAGAACAGAATAATAATCTTGAAGAAGGGATCATGTTTTGCCTTCTCGCAATTTTAAGATTGGTTTCTCTCCTGGCCATGTTGCCTTAGTTGACTGAAGTCCTTCCTTTTCATGTCAAGTGAGGTCAGAAGGTAAGCTTCGTTTGCCAGAAAGCTTTTTAAACAATTGAGGTCAATGATGCTAAATTTGGCAACGCATGGATGCAAATACTTTGCAGTTGTAACATTCTTCGGTTTTCATGAATCTCACTGAGAAAAGCCTAATCTATATCATCATTTATTTTTCTCCAAATTATGAATTTGGAATTCATTTACTGATGAATAAAATCAGTGTTCAAATCTAAACATTGATTTCATCGTAATACTAACTATAATATTAATTTAATAGACTCTATATAAACAAGAGACTTACCAGGAACCCATATACAAGATTGAGAAGACAAGAAGCTGCACGACTCCTACAACATTTATTTGACAAACGTTCAAATCTCTCGATTCACTACAAAAGAACTCATCTGTATAACGATTCTCAGACCTACTTGGGCTAAAGGTATAGAGTTATCGGGATTTACCAAATCATCGAATTCTTCCCACATCCAATCACTCCGATCCTAAATCCTTCGAAAAATCCTTAATACTCCCTACTTTGTTACAAATTAACTAATCCACAATGACCTTAATATCTCATATGACGCTGATTTGGTACGAACCAGATATCTTTCTTTACATAATAAACTTACTATTCCTCCAAATCCATTTTTTGCACAACTTGCTTCCCATTCCATTTCGGGCAATCCTCTGAGGCGTCTGAAAAGATGATGGCCTCGGTATCGTCTTCTTTTTATATATTTCATTGGAGTAATACCAACAAGTTATAAACATGTCATTATTTTTCATGGTATGTACTAGATGTATTTGTATTACAGTTGTAAATTTCTGTTTATAAAAGAAGAAGAAAATCAATAGGCTATTTAATTAATTTTGAATAGTTAATATATAATAATGAAATAAAATAAAGTGATATCAGAGTGATACCTCTCTATAGGCAATTTTGAAATTTTCCTTCTTATAATAAAGGAATTCAGACCCCTTGGCAATGGACACTCGTCTAACGGCCATGAACATCCAAACTTTTGTTAATAAGTGATATTTTCAACCCTCAATACGCACACTTAACTTTGAATTTATATAAAATAAGTGGCAAATAATTCGTAAATCCTAATTATTTTGACCCTACCATCAAGAAAGGAAATATATGGTTGCTATGCAGTTATTATCATTATTAGTAGCATTAGAATTTCAACCTACTAAAACTGTTTGAAACTATCAGGCAAAGAGATTTGCCATCATCACCCCTCCCTCCTTCCACCCCCTCCATTAAAATACAATACCACCATAAGCTATTTTTTAGATTCGGTAGTTGATCATCACACATTATATGTATATCATTGAAAAGTTTTATATATAGAAAAAATGTTTTTAATAACTTATTATTTATTTTTATAAACTTTTTTAAATTTTCTCTCTCCTGAAATCTGCCACCCGGGGCTCGGGTCCCCTTGCCCCGCCCTGTTTCCAGGCCTGCTGTCAACCAATACATCTTAATTTCGCTCTGTTATTAGTTGTATATCTTATAAGAAATTAAAGGCTGCTTATTTAATTAAAGGCTACTTCGTCAATCCAACTAAGCCCAGTTTAATTTAAGCCGTATTACTCCTTTATTATCCGATGCTTTGAAAAACTTTCAGTGCATTTATGGCTGATCTGAACACAATCGTAGACCCCAGCCTGCATAAATTTACAACTTCGACTAATTGTAAGTCCAGCTCGTTTTTTATGTTTTCCAGATCATATACAATTCTCCCAGAACATTTCCGCCCATTCCTAACGGTACAAAAAACTAATGATTCTATTTGAGAAACTTAGCCTTGATAACTAGCCTCCTCATTATGGCGAGTAGTAATGAGATTTTTAAAGTAGAAATATAACCTCGTAACTTAACTATAATAAGGCTGAATTAACTTTATGTTAGCGAATTAAGTACCCTGTAAATTACGGGATGAAAAATTAATTGTAGGATAAACTAAAATTTTAAAGCTTGCACAACCTACAGTAAATTCTCTCTTATTCGGTGTGCTCCTGTAAAATTCTTAGAACATATTTAGAAAATGTATAGTATAAAATCAATGTTTTACATATCCTTAAACAAACGAAAGAAATTTACAGCATTAAAATATTTTTTTAATTATTTTATAATCTATTGTATTCTTTGTATATTTACGAGTAATTAAATATAACTGATCTTTCTTATGAAACACTACAATAAATAAAAGGAATACGTTTTTTATTACTACTACTATATACTACATAAGTACAAAATAAGATCCTATCGATAATTTATAATTAACTGTAATATTTTTTTTAAAAAATGATTTCCAAATATGTTTTCTTGAAAGGAAAACAAAGCTGGGATGTGGAATTTAATCTACTTCTGTACATACCGTACTCATTTTTTTTTTTTAACATAGATATGTCTTTTGATTGGTGGGGGTCTGGAAATAAATTAATTATTATTTCATCAGTTTATACTATTTTTTTTTTTTTTTTTTTTTTTTTTTTAGATTTATTACTTATGTTCTTTCCACATCTTGTAATTTTGATATAAATATGTCTTTTGGCTGGGGATCTATACTTTTTTTGGTGTAACGTTTTTGTTATCCTCGAGAATGTAACATTTTGACACGATTCAGCTCTGTTGTTGCTTAAAAATTTGCCGAAAGTTTCCTTATAAAAAATTTAATAGAGTATATTTCCTGTTTTATAACATTTGCCGCTAGGATCTACCGTTTAGAATCCATCCCTCTTTTGTCTCAGTAGAAAAGCTGATTATAGATATATTATCTAAGATATATTGTTCAATTTAATATGATTATTTAATGGATTTCTTTCAATCCACAGCTTATGTTAATATTACCATTGCCCTTATTGCACCAAGAGCAATTACTCATTAAGTCGTTGAAACAAAAAATAAATCTGCCATAGGTATTCTAGTACGAGGAAGATAATCTACCTGAGGATAATTGAGAGTTTAACTAATTAAATTAGAATAGTATATGCTGGATCTTTAGTAAATCATACAAATAGGAGATTTTTATATTTATATTTAAAATTAAATATTATTTTTTTAAAATATTAAATATAATATAAGTAGTCGTGGAATAATAAGAGGAGTAACATTTTTAATTCGTCTTAATCTCATATTTAAATGAAAATAGAATAAAAAAACAATTTTTGATTTTTCAATGTAATTTTTTTAATTAATTCAGAGATTTATAGAAAGACATTTCTTTATATTATAACTTTTTAAATGTCATAATTTTATTATTATCAACTAGTTGATTAAATTAGTTAATTCAAAAATATAAAGAAACATTTATTGTTTTATAATTACGAAATCAGGGGTAATCGATATTATAAAAACTATTAATGATAATGAATTATGATTCATCAAATACTGAAGCAGAAGTAACAAGTTGGAGGTCTACCCTCTTCACCGACCGTTGAACTCACTAGCTGTTGAAGTTCCCTCCCTCACTCAGTCTTATCAGTTACTCTTGACGCTTTATTCTTTTAATTAAGTTCTACACATTCATTATTTGTATGCTTGAAGATTGTTTATAAGTTTTCTTCTCTATATTATTATTTTTGTATTGTTATTGAAGGGCTTTGTGGATTGAGGGTATATGTAACAAAACACAATTTTGATCGTGACAATTTATATTTTAAAAAAAATTTTTAAGTTTTTTTTTATATCAGGAAATTGCTACATAGCCCCTTCATCTTCTTCATATCTCTTTTTCTAGTTGTTTCGAAATATTCAGATTTTGCTACCTAACACTTCTGCACATAAATCCTTCATCCAATAAATTACTTTGTATATTTTTTTAATGCTACTTTACCCCTTCATCCACCAAACCCTTCAATCAGGGCCGGAACTAGGAAATTTATCAGGGGGAACAAAGATCAGTTTGCAGACCCCATCCCCCCTCCCTTCTCCCTCCATTACCATTAAATTGTACAATACCTTCGTAATACAGTATAATAAAGTTTATAAATTATGAAAAAAAAATTAAATTGAATTAAATAATATTGATTGTGTTAGTATTTTGAAAATGGGGGTGTTAGTATGGGTATTTAATGGGACTTGATCGAAATTTCATATATAGGTTCTTTTAGTAAATTTAAGAAGCTTTCAGATAAAAAATAGAAATATTTTGATCGAACAATTAGTTTCGGAATGAGTATCAATAAACGTGTTTTTTCAGAGAAGTGCGACCCCAGATAAAGAGTGCCGAAATGAGGGGTGTAGAGTGCATGAAATATGCGATTATTTTTGACTCCAGAGCTTTGTTAGGAGTAGTTAGAAGGTAAACATATTAAAAGTTTCCGCTCCTAGGGGGTGAGCTTAAGGTGGAGGGAGGTGAGAAAACGGTGGACTCTAGAAAAATATGTAGCGGATCAAAATTAAAGCTCATTAAATTTCCTATAAAATTAATTATATACGTATTCGTAGAAATTCCAACGGTCTTCGAGATATACGTTATTAAAAATCGACAATTTTAGAAATTAAAAAAATGTTTACCTCACTTTTTGTTAAACATTTGGAGCAAATACCAGAATCTTATATATGCAATTAAAGTACATTTAATGCTCTACAATTTTGATTCTGTCGTTTTTTCTGAGAAACGATTGTGGAACGTAATAGAATCAAAAGTTTGACAAAAAGTGAGGTGACATTTGTTTTTTCTCGAAAATCACCTATTTTCAATAACGTATATCTCGTAAACGGTTAGAATTACGACAAATTTATGTATCGTAAATTTTAGAGTAAATTTATTTAGCTTTTATGTTTATTTGAAACATAAACATAATTTTTCTAGAGTCAACAGCTTTCGAGATATTATCGAAGAACCAAAAAAATAGAACTTCTCCCCTCCCCCACCGTCAGCTCACCCCCCTGGGGCGGGGACTTTTAGTATGTTTACCTTCCAACTATTCCTAATGAAGCAATGAAGTCAAAAATTATCGCATATTCCATGAACTCTACACCCCTCATTTCAGCACTCATTGACTGGACTATTTCTGTTAATGAGAACGAGCAGTATTTAGTTGTTGCCTTCTCTTGTGCTAACAACTGTTATATAACACGTTAATAATTAAGATCATTACGGATAAGTTTATTTGTGACATAATAAGGAGAATTAAGTATCTTACAAAGTATTTTGGATTGTAAGGATTGGATACAAGGAGAATTGGAAGATTTAGTGAAGCATCAAAGCTCAACTCAGTATGTCCAAATAAGTCTAATTACTGTCATATGAACAAGTTTTTTTTTAATCAATTGAATGATTTAAATGTTTGTCTAGTAAACTTTAAAAAAGTCTTTGACAAAGTCTTTTTCTTCTTCAGTTTATAATAAAATTAATTGACTTATGAATTTTTTTTTTTTAAATTTCTTTTTTAAAAAAGCTATGAAGATATCCATAGATAATTTTTCAAAAATAATGGACTAGCTTGATAACTGATCTTAGATTTTATTAGATTAACTGATCTAACTTATAAATATTAAACACCGATAGAGATCCACAATGAGATCAGAGAGACAAAGCAGCATATGGTACAACTCCGAAAGGTCCCGCACGCTGAAAGGGAGCAGACTATTAGGAACATCTGCTGGCACAATATGGCGGTCGGTCTCTTTGTTGTATTATTTGTTTGATTCTTATTCAGCCTCGGGGCTTGGAGTGGATTTGATTCGGCGGTAATTTGCAACTCTGAGGGCATGCGCAATCAATTCAAAATGGCCAGTCTATTGAGAGCCTGAAAGGGATTGTGAAGAAGATTTACGAGCTGTCCCTAAAAGGTCGAGGATGTTTGTTTTATGTTTTCAAAATATATATAAACGTGTTTTAACGTTTGATATAGTTATTGCATTCGTCTGTCGTGCTAAGCGTGAAAGGGTTAACAGATGTTTTTGTTGAACTAAAATTTTTACAATAAAAATGTACTTTAATGATGTTCAATTTGATATATGTAACTGCATAGCTTATACTTTTTACTTACAAGTTCAACTATTATTAATTAAAATAACGCAACCTTGTTTTGTCAATAAAATTTATAAATGTTATAAGGTTGGGGTAGTTTAAGGTTGGTTTCTTGTTGTTTGGGTATTTATTATCAGAATTGAGACATAGAATTCTAAACCCAGCCAAGTCTATTTTTGAACATTTTTCGCAGCTGATCGATAAAGATATCTGCTGGTTTAGGGTGCTTTTTTTTTTTTTTTTTTTTTTTTTTTTTTCTCTTCCTTTTTTTTGTATGGCCATTTTCAATGTGATTTGACTATTTTCGGGATAAAAAAATTTCACCTAAAGATAATATAGTAGAAAAAACTATTCAATTAAAAATAAAATTTTAAAAAATCTTTGAAAATGGGCTTGGAATTCCATGCCTCAAATATAATATTTACTTGATTTATGTACGGTATACAGTTAGTTGCAAATATCAGTAAATATTTTTTTTTTTTTTTAAACAGCAAAAATCTTCGATAATTACTTTTTAGTCGTACGCATTCAGTAATTTTATTTACTTATTTACATTATTTTACTAAAACACTGAAAAGTAATTATAATTGTATAGTATAGTACACTTATAGTAGTAGTTATATAAGTAATTATATAGAAAAAAAAGAAAGTCAAATAAAGAAATAAAAAAAAGAAAAGAAAAAAAAAACATTAAATAATTTGAAATGATCTGAAAAAATGTAGATAAATTATACAATGATAAAGAACATTTAAAAAAAAAAATGAAATATAATTGAGTTAATAAAAAATGGGATTGCTGTATCTAAAGAATTGACATTATTGTTTGTAAATAGAAATTAAAAATATAGTTCAATAAACTAAGTAAGATATAAGATGATCAAAAGAGACAATAAACAGATAAAATAATTGGAAATAATATTATATTAATAAATTTAAAATTATTTTTTCTCCCAATTTTTCATCTGCTCTGGTGATTGACATCAATAATATGGCCGAAACAAAGGCAAAAAAAATATGTTTGTTAATTATGAAACATTGACTATTTTTTTTATGACTGGTCACTCTCAACATCCTATTCAATATATTCATTCAGTCATTCTACGTAGCTCTTCAATTGAAACATTGAAAAGTAATTAAGACATGATGATAAATGACGTTTGATGTTTATGACGTAAGTGATTGAATTAAAATGTTTGGCGTATTCCTTATTACTTCCAGAGATAAAATCGACTTCGACATCGAAGTACTGCACCTATCGTCGACACGTCCGATATAACAACTGGAAGGACAGTGGATGAAAGAATTGAATTAGAAAAAGGCAGGGACATATTTTTGCTGGTTGGTGTCGATAAACTTCCCCTGGAATAATCTGAGACAGGTCCCCGAGATGGGTTTACATATTTGCAAGTCCTTAATGGCTGATCTGTTATAGGAGAAGTCGTAAATTAACATATTTCATGTGTTGCTGGTTGTCAACGAGCCGTGGGAATGTGGAGGCTTGGGGCGAGGGCTGTTTATGGGCTATCGGTGTCTTCCTCGCAATTTTATGGCTTTATTACAGTAAATGAAGAATGAATTGATACCACGGAATGGAACTCTCTGGCTTCTTCGTCTCTTAGGGTTACTTTTCTCAAATAATTTCCACTTCGAAATATTAGTTTAATGTGTTTCAATTGGATATTTCTGATAGTTCATGTGAATAATAGAACATTATTTATTAGTTGACCTGTGTAAAATACGCGTGTCAATATATATTTTTTTAAACTATTTACTAATATTTAAAACTGTATGCATATTATACAGTATACATAACAAATTGTATATGAGAAGGGGTCTCGACCATCTTCTCTTCAGACGCCTCGGTGGATTATTGGAAATAGAATGGAAGTTGAGAGACTAGTGGATTAAAATGGTTTTAGAGTTAACTATAAAAGGATAGGTATCTGGTGTGGGCTGAATCAGTAACGTATGGAACATTCAGGTATTTATGGATAAGTTTATTAGTGACAAAGTAAGGAACATTAAGGATTTTTCGTAGGATTTTGGATTGCAAGGATTGGATACGAGATAAATTAGACGGTTTGGTGGAGCTCCAAAGCTCAACCCTATAAGTCTAAATAGGTCTGAGAAGGTCATGTAAATGAGCCTTTTGTAATCAATCGGTAGGTTTGAACGTCTGTCCAGTAATTGTTGAAGAAGTCGAATGTCAATATTTAAATTCTAATATCATTTTTTCATTCAACAAGTCGTTTTCTTTAGAGGACAGCTCAAAAGACTAATATCAAACGCTTCTAATCCTTCGAACTAAAGTAAATACTCTTTATTAAGTTTCCAATAAAACTATACATTGTGATTTCAATATATCTCACGTCCTCGATTTCATACCCATTAAATTTTTGAAATTCCATCGCAACCTTTCCTTTCGTCCTAACCCTCTGGATCAATCATTATCCAGTTCCACACATCCTGATAACCCCTCTCGTTACATCAATGACACATATGAGAGAGAAGATCTGGGATCGTTCTAGACGTTAGACCTGATTTTTCCCTTCATAAGTGGAAGAATGGGTCCGGTTTGAGGATCCCTGGGATGATTGTACATTGTAAATAAAGTATGATTGTATTTTTAAGTATTGATCCAATTTAATTTTATCTTTACACATATTTTTTTATAATTTACACACTTCTCTTACATATTGTATATTTTATAGTATTTATGCATAGAATTCTTTTCTATTATCTTTTTCATTCCTTTTTTACTGTACATAATGTGTGAATTTAATCATTAAGCTATTCATATTCATAATTACCCAAGTGTGTGGCAGATTGTAATAATTACCCAATAAAAGGTTTAATAAAAAAAAAAAAAAAAATGTTTAATTCCAGTCCTTAGAGACTCGTATTTTTATAACAACGTCATCAACGTATTTTCCTACGAAATTCCACAGCTCATACCAATATTACACCAAGTAGAATTCGTAGAGCTTCGACTGCCTCTCCTGAAGGTTCTAGACCTGGTCCACTAATACTTAAGCTCGAACTATTCATTATGGTCGATGGTAATCTGATAGTTTTCTTGATCCATTAGCTCTGTCCCCGGCTCGATGATGCCCATTCGATTAGCCGAGCTACTTGGAATTCTTCGTCGGCTTCCTTAGATTATCATAAAACAAGAGATCGGTTATACAATATTAATAGATACAGCTCAGTTTGAACATTTTTTTTATTTTTTTTTTTTTTTCACGTCTAATAAAAACTGAGAGTCAAGATAAAATAACGCGATATCATACGGTTCGTGGAAAAAAAAAAAGATATGACTGTCATTGGTGTATTTTCAAGTTCCGGAATGGGTATCGTGGATTCGTATAATATACCATAATTTTTAGTTTCACTGTTAATTATTTTAACTAACACTTAAAAACCGAATGATTAATTTTAAATCGAGGAAAATTAAATGGTTTTTAGTTGTAATAATTGTAAAAACTAAAACAAAAAAAAACTCAATTTCTCATTGACTTGGAAAAACGATAGATCATAAATATGTCTATCTATAATCTACTGCTTTTCCCAATTTAAATTTTATAATTAGAAGGATCGTTTTTTTTTTAGTTAATAATTAAATAAAATTATTATTCGAAATAAAGTTGAGATAAAATAACTGTTCTAAACGTCACTGTTTTCATTCAAATCAATACAGCTCCTAAACAGTAGGGCCTAGTGACAAATACTATAAATTAAAAAATATTCTCCAATGAGTTTCTGATCTAAAAATTGCATAAAATTTTCCATCCGAGTAACACCAACAGAGCTAGCTAGACAGTGTCAAAATGTTGCATTTCTGAGTTAGACAAAAAATGTTACACCAAAAAGGTATAAACCGATGTAATAATAATTATTTTATTGCTGTTGATGATAAGTCTAGCGAAAAAGGAGGGGTGAAGCATAAGATTGTTCTTCGATGCATTATGTCAATATCACTACAGTGCGATGTGATCGTTTCACCATTACGTAAAAAGGAAAAAAGAATAATTATTCCTGTCATTGGTCACCACACAGAACCTTTTCTGGATACCTTTCCCGAATGCCGTGGAAGTATTTGTTACAGGTTGGACTGCCGAGTGTCCAAGTTTTATTTTTTTTATTTTATCAATTTATTGATATATATAACTGTACAAAGATATACATCAAGTAAATGTATTAAAAACGTTTACGTTAACATGTCAAAACATGAAAAGAACTACTCATCAGTAGCACTTCAATAAAAATTCTACACAAGAATAACTCTTGGACATCATCTTTTTAGATGCCTCGGAGGGTTATCGGGAATGGAGTAGGAAGCAAGTTGAGAAACCAGTAGATTTGAGTGGTTATGGAGCTTACTATGAAAGGATAGATATCTGGTTTGGGCTAAATCAGCAACATATGGAACATTACGATATTTATGGATAAGTTTATTGGTAGCAAAGTATGGTGCATTGAGGATTTTTCGAAGGATTTTGGATTGAAAATTGCATTCGAGATTAATTGGATGGTTTAGTAGAGCCTAAAAGCTCAACTCCGTAGGTCCAAATAGGTATAATCGCAGTCATGTAAATAACTCTTTTGCAATTAATTGGGAACTTTGAACGTTTTTCTAGTAAATGTTGAAGTAGTCTGTAACGAAGAGCAGTTTCTTGTCGTTTTAGTCTTGAATGTGGATCCCAAGTAAGACGTTTTTCCAAATGAAGTCCTAGGTAGCGGATTTGAGGGTTTCCAAGTTTAAACTCATTAACAAAAAATCTAAATTCGCTTGTTTTCACGGTACAATTTAATGGCAAGTTAACCAATGTTTGGTAATTGGAAATATTAAAAAAAAAAAAAAAAAAAAAAAAGGAGGGGAATAATAACAGCTCATTATAATCTGTAAACACGAACAACAAATGACAAGAACTGACGTTTCAAATGAAACGACCTAATTTATAACATGTCACTGCAGTAATAAAATTCTATTCGCTCTCTCCAAACAGTCATATTTTTCCTAACGAGGCTATTTTCGATCTAGATGCTATGGATGGAATGTGGTAGAACTATGGGAAAAGAAAGTCTTCCCATGTTTATAGATGCCGGGATGGGGAGACCTATAATTTATCGGTTAGCATTGTTGATCAGAAGCTGACTCGTGTCTCGTCACTAGTAATCACAAACAATAGGAGCCCTCGTTGGCTTCGTCTTTAATTCTTGCTCATCACGGAAGCAGACAACGTGCTCGGTCTATTCCCTAATTGGGTACAGATCAAGGGTTGGACCCGAAGATGATATGCAACAAAGTGTTCCACTCAGCGATCGAGGAACACGTTTCAGTCACAAATCTCACAAACTTTCATGCAACAAATGTACTGTGGAGCCTCCACACAGCGATCGAGGAACACGTTTCAGTCTTTCCTTGACAAATCACAGATCGGTTTTGTTTTTTTTTTCTAAAAAATATTTTTATTTTTTTACTTTTTAGTGGTGAGTGTATTTTTGTTTAAACAGTCAATTCTCGATCATCAAGCTACCCTGAAAAATAGTTCGACCTACTGAACAAAGTATTATCGAGGATATTATTCCACTTATCTGCATGTAAAAGGGAAAATTGAACACAAAATTGTATTGATTAGCCCGTGAAGCTATAATCTGACATTCAAAAAAGATAGAACTAACATTTAATTTTCATTTTAATTCTTCCTTTTCTTTTCTGTTTTTTCTCCTCAGAGACTGTTAATACTAAAAAGGATTTTCTACAGGTATTTTCCAATTAACTGAAAATACTTATCTTACGATATATTTTGTGAGTCGATTATAAATTGTGAATAGGTATATAAGTATCGATAATTTCGTTGATTTTCATTCAATGGTTTTTGTTTTGAAGCAATTAAAATATTATTTTTTATTTTTTAGTTCAAGTTTGTATATGTAGGTTTAATCTTGAAGTCGGTTTTGTTTTTTTTCTAAAAATTTTTTATTTTTTTTTTTTTTTTTAGTGGTGAGTGTATTTTTGTTTAAACAGTCAATTCTCGATCATCAAGCTACCCTGAAAAATAGTTCGACCTACTGAACAAAGTATTATCGAGGATATTATTCCACTTATCTGCATGTAAATGGGAAAATTGAACACAAAATTGTAGTTGAAATCATTACTTAAATTTTCATTAATGGGAATTTTGTTTGTACATACATATAAAATCATTGATACCGAAAATTAAATACCCCGTACCAATATATCATATAACTTTCAACTGAACTGCGCTTTATTTTTGAGGGTGCCTATAGGTTGAATTACCGACTTCCACCAGTGGCGATCTTTTCTTTATTCTTTAGGATGCTTGAAAGAGAACTACGCGGAATTCGGAATTCACTAGCAACAAACGTCCTACTTCTTTCTCATTTCTCCACTTTGCAAATCAATTTTAACTTTTCGTTAGTTGAAAGAATTTACAATAACCACTATGAAATTATTCACTCGAGTGAATAACTAATAATAAGTGACTGGTGTAACTGTTAACTGGAAAGATAAACAGTGACGGGAAACCGGAATATAAATTACACATGAAATTCTTTTAATTTGTGTTCGAATAATAGAGGCGATGACTTCTAATAGTTCGTTGGTCCTAGAAGTTCTCCCTTTTGAACCCCATTTTCAGTTCTACTTATTTACACAATTTTTAACGTTTTCTATCTGAAATCGTCTCTTTGAGGTGAAATTTAAGTGTAATGTACTTCCAACCGCAGATTTTGTTCGCTTATGAGAAGAAAGAAATACCTCTTGAAAGGTTTTATTGAACAAAATTTCACACATATAAAAACTACATAGCATGACTCGTAAAAACTAATAACACTTAACCATAAAACTGAGAAGGTTATAAAAAAAACATATGAGATAATGAGATACAAATACAATGTTATTATTTACTACCACTTATTTAAGAATTCAGCTTATCGAAGCAACACATCGAGAGTTGACTGTATATGTAAATTATTTTTTTTAATAATTTATATTTAGTTACCTTGGAGATTATAGATAATCATAATCATAAATATGTTTAAAATGTAAGGTTATATAAAAGTGATTTTTATTAACTGTTTTTTTGATTTTTCTTAAAAAGTATTGCATTGATTTTAAAATATTTTTTATGGGACCACCTCTAAAGTATGCCCTACCGATCTAAAAAAGAATCATCGAAATTGATTCAGAATTGACGGAGTAATCGCGTAACATACACACACAAAAAAAAAAAAAAAAAAATACAGACGAGTTGAGAACCTCCTCCTTTTTGAAGTCGGTTGAAAACTACACGTCATCATCCATGTAAAGAAAAAGGAAGCGAGAGCTCTTTTCATTTAAAGACAAAATGGAAATCATTACGTGGCTAAAAAAATGTGAATCAGGTCATACATTAGCTGTCGATTTCGAGGTTGGTAAATCAACAATAACGGGAATCAAAAATAATTCTAAATCAATCATCAGGTACTCCATAATCTTCACAGTGAGACGAGTAGTTTGAGTCGTAAAACTTTGAAAAAAGTGAAATGTAAACTGTTGAAAGATGCTGTTTCCACATAAGAATTTTTTTAATTAATTTCGATTATCCGAACCAACCCTGACACTAGTTCGGATAATCGATTCTCTACTGTATATTTATATCAGTAATTACCTTATTCGTTTACCGCTTAATGTATTTATTACTTTTTTATCCAAACCAGATAAGCTCTATATCAATATATCAATAATATCTATATCAAATAAAAATAATTCCAATAGAAGTGGCATATGAATAATGTAATTTATATTACAAAATGCTGATACATATATAAAATTTTCCTATGCATTCAAACCTAAATATGAATCTTTAACATTCTTAAATAGTTTTTTAAACAACTAAATATCAAAGAAATGACAATTTTTTAATTGTCTTGCTTGTTGTTGTTGTTGTTTTTTAATGCCTAGTTACTTAATTGCATCAAATTATTTTTTTTATATTCTTAGTAAAATTAAATTCGTTTGATGATTCGTTTCGAAAACATCATCTGAAAGGATTATGTTATATTATTCAATATTCAGGAAAAGTTAGCTATCACTAAGAGTTTAAGTACCTTTAAGAAAAACGTTTCATCCATTTATTGTCCTAATCAGAAAAATATGATCATTTAATATAAACACTGATTTTATATCTTTAGTCTTTATTTTTTCATGTTTTTTTCTTATATATACTAATTTTTTTTTTTTTTTATTTCAGGTAAGTTATATTCAATGGAATAGTCTACTACCGTAAAAATCTTAGGTATGGAATACTGCTTTCTTTTATAAGATAGGTTTTGAAGTAATCAAACCTTTTAGACGTAAGTAATTAAAAAAATAGGCCGAAATTCACTATTTATTTTAATTTATCTTATTATGAATAACCCATCTTGATTCTTAATGTAAATAATCAAACAGTAAGAGTATCAAAAATACTAGATAAGGGATTTTTGTTTTCTTTTAATAAAAAACAATATCTTATATAGATAAACAGTAAATAAGTTTGAATGAATAATATTTTTAAACTCTCTTCCTTCCTCTCTCTCTCTCTCCTCTCTTTAAAGACCATTGAGCAGGTTGATAACGCCCGTAGTAATTTTTAGGAGAATATTGCAAGAGGCAAATGACGACAAAGGATTTGAACAGCTTATTTGAGCAACCAGATGTCACTGAATATATCAGGTTTAGTAAATTGAGGTGGACCGGACATCTGTTGATGATGATGAAAGGCGGGTAAAGTAGACACCTGGTTCCAATTTATCAAAACGAGGAAGATTAGTCTTGCGTGTGATACAAGTACACTTCTCGAAGTGCGAAGCAGATAGGTCGGCGAAACATGACCGGAAATCATGGCGGAAATCGACTTGACCTCTCCAAAAAAAATGGATTATGTCCTACTGATCATAATGATACTTTTCTCTATCAAGAGCCAATTTTTCGTAACACCAACCACGTTGTTTAGCGAGCATCACCGAGGATCGTCCTCTTCTCCTTGTACTATACAATTTCGGCAGTAACAGTTTGCCTGAAAAAGAAAAATATATTGATGAGAAAGCATTTTAATAAGAACTTAAATATTTTGTTCTACCATATGCCGATTATTGAAAAAGAATCAAACTTTGAATATTCTTAGTTTAACTTGACTACGTAATTCACCTTTATTATCTTGCGTAGTTAGTGGTAGTTTCATTTTATTTATTTTTTCTTTCTTTTTTTTTTTCTATTTTCATTGTACTAATTGTATAACGGATTTATTGTCCTTGCCCTTTATTGAGGCAGCTTATAATATTTTTTCAATACAGTAGAACCTCACTATTCCGACCCCTAAGGAACCAATCGGAAGGTCGGATTAACCGGAGATTTCAATGAAGGACATGTTCATTGTAGTTAAAAGAGTATTAGAATTATATTAAAAGTTATATACCTATGACCTTTAAAAAAAAAGTAAAGAAAATAGAAACGTAAGTAATATATGTTTGCGTGGAAATGTTTTAGCTTTCTATTTATGTATAGAAGCATTGGCCATAATGTCACTGTTTTGTTTTTGTTTCCAACTATCTTCTAAAATCGTTCATAATAAAGTATGCTCTTAACGTAAAAAAAAACATGTTTTCCGCCACATTTTGGGAGAATTCCGAATATTCGAAAGCCTGTACCTTAAAGCCCCGTTAACGTACAGCTCATTATCTGTCAAACTGTATTAGATATCGTCTAGACTAATTGTGAATATAACAAGTTTTTATTCAGAACCAACTATGCAGCAAATATTTTGGGAAAAAGTTCGAAACTTTTGATTCTTTGACGTTTCTAATTAGCGAGCGGTGTATGAAGGTACAGTTTTTTTGGACAATTAGGGATTCCGCGAAAATGTCTCCCCTCCCGCGGAATCCGGAGGGAGGGTCGGATTAACCGAAGAGTTGGACTTACTGAGGTCGGATGAGTGAGGCTCTACTTTACATAAAAAATACTTCTTCACCGATGCTGCAGAAATATGATTAGAAGGTATTGATATTTTACATAGAAATATAGATATTTGGTATCTTATTAAATGTTGGTACTTTTATTTGCGTTGAAAACCTTGAAATGTATTGACCATTATAAATCTTTGACTATTTCGATTGAAATATCGATAAATCTTATTAATGAATTTCATCCCAAGCCAATCAGCGGCCAGTTCACATATAAGCACACCTTTTTCTCCTCCTGTTTCCTCGATCTAAGAAATAAGCGACTTAGACACGCAGACGGAAATAATAAGGGTGGAGGCATACCGAAGCAATAATTGGTCTCAAAGATGTGACAGCAGATAATGAGTGCCCACCAGGGTAAAGAACGTCTGTCTCTTCCGATAAATTCAACTAACGGTACAAAAATCTTATTAAGAATTGTTGTTTTTATTTCCTGTTGTTCTATAAATTTAAGAATTTAAGAAATCGAAAAATCCATAAGAGAATAGGAAAACACGGCCTCCCTAGTACCGTTAAGAAATAGTTGAATAAATTATAACGAATCTGACTAATTATCCGATAAGCTACCGCTGATTAAGACGCTAATTTACATCGCGTGGGCTAAAAGTGTCATTGACTGATAAGGGTTCGTAGTGACACTGGTTTATAATATATGCAGTATAATGTGTAAATAGTGATTTTTCATTTTTTTTTTCTCTTATCATTTGTTTATTCACACCTATTACAAATGTCACAATCAGTGTATCAGCTGGTAATATATGTAGTACCCTGGCTGATAGCCATGAGAGAGGATTCCAAGGAGGACAATTCCTTAAATAAATAAAATTAAAAAAAAAAAAGTTCTATTCGAGCAGATCTCTCAATCAGATTCTTTTCCAATTTCTGAAGAGTGTTTCTGGGTATGTTAGTAGTAACCATTGTCTTGTACTATGATATTACTATACACATGAAGATTTGAGTGAAGTATGTAGTCTGTGATGTATTAAGATGATTTCGTGATTAGTTCTAGGATTTTTTTTTTGATCAGAATATTTGTATTTTTTTAAGGTGCTTATTTTTTCATATCCCCTATAGCTAAGTGGCAACCCTATTCAACAGCACAGTCCAGCTTCTGGGATACGCCGATGATTTCGATATAGCTGCCAGATCGGAACGAGCCATACGAGAATCATTTCTGGCTTTGAATGACTCTTCGAGGGATCTTGGCCTAGTTGTTAATGAGGCCAAGACAAAGTACATGCGGATTGGAGGTGCCGGACCAGGAGTTGATTATTTTGAAGCAGGAGACTATCGATTTCAAAGGGTAACCAGCTTCACCTATTTAGGTTCAGAAATAAACTTCCAAAACGATATATCACAAGAAATAAAAAAGAAGATTGCAGCTACCAACCGATGCTACTTTAGCCTTGCCAAATATTTTAGAAGTAGGATGCTCTCCAATCCAAAATCAAGCTGTATAAAACACTAGTCCGCCCAGTCGTCACTTATGGGTCAGAAGCTTGGGCGTTCACCAAGGCAGATATTCGAAAGGAAATCCTCAGATGAATTTTTGGGCCTGTTAAACAGGACAACGTCTGGAGAAGAAGGAGTAATGGAGATCTAGAGAGCCTCTACAACGATGTTGACATAGTCAAGTTCATAAGGCTCGGACGACTTCGATGGGCGGGACATGTGGAAAGGATGGCTGCTAGCGAGATCCCGAAGATGATTCTGACGGAGGAGCTCTACGGGAAACGGCGGGTTGGGCGACCGAGCATTCGATGGATGGACTCGGTATCTGCGGACGCGCGGGCCCTCCTTGGAGCCCGAAACTGGAAAGCTGTGGCAAGCGACCGAGCGAACTGGCGGAAGCTTTTGGAGGAGGCCTAGTCTCGGTGACGGGATGTCTCCCGTTTCTTTGATATATATATGAAGTATGAATATTTTTGGATGATAAAAGGATGTAAGAAATAAATAAAAAATTTAATAACTTTCACTCCATTCCAATACTTCTATTTATAATATTTTATATATATATATATATATATATATATATATATATATATATATATATATTACTGTAATGTTTAAATGAAAGAAAGAGGCCAATATAATTGCTTTATAACAGTCTCATCTCTCGCAAGCGTTGAGATAATTATCATGCTGCCAACGTTTCATCAAGTTCATCTTCAAGACTACAATTTTTTCTTTAATATGATATTATTAAATACATTAGAGTAATAATTTGTCAGTTCCTGCATTCCAGCAATTCTTAAAAGTTCTGTTCATAGAACAACGGGTTACAGGTCAGCTATTCAGTATAATAACAAATAATTAAAATTAGCAATATCATCTTTGAATAATCATAATTATAAAATCAACAGTAAAAAAAATTAATCATGGAGATACCTGAATTCAGTGAAACCTTATTTAACTTAAACTTTTTTAATTGCCGAGAGTATTTTTTATTGAAATATATGCACAATCTGCCTCAATTAAGGGCAATAGGTAACAGTGCTTAAGATATATTCATTCATACAATATATACAAGTACTTATATATTGTCATTTATTAATGATAATATAAGATGAAAATAAAAAAAACAAGTAATAATTTTAAAAATAAAACTAATAATTCAATCATCAAGAATAAAATGAAATAATAAAAATCAAGTAACAAAAATATAATATAAAAAAATGATTAAAAAAATTAAATAAATAAATAAAAATATTAAGATATATTCTTACTAGATGTACAAAACAGACACACTCAGCCTGGGGAACCCCGAATCGAGCCTATTCCCCACTTATTGGGAGTCAAGGCCAGACCCGTAGAGATCCCAGCGCTGCTCTCTCAGCTGCATTACTGGTAATATTCAGTGGAGTCTGGGTGGGAGCGCTATAGCCACATAAACTTAAACTTTAAACACCAGAAAACGAAGCTTTGATGGAAACGTGCAATTTCCTCTGGTACAAACCATACACGTAATTTTTTAAAAGAAAACCTTCGACTATTTCTTCCTTGTTTTGAACTACTTAAATAAAATGTAAAAAAAAAAAAAAAAAAAAAAAAAAAAAAAAAAAAAAAAAAAAAAAAAAAAAAATAGATTGAAAAAAATTCTAAAAACTTATACGGAATAAATTATTCGAAATATTATACTTTTTTGGAAAAGAAGTGAAATTGTCCGACGAGGAATAAATTATTCGAAATATTATACTTTTTTGGAAAAGAAGTGAGACGAGGTAGCTTGTTAGTTGCCACTAGATTAAGCAGGTATAAGTTGAGGCCTTCTTTTTACACGTGGATTAGCCCGTGAAGCTATAATCTGACATTCAAAAAAGATAGAACTAACATTTAATTTTCATTTTAATTCTTCCTTTTCTTTTCTGTTTTTTTCCTCCTCAGAGACTGTTAATACTAAAAGGGATTTTCTACAGGTATTTTCCAATTAACTGAAAATACTTATCTTACGATATATTTTGTGAGTCGATTTAAATGAATTTTTTCAACATACGCTTTTGTTTTTTTTTCTTAGTATATTATACAGTAGTACCTCGCTTATCTGACTCCTGCTAGCCCGACTCTCCGTGTTATCCGGTCCACTGAGGAGTCCCAGGGGGACAATATTTTCGAGGAATTCCTAATATTCCTGTCAAATTGCACATTTTGGTGTATACTATTAGGTGATTAATTTATATTGATAAATTGTTGCTCGCGGTTGCTGAAATCCGATCTTTGGATCTTGAAGCGCCATCGCTCAGAATATCTATAGATATCTTCATAGCTTATTTAAAAATAAAATAAGAATAAGAAACTGCCCGTCGTTCAACACAACTTTAAAATTTACAAGACAAACGTTTAAAGCATCCAATTAATTACAAAAAACTCATTCATATGATAGCAATTAGACTTATTTGGACTTACGGACTTGATCTTTTGGCTCCACTTAAGCTTCCGATTCCAATCAGTACTATATGTGTTCTATATGTTGCTGGTTTAGATCAAATCATGTAAGTATCTTTTCATTGTAAATTACATAACCACTCATATCTAATGTTCTCTCAACTTGCTTCATATACTTTTTGTATATACTATCCCGATTCAGCTTTTAGACTTTGGGCGAGCCGTTAAGAAAACAGTTATTGTCAGCTTATATGTATGTCTAGGGTCTTTATAATTTGCTACCATCGCTTCCACGGTAATCAAGAGATTCAATTTATTTCTTCGTCGGGGGGAACGGTAGAGGAAGAAACGACAACTGAGCGGTAGCGGTAGAACAGAAAGGTACAGTTAACTCCATCTATCGCCATCGAAGAAGCGGCAGTTTATTACGGAGCTTTAAATAACAGTTTTTGTTGTAATCGCATTAACTTTTTGCTTCTACCGTACTTCCTCTAAGATTTCCTTCTGTTCATTTCTTCATTGTTCCGTCTGGTTTGCGTGGCGAAAATTATAGTATTTTTCGCTTAGTGAATACATTCAAAGCCTAGTTGGACTGTCAGTGATAATAGTGTGAGTCGCTGGACCGCAATTGCTAGTGAAATCGTTCTATAACAACAGTTGACCTTATTTCTAAGAATAGTTGGAAATATTTGATGTTTTGTCGGTTCCAACATATGAGAGTGTTGTCGAGATTCAAATTTTGGATTTTTGTAAACTATTAAAACACTAACAACATATATTAGAGATTTCATCTAAAATTCCAAATATTGTTCTCTTACCCCCCGGACTCTGCCTGCAGGAGTCTAGCGGGGTCTAGCGGAAGTCGGATTAGTGACGTTCTACTATACCTGAAATTTTATTGATACATTTCCAAGGATCACAGAATAAACATTAATAAAAAGTAAAAATAAAGAAAAATAAAATAAAAAGTCTTTGAAGAAGTTTCTTGTAAGGCAATACAAAATATCAGAAGAGAAAATTGATCTCTTTAGAGCAATTCCATAGTGGTTTGAGTATTACTTTTAGTGGTGATGCAGTATCTTGTCTCGGAATGCTAAGCTGAGAATTCATAAAACACTAGTCAGACCTGTTCCCACTTATGGATCAAAATGCTGGACTATTTCAAAGAATAATGGGTTATCGCTCTTGAGGTTTGAAAGTCCTTCGGAGAATCTTTGGCGGTGTATACTCGGAAGGAACCTGGGGAAGAAGATCCTATGCGGAAATATAAAGTCTGTAAAAAGATATGGATATCTTCAAGTTTATTAAGCTCCCCAGCTACGATGGGCAGGTCATTTTGACAGAAAGAGTCCGGAGGGAATATCCGCGAAGCTCTTACTGAACAAATCCATAGATTTGTTCTTAGTCAATTTAATTTCTGTATTCAATACAATAATTAAACATAGTATACTACTCCACCCCTATATACTTCATTTCGACAATGCGGGTCTTGCAGCTGTAAACGCGTTTCTACGTTTATGGATTTCTTGTTATTAATTGCCATTCATATCCTGAATTGCTGAAACCTTCTTCATCGCCTCCCGTCATACGAACCTCCTTCACCTTTTTCGCCTTCTCATAGAGTTACTCACATAGGCTCAGCTGTCTTTTTCGACCATATATCAATTCCAAAAAATGCTGGGTTTTTTTTTACCATACCAGTTGATAATTAAGTATAAATAATTATGTATAAATATTATAAATAATTATGTATAAGTAATTATGTATAAATTTTCAACATTGAGGTCCCTTGTAGGAAAACACAGGAATTTTTCCATTTTGAAATGAGTTACGGATCTTTTGGCTGTGGGTCTATACTTTTTGGGGTAACTTAAATTTAATTAAATTATCAATTAATTAAATGAACCTTTTAATTTTAAAATGTTAATTAGGAAAAACATTAGATTATATTTAAACATATCCATGATCTATTGTTTTTCGAAGTCAGGGAGTTGTTGAGTTTTTAGGTGTTCAAGTTCACATAGTAATAATTAAACAAAGTAATAATTACACGGGGACGTTTTGAGTTGTAACCCACAGATTTGAATGCCGATTTTTGTGTGGGTAGTAGGGACCTGCATAGAGCAAAATTAGAATTATAGCCGCCAACGAGCATTAGAAGCCGAGAAAAAAATAAAATATGAAAACCACGTTTTATTTCTTTTTCTCAGCTCTCAGTCAAGATAGAGAAATGATTCTTTCACGTCTAATTGCAGTTATGTGTGATATTTGATATAAAAATACTTTCCCACTACCCGGCTTTAGGGTGCTCAAAAACTCCAAAAAAATGACTAAATTCCTAGAAAATCCGCTGTAAATCTGTGGAAATTTTTTTAAATGAAAAACTGATCTCAAATCTCAATGTGGCGCACCAAAAAACCGTTATACAGGGGGCAAAACTTCAGGAACTTATAGGGGACCGAAAAACTAAGACGAAAAATCCTTTACAGATTTGCTCGTTTTTGCTTAGTTTTAGAGAAAATCGCAAAAAAAGAAACAAAACAAGTTTTCATTTTTATACTTATTTATTTACTGTTATATTTATGTTATGTTCCTTTTAATGTAAATATTGCTTAAAATGTTGTCCTCTTGCACCAATGCAAGCATTACATCTACCACTCACTTCATAAATTGCAGCTAAGCATTGTTCTGATGACATTTGGTGCACTCTATCTATGATTCGGTCTCTTAATTGCTCTCTTGAGTTGATTGACACTGAATAAACTTTCTGCTTCAAGGTTCCCCATACGAAGAAATCCATGGTGTCATATCAGGTCATCTGGGTAGCCAAGGTACTACTCCTCCACGTCCACTCCATCGTTGTGGATAATTTATATCCAGCCAAGCTCGAGCAACTCTGCTATAATGAGCTGGACATCCATCGAGTTGGAACCGTATTTCAATCCGCTGCTAAAAGGGAATGTCATCTAAATAATTAGAAAAGTCGTTCTCCAAAAAATGTGTAAATGTGATACCATTCAATCTTCCAGTTAAAAAATATGGTCCTACCAGTAATCCGTTTCAAATTCCAAGCCAACGTTAATAGTAAATCATGCTGAAACCTATTCTCTCTAATAGCTCTAGGATTTTCAAGAGCCCATACATGATAATTTCTTTGATTAACAATTCCTCCTCTGTTAAGCTAGCTTCATCGGTCCATATAATTTTTTAATGGAAATAAATTATCATCGCGAATTTTGTCAAGAAACCAATTACTAAAATTCAATCTCTTGACATAATCTTGAGGTAATAAATTCTGAACTTTTTGAAGATGGTATGGGTAGCGATTATCACCTTTCAAAGTTCGCCATATTGCTTGCCGCGATATTGCTAACGCAGCAGATACTCTTCGGATGCTAGCCTCAGGATTGTTATCGAAGAGGCGTTGGACACAATTTCTTCTCCGATAATCTGCTCATATTGCTGCCTGGAATTGGTCGCCTTCATACGTATTAAGAATGACCCAGTCTCTTGTAGTCTATTACAAGTTAACGAAAAGACTCGTCGAAGGCACTCTTTTATTTGGAAATCGGCCATACTCCCACACCGCTTCTAAAGCATTACCGTTACAAAAACCATACACAAAAATCATATCGGCGTATTCAACATTAGAATATGTATGCGGCATGGGCTGATGCTATTCACACAAAAATATCTGAGTAACTGACTGAAGACTGATTTAGGATCAAAGGAAGCCAAAATGTAAAAAATAAAAGAATGTAAAGGATTTAAGTTTACATACCTCACTTAGCCTGACGAACTTTGAAAGGTGATAATCGCTACCTGTAACATTTTTATTTTGTTAAACAAAAACGAGCAAATCTCTAAAGGACTATTTGTCTTAGTTTTTCGGTCCCATATAAGTTTGAAGTTTTGCCATTTAAATTCGGGAAGTTGAAATTTGATCAAAATAAAAAATATTGATTTTTTACCCCTTTCCATGAGGTTAAAATTTTGAATTTGAGATTTCAACAACAACTTCAAACGGCCATAAGAACTGTCGTGTTCAATTGAATACAATAGTAATAGCATCACTAGAATCGGCATACATCTGCTTTTTATCAATGCATATAACATTGGGTTTGCTCCAGATTTTATTGGGCAAAAATTGATGTGAATAAAAAAATCCGAGGTCAGCTATAACTTGAGATATCTCAATAAGGGGAAATCCTGCGACCTCTGGATTTGGACTAAACTATTCAGTTTTACGGCTTCAAGATGACATTAAAATAAATGGTTTTAATCGGTGGCGAAATGTGTGAGATAGTGCAAATTATTTAATTTTTTTTCCAGAAATGTCTTGCCTCCTAAAATCCTTGAAAATTTTAAAGGTAAAAAATTTATTTTTGATTTCGACAAAATTTAGTTTATACATGTTTTTTTGAGATGAGGAATCTGATAATAATATCAGTTTTTAGTTTAATTTTTTTTTCTCACACATAACTGACTGAAGACTGATTTAGGAATTATAATCCTAGAAGGAAGCCAAAATCTAAACAAATAAAAGAATGTTAAGGTATTTCAAATTTCATTGAAACCCTAAGATTGATGACTAATCTAAAATTAATATCAGGTTTTGGTTAAATAAAAAAAAACTTCACTTACCGATATTTTTTTTAAAATGGTTTTATCTGAAATTTATTGTGTAAAAAATAAAATAAAAATAGAAATCATTTTAAAACGTCCTATTTATATAATATAGGTAAGAAAAATTTTTAAACTAAGAACTAATATTATTTTCAGATTCCTCATCTCAAAAAAACATTTAGAAACTAAATTTTGTCTAAATCAAAAATAATTTGTTTTTACCTTCAAAATTTCCCATTGTTAGTATGGTATTTGAATTATTTTTTACACTGTTCTTTATTGCAGTTGACTACTTAGTAGAGTATTCTAATTGTTGATGGATGGTCTACTATACGATAATCAGGACATTCATAGCTTTCTGACAGCGGAACAAAAACGGAATGTCGGGCTAGGAGTTTTGGAATGGTGGCCAAGAGAAAAGTTATTAATGCTGATTAATAAGGCACTTTCTGGGGGCTCATCAACCTCCCGGCATTTCCCCGGGCCAAGTTATAACCGTTGTATATTTCATATCCAATGTTCTGTCTGATTTCTTGTTTGATTTCACACCTGCTCCTTCAGCGGTTATGGTATCCCATTTGTTTGTTTATTTCATTCTTGTATGCAGTATGAAAAAATAAATAAACCACCATTTTATCAGCCGAAACGTTTTTTTAAAGCAATACTTTTCTCTCCGATTTCACTTGCTTCCAGTCGCTAATACCCTTCTCTCGATTCTTCCTTGACCCTTTAGTACCGTTTAAAACAATCTAGTTAGCAGCTGTAACGTAAGCTTTGGTAGTTACATATTTATTTTAGTTTTTATATACTTAGTTAAGATACTTATTTTATAAGAACTTAAATAGTAATCTCTTGAGGAAAAAGAAGCTAGAACATGCACTGGAATATCAACGGAGTTCTATTCTTTTAACTAGAAAGATAATATTCAAAATCATTTTAAATGGAGGAATAGGCTCGATTCGGGGTTCCTCAGTGTGAATGTATCTTTTTTTTTTCTTTTTTTTTTTTTTTTGATACTTAATTTTTATTATTTCATTTCTTTTTTGATGGGTGAATTGTTAGTTTTATTATTATAATTATAATTTGTTTTATTTTTATCTTCTATTATCATTAATTTTGTGTGTATACAGTAATGTGTACTTGTATACAGTACTTGTATTGTATGAATGTATACATCTTTAGCACTCTCACCTATTGCCTTTCATTGAGGCAGATTGTACATATATTTCAATAAAAAAAAAAATCATTCTAATCAGGAACATTATAATAAAACCGAGCTGGAAGCTTATTCTGATAATTAATTAACCTTTGAAGATAAGATGAAAAAATAATATATATTTGGAAAGGATAATGCCATTAATTGGAATATAACCAAATATTTATATAAAAACATGTATTAACTGAGAAAACTAAGGCAATAAAATGAAAAAATAAATTTTTAAAAAAAAACTGTGTGTATACCATGTCTTACAACTAAAAGTTTATTTTTTATATATATTTAGTCTACTATTTTTCCTAATGTGAAATAAAAAATGAATAATCACTTTTAGGTTGTATTATTTTCATTACAACTAAAAACAATAAAAATCGATGTTAATACAAAAAAAAAAGTTTAGATCATGATTAAATATATTCTCAAAAGGTAAAGAAAAATGTAGTGGTGTACAAAGCCAACCGCCCCCAAATTTAAAATTAAGCAAATTGAAATAACTTTGAAATACTTTGAAATAACTACCTCTGTAGCATTGGTAAAATATCAGAAAACTATTTTTAAGGATGCTCAACTTTCATTTATTATGCAGACATAATGTAAATTATAAATTAAAGAGAAGGTGTACAAAAGGGTATTAACATTTATAAACGTTTCACAAAGGAGCTTAGGTAAGATTTTGAAGCTTAATTCAAATGCTAGAAGTTAATTACTAGAAAACTTTCAAAGCTCCTAATTAATTACAAAAGATGCGTTCACTTGATAGTAATTGGACCTATTATGACATACGGAGTTGAGCTTTGTGGCTCAACTAAACCTTCTATGTCTTCTCAATCCAATGCTTCTTTCTAAAATAACAATCTAAAATACTTTTTTTTTTCCATTTTTTTATTGAATAATTTCAAGCTTCATTCATACAATATGTGCAATTAAAAATTACTAAAATAGTCGGGAATAAATTAAATGTATTTTTTATTTATTTAATTTCATGTTTTTTTTTTAAAGGAGATAGATGAGACATGTTCATTATTGAACATATCTGAAATCGCTTGAATCGATTCTATAGGCAAACGAAATTAGTACGTGAAATCCAACTCATGTTCGCTTTCTTCTCAAACCTACATTACCTTCAGTAAACAGTTACTTTTTACCTTCAAACAAAGTTCGATATTTCTGACTTAATTTGGACAAAAGTCTCACCCAGCTTACAAATTCTTTTTAGACAAATCACTCATTTTTATCTGCATTGATTAATTGTGATTGGTATGTGTGTAAGTGGGTGCATAAATGATTAGACGTGAAATAAGTTTATATTGTTTTACATACATTTTTTTTAAATAGTTGGGTAATAATTACAGAGGGTATAATTCAAAGATGAGTAATAATAAAATCCTAGCGATGTTGGGAAAAAAAATCGAAGTTGAGTGAATCAATATTTCGAAAAGTAAAACTATATAATAAATCCGAAATACGAACGCAATTGGTTGGTTTAAGCTTGACATTGGTTCGTAAATCTCGATTATCTTTATAAAGTAAAAGAGTGTGTAAAAAACTATAAAAAAAATAAACTCAATTTTTATGAGTTATTGTTGGAAACCAAAAGATGTGATAACTTATATTTTTGGATTTAACTGTCTAAATCACATTAGTCGCGGATCTGTTATTAATTTTATTAAGTTTGCGATAAATCTTCTACATCTCTTGCAATAATGAACAGAGTATTCAGTCAAAATATATAGAGGCTGTTAATATCGGTTTGTATCAAAGCGTGTCTAAAAGTGCTGTTCTGTATTAACACTTCGACAGCATTCCTGCGCTAACCTTTCGACCCCATACTGATTTCACGGCCGCCACATTACTGCAGCTTTAAACTTGCTGCGGTAGACTATACTGTTAGTTGTACCTGTGACACACCCTGTTCAGTAGATAGTAGAAATCTAGTTGTTAGAGAAGTCTTGCTGTAAGACTCTTCACCTATCTTGTCCCCGGTCCAAAACCGTCTACAGGTTGCCCTAAAAGTTACCGACAAGAGGCTGTGACCTCAATCCGTGCAAGAGCCATTCCATCCTCGACATTGTCCTTCCATCATGTTCTCTCTCCCATTGCCTCTTTCTCTGACCTCTGTAGGTAGTGCGTTCAATCTTATTCAAGGAAGTTCCACTCTAGATGAAAGTTATTATAAATCTTCTTATTTTAGTTTAATAAAACGTATTGAGTAGATACATAAAGTAGTACAAAGCCGTTTGTGTAGGAGTTCCTTTATCTTATCTTGTATTATCTTATCGGCAGGCGCGGTAGTGACTATGGTCATGCCTATCGATGGTCACTATCGATAGTGCCGACTATCGATAGATCTTTTTTATTAGTTTTGTAACTCTCGGAACTATGCTGATCTGTCTCTGTCCAGTGTCGAGTTCTTTTGAAGTTGAATTCGGAATTCCTAGAGGGTTCTCTCAAAGATTAAGCCAAAGGAAAGCAGAAATGCTAGTTTTTCTTTCGGGAAATATGTGGCTCAAGGATCACATTTGACTCTTGAAATTAAATATTTCTTTATTTTTCTTTTCTGATGATTTGATTTGTTCATTATTATTGTAATCATGTAAATTGTAAATACCTTTTTTAAAATTCAAATAAATTAGTTTTTTCTCTCATCTTTATGACATTATCTTATAATTTATAATCCTGCAAATTTCAAATAGTAAGTAGCTAATTGAATTTCGTTAAATTAGTTGAAATTCTTTATTGAAAAGCTTTGGGAAAAAAAAGAAAAAACTATCGATAGCAATCGATAGTTCTCAGCCGATAGTATCGGCCTATCGATAGTGCTAAGTATCGACTATCGCACAACCCTAGTAGTGACTCAGTGGGTAATCTACTAAACTGCCAGGCTCCCAGGTCCGAGTTCGAATCCAGCTCCGAGTCCCTCCTTGAGCACACACTGCCTCTTTGACAAGGGTATCATTATTTGGGGGGAAAAGACTTTTCGTATTGGGACTTTATTGGCACGCTCTAGCTCTGTTGGTGATGATCAGATCGAAAATTTACCTAAAGTTTTCTGATCAGAAGCAGTAGATTATAGATGGACATCACTTCTTCATTATATTAATTGATTTTATTACAAATTTAAGTAAAAATTAAAATATTCTTATTGAACATATTCTTTGTTAATTTCAATTGACTAGGGTTCTCCATTTATGAAATCCCACCCATGCCAGAGTATATTTATCACCCAAGTAATGCACAGTAACCTACTTCAAACAGTATATTTTTTTTTTTTTTTTTTTTTTCGGATTTGACGACCTTAGGTCATATACCGAGACCCAATACATTGGACCGCCAGTATTCGCGGTCTTCCCAATCTCCTTCCCGTAATCCTCTCGCCGCCATTACCTCCTCAACTACTTGAATCCATGTTTTCCTTGGGCGGCCTATTTTTCGTCTTTCTTCCGGGAGGTAGTTAAATATCCTTTTTGGCCATCTTTCTTGGCCCATTCTTCTTAAATGGCCATACCACAGCAGCTGTTTGGTGTGAATGGTGTGAACTATAGTGTTTTCCGCCTTGACGATACTTCGTATGGCAGAATTAGTCACCTGTTGAACCCTGGAAATGCGACAGCTTATTCTCCAAAAATCCATTTCGACAGCTTGTAGTCCCTGTGCATCTCTTGTTCCAACCACCCACATTTCCGAACCATAAAGGATTACTGCTTCAAAAAAGGAGTGGAAAATCCTCTTCTTGGTTTCTAGTGAAACATTTGGGCTCCACAGTACAGAGTTCATCATGCCAATCAGCTTTCTTCCGTTCTTTATCTTTTCTTTTATGTCGCTCTCAAGCGTTCCCCTGCCATCGATATAAACTCCCAAATGCTTGAAGATAGTACTGCGATGTAACGACCAATTTTCTAATAGCAGAGAAGCTGTAGAGGCGTTGAAGGCCATGTATTCTGTCTTCTCCTTGCTGATTTCTAGGCCCCACTTAGAATATTCTTCTTCTAGCTTTCTTAGCATATAACTTAGATCTTCTTCCTCGGAAGCTATAACTACCTGATCATCAGCAAAATGTAGACTGTACAAAGTTTCCTTTCCTATTCTTACACCCATACCTCGACATTTCCTTTTCCACTCCTTCAAAACTTCCTCTAGATAGAGGTTAAAAAGGGTGGGTGATAAACTGCACCCTTGTCTTATGCCTTTGGTGATAAGGAAGCTATTTGTAAAACGGAAACAGTATATTAATAATGGTAAAATAACATAGATCCCTAACACATTTCTAAAAATACTTATTCTGGAATTTTAGGAATTAGTCTCCAGTTAAACCTTTATGCAATATGCAGTATAGGAACTAAAAATTACTTTTTTCACATCCAAGAGGATGTCAGGTTAATAAAATAACTCTTGATGTTAAATTTGTTATTTGAAAGCCAACGTCAATCTGCCAATTTTAGTAAGACATTTTACTTTAAAACTAATACTATTTAAGAATTCCATTTTTTCCTTGTTGAATAAAAAATTCCATCTATTCTATAGTCAAGTGTTACTAACTGGAATAATATTTAACCTTTCTTACCATTTCTTCCGGCCAAGAGAAAGAGAGGTATTTGATTGCCTGAGCAGTTAAAATCATCCTTCCAAGGCCACATTCAAACTCAAAATCTTCTATATATAAGGGTGGTTCTATTTATCCATCTTGTTTTATAGCGTTACCAATGGAACAACCTTCATTTAAGAAATTGGGATTCCCTTTATTTGAAATGGGAAATCCTACTATCACCTCCACCCTCCGTCCTATTTCCTTCTTAATAAATTGTTTCAGCACCTTCTCAGATAACAAGACTTTTTTTTTTTTTTTATCCCATTATTATTTTTTTTATATTCAACTTCCGTTGAAAATCCGTGAAGTGAGACGACATTGTGTACAAGTTCAATCCAAAAAGTACCGTAACAGAACCTGGTTTGCCGTGTTACTTGTAGCCAACCTGCTGCTACGAGATTTAATGCGTAGCTATTCCTTTACTACTAGAAGTACCGTATCGCTTCTGACCTTTTGTATTTCTTCTTCGCGACCTCCCACGCCTATAACCTGCAATAACTTGCTTCTCGGATCTTTGTACTTGCACAATTAGCCACCAGCTAAATGTTGTATAATTTATTATGTCAAGCATCAATTAATTGTTCACAATGCCGCTAACATATAAAAATGGCAACTAAAGAATGTATCAGCAATTAAAAATGAAAACATTTACGGTATGAGAGGCATGATAAAGAGAATTGGCAGCTCCTACTCGTTAATTATATTCCATTTTATCCGAAGGAATTTCTCATTCATCTCCTTTTCAACCTTGTACGGACATTTTATGACCTTGAAGTCTATTGTAAAACCTTTTGTAGTACGTTTGTATGCGTCTTTGATAGTAGACATTTGTAAGTCCACATGTACAGTTATGTTACATAGGTTACAAGGTTCCTAGGTAATTTTGTCCCTATGTAATGTTTTTGTCTGAAAAGATTCCACTTTCTGAAAAAAAAAGAAGGTATTTTTGGCAGTTTTTTTTAATTGGCTCAACGATTCTTATCTACTCCGACCGAATCTCTGCTGCTCTTCTCCTTCCTGTCACTACTAGAAGCTGAAGGTCAGCCTCGACATCTTCCTGCCACCGTAGTCCAGGTCTTTTTATGTCCCAAACATCGATCCTTCCATTGTAGATACTTGAGACCAAATCTGGGTCTCCATAAAGATTCTTGAGTTTCCTATTTGGCATTATTCTATAACCGGTTTCTTTTTTGGTAGAGCCATATATTATTCTTACAATTTTCCTCTCCCATGTATTCAGGTATCAAATAAATATTACTTATCATTCTTGAATATGGTTATAGAATTTGACAATAAAACAATAAGAATCTGCAAAGCGTCAAATCTGTCCTTTAACCTTGTTAAGTTAACATTCACAGTTGACGTTGACGTTTATGATGATAACGAGCTGGTAGTTTTGCAAGAGAGTCACACTGGTTTAAATGGAAGAATAATTGACAGCGATTACTTGAACAAGCTAATGCTTAGCCTCGTTAAGTTATACTCAATTAGCATTTCAATTATGAAATGTGAGTTTCATTCTTCGAACAGACTATCACTTGAATGTGTTATCTGCTGTAATTATAGTAATAGAAGAAAGGGAAATTTCATTTCCTTTATCAACTAGTCAGAATATTAAAATATTGTACATCAGTAACCTCATTAAGAAATGTTAAATACATTTTGGTTAATCAAGGAATCAAGAAATTAGGGGAGCCGGGAGTAATTGGTCCAAATGCCGGACCCTCATGAGCCGTTATCTGTTTCTTCTTTCCTGTAGTTATGGTTTTTTAGATATCAGTATATACAACTTTACTTTTGAATCCATTATATTGTTGAATAGCAAATATATTTTTAATTTATTTGTGATATTTTTGAATGATTCGTTACTTCGAAGCAGTTGAAAATTGAGTTTTGGTTGATGCTCACTTTTAGATATGGGTTGTTTAACCAACATTTAATTTTCGAGTATAGTTCGTTTGATGTTTCATCAACTTCGTTTCTGAATTGAATTTCTTTTTCTAATTGTTTATTCTCTATTTCTTCTTTAGTCCGGTTTCCTAACGCCTGTAATGATTCGTATAGGTTCTATAACCAGGTTCCAAGTTCTTCAAATGTATGTAAATCTGGTTCTTCTTGAAAGGGGTTCTCTTTCGGATCCCATCCTTGTCACCAATTTGTTAAATAATAAGAAATTAAAATCTTTTCATTTGTGTATTTTTAATTCAATGACATACGTACAATAACAATGATATTTGAATATATGACAATGTTTGTTTGTACGTAATAGAATATATTTGTTTCAATTTTCATATATATATATATATATATATATATATATATATATATATATATATATAATATATATATACAATGTAGACCTTCTCTGAAATTATTGTAGACCATTATACCATCTTAGTGCACATTTACATTATTCTTGGGAGACAATGGTCTCAAAAAAAAAAAAAAAATATATATTATATATATATTATATATATATATATATATATATATATATATATATATATATTTTATTATATATTTACCTACAGCAAAAAAGTATTTATTATTATTATTATTTTTTACAGGTAAGTTTACTTGATTCCTTGATCCACACCTACTGTAACGCAGTAATGTAAGTTTATTATTTTCTTTAATGTTAACACTGTAATTTTTAGATTCATCCTGAAGCCTAATAGTTAATATAACATTTACTAAACCCTTTGTTAGGTCAGCTGCAAGTGTTAAACAATATATTTTATATAAATAATTTCTTAATAAAATATGTTTTAATTATTTTTTTTTTTTAAAGCCGATGCCAAGATTTCCATTATTTATTTTTTCTAAACAGTTTCTATTTTAATTTTATTGTTCGAATTTGATGCAGCTGACAGAGCAGCGGGGATCTCATCGGGTCAGGGCTTGATTCCCTATAAGTGGGGGCTCGATTCGGAGTTCCCCAAGCTGTCTGTATTGTACATATAGTATGAATGTATCTTAATTTTTGTCACTTAATTTTTATTATTTAATTTTATTTTTAATGATTCTAAGTAATTTTTATTTTTATCTTTTATAATTATTAATTTTTTGTGTATGTGCACTTGAATATATTGTATGAATGAATTTATTATCACTGTTACCTATTGCCCTTCACTGATGCCGATTGTACATATATTTCGATATAAGTTTACAAATAATTTTTTTTCGAATTCTATACCAAATCTACTCAATTAGATTATTTATTAAAAATCACTTTTGAAGCTTGCAGTTTACCGACTAAAGTACGAATACGGTTGAGAAGTCCTTCCGAATCAACTGAAGGATTCGGTCCTCAATGTTCGAGTTTGTGTCTCAAACGCAATCTACCTTTCCAGTATTTGTTTATCGCAACACAATGCTTGTTTCATGTACTCCAAGCGGTCTAGGTATCGTTAAAGATTATGGGAACAGGAATATTTTTTTTTTCTTTTTTTTTTTTATTTAGAGACCTTTAACACTTTTTAAACCATTTAAAAAAAAAACGACCAAAGTCAACAAAGATTTAAGAACCAATGGCCCGGAAGCTAGCGAAGGACCGGATGAAGAGGCTATAAGGGGCAATTAGCAGAAGAGAGGGGGGGAGGGAGATCCACGGAGCGATATGGACCAGAAGGTAGGCCTAGCATCAAAGCATTAACTCCAATTAAATCCGTTATTACTCTATTACCTCTACCTACCTCACCTTCACAGTTTTTATGCTTCGTTAGGTCTTTCATCGTCCATCGCTGCTCAGCTCTGCGCTTCGTCGGCTGGGTCCTCTTGCCACGGACGTGTAGTAAAAATGCGTTTATAGCAACCTGACTGAATGAGAAGGAAGCCCATTTTTTTTCTTAATCTATCCTTCAATTTTTACTATTGCCATGGATAATCTTTACGATGTGGCCTAAACATAAATAATACAGCATGCATAATCGACTTGATGTGTTGCGTTATTTAGAAAAAAGTGTACATTAAAAAATTAAGATTGCTGTATTATTATAAGTTTTTAATCAAACATTAGTTTCGAATGTCAAACATTCATCATCAGTTCTAAAAATTAACAAAAAATTCAAAACATCAGCAACGTGTTACATATAATATATTTACTAATTTAAAACTGTAAAACTATAAATTGTTAAAATAATTTGGAATAAGTAGGAATACACTTAAAATAAGATATTTATGTGTATAACTTATACTTTGAAGATGAACAAATTATCTTAACACACCGAGGATACGGAATATATCTCTCAAAAATTACGAGATGAATACTAACAATGGTGCCTAACAATTGATCTCAAAAGTAAAGTCAATTTCTCCCTGATTGGAAAAACTAAAAATCATGCATATGTTTATCTATAATCTACTATTTTTCTCAAAGTTTTAGAATTTAAAGGATCAAATCAATTACTTCAATCTGATTTATTTGTATACGCAACAGATGGGAAAATATTGTATATCCATCAGCACTTCAATAAAATGAATAAAAGTAAAAAAAAAAAAATTCTTTGACAATTTTTTCAATTCAAATTTTAAAAAATATATTAAACAATTACACGAAATAAATGCTACAATAAATAAATAAATGCTACAATAAATGTTGTTGTTCTTTTTTAATTTTGTTTAGCGCGTAGCAACGTACGCCGGGTACAGCTAATTAATAATTAAACTAACAGAGAACCATTATTCGAAATAAACAAAGTTAAGAGAAAGTATTAATTTCAAACTTGATTTTTTTTCAATAAATTTTATATATATAAAATATTTTCCATTGAATATCTGATCGGGAAACTGTCGTCAAATATTCGATCCGAGAAACACAGAGCTAGAGTGTATCAAAAAGTTTCATTTTTAAGTTTGGAAAAAATGTTAAAACGTTATTTTTTTTTTATTCAAACCATTTTAGCTCCTAAACAGTAGGTTCTAGCAACAAATTTTATGTATCCAAAAATATCCTCCATTAAATTTCTTCTCCAATTTCTTAAATATTTATTTACCTAATAGCATTTTAAATAATGAGATATGGAGCGGAAACATGGACAACAGAGACCAGTTTCTGAAGGGAGCTTCTTGTCACTGAAATAGACTATTGGCACCTAGCAGCGGGAATCTAATGTTGAGAAAAAAGTAAATAACTAGAGAAAAAAAACCCCTGCTGGTACGGAGATTTACAAAGAATCTCCGATGGAAGACTACCAAGGGAAGTATATGAATGGAGAATAGATGGAAGACGAAAAGAGGTAGGTCAAGCAAAGCATGGAATAAAGAAATTGAAGAATACATGATGGGATGTGGCCTTAGATAGAAATGGGCTTTAGATAGAAGTATATGGAGGGAGGCCATGAAAACTTGGGTTAAGAAAAGCATTTGCACTGTAAGAATTCTTAATTTAAAAAAAAAAATGAAAAAATACTAGAAACTAAATTAATTGATAGACACCTAAGGAGGGAAAGTGGACGGGCTTCTTGTAGCTATCAGTTCCTATAGTAAAAATAGAAGCCATAGAAAGAAATAAGGGTATGTTAGTAGACTAAATAATAAGGTAAATAGACTAAGGGATTGTATATTTATAGTTATAGTTTTTCTCACAACTAGTCGGTTTTTATATAACCTCTTTAAGCAAAATATGACTCATATCTAAACATTCTTTGGATCTTTTTTGGTATTTGTGTACTATTGCAGTGATTTGATACCAGGCAATAGTTATTGTATTAAAAGAACTGTAACAACTTTACACATATGTTTATTTGCATTAAATATTTTTTTCTAACCAAAGATCTCGTATATCTTTTAAAATGGATCCTCTGGTTTTAATTTTGTCCTTCAGTTTTAAGTTTTTCACATTACATTTCCATCTAACACAATCTGAATAATATAACTGCAAATTTTTGCGAATGTCCATTACTGCATATCTTTTCTTTTAAAATAATGTCCTTTTCCTGATAAAAACGTAAGTGTACTTTCTTCATTATTAATTGTTGTAAAAAGCCACATTAAATTGCACATAATAAACAATATTATTAATCCGTATACTCATGTAACTATTATTCTTAAGGGACTTTGTCCCAAAATATTTTTTTTTTCTATTCTATTCTATTCTATTTTCTAAATGTTTCAAATACTTACTAGTCATTTACGCCTTCTTTTTTTTAATATAAGTTGATTATTCAGTCTCCTATGGCATAAATAATATTATTTCTATTGACCATCTGGAAAGCATGTTTATTTAAATCTTTATTTTTTTTTTTTTTTTTTTTTTTTTTTATTGTTTGCTTTTTCCAAGCCGCCCTGAACCAGAGCTCCCGTGATTCCTTTTATTGATCACGCCCCCGTGGAGTAATGCATTCCCTTCCAGTTGAGCGGTTTATTCAAATGCAAATCTATGGATTTTGATGTTTTATTTCTCGTAGCACAAGTGCGAACTCTGCCATGAGGGCCCGCCAATAATATTTGCATGTGGCCGGCTGAGATAGAACAAAAACTGATTGTCCAGCGAAGAGCCTCCAATGCATCATTCATCGCTCGCTCCGCTTTGGAATACATCGATCAAAACTAGAGATTAGAGTGCAAAAAGTTGAGTGTGAATTAATGAGCGGTCAGTGAGCTTTCCTTGTATCTAGCATCAGGGCAGGGTCGAAATAAAAATAAATATATTGTTTATTCTATGAGGTTATAATAGGTTATTAAACAGACATAAACATAGCCGGGCAATTAAGGTAATCGATGCCATCACAAGCATATTTATTATGTTAGATAATATTATTATTATGGTATAATAGTATATTTAAAAGTTTTAAGTTGACTGGTAGTGATATGACTAAGCCATCATAGATCATAGATACCTCCTCCAATCGTTCTCGCCAAATATGGGGTCTCATATTCCTCATAACTGTTGATATTAAATCAATATGGAATACTTTTAAAATTATTTTAAAAGTGGTGATTCTCCTTCAACAGAAGGGATTCGTTTTGCCCCAAAAGAACAGTTAATATTATGTGTTTTATTATGAGAACGTGTCCAACTAAAATTGCTGCTTTTACACTTTTGCTGGTGTTTCAACCTTTCATTTTGTGATTAAAAAATAATTCCAAAATTAATGTTTGATAATTTGTTTATATTTAATTATTTGACACGTTCATTTCTTAAGCCTAGTCCAGACTGTAAACAAATGTTTCGGAACATTGTTGAACATGTTCCCAAATAGTTTATAAACAGCTCCAAAACTTTGTTCCGAAACAATGTTCCGCGTCCAGATTGAGTCAGTGTTTCTCCAGTTTTGAATATACCGAGTGAGGCTATTGCAGGAATTTGTGCTGCCAATTTATTTATTTTACTTAACAGGCAAAGGAATAAAATAAAGAAAAGAAGGTGGTGGATACAAAAAGCACCAATGGAAGGCACCAGTCATGGCAATGGCCTTATGAGGAACCTAAAATTTGAAGATAGGGCAGGTTTCAAAAATTTTACTAGGATGTCCTCTAGTGATTTTGAAGAATTGTTAGTTATGATTAGAGAGAAAATATCCCGAAAAAATACTGCATTTAGACAATCAATTCCAGAGTCGATTAGGCTAGCTGTCACACTTCGGTTTCTTGCTAGCGATTCATGTACAAGTCTTACGTCTACACTTGAGGTACGCATGATGATATAGAAGGATCAATACAATTAGGATTGATGAATTAAATGCCACTTCTATTGAGATTTTTTATTTTTTAAAAAGATAAGACAAGAAATCAAGCATAGGCACTCACCTTCGAGGTAACTAAAACACTGAATTTGTGAGAAGTAAAAGGGGGGGCAGGTAGGTTAAGTTACGTTAAGTTACGTTAAGGTAGATTAAGCACTTAACCTACCTGCCCCCCCTTTTACTTCTCACAAATTCAGTGTTTTAGTTACCTCGAAGGTGAGTGCCTATGCTTGATTTCTTGTCTTATCTTTTTAAAAAACCTTAGTATATTTAATCTATGTAACATAGTACTGATGTGTTGAAAATTTTATTGTATGTTTTAGAACTGAAGATGAATGTTTAGCATTCGAAACTAGTTTTCAAATAAAATAATCTCAATAGAAGTGGCATTTAATTCATCAATCCTAATCTTACGTCTACATTCAAAATATCTAAGCAATCTATATCCTGAACTGTGCTCAGGAACACGTCCAGACTTGTCGCAACTTGTTCAATGTTCCCGTGTTTTCCGTCTCCAACGGGAAACAAGAAACAGGGCTTATTTTGTTTCGCAACATTTCTGAACAGTTCCGAAACAAGTTATAAACAAATTTGAGCTGTTCAGGAACATCGGAAACATTGTTCCTGAACACTGTTCCGAGACATTTGTTTACAATCTGGACTAGGCTTTAATTTCATTAAAACTAAACATTTGATTGAAAGGTTAAAACAAAATGTAAATGACGTTATATTACAGATGTTTTTTGTACCATATGGTAAAACTATTAATACCAACCTAGTAGTATTAAGAAGTTAGTTGGCCAAACAGCGTCATTGTGAATTGAGTGTCCGTACTATTTTATTGTTCATGTTTAGAAAATTGATATTAGTCTAATAATCATTAATCGTATCAATTACGATTAAGTTTCCGAGAGGTCGAGAATCACTTTCGGTTATTGGCATTAATTGGCGGGAGGATGTATGAGTTTATTTATAAATAAGGTTCTAAAAAGGCATTCCGTATTTATTATATTTTGATCTTCCTTTTCACATTTTAATAGAATAAAAACATGCATATGATCAAGCAGTCATATTGACAAATTATTGGCCAGACCAGCTTGGAGCCTGAGTTCCAGAGTTGGTGCTTTAGGGAAAGGCTGCTCAAAGCTGCAATTCCTGTAATTCTGATGGCGCCTTAACACCTGGCAAAGTTGAGATTTTATTTTACTGGTAACCTGGGAATGGAAACTGATGTTCCCCTTTTTGGTAGCTTCTAAATGCAGTTTCGGCTATATCTTAATTGTTTCCTATAAAACAACCAAATTTAAAAGAATTAACATATTGCAGTTGATTCGTATTTCTTCTATATCCAAACTCTATTTTTTTATATAGAAGAAATTTTTGAAATCTCATTCTTAAAATTAATAATCATAACTTGCCCGTTGAAATATTTACTAACATCGCCAACACGAGAATAAATGTTGATGAATATAAAATCAGATATCAATATTATTCGCAAATAAAGACTGACTTTAGGCTTCGTGGCTGGTTGAGGACCAATTAAAAAGTATGATTAAATGCTGTTTTCAAGCCCATATAAACAATCAGGATTTAATTAGTCTTACAATATTTTTGTATTTGCCAAAGCTTTGAGTATTTTTCTTTGACTCAAGTCGTTCTAATATAGAAGATAGATTTGTTAATACAATGCGTGCATTCCCAAAAACATTATTTTGACCCAACAGATTTTGGACCACATTGAGACGGCTTAAGATTGATAACCTTTTCCTGAATTCGGTGAATCTTATATACAACGACTTTACATGTTAACTTTCTGTTACTTGAACTATATTTTCCGGATAAAGCTCCCCGGTTCCACATTGTGGAGACTTCTAAATTCTTATGTATGTTCTTCCTTTTTTTTATTCCATATATTTCACTCAATAATTAACTTAATAATGCATTGTGTATGATAATTTATTAGATGGTATGGCCTGGCTAGCTCCCAGCCTTCAATAGATGTTGTCCAGGCTCGTTTATGTAGGGATTCCAGACATAGCATGTTGCATAAAGCGTCTAAATATTAACAATTTAATAGTTTATAAAGCTTAATAAAGTATTCGGCCTAATCTCTCCTTTTCTTAACCATTGATCCAGTATTATTAAGTATCATTACATTCTTACCAAGGTTCTATACCCAAGGCCCTTCATAGGATGTAATGATATATGTTTTTTTGTTGTTTTTTTAAAATATATATATGCTTATAAATAACATCATACTTTTTATACATAATTGTCCTTATGAAATAAAATAAGAGAAAGGACACTTCTTATAGAAAATTTCTCACTTATATAAGGGATATACCATGAGCTTATGGTGGTACCATTGTTTTTAACCTTTCCTTTGGAGGATATATAAAATAAGGAGTGCTGGAGTGGAAGCCGTGACTGGACACTTCTCACAGGTCCCAGTCATCATTGGAACTGCTATCTGGATTCCATTCTTGCTCTTCTGTCTATACTCTCCAACTTATCGCCCTCTCCCTCCGCTTCGCTTACTCCAATCAGAGCACAATTACCCGGCCCAATTATTGTTCAGGTGTAATTACTACTATCTCCTGGAAGCTTTTAGCTTTCGAGCTGTAATAAGTTATTAGCTTTTTTGTTTAATGGTAATCCTAAAGTTGTGATTCATACCTCAAAGCTATTACTGCGCTTCTTAAACGAATTCTAAGGTATCTACAAATTGTGAAAGAAATATAGTCATTTGCCAGTAACTACGTTTTTTTCTATTTAATACGTAGTTAAGGTAGGCTAAAATATTTTCCATCTCTGCTTGGAGAATGTTAGAGCTTTTCAGAGTTTTTATACCGCACCAGTCCCAGAATTGATCCTCATCCTCAAACTACTGCTAATCATCTACAGCCTCCATATCTTGCGATAATATCCTATTTAGTGAAGTCTATTCTCTAAAAACAGATGCCATGTTGATCCAAATCGATGAATATGCCGTCCCTATTAAATATAATAACTCTCCCTTTGCTTTCATTTTGCTCAGAAACTCGGGGAAGCAGTGGCCTCAGGCAAACGACCATTGGTTGGATGATTGTCCGATTACAGCTAACGAGGACGTCCTTCGTGACTGATCGCCCTAGCAATCGCGGCCCCTATCGGATTTTTGCAGAACCTCCTATCCTCAACGTGTCCATCCTATCGCTACATCTTAGCCATTGCTGAATCTATAATGCGGGGACGGTTAGGGATATTCCTCCTTGTTTGGATAGCTGATCCTTATCGCAATGTCGGCATCAGGATTTTTTTTTTCAATGGGTTCCTAAATAAAGAACGTTTTGAAACTAAGCATAGCTGACGAACGGTGGCCCATCATGATCTACAATTTAAGTGAACAGCTATATACCGAAAGATGTTACGACTTCCATTTCACATTCCTACTTGCGATCTGATCACTATATTGGGAGTTCAGCGAAAAGATCAATTTCAATATGCCCATCAGAAAAAAGATTAAATATCCTGTTGTTAACTGCTTATTTAGACTTCAAATTAGCCACATCCAGTATTTAACTTTGTGGTCCAAACATAAAAAATAGCAAGTTTATAATTTCGCTCCAAAACTGTGACTCCATTTTTCTCAAAATTATTACAGATCTTAAATCGCTTACTAATTACTAGAGATGGGCCGACTAGTGGGCTGCTTTTGTAGTCGGAAATTAGTCGATTTATATTTCTACGCTTATAAAAAGGTTAATTGAAATCATAACATGGTCTTTATTGCAATTTTTATTTTAGATTCATCTTTATGATTTTAGCAAAATCCTTATATTTTATGTACTGACTTCAAATCTATTAACGAAGCGTCTCGAATATTGCCGATGTCACCCGAATACCAAAGCAAGTAATGATCGGCTTGCCAACTTATTGGACTTTTTGCGAGCCGACTAGTTGGCCAGTGACAAATCGGCCAAAGTCGTAACAACAAAAGCATTTTAGGAAGAGAGACTGTTTAGAAATCTTAAATAGTTTAATTACGTTTATAAGTATAAAAGTAATTTTATCAGAAATAGTTATTTACCTTTCTCTAACCTTTGTATTTAAGAAACTTTTAACATAATTTAATTAGATTTTAATTCACAGAAAGTAACATCAATTAGTATAATTTATATACCTTATCCACAATAATGTTTCGAAGCGTCCTCCTTCTTTTCTAATACACAGCACCGATCTTCTTATGACTGCATCCACTGCTCGGCGAAGTGCATCATAATTTTGCCGCATTGTTTTGAAACACGCATATATATGTAATTTTTATGTCTGGGATAGATCTGTATCCAGTAGAATACTATCGCCATTTTTCTATGTTCTAGCACATTTTAGCGTTAAATTCAATAAAAAAAAAAAGAAATTCATATTCTAGCTATTTTCATCTTATCATCATTATTTTGTTTCGGTATTTTTTAATAAAATAATATATGTTTGGGTTTATTATAATAGAAAACGAACACAAATTTTTCTTAATTTATCGTAGAGAACTTAAACATTTAAAGCATGTCTGCTTAACCATCTTAATTATTATTGGAAACCCCACCTATAATTAAAAACCCACCATTTAAAACTAAATAATTGCTTTAATAATTCTTATTAAACATTTTTATTTTATTTTACTATATTAGTCATACAGAAAAAAATATTTATTTATTATTTTTTTCAAATACTTTTTCTTATGACCGAAGGAGTTATTGCGTTATTTTGAACATATGCGCATAATTTACACGTAGTTACATTAAATCAAGTTAGGTTGACCCTCGCCGCTTTTTATTACAACTTATTGGGTAATTGGCATTCTAATCGGTAAGTTGTTACTCAACTTTAATGTTCATGTAATCGATGATGTATTGCCACTCCTAACATAAAACGGTATTTTAATAATAACTAACGGATCCTTCGATTCGCTAAAAATCTCGTAAATATTGAATTCGAGAATGTTGAATCTTATTGTGTAAATGGAGAGTTTTAGGATCGGTCTATTTTTTTTTTTTTTTTTTTTTTTTTCATTATTTATTAAAATCACTGGTTGTAATTTAACACTAGTCGTCTGCTTCAGCTAGGAGAAAGTGTGCAAGCATTAAGAAAAAAGAGCACAGTTGTGCAAGCCTCATGGCCAGTCAACTCTATAATCGTCTAGGCGAATTGCAAGGATCAGTAATACTTATCAGTGCTTGCGTTACTGGGTTATAACTGAAAGTTAGTCTGTCATCGAAATTTTTAAACCTATCTGAAGCTGTTATAGTGATAGTCTTACTATTTTGGACTGAAAATATGGGATATTTTTAGAGTTAGATTATAATGCAGTCTCCATAGCTCTATACCATATCGCACATGTAAATAAAATTGACACAAATAAAAAATCTGTATTTCTATTTATCATCATGTTTAATATAAATGCTCTTCTAATAAATGTCAAAAATGTATCTATATAGTTTTTTCTACTAAACTATCTTTAGGTAGAAGGTTTTCTCCAGAAAGTAGTTCAATCACAGGCCTCTTCCTAACCCAGCCAGATCTTTACCGACCAACTGAAAAATTATAAAAAAATGACTTGGCTGGATTTAGAATTCCACGCCTCACTTAAACCTAAAACTAGAATCATATGATTTAATAAAGTTAATTTTTAGAGAAAAAATTAAATAAACCGACTTAAGATTAAACCTGCATGTACAAACATGAACTAAAAAGTAAAAAATAATATTTTAATAAATTCAAAACAAAGAGCATTAAAGGAGAATCAACGAAATTATCGATATACCGAAATTATCGATATTCACAGTTTATGATCTTGTTCCAGCCAAGAAGGGCAGTTTAACCCTGCCTTGACAAGGAACAATCTACACTTCTTTACAATCATCAGCTTTCTTTTTTATTCTGTTTGTTTTGGTTGGCACCGACTTCCAAAGATAATTGATCATAAAATGTGAATATCTATATAGGTATCGATATATGCTCTTTGTTGCGAAGTATTCAAAATATTATTTTTTACTTTTTTAGTTCACTTTTGTACATGTAGGTTTAATCCTGAAGTCAGTATTTGTTGTTTGTTTTTTTTTTCTAAAAATTAATTTAATTTTTCAGTTTGTATTTTAATTAATTGAATTATTTTTTTAATTTTGTTTTTGTTCAGTTTTTTAGTTCAAGTTCGTACTTGCAGGTTTAATCTTGAGGACGGTTTTTCTTTCTTAATTTTTTTCAGGACCACTTCTAAAGTATGAGCCACCGATCACAAAAAGAAACATCCAAATCAATTCATGATTGAAGGAATAATCCCGTAACAAACATTAAAAAAATAAATAAATAAAAAAAAATACAATCAATTTACATAAACACCTGTGTTTTTTATTATATGTTATCTATATTATTATATAAAAGGACAAGCCATTTTTCTAACTACTGAACCAAATTTTAACCGCATCATCTCCATAGTTCAAGGAAGGTTTAGCAATAATAAAATTTACAGATTTTCAATTGTATTGCCATAAAAAAACGATGAATTTGTAGTGCGCATTGAGGTTCGGTAAGAGAGGTTACGAAGGTACGGTGTTATATAGAGCTATTTATGATAAAAATTATTTATTTTCAATTCAATTTTTAATAAAAAAGCTATAAATATATGGAGCGACAAGTGGATCCCAGTGCAGTTTAAAAATCAACTGATTTGTGGCCATTCTGCAATGGTAAAACTATTAAACCTAACTGCACCAAATTTTAACTACAACATCTTCATAGTTCTAGGAAGGTTTATGATAATAATTAAAATGTATAGTTTTGAGTGTCAGAAACGATGTTTGCCAATCGATAAAATTATTTCAGCCAAAGTGGATTACTAATTATTCTTTTACGTACTCTTTAAACGCCTACTCAATGCAATTTTAACGAGGTTTAAATTACTGCCGTGTGTGAAAATATTGGAGAAATAATGCTAAATTCTATGTTTCAAAATAAGACTTTTATCGATAAACAAATGAAATTCAATTATGAGTTAAAATGTTTTTTATTTATGAGAGCTGGCGAAGCCGCGACGGGGTTTGCTAGCATTAAATAATTTAATTTATAATTAGTGGCGATACTATAATAAACAAATACCGAATTATCATTTGGTTCAGATTACATTAGTTGAATGCTTATTACTTCTTTTTTTTATCTCCGTGTAAAATTAAAAACGATTAATGCAACATAATGACAGTTCGTAAAGTTATTAGAAGCCTCCAAAAAAAAAAAGAAGATAGCGGTAGTTAACAAAGTTGTCCACTAGTACATCAATCACACAGCATTGTGTGTTTTCCAGGTCATTTCTTGCCGTTCTCAGCACCATCTGGCTCCCATTCGGAATATGGGAATCCACCTGAATTATCACCCCCAGTTACTTAGAAGGTAAGGAGTATATAACTCAAGTGAGTACCCTGAGGGATTGAGGATGGATTCCTCCCCGCGGGATATAGCCAGGCTAGGACGGAGTAATCTCCCATCGACGGGGACATTAAACCAGAGGAATGTGGAGGGATGTTTTTTCTGCGGGAGGAGGGGATCTCGTAGGTACGCCACTGGAGCACTACATACCTTCCGTGCCTCAGTACCTCACGCTATCTCCTACGGTGAATGTGGCTCGTTTGTTCGTCGCTTTTAAAAATCGTGAATTTTTTTGAGTTTGCTCGTTGTGATCAGTTCCGGAATTTTCATCTCATCAGGGAGAACAATGTTTTTATAAAGCAGAACATGTTGGAGCGGTATGTAAGGTTTTAATTAGTTCTTATTACTTATATATTTTATATATTAAAACTTTTCTTAAATAAATATTAGTTATGAAATCTCTGCGAAATTTAACGGAGCCCTAAAGAAATTATAAAAATGCACACCAAAAAGCTTACAGCTATTGTAGTGTGTCATCTGTCAGTGCATATTAAATCCTTAAGAAATGTTTTCTATCAAATTGTCAGCCGCTATTGAAAACTTGTGATTAATATTTTCACTTTATCAGCCGTGAATAGTGAAATACACGTCAACTCACAATCCAAAAGTCCATTTTGTGTGCCTTATTGAAAAATATTTCTTGATTATTTTATACCATCGAATGAGAAGCTTCTTCTTATTAAATTACCTGTAACATATTACATACGAATTTTGTCAATTCATTTTTTTAAAATCTTAAATGTTTTCAAACTTGTGCGTAAACTTTAACATATTCAATCTTTGTGAATGAATGAAATATCATGTAAGTTTTTAAAAATGTATTTACTTTTTTTCTTTTATATGCATATAATGTCGTTTAAATAGTTATTTTTAATATTTTTGACGTGTTTTTCTCTTTATGTGAACTCAACAACACAAAAACGGAACCATTTAAATAACTATATAATTATACGCTTTATAATAATAATAATAATAAGGCTTTATTGACATATTTACAATTACATTTACAAAATCATTTAGAATACATGTGCCGGTCAAAAATTCCTCTACATGATTAACATAGTTTTATGCTTTGGTGAATAGTTTTACACTTTAAAGTTTATCTGTGAACAGTGGGAAAAATTAGAAAAAAAACGCATAAAAAAAAAGAAAGAAAAGTAAAGGAAGAAATAATAATTACATAATATAAAATAAAATAAGAATTAAATACAATCAATAGTTAAATATATAATAACCAGCATACTTTAGTGGTGACTATATGTATACATAGCAGTTGAGTAATCAGTGGGGAGGTTTATGTTAAGAGTACATGATTGGTTCTTTTGTGTGTGTATCTTTTGAGGGAATTTTTATCATAATTACCAATTTCTTTTACTAGTGAATTTTCTGAATTTGTTTTTATTGCAAAGTATGCTTTGGTTTGTTCGAAGACGTGCTGTTATAAAGGGAGTAAGTTTAGGTCGTGGAGCATAGTTGATATTTTAGTATAACTAGGATAATTATTGATGATCCTCATGCATATATTTTGAACCCTTTCCAATTTATTATAGTTAGTGGAGCAAGTTGAGCTCCACACCGGAGAAGCATAAGTGATTTGTGTTCGGATTACTGTTTTGTAAAGAATGAGTTTATTTTTAGGGCTCAATTTCGATATTTTATTGAAGTAGGGGAACATTTTGAATACAAGTTTTTTAGCTTTATCTGTTTTGTTGTTAATATGTTCAGTGTATGTTAATGATTTGTCCAGTGTTAAACCTAAGTATTTTATTAATTTAGACCAAGGGATTTCTTCTGAGTTTAAATTGATATGCTGGTCTATGAGTGGTCTACGTTTTGTGAAGATGATTGCCTCCGATTTGCTTGTATTCACTTTCAGTTTCCATCTGTGGCAATATTAATTTAATTTTTTTTGTAACTTTGTTGCAGCCGATTTACAATAGTGTCGATGCGGTAAGAAGCTGAGTATAGTGCAGTGTCATCTGCGTACAGGGACATTATCACGTTAGGGTGTTTTGGAAAATCTGATAGGAACAGGTTGAACAGAGTTGGGGATAGGCAGGAACCTTGTGGGAGACCGGCGGAAAGGGTAAGAACTTTGGAGGAGAAGGAGTTTATTTGTGTATAAAATTGTCTATTGGAGAGAAATGAATGAATAATATGAATTAAGTAAGGGGGGAATTTGTATACTATCAGTTTGTGAATGAGCCCAGTATGCCAAACTGTATCGAATGCTTTTTCTAAGTCTAATAAGAGCATTCCTGTGTGTTTTTTTCTCATTAAAGGCTTTAGTAATGAAGTCAGTGAGATGTGCCAGTTGATCATGTGGCCTAAAGCCGAATTGTTCTTCTAAAATTAGTTTATGCTGTTTAATTTGATTTTGGATGCGGTTTAACAGTAATCGTTCAAGAATTTTTGATATAATATTTAACAAACTTATAGGCCTGTAATTTGAGACATCTTTAGGATCTTTGTTTGGTTTCGGAATTGCTATTGTTTTTGAAGTTTTGCATCGGCTAGGGAATTAATGGTACCTAAGTATTAAATTAAATATTTTGATTAAATGAAAAATGGCTTTTTTGCCTAGTTTTTTATAACTATTGTGGGAATACCGTCGTCGCCTGAGGCTTTTTTGGTTTCTAAATTTCTAATGATTTTACCAGTTTCTTTCGGAGAGATAGAAGAAAAAGTACCATCAAAAGGAACATTTAAATAATCACGTACTGATTTTGTGATTTTTCTATTATGGTGGTTTGAGCCAAATTTTGAAGTAGTTAGATAGCAAGAGTGAAAGTGTGTGGCTAGAAGGTCGGCTTTATCTTTATCTAGGTAAGCGTAATTATTGTTTTGTTTTAGTGGAGGAATTTTAGATGAAGGATTAGTGAAAATTCTATGTATTTTCCAGATTTTGTTGTCACCTGGTGTAAAGGACTTTAAAGTGTTTGTCCAGTTTTCGTTTTTCCAACTATTTAGACGGGATCGAACATAATTATTAAATTTATAGAATATTATCTTTGATGTAGGGCATTTATTGCGTTTATATTTTTTCCTTAGTCTGTTTTTAATCTTAATGAGTGCTATTAATGTGAGGGGTATATTATAACGACGGAGAGAAGGTAGCGAATGTTGTAGGATAGATGCTGACATTAATATTCATATTTAGTTTATTAATGTGATGGTCAATACCTTGGGGGTTGTTGATTATTGGATTAATACTTATTTGTGAATCTAATGTTTTTCGAAATTTTGGCCAGTCTGCCTCTTTGAAAGCGAATTTTTTAGTTTTGATTTTAATGTCTAGAGTTGACCCTATACGAAAAATCACAGGGTTGTGGTCCGAATTATACGCTTTATTTATGCTTTTAATTTAACACTTGTCTGCTTAAACATCGGTTTATCTTGTACATATGTTTGACATTTTTTCCTATAGGTAAAATGATATAGATATCAGACCGAAAATTGTTTAACTGATTTATAGATAATAAATTTATGCTTGACAATCAACTTTTTTGACTAGGATGTGTCTTTTGAATAGGGGGTTTTGCAGGTTTTCTTGTAACTTTTTTCACCCATTAAAATGTAACGCTCCAGATATGTTGGTGTTGCGCGGATCGAAAATTTTCTGACAGTTTCTTATAAAAAATTTAAAGAGGGATATTTTTTGTTATATAACATTTGTCTAAAGGACCTACCGTTTAGGAGCTATACTGGTTTGAATAAAAAAGTCATGAATCAAATTCTTATTTATTTAGAAGATTGATAGACATATCCATGATGTTTTTCCCAGTAAGGGAGAAATGGATTTTTTTTTTTTTTTTTTTTTTTTATTTTAGCATATAATTTCGACAATTTTTAAAAAAAAGTTTTTATTGCTGTTTGTTGGGTACAGCCAGCCAAAACAGGGAGGATAGTATTTTCTTATAATTATAAATTATACATCATTAACTAATTTTCGATATCCCAACATATTCAATTCAAAAGCTATGACAATTGTCCCTTATATAACATAGGATGTTTACCATTTTATGATATAATTAATTTACTTATAGTTTATTTGTCACCTCCGGACTGCTCCCAGGACTTAGTTTTCAATTATTATATTACAATCATATTGTTCTTTAATTTACTGATTTTGAAATATCAAAAAAAACTATGATTAAATAAAAACTATGAAAAAAACTATTGTATATACAGCAGAAACACATTATAAGAAGCGTAAATGTATGTGGGCCCATATTATGATTTCTATTTTTTTTTTTTTTTTTTTTGTTAACATCTGAAAAATCCTGAGGTTTATCTCGAACACATAAGTTAAATAAATACAGATTAAAGTTTTTTTTCTAATCCTCTTTATTTTTAATGTTTTATAATACATTTACAAAAATTATGAATCCATCCCTTTTTCTGCACTTGGTGCATTCTAAGGGATTTCTGTTTGAAGTAGAAAAATCATGAAACAAAAATTAAATAATTCTTGATCCAGTGATGGGGCTCACTAGGTGTTTGGGAAAGAGAATCTGCTACGTTATCTTAGTCAAGTCTAAGAGTTTTAATGTAGTTTTGCCACCTCTGTGGTTTTTCAGTCGGTGTTAATGTGTTAAATAGTGGGTTAGTCGTGTGTTTGAGGCTATCGAAGAATTCGATATGTCTTCTTGTAATGTATTCTGTCACCTTTGGTAAGTCTAGTGTTCTGTGTAATATGTCAGTTTTAGTCCTTCGTAACGTGGTATGTCAAACGATTCGTCTCACTACCCCGTTCTGAAACTGTTGGAGTCGTTTCGATGTTGATTTTCATATGTTTGCTATCATCGGAGCTCCATAAAGGAGAGCCAGTCTCAGCAAACATTTATAAATCATTAATTTGAGGCGAAGCGAGAGGTTTGGTGAACTCAGCAGGTGATTTAGCCTGTAAGACTTTGTTCTCACCGACTTAAGGATTAAAGTATTGAGACTTACTAGTTATTTTAATTGTTAGCAGTGGATGTGAAACTGAAAAGAACATCCAATATGTGTTATAGGAAATGTTATCGAGAAATGATCAAACTTTAATTTAACTTGTATTTTTAAATTCTAGTATACCCATACAAATATTATTTTTTTCAATAATCGTATTCAGTAATATTAAGAAATAATACTGTCTCAACTACTTTATATATAAAAAATAAATAATTGATTCAGTTTATTTTGAAATTGTATTTCAAAATAACCAAATATTAATGGAAAAAAAAAGCAAGAGGTGCTGCCCACAAAAAATCTTCCGTATTTAAATAAGACTTCACAGTAAATAATATGGATAATTTTTGTGTATGTTGATACATTCTTAGAAAATAATTAATTTATTTCAAATTAGAAAAATCATTGTTAACAGAAAGAATGTTGTTATCTATGTCATCAAATAACCCAACAGAGTTAGCACTTTTTTCTTCCAGTAAAAACACATCTCACAAAAAATCATCTTGTAGTCCACCCGCATTGACTCTATTTGATGTTGTATAACAACTCTGTAATTAATTCTAGCAATCTAGTGTCCACTGCCGGTGCATTTTTTATTTTAAAATTTAAAAAAAATTTTCAATTTAAAAAAAATTAACTTTCTCTGACTGGAAAAAACAAAAAAGATTACCTATTTATAATCTACTGCTTCTGATAAGGAAACTAGGCAAATTTTCGATTCGGGCATCACTAACAATGCTAGATCGCGTCAAATTGTTACATTTTTGAGTGTGAAAAAAAACATTACACATTTTGAGTTTGAAAAAAACGTTATCTAAGAAAACTATAGACCCCCAGCCAAAACAGATAACCATGTCAGACATAAAAATTTCAGTTATGAGTGAAGTCATGTGAATTTAGTATTATTCCAATAAACATAGAGTTGTTACATTAATTATTTTATTTTTATTGTTGATATGCCTGTTATTCACTCTTCTGTTGCCGTGTATAGGGTACCTATTACTTATTACTTTTGAATTTAACAGAATGTAGTACCCAAAAGAATGAGACTTTTGAATGACATAGAGGAGGACTTGAAACAATTGGAAGTCTGAAGATGGAGCAACGTTCCTGCCAATAGCGTATACTGTAAGGCCCTTGTACTTGGAGAGCAGTAGCACCATAAATAAATAATAAAAGACTCAATAATAAAATAAAGAAAACTAAACAATTATTGTTATCTATTATATTTTATATTAAAAAGTACTTTTAATGATTAATTTATACATAAATGAGACACGTTATTCTTGATCCACCTATTTTTTTATTGAGAGAATTTCTTTAGTTTAAAAACTTCTTGCTTCGTTACTCTTCTCTGATTGCATGTACCTTGGTATTTTAAGTTAACACTTTCTGTCTCAAGACATCTTTCTGTGATGCTTCTGCTTATGTGTCGTGTATTTCCAAATATTTTTTCTTTTCTCGGATCTGGCTTGTTTTTTTTTTTTATATTTTTAATATAGCTATTTATTTTCGTCTTAAACCTACGACCTCTTTTCCTACAGTCAATATTCATCAATGACTGTTAGAAGAGATCCGCTACCTAGGACTCCATTTGAACAATCGTTTTACTTGGAATCCACTTATAAGTCTGAAAAGACAAAAACCTGCTAGTCGTTAACGACTTCTTCAACATGTAATTGGCAAACGCTCTAAGATGCCGATTAATTACAAAAGACTCATTTACATGACAGTAGTTAAAGTCATTTGGACATAAGGAGTTGAAATCTGGGGCTCCTCTAAAACATCTAATTCATCTTGTATTGTCATTGCGATCCAAAATCCTACTAAGAAAAATATAAAAAGCTTATCTATAAAGACCTAAATATTCCATATGTTGCTGATTTAGCACAAACCAGATACCTATCCTTTCATTAAACTCCATAACCATTCAAACCCACTATTTCTAAACATGCTTCCCATTCTATTCCTGACAACCCTCCGAGGCGTATGAAAAGAAGATTGCCTCGGGACCTTCACATAAAACTTTTATTGAAGTGCTAACAGTGGGTAGTTGCTTCACAAGCAATTGTCCTGTGTTATGTGCATAATTGTCATGATAATTATGTGCCTAATTATCTCATTTATTGGATGTATATTCTTATATATATCAAGTTTGTAGAATTACAGTTATTTTTCCGGTAACGGTCGGGTTAAGAGGAGGCAGCTCCTACGCCCGCCGAGAATACCTTTTATCGATTCTTACCTTCTTCCGATTTATTTCGGTGTTTTAGTCGCTACTTTTAGAGGGGAAAGGTTATTCTCATTTATTTACGGAGAAACTTTAAGTCCCTGTTCAAAGTAATATTAACTTCTATTTACCTTATGATATTAAAATGTAAAATGAGAAAATAATGAAGTGGAAATAATAAAATTTCAAAATATAAGACACTAAATCAATTTGGAATTAAATGAAAATTAATTTAATGCTAAACCACCAGTAATGTTAATTCTTGATAAACTTTGTGATTTGAGGGAAGTGTAAATAACCAATTATAAATATTCAAAAGACAGAATCCTTAAGTATTTATTTAACATTTGTAGCTACATGTTTCCGAGACAATGCTCCATCATCAGGCTTCTATTTTTTTTTAAAAACATTAATTTATAACATTATACCAACAGTTTTACAATTATATAGTAACCTGTCATTTACCTCTTAATTTGTGATTATTTTAACATTGTCTATTCCCCATGTTATAATCCATTATAAGACAGAATCCTAGTTGAAAGTGATGGTGTTAATTTCTGCTATATTTTCTCAAGGGAAGTAGAAATAAGAAAATATGAAACCTATGATATACTTTCTCAGATTTATTTTTAGATCGATATGTTTTATTGAAATAATTATACAATCCGTCTCACTTTAGGGCAATAAGTATTATGGATGACAAAGAATGCATTCACAAAATAAGCATACTGAAATTTTATCACTTAAATTGATACAACAAATAAAAATATATAAAACACCAAATCAATGTACAAATTAACGTTCTTAAGTTTTGTAACACTTTTACACATTAGATAAGAGGAAATAAGAAAACATAAATTGATAAAACACTTAATCCTTTATGAAACTCATGTTGTTAACTTATGTTTCAGTTATTTACATTTAAGAAGACTAAATATTAATATAACACACTAAACAACACAATCCAAGTTGAAACTGTAGAAGTGATTGTTTACATGTGAGGTTATAGGAAAGAGCTATCGATAAATGTAAACTCGAAGTGAAGCGTAAGGATCGAACTGGTCGGTGTAGGGCTGGTCAAGCCAGTTTACTGCCTCCTCTTAACCCGACCGTTACCATTTTTCCTTATTTTATTTATTTTTCCTTTAAACGTTTATTAACATAATATATACCTTCATATAATACCAAATTTAAACTTTCTATATATATACATTATTTTTAGGATTTTTTTTCTTTTTTATTCTTGATAGTTATTCGCCTTGCAATTTTCACAAATCGTAACGCAGACTAAACACTGTTAACTCAATATAAAGGTGCATTTCCTCGCTACCTGCTCCGGTAATAAAGTCTACCCTGGTTTCCCTTTCGACTCCGATTGGATAAATCGGCTGGTGCCGGTGTCAGGTCGGATGAGTCAGTGGGACACCGTTACTGAAACCTGTTCGGCTGGTGGGAGGCCATCTTCCATAGGCTCTTTCTGAACTGCGGCAGGACTTCTTTGTCTTGCTGTTTTCAAGCTTCAAGAAAAATGCTGAAAAATCTTACATTAAATGATTATCACGTATTTTTTATCCTTGTTTCAACAATTTATTAAAAAGGTTTTTACTTAATTATTAATGGCCCTAATCATTTTTGGAAGCCCTAATGAATTCATTGGCGTACCATAAAAGAAAAAATTAAGACACCATTGTAACCTTTTAAAAATAACTCTCAATATATACTTTATCAACATTTGTAATCATGGATTCTTCCTTGATATATTTTCTTTCTCATATCTAACTTCTTTTATTACTTTTTATATTGATGCACATCCAAAAAATACAGACTTTCCAGTCAAAAACTTTAAGACTCTTAACACAATCACCCTGGTACGTCAATAACATAACATTACATACAAACTTACGCATACCCATCCTACAAGATCACATACAGACTTTATACAAAAGACTTCACGAAAAACTCTGCGGGCATATCAACAACTTATTACAAACTATGGTCTCCAGAAGGATGCTATAGAATACCCGAAGAAGACTAAAAAGGAGTTGGTTGAGTGATCTACGCCGTTAAAATGTATTAAATATCATGTTTCATGTTTGGAGTAAGTACCGCTGGGTGCGCTGACCTCCCTCATTACTAAAATACTAATTACTTTTGCATATAATCATCACATCTGCTTGTTGTCACGGGATAAGTAACAGGTATGGATTTTAAAATAAAAAATAAAAAATATATATATTTATTTATTGATATAACTGTATATAGAATATATACATCTTGTAAATTTGTGGAAAATTATTACAAAAACATGTCAATAACTTGTAAGTCAATTTATTGGTAACAGTTCAATGTTAGAAGATCCCGAGGCAATCTTCTTTTCAGACACCTCGTTGGGTTATCGGGAATAGAATGGGAAGTAACTTCAGTGACTAGTGGATTTGTGGACTTATATCCGATTAGATTGATCTTGAGGAGTATATTTTTATCGACTGAATTAGAATTTCAAAACGAGTCAGGAGCATGTGACACGCGGGACTAAGTTATGACCGACATCGAGAAAAGAAACAGACCGACGTCATCTGTAGAATATTAAATTAAGTTAATATAGACTTCATCAGATATTTTTGTCCTATTGAACATTATTGGTGTGCTAAGGCCGTTTTAAGTTCGCAAAAAAAAAAAAGGTAATAAAATAGATATTTCTAAAAAACTATAGACCTGATCAACTTCTGCCCACTCATCTCGCTTAAACTGATTCATTAATTCCGAACAGATAGACGAAAGCTCATAGTCATTATATCCAACAAATAATAAGAGATAACTTTGAAGTATGAATATTAGGGATCATAGGATTGCTATAGCGATGCAAGAAATATTCATGAAGACACCTAAATCAGTTCCCAATCGCATGCATTTTATGCATCCAGTTATGAATTATATTATTTTATTATATTCCAGTTATACTATTTTCGGTTTCTAAAATAATTTTTTTTTTTTTTTTGTTTTTACTTTAGAATGTATTTTGTTTTATATTTATCAAGTTAAATATGGTTATTTAATAGTTTAAAATAATTATTTAAGATCGATCCCCCTATATCAGATTGTTGAAAGAAAAAAAAAATTGCATTAATCTATTTTTAAGTTATTAAGCAAGTATTGATTTAAAGAAAGAAAAAAATAAAAAGCACAGGAAGAAGTTTTAAAAAAATAAGCTTTGACTATTTGCAGGTAAGTGGAGCAAGTGATGAGAAATATTGTGGAACTACGTGGCCTGACACGCGTGACGTTTGGGAGCTGCTCAGTCACGTATTTTTTACGACTGAGGCCAACCGCCCCTCGCGAGAGGTAGGTCAGTCCCTGTCCTTCCCCGCTGCTCCATTGTGTAGTCTCGGGATAATGTCCTCTTTGGTATTTCTGGAAAAAAAAAAAAATTCTTGTACCCAAAAGCATTGGTAACATCGAGGAAAGCCTATGCTATTCGTAAAGTAATGGTCTAAAAATAACTACTGTATAAATTGAGATTTTCTGCCTTTTACTACTAAAAAACGTATATTTTAAAAAATAAACGAATATTTTTCAAAGTTGACAAACATTTTTAAAAATAAACAAAAATATCTTAAGTATGATTAATTATAGGTATAATTAATATTTCGAAAACTACCCACATTGTTGACCGAATAAACGGTTTACTCGAAGTTATAGATGTTTTTCTAATTTTTAAAGTATGCTTAATAATTAACAAACATTAATAAATAGAATAAAACAACATAATTCATACATAAAAAATGTAGCACGCAATAAATTACACACGTTCATTTGATTTAAAGAAAAAAAAAAATATATTAATAATAATAAAAAAGAAAAAAACATTGGAATCCATTTTTATAACAAAAATATATTAATAAAGCAGTTTATTAAAACTGAGATATATATATATATAACCAAGATTAGATCTCATTACGTATTGTTAATATGTAAACTGGTTTATATGACGAAATTTGAAATTTTTTTTTTTTTTATTTAAACCTATGGATATTAATAACAGGTCATTGTGATGCACATAAATATAAAATATAATTTTGCTTTTGTTTGTTTTACATCATGGTACTTTTACCTATGAATTATTACTATTGTTAACTCCAGGGCTTTAAAATATGGCTTAGCCATGTAACATAATTTTTTTAAGGACCTGTTTATTCCCTCTTCTTTTCACCATATTTTATGAATGACTATTGTTTCTTTGTGACTATTGTCACATGTACTATTGTTTAAATGTGATGCAACATTAAAATAACAAACAAGGGGGAAACAGCAGGCGTGATCCTACCCAAGGAGAGCTCCCATCCTGGTAATACCTATTACCATATTCTGTACCTGTTTGTTAGTGTATTCACGTAAGTTGTCAAATTTGATTTAAAGAAAAAACAATATATTAATAATAATACAGAAGAAAAACATTGGAATCCATTTTTATAACAAAAATATATTAATAAAGCGGTTTATTAAAACTGATATATATATAGCACGCAATAAATTACACACGTTCATTTGATTTAAGGAAAAAGCAATATATTAATAATAATACAGAAGAAAAACATTGGAATCCATTTTTATAACAAAAATATATTAATAAAGCGGTTTATTAAAACTGATATACATATAGCACGCAATAAATTACACACGTTCATTTGATTTAAGGAAAAAACAATATATTAATAATAATAAAGAAGAAAAACATTGGAATCCATTTTTATAACAAAAATATATTAATAAAGCGGTTTATTAAAACTGAGATATATATAGCACGCAATAAATTACACACGTTCATTTGATTTAAGGAAAAAACAATATATTAATAATAATAAAGAAGAAAAACATTGGAATCCATTTTTATAACAATAATATATTAATAAAGCGGTTTATTAAAACTGATATATATATAGCACGCAATAAATTACACACGTTCATTTGATTTAAGGAAAAAACAATATATTAATAATAATAAAGAAGAAAAACATTGGAAATTAGGTTAATATAGACTACATCAGATATTTTTGTCCTATTGAACATTATTGGTGTGCTAAGGCCGTTCTACGTTCGCCAAAAAAAAAAAAAAAAAAAAAAAAAAATAAAAAAATAAAATAAAAAAAAATACAAAAAAATAAATACAATAGTAGTATTACAATAATACTAGTACAATAGTATTTCTAAAAACTATAGACTTGATCAACTTCTGCCCACTCATCTCGCTTAAACTGATTCATTAATTCCGAACAGATAGACGAAAGCTCATAGTCATTTGATCCAACAGATAAATTTTTGATTTAAAGAAAATCGCAATAAAGAAATTTTATTTTTAATATTAATTTTTATTTAAATATTAGCTATTGTTTCCTTTGATTACACAGATTACAGAACACTACACTTACCCCCACACTATGATTTTTACTTTAAAAAAGTATTTGTACAGTACAAATAACTTTACCTATTTGTTAGTGTATTCACGTAAGTTGTCAAAAAATGTCATTATGAAATGAAGTATTATTCGTTATTATATGAACGTGGCTTCTGACTGTTTGAATCCATGCGGTGTTTCGTTTGAAAAGTACGGATTTATCTTTTAACAGTCTTAAAAATTTATATTGGAATTTCGATATATTTTATAAGTGCTCTTTTTTCGGCTCATAAATTTGGAATGCGTGCAATACAGACTTTTTTTAGACTGTATCAGTATACGTTGTGTTCCTGTTTAACTGTGTCATTTAGAACTAGAAATGTTATCTATAAATAGCAGATTACCTTCTTAAAAAATATCAGAAGATTTTTAATTTTAACAACCGGCTCATACTTTTCAACCTATTATTTTTTTAATGAGAAATTATTATAATGAGAAATCTTATCTTTTTTAATATTCAATCCCTTTCTTTCTTTTTTTTTTTTTTTTTTTTTTTTTTTTTTTCTTCTAGCCCTAATGAAGGGCTATTGTAAGCCGAAAAAAAAAAAACGGCACAATAAATTAAAATTTATGTTTACTGCTATTTATAACTGTAAACATATATACAATAAGTAAATTTGAAGATATTATTACAATGACTTGTCAATATCATGTAAAGAACCACTCACCAGTAGCACTTCAATAAAAGCTCTATGTTATAAGGTATAAATAAAAAAATAATCATCATCAGTTTGTGAAAATCCATTCCATTTATCCTTCGAATCAATTTTGACTGCGTAAGGATGTGTCGTTAAAACGGTTTATTATGGACAGTCAATTTTGTTTTGTTGTTTTTACTGCCGTCTTTGTATAAGTACTAGAAGTATTTACTTTCTCCAAGCTGAGAGGATTCCCTTTTATGATTTAAGGCTCATAGAAATAAATGCCAGTTTGACTGAGAGAAACTTCGATTGGCGAACAAAATCTAAACAAAGAAGAAGAAATGGATGCCGAGGAGTGTCAATAATACTTTAGAGATGGTTGGATCCAAATCTTGATAAATGGATCATAAAACTTTAATATATTTCATAAGTTCATGAATTATATCCTTATGTTCATATATATTATATTTCATAAGGATGTCAATATTTAACATTCTTCACCTATACAAAATTCTCTATTGCTTTAGGATTTCACAACTAGGAAATAATTCAGGCTTTACCTATAAGTTTACTCGAGATTTTACTATAATTTCGTCTTACGAGATCTAACTATGTCAGAAAAGTGTTCGGTTCGACAATGGTTTAATTAATTTTCTTACCATTTACAGTTTAGTTTTATTTTAAAAACATAAACACGTATTAATTTACGGATCACCCAATAGTTTATTGTATATATTTATATAAATATAAATTTACACCATTTTTTAGTGTATATATTTTTTTTAATATGACTTTCTATTTGTTTCAGGTAAGTGTTCTAGTACGAGCTAAACATAAAGGGTCGAAATTTAGGAGATATATCTAAAGTCCATAGTATTTATGGTAGGTACTTAATGTAGTTATTATAAAATTTGGTTATAATTTAGACTTGGATTTATATGTAAAAAAAAAAAATAAATACAAAAAAAAAACGCAAAATAATCTATACAAAAAAATATTACAATATACAGTAGAACCTCGATTATCCGAACCTCCATCATCCGAATTCGCAGAGGTACCCACGATGATGTAATAAAAGCCATTGATGTAATGACATTTGAATGGCTTGGAAGGCAAGAGGAAGCAACTGTAGTTCAGCTGCTTTAACTAAAAAAAAAAATAAAGGACTTGGCACTGACAAAAAATATGGAAATGTTGAAGCAGATAACATAGCATATGTAAGAGAACATTGAAGTTTTTTTTCAAACCAACCTAAATAAAAAAAATAGGCCTTTTGTACGAATGTATGTAGATAAAACATACTATGTACATATTTTTCCTATTTCATTTAACAGACCGATTTTTTTAATAGGTACGAAATACTACCACATCAAGGTTAAGTGTTTCGCATATGCAGATGATCTGGCTCTGCTAGCAGAATCAGAGGAAGAGGCAGTAGGGCAAATTAACACACTCAAAGAAATAGCTGAAAAAACAGGGCTACAAATATCTTTTGAAAAAACTGAACTGACGACCACAGATACAAACTTCAGAAAGAAAATAGCGGAAACTAAATACGGGCCAATCAAAGTAACACAGAAATTTAAATACCTAGGGAAGATCATCTGCAGTAGAGGATTGGAAAGGGAGATCATAAAGGAAAATATCGCTAGACTGGAAAGATTGAGCTTTGTAACCAGTAACATTTACAATAAAAGGAGCCTGTCCATAAAAGCAAAGATCAGGCACTACAATACTGTAGTAAAGCCAGTTATACTATATGGGACAGAGACCATGAACCTCCCTAACCTGGAAAGAATGCTGAAAGTAGAAAGAAAGATCCTAAGGAGAATTTACGGCCCTAGGAAAACCCCGGAAGGATACAGGTTAAGATCAAACGAGGAGATCTACAAAGAAACAACGAACAAAGAGACGGATATAAAAATCAAGAGACTGAAGTTCTATGGACATATGGTAAGAATGCCTAAGGAAAGACTTAATAAGGCTATTTTTCAGAAAATTTGGGATTACAAGAGAGCACATGGATACATAAAACAGCTAAAAGAGGAGACCAGCAAACTGAGGATTAAGGAACGTGACTGCCTTGATAAAGAAGAATAAAGAAAGAAACTACAAGGAATAGCGGTTCTTGTGGATAGGAAGGAGCCGAAGGAGGGTATGGCCCGGACAGAGGAGAGGAGACGGAGGCAATCAGAAAGAATAAAGGAGATATGGTTGATGAGAAGGAACAGAATTAAAAACCCATCTTCATAATATTCACGTGGTCTCTATGGCCTTTTCGTGGAAAAAATAAAAGACCGATTTTTTTCTCCTTCTTTGTACAATTTTCAGCCTCGATTATCCGAACTTTTCGATAATCCGAACCACCCCTGAAACCTATTAGTTCAAATAATCGAGGTTCTACAGTACCATATTTGACAAAAGTTTGGATACAATATTATAGTAACAGAAAAAAACAAATAATATGGCAATATAAACTCTTTATTCATAGAATTCTTGCATCAAATCACACAATACAATATAAAAAATTGTATATCATGAATATCAATTAAAAATAGTAACATTTTATGCTAAATTATTAAAGTAATATCGACACTGTTTTAACATAAAAAAACCACCTTCCATTTTCCCCACATTTTTACAGGTCTGGACATCCTGTTATAAAGGATTATGTATACCTACCATCTGTAATAGTATTAAAGATTACACACTGTCGACCTCAGAACTGTTAACCTGGACTACTTGGGTGTTAACGCCGATGCTATTTTATCATTAATGTAATTTAAAAAAAAAAACAGACAAATTGTTTTATTCTTGATCTATGTAAAGTTTACTATGAAGTGATGTGTCGATACCAAAAGCTAACAATTTTCGATACCGCTATCGGTTTCGACAAGTCGATTCTCGATTATCATTGCCAGTATTATTTAATTATTTAGTATTATATTTAAACTCCGTTAAATATAAATTGCTATTACACTACGAGAGCTAAAAAGCTAATAGTTATAAATAATAGTTAAGGTGTATTATTATCCACAGCAATTAAATACTAAGATATGATTTAATCACTTTCAAGCTCTATATAAAACTGTAACATTGTAACCCCGTAAGTAGAACGGCGCTCGCCACCTATCGGACAATTTTCAAACTTCACTGTTATCCATGTATTATCACTTTTTTAATAACAAATTAATTGAAAATGAGTATATTTTATTATTTCTAAACCTTCCTGGAACTATAAAGATGGTGTGGCCAAATTTTGGTAGAGATTGGTTCAGTAGTTTTCGCGGTTAGTGATCACAAACGAAAAATAAATTGCCCTTTTATATGAAAGTATAGATAAAAGATATTTTAAAATTAATTATCTTTCTTTTCTATTTTTTATTATAAGGTAGTATCAAGTAAATGGACCTATTCATGTATTATATATCATAATTTCAAAACTAATTCCAACATTATCGTTTCTTATGAATCAACTTTGGGTCATCGATTCTCGATATAAATTCTTTTCTCAAGAATCGGATGAATTGAGTATCCACACATCCCTGCTCAGAATATCAGCTAGTAAAATAAAGAAAAAACCTTATTACAAAGAATTAGAATCTTGTTGAATAAATGTGAACTGAATTTGAGCAAGTGTATTCACTCATTATGCCCACTAGTGCATGTATTGAGAGAAATGCAGCATATTTCAATTCATTTTTTTTTTATATATACATTTATTGAAATTTACAACTGTACAAAATATATACATCAAGTAAATGTACTGACGACGATTACAATATCATGTTAAAACTTGAAAAGAACTACTCATCAGTAGCACTTTATTAAAAATTCTACACTAGAAGGTCTCTAGCCCATCTTCGTTTCAGACGCCTCGGATGATTATCAGGAATAGAGTGGGAAGAAAGTTGAGAAACTAAAGGATTTGAGTTGTTATGGAGCTTACTATGAACGGATACGTGTGAGCTAAATCAGCAACATATGGAACATATGGATCATTGAGGATTTTTCGAAGGATTTTGGATTGTAAGGATTGAATACGAGATGAATTGGATGGTTTAACGGCGCCCCAAAGCTCAACTCTAAATAGGTCTAATCACAGTCATGCGTATGAGTTTTTTGTAATTCATTGGGAGGTTTGAACGTTTGTCTAGTAAATTATGAAGTAATGTGTAACAACGGGTAGTTTCTTGTCGTTTTAGTCTTATATTTCAAATGATATATATATACTTATAAATTATTTTGTATTTTTATTTTTTTAAACTTAAACCAGCACTAATTTACAAACAATGAAATAGAATAAAGTTAGTATCTTTTATAACACGGGCTATAGACCTATTTAATTCCCCTCTTATCCGTTTTTTTTTATTTATCTTTACAAGAACCTTCACCTTTTAAGAAACTACTGGAACTCGGAGATATTTAGAGATACCATCTTGATGGACATACGAAAGAAGTCGCTCGACATGAACGCTACCTCCTCACGAAGCTTTCTAAGAAGCCCTAAGGAGATGTAAAAGTGGAGAGTACACAGGTGTCCGCCAACAATTGGAATACAAATGAGATAAGGGCCTACGTGTATCTTTAACTTAGCAAAGGTGTGTCTTATATATCTACAATCTTATTTATTGGAAGCCTCGCTCCGAGATTTATCCCGTCCTCCTCGCTACTTAAAGGGCTTTGTCTCAGCTTGTTAACGCCCTAAAGCACGTAATAGAATCCAGCTGGGGGAGGCATATGGCTCGATAACGTTTTGTATTACATCAATCCAGCAATGCGATTTTTACATGTTCCATTGCAATTAATTGAGTAGTCTTGATTTTGTATGTACACTCCCCGACAAAATGATAGGCCACCCCTATTTTATTAGCTATTATTGTTATAGAATGTAATACTTGTAAATACACGACAACTTCATCATCTCTTGTTTTTCCCAACTTTGCCTACGGATGCATAGTATATGGAGGACTGTATAGTGAGCTTGCAATGAGATCTACAAGACTAATGAACTGTTATAGATTTATTTTTGGAATTTCTAGACGTCCTCTCATATCTCACATGTATTATGAAATTGGGTGGCTTTACCCCAGTTCCCTAGCTGCACTAATATCTCAATCCTTGAAAACCAAAAAACCCACCTATATTCATGACCTTACCATGCGCTCCTCCATCCACCTTTTAAATATTAGAACCCAACCCATCAACCTGTACACTCTTGCGCATCGAACTGCATCTTACGAAAAAAATTATCCACGATTCCTCTTTATGGGATTAATTCAAAAAAGCCCCAAGCAAGATTTCTCATTTATTTTGCAACTCATAATTTAATTATTTGTTATCAATTTTTATTATTATTTATAGTTAATTATCATAACCAGACGATTTTCTTATGTATTACACTCATTTGTTATTCTTAAAGGACAAGTTGTCGTAGAATAAAGTTCTTTTTCTTCTTCTTCTTTCTTCTTTTTTTTTCTACTTCAACCGAAGGAATTAAATAATGTAAACACAGATTCTTGAAAAAAAACCTGTTTGTTTTTATTTCTGAATTTTGTTGCTCATGAAATATCTGAAACACTAATATTTGCATTCGACAAAAGTCAAGGAAAATTCCGTCTCTGAATATTATCAAATTAAATTTAATCCAGCAATGCCAAGAGGGAAAGTGTTGTCAGAAAGTGGAATGGACTTTATTAAAGGATTTTGTGATAGGCATAGGACAATATATAAAATCACTTGTTCTTTAAATATAATAAGGCATCTCTTAAAAAATTCTTTTAAGCTGGACAAGGACTATATAAAAAAAAAAATAAATAAATAAATAAATAAATTGGTATGTTCATGGCAACAGCTGTTCGAGATTTAACACCAAAATTTTAAATCTTCAGCCACTCAGAGAGAAATTTGAAAACAAACGTCAGTTCAAAAATGTTTAACGCATTTTGCACAAAACCACCCAACAAAATCAAATTTGCTTCTAAACCTATTTCATGGGGAAAGAGACAGAAGAAAGATATCTTCAGTGATGAAAATAGGTTTAATATGAATGGCTTGGATTGATATCGATCCTATTTTTATGATATGTGAAGAGAAAATATATTTTTAAGCAAACGTCAAATGGGATGAAGTAGTGTCATTAATTGCGCTGGGATAAAGTACTACGGAAATAGAGAATTTATATTTTGCTAAGCAAAAATGAATGCAAAAAGTATAAAGGATTCATCCAGGAACCAATTACTAGATCTGAATATTATTGTGAACTACTGGAGAGAACATTCTAGAATACTTCATGCTCAAAGGAGACAGTTTAACTTAATAAGATAACTCAAAACTTGCATCGTAGAAAAGTATGCCGATATTCGTAAAAGGTAAATTAAAAAAATTACAATATTATTTGCAAACGTTTTGGACGTTTGTAAATAATTTCTATACTATTTCAATTAGCCCTTTTTATAAGGAAAAAACTATTGGAAAATTAGTTTATTTTTATTTTGGAACTCATAAGCTTTTCGGGAGAGCAAAGTTGAAATTCGGATAGCCTCTCCCCACAAAAAAAAAAATTTTAAATATTTTTTTTTAATTCAGTATTATTTTTTTCTGGTTTTACAAATATTTTCCCGAATGATTGGCTTAAATAAGAACAATAACTTTTTCCTCGGTTATACTCCACTTTAAAATTTTATTTCAAATACCTCCCTTATTTGGATTGTTTTACGAGTATGAGACATGACTATGAAGTTCTGAAAACTTTTTTTTTAGAGAAAGACTTATTTGAATATTATGAAGACTTAATTTAGCTCCGTTTATATATATATATTCTTCATTCATATCTTAACCAAAATGAAGAACGATAAATTCTAACTTGGTCTCAAAAACGATGTTTCAGTCATTAGAGTTTTTTTTATTATTAATGTTTGTCATGATCTTATTGCATAACCTCTTGTTTATATTTCCTGTAGGGGATCCATTTATTTATTACTTAATTGTTTTAAATTTACGACTCCTACCGTGGCACTTACAAGGTGGTAATAGGGCACGGTAAATAGAGACCCCGACAATTTGTTTATATTCCATCTGTAACGCTTGTAAATTAAAGGAGCGATTAAGTCCAATTAAATGAGAGATATGAGAGGCAATTTACCTTTTAAAGGAGCCTTCGCAATTATTAATAATTGAAGTGAGTGTCGTCGGGAGCATTTTAGTATTCTTGCCCAGCCACAGCCTGATTGATATACATTTGTTGATTCAGTTAAAGTCTCATATTGTAGTCGATGGTGTTTTATTTTATGAAGCACAGGTAAATTAGCAGCTCTTATGAATATGGAACGTTTATTCATCCGATACGAGATATTTATGGTTTAGAAAAGTTTTTTTTTTTTAACTTGGAACAGGTTTTACCGATGACCTGATTGGTCAAAAGCGATACATCTTTGAGGAACGCGAAGGTGTTACTTGTAGTTTGATAGTTTGATATTAGAAGAGTAGGAACAGTTAAGAGCAAAACTCTCGTTATATTAAATAGCACTAGTTCAATAATGAGTGAGCTTCCTTTGACTCAGTTTCTCCTAATGCAATATAAAAAAAAAAATCTAAAATAAAGAACACAAGTGTATGGACGGTTAGCAGGATTAGGCTATTTAATTTGAAAATTTATCTCCTACAGAAAGCTGAACAGGTAAGCGAAAAATAAATTAGAAAACATATCGTCGGTGACATTGCCAATTCCGCTATGTGCATTTTGGCACCTTCTATGACATTAAATACAAAATGTGCATTGATGCACATGTGTAATTATTTCTTGGGCTAAAATCACAAAAGTGTTTTATCAAAACCTGATCCAAGCTGAATTTGCATATTCTGGTTTTTACTTTAAACGCGAGATTTCATTTTAAAATGAAAATTGCTTTAAAAACCTAAATCGAAAAAGTGCAAATAACGGAATTGGCAATCTCATCGCCGATATGACTATCATTGATATTAATCTATTTAATTCATAAAACAAAATATTTATTTTATTTTTATAAATCCGATTTGGACGTCAATAATTTTAATTGGAAGAAGAAAACTTGCAGTATGATCAGTTAACTTTTACGAACTCAACTTTACTGTATAAATTCTTTAAGAGTTATCGTGCGGCATCCTTCAACAACACAATACAATTTTATAATAAATAAATAAAAGTCTTAGCAAACCCGAAGGTTCGATGGCGACACCACCAACCTCTAACCAAACAGAGTTAGAGCGTGTCAAATAAACCTTTGCGCTTAAAAATAGAGGTTTCAAATTTGACTTTTTTCATTCCAACTAATAAAGCTTCTAAACAACAATTCCTAGCGACAAATATCATATGACAAAAAATATTCTCCATTAAATTCTTAAAAACTTGGCGTTACTCCCTCACGTTCCCTAAAAACGTATCTTTTTTTACCAACAAGGTCACGTATAAAACATATTCCGTGTTAAAAAGCTCCTACACTTAAAAATAGTTGTTTCATAGGTGACTTTGATCCAAACCAAAATTTTGAACAGCCGAGAGGGTTCGAACAAGATCGGTCAAATCCAGGTTAAATTTTTGTATTTGGAGAAGCAGATACAAAAGGAGCTCACTCAAAGTGTTTAAATCATGACCGCTCCTACCCTCCTATTATCAAACTACGCGTAACGCCCTCTCGTTCTCCAAAAACGTACCACTTTTGACCAACTATGTCACCGGTAAAACACGTTCCACGGACTGTTTATCGAAAAAAAAAATATCGAACGTACTGAATCATTATTAAAAATCAGTAATCAATGACCATTGAGATGTCCTATCTAAAAATGAGCTTCCATTTTAAATGAGTTGTTTAGGAAGTGAGGAACGCGAATCATCCGAATTAGTTTCATGTAATTCACTTGATCTCAGTTGATGTTGCAAGACAAACCTTTATTTAAACCGCTCCTTATAGTTGGGGATAATAAGGGAATTATATGGAGCCTACTTGAGGCCTCTATCCCTAAACGGTTTGAGAAACCACCTCGGATTGTGGCCAATTACCTCAACTGCTAGGCGCTCATTTCGTCTAAGTGTCTTCGCCAACGGGCTATCTCATTCAATTTGCCCTTCTCTTCATCCGGATTCTGTTCCTTATCCGCGTTACATAACTCTTCCGGTCGTCCTAATTGAATTAAAAATATATTATAGTCAATTATTTATTATTATAATAATCGTTAGCACAACCTTTTTGTTTTTATTTTTTATTTTTTTTTTTAGAAAGCTCTAACTAAATTAGCAGCCTTTAAAACTCTATTCATCTGGCGAACAGTACCCACGGACGGGAACTATAATTTTCCAAATAATAATATTTGTTTGTTTATGTATTAATTAAGTGCACTTTAATTATTAGCCCGGGGCTCGTCTCCTTTTAGTCCAAATACAGCTAACCTCAGAAAATAACCCGGAATTAGTTTTCTGAAAGGCTGCCCACGTCTCAGCAAGAGAGAAAATGATTAACGAGGCCCTACAACAAGAAAATTAGGGCGAATGGTTAGGCAAGAATAGGCCCTTGAAACAGAGGCTTGAAAAATCGAAAATCCAATCCAGCTGTTCTGTCAAAAATTAAAATTAAAGTTTTACTTACAACAAACAAAAAAAAGAATAAGGTAAAATGATATTTTTAAATGAATATTCCATTTTGGTGAATTTTATTTTTTGATAAATTAGGCACTTATCTGGAAATTATATATTGTAAACGGGTCTGTGTAACGATACTATTTTATTTATTTCTTAATAATTTTCCCTTTACATGATATATTTTCTTCAAACATTGCTAGTAGTCAAAAGCGCAATCCCAACTTGCTCCTTAAAATATCCTCGGAACTAATAATCCTGAAGGTTGACATGTCATTTTATCAAGCATCAATCCCTTTAGAGAGATGTAGGTTGCTACACACACAGCATCCTAATCTATCTAACTAAAGATAACAATATAATTCATAATATTTATAATTTGGTTATAATACTAACAAGGGGACGTTTTGACTAGTAACTCATAGATTTGAATGCCGATTTTTGTGTAAGTAGTAGGGACCTATAATAGTGCAAAACTAGAGTTATAACCGCCAATGAGCATATGGAGCCGAGAAAAAAATAAAATATTAAAATCACGTTTTATTTTTTTCTCAGCACTCAGTCAAGATAGAGAAATGATCCTTTCACGTTAAACTGTATTTTTGTATGATATTTAAAATAAAAATGCTTTCATTATGCTCAAGACACGACCCAACTTTAGGGTGCTAAAAAACTCGAAAAAAATGACAAAATATCAATGAAATTCGCTGTAAATCTGTGGAATTTTTTTTTTTTCATGAAAAACTGACCTCAAATCTCGATTTAGCGTGCCAAATATTCATTGGCGGCTATAACTCTAATCTTGCACTATTATAGGTCCGTTCTACCTACACAAAAATCGGCATTCAAATCTGTGAGTTACAAGTCAAAACATTTCCTTGTAAGATATAATACATACAATAGACACAATACAAGATATAATACATTTTTTTATCTTATTTTAATTCACTCATAATATTTACATGTCTCTTTTTTTTCTCTCTTCTCTTTCCCTCTTTCTACAATTAATTTTACAATTGCTTTACATATACATATAGAATCAAAAATAAAATAAATTGGTACACATCTATAATAACTATAAATTGCATTAGCCCGGTCTATTTACCATGTATGTGGTGGTGGATAATACCCAGGGAGTCCAATATTATATGTTCGGCCATCAACGCAAGATCTCTCGCCTCCACACCGAGGTCCTCCAAGAAGCTCCTTGTTTTTTCCGGGATGACTCCGCGAGACCCAAACCATAAATTTAATGAACTTACTAATATCCGATATTAGAATACTCATACATTTTAATAATATGAATTAGTTCAAGTATGGTTTTACTGTAATATTTTAGGAGTGATTGGAAATGTTAAAATATTGGTATCAAACTGTCTAAATCATTTTTAAAATGAGTTTCATTATGCTGCACAGTGCTTCGAACATAGAGTGAGGGTGGACGAAATTCGCAAACCCCCAAAATCTTATAAAAAATTTCACGCTGAACAAAAAAGGTCTTATGGACATGGGTCTGGAAATGCACCTATAAAAATGTATGACAAAATAAATGTAAAAAAGTTTTTATTCTATGGTAGCAAAAGTTTTGGTGCAACTTTTTAATACTCGCGTAATTTTTTTGTTTTTGGTAACATAAGGATTTGTTTGAGTTAATTAAGAAGATAAGGAGCTGATAAAGCAGAGGAACAACCTCCGAAACATATTCTGTCGCACTAGAGACTATAGCTTGAAGCCGACCATCAACGCCTTGACCAGGCAAATTGCCAGGCTCATGAGCGATTGGAAGACGGCCTTGTGGCACGACCAACTGCTACGGACTCACAACGACCATGGACAGTTTTGGAGGTTGGTCCGAACCTTTGTTAATAAGAGGAGGGCGGTTTTCCTGACCTACGGGGACCAGCTGCTCACATCTACTGAACAGGCTGAACAACTAGCCCGCGCATATGCCGCCAAGGATGCTGAGAGAACGAGTGATGCTCCGCAGCCACCACTTGGACCACTACCGAGCCCCAATGAGACGGCCATCTTCTCAACTTATAAGGAGCTCGAATCAGTCCTACGCCGCATCAAAGGGAAGAAGGCATCCGGACTGGATGGTATTCCCACCACGCTGCTGGTGATGTTACCCAGGAGGGGCAAGGCCTTCCTGCTTAACATCTTCAACTCATGCCTCCGGATCGCCTAATTCCTTGTGGCCTAGAAGAAAGCTGTGGTGGTACCACTCCTGAAACCTAAGAGGTCCGGGAATGTTGCGGAGCATTATCGTCCGATCAGCCTACTCTCCCACATCAGCAAGGTGTTCGAGCGGCTGATCCACTACCACATCCTTGACCACTGCTGCCGTGAAGATGTTATTCCACCAGAGCAAACAGGCTTCCAGCGAGGTGTCGCGTGTGAACATCATCTGGCCAAACTCCAGGTTCACACCATCGAGCAGATGCATCGGAACAAGGCCACGGCGCTCATCTCGCTGGATTGCACTCAAGCCTTCGATTGCGTCTCGCACCCCTTGCTGCTTCACAGACTGGAGGAATTCCGGTTTCCCGTCGCCCTGTGCCGACTGATCGGAAGCTATCTCAGCGGAAGATCATTCGTTGTGCGGGTCGGTGGGAGCCTGTCTTCGCCAGTCCCCACCACCCGTGGTGTACCTCAGGGGTCAGTGCTGGGCCCAATCTTGTTCAACATCTTCACGGCACCAGTCGTATCCATAAAGCACCCTGAGGCGGTAGTGGCTGCATACGCTGACGACATCGCGGTCTACGCGTCCAGCCTCTACCCCGGCCGGGCCCTCAAGATGGCTGAGAAGGCGACCTCCACCATCGTAGAGGCGCTGAAGACATTAAGGTGCATTCTAGAAAGACTGACGCCATAGTGATGTCCTTCAGTAAGCGCGGCAAATATCAAAAACTGCCGAAGAGCTTTACAGTGGATGGCATCGAGCAGACCATCTCCAACTCCATCGTATACCTTGGCGTCAGTATCGACAGGCACCTCACCTTTTCGACGCATGTTAGAAGCAGGATAAAGCTGGCCCGGGCGCGGACATACCGCCTCCATCACCTCCTTACCTCACCCCAGATATCCTTTCGGCTGAAACTCCAGATTTATAAGTCCATCATCAGACCCGCCCTCCTCCACGGTGCTCCACGGGTTCAGACCATTCGGACTGACCCGATATGACCCACCATCACCGGCAAAGTGTATCCTCCGCACTCGACATGTAGACGGATTGCCTCCAGCAGACTGAGACCCTCCAGAGATGGCAGAGCTACAAATAAGTCTTAAAATGCCGAAAGGCAATAAAAGATCCAATACCCTAATTTCCTTTGTATGTATTTATATTAGTCGGACGTTAGAAAAAAAAAAAAAAAATTAAGAAGATAAGTCATATATATATATATATATATATATATATATATATATATATATATATATGTTCTGACTTTTTGTGGGAAAAACATATTTCAGCAAACTGGCCATTGGTCAGTCAAGGCGCAGTTAAAATTCACGACAAATCAAAGCCTATATACAAAGCAACAAAACTATGCAAAAACTACAAAAGGATATTTGAAGGTTTTTCTAAATGCCTCTACAAAGTTAGAATAATTTTCAAACTGGTCAACGAAACTTTGCACGGATCTAAAGAATGTAATAAGTTCTCAGCCTACTAATTAAAGTAGTATATTTTAAAATAGATACCTTGACCTGTATATTGCATCGTTGATAAAGGTTATTTTCGCTACAATGAGATGTGAATAGAACAAAATATAATTTGCGGCCAATACGATATAAATCTCAAAAGGAAAATATTCCTGAAGTGTTTTTATTGTGTTGACTTAAAAGAACATGTAATCAATGAGATTATCATACTACACGGTTGTCTAAGGTTTATTTAAGAATACCAAAAGGTGAACAGCTCGATAAAAAATACTTCGATTTTTGATTTTTGTCCATTGATGAAGCACTCATGGACGTAAAAGTAGAGTAAAAAAAAAAAAAAAAAAAAAAAAAGAGTAAAAAACAACTAAATTTCTCTTAAATAACGAAAAGTAACAGATATCCTGCAATATTTCCCTAAATATAATCTATCCAATGGTCTCATTTTACAAATTACAAGTACAGGTCCAATGAAGCTTGGTTTTGATCATCAAATCTCAAAAGATGCTGAGAGCAGTTCTTGCAGTGTGGTGGATTCTTGCGAAATTGTGAGAAAATATGCAAATAAATAAGGAAGTAAACTCTTTCACTCCATTCATTTATGCGGATGAAAGAAGTCACTCCAATCATCTGAGAAAAAAAAGAAAATAATGAATAAACATGTCAGCAGTTATAACAACAAAAAAAGGTGTTTAAAAAATAATAAGCTGCTGGAAATATACTTTGTCGTTTTAATGTCCTGCTGTAAAGTTTATTATCCTATTGATCCGAACAAATGAACTCGGCAAGTGAAGTGTATGAAATTACGCGTTATGAAAGACCTCTATATTAGAATAATTGTTTCTTTTCTTCGACGGCAAACAACCGTTCCGAGTATTGAAACGTCATCTTTAACTGATTGAAACTTAATAAATTATTTTTATTTTTCCTTTATAGAGAGGTATTAGATCTGTTGCCGCCTGTTCTAACTATATCTTTAGTTTCTCAATTAACTGCTTCCGCAATCTTTAATGTCTTTTCAAAGGGATATTCATATTCAACTCTTACTATATACAGTTGCTTTCATGATGAATTATTAGAAGTTAAAATTAAATTAAGGAAAATTTTGTTGTCTTATTTTTGTGTAAGACCCCCATTTCAGAATACTTGTGACATATGCGAGAATCTGCTTCACCTAAAAGAAATAAGTAATATAGATGACAAAGAATCCATGCACGCAATGTGTACAATGAAATTTTTTTCACTTTTTAAAAACAAACTACGTCGTAAACCTACGACTTCCTGTCCTACAGTATCCTTTAATGATATTCCACTAATCCCTGTTGAACAGATCCGCTACCTAGGACTCTACTTGGACAAACGTCTAACTTGGAATCCACATACAAGACTAAAACGAAACTGCCCGTTGTTACAGACTACCTCAATATTTACTAGACAAACGTTCAAAGCTCCCAATGAATTACAAAAGACTCATACAGATGACTGTGATTAGACCTATTTGGACATACGGAGTTGATCTTTGGGGCTCCACTAAACCATCCAATTCATCTCGTATTCAATCCTTACAATCCAAAATCCTTCGAAAAATCCTCAATGCTCCTTACTTTGTTACCAATAAGCCTATCCATAAAGATCTTAATGTTCCATATGTTGCTGATTTAGCCCACACCAGATACCTATCCTTTCATAGTAAGCTCCATAACCACTCAAATCCGTTAGTTTCTTAACTTGCTTCCCAATCCATTCCTAATAATCCTCCGAGGCGTCTGAAACGAAGGTTGCCTAGAGACCTTCTAGTGTAGAATTTTAATAAAATGCTACTGATGACGTTTTAACATGTTATTGTAATCGTTGTCAATACATTTACTTGATGTATATATTTTGTACAGTTGTAAATTTCAATAAATATATATAAAAAAAAAGAAGCTTTTTAAAAGTAGAAATTACAAAATATGTATAAAACACTATATAAATGTGAACCTTTTCATCTATTGTCAGAGGTGTACGCGAACCAAACTGGCAATCATCACACTCTAGTTAAATATAGTTTAGACTTATTGTGACCACTTTACAGTGAAATAAATATTTTAATAGTTTCTAGAAAATTTTAACCGGTCTGAAAGAGCTAACAAAAAAAAAGGTAGAAAAAGGTCAGACTATCCCATTAGCAACACAAATTCTTGTTTAGCAATTTATAAAATACCGCCAGGATCGCAGTGGCCACTAGTGCAATAATTGCAGAGAGGTACTGTTACAGACAAGCCCACTAAAGGTAAAACCATCTTGATTGACCAACACCTGAATTCCTTTTACCACTCCCGGCAGTTCGACCTCCAGAGTGGGTTTTTAATAAAATCAATATCACGTCTACCGTTAAATGTTCACATTTCTTATCGGTAGCACTGAAAAAGAAAAGAAATAAAAACGGAAATATTGCCGAGAAAGTAATGGCAGGTTGATGAATGAGCGTGTAGATGAGATAGTGCGATAATAATTAGGGACTGCAATGCCTCGTTGCCTCCTAGATCGTAATTCTTCTTCTAGGATTACGGCGGCAGTAATTCACAGGATTCCAGATATAAATCAAGGCTTATTTAGATATAGTTGTAAGATTATGTTTCTAAAAATATTATGTGAGACCCATAATCCAAAATTCACAAACAAACTTAACACACAAAATGCACTTAACCGACTATTCACAAGTGACACAAGTATAAGTATTGGCGATAGTTTAGTTATCACAATACTATCGCCAATACTAGCAATCGACAAGTACCTTATATTATATAAAATATTTCAGTTATTTTAATTTAAGAATAAGCATTAATATATATATTTCTTCTCATGTTTCTTTCCTCAATGTTTTCAATTTCAATTTTCCTCAATATCCAAAAAAAAATATTTTTACATACACTAATGACTTATTCATCCCCGAAGGTGATTTCGTTAAAGGTCATTTGTATTTACTAGCGTATATTTATTAAAACATTGAGGAGCTCATAAGACAGAATATTATCGGAAGCTGTTCTTGAGATGAGGCACTTAACGCAGTAATCATCTTTCGGCAATTCCCCTCGGCAATAACGCCAAATTCATTTATTATTCATGGACTTTCCATTCTGAGAAAGGTGATTGTTTCTTTTTATTTTATGACAAAATAATAGCACAGGCCGGTTCATTAAACAGCTGGACCCGACCTTTACCGATCCGTTATCACTTCAATAAAAATGATTGATTGAAAGATATTTTTAGTGTTAAGATAAGTTGATATTTCATTAGTACAAAAATAAATTGACAAAATGTGATAATATGTAATTCATTAGCATTATTTAATGTGTGCTAAGGTTGATGCAATCTGCTAATATCTGTGAAGAAGATGAGTTCAAAAAACAAAATATATATACGAGGTTTGTTAATTTTCATATACTTTCTCAATTTTCGAACGTATTGACACTTATCATACCACTATTTAGTGACTTGTATGTATATATATATATATATAATTATATATATATATATATATATATATATAATTATATGTAATATTAGCAACCCCTGTCGCAGCTTCGCCCACTCTCATAAGTAAAGAGCTGATAATTTCAACTAATAGTTAAAGTTTTATTTATTTATTGGTAAAATCTCGTTTTGATGTTTTTATTTGAGCATTATTTCTTCAATGATATTTTCACGCATGGCAGTAAATTTGACCTGGTCAAAATTGAACTGATTAGGCGGTTGAAGATTATGTAAATAGTTGGACATCCAATTTTTAATTGTAATTTATGAGTTGGTAATCCAGATAGGCAGAGACTATCAACAAACTATTAAGACTATAATGGACTGCATTATAAGAGCTTACAACTAAAGGCTTGTGGATTATATTTCTACCTACAATATCTAAAAGCATAGGGTCATCATTTGATTTGGTAATTTAATATAATTGTAATAAATATTTTTTTCCGGCAGAAATAATTTTATTGATTTATTTGGTTGGAAGTTAATTTGTAACCTTAAAAGCTAATGACTGTGTAGCACACCTCGATTCTGTCACTAAACATTGTGCATTTAAATTATTATTATTGTATACTTTATTATTGATGAACTTTCCTTGAACTATGAAGACGATGTAATTAAAATTTGGTTCAGATGGGTCCAAAAGTTTTACTAAAACTCTGCTGCTGAATGACACTGACCACATATCGTTCGATTTTTAAAATCCACTGGATTCCACACTTCATACCACTTATAGCTTTCATGACAATTTAATTAAATTAAGCAAATTTTATCAATTTCTAGGTCTATATAACTAGTCTCTCTCGCCACCTATCGGTCAATTTTCAAACTCCCTGCGCACCACATATTTATCGTTTTTTTAATAGTAATTTAATAGAAAATGTGTAAATTTTATTATTGCTAAACCCTCCTTGAACTATGAAGATGATGTATTTAAAATTTGGTACAGATTGGTTTAGCAGTTCCTAAACGAAAAATGGCTTATACTTTTATATAATAGTATAGATAAACTTTGAAAAGTGATCTAGGAATATAACATTCGGAACTAAGAGCGATTGACGGGTACCTAGGTCGGACTCGTTCATGAATTAATGGAGCCCACTGGTTGGACTAATCGTCTGTCATCGCATCCCACCGCTGATTTATTTCCGTCAATGTCTGTATCTTCCTTAACATTTCACGGTCAAGCAAATGAAATACAACTTGGAATCATTCAAAGTACGTGCATTAGTCATTTAAATTGGCAACAGATTAATGCCCCAACCATGACCGCGGCGCATGATCGATGCCGGCTCACCGACAGCCTCGCCTAAGCAATATGTCTTTCCCCGCTTTTCGAATAGAAATTGTATTCTGATCAATGGCGCGTATATATTCGCTTTAGTATGCACATTTATATTTAAACGTAGACCTCTGAACTTCTCTAGTTCGTAAGACAGGTGAAGATCACAATCGCTGTATCATGGCTAGGATATGTCTTTTGCTTGAGAGTCTATACTTTTTGGTGTAACTTTTTTTCGCTTTAAAAAATTTGTCATTTTGACACGCTCTAGCTCTGTTTGTATTGCTTGGATCGAAAATCTGACGACAGTGTCACGTCAAGAATTTAATGTAGAATATTTTTGTTATGTAACATTTGTCGCTAGGACCTACCTTTTAGGAGCTATATTGGTTTGAATGAAAAATTATTAAATATTAAATTAGAAAAAGTAGGAAATACTTTTAACATGGAATGTTGGAATAACATACCCTTGGCCTCGTTGGTTAAAAGTGACACGTTTTTGGGAAACTGGAGAGCGTTACGCGTAGTTTGACACCTTCTAGCTCTTATCAGAAGCAGTTGATGTAAAAGTAGGAGACTATAGATAGACATCTATGATCTATAGGTTTTCTCAGTCAGGGAGAAATTGAGTTATTTTATTTTACTGTAGAAATTTATTTAGAATTGATGTATGTTTTAGCGAACTTTCGAATCTGAATTGACTCAGTAAAGGGGAGGAGTAACCTCGTTAAATGATTCATTATGCAAAGTATTTGATTATCTCAAGATCAGTGTAACGAATCTCCAAACATTGAATGCAATAAACGTGTTATTTTAATTTCGGTACTTTGTATTTGTATCGACGATATGATAAATATAAATCAACTTTTATTTTTATCTTTTTATTATTACATTTTAGTGACATTAATTTGATCAATATTTGTCGAGATATAGTGACTTAATTCTTCAACGAAAAAACGGGTAACCTGATAGTCAAACGGCGAAAAGGATTTAACATTTTTGACAAGATCTTTTGGCTGGGGGTCTATAGCTTTGTGCGTAATGCGTCGTTCAGGGAACCTTGATTGTAACGTTTTTTTTTACCCTCAAAATATAAAATTTTAACACACTCTAGCTCTGTCGGTGTTGCTCAGATCGAAAATTTTCCTAATGTTTTCATATCTGAAATTTAATAAAAAATATTTTTTGTTATATAAGATTTGTCGCTAGGATCTACCTTTCAGGAGCTATATAGGTTTCAATGAAAAAAGTAGAGCTTAAAACGCCTATTTTCTCTCAACTTTGTTTATTTCGAATAATCATTAATTGTTAATTTAATATAATTATTAATTTAAGTAATTTGAACCTTTAATTCTAAAATGTAAATTTGAAAAACAGTAGATTATAAATAGGCTTATCTATGATCTACTGTTCTCCTAGTCAAGAAGAAATCGAGTTTTTTCGACATGTTATGGGATGTCCCGAAAATAATGCAGGAATTTCTTAAATTATCCCTCTTTTTAGAGGTGACTTCAGCCTTGAAGTCAAGGAGGTTCTTGGCATAACATCTTTTCGGGTTAAAGATATTCTGCTAGCTTTGGTGGATGAATATATACGGATTGAAAGGATTAAAGCGTATTTTTATTAATAAAAATGTTTTCTAACAATTTATAATGTAGTCCTATTTTAAAAACATAAATCTGCATTAATTGATGGACCACCACTTTTATAATTTACACCATTTATTACTATTGCATTTTTTTTAATGAGCTTTTCTTTGTTTCAGGTAAGTTTTCGAGCACGAGCTAAACATAAAGGATCGAAATTTAGAGTCCATAGTATTTATGGTAGGTAATTTATGTGCATAGTACAATCTTTGGTTAAAGTTACAAAAACACCGTAATATGACAATACAATATGTTATAAAAAAATTACAATATACACTAGAATGTACCGCAAACAATATTATACTATTCAAATGAATTTAGAAAGGAAAAAAACCTTGGAAATGTAAAAGATCAATTTATTATTATTTACAACAAATGGCAATACAAGAGAAATGATAAGGGTTCTTGGTGCCAGTTTCTGAGGATATTTACGGGTATGCCACAGGTAGCCAGGTTTTGTATAAGTGTGTTATTTATTAGTCCATGAAGTCAGAAAATTTAATTTCTTAATCTTCCGCCGTGGATCCACTTCGGATTCTGGAGACCCTCCTGGGGCACACACAGCCTCTAAAAAGTGGGTATCCCTTTAATTGGGGAAATACCTGGCGGTTGAGTGTGATTGCTGACCACATAACCTCCTTGTATAACCTTTGGTCACGAAACAATACTTCCTTACCAAGTAGACCCTTTATGGGTTGTAGCGGTTCGTTTACTATATATGTTCGTAGGCCCGGAACTAAGGCAGGCTGGGCGCGTGCCCCGTGCTGCAGATTTCAGGGGGCTGCGAATAAAAAAAATAATAAGCTATTAAAAAAGTATTCAAAATAATAATAACACAATCAATATTATTTAATTTTATTTGATTGTTTTGCACAATTCATAAAGGTTATTACACTGTATACCAAGTTAATTCTTTTAAAATACATATTTTAATAGTGGGGAAGGAAGGAGTGGGGAGGGTGGCAATCTGATCTTCGCCCCCCTGACAAATCTTCAAGTTTCGCCCCTGAACACGTGTAAGAGTCCCATTTATCCATTTTTTTTTTTTTTTTTTTTCCATTTCATGTATGTATCTCCAGGCTGTTGTTTTGAAATATTTAACTGCTTACCTACTTCCGCATATGTTTGACGAAGATTCGAATCAATTACTTCTCGAATTTCCTGTTCGTTGGCTAAAATAAAATTCAGTCAATAAAATTGACTGAATTTGAATTTAAACACACACCATTTTGATATATTTCTTTAAACGTTTGGCAGTGACTGGATTAAATTTTAATCCCTATTTCAAAGACAGTAAACAATATTGTTTTCATTGGACCAAATAAATCATAATTAATGAAAAAACGACAGGGCTTTTGAGCTTTAAATATTTATCAATAAACTTAAATTCCAAATCTATTGTGCGTCTCCTTCATCATTAATCATCTTAGATTATCATAGCAAGCGTGGAAACATTCTTCGGAAGACAGAGTTACCCTGAGCAAGGAAGAGGGTAACGACTGCCTGCGGCTGAGGAGGCCCTAATAACAATAATAAAGGAGGCATTGGGCCTATAATGGAAGATATAGGGCCTCTGATAGGGCTAGCTTTACGAGGCTATAGCAACAATGGCCGCGATATACTGCGCACAAGAAACAATTAGCCCGAGATCATATCTCCTCGTTGGGAGCTGCATTATGGAACAGGGGGCGGCTGCCGCATTGCAATGAAGACGTCACAGTCGATGGCCACCTGGCTTCTGTCCAATCAGTGCGGGCAATAAGTCCACGACGTTACGGGAAACGGGGAAGAGATCGCGAGGGGGACCTGGATCGAGGTAGCAGTGGAAGCGTTCCTAGGAAAGCAACTGAAATAGAATGCAGCAATGTTCAAGCCATGGGGAGAAAATTTTCCTCAGAAACAATAAATATTTCTATTTTAATAAAAGCATAGAAGAAATTCGTACTGTTTGATTAGAACACAAATTACACACAAAAAGCAAAATTAAAGCCAATCTATTCTAGATGTATAAGAAAAAAAAACACATTAAAAATGACAAATTACTGCATTTTTATTCTTTTAAGGCAAAATAATAGCTCAAATCAGTTTCCTTAAGTGAATTTTGGGAGTAATGCAGTTAAAATTGTAAATTCTGCTTTATGATTCCGAAATAACATCTAAAAAAGACACTATTTTGCTCCTAATAATATCGCTCGAAATTGAAAATAAAGCTAATTAAAGTTGAGAAAATCGCTATTTGAATTTATGACCTCATTAGCCACGTCAAAAAAGCCAATTTAATAGAAATGCTTAACGAGAAGCGGTCGTTAGGGTCGAGAGACTTCTCCAACCTCTTGACGAATGCGTTAGACAGAGACTAAAAAGACGAAAATCCAAAGGTTAAACGGGAAAGAGAGTTTCCTTATTTAACAACAAAAATAATAATTAATTCAATTTTCAAAAAGGACAACAATGCCTGATTTCCAAAAGGACAATGGCGAAATATTCTTCCACCATTTTAAATATCGTTATATTGTGGCAAATCTCAAAATAGTATCCTTAAGGACAAACTAATTTGTCGAGAAGGGGTGTGGCCAAGGATGTCCTTCCGCCATTTTAAAAATCGTTAAATCCAAGCAGGTTTCAGAATAGTATCCTTAAGGACGAAACTAATTTGTTGGAAAGGAAAGTGGCCAAGGATATTCGGCCGGCAAAAATCGTCAGATCCTGGCAGATCTGAAACCATTATCCTTCAATGGTCCAAAAACGCCTTTTGGGCGTAGTGACAGGAGCCATATTTTAATCCCTCCCCAAACCCCACCACTACGGTTCTATATTGTACCGATTTAGTAAAACCTTTCGACTGGAACGGGTAGTTAGGTTGTATAGCCTAGCCTATAGAATAGATTAGCCTCACATAAAAACTCCTTCAAATAGAACTAACAATAGCACACGTAACTGATATTTTAAATTAAAATTTGAAAATGCCAAATAGCCAAACACCTTAACACGCTCATCCACCAAGTTCTGTTATAATAGAAGGTAAAAGTAACCAAAAGTTGAAGGATGTCCTTCGGCCTCAAAAATTCGTCAGATCTTGGCAGATGTGTAAAACAGTGTCCTTATAGCAGGAAGTTATGTTTATAGACAAATATGTAAAAAATAATAATAATAAAAAAATGAATAAATAAATAAATAAAAAAAAAACCTAAATCAATTGGGACTAAATTTAGTGCAATCAAGCCATACATTTTATCAAATCAGAACGTTACTCCTTCGTATTTTACTTTTCTATTTTGCGGGATTGGTTTTATAACAATATTTAATATTAAACCAATAATTGCTATATTTGAAAATAGTAAATATTATTATTGCTTAACGATTGTCCTACGTTAAACGATTTTAAGAAGTACATATGAATTGTTTCCTCCTTTTCCTTGCCTCCTTATCCGTTCTTCGACAATATGGACTCTTCGGTCCTAATAGCCTCAAGGCTTTGAACATTTGTTCATCAATTATTCTCCTGTGGTTCGTCTGGCACGTCTCCAACCTCACTCCAAAATCTTGGATTCTCGAGAGTAAGAGGCCCAGGTAATGTTGACAACTCATAGATAGATTCCACAATAGGGTGATTGCTCTGTATCCCTTAACTTTATATATATATTATATATGTATAAATAAAGTCCTGTGATCTATATACATAAATACTTATGGCACCCACCATCGCAATAAAACCCTCTATATAAATATCGTAATCGATACCGTGGCGTAGGTAGTATCCGTCAGTCGGGTCGCTATCGGAGTCGTACAAATTTTATTACTTATTGCCCTAGAGCCCCTTTTATTCTTTACGATCCGTTGGCAATAAAATACTGAGCATGTAGAATTTTATGTCACCCGCATCTGGTCAAATGGGCCTGCAGCCAGTAGCATGTAAAATATGGACCTCGGGATTACCTTTTGTTTTTATCTTTTATTTTTTTCGTTTTTATTTAGTCTTTTTATTAAAATTGCCTTAACTATATAAGGACTTTTAACAACAATAGACATGATTAAAACTGCAGAATATGTTATTGTTCTATGGATGATAGCAGAAATGGAAATTGTAGTGTTATTGAAAAAATGTTTTCAGCATAAAATAAAATACATCAAGTAAATGTGATGATAATGCTCAAATAATGTATTTGAAGGTTCTGAGGCCATGTTTTTTTCAGACGATTCGGAGTGGAATAGAATGTGATGCAAGTTGTGATACTAACAGAGTTGAATGGTTGTGGAATTGGCAATGAAAGGATAAGTATTAGGTTTGGGCTTAAGCAACAGCATATGGTACATTAATATCTTTGTGGATAAGTTTGGTTGTGACATAATAAGGAAAATTGAGGATTTTACGAACAATTTTGGATTGTAATGATTGGATCTGAGAAGAATTGGAAGGTTCAGTGGAGCCCCAAAGTTCAACACCGTATGTCTAAATGGGTATAATTACTGTCATGCAAATGTCTTTTGTAATTTATTGGGAGCTTTTAACGCTTGTCTTATATATGTAGTCGAATAGGAGCAGTTTGTCTTTTAGCTTTGGTATGTTAGTGATTTTAAATAGTTGAGAAGGCACGTATCTTTTTTTTTCGGTTATTATTATTGAAATATTTGTAATAACTTCAAATTCTCACTGTTTTCTTCTTTTTACTTGAATGATAGTATATACTTCCTTGAATTCTCTATAGCTTTCAGAGTTGGAATTTCTCCAGGTATTTTAATAAATTCATTGCCACGTCCAGAAAAACATCAGAAATTTAAAACATTAACGATGTCTCCTTCGGGGAGAGGAAATAAAAAAATATATTTCCCGTAATGTTCTCAGGTAGTTTATATTCATTGCCGGGAAGGCGGAGCAGAGGGTATGCTGACCACGCACCGGGCGTCCTCACCTCACCTGCCCAACATACCTCCAGGACCCGATGGATTCACAGAAACTACTTGTTTCTCAGAACAGAACAGTACAAGCGGCTGTACTTGATGTATATTAGTTACTGGAATGCAAGTCTTCATAGAATATTAACAACAAAAATTGTGCGTGCTTGGGACCACTAAAAAGGTGTTTTTTAATCGTAATTTTAATATTATTTCGGTAAAGCAGAAATAAGGGGAGATTTTCCCCCTAGTTTACGCCCATATTGGAGCACTTAAATCACTTAGAAGATTTAAGTGAAAGGGATTTTTATCTTGAAATAAAACTATTTTCCCTGATGGACCGGGGCGAAAAACACGGTTGATCAACCTTTAAAGAAAAAATAAATTTTAGTTTAACTCACCGGGAACCAATTTCAAAAAGTGAAATACTATTTTCTCAAAAAATATTCTCTTTTCCCAGATAATCATTGCCCTCTACACAAAATTTTTAAACCCAAAAACAATTCTTAAAGCCCTAAAAACAACGAGGCTACGCCAAACTGCCTATTGTTTGGGAGGACACACACACTGTAATCCTGTGCTTATTTGGTTGTGATCAGTAAATTTAAGGGTCATGTGAAAAAACCATGGTAGGCCAACCTAACCAATAAGTGGAAATAAGAACAATACCCTTCAACGGCTTTGGGTGTAATGCAGGAGCCATCGCTGAACCCCGCCTAGAACCCTCACCGCGACGGTTCTATATTGTACCAATTTAGTAAAAGACTTTCGACAAGTAGGGATAGATAGGTTCGAGAAACTATATCCAACCTCACGACAAAACAGCCAGAATCCAAATGATCAAACGGGAATAAATAATTTTCAAAAGGACAACTATGGCGCAATATCCTTCGGCCATCAAAAATCGATAGCTGCTGGAAGATCTGGATGTAATCCCCTTTGGTGTCCCGTAAAAAAGAATTGAATGGGAAGAGAGTCTTTAAAGCCGACAGATCGGCTGCTTTATTTGCCTCAAAAAGTAAAAACGTCTTTTGTCTTTTGAGAGCCTTGTCTTGTAAATGTTGCAGTAGTCGGAACAAGCAGTTTCTTGTCTCTTAGGTCTGTTATGTGACAAATGTTTAAAAATGAAATGTACAAGTTACGTTTTTAAACATTGATGTAACATATGAACTGTAACATATTTTAATGAACCTAGGCATTAAAATACTTCTTCCATTTCTCCACTTCTTCCATTTGTTCTCTGGTCAAGACGTTCGGAACAAAAGGTCACATGAAGAATTAAAGACAGGGAGGAAGCCAGGAATGCATTATGGATAAGGGAAATGATCCAGTCGCAATTAAGACTTCAAGGAGCTACTATCGGAATCCTGCCGAGTTGAGAAGAAAAAAAAAAAAAAGTAAATAAAAATAATAAGAGTGGTTATCACCGAGCCTTTTCCAAGAAGGTAATAATTACCCTGTCGGCTTCCTCTGAGAAAACTCGATCCTCCCCTGATGAAAATGTCGCGGGAAACTTGTGATGGTTGAGGTCTGACGGCGCTGTTTGAAGAAGGTCATTATTATAGATCATTGACTCCTTATGATAGAAACAGAATTTGAATCAACATAGTAGAAGTCGTCTTTCTCTTGAAATTTTTGTTCACTAAATAAAAAAAAGACTGTACTAATAACTCTTATTCTGTCTCGAATATGATGAATATATAGTATCATGCCATGAGAGAAAAAACAGAATATTAGAATGATCTAACTGATACAAATGCTTAAAATGACATTTAATTTGTACCTAAAGGATACTAAATAACTCTTAGTCTGTCTCGTATACAAGATAATGAAGTAACATATTAGTTAAAACTGTATTATACAATTATAAGAAATAAAAATTTCCGATTAGAATTAGTTCAGATATGATATCAAAATCTCCCGGTAGAAGGCGGGAAATCAATTGCGGGTTTATCTTATGAGAGGAGCAAGTATAGTAATGGGCTATAGAACTATGGTACGCTACTGCCATTTTACGAAAATTGACCTGAAACGCCGTTCTATAAACACTTATGCAACGGACTGTTTAATAATTCAGCAAATTTTTAAAATTTGCTGAATATTATTTTCACTGAAAAAACAATTTAGTATGAAAATGAGTAGTTCACCCTCTCGCCTTCTGAAGGTGCGTCCATCCCTAACAATGTATGCATTGGTAGATTTTAACTTAACTTAGAAAGAATTAAGTTTCTGAAATAGGTTACTTTTATGCGGAACTGCTTTAAAATTGTATATTTACTGTTATTGCTCATTGCGTAGTTACAGTACCGAATGAGGATCCCATCCGAACAAACGATTAGTTCAGAAGAGATAGAAAAGGCTAATAAAAATTTTATTTTAATTATTATACATATATTATCTAAATTTCAAATTTCAAGAGTGTAATACAACAACGTAGATATTTATTTAATCAAAAGAATATTAAAGATGGTAACAATATTTTTCCAAATTATTAATTTATACATCAATTTAATATCGTTTCTTTTGAATTAAATGTTATGCAATAAATGTTGTCTATTGATTACAAATCCTAGTTGGTGTCAACAACTGGAAGACAAAATCACTAAAACGAGTAAACTATATCTAACTAGACCTATACTTCAGCAAGCCGAACTTCTGTTATCTGAGACGTGAAACTATAAAAAATAGAATATACACTAATGGGCTAAAAATTAAAACTAGTTGAATGGCTCCGCCGAAAAACGTTCTAAACGACAAAATTTTGAAGTGGCGATTTTAAAGGTTTTAAAATGTATAATAGTACGTCATAGCCATGATATAGTAAGTACTCCATTATGTCATTATACATGTAAATATAACAAATTAATATGTGAATATAAAATCTAACCTACAAAACTAACAAAAACTTTAGATTATTATTTTCTTTCCCTGATTACTCAAAATTTGATGTTAGTCGCTTGGAACGTTTTTCGGCGGATCCATTCAATTGTTGTTGTTTTTTTTAGGTGTTTACGGTGTATAATTTAACGATGGTATATAAAATGTATTAGAATTATTATAAAATATTAATTATAAAATAAATACAGTATCTTGAAAAAATAAAAATAAATTAATTTCGTCTTCCATTCTATGGAGCATAGGTCTAATGGGATTTTTGAATAAACTCTTGAGAAATATGCCCCGTTTAATGCAATACTGTTATAAATCATATTAAAAGTTCGGATTAGCCGGAGATTTCAGTGAAGTACAGTTCATAATAAGAAGTTATATAATTTTGATAAAAGTCATATTTTAACGTTTATAACAAGTAAAGGGAACAGAAACGTACCTCATAAGTACCAAAAGACTAATGTTTGCAAAGAAATATTTTAGTCTGCAATTTATGTGTTGAAGCATTGGCCATATTGACACTGTGTTGTGTTTAATCATAGCAAACTAACTCATTTTTAAGTTTGTTCCTAATGTAGTATGCTTTAAACGTTGTTGTTAAGGACGCTTAGAGCAGAAATTGAAGAAAATAAAAAATGAATTTCTACCACTTTTAGAGAGAATTATGAAAATTAGATCCCGCTTAAGATACAAAGCTTATTTTCTGCACAAATTGTATTAAATTTAGTCTGGTCCAATATCGAATATAATATGATTTTCTTTAGAACCAATCGTGTAGTAGATATTTTGGGAAAACGTAGAAGTTAAGGACTTTGTTCAGGAATAAAATTTTCTTTTTATTCTATTTTATATGTAAAACAATAATTGGAGTTCATTGATTCGTTTTCTTTGATTTAAGTACCGCATAGTCGATGAAAATTCTATACCCCACCTTTCTTTTCCCTCTTGGATTCTTTCTCGTTCATTAGACGCAGTGCGGAATGAGGGCTGCATAATGAGCTGGCTGCAGCCCCGGAATGCTTTTAAGCGGCGAAGATATTGCAGTCAATGGATGCTAAACCTGAGGAATACATTAACAGCCGTCAAAACAAACCTTTAATGCACCCAGCTACAAATAACGATTCTATAAAATAGATCTTTAATTGCTCCTTTAACCTACGACAGAATTCTCACTGTGTCCGCTATCGCCGTGTTAAACATGGCTTTTATATTGAATAGGATAAAAGAACGAGAGATACCAGCTTTTATAGATCAAAAATAATTAGCATTTCATTCTCAGAATATTAGCGCAGTATGAGTATGCTAATGTTACATGCTATATTAGCCATAAAATCTATATCTATACTATATGTATATGATCTATATGTATATGATCACAAACCACGAAAACCACTGAACCAATCTGTACCAAATTTTAACCAGCTCATCCTTATAGTTCCGAGGTTTAGTTTTAGCAATAATAAAATCTACTGATCTTCAATTAATATATTATTAAGAAAGCAATAATATATACATAACAGTGAAGTCTGAAAATTTACCAATAGGTGGCGAGCGCTATTTTATGTATATGAGAGGTTACAAAAGAATGCTGTTATAAAGAGCTTTAAATTTATAGTAAAATTTAGATATATTCAGTTAAATTAATTTTTTTTTTTAATTTTTTTAATCGGCCGAGATTTTTTTAGATGTTAAAGCTACTGAATCCATCTGGAACAAATTTTTACTACGTCTTCATTTTAGAATAGCTTATCCGAAATAAATTTACAGTAATTAAAGTTTCAATGTACCATGTTGAATGGCAGAAACGTTTTACACACTGTCAATATACCTTAATGGTTAGAAATTAAAATCCAACCAGATGTAATCAATGAAATTATCTTTGACGAATAAAAATGATTACCAAATCAAAATTTCGTGCGTTTACTTTTCGGTACTCTGAGTAAAACTATTATTCAAGCACCTTATGTTAGGACAATTCAGCTCATTAAAATCATAAATTAAAATTAAATTTGGGTCTAATTATACTTTTATTTAATCTTCAAACACCTGATCAGTGCAATTTTAACCAGATTAAAAATTACAGTCATGCGTGAATTGAAGAAATAATGCTGAATTGCATACTTCGATACAAGATTTTTATTTATTCATTTTTTTTTTCTTCATAACATCAACAAAAAGAAAATAGTACATTGATACATATATCATTAACATACAATGTATCTAAACATAGTTTTACTAAATATCATCCTTTTGGATGTTTTAATGTGATTGAGTGTTAGTTAGACATGGTGTTGCAGTTAAAGAGCGGCATTCAGAGGCTATGTTACACTGAGATTAAGGTAGTAACAAAGGAAAAGAAATAAAAGATAAATAATTTAACAGAAAGAAAAAAAAAAAAAAGATCCAGAGCATTGGCCAATTGCACCTCCATCTCTCTTGTTAATGATATTTTATTTTATTCAAGCTTTCTCAGCCAGCTCCTTCTCAGCCTTTTAAGGACATTGTTTCAAGATAGGTATTGATCAAACGTAACCTCCAGGTTTTTATCAGAACTTTAGAACAGTAAAGGCCATAATCTGGGTTGCAAAAAAGATAGGTAAAAAAATCAGGAAATTTAAACAAGAGATTACAGAAGTGAACATGATTAAGTTAATAAACATAGAAGTTAATAGCGAATGGAATGCACGCTTAGTTAGAAATTGTGTTAGTAATAAAGACAAGTTTATTAAAATTAAAAAAAAAAAGATTTTTATCCATTAACAAATAAAACTTTATTTGTTAAAATTATATAATTCAAAATTCTTTGTAATAATTATCTTAGCCGCGACTGGAAATACTAGTTATTTTATACAATTATTCAATGTGATAGTCTTACAACGTATTATTTTCACACCAGTTTTTAAATATGATCGAACGGTTAATCATGCTGAATCATAAAAGATGGAACGAAGCTTTTTCGGAATTACCGCAAGACCGAAACAAAGTTCGATAAATAAAATGCATTTATTTTAAGGATTTTTTAAACCATAAATACCCTTTTTCCATTAGTTTACACAACAATCCTACTTAAGGTATACCTAAATCTATGTTTTTCGAGTTTAGAATACTATAGAATACTATGTTGAAGATATTTCCGTTTCGTAGCCGCTATTTTGACCGACATGAAGTAGATGGTTGCGAACGGTCGTGCACTGCTCGCCGATTACAGATGCTAATGCAGCCCACGGCAGCAGGTGTTGGGGTCCAGGTACCATTTAGCACGCTTCATTACGACCTGTCTTCGTCACACCGGTCCATTGTCGTTCAGGTAAAAAGAAGGCGAATGTTAGAACCTGAAGTTATTAAAAATATTTCAATAACAATGGACGAAGAAAATACTAATAGTTAAGTCGTATTAAGTACGTGCCTTCTCAAATGTTTACGACAATAATTATAATTTATTTATTTTAGTACAATTTTTATATTTTCTATATATTCTAAGTTAATAATAATAAAAAACTTGATTTTCATTGAAAAATAATTGTAGTATGTTGCACCTTGAAGCAAATAAAACAACACTCTCAGTAATTTTATTAGGGTTCGTACGTTTTAAAGGATTAAATAATAGGCTATCAAGCTATTAAAAGATATTGAGAACCATTTAAAAATAAATGGATGATTAGAAAAAAAAAATATATCAAGCTATCTATTATTAAATATATATTCATCTATTAATAAATGGGCGGATTCATTTGTTGATTCAGATGAAATTAGAAACAGGAGACTAATGCACTATCAGCACATACAATGAATGAGTCCAAGCAGATTAACAAGAAAAATTTTACAACATTTTGAAAGATTAAAAGGCAAACCCAATTGGCTTCAGGAGGTCCATGAAGATTTAAAAGAAATTGGCTTAAATAAAGAAAAGATTGAAGACAGAAAAAACTATAGAAACAAAATTAAAGTGTAGTAAGGCTCCCAAGACAAAACATCTCCAAAAAGACAGGGGAGAAAATAGACTGCAGAAGAGAGGAAAGAGAAAAGTGAACTGATGAAGGAGTATTGGTGAAAGCGCAAAGCTAACTTGGTGGCTTAAACGTGGTCCTTAACTGGCTTGTAACGAAATAAATAATTAAAAAATGGGTGGATTAATTATTAATAAATATACCAGACTTAAAAGTTGAGAAACTGCTCGTCGTTTCCAACCAATCTAACATTTTCTAGACAAGCGTTCAAAGCTCCCAATAAATTACAAAAGGCTTATTTAATTTACGTGGCAGTAATTAGACCCATTTGGACACACGGAGTAGAGCTTTGTGGCTCCAATAAACCTTCCAATTCTTCTTTTATCCAATCCTTAAAATTCAAAATCCTTGGTAAAATCCTCAATGCTCTTAATTATGTAACAAACTTCATGATTCTGATCTTAATGTTTCATATGTTGCTGATTTGACCCCAAACCAGATACCTATACTTTCATATTAAACTCCATACCCACTATAATCCACTAATCTCCCAACTTGCCTCACATTCCCGATAATCCTCCGAAGCCTCTGAAAATAAGATAGCCAAGAGAACTTCTGAGGTATAGTTATCGAAGTGCTACCAGTCTGTAATTCTTTACATGTATTGACATGTAATTGTATATTTTCCTCAAATTTATTTTTTATATACAATGTATAATGTTATAAATATCAATAAATAATTAAGAAAAAAAAAGGTTACCGTAAACCGGCCTGACTTTGCACCACTTTTGTTGAACTTCCTTCTTTAACTACCTATCAATAATGTTTATAATGCATGTATTAAAATATTTGCTTTGAATAATTAGCTTAAAAATTCTGTTGATTCATCACTTAATCTTAGAATTGCAAAATTTACAAAACTTATAATTAATTTTATTGTTTTTAAACTTTGGTGCAACCGGATACCCGTTACTTTGCACCACCATATAGCAAAAAAAAATTCATTTTACGTTATATTTCAGAATAATGATCGTTTCTGTTTTGTCTTGCAACAGGAAAAGTCACATAAAGGTATCTCCCCAAAATTGCGTTATGTGTCATTTATCCAAAGTTCGATGGCGAACGGTGGAAGCAGGAATAGTGACACACTTCTGTTGTGTCTTGACTTTCACAAAGGTAACTTGTACGGGGTGTTAAGGAAAGTGTCATATTTTGAGTTGAGACGGTTTTCTTGCCCATGAGCGATATTATTATAATAACTTATAAATCTTCTTTTGACTCTCCTGAAAAATTTGATGTTTTCGAGTTTTGTCACTTTTCTTGCCCATGAGCGATATGTTTTCAATTAAAAAAAAATCTGCAATGGTTAGACAAAAAATATTTAAAAGCAAAAACGAACACAAGGACTTGAAACAATTTAAAGCTAAAACTAGACAAAATTCTAACTGTATTCGTCAATATACTTGCACATAGATGACAAAAATGTTAATAACAAAAAGAGAAATTCCATCCCAACCATATTCTACTTCGTGTACATTCGATGGCCGCTTCCAGGATTTGTTCATTGTTTGCATGGCTGAAACAAATACTTTGTCCTTCACATTTTATGTGATTTTTCCAGGGTATAATGACCCCTCATATATTACGACGACATGCTTATCAACCGTTTTCCTTATTTAGTTGAACGTAGGCCCTTCGGCATTTTTTGAATAAAACAAATATTATATAACTGTTGGTATATATGTTTAAAAGTTAAATAAGGCTCAAATAACTTTATTATGGTTGAGTGATTTTCTGGGAGGTGATTTTGTACTAAAATATACTTGGCGCAAAGTCGTTTCTAATTCATATCAAAAAAGGGATTCTATTTTATTTTCAAATACCATGACTTTTGGGAAATGTTTTGAGCCAAATGAATATCATATATTTAAATTACAATAATTATAGAATAAAATGAATGCAAAACTTACTCGATTTGAGAAATATTTAGTTGAAAGTACGACTTTATTCCACAAAGGAATCACACCTGTTGAAGTACTACAATCTACTAACTGTTATAAAACATGGGAGGTAACTAGGATTAACGTGATAATTCCTTAGACCCTATCAGTGTTCTCTTAATGAAGTAAAAAATATATAATTTCCCTCATTTAGAGAACGGTAAAACATTTTTACTTCAACTGAAACTTTTTAGTGAACATGGTACAAAGTCAGGACGTTGCACGGTTTATTACGGTATTATTTTATTTAATATAAAAATATTCTTTTAGCATCGCAGTGCATTTGATTTCTTTTCTTTCATCATTCGTTGATTGCAGTTAAGACATAAAGTAAAAATGAATAAAGTAAATATCAATGAAGAAAAAGTTAATCAAGTATGTAGAATAAATCAATAAAGTAAAAAAAATAAAATAAAACATTATGTTTTATATAAACAGTTTTGTTGAGAATATTCAAAATTATAATTTACGTCCTATGCTATACGATTTTGTCCTTCTAAAACTCCATAAAGCCTAACTTAGTTATTCCAATTATCTCATCAAGAAAGATGTGAAGTCCAACATTATGTATTCATTACTGTTTTAAAATTACGATTCCTCAAAGTAAGTTATGAACATATTCGTAAACATGCTAAGTCCTTACAACTTAATTTATACTTGCTTATTCAGACTTAATCATTGACAGATACTTGGTAGACGGACATGACCTTGGTAGAAGGTCCCACGCATAATTAAAATACTCCAGTCATTAAACCTGGTTCCTCATGTGCACGCGAGCACAACATTGCGAATCAAAATCAAGGCTTGGTTTTTACATTATATGCCCAAAAACCTACCAAAATTTCATGAATGAATGAACTATTTTTTTTTCTGTTTAGATAAATTTAAATATGTCGGAAATATTGTAGTGAAACGTTCCCATTGCCTTGTAAGCATCTATGAATTCGGCAGTGAAACAAAACTTAAGGGACGATGAAACCTACTTTTACATTCAGTCTTAGATTATAATTACCACTGTTTGTAAAGAATACCGTAGACCAATAATTATCAAACTTTTTTGCTCCGCGACAACCAAATTGTAAAAATAAATTAAATTATTATTTCATGAAAAATGTTTATAAGTTTACAATAAACGATTTTTTCTCATAAAATTATTAAATTTTTCATTATTGTTTCGCGACTCTCAGGTTGAGAATCGCTGCCGTAGACGATTCTTAAGTACAGAATGATGCTTAATTTATTGTTCACTTCATATGTCTGTTCAATAGAATAGTATCGACATTCCTAATTAATAATAATAATAATTTTTTTTTTATTTATAAAAGAAAATTCTTTTATAAATGTGAGTCTGGTACATTCTCAGACAATTCTAAATCTATTTACACAATGGGAAAGGATATATAAAATAAAAATACAATTATTATATACAAATACAAGAATTAACATAAAAATAAATTATATAAAAAATAAATATGAGGAAAATTTTTCTCTGCTATCTATTCAAGTCTGTAAATGAACTAGTAAGTTTTTACACACTTGTATAAAAACATATAAAAATTTTAAATGCTGTTTTTCATATGTTTCGATATTGTACTGATATAATTATAAATAATGTGACCGTGATAAAGGTCTGCAAGTAGGTTCCTGGGCTAATTGAATTTATAGCAGTAGCAGGCTCCACAAAATGCTCACAGAAAGTACAAATGTTGTTTCTTTCGAGTGAAATGAACGCGTTCTTCAGGTACAACTTGGTGACTACCGGGCTGGAAACTCTTAATTGACTGACAATTCACACATTGTGGAAGCCAACTTTAAATCATAAATATTTTTCCGGATCTCCAATGTTCTTATTTCGCTTTCCCTTTTAGTGCCTTTCAGTGTGGGGGTGCACTCAGCCATGTCCTCTAGACTTCCCTGTCTCTTGCCAAGCCTCTCAGTTTTGAAAGTGGTTTCTGGAAAATATGATGTTCTAGGACGTCCTCTTGGTTTCTTTCCTGATGGGTGATACGCACTGGATCACGGTGGATCCATTCTGCAGATGTGACCAAATCACTGCATCTGTCTCTTCTCAAGTAAATCCTGGATGGTACTTAAATTGAGCGTCTCGCTAATGCAGTCATTCCTGACTCTATCTCGTCTTGTTTTTCCAGCTGCTCTCCTAAGAATTTTTTCCAATGTTAAAACTGCTAATGTACCTGCAGATTGGGTTCGCGGCTGAATTTAAAGCCCTGTTGATATCTATGGACAAAAGGTGGGTCGTTATATTTTGCAAAATATCATCTTTTCGCCTTATCAAATAATTTCCCTTAATACGTTAAAAATAATCTTAGCGACCTAGAGATTCGAAGATTGAGCTCAATTTTATAACCCTATTGAGGTTATATTTGTGCTTATTTCTTATTTTATGTAGCTTAATGATAGGCCTGTTAAAACTAATAAGAAATGTCGTTATAAAATTTTTATTATAAGTGTATTACAAATAAAATAAACGTGAACGGATAGGAAGGAAAGACAAACCACTAACCTTTATACTTGTAAGGGGAACTACAATTCCCCTCAACTTTGGTCAAAATATATGAATTCACTAGCGGGATAGGGACCTCGAAAAACAATGTACTTTTTAGAAGACACTTCTCATTAAATTTAATTGGATATCTAAGTTGGAAGTCAGCGTCTTATTAATCTACGCTCTTATACGTTCAGACCATATCAGGACATACAATAATAATACGCAGAATTCCAACCAAAGTATTAAAGAACTCTCTACTGGTCAGTGGAAAATTACTGAATGATCTGAGTACAGTCTACTCCGCAGATCAAAGGATTATGTTGCTGCTGTTGACTTATTACCGATGTTTATTGATCTTTTAAAATTTCTATATAGATATGAGATATTGGCCCCCGTGGGTGCCTCCTATAGAGGCACACTACGAAGCCCCTTATCAAGGAGGCCGGACGAAGCCCATTTGGAAGTGGGAGTCCGGAGAGGCCAGCGTGGGAATCCAGATCCCATCTCTAAAATATGCAGGGCTAATAGCGAGCCCCCTGGCCATCCTCGGTCGCCTCCGGCCAGCAACTTCTTCTCCGGTAGTTCTCCTATCTCAGTATGCTTTATCCGCTGTCTGTATTATTGATACTGCACCGGTCTTATTTACATTTAAAATAGGTTCTTGCCATCTTGAATAACTCTTTCTTCTTTTTTCCAAAAAATGCATTATATCTATCTTCGTGTTATTGAAAAATTTCTAGTCAGGGAAACTGTCATTATTAATACTATTATATAAAAGGACAAGCCATTTTTCGTTTGCGATCACTAACCACGAAAACTAGTTTAGCAGTAATTCAATGTCGAGATTTTCAATCAAATTGTCCCAAAAAAGCGATAAATATGTGGTGCGCAGTGAAGTTTGATAATCGACCGACAGGTGGCGAGCACCATCCGTGAGAGGTTACGAGGATATGGTGTTGTATAGGTAGAGCTAGAAAATTATGATAAAATTTAATTATATTCAATTAAATTGTTATTAAAAATGCTATAAATATGTGGTACGACATCTGCATTTCAGTGCAGTTTAAAAATCGACCGATATGTGGCTAGCACCCATTCTGCAACAGAGTTTACAATGGTAGAACTATTGAACACAACTTCACCATAAATATGAGAGCTCATTTTGCGGGAGGGCACTCAAATTTATTTACCAAAAATTGGAAACTAAACACAAGATATAACTTTAAATAATTAAATAGGTGAGATAGTAAGTATGGTCAACGATTTAATTTTTTTGAAATTTATTCAAATGTTTCAGATTCATTAAATAAACCATACCATTGATTGTGTATATAAGGCCAAAACCTCAAATAAAATAAAGTTAAAATTATAGAACATGTCTTACCCCTGGCCTAGTTGGTCAAAAAAGTGATACGTTTTTGGGGAACGCGAGGGCGTTACGCATATTTTTACTCGTTCTAAATCTGTTGGTGTTGCTCGGAACGAAATTTTTCCCGATAATTTCCTTATCAGCAATCAAATGGAGAATATATTTTGATAAAAGCATTTGTCGTTAGGACCTACCGTTTAGGAGCTATAATTGTTTAAACGATAAAAGTCACATTTGAAACCCCTATTTTTTCTCAACTTTAATTATTTCAAATAATTATTAATTGTTAACTGGATTTAAAATCAAAAGGTTAGTGGCAAAAAAAAAAACATAAGGGAGTACACTATCAGCAGGAATAAAACTGACGTGATCTTACCTATTTCCACTTTTTACCTTAAAAAGAACCAGAAGTCATCCGAAAGTCGATCCATGGCTGAAATAACAGATTATAAATTTTCTTGTGATTGATGTATTCATTGCCACTTCAATTAGAATATTAATGCTCTATCATTAGTTCTAATAAGGCACTAGGACTCTTTTCTTCTAAAGAAAAGGGAGGAATAATTCTAATACTTTTGTAACCTCATTTCAATCAGTAATTCTTTTAATTTTAACAATGATACAACGTAAGACTTGGGGTCTCCTATGAGATTCAGCTCTTTGGACGTGACCTTTAGCAGTTACATGAAGATAGAGGAAATTCAGCGTAGATTTAGCTAGAAAAGTTATATTCACGGAAATAAAGATCATTTTAGTCAAAGTGCATTATTTTGAATTATCCTTAAAATTATTTATAGGATTGGTAAAGGTCTTAAAACTTCACCATAGTTGCAGCGATGATACGTTTGTCATTGAAATTTAACCTTTCTCAGTGCCCTAGTACGCCAATACAATCGTATAAAAACGCTGAGCCCAAGATCCTTAATTGGTTGTAGTGCTTAATACAGTTTTTTTTTGTGTTTTTTTACTCTTAACTCAGTCATGAATAACTCAAATACTGAGTTTTTTTTTCTCTAATCCCATCTATTTATTTAAAATGTTAGGATTATATTTTTTTAAAGTTCTATCCTGTATTAACACCCTCATCATGTATATATTTATAATGATTACATTTCGGTTTCCAGGCTTTTTTTTTTTTGAGGTTCCTCTTTTTTCTATCGAATCTTGGACATAGTTAACAGTCCATGGACGGAATCTGATCAGCCGACAAATCCTGAAGAGTGGTGTGGCAAGGAGCCATTAACATCTCTGTTTAGTCCGTTCTTTGTGTCTTCGCCCGCCACTAAAAATCTCAACAATTTTTTTTCCCTCCTTTTTTTTTTTCTTTCCCTCCAAGTCTATCTAAACTGCTTATCCGAGTCACTACAAGGAGTATTAAAAGATAAAAGATCTAAATGGTTTAAGATGGTCCCTTGGAGCTTTTGGAGCTCTTTTGTGCCCGGACATCGGACTTATCTGTAGGTTTTTTTCTTTCTTTTTTTGTGCCCTGAAGTGATCCCTTTCTAATTACCGAACTAAAGGAGGTCCAGCCGAAATAAAAAGGGTTGGCCATCAAATAAATCCTACCTTGTCCGATTATTTTAGTTAGTAAAGGTTTGTTAGTAAATTCTTGAACTTGACCGCCGTCCTTATCGCTTGTTTTATGTTGCCTTGTTTTGAAAATAAAGAATTAATATCATTGATAAACTTTATCCGATTAACATAATAATAATAATAGAAAATCTATAGACACTTAACACATAAGGTGAATTAAATGAAAATGAATTGTTGACAGGAATAGTTTACTTCATTAAATTTTGTTATTTTATTAAAGTTATTAGTTTAAACCAATTTAAATTAGGAAACGTTGAGTGTTAAAATACCATTTTTTTTCTGTATTTATTGCTTTAAATATTGAAATATTTCTTTTGGCTAGTGTCTATACTTTTTGGTGTAACATTTTTTCTAGATTCATTTTGACAAGCTCTAGCTTCTTTGGTATTGCTTTCTTATGAAACATTAAATGGAGAATACTTGTTGTTATATAACATTAATCGCTAATATCCCCCGTTTAGGGGCTATAATGGTTTGAATGGAAAAAGTCCCTATTTTGTGTCAAATTTGTTTATTACGAATAATCATTGACTGTTAATTTAATTTAATTATTTATTCAAGTATTTTGTTCAGATAAAAAATTTTTCTATTGTTTCCTTATCTGAAATATAATGAAAAATATATTTTCTTATATACATACTTAATATTTATCTCTAGGATGTATCTTTCAGGAGCTATACAGGTTTGAATGAAAAAAGTCAAGTTTAAAACGCCTATTTTATCTCAACTTTTTGTATTTCGAATTATCATTGATTCTTAATTAAATTTAATTATTGATTTAAGTAATTTTATCATCCACATTCAATACTAAAAAGACAAGAAACTGCCCGTCGCACATAGAGGTATTTTACGATTCTAGGCGGCCAAAATTATTTGATCCCAGTTGACTGTCAAAAATATATTTACAAGTCATTTTAAGCTTAAAAAAGTTATTTTCAGACTTTCCATTAAGGAAAAAAGGGGGAAAAAAAAACTTGAAATGTTTGTTGTGTGCCTCAATGGCTTCTTCGGAGAACACCTTTTTTGGCAAAAGTGTTTTTCTATCAAAGTTGCATTTTGAATAAGAATTTTTCGCATCTTAGGAGGATAATGACTTATGTATAATTTTGATATTTAATGTCAGTCTTCAAACCTTTATAAACGAACTTTGTAGCCACTTGATTTCACATCAATGATGACTTTAAACTTGTATAAAAAATGAAATCAACACGAGTAATATCTGCATAAAAAAAATATGCAGGCATTACCATTGTTAATGTTGCCAAATCCAGCTTTAGGGACATACAAAATCAATTATGTTTTTTGTATAAATTATGCTTGAATTTCATTTTTTCTTTGCATAACGATTGCTTTGTCAGTATCTGTCCTTAGCTACCACTTTTTTTTTACATAAACCTAATATGAAAGATGAAATATGCTTTCGAACAGGCAAATCCTAGCGTGCAATATAGAAAAACCAAAAGAAAGAGCATCATCAATATAATTTTTATTTTTTTATCAAATGATGGAATTCTTTAAAAATTACGCCACAAATGTAGGACCTCATAGTTAATGTAAATGTGACAGCATTACATACATTGACAGTATATGTTTCATAAAAATTGTCTCCCAGTGTGAATATGGTGCTTTTAAATGAATTTAATAAATTAAAATAAGTATGAATATAATGAATATAATAAAACCCATTTTAACAGAAATTATTACAATTTGAAAGTTGTACAATTGAAACCTGTACGGGATGGTGTAGTTTCGACTTTGCGTACGACTTAGGTATTGCAGGGAAGGAAGGGACAAGGGTCATATAAGGTCCTATGTTTATCCAACTTTATAAATAGCTTGGTTTTTTTTTTTCCTTCTGTGGATTTCATTAAATCGAATTTTGGCCGCCTAGATTAGCTAAATAACCCTATGTGCGTCGTAACAGATTACTTCAACATTTACTAGACAAACGTTCAAAGCTTCCAATTAATTACAAAAGTCTAATACACATGACCGTGATTAGACCTATCTGGACGTACGGAGTTGAGCTTTGGGGCTCTACTTAACCATCCAATTCACCTGGTATCCAATCCTTACAATCCAAAATCCTTCGCAAAAATCCGCAATGCTCCTTATTTTGTCACCAATAAACTTATCCATAAAGATCTTAATGTTCCATTTGTTGCTGATTTTGCCCAACCAGATATCTATTTTTTTATAATAAGCTCCATAACCACTCAAACCCCTAATTTCTCAACTTGCTTCCCACACCATTCCCGATAATCCTCCGAGGCGTCTGAAAAGAAGATGGCCCAGAAACCTTCTAGTGTATAATTTTTATTAAAGTGCTACTGATAAGAAGTTCTTTTCAAGTTTTGTCACGCTATTGTAATAGTTAACAGCACATTTACTTGATGTATATATTTTGTACAGCTGTAAATTTCAATAAATTGTTATAATAAAAAAAAAGAAATTAATTTTATCAATTTAATAATAAAATGTAAATTGGGAAAATCAGTAGATTATAGACATATCTATGATCTACTATTTTATCCAGTCAGGGAGAAATTAAGTTTTTTGTCTAAGAGATCTCTCATCCAAATCATTTTCATTTCTTGTCCTTCCATAATAATCTTTCTCATAGGAACTCAATAGCTCTTCAAAGCAGATGGCTCCTATTTCTTCTAATATAGAACTTCATTTGTGTAGTTCTTAATACTGTTATACATTTTAATAAATATATAGAAATAATCATACATTTAAATAAGTAAATATTTATTTATTTTATATTTTTTAATATTTATGCAGAGTTATTGTAAATAACAATATTTATTGTGTTTTCTTGTTTCAGAAATTCGTCGAGGGAGCAAACTTAAGGCGATGTAAAGGAAGTCTTCCATTGACTTCCCGGTAAGTAATTTATTTAATTTTTTTAATATACTTTAAATGGAATATCGCTTTTAAAACAATAGATAATGTGTTTATTAAGGATTCTTTTATACGATATATTGCTGGATGTATAAAAACTAGAACACCTTTTTGAACAAAAACATAAGATTTGAAATTTATTTAACAACCACTTTTGATTTTAAATCACAGGATTAGAAAATTCGCTTACTACTGCTTTTTCATAGAACTGAAATTCCCTATGATTATCTTTTATGTTCTACTTAAAACTGAATTTTTTCAATCACAAATGTTCCTAGATAACTAGATGTATTATTTATTATTCGATGAAAGAGATTTAAATAAAATTTAAAATATACTAACGTACAAATTATGCCTATTTGACGTATGGAATTTAGCTTTGGGAGTCCACTAAACCTTCCAAATCTTCTAGTATCCAATCCTTACAATCCAAACCTCAATGCTCTTTAAAATGTCACAAATACACAATCAGGATGACCTAAATGTCTCATTTGTTGCGAACTGGCTCAAACCAGATATCCTTTCGTGATAAGCTCAAGGAGATGGCCAAGATACCTTCTAATGAGAACTTTTATTCAAGTGCTACTAATTACTTCTTCAAATTCACGTCTGAATGATGACCCAGGGACCTTCTATTATAGATTTTTAGTGCTACTAATGGTAGTTTCATAACTACTCAATGCAACCGTATTTCCTCATGTTTACTTAAATTATGTATTGTATACTAATGCAAACATCAATAAATAAAATTTATACACACATTATATTCAGATGCAATAAACATATCCAATATAATGAATATTATAATGCAGGTGTTATAGATCCGTCAATTGATTTTTTTTTTATTTCTTTGAAAAAAAAACCTTAATTAATATTAAGTGTGTCTCATTTGAAGCGTATATAAGCTCCATTGTGGTTTAGATTAGACCAATTTCCTTACTCCCACCTGTTTAAAAAAAAATGTTAGGTAGAAAGTGGTGTATATTAATAGGAAACTAATTTCCAAGAGGCCGTCATTGACAAATGGTTCTCATAGGGGAACTCTAATTTCTGTCTTCCTCCCGTGGTATTTTTTTTCTTTCCTCTTTGCACCTTTGTTCCAGGGGAGTGCACTCCCGTATAACTTCCACCAGAGCTTGTTCGCTGAAGCTATTAGCTTGTAGTCGAGTCGTTTAGAATCAAAACCCGTTATGTCCACTTTACAAAACTTTACAGAAAGACTAAACATTACAAAATTCGTATTTTTGGACAGACGAAATATTTTATCACCCTTTAAAGCCATCTTCGATATTTCCTTCTTGGAGTGGTCTTAAACTTGTGAATTATAAATTCAATGCACGCTTCAAAAAGCAGAAGATTTCTATTTTGTGTTGGATATAACGGGTTTTTTTTTGGATGTCGAGGCAAAAATGAATTTTCGGTAATTTTTTGCTCTTTATCGAGTTTTCATTATCTAAGTAGTTATTATTTATTTGTTTATTTTAAGGAATAGACTGAACGTGTTAGCAAAAAGGATCAACACGGAGGTTTGGGAGGATAAACACCTTGCTATGATTATAAAATATGCGTAGTACTTTTTTTTTTGGGGGGGGGGTTCACGATTTAGGCTTTGGCACTATTTTTGACAGTTTTTCCGCCAACTGTTTTTTTTTTAATATATACAGTTAGTCACAATTTAAAGAACTTACATATAGAATTTACTGAAAACTGCGAGTGTGAATATAACCTAAACAGTTTGTGAAGAATCTACGATAAATATATTCAATCAATTTTTGTTGGGATCTAGTTGTTTTTGATATATTGCCTTTAAGTCATTGGTAAAGGCACTTTTAAATGTACACCTTTTTTTTTTTTTTTTTTTTTTTTTTTTTTTTTTTTGTAAAAAGAGGACTTAACTGGTTTTGAACTTGAACTTGAAAATTCCAATTATGCATTTAAAATTCTTCAAGAAACCTGAAAAAATAACGTTTCTCGCATCCGTACCCAGCTAGTTTCGACGAATTATCTACTATCAATCTACAAAAGGCCACAATAAATCTGGATTCATCAATTCGACCTTCAGTTACAAGAACTCTGATAGATTTACCACACACTATTAGCCCCTTAGGTAAAACTGTTACCCTCTAAGGTCATGTCATTGCTATATCAGATTACATACAATTATTTGGTTTATAATTGGCAGTCCAATAAATAAAAAAGTTACAATATAATAGAAAACTATATATTATTATGATGATCGAATGCCATGTTTTGATATTTTTATCGAGGCTTAAAAGCATATACACTAGGGACTCGATTACCCGACGTGTATGTGACCGAGACAGGCTCGAAAAAGGTATAGTTAGTTGGTTATTCAAGAAATTATTTATTATTATTATTCAAGAAAACATTTAAAAAATTCAAAAAATACCTCGAACTATGTAATCCACTTAGAAATGCTAATGGATCCGCTTTTTATGAATAGTATTAAATCACGTCATAGTTATATAAACTGCTCACAAATTGAAGTGGACCACTTAAGAAATTTAAGATATTTTATAATTTTATTTACTTGATTGATATGAGATGTCTTTAATAACAGTTCCACGATGTCAAAGAGATAAAAACAAAAACAAAATATATTCTTATCTCTAATGAGAGCTAAGCTGCTTATTGGAATTTGTCCCACAAGATAATGTTTGTTTCCACTTGTGTTTTGTAAAAATGATTTCCTTTTTTTCATCAGTATTAAACCAATCAGTTCACTAGACAGTGTCTTACAATGCCTTTACGGCGACTTAGTGATGAAGAACTCGGGACGGCTTTAGCACTTCTAGAGTTAGGCCATTCTCAACGTGATGTTAGTCGTAGGCTCCAGTGCTCTCACACAGTTATTGGTCGTGCATGGTTTCGATACCAGGCGACAGGTACTGCTCAGTACACACATGGAGGAGGCCGGATTCGAAAAACTACACTTCAGCAGGACCGCTATCTAAAAATCCAGACAACTAGGCAACAAGGTTTAACAGCTCGGCAGCTGCAAAGCTCTCTTCAACAGGCAACGGGAGTCCGCATTTCAACTCAGACGGTTAGAAACCGCCTACATGAAGTCAGATTGAAGGCAAAGAGACCAGCGAGGAGAGTTAACTTAAGCAGACAACATAAAGCAGCACGACTCCTCTGGGCTCGTCAACATGTTGATTGGGCTAACGAGGACTGGGACCGTTGTTTATATACTAATGAATCGAAATTTGTTCTCCATCATCAAGATCGAAGTTTCAGAGTGTTGCGAGAGCAAAACCAGCAATTTAGCCCAGGTATGACTGAACCAGTACGCTCTTATGGGGGAGGCTCAATAATGGTGTGGGCAGGAATAATGAGTAATAGAAAAACTAAGCTAGTATTGTTTAGAGATGAAAACGTTACCGCACAAACGTACCTGCGCAACATCATCGAACCTGTAGTTATCCCTTTATACCAAGAAACGGGTGAGAACTTCATTTTTGTTGATGATAACGCTCGACCTCTTAGGGCAAGGACGATTCGAAGTTATTTAGAGGAACAAGGAATATCGTGCATGAACTGGCCTGCTTGTTCACCAGACATGAATCCAATTGAACATGTTTGGGACAAACTCCAACGCCAATTAAACAAGCGTTCGCCTTGCCTAGATAACTTGGATGAACTTGCTGACGCTTTAATTGGGGAATGGGCTTCTTTACCTCAACATTACATATTGAGCTTGATAAGGAGTATGAACCGCCGATGTGAAGCATTAATTCAAAGTAGAGGGGGTCCAACAGCATACTGAAGAAGGTTAAAGTGAAAAAAACAACACAGTATCTTTAAAAATTTGTAAAATTTAAATGTTTATTTTTTAATTTTAAAAAATAAATTTTTATTACATTTTGTTTGGTGTATTTTTTTTTTTTTTTTTTTGAACAAATGCCATTACCAATGGATAAGTAAGGTACTATACACACAGAAACAAAACGTAACCAGAAGTATGGTTAAAAAAGAGTGTTACCTAACTTTTGATGAGTGGTCCACTTCAATTTGTGAGGAGTTTATAAAAAGTTTTATGGCTGGATAACCATATCCAAAAATAATATCTCTTGTTATAATATTGTAAGGAATCATTCAATTAGTATTGTAAAGAAGCTTAGCATATAAATACTTATTTGTATACTAATTTGTATTCAGTTTTAAAATCTAGTTGATGAACATACTTTATTACAATTTTTTATTACATACATAACATGTTGTAGGTATTTCTATAATACTATAAACAACGTAAATAGAAAAATCATGGTCCAAGCTAATACCCAAAAGAAGCTTTGGAGCAAAGAAATAAAGCTGATTTTAAAATACCACTGTTTTACTATTTATTATATTTTATTTAATGTCGATCATAAATATAGGGAGGCACGGAAGCTTAGTGGGTAAGACTCCCGGCCCGAGTTCGATACCGGTTGAAGGCAAACAACTTATTTCAGCTGTGGATTGGCTTCTAGATCGGGAAACCCTCCTGGGGCACACCCTGCCCAGGATACCCTTAATTGGGGGGATTGTAGCGATTGAGCGTGATTTCTGCCAAATCTTTTTCCACTACCGTCGGCCCAGTAACAGTACATCCTTACATAAGTACTGAATCTAAGACCCTTCATGGATGTGAATTCTTAATATACTGTAAATTATTAAATCAAAAATATTTTTTTGATTACTCTGTAGACATATGGTATTACCTCCTCTGATGACTAAACGCTAAGGTTAGAGCCGTATAAGAGTATAGTTAGTTATAAGAAGGTAATAAAGGTTGAAACACCAAACTAAACAAAACATTAACGTCCCAAAAAATATTTTAATGTTGATTCACACTCATTAGTATTTTAATGGCATAGATAAACCATACTATTAAAATTTAACTTTTTCCCTCTCCTATTTCAATTACGGAATAAAAGCAACTTCGTGTCAAACAATAAATATTTACTAGCCTGGTCCATCCATAAAACCAAATGGATCATTAAAATAAAACAAATATAAATGAACTTTTGACTTAATATGCTGTCGGCACTAATCGACGTTTCATGGATCTTGAAGCTCTCTCAGGATTGAATAATCAAAGTATTTAACTTATTGAAACTAATCAATAATTTATACTACGTTATGTAATATAAAGTTTTGTAATTTTTTTGTTATTATTGATACTATTATTAAAAAGTCTAATTACGAATTGTTAGGGGTGATGATATTGTTATAATTCATATTATAGTTAAATTATTACTGTTCATTGATATCTTACAAATTATTGTTGCTACATTATATTAAAATATACAGAAAAAACACAGGAAATATACACATCTCGACCGAAATCCTCAATGACATTTATAAAAATAACTAAACCATGACTTGAATATAAATATATTTTTGTGAACTATTTATTGATATTTACGACTGTATTCATTATATACTATTAAATTATAAAATTACAATGACATGTAGATAACATGTAAAGAACTACTCACTAGTTGTATTTCAATAAAAGTTCTATTGTACATTAGAAGGTCTCTTGGCCATCTTTTCAGACGTCTCGAAGGATTATTGGGAATCGAGTGTGAAGCAAGTTGAGAAACTAGTGGATTCGATTGGGTATGGAGTTTACTTTGAACGGATAGTTATCTGGTTTGAGCCAAATCAGCAACATATGGAACATTAAGATCTTTATGGATTAGTTTGTTTGTGACATAATAAGGAGCATTGGGGATTTTACGAAGAATTGGTTTTCATTTCAATCAACCTATTTTTAAGCTTAGAAATATTAATGAACTAGCATTTCCGTCGCGGCTTCGGACGCTCTCACTAGTAAATAAATTATGTAATTTTAACTTATAGCTGAAGTTTTATTTATTTAGCGATATTAAATTTTGTATTGATGTATGCAATTAAGAATTATTTCTTAAATAATATTTTCACGCTAAGCAGTAATTTTTAACCAGGTTAAAATGGCACTGATTATGTGTTTGAAGTTACGTAAAAGCAAAATTGGACATCCAATTTTTTAATTTTAATCTAAGAGTTGGTAATCCAAATGGATAATAGACTGAATTACTAGTACTTACAACTAAAAAGGTCCGTGAGTCATATTTTTACACAAAATATAAATAAGCAAAGGATCGACATTTTGATTTTGTAATCATTTTTATTCGGCAGAAATAATTTTACCGATTTCATAATTTCTAACAGTAAAAGCTAATGACAGAGTGACAAACCTCGTTTTTATCAATAAACACTGTAAATTTTTTTTTTTTTAATTTATTCATTGAAATTTACAACTGTATACAATTTAATATATAATACATCAAGTAAATGTGATGACAATGATAAAAATGACACGTTAATTGTTTTTAAAGCAACTACCACTAAACTAGCACTTATAAAGGTTCAATATAATGAAGTACTATGTTAGAAGGTCCCGAGGCCGTCTTCTTTTCAGGCGCCTAGCAGGGTTATCTGGAATGGAATTAGAAGCAAGTTGTGATACTAATGGATTTGAATGGTTGTGGAGTTTGCTATGGAAGGGTTGATATCTGGTTTGAGCTAAGTCAGAAACGTAAGGTACATTAAGATCTTGGTGGATGAGTTTGTTTGTGACGAAGTAAGGAGCATTGAGGATTTTTCTAAGGATTGAATACGAGATGACTTTGATGGTTTAGAAGAGGCCATAAGATCAACTCCATATGTCCAAATTGGTCTAATTACTGTTATGTATATAATAATAATAATAGCCTTTTATTATGCCCATAACTCAACAAATAAACCATAATTCAAATAAATACAATAAAAATAAAAATTTAACATATCTACAAATAAGTCCAAAATTATCATAATATTTACAAGCAAAATTCTTCTGTGAGTTAGAACATGGGCCTTCCCTCAGGGAGTATAGGTCTAGACTTTCCCAGACGACCAGCCTACTGGGAAGCCGGGTTCGCGTTTTGGATCCACTTCTCTTTCCATTTATCTCTGTCCCTTGCCATTCTCCACCATAGTGGTCCGGCTTTCTTTTTAAAGAAGTCACTCCATCTTTTCAACTGTCTTCCTCTTCGCCTTTTGTAGTAATAGGGTGTCCAAACAGTCACTTCCATTGACCACCTTTTATCTGTTCTCCTTAAGATGTGCCCCGCCCATTCCCATTTTTGTTTCTCAATATGGTGAATTATGTCTTTCAGGCCAGTCTTCTCTCTGATGACACAACTCCTAACCTTCTCCTTCCTACTTATCTTTATCATACTTCTTTCGATTCCTCTTTGCCAGCTTATCAGTTTCCTTGTTTGGGCTTTCGTTAGGGACCAAGTCTGACTACCAAAGGAGACGGCTGGAAGTATACAAGTATCGAACACTTTCTTTTTTATCTCTTTTGGGAAATCGTTTTTCATTATTGTTTTCAACGACCAGTATTTAGCCCAACCTATGGATGTTCTTCTGTCCACTTCCTTCCACGATTTATTTGTAAAAGAGACCAACTGTCCAAGGTATTTATAATCTTCTACGTATTGTAAGCTATGATTTCCAACTTTTATATCTACCTTTTCTGCGTTCGTCATTAGCTTTGTTTTATCAAAATTAGGTGAGAGGCCTACTTCTGTACATATCTCCAGTAAAGTTTCCATCATCATTTTGAGGTCTGCTGCATTGCTCGCCAACAAAACAATATCGTCTGCAAAATCGGAGACAGTTTAGCCATCTTCCGTTTATCTTTATGCCGACATTCTTCCAATCTATACGCCAAAATACTGTTTCCAACACTAAGATAAACAGTATTGGTGATAGAGGATCTCCTTGGCGCACTCCTCTCCTGACTGCAAAGTTTGGACCGTTTCTTTCAATAGCAATGAATGCTTCCATATCTTTGTACAGCTGCATTACTATGCGAATATATTTGTAGTTTATACCTATCGCTTGTAGGGCCTCATAGATACTTCTATGAAAAATGCTGTCAAACGCTTTTTGGAAATCAACAAAACACAAATAAGTAGCAAATCTGTATTCCTTCGCTTTTTCAATGACTTGATTAATGGTCTGAATGTGGTCGGTCACAGAATACCCTTTTCTGAATCCAGCTTGATCCTCATTTATGAACTCCATTATTTTCCCAGTGAGACGCTGCTTAAGGATAGAGGCAAAAACTTTCGACACTGTCGAACAGAGAGATATAGGTCTATAATTATCAATCTTATTTCTACTGCCCTTTTTATGAAGCAAAATTATCTTGGCTGTCTTCCATTGATGGGGAATTTCTTCTAGCAACATTATTGAGTTAAATAAGTTTTTTAAATGTTCTATCATAACGGTACCTCCTGCTTTTAACATCTCATTCCTTATTCCATCGGGACCTGGACTTTTATTTCTCTTGAGATTGTCTATTGCGTTCCTGACCTCAGCTCTTGTAATCTCTGGAACAGTCTCTTTGATATTTCCCTTTGGTAGTACCGGTACTAGATAACTTTCTCTACATTCGTAAATTTTCTTGAAATAGCTCGAAGCTGTTGCTATCATAACTCCTCTATCTGTTATTTTTTGCGTTTTATGATCTTTACTATCAAGAGACAAAAGCCAGTTTCTGCCTACGCTCAATTCTTTCCTTATTTGTTTAGTTGAGCTGTTCCTAGAGATTATTTCGGTTATGAATTTATTCCTGTATTTGGTCAAGTCTTCTTTAATGTTCTTTCTTATTTCGCCATTCAGAGCTGTTATACGCATTGGATCTGCTTCCGGATGTGATTTAACTTCTCTTCTTTCCTTCAGCAACTTTAGGGTAGTTATTGATAATTTATTGTTTTTAATAGAGCTTTGTATATTATCCTTCTTTGGGCTAAAATTTTCTAAAACCTTAATCAGTATATCATAATTCTGTTGGATGGTCTTTCCTTCCAGTGGTGGAGGTAACTTTTCCAAGAGGTATTCTGTAAATTCATGAGCTTGGTCCTCTTCTTGAAACATGAAAAAATTTTTTTTTACTTTAAAAGGTCGTTCTTTTTTGAATTTCTCAATAACAAAAACAGCTTTCAATATTCTGTGATCTGATTTGAAATTAAAATTAGGTATTACACTTACATCTTTAATATGTTTAATTTTATTAGTGAGGATATAATCGATTTCAAATGTCTGTCCCCGTGGTGAGTGCCAAGTCCATTTAAAAGCATTTCTTTTTTTAAAATAGGTGTTTCCTATGTGCAGCCTTTGTGCTAGAGCAAAGTTTACAAGGCGGCTTCCTCCGCTATTCCTTGTTCCATAAGTATTGGTGCCCATTATTTGTTCTTCTCCGTTCAGCCTTATTCCTACTCTTCCATTAAAATCACCCATAATGAATACGGCTGTCTTGTGACGATTTAACCTGCCCATGAATATTTCTTAGCTTTTTCCTCTTCTGGATACTCTGCTGTTGGTGCATCAACTTGTGCAAAAATAATTTTCCTATCTCTTCCTATATCGATCGATACTGAGGCCATTCTGCAATTAAAGTCCTGAAATTCCGTGAGCGATTTTTTTAATTTGCTTGCAACGTAAAAACCAACACCAAATTGCCCATTAATAGCAGCTGTGTGCATGAAGAGGTTTCCATTTTTCCTCTCAATTATAGTGGAATAATTTCTTCTTATTTCAGAGAGTCCTACAATGTCCCAATTTATGTCTCCTAAAGCCTCTTCAAATTCTACCAGATGCTCCTCTTCTCTCAAAGTTTGAACGTTCAGTGTACAAATGTTTAGGTAATTTTCCTTAAGATCAGTCCTGGTCCGCCTTATTTGCTATTTTCCCATTGGTCCCTGTTGACTTCTACCCGCTACTGTATCTGGCCCAACAACCCCCTTATTTTTATCTTTAACTTCTCCTAATTTAGGGTATAAATATTTGTCCAGACTATGGCTTCTCTGTGGAGATTTATTTCTTTTTTCTTTCTTTAAGACTTTCTGACCGGGTGTTTTGAATGTGCTATTGTCCCTTATTTCTTTAACTTCGGGAGAGCTCTCTTCACTCCTACCTCTCTTATTACGCTGCTCCTCTAAAAACTTCAACTCATCTAAAGTGTACAGCTTACCTTCAATCAGTAGCTTATCATATCTCATTGAAGCCTTTTTTCCCAGGGCTCACATAAAGGGAAACAATTCTTTCCGAACTTCTCTGACAGCCTTCGGCATGTCATCTTTAATTTTTATCATTCTAAACTCTTCAGAATTCATTAGTCAGAATTTATTTTTCATAATATCTCTTTTCAAAAACATAGAGTTTAATTTCACTAATACAGGACCATTTTTATTTTTAGAATTTATTTTCCTTATTTCAATAATGTCGTATGGTCTAAATCCTGAAGTAATGTAATTTAATATTTTTTAGCACAGTATTATTCATTTCGATTATGTTTTCTCTTTCTAAACCGAATATTATAATATTTTTCTTTCGAATGTTGTTTTGTTCTATTTCTCTATAATTCTGAATATTAGTAGTCAATTCATTAACCTGTGATTTAATCTCTTTGATCTCTTCTTCTTGAAATTTTCTATTTTCATCTAGTTTTGTGTCTAATCCTGAAATTTTCTGTAATAATATATCAAATTTTTCTTCTATTGTAGACATCTTAAAGTAAATTCAAAAGGTTAGTATTTGGTTCTTAAATAAAAATAAGTATAAGTATCTGTGGTATATTTACTTATGAACGGATCTCGCGTGACAGCTGTCACAGGAGAGGCGAGGTGGGGAGGTGGGAGGAGCTAGACCTGGTGGGGCGCTATCGCCAAATCCTTGTCGAGATCGCTAAGATAACTGACTGCTTTACCTTAATATTTCGCAAACTAAATTTTATTATAAAATTCCTTCCTCTGGTCCAAATTCTTTTAAACTTTTTACTTTTTTCACTTATCACTAACACTACACTCAGATTAAAAGCTGATCTGATAGGTCCACTACAACTGATTTTACAAACAATTAACCTGGAGCCGATGTGTTCACTATAACTCTCTCTCACGAACCCCGTTATGTATATGAGTCTTTTGTAATTAATTGGAAGGTTTGGACGTTTGTCCAGTAAATGTTGAAAGAGTCTACAACGACGAGCAGTTTCTTGTCGTTTTAGTCTTGTATGTGGATACTGTACATCTAAATTATTACTATACTAAACTTTACTATTGTAAATCTCCCTAGAACTATGAAGATGATGTAGTAATAATTTGGTTCATATGGGTTCAATAGTTTTACTAAAACTGTTGAAGAATGGCGTTTTTTAAGCTTCACTGGAACCCACACGTCACACCACATACTTCTAGCTATTTTGATTACAACTAGATTGATTTAATCAAATTTTATTAACAATCTCTAGCTCTATATAACAAATTATCTTTGTAACATCTCAAGAATGGCGCTTGCCACCTATCGTTCAAATTTCTAACTTCACTGCGTACCACATATTTATCGATTTTTTAACAGCAATTTAATTGAAAATATGTGAATTTTATTATTATTAAATTATTCTTATGACAATATGTTTATTTCTTCATTTCATAATTAATTAAAAGGCTTGTGTGATATTATATAAATTGATGTGAGGTGTGATACCCGGCAGGTGATGCTAGGTCGGGGCTCGCCGGGGATGGCTTGCCCTCTAGCCAAGCTCGGCCGAAGCTCCCCCGACTACTATGGCTCCAGCCTGGACCAAGGATACCACACCCTCGTACCCTCCGGCTGGACGGCCCAGGAGAAGCCCAAGAGGCACACACGGCCCCCATCGCACACAGAGCGGCTTCCAGATGACCTACTTCTCCGGATATTCTCCTGTCTGGAATCTCCAGACTTGTGTGCCTGCGCCAGGGTCTGCAGGAGGTGGGAGACACTGGCTTGGGATCCATCTCTGTGGACGACTCTCACTCTCCTCGGCGAGAATCTTTCTGGAGACAAAGCTATAAGGTGAGTCATATTATCGGTAATATATATATATATATTTATTATATTAGTCACTCCTCTGCAGATGCTAGCTAAAGTGCTCAGCTTGTAGGGATTTATGCTCCCCGAATTCCTCATTTCAGTTTAGGGTACAAACACATCAGAACATTACAGTAACACATACTCTTGCACTTGAAGTCACATTCAATATATAACTCGGGATCACCTTCCCTAAGAATAACCAGTGGGTATCACCTGACCACTAGTGGTCCCATTCCCTTAGAATATTTTCTTGGAACATTCCTTTACCAAATTATCAATACCCTTCATCCTTCCTATATTAGTCCAGTCAATAAAAAAATTGTAGAGTGCATGAAATATGAGATTATTCTTTACCTCAGAGCTTCGCTAGGAGTAGTTAGAACATATAAGAAGTCCCCGCCCTTGGAGGGTGAGCTAACGGTGGGAAGGAGGTCCTATTTTTGGGTTTTTCGGTTATGTCTCGGAAACGCTGGACTTTAGAAAATATGTTTCAAATAAAAATTAAAGCTTATCACATTTTCTATAAAATTGTTTATATACATATTTGTCGGATTTCCAACCCTTTTCGAGATATACGTTATTGGAAATCGATAATGTTTGCACAAATTTAACTTATTGAGTGTTCTGTTATTTTCCTTTATATATATTTAATGTAGGGTAAACCAGACATTTATTTACACCCTTAAGGAAATATCCATACTTTAATTATAGAAAGAATTGTTCAATAATGTTGAATGTTGCGGTTATTTTTCCTTAATTACTATACATTAGGCTTAACAAGAAAGTTCACACCATACATTATTCCTGGAATGTATTTTACAAGATATGTAGTTACAATAACTAATGTAAAATAAGTTATTGACACTCTATGGATATCTTTAAAAATATGGACAGAATTAAAAGTACTTTTGCACAGTTGAGTTGTAAAATTTAAAAGGAATTTTGGGAGATTTTTGTTTGGCTAAATATTTTATTTCTAACTTTTAAGTAAGGTGTAAATAACTATCTGGGGTGTCAATAACTGTCATGTTTACCCTATATTATATTTAATCTATGTATATATTATCATTATTTTATTACCTAATACTTTTTCTATATTTTATTAATTTTATTTCGCCTCTGACCAGATGGCTTTGTCCCATAATAAAATTATTGCTCTATTCTATTCTATTCTAAAATTGTAAAACTGATTCGAATAACCACACTTGGCCGCGAAAAACGAAAAAAAAAAAAAAAAAAAAAAAAAAAAAAAAATCCTCTCTATGCTTGTTTTGGCACAAGGAGAAAGATAAAGGGAATAAGAAGAATGTTATGCACTTCAAATTTAACGCTCACTCAACCTCATTCTTAACGATAACTGTAATTCATTATTTCCTGTTCTCTTCAACCGTTCAAAAATATGGTAGCTACTATTTTTTAATTGAGGTACGCATGATGGTATGGTAGGATCAATAGAATTAGGACTGATAAATTGTTTGCCTCTTCTGGTGGAATTCTTTTCATATAAGCACTAGTTTCGAATGTTAAACACTCATCAACAGTTTTAAAAAAACATACAAACTATTTCAAAGCATCAGTTCTTTGTCTGCATAGATTATACTAGTTATTTATTGTTTAAATATAAGACATTCAAATAAAAAGAATTCCTATAAAAATGGCAAATTATTCATCAATTCTAATTGTTCTAATTTATTATTACAAAAGCTGTTGAAAACGTGTTGATTTTATTATATTATAAATACTGCACGAACGAATTTAACTTCAGGATTTAAACCCGTAATCAAATTCTATATATTTCTGAAATTAAAAAAAATATAAAAATGTTAATGATTTAAAACCACTCTTAATGCAGAATGGATTTATATTTATGGTTATACCTTTGAACTTACATAGGAAATACATTTAAAATTGCTCATCCATAATAATACAACTTTCACTAGACAGTGAACGGTCAGACAGTGAATGGTTTTTAGTATTTTTTTTTTATTATAATAATTTAAAAATCAAATGATGAGTAGGACTTTCCTTACAGAATTGGAAAAATAATCCCATTACATTAAATTATTTGAAACTGGAACGACTAGATTGTATCCTATCCTACTTTTAACGATTGATGGATTCATTGCATCTTTGAAACCTATGATTTGGTTAGCTCGACTTAAAAAGTCCAAAACTGACGTAGAATAACAGATTATTTCCAAAGCTCCTTCGGGAGGAAGAGAATTTTTTTTTTTTTTTCACAGTCCGAAAGTGCGCCTCGATCTCCAACTGACAGCTAACAGGTGAGGAAACGCCAATCAAACAGCAAGCACATGTCATAATACCAAGCACACGTCCGTCTCTCAGATTAGAGGGGAGTGACTCGAAGGATCAGTGGTAAATTAAGTCTGTTCATTAGTCCTACACTGTGTATACCGAATACTGAGCAAAGTTTTGGCATTGGAAACATCCAAAGATACCAGAGCATCAATAAGAACTGTTTCTTAGAGGTGATCCTCTTGTATTCCCTTCTTGCATGATTCAAACCGATCCACAAATAATTATGTACAAATTCTGTCCTAATTTATTCTATATTTGGAAGGCACATGTTCATATTGGTACACAAAATATGTGACAATGTGCTTAAATAAGTTCTTGTCACTAAAAGTTTTTAAAATCTCATATGTAGTATAAATATATTTGAATAATTTTTATGTTTGCCATAAACTATTTCTTTTTAATTTTTGTTGGGACGTGCAGTCATTTATCATTATGTTGCAGATGCATTGTGAGGAGGCTGTGCAGCTCAGCAGGACGGGCCAGCCTACGGAAAGTTGTCATCGGGGAAGGCGCTTGGATCACGGACAAGGGTATCTTGATGATGGCTCGACGCTGCCCGGAACTAACCTGGCTCCAGGTCCACGGTTGTTCCGCCATCACGGACTCGGCGCTCTTCGAGCTCGTCACAAGGGCAGTAAATCTGCACCACCTCGATATCACAGGTATGTGGCCAATCAAAAAATTATCGCCATAATTTTATTTTTGTCAAAAATACCAAGTTGAAATTGTATTCATTTCCAATCAAGTTCATTGTTGTGTGCCATTATTACTATTGGTAATAGTACCACCAGTCGGTTTACTGGATCGGAGTATAAACCCAGTTTATGCTTATTGTTCCACTAGCAAGAGAAATGACAATTTTATTTGTTTTTAGTTTTGAATTACACACCCTTTGCTTTCAAAGATGTGAGATGTAATAAATAAATATTTTAGAAAAAGAATATCTCCGAAGTAATTAAATAGTAGAAGAAACTGAGAAAGAAATTGAATACTCTTATTGACCTTTGAACATACCTTAGCCTGTACAGAAAATACCAAATACTCTAGAGGATAGAGAAATAAAAAACTATGGTTAAAGAAATGGGGATGGAAAGAAGATCGAGGGGCGAAAGAAGTACATTAATTAAAGAAGGAAATACTTTTTTAAAAAAGTAACTTTCAAAGAGCGCGCTGGGTAATCGATTCCCGGTAAGGTAGTAAGATTAAGTATACTGCCCTGTCGGCCCTGTTAACGCCTTCGACTTTTTATGGTACCTAATCCATCGGTATCCTACTAGCACACATGAAGCGTCTCCTCTCACTTACCAATCGAAAAGTTGTTAAAATGATTCCTTATTAGTGTTTGTTTATATTACAATACATTTGGAGAATATTATTGTATTACATTTTACAAAAACAAGTGAAGGAGACTATTCATCTAACAGGACCTGCCCATTTTTGACGACCGTATGACATCTTTGGCCACTCCTTCCCGACAAATTAGTTTTCGTCCTTTTGAAAATTGGTTTTATTGTTTTAATTTTTAAAAGGACACTCTTTCAGCTTAATCCTTTTGGCGGGGTGCTTAAGGACACCCACAGGACAAGAGTATCACCCAAAGACTAGATAAACTTTTTTTGGTATTCCATATCAGTTCCAATATTGATTAAGTAGGTGTCCTTGTTAAATCCAAAGATGAGAAAACCTTTACCAGGCTCCATGACTTCTCGCTGAAACTTCCAATTTATATTAGTTTTTGTTATTAGAAGCAAGTATTCTCCAGCTACTGCCTATTAACTAGTCATTTTAATAAAGTAAATATTTACTTCAAACATATAAATTTAAGTGTTCAAATAATTAACCAATAACAATAAGTATTAATGACTTTCAGAGTTTTACGCCTCTAAGCGAAAACAAAAAAAAAACTATTCGTTTTAGTGGAATATTCAATCAGAAATACGTTTAGACGAAATATTAAAGTATTTTTTATCATCAAAGTAAAATTTCATTTCAAAAAAGCCTAATTAAGATTAAATAAACTATAATAAGCAACTTGTAAATAGTTTTATTTTTTCTCTTTAAGCATCAAGTTTATGGAATTTAATAAAGTTTTGTCCTGAGTTTTACACCAAACTTTTATTTCTTGGAAATATTGACAACTTTAGCAATTTTATTTTATTTTTATTTTAAAAAAGAAACTTTGTTAATGTTAAATATTTATAAACAAACATAATTCAAGACAATACCAATAAAACCCATTGAGTTTCTTGGGTTCAGTACTCGTTCAGGAAGTATTTTTCCTTGACGAACGATTTTAAAATTATATGGTCAGCATCTACACTCAACTGCCTCGTTTTCCCCAACTTGAGGAATTCGATAATCCAAAGAGGGTTTCCCCATCCCGGAGACTGGAAGATTGTTTCGAATGAAAGCCTTGGCAAAAATAAGGCTATTTTATTACACTGTCGAACGTTGAAATAAAATAATTGAGTTCATGGCAGAACTATTGATCACCCAATGACCACGTAGTAAATCTCCTTGTGTTAAAAAGGCTTTACCAGCGACCAATATGTCAAGAGATATTGGATGAGGAACCACGAAATAGCCGAGACCGCAGAGCAAACTAAGCTGGTACAGCTAAAGAGGTTATTTTTCATGGCTAACAAGAAAGGGAGGATGAAAAATGGGCACCGAGGCGGGGAAAACGTGCTTCAAAGATAGTCTCTGACCTCATTGTAACTCAAAGCATTGATTTATCTTACCGCGTCTAATGAGCACTAAATTAATCAAATGTCCGCCTTTTAGCCATTCCCAGCATCGTCGGCTCTACACGCTTTACTCAATCTAAAGGTTCATAGTTTGATGTCGCTAAGTCACTACAGTCACGAAATGATTTCAATGATGATAACAAGCAATTTATTATGACGTATTTCAGAAAATATCTACCAATCAAGATTGTTATTGCTGTCTGTTTCTTGTTCCTTTAACCAATCAAATATCACGTTACATTTGACTTCTTTTATCTTTGCTATAAAGCTAATCCTGATGCTTTCAGTACAGTAAAATATTCGTTCATTGGTTTCAAATTTTTGGTATTTTAAACCGTGACTAGCTATCTAAGTTTATATGTAAAGGTTTTCTCTTTTACTAATGTTGGAGTAATGTATAAATAAAAGTAATAAAGTTAGGTGAATTCCCAAACGATATTTAAGATATTTGTGTATTACATTGATTGAAAATGGTTTGAGAAACTCCTTGAATGCTTCCATACTGTTGCTTCTAACGCCATATGCATCTTACTCTAAATCCTAAGTAGCTTCTCAACAAATTAAATATTTCATATTTCTGTATACTTTTTAATATCTCAAATGATTCAGTGGTTGATGGAATCCTTTGGCTAAGATGCCAGAGGATTCTAACTAATGAAAATGAAATGAAATGAAAAATAAACTTTATTCTGGGATAAACTGTCCCCTAAGAATAATTAAAGTGCACATTAAAAAGATACAATTGTCTGGCTGAGATTAGTTAAAAATCAGCACATTAGTATTACAAATTAAATTATGAGGGGAAAAAAAAAGGAGAGAGAAGAAACAAAGAAGAAAAAAATTAAGTAAAAAAAAAAAATGATAATAATAATAAATAAAATTCAATCAATAGTAAAAATTTTAACACACTTATGTACATTTATTATATATTATTTACATTTTTGAGGAAGATTGAAGATCGAGGAGATGGATAAATAAAAGAAGTTAAGGAAGAGGCTTTGCAAATATGGATAGGTAAGGAATTCCAAAAAGAGGTGGCAAGGATGACGAAGGATTTTTCAAAGGAGGCAGTTCTATGTGAGGGGGTATATAGGTTAGAAGGTTGGGATCTTGTATTCAGGTGGTGAATGGAGGAACACAGAGTAAGTAGGTCTAAAATATAGGAAGGTTTATTAGTTTTTAATGATTGTAATAGGAAAGTGCCGAGGAAGTATTGCCGTCGAAAATCAGGAAAAAGCCACCGTAGCTCATTGTACCGGCAAGATTCATGAGACCGTCTGTCGACCCCAAAGATGCATCTTATGAAGCTGGTAATTTCATGAGTCAGTTCTAAATCTTCATCAGCTTTGTTGTAGTTTATTTCCCTGAAGCCACAACCCTGCGTGGGTATTGGATTCTTAAATATAGGCCTCAATTCCGCTCTATTTTGTGATGCCACTTCCTAATTCCTGGTACATAGTAGGCTCCTAGAATCAGCTGGCACTCCATCCATCCAGCTCAGTCTAGGCTGTCCTGCTCTACTGGTTCTATTGAGAACTAATTAGGACATGCATTTCTCTCGTCCACTTTGACCCAGTAGCCCTCCTAGCTAAGTTTTTTTCTAAGTCTAAGAACTCTAACTGTATCAAGCTCGGGAAGGTATCATTAATTTCCTTGTAATTATGAGTAATTCTCAATTTGTTTCTTTCACCAAACCAAAAATTCTTCTGAGAATCTTCTATTCAATGGCATAAATAAACAGTGGCATTCAACGGATTCACTTTCAGTCCTAGGTAAATAAATCCCTTAACCCGCTCAAAAGTACAGGGTCCAATACTTACTTTTTTATCGTCGGTTTTGTCTCCTCCCAAGAACATTTATTTTGTTGGCTTGGTTCACAACAATAGCATGTGCAGAAAAGTTAAGGAGGATGGTATGACGTCTAGGTAAGCTTAGTATGAACCAATTGAGCAATATATTATATAATATTTTATAAGAGCAGGATAATTGAGAGATTTCATGATGTTCATAGAATTTAAATGATCTCCCTTTTTCTCCCTGTGGGATGGCTCTAGGCTGTTTACTGAGTATCTTATTCTGTAATGTGGGAGTATTGTAGCTTACTGAATTAGGGTAATGTTCTGGTGTAGGTGCATGATGTACTTAACTGATGGCCTTGGTGATGTCACCCACCAAAGGCAGTTCATCTAGAGGTCCACTCTGAGAAATGCAGTGATAATAAGCTAGTTCTAACATTTTATTAGGACATCACTACAAAATATTTTAGGGGGGGAAAACAGCAGGATATTTATGATCTCTTTAAAAACCTAGATAGAATAAAGTGATTATGGTTCAGAATTTAAATTATTATTTAAAATCACCTCAATGAAGAATTAATCCTACTATTTCATTATATTAAACATTTTTTGTGAGCCATTCCAAATGTGAAAATCACAGAAAAGTAAGAATGGATGTCATAATTATAATCGCTCATGAGAAATTCTATTTTATTATGAGACTTGGTCAATGTTAGTCCATTGGAACAGGTTATTTTGTGGGCTCCTATATGACACAACCATGAAAAATTTAATATGAATTTGAAAGTTATTAGATATAAATATTGTTCCTTTTTTTTTTTACCCTCTTTTAATAAACAGAATATAATTCAAGAAATATATAAACAAAAAAGCTCTAAGATGAAATATATTATTTTTTCAGGCTGTATCCAGATCTCATGTGTGAGTGTCACTCCTGGACCAGAACCTCCTAGGAGACTACTCCTTCAATATTTAGACTTAACTGGTAATTAAACTCTTTTAGAAATATTTTAACACTGTAACTCACAAATAGCTATTAATATTAAACATTGATCTTTGATTCTTTTGATAATTCTATTTTATAGTGTGTAATTGTTTTTTTTTATACAGATTGTAATGCAGTGGATGATGGAGGTCTAAGAGTAATTGTTCGTAATTGCCCACAGCTTGTGTACCTGTATCTTCGTAGATGTACAAAAATTACTGGTAAATAGGATTTTGGATATGATTTGTTTTTATTATGGTCTAGAACGTTTGCAATTTTGTATTTTTGTTTAAGATTACTTTGTATTTATCTGCCTTTAAAGGCTGGTTTCATGTTTAGATAATCATTCTTGGTTTACATACTTCTAGAAAATAAATTCGAATATTACTATGATAAATAAATTTAAATTTCCATAATTGGAATTGAAACTGTTTATTCGTTAGTTTTCAACTCTGTTTTATATGTATTACAAACTAATGTTACTTTTAAACAATCTCATTTTTTGATGTCTGATCATTTTGAACCAAATCATTTTAACATGCTTACCAACCTTTGTTGCATCATGAGTGGTAGGTAGAGAATTAAAGAAATTTGGTTTTCTTAGGTACTTTAAAATCTTGTAATCTAAGAGAGGTCATTTATGCTTGATGATCTCTTGAAGGATGTTCGTTTAACAAACTTTGAATTGTATTATATATCTATTTATTATACTTGTTAAGAAATATTATTGAAAAAATATCTAAATAACAAATATTGTGATTGGCCACAGAGATTATAATACTTGATAGTTGTTTCAATATGTTGTATATGACTCTTAAGTTACGTACGAAGATTTAAGAAGAAATGGCTTCCATGCCTTCACTATTATTTTATTTTGTTATTGCTTGTGACATTTTTTTTTTTTTTTTTTTTTTTTTTTAAATTTTAATTTATAGCAAACTTGAAATAGTTTAAATAATAATAAAACCTTATATTTGAATTTTAATAAAATTTTTGTCTGTACAAATTTCTCTTTTTTATTTTAGATGCAGGTATTAAGTTTGTCCCCAGTTTCTGCTCAGGACTTAGAGAACTGAGTGTTTCGGATTGCACTCAAGTTACAGATTTTGGTTTATATGAATTAGCCAAGTTAGGGGCAACTCTGCGCTACCTATCCGTGGCTAAATGTGTTAGGGTAAATATACATTATTTTAAATTTAAACATTAGAATCTTGAATATAGTAAATACTTAAAACATGATTTAGAACCTTATATATAAATTTTGTTTTTACCATTAAGCATAAAATTGATAAATCACTAGTTAAATAATACATCCTGATACAATCAATGTAAATTTCAAGTGACTGACACTCTCAGGAAATATATTTTATATTAGTTTCACTGTAAAAATATATTTCTGAGTGAGATGTTATCCACTTTTGGGCACTCACTGTCATTTTAAATTTTTCATTGCAATAGCATTTTTATACAAGTAATATATACAAAGATTATATATAAGGAAATATAATAATGTCATAGGTACCTGATAATATATTTCTTATAATTTGAATTATCCATCATTGCTTTATGAAATTTTGCTTCAGAAAATGTGTATTAATAATAACTGTAAAAATCCAAATTATGGCATTTGATTTATTGAATGATATGATATTTTTTCTAAAATTATTGCATTCTAACAAAACCTATACTGGTCTATATAATATATTTCCCATTAATAAATGTTCGTTGACTAAATGAAAAGATATATCAAACATAAAATATTGTTTTAATTAATAGAAACAAGAAGTTTAAGAACAACAATTGTAATTTTGATAATATATGTATAATTTTTTTTTTTTTGAAATAGGAAACAAATTTAATACAGAAATATAATCTTATATCAGCATATTTACAATGATGGATATAATTGATGATTAAATATGATTTCAGGTAAGTGATGCTGGACTTAAAGTGATTGCACGACGGTGTTATAAACTGAGGTACCTGAATGCAAGAGGTTGCGAGGCAGTTTCAGATGATGCTCTGACCGTGATCGCTCGTAGTTGCCCCCGGCTGAGGGCATTGGATGTTGGCAAGTGCGATGTGAGTGATGCAGGACTCAGGGCACTAGCTGAATCATGCCCTAATCTAAAAAAACTCAGTTTACGAATGTGTGATTTAGTCACAGACAGAGGTGTTCAATGTATTGCCTATTATTGTCGGGGACTACAACAGCTCAATATACAGGACTGTCAGATATCCATCGAAGGATACAGAGCTGTCAAAAAGTATTGTAAGCGATGTGTTATAGAGCATACCAATCCAGGGTTCTTTTAGCCTTTACAGTGCCAGTGTGATTCCATGTAAATTGTATACCATTAACTATTAGAAGATTTTAAAGGAAATTAATTAATACCAATATTTTCTCAAGTTAGCAATAAAGTGCCATTATTAAAAAATATATATGTATTTCCAGAAAAGTGAAACAATTCATTTGTTAAATAAAAACTGTGTATTAAATGTACAGGATCTAGAAAATTATTTTATATGATAATTAGATATATGCATTACTGTTTGTTTAATTATTGTGGAACAATGATGAAATAACATCAACCCATTTATCTTTAAAACCAGCAATATCCATTAACTTAGTTATACATTGTGTTTTTTAGTAGCCCAAAAATCTTAAACTTGTGAAAATATATACAGAAGAGTCTCTATAGTCCAAGCTTCCTATATATCAGAGCCTCATAAAACAGTAATTAAATGTGCTGTAATACAAAATGAAAAGGATAAACGATGACATGTCAGGCATGATGGGGAACCAGTACTTAGTGGTCCTTCCTCTTGACTAGATTTCAAGGTTGTTTTTTGCTCTGTTGTTTTAATAAAGTTTGGTTTTATAATTTTTCATCACCTTTTTCATTTTTCGTCACCTTTCATTTCATTTTCCTACAAAAATTTCAATAGTTCAACGGGTTCACAGATCTATTCACTGTGAACTATGGAAACCCTACTGTATATGATTAAACATGATATTAGTGGAATAGTGTGATATAAAACAGATGAAATTAAAATTTTCCTCAGAACATCCAATTAAGAAAAACAGATATGATTCATTTGCAATTTATTCCTTTAATTTAGTAATAATCATAAATTTAAAAAACAAAAAAGATTTTTATTTATTAGATATTTTATTTTAAAAAATCACATTGATTTTTTAGTTGCTTGCCCTAATTTCAAAATCTTTAAAGAAAACCTTGTAAAGTATGATTAACAATGTATATACTTTAATACCAATATGTATATTAACAGTAATTTAAGAAAATAGTTTAATGAAATTTAGTTTGTGCAAATGTAATGTATTTTAAATGTAAATGATTTATCATGTAAATATTTATACATATATGCATATAAAATTTATAAATAAAAACATTATATGTTGTTATATAATAGTTATTAATGTGAATAAATAATATATATTATTGATTGTTCATATTTATTCTAAAATATATGTCAATAAAAAATACAGTTTGTGTAATATTACTTATAATCCAAATTTGAGCATTATTTGTTTCTGTGTTCCTTGAAGAATAAAATTGTGTTTAAATTTTTATGACGATACATCAGTTTAATTCCTGCTTGAAGTTGGTTCAATTTCTTTTTTTATAGTACATGATGGTTTCAATTTAAAAAATATTCATTAGCTTATAATTGATATTTTTGGCTTGGCTATAATACTTCTTCTTCACGTCTTCTTTGGAATATAATAGGCTTATCTTTTACTTGACTTGTATGGTTCCAAACCATAAATCTGATTCATTATATTAATTTCACTATGCCATTGAAAATCTGGACTCTAAATCTAATATATTCTTTCCAGAAGACATATCTAGAAAGTACAAACAAACAAACCAGTATTTAGTTTTAGAGTTATAACTCTAAAATAAACCAATGATTACATATTTAATATGCCCATGCGTGTATGGGAATGGGCATATGTGTGAATGTAAGTCCACTAAATTAGCTCTTATTTATTTATTTGTTTATTTATTCTGCCTACGTGGGAGTTGTAGAAATCATCACACAAACATATGTATACAGGGTGACTAATCTGAGTCAATTTTACTATAGGAAAAAAGTAGATGCAAGTTCAATTTTCATGTTTTTATTTTAAAAATTGATCTTCATTATCATCTCAAAAATATTCAAAAAAGTTCTCAAAAACTTCAATTTACTTGAAAAAATCGCCTACAATTTTTTCGAGCAAAATAATTAGAAAACATCTACGTTTCATTACCAAATCGGTTTGCGGAGGAAGGAAAATTCAATAAAAATACTACAAATACAAAATCATACTTTAATACAGGATAATTAGTTTGAAACTACATTTTTTATTTTTCTAATTCATTTTCAATGTGACTATCTCTATTTCTAATGCACATATGTGCTCTTCTTATTACAGCTGATTTTACTACCACCGAATTCCTAAAAGAGGCTTGAATTTCTTGTGCTGCATTATCCTGTGTCTGAGGTCTTCTATTGTGGGTACAGGATTTTGATCAGATACTGAAGTTTCCACGCGACCCCACACAAAACTTTTTTAAAATGTTTTATGCTTTGTTTAACGTATGAATGAAGTTAATTTTATAAATTCTTAAAAATTAGTATACCTCAAAAGCGGCCAATTTTTGGACAGTAGTTCTTATTGTAAAATTGATGCAGATTAGCCTGTACTATCTCCTCCTGCCGGCTCCACATCTATTTTCTAGTCACCCTGTATACTATTTCTCTACTAAACAAACTGTTTTTTAATATAATTTGAAGGAGTTATCCATTATTATGCCTTTACTCGTTGACTTCCAGGACCACCTAGTTCACTTGCTTCTTCACATTGATTGTCTGGTAGCCTCATAGGGAGAGGACCTTCGTGAAAAAAAAAGGTAAATTGGGCAGGGTCCCCAGTTGTTTTCCACATGTACACAAACTCTTTTAAATAGCTGAGGGGAATCATTCTCCAAGAACACATAGAATTCAGTTTTTCTTTTAAATTTAGCCTTTTGTAGTTCAAAGGCGGTACAGTTAATGATGAACTGCCCAGCAGTTTCTAGGATTTCACATGGGGTGGGGTGGGGTAAAGGTGTTCAATGCTCATCCAAAGGCTATGACTAAAGCCCGGATTTTCGTGCAACAAAAATTCTGAAATGTGCAATAAAAACTTGAAATTGTGCAAAATCGTGCAATAAAACTTAAAATCATAAAAGTTAGGAGGGAGAGGCAAATTTTTTTGGAAGTTGGGAACCCGAGTTCCCTAGCTAAAGTCAATATAAAGTTGTTCTTAAAATTGTTACTTTTCCAAAAACACAAAAGTGTTGTGCATTCAGGATTTAAATGCAGGAATTTTGTGTATTCAAACTGCAGGATGTTCAAACAATTTTATGCATTCAAATTCAAATTACAGCTGTGATGACCACCTGCCAGGATTTATGTGCAATTTTATGCATTCAAACTGCAGAATGTGCAATTTTATGCAGTAACCCCCAAAATGTGCAATTTTATGCGATATTAAACTAAGGTAAATTTGGCCTAAACATCCTAATTCGTATAAATAATTTGTCTCTGGCTGATTACGAACTTGCAACAAAAAGATGCAATTGCACGAGAATCCGGGCTCTAGCTATGACCCTTAGAATTTAACTTAGATAGCTTTATTTTATTTTTATTTTTTTTCACTTTCGATAGGGGGAATAATCACATGAGAAATGTATTATCCTGCCTTGCCCCTGTAATTTCAAACTGTTAAATAAATTATACTGATAAAAAATATTTAATTATGGATGGTTTAAATTTAAAAATACTAAATAATTATATTGACTTTTATTTAGTGTTTCACTTTGTACTAGTTCTTAAATTATCATTTACCTACTATATATTTAATATTTACATAAAGATTTACTGGTATAGTAAGAAATGACTTTACCTTTGGATAAAAAATAAACTTTCATTTCAAGAAATTAATAGAGTAATTATTGTAATCCAACTCACTGTTTGTACACTTGTATTCTCTATTTTTAAACTACAAAACAGATACGTTGCCAACTTGTGTAACCTAAAGATTGTTTATGTTAGTGCTGCTTAGTAAATGCAGGAAATTAAGCAATCTTGATTGATTGGATTTTTTTTATCTATCGTTTGTCATTTATATATTTAGTGGATGGTGACTTTTAATAAATAAATAATGAGCTAGGATTAGTCTTCAGCACATCCTATTAGAAAATAGAGTTCTGATTTTCCATATTAAAACTCGTAACATAGCCAAAATTTTCTTCTTTTTTCTCTTCTCCCCTCCCTTGACCATTTCCATAACAGGGTTTTCCAGGACAAGAGGGTGGTGGTAGAGAACTAATCCCGCCCTATAGACAAGCCAGATTCAAACCAAGATTCTTTGGATTATTTTTCTGATGTTTATGTATTTATGTGACATTATAAGTTCGTTTCCTATCTTATAAATAAATTTAAAAAACAGTTCAATTGATGAACTACTGTGATAGAACTGCAATCGAGATATCCTAAAGATTTCTTGAAGTTGGGTTTGGTATAATTTAGTAAAATAATTTAATTATGTTATTCTACTAATTTAAGGGTTAATAATAACATCAGTTAGTTAATTTCGGAAGTAGCTTGATTGTACGTCTATTTTGACCTCCATTGCGACCCACCCACTATTATTCCAATCGTAGGTCGAGGTTACGAAACAATGACAACGTCCATATTGGTCGGCAGTCTTTGAATAAAGTTTTCGTCATGGTGACATTTCTTAATCATTTAGGTATTAGTACATTTATGATGCGAGTACAGACCAGAGAAGGCATACTGCAGAAAGGTGACACCAGGAAACAGAAACGTAAATACTTTTTGGTCACATTTTGTTTGCCCTTTTTAATAGGGGGTGCACACTGTTGGGTCCCCCACCCCCCCAAAAAAATAAGCACACACTAAAATGAATAGCTAAGTTTAATTTATTTCACAATGGGTAGAATCATTTAAATACTTAGATGTAACTGTAGATAGTAAACTGACAAATTGACATATGTGCATGCTAAAATGTAAATGTAAATGAAAACTAATACGCAACTATTTAACTTGATATATGAAATTTGTATTTAGCCCCGTAATACACCTAAGCAAGTCCACCGAAAATGTCAAAATCGTCAAACTTTGCCAAAACATACATATTTAGCGTGCTGGTTTGGGTGTATTACGGGACCTAATCAAAATTTCATATATAGGGCTTGATAGTAAATTTACTTGGATTTCAGATGAAACGATTATATTTTAGTGCCAAAATAACTTGGATTTCAAAACAGTAAGCGGTTTTAGCGTGATGACGTGGGTATTTTACGGGATTTCATGAAAATTTAATATATAGGGTCTTATAGTAAATATAACCAGCTTTCGGATGGAAAAAATGAAGTTAAGATCTAACTATTAGGTTCGGAATTATAGACATTTTATGACCTTTGACCTTAAATATCTAATGAAACTCACGTGCTGAGGTCGGTAACTTTTTACCACTTATTTAGAAGACCAAAATAAAGGCATATGCAAAAATTCAGCTTCATTGGTTCATTTCCGAGGTGAAATCCTTATTTGACTGGGCTATTAGAGGGTGCCTGTGCACCTCTGGCACCTCTAGTGCGCACTCCTATGGTATATAAATATTTATATTCTGTATATTAGTTCCATGCTCAAATTTATCAGATATTCGGAATGGAAGAATATAGTTGAATAGTACCCTGGAATGTAACTTTTATTACATCTTAAACATAAGATAAAAAAAAAAAATTTCAAATTATTCAAGAAAAGTATTAAAATAAATAATGCCAGCTCATCTTTGGAATCACTTAATTGCAAACAAATATCTTCATCATCTCTTAATTTAATCGTTTAAAACATTTGGATCTACTCTAGATTTCTCATTGCTGTATTTTCTCATGGTTGATAAATATGTAAATAAAAAATAAATATGTATCTGATGAAAGCAGGAGCACTTTTATTTTATAGGTGTTAGTTTCTGTACGGTAAGTACTAACAGGGCCGCCTAGAATCAAACCGGACCCCGTGGCAAATACAATTGCCCAGGCACCCTAAACCACCGCTCCCAACAGTGGCCAACTTTGTCCGGGCACCGGGGTTTTGCTCCTCCCCCCTGTCAGCATCCCTTAGTACTAATACTAATTAAATTGTAATTTGCTAAATTAAAAAACTCTTTATTATTACATAGACGTTTTTCTTTTGTAATGTAGTATCTAATATCCTTGTATCTTGGCCTTCTATTGCTTCTTCGGACTACTGTACATTTGATGTAATAAAGAGGGAAACAATGTTAAGTCCATTTATCAGCAATATATCTAATAAACCGTGTATGTAAAACAAACTATGACGCCTCAGGTCCAAATCATTGGTTTCACTGATTAATTTTGATTCAATTGTTTGTTTATTTCACTGATTCGGACGATTGATAAATTTTGCCTATCCAGGTTAATATAGGGATCTTTAGTTGACTGAGAACTATTTAGAGGTGTAGATTGTTGGGGTATGCAGTCATAGATACACAATAATTAAAAATAATATTTTAATTTATAATGCCTCATAAATATTTATTGGCATTAGAAATTAAAATATCATTTTTAATTGCTGTGTATCTATGACTGCATACCCCAACAATCAACATCTCTTAATTGATTTACTCTTGGAAAATACTCTCAAAATTAATAAAACTTCTCTTTATGTAATTTCGCTGCTTGCATGCGGATTAAAAAAAAAAAAAATTATCGGTATTGCCTGCCATCATTAGTAGGTTCAAAACCAATTTTGTTATATTGACTAATGACCCAATTTTATCCTGCTATTAAATTTTTTAACAATTGTATTTTGTCACGGTATGATTCAATTAATAAAGAATATTCCTCCACGAAAAAATATAACGTCACTAAAGAAGCTTCCCTTCAATAAATTTTAGTGAACGAGAAATTAGCGTAGATGATCAAGTTATACATATTTTCTCAATTCTTATAAATAGAACGAATAAAACAAAATGTAATACAAATAATTATACGTGTTTCATTAAATCTTTGTACGTATTTAATGTGAACTCAAAATCTCATTTACTAATGAATATTAGTATTCGGATACTTTAATTGGAATACCTTCCAGTTATTCTTTAAGGATCTGAGTGTTGGGTTACCACTGACAAAACTGAAGAGCCGGATCACTGCAGTTGTGATACAGTTTTTCATGAGAGGGTAATGAAAAAGAGAAGAGATTGTGTCAGAAGCGAGAGAATCAATCGAAAGGATTGAAAGGCGAGGTTTATCAGTTGGTGGTATGAAAAACACGGTGAACACCAGAAACTCCTTCCACTGTCGGAGAGAGAACCATCCCACTAATAGGCAAATAGAAAGGAGGTGGAGAAGTTAGTTGTCGGCAAGAACATTCGTTAGTAAACATGATGATGGAATTAATCATTTTTTCTAATTCTTGAGCATTCATTTCATTATGGGTTTCTCATGTTTCAACATGCGGTGGCAAAATTTGAACGTTACAGTTTATAATAGCTAGGTAAATGTTTGAGCTTCAACTATTCCTATTGTGCCTTAAAATATATTTTTTAATAAAATGATGCAGCAAGACTATGTAAAGGGCTAACGCATTTACTGTTAATAAAGCAGGTTAATTAAGTGTTTATACCTAGAAATGTGCATAAAAGCAAACTCGATCTTGTCTGGAGAACTCGTTACTATGGTCCATAACTTGTCTCTTTTTTGTCGAATATGGAGTATCCATGAAGCTTAAACTGTGTTGGTTCTGGTTCTGATTATGTTCAAGAAATTTAATGATTTCATTGGTAAGTTTATAAGTTTTTCATAATTTTTTTATGATACTAGTGGAATCGGTCCGACTTGGCTTTAATATTCAGGCAAAATATGTTCTTAGGGAGTACTGTATCTGAAGACAACTCAATTCTGTGATAGAAATTACCATAAACCTCTGTAATAGATTACTGTGTTTGTCTTCATATAAATGGCAATGTATGTCCAAACCTTTAAGCAAAATATCACACTGTAGAGATAGATAAATTTTATATCATAATAAAGGCAATGAAATGACATAATTTTGGACAAAATGTGAAAAACTTTAAGACTTTTTAAAAATTAATCCTGAACTTTAACAATCGTAATTTTTTTTCTTTAGACAAGTAAGAAGGCGTGTGTAACAGATGAAACTGTGACTGAGCTTCTAAATGTTGTTCGTAATCTGGCAGGAACTGGGATGTGCTGACGCACAGTAGTGAAGATAAATGATGGTCGGTCAATCAGTTTCTGACGCTGATTTTGTAAAGCTTCATAGTAGAAAACACCTGTTCACAGATATAGGAAGATGCAAACATCGCAATTATCGTCTCAGCGTGAGATTTCAGGTTTGGGAAACTTGATTTTGACAAGGCCTTGCAGAACTCAATTTTAGAAACGCTGATAAATAGTTGCTTAATTTCATTGTTGCATTGCAATTCTGTTGGAGCTGCAATTCTGGTTCAATCAATTCACAATCCACATTCAACGGCATGCTAAAAATGTCCAGTTGCTTTTGAAATTTCATTCAAGTTTTTCTTCCGTGACTGCAATAGATTTTAGTCTTGGAAAATGAATAAAATCTTTCTTGAATAGTTGTTTGGAAAATAGCTTCAATTGCATTTTAAACCCCTTGTTAATCACTCCAAATATCATGGATTAATTGATTTCTCCTAGAGTTTAAGGTTCAATTTATTTATGTGACAGAGAAGATCTGTAAAAAATGCCAAGTCTGAAAAGGCCAGTCAAGTGTTGAGATTTTTCAACAATCATTCTGTTCTAGCTTTGCAGAAAATAAATTTTGTCTTTTGTATCATTGTAGGTGACGCCGTGGGCCGGATTGACTAGTCCGAAGAGCCGCACTTGGCACGCGGGCCGTACTTTGCCCATCGCTGGCCTACAGGTTACCAACCTATTCAAACCAGGGTGAGAAGGACAAGATTCATTTCGTGGGTCCGCCAATAATTAAATTTTAACCCACCATAGTGGGATTCGAACCCGTGACCTTCAGTACCAAGCACGCTCAAACCCAAACATTCGACCATCGCGTCCCCATCTGTTTTTGTATTTGGTGTTTATATCATCGCTTAGAATTAAATCCCTATCTTCAAATCTCTGTTATTAATTTAAATTAAAATAATAAGTTTTCATGCTGTTATGTACGGTTTTACGTTATGTATTACCCATCGAAAAAATTTATGTAGTACATATTTTTCATTTTTGAACATACCTCTTAATAGTGTTGTATTCCCCATCAGATAATTTTTGTGGGACGATTGCAGGTTTGTTGCTGTATACTTATTCAATTTTTTTACATACTATTTTAGTTAAATAATAAGAACATCACCCCTAAATATAAGGAATTAGGAAGCTATCCAATAAGTTATTTTTTCATATTAATTAGTCAATATTTTACAAACCAGTTGCCGGACTAGATAACCTTGTCACTCTAAAATATGCTAGTTACTGTTATAGGTTTCTAAATGAACTAAATCGGTAGTTTCTTTTGTTATATCTAAAATGAAATTTTCTTCAAGATAAATGCTACTTGAGGAGCACCTCCATACGAACAAAACATATCCAATTTATTTTCAATGTCTAAGTTCTTGTCTAATGAATCTTGAAGCGCATTTTTTTCGCAACTATATATCCTAAGTTTGTGTATTAAAAACTTAATCAAATCATGATAGGGATAAGTTAATTGGAAATGAATGACCCCTGTAAAAACAATTCTATACCGTTATCAGCTACAAAGAAATCAAGGACAAATCGTTTATGTGGCCTTGATGCTCCGCGCCTTTTATAGTTAACTTTACATTTAAGAAAATCCATTGTTTCTTGATGATTTAGGTACACAATAAATTTGGTCCGATTCATTAAAAAAAAAAATAGTAACCTTTTTGAACAATCGTTAAAGATCACTCAAGATCGTACTGGCACTAAAGGTTATGAAACCTCCTGACTTTAACCAGTTTGAATCATGGAATCTTTATGAGTTACTTGTTTTTTGAGGTATACAGTTTACCTACTCCTCTAATTTATTATAAATGGCCAAATATCTGGGACAGATCATTGTTCTGGGGACCCAAGTTATAGGAAAAGCTTTCGCTAAAGCTCTAAAGCAAGAATGGGCAGCTAGTCAAGAAGCAGCCAGAAGAGCTGGTGGAGGTCAAAGAGGAGCGAATCGTGCTGCTGAAAATACAAGAAGTGGCATGACTTTAGAAGAAGCTCAGCAAATATTGAACGTAGATAAACTGGACGCAGAAAAAGTTAAGGAAAGATATGATCATCTTTTTAAAGTGAATGATAAAGCTAGAGGTGGTTCATTTTATATACAATCAAAAGTTGTTAGAGCAAAAGAAAGAATAGATGCTGAATTGAAAACAGAAAGTGCGCAAGATGAACCAAAAGTAGAAAAAGAGGCTAAAACCAGTTAGTAATTTCATGCTGTGTTGTAATCTGTAAATATATTTGTTAGTTGATGAAATTTAAATAAATTATTTTTTTTTCCAGTTTTGTATAAAGTCTCTTCCATTTTAACATGTATTAGACTAGTAAGTTGATTGTAGGGATTATTTTTCTTATCTTTATATTAATTTACATTCTTCCATTATTGTTTGGTTTATCAAAGGCAGTGTCTTTTGGTTTTCCAATGGTATAACTCATAACCTCAATATCATGACACTAGTAGTTATAATAAAAGTTTATAACTTTTGGTTACTATTTTAGATATTCACCACAATAAAATGTTGTTAAGAAAAAACTCACAATGAAGTTGTTTTTTTTAAAAAACTGCGGTAGTAAAATTTATTATTTGATTGTTCAAAACATTGTAACGTTGTATATAAAAACAAGTGATTAACTTCACCAATATAATATCTGACTGGTTATCATGATTCTGTTTTGACATGATAATTATAAACTTAATATACAGTTACCGATGATATATTAACTGAGTATTTTAATCATGATATTTTATAATGTCCTCCAGTTTTGTGGGCAATTAACTTTTTGAATTAGTTCACATATGCATTAATCGAGAATTCAGCAATCTCAAATGGAAATTTAATCATCCAATTATAAGTAATAAACAATATAAAAGCAATTAAATTAATTTAATTAATATGTATCCTGAAAGCACCACTTTGTAGTTCTATCTGACATGATTTTGTATCTTTTATAAAAGAACTAGTTTTAACATCTATTTTCCTTTGTCAGATACTATGATAGCTTTTGAAGAACTCGACATGCTTCATAAGTTTCGAATTACAATAGCATGGGGGTCACATAATTCCATAGCTTACACCTTAAAAGAAAACCTATTATTTGATTTTAATGTGTCAATAATGCACTTAGCTAAGACATAGTTTATTAGCGATCAATGATTAAATTAATTTTTGTTACCCTGGACTATTTGATACACCCAATCTAAACCATGGATCTTAAATCATTTTTCTGAGAGATGTTTTGTGATGAAGTTGGAGTTGTGATATAGATTCTTCAGAAAAATTGCTGGACCGGCCAACCCTCCTTTCCCCTCTGATTTTATGATGAAAGGAGCATCAAAAGCTCTTGGCCTTAGGAACACCCAAACTTTAAATCTGCCCCTGCATACAATAATAGTATGTATATAAATGTATTTCTAGCCTCCTCATGTGGGTTCTATGGGCCCCTAAGAGGGTTTCATAGGACTTATACCCATGGTATGTTTGGATCATCTTGTCTTAAATGTTTTAAATGGCTGATACAGTTTCTTAAACCCTGTTATTTAACAATTTATTATTACAAGTTTACCATCTGCAACACTGTTTATCTTTACCAGAGAATCCAGTATTTGAAGTCCAACTTACATCCTGAGAAATAAAGACATCCCAGTTTCCTTAAAACTTATGTTATATTAGTAACACTTCTTCTAAAGACGACACTGATTTCATTAAAACTGCCAGTTTAAAATGTGTTAAATTTCAAGATCATTTAAAGTATGCATGTTATATAGAAGGATCAATTTAAGGGTGTTAGGCTAGAAGGGGAAATGTCAAAAAAAAAAAATATATCGAAACCGAGATTTCAGCACCACCTATTAGTCTTGTCCCTGGTACTATCATTTAAGGTGGTCTCATAGAGACTAGAAAGAGAATTTCCACATGTTTTGAAGTTTGAAAAAAACCAACTGTTTGAATACCACAAGGAATTCACCACGGAATTTGTGTTACTAGAAGAGGGAATCTCCAATAAAATAAACACAATGACATTAAGCATTTGTCTAACTTTTGTGAAAAAAAAGCAGCTGAGTTAATTTGTAATATTCCCCACATCTGAAAGACTTATTCCATCTGGGTTTTTAATGTTTTAATACTGACTTCAGCTTATTGTGTATGTGAAATTTTGTTTTATGCATTGTGATTTCTAATTATGATTCAAACAAAATAAGAAAAAAATTAGTTTTGATGGGAAATTTATTTTGAATTTCTTGCAGTGGTTAGCCAATAAACTTTTTTAACAGAATAACATATTTATTTTCTCAACTTTTCCCAGTAATTTACATTTTCGACTTTTTTCCAGAACTATATTCATTGGACACTCCCTCTTCTAGCCTAACACCCTTCAATTAAATGAAGTATGAAACCAAATTCATAAGTTTGCTTTTATTTGAAAGACCCTTTTTGTAAATATTAATCACAGTAAATCTTAATATCTCTCTTATTCCAGTATGACACTAGTTTATTGTATTTACTAAATGTATATGTATAAAAACATATTATAAAATTTTCTTTTCATTATGATTGTTTATTTGGGCTTAACATCATTATGTACTCCAACTAGGGCAGGAAGGACAGGTTACCCTACAGGTCACCATCCTAGATTCATTTTTTAGGTCCATCATGAATTAAATTATTTCCCGCCCTGGTGGGATTTGAACCCACAGCTTTCAGTACCCTGTGCTCTTAAGACCCTCCCCTAACACACTCGATCATCAAGTCCCTTTTAATAATTGTCTCTCTAAGTTAATTCAGTTGGTATTGTGCCATAAAAGATAAAATGAATATTAAATCAGATTTTATATTTGAAAAACCACAATGTAATTTGGCAATAATCAATTATTTGCCACTTCTATATTAGTTTATTAAAAGATTAAATGTTGGACAGCTCTTGTTTAGACTACTCAAATATATGTGCTTGAACCAATTGTTTTTCTTATTTTCTCAATTTCGAATAAATATATTTGTTATATTGGGCAACATGATATAACTGAGTTATAACATGTTCTTTTTTTATGAAAATAGTATTCTATTAAATTAAACATCAAAGGAGTGAAAAACAATTCATCGATGCCTTTATTTATTGATTCATCTATATGATCATGTGTACCTCATCACAAAATATAATAATAATTTATTTTAAACAGATAGATTTTCTTATTCATATTAAAATTTTGTTCTCAATTAGGATTGATTAATTATTTGCACTTCAATTGTTATTTTTTATTAGAAGACTAGTTTTTAATGTTTAACATTTATCAGTCCTAAATACATACAAAACTCCAAAACATCAGTAATTTGAGGTACTGATTATATATTTATTAATTTTAAAAGTGTTAGACAAGAAATCAATTGTGTTGATACTCATTTTAAGAAAGGAATGTTTCAATGAACTAGGAAAAATCATAGAAGTAATGCTCTATGCATGGAATGGAAAATAAATTGATCAACAGTATGTAGTTTCATTAGGTTTATCTTTAGGGTTCCAAAAGCCTCCCACACATCACATCTATATACAGAGTTAAAATGGCTTTATCCTTCATCCCGCATAAATTACTTCCTAGCCTCCTTCCTCTATCAAACCATCAATTCTCGGAATCCCTCCTACATCTATAACATCTTCCAGTTCAGATCCTCGGTCTCCTCCCACACTACAAGATCTCGCTCCTCTGACCTGTATACTTCTTCCCATAAGAGTACATCATTTTTGACCACTCCTTCATTTCCCGTGCTACTTCCTTGTGGAATTCACTACCCTGTAATATCCGTAATGCTCCATCTCTGTCCACATTTAAATCCCTTCTCTTTCAATACCTCCTTTCCCTCCAGAATGATACTGACTAGCAAAACTTCACTAAAAAAAAAAAAAAAAAGAAGTGCATTCAGTAGATGTAAATAGGTTTTTTGTTTTTTCTCCTGCAATTATTGGATTTTTGTAATTTTTATTTCTATTTTTGTTCTTTATTTGTAAAATTGTAAATAGTTAACCAGATTGTTAATTTATTTTATTTCATCTTATGAAATCTAGACTCATTGTATTTATTTATGTACATTATATTATTCTTAAGGGACATCGTCCCAGAATAAAGTTTATTTTCTATTCTATTCTATTCTATTATAGACTGTATTGTATAGACTATTTTTATTTAACAGAAAATATACTTTTTACAAAGATCATGATACAAATCATACGATTAAAACCGCAGAATGGCTTTTATACAATTGCCACAAAATTATATATACCCTCTCTGTCACTAGATCTCAAACCCATCAAGAATTTATAGTAAAACATCATGAGATATAAAATAAGATTTTTTTGGGGGTCTTAAATTGAAAAAATATATTGTGGAGAAAACAACCCATCTAAATAGTAAAATTCAAGATTTTCTCTTATATAAAATAATCAAATTGGCTGTGAAGAGGACAGCAAATCAATTGCCTTAATTAATACCATTCTGCCATGGCTGGATTTTAACAATCTTGTTTAGCTGGTTGCTAGAGTAAAACATTTTAGTGACTAGAGTGTTGCCACAAGTAGTGCCTCCCCCCTTACTAAAAGTATATTTTATACTAATTCACAAATATGAAAATTTACAGAAACTTAAGAATGATTTTTGGGAGATATGTTATCATCCATATCCACCCATTATAGCCATATTAAATAAAAATAATTACTACTGTTCTGCCTCCTCAATTTAAAATCATTAGGAGACTAATCAAATAAGATGCCCTTACTGTGGTAAGGTACTCTGGTACTGTTTTTTTGACTGAGTGGAACTAAAAAGTGTCAACCATACCACCAATTGTATGTCTTGTAAATAATTTTATAGTCAATATATCATTAATTAAAACTTTATATTTTATTTTATTTAAGAACTTGGACGTGTTTATTTACTTGACTACCTCCCTGACCATTTCTCCACTATTACATCTTCATTGTTCAACAAGTGCTACATTTTTTTAACAGGAACAGTAAATTTAAAAGAAGTATGAATCAGGTTAGGTAAATAAATAAAGCTAAAACCAATCAAATAAATTATTTTTATTCAGTAGTCAACTGAATTTTACCTATGATATGTTAAATACAAATAAGATTCTTTTAAATATAATTGGTTATTATAAATATGTAGGTTTTAACTGTGGTCCAATATAGATATCATAGAAAAGTATAAAATTCATACTAGCTATTCTAAGGATTTTTGATAAAAATGAACACATTTTTTTAAAACATTATTAAAAACATCTATTGTCAAGATTATATTCATACTATTATGTAATACATCAGAACAGATGTAAGACATGTATATTTCACTGAAAAAAAAAAAAAACTGATGATACTGTATGCTTCGTAACAGATACAAGCAAAGATGTTATCTATCGGAGGCCTTATATATTACAACTGATTGGATCCCCGATCACATAAATAAAGAGCCTGTTTGTTCTTTCATTTTCCCAGTGAACAGAAATATACAGCTGTAATAATAACAAATAAAGCCAATAAATAAAATATTTAGTTCACTATACAAGACAATGCATACAGTACCAAACTAATTGATACAAATTAAATAAGTATAATTAATGCAAAACTATAAAATATTATTTAATTATATTCATAAAATAATTATAAAACATCAATTGGTCCAAGGCTAGATCTCAAAATCACTTAAATTTAAACTTAAAACAAAGGAATGTCTGTCTCACAAGAAAATGTACTCATAATACAATCGTTCTTATTTCAATAAATAATCTTAAATATATCACATTTAAAAAAAAAATTAAAAAAACAAACAATTCTTTCCTTCCTCTAACATAAAGAATATTAATTTTAAAACTTAATCAATACCATTAATTTCACTTCAACTTCAGCTATGAGATCATATAATAAACCAATACATTTACACAATCTCATCAAGTAAACCAATGCCAAATTACTAAGCTCAGCCTTAGTTCTTAAACAATTCAGTTTTGTTAATTATATTTATAAAATGATAAATGCATACCTAATTTGTCTAAAAAGCAACAATTCTTATTTTAAAAATGCTAATTAACTAGAGGCAACTACTTTATCAATCTTCAAAACCATGAACAAATTATTTACTGAATCTATAACTCCATATTGTTCTTATAAATAGTGAATAATTCATTCATATAGTTTTTAAAAGAAATACACTCAAAGCATTCAGATAGGAAGCTTACATTACAAGTCAGTCTTTATTAAAAAATCATATTTAAAAGATTATTAAAAATTATAATTCTATAAATGAGATTTCTAAATGGTAAAATTGTAATACTAGGAACAATAATCATATTTAATATCATACTCTTTTAAATGAGATCAGCGATACTTATAGTTATTAACATGTGAAATATATCACAAAAAACAAATTGTTAAAATTTTTATGATAAAATACTATCTTGTGAGTTGCATTTGTCACTATCATTTGTAACTTTAATATCAGTCAAAACAACAACTTCATACGGTGAGCATTCTTCGAGTTTGATAACAGAACAAAGCCAACCATAAAAGCCTTTTTCCCAATCACAAATTTCTTTTTGCCAACTAACAAAAGACCACGAGACTTGCACACATGCAGCATATATTCCAAGTCCGATAGTAAAAGTTATAATAACAAATGGGTATAGCAATATAAGGAATGGAGATATTATAATTTTAACCAATAATTTCTTTTCTTCAGTGATAAAACTAAAAATACTGTACCATGTAATAGTACCCATATAAAACGAATACAATCCAGATATAAAGAATGCAACAGGAAAACAAAGAATAGTAAAAACAAGTACGTGTAAACCATTGGACATGGAGCAGGGTTGCTTCTTCTCTTGCTCTTTGGCTGCTATGTTTGCTTCCATTAATTCCAGTTCCTCTCTAGAAATATTGAGCCGAACATCTAAACTCTGCCCAGCCTTTTTGCCCCTTTTAATTGTACCAGTCATGGTGAGACATTTGTCATTACTAACATTGCTGGATTTATCACAGGAATCAGAAGTCAAAGAATGTCTTCTTTCTTCATCAATATTTGAGTCATTTGTACATATATTAACTTTTTTCTTCGTTTTAACATCTTGAGATCTGCCTACCACTGAGGTATCATCAAGATCCCAGTTTGAGGTGATAGAAAAAGAAGTTTCAACTAAGGATTTTCCATTCATATAAGATTCGATCTGCAAATAATAGAACTTATAAATAGTTATGAATAAATGAGAACTGAAAAATATCTATATAAAAATAAAACATACGGGAGATTTAGCTTCTAGAGTTGATTCATGATTTGAATTAGCAACAAGCTCTTCTGACTCTAACATTGTGTAAATAACTTAGATTTTGACAATCTTAAACTTTTATATACACTTAAAACAATGGCACGATTTAAATACATACTTAAACCTAAGTATTAACGGCAAAATTGCGGCTTACCCCCACCGCCCTGCCTTTTCTAAGTGATCACGTCTTCGTGATTATTTAATGATAAACAACTGACTTGGAATAGCTCGGAGCTACATATAATGGTTGCTTAAATAATAAATTACGTGATTTTTTATTTGAATTATATTAAAACCTTGAGATGATCGACAATTACACATATTCCTTAAAACAGCATTTCGTTAATCAAGGTATCCTCTTACTTCATTATTTTGGCGATATTTGTCCGTGTGTTCGTTATTTTGATTTGATTAAGCTTTTATTTCGTCATTTAATGGTCGCTCATTCGTTAATTGAAAGGAATGTTTCTAATATTCAAATTTAATTAGGTTGCTGATGGCTTCAACCAGTGTAAGTATATATAATAGTCATTGTTATATATTTTATCAGTAGTACATTAACTATAATTTACAAGTTCATGTATACTTTAACTATTCTGTTAAATATTATTTGACCTTGTAAAGCCAATTAATATCAAATTATGTTTAGTACATTTGTGGTTATTACAACTTGAGGTTTAAATTAAGTCCTAATTAATTTCTACCTTGTTACTTCATGTAACCAACCACCTCAAGATAATGATGCTTGGTATTTACTTTATTGATTTTTACCAGATTAGCTGCAAGGTCGTTTTTATATTGCCTTTCATGCATGCTTTATTTATTAATTGCATGATCAGTCTTCCTTATTTTTGCCTGTGCTGCATAGGAACTTAGGACTATTTAAAAGTGAGTACAATTTTATCACCACTAATTTTGCAAATTTATTAAATTCTTATGTCTTGCTTTTTGTTTTGTTATTTTAGAATGATAATCATGATTCCTGTACTGAATACGCAGAGAATAATGTAGAAGATCTTTCAGTGAAAACACAACAATTTCTTGATTCTGATGAACTCAATGTGATAACTGATCCTAAGCTGAAGAAGGAGAAACAGAAACTTAATGAGTTATTGGAGTCATACAAGAAACTGATTGATAGATTAGGTAGCAAATTTGAAAATAATGAAGTGAAAGCAGATTATGAAAAAAAGTTACGTAAAATTCCAGAAATATATGCAATTCTTCACCCAGAACTATATAAAAACCCTCGTGAAGAAGAAAAGAAAAAACTTATTAGTAAATTTGCCAAAAGACAATTTTTTGATGTAGACAAAATTGTTCCTTCAGCATATCGTACACCTCCTGTAAATCTCAATGATCCTCGTCAAGAGGAAAAGGAAAGATTAATAAGTATTCTTTCAAGCTGTCCTGCACGGTTTCTTAATTCATATGAAACACCTGTGACTACTAAGAAAGTTAGGCGTTCACAATGTTATTCATTACCCCGTGAAAGCTTTATCAATCAGAGGGAAGTCGAAAAAGAACGTTTAAGTAAAATATTGGCTACTTCAGCTAATTACTATCGAAGGCATCTTGATGTAAATAGAACCACTGGAAGGAGGAGTTATCTAGATATAATTGCAGAAAAGAATGCTAAACAATCTAAAGGAGCAGCTATTCTTAAGGTGGGTTGCTATATACACTGTGTAAAACTGGTTATTAAATTTGTGTTAAAGTCACAAATTAGGGGTTTGTATTTTTTAATTACTAGAATTTGTTAATTAGTTAACCTCACATTTTAAATTTATTTAAGTTAAAGGTTCATAGCACTAGATTTAGAGTTGTTATTGGTGTTTTATTTAACAATTTAGACAACAGCAATTGTTCTAGATATTGTTGTAATTCCATGATATTTAAATAAATTGATGTTATTGGTTTGCCATTTGAAATATCTTGAATGTGAATATTAACTTTAAAACTTTAACAAAATTTTTGTAATCTATTATTCTGCTTTTGTTTTATGTTAGTATATTATAAAGAATATATGTTGTCTAAATTTTAATGAATAATCAGCAATATAGTTATTTACTCTCTTCATCGTTTAAAGTATAATTTATCTCAGATCATAAGAATAAATGGCAATACCTGAAATATAGTCATAGATAATACAAATATTTAAAACTTACCATGTTATCTACTATATTGAAAAAAAAAAATCATTTGTAAACTTTAAAATGGTTTTTCATTCTATATTTTGTGTTTATTGTCTTCAAAAATATTTAACAAAACATGAGGTGTGAGTCATTGTATTATAAAAAATGTAGTCTTGTTATATTTTAGACTTTTTCTAAATAAGCTGATCTTGAAATTTTAATATTGATGTAAATTTAATTATTAACAATTTTAAATCTTGAACAACATAAAATTGTGACTTGTTGGGACCGGAATGCTAATCCTGATCATTTCAAAACAAGTAGTGATTTACTTGAGTGGGTAATTGCACTGCATTCTGTTCTTTATACATATTCCTCCCCTGTATTCTTCATTTATAAGTATTGTATATGGATTCAAGCATTAGTCTGTAATAGTGTATATAAAAATAATAGTATAATAGTTATTGAGATTTTAATCCATATATATTCATGGAAAAACATGTGTGTTTTATTTATTTTATTTTTTTCCAGTTAAGGGACAAAACAGTTTCTTCAAATGGTAAAGACACTGTAGATGGTGAAAGAGCTGTAAGTCAAAGTTATTTCCATATTACATTTTTACTGACACTCACTTTTATATATATATTTAAGATTTAAAAAAAAAAGTGGCAATCCAAAGTGTTTTAGGCATCATATAATTTTATGATAATATTTATGATTTTTCTTTTTTGGGACATCGGTCTTAGCCTATTGTTATTATGCCTAAAATTATATAATGCTTTTATTGAACATCAATGATATGAGTTTTATAGAAAATAAATTTCATTCAATTTCACTTAGAAGAATAAATAGGCTTATAGTTTTTAATGGAATTTATATGCACTTGCAAATTTATTGTGACTTTTTGTGTCAGTAACACCTTGGATGCAAGCTGTAATACATTTTAGAGGTGGGATTAACCTTATATATATACACACACACACACACACTATTGTACTAGAATTGTTAGTCTATTCATATCCACCAGTAACATTGTAAGTAGCTTCATACTCCTCTATATTCTGTAATTATATATACTTTTATTACCCTACACATGTTGTTATATACCTGTACTGTAGATAACTTTATGTTTGAAATAGCTTGTATAACTTATATAATTTTATTGTAACCTGTTTTTTCACTGTAGGGCATGATTATGAGAACAATATAGTCTCGAAACGTCGCCAAAATAGTTGTTTTTTTTTTTTTTATGACTGAAACTCAAGAACCTTACTAAACATTTAATAGTAACAGTCAAGAAATTTATCCATATATATATATATATATATATATATATATATATATATATATATATATATGTATTCCTGATGCAGTTGTGTATTGTTTAAAAAATAAATGTCCATATACCTCATAAAAATATGGTTGTCAGTGTGACAGCTTTACCTAAACCCCTCATCATTAGCTTATCTACTCCAAATGATATAAAAAGGGGATGAGGAGAATGTGGTTAGGAGTGCAGTCAGTAGAAACAATAATATGTATTTAATTTATAGTGCTGACTTTTTGGCTTACTTTGAAAGAATTTATCAAGGATATAAGAAGTAAAGACAGATATGACTAAAAATGGTGGGAATTTTTAGTAAAATTAATAAAATAAATTAAGTATAAATATTAAGTAATTGACAAGCATAAATTTAAAAAATAAAAGATAAAAAAAAACAAGTAGGTATATTATTAAAAATATACATGTGGGAGTTATAAAATAGAATAATAAAAAAATTCAGAATATAGAAGTCATGGCTTCTGGACTCTTTTAGATATTCTTTAACTTTCATCTTTCATGATCCAGTTAGCAGTTGGATAACATGATTAACTTCTCTATGCTGCTGATCTCAGTAGCTAAGATTTGGCTGTACTCACTATATTTAACCCTCACCACTACATGTTTTACATCCTTTTTTAGACATCAGACTTAGTCTACCCCATAGACTAAGCAGAATCGATGATTATAACAAAAGTCTCTTGTAATTCTGCTTTTGTTTGGTTACTAGAAGTGAAAATGTTCCTTCCACTTTTTAGGCTTTATGTCAGTGTTTCAATTATATTTTCATGTATTTATAAATTATAAAACTATTATTTATACTTAATAACATTTCTTACTAATTAATATGGCTTTAACGATACATTATAAATTTAATGTTTACAGGAAAACATGGTCCGTGTAGGTGAATATTCCCCTCTTACTTCTAAAGAAAGAGGCCGAACTTTGTTTGGCTATGGAGAGCATGAAGATAGACGTAATCAACTTCTTGCGGAAAGGAGAAAGGAATATAAACAATATTTGTCAAATGTATATATTTTCTAATATAAATGTGAATTTTGATATTAGTTTTTAAGCTCAAATTAAAAACAAAAAAAAGTTTTCTAATGAATATATTAAAAATATTAACTCTTATGCACCCAGAAGCTGAAGATCTTTTACCCTGAATGATATGAACTGTTCTCATGTTTTGTGTTTTCAACCTGGGACCATTTTCTTCCCCAGTACTAAGGTAGCTGAAGTATTGTTATTTTCATTGGAGATTCATTAATTTAGATTTTTTTTCTTATTAAAATTAAATAATAACATTTTATATATATAAAAAACATTAAACTTTTTATTACTTCTTAATATTATTTAAGGTTACCTTCAAACTTATAGAACGCCCACCGCATTTTCAAAATAACCAGGAATAATGGGGAAAACGAGTAATTTGCAAATAAAATAGTGTTGACCCAGCATACAATAGGATTACCAAAATCCAGCATATGAGTTCTGTCTGAAAAATGGGAGTAATTTGGGTGGACCTGCATTTTTGTTTTGCCAGATCTTGAATGCCTTCTGAGTGCAAAGGGTTCAATCCTGAAGTTAAATGAAGTTTTTAAGATAAATATTTTCTTTCTCTTTTTTTTTTTTTTTTTTTTTAATAATTTACTATATGGCTGTTTATTGCATTATTTAGATTCCAAAAGAGGGTGTAGAAAAAGTTGATAAAGCATTGTCAACAAAAGATGATGATATTGAAGAAACAGAAAGGATACAAAAGAGATCAAGATGCCAGTCAATCTCTACTCAGACGGAAGACTCCATTGATGCTGATAGAGTTTGTATTATTTTTATTTAATTAAATTATTTTTTCTATTGATTTTACCATTAAACTCCTTAGAACAAAATCTGTTTATGAACTTAGGTCCTTCCATTCTAATTACATGAAAATATCCCTTGTAATGACAATAGATATTATGATACTGTCTAGTGCAAAACTGATCTTGTTAATTTCAAGAATCAAACGTCTACAAAGATGAAGTGGGGGTAGAGGAAACATTTGAGTCAGTAGTTTTCTAATTTTTTAAGATTTTATTTTAATAATTTTTTCAGTTTCAAAACTGTCAGAAACCTGTTCAATATTTATATATTAAATATTTATCAACCTTCAGTTGAAATTGGTGGTTTTTATGAAGAAGTGGATAAGTCCAATTTCCTTGGAAACAAGTTAACTTATTCCTCTAAGCAGTATTTTTAATATCTGCATTGTGAAAAACTCAAATTGTGCTTCTTGATAAAGCCTTGAAGTATCTATTTTGGAGCAAAAAATCCAAAATGCCCCACTGGATATGTACACAATTTTGACTATCAACTTCCTCATGACAGCTAGGGATATTAGGTCCATATTGCTTATCTCCATGAAATGGTTTATGTTTATTTCTAAAAAATATTTGTAAGTATGGTAATCATTACTTCTCTATTGTAGCAGGAAGAGGCTGTTTCACATGTTCTACGTTCTTCTCCAAATATCAACGATCAAATACACACTTCTCCAAAAGTGTATTATCTCAGCCCAAGAGGTAAGTTTTTAGTTCATATGTTTATGTAAAGCTTTTAAATCTATATACAAAACAAACTTATCAATTTATTATTGTGTTCATTCAGAAAAACTTATGTCGGATCTCCATGGAGTATCACGATGTTTTCCTGGTGCTGCTGATAAGAATGATAAATCTATTGATAACCAAGGTAATTTCTCTGTCCATGTCCCATCTTGGACCACTGAAAGTCTTTATTAGTAAAGGTTAAAGTCCACTTCACTTACCTATTAAGCTATTTACTTTGATGGAGAATTTTCAGGTTCCATTCATCCAAACAGTGCATATGTGTTAACCGTTTTATTTTATTTTATTTTTTTCCATATTAATGTTAAAAAACCAGTTGGTGCGTCTTCAGCTCAATAATATCCATTTGTTTTATAATGAAACGAAAAGTATTACTCAAAATTTATTAACTGAAGTGAAATTTTTTAAAATGTAATATTGATAGTTTGCAAGACACGCAATCAAATTACGCTATTAGTTACCTGCATGAAATTATTTTTTTAAAGTTTTGGTTTTCTGTGACAAAATTAAAACCTCATAATCAATGTCCCTGGTTGGAAAATTCTTCATTTTTCATTGAATTATAAGCCTATTTAATCATGATATGAATATAAAAATAAAAAAAAAATTTCTCAAATGGATCATCCATATTCCATTGGCCCCAATAGTTTGTTTATAGATTTTCTCTTTTTTATATTTCTATGCAATATTCTTAAACTGATTTATTTTTCTCTTTAATCACAGTAAAGAGATTTTTTTTTTTTAATTACTTTATATTTATTTCTAAATTGTGGAATCTTTAAAAGTTAGTCTAGTTACATTTTTTCTATCGCATAGTTTTAAAAAATTATAACCATTAAATCATTTTATTATATCTTTAAGTGCATATAATTTTCAACATGGTAATATTGTTAACATTGCAACAGTAATATTTAATATTTATATAAATTAGTGCTTTCTTGTAAGTAACGGCCAAATGTCAGCTCCATTGGTTGCTCATTCTGTCTTTTGCTTATATGTTCAGTGGTACATGGCCAGAAGAATATTTTCCTGTTAGTTCGAGTTGACATATTGGCTAATAAAGCTTTTTAAAAATTGCTTTCTAATTATATTAATTTTTTAGACATCAGAATTCGTCAAGCAGCATATGCTAGAGCTTTGCAAGAGCAGATAGAAGAAAAGAAGAGGCTGGAAGAAGAAAGAAGAAGGAAAGAAAGAGAAGAAGATGAAATGATTGAACAAAAAATACGGATGGAACATGAAAAAATGCAAAGTGAAGTTTCGATTGAACAGAAGAAAAAACAGGATTGGCTGGCTCAGGTATACTTATCAAAATTTGATATCGGAAGAGTTGTCACTGGGTATATTCTTCCTCATGCCTGAACTGTCACTTTTTTTAACATATTTCTGCTCTGTCATTTATTCCTTTCATTCTTGATATGTATTTTTGACTGATGTGGATATGTATCAATAGCATTAAAAATAAAATAAATTATAATTTTTATTATCACAATCAGTCGTCAAATATACCAAATAATTAGATTATCCAAATCTGAAGAAAACTATTTGTTGAAAATTACTTGTTAAAAAAAAGTATGCTCTGCAGTTTGGTACTAATTTAAATAAGGTATTTAAAAAGTTCCAATTAATTAAATTGAAAACAAAACATTTTAAGTTCATTAGTAAGAGGTCTCCAGATTAAGAAGAATTCGTCTAGAATTCTTGTTTGTTTATTTTTATGCAAGTTTCTGGGCCCAAGTTCAAGCCCGGCTGAAGGTAGAAAATTTATTTTCTGTTATTCCAATCTTGGATTGATTTTGAGCTCGTGAAATCCTCCAGGCCGAACCATCGTTTATAGAGTGGTTACTCTTTAATGGGGGGAGGGGGAAACCTTGGCAGTTGAGCAGGATATCTGCTTAATCTCTTTATTTGACTACCGTTGGCCTAGTAATAGTAACACATCATTACCGAAATGCTTAACCCAAGACCCTTCATAAGTTGTGGTGAAGGTTTTTTGTTTTTAAAGTTATTCCTTATTATTTTTTTTTCCTAGATTCACTTCTCTCAATGAATTTATAATGGTCACTTCCTACTCTAAAGCGAATATATCACTCAGTCCTTATTATATCATATATTATTACTTTATCATTTCACTTGGAGTGTTGTGACATAAATGTCATCACGAAATATTGTTAGTCTTTCTTGTTTTGTTATCTTCTTACAGAGAATATGTTTTGTGTGATAAAATTGTTTATATTCTTTTCATTTTAACATTTTATTGAAAAATTAACAATCTTCTTTCTATAATAATAAAGGTTACTACAAAAGTTTTGCTATATAGCTTTATTTCCTTTTTATTTGTCAAAGTAATTTCCACCACATTCAATAAACTTCTCCATTCACCAAAAACAGTCCTTTAACCAGCTCTGCCGTGTTTAATCAGGGAGTGAGGCACACTCATCCCGAGTCCTCAGAAAGTCTTCATCACTTGAATTTTTTTTTTCCTTTTAGCTTTATTTTCACATGTGGGAACTTTGCAAAGTAGCAGGGAGCAAAATCTGGACTGTTAGGAGGGTGCTAAAAAAGCTTCAGTTAAGTAGTGACCAAATACTCACTGCAGGTCACAGGCTAGAAGCTTCACAAAGTATCTGTCTGTTGATACGTCTCTTGCCGGCCTTCGTCAATCATTTTCCTTAGAGCAGTAATATTTTATGTTACAAACTGAGCTCACAGATTATTACTATGAAGATAAGAAATTTTAATAAAACATATTTTTGATGTCATTATACAAATAACTTATTAAAAATTAAATTTTATAATTGGAAATTGTAATTAGATTGTGATCGATTTGTTATTTTGCAGCGACAAAGCCAGGAAGAAATACTTAGTAGAAAAATGTTGGAAATGAAGTTTGAAGCTCAAGAACTTCGTAAAAAACAGAAAAAACGCTCATCTGAAAGTGTGCGAGACCTAAGAGAGCCACCAGTTAGTGTACCGATGACCACTTCTTCAGAACCTTCACATTACAGGGATTCTAAACCTCAGACTACTTTATCCGAACCATTACGCAACCGGAGTTTGGTAATTATTATTTTTTATATAGTATTGGTATTGATGTTTTAATGTGCTTATTTTAAAATTATAAATCATGACTGTTATATGATATTGAAGTATTTCAGCAAGCTTAGTGAATTACATTATTTCTTGCTTATATTTAACTTCTAAATTAGAAGAAACATTTACTTGTTTGCTTTTTATTTGAGTAAATTCTGATTGTTTCATTGTTGCCCATTACCTCAGGAAGCTTTTATATCTTAATCTCAATGGTAATTTTTTATCTCATTTTAGTTTCCCTATAATGGATGTGAATATTCGTTTAAAAATATTTAGGGATGGTAAAAGTTTTTATTTATTCAGTATATTTTATTCTTCTGCTGACGATGGTGGAAGAAGGCTTGTAATAATATTCTAGGTTTCTACAAATTTCTGTGCATTAATTCTTTACTCACTCTAAAGTCTGGGATGGCTCCCTAACCAAGAAAGGTTCAGGAGCAGGAATTTGGAGAGCAAGCGACAATAAGAGCATATCTCTCCCTCTGGGGAAATACACCTCGGTATTCCAGTCTGAGGTAATGGCATTCTGCTTCTGTGCACAACAACTAATAGAGGATAGGACACGGAACAGAACCATAAAGATTTACTCAGACAGCCAAGCTGCCTTGGGGGCTCTGAGCAATGTCATAACCAGATTTAAGCTGGTTGAGGACTGCAAAACATACCTCAATAAGCTGGCTGAAAACAACAGCATCTGGGTAGAATGGGTTAAATGCCACTCCAAAATTGCAGGGAATGAGAAGGCTGATGAACTGGCCAGACAAGGTTCAGACAGCAAACCTATTGCTCCTGAACCTATCTGTGGAATAGCCTGGAGCCTTGCGAAAAGTGAAATTGCAAGGCTCTACGACAGAATCGCCTCTCAGAACTGGCAAATGGAACAACTGAGACAGTCAAAACTGTTTCTGGGAGAGCACTGCAAGAAAAGAAGCACACAACTTCTTAATCTTGACAGAGCCAAGCTCAAACACCTGACAGAAATGTATACAGGGCATTGCAGATTAAACAAACATCTCTGCATAATGAAAATCAAGACCTCACCGAGTTGCAGATTCTGCAACAGGGAGGATGAGACGCCTTACCACATTATATGCAAATGTGATATGCTGGCAAGGAGAAGGTTTCTTCACTTTGGGGAAGAAATCATCCTAGATCCGAGTGTGAACATAGACCCCATTAGCATTATAGGGTACATGAAAACACTAGGACTGTACTAATAATGGTACAGGATAAACGGCATAGGCACAATGAGCCACAAGGCTGAGGTGCCATTAAAGCCGGGAAAAAAAAGAAAAAAAAAAGTCTGCATTTTAATCCTTATTTGTCTTTAATTTAAACAATTCATATTTACTAGGACTATTATTTTATTTAAATATTATAATAACTGTTACTGTTTTTCATTTAGTTATATAAATTTTCGTAAAATTAAAAGATTGTCATTTGTCATCTTCTGGTACTCTGTTGAAGAGGGCAAAAGGGAATCAATGATCATTGTTGGATCCATTGCAAATATCTTCTGTTTAAATACAATTTCAATTTGATAATACAGTAGAACCCCTCATCCGACCTCGGGATATCCGTCACCCCCTCCTCACGCCAGTCTTGAATGTTTGATTCTGAGAATTGAAAGGCTATGAAGTCTTTCAATATATAAGATGCAATTTATATTGCCGCTCAAGCATGGGAAGAAATAAAAGATACCACTCTACAAAAATCTTGGAAAAGCTTTGGCCAAGTGTCATGCAAGGTGAGCCGCAAATTATCAATACAGATGTCATGGAAATTCTCCAAGATTTACAAACCATTGATGACAAAATCCAACCAGCCGATGTAGAAGAGTCGCTATTGGAAGGAGACATGGCTGAGGTCACCAAAGAGTATCTTGACGACAGTTAAATCCTAGCCATGGTTCTCAATGCAGAAATGGAGGATGATGAAATGAACGACGAGAAAGAAGAGCCTGCAAAGATTAGTCACACGGCAGCTAAAGAGGCTTTCGAAATTGCGATGAAATACATCGAGCAACATCCAAACGCAACAACGATGGATGTCCTGTACATTAAGAAGTGGAAAGAAACCGATGCTAAAGCAAGATTAAGTACATTAATACAGAAAAATATAACTGATTTTTAAAAATGAATTTGTGTAATTAATTAGTTGGCTATGCGTATAATTACATACATGCATACTTCCGTATATTATGCTTCAATATTTTTTTGTGTTCAATATGTTTTGTATTCAATAAACACGTACATATACATACATTTATACATAAATACTCGTCTATGTGTGTTTTTATTCATTTTTTGTTGTTCCTTGGATTATCCGACCTTTTTTGTTATTCGACGGATATCAGGGGTTCAATTGTATTGCATTTGAAACTATGAATCAAAATAGATAGGTTTAGTTAAGAGTACGTCAAAATGTGCTTAGAAGATGACAACAGGGAATCGATAAAAAATGTTCAATACAAGTTAATACAGGAAAAGATACCCTCACCATATAGGAACACGATCGATAAATTAAAGAATTGAGTCAGAAAAATTTTGATGTAAAAAAAAAATATATATGTGCACATCATACATTTTGCTACTATAAAAGTATAAAAAATTATTAATATTGGTTTACTATTATTATCGGCGGAGGGTGTCCATAATATAAATTTCACTTATTTTTACTGCTTCTCTGACCTTTAAACCCCTCAACAGGAAAAAAAATAAAATAAAATTTATAGTCTCCCTCAGGACTTGGCCCTGGAGGCCCCTCGGAATCTTTTGGTTCCAATTCAAAGGGCTATTAGAGCCTGAATTTGAATAACTAATAACTTAAAAGTTTATGAAGTTATAAAAATAAAGTACCTGGCTTTGCTAAATAAAAATAAAGTGATTTTTTAAACAAAACTCCTGTCCATATTTTACACTTAAGTCAAAGAAAATTTTTAAGAAATATGAATTTTCAGGTGTCAACTTCTTGCCCCACCCTCCTCAGCCCTAACATTGCACAACCTCACCATACTCTTTTTTTTAAAGGCTAGCACTTTAAAGATGAGGATATCGATTCAGTGGTGTTTTTCACCACAGAAACCAAGGCTTGGTATCACGTAACCACCCTATTCAACTTCTGGCATGAAGATTGGTTAAATTAATTGACAGTGATAACCTATATTTTGAAGAATGATTTTATCCTGACAGCCATTATTTTTTTAAAAGTACATTAAGGTTAAAATATATCTTTATAACAGTATAAGCCCAGGATGAGGACAAAATCTAGTTTTTAGATATACCAGGTATGCAAGTTTAAAATGTCGTTTTAATTCCAATAGAATGCGCTCTTAGCCTATTGAAGGATTTGCTTATCTCTATTTTGTTTAACGCTATTTTGTTTGTTAGTCATTTGTTTACAAAAGTCAGTTGTTTTTAAGTCGTTTACGTGGACGTATCATACCTTTCTTTGGTGTTAAAAATGTCTAATTTTAAGCCAAATAAAGAGCATTTGCGGCATGTCATGATTTTCTTATTTAATCAAAAGAAAAAGGCATCTGAATGTCATCGAATTCTTGTTGAGACTTATGGCGATGTTGCTCCAACCGTCAGGACATGTGAACGTTGGTTTCAAAGTTTCAAACGTGGTGATTTTGATGTTACTGATCAAAAACGAGAAAATCGACCAAAAAAAGTTTGAGGACTTCGAATTGCAATCTTTATTAGACGAAGACAATACCCAAACCCAACAAATGATGGCAGAACAGTTGAATGTCACTAGGCAAGCCATTTCCGATCGCCTGAGAGCTATGGGAAAGATTCAAAAGGTTGGAAAATGGGTTCCACATGAATTGGACGAACGACAGATGGAAAAAAAAAAAAAAAAACTGTGTGCGAAATGCTGCTTTTACGCCACGAAAGAAAGGGTTTTTTGCATCGAGTTGTAACTGGCGATGAAAAATGGATTTATTTTCAGAATCCCAAACGAAAAAAATCATGGGTAACGCCAGGACAACCATCCACATCGAGTGCAAGACCGGATCGTTTTGGGAAGAAGACAATGCTGTGTGTGTGGTGGGATCAGAAGGGAGTAGTCTACTACGAGCTTCTCAAACCCGGCGAAACAGTCAATACCGAGCGCTACCGACAACAAATGATCAATTTGAGTCACGCATTGATCGAAAAAACGCCCAGAATGGGCTCACAGGCACGCCAAAGTCATTCTTCAGCATGATAACGCTCCTGCACATTCAGCCAGATTGACTAAGGAAACGATTTCTTTGCTTGGTTGGGAACTCCTACCCCACCCGCCGTATTCACCTGACCTGGCGCCTTCTGATTATCACCTCTTCTCATCGATGGGACACTCATTGGCGGATCAACACTTCAACAATTTCGAAAACGTACGAAAATGGCTCGATGAATGGATTTCAAATAAAGATGAAGCATTCTTTTGGAATGGTATCCATATATTGCCCGAGAGATGGGCAAAATGTGTAGAAAGCGAGGGTCAGTACTTTGAATAAAATATATTATACTTTTTTTTAAATTACTGTGTATATATTTTAAGAAATAAACGACATTTTAAACTTGCATACCTGGTACTACACTTGCTAAATCGTCTTTTTCAAACCTTTTTGTTGATTTAAACTCATTCCAATGAACACATTCCATAAACCTAAAAGGACGAATATCTTTAAAAGATACTAAAGGACAAACATTGTCAAAATTAAAAAAAAAAAATGTTGTCCTTCCTTGGTTTAGAATATTACAGTGATGAAGGATAAGTGTACTAACTGCAGTACAATCAGTCATTTTACTTCAGTATCTTTTAAAAATGACTTGAACAGTTTTTGGTTTTGTTATTTAAAAAAAGAAAAAATCAATAATTTAAGCTTATTTATCCTTTTTTTCATTAATGATTTATTATTTATTATCAATGCTTACCAAAGGCTGGAAGAGTTTCAATAAGGAATCTTCCTGCCAGAACAAACCAGCCGCGTTGGAAGGTAATATTCTGTTTAGCTTTTTTTTTATATGGAGTAAGTTAATAAAAACGTTTTTGTGTCATTTTGTAATATTATAAGATTAAACTATATTATACTGCTGAGGTATAAGGGTGGAAAAATTCATAATTACTACTCGCATAACCAATGTGTGGAATATGTTTAACGAATACATGTTTTACTCAAACTCAACAAAGACATGGCAGTTGCTTAAACAAATGAGTTAATTTAAAGAAACTTTGTGAATAACTTAATACATAATTACTAATAATTAATTATCTAATTTAAAAACTAACCAAATTCTGTTTAATAAGCAACATTTGGAACTAAACAGTTTTTGACACACTCTTTGATGAGGAGACATGAAAGGAGAGGGAGCCAAAATTACATTCCAGTATACAATAAGATCTTTATAATTTGGATTACCATCCAGATGACGTGGTAGTCCAGATGATCCCCGCTCTTTGGAAGTGTTGTTATTGGATGATAGCACTGGCCACCCTTCTGCTGACAAACTTAAAACTGAAGATGGAAATATTTTTTCCTTATAGTTTCTTTCACCCAACCCAACGGCTCTTGTCCAACTCTTGGATCAGAATGGTACTCAAGCCATTAGACTATATTATAGAAAGGTTCTTTCAAACATTTTTGCTGATGAAGGGAACCATGTTAACCTGATGGCTGTTTTAAAAAACATAAATTTGATTGGTGTTGTTTTTAATTTAACTAATTTTTCGTCTTCTTTTTTGTCCCCTCTGATCCAAAAATCTAGTAAATACCTTTATCCCAACCTGGAATCTGTATAATACCTTCAGAGGCAAATTCTTCAACATGGCACTTCAAAGGGCTTTAAAAAATATGGACTCGAGCATTTATACTGCTCCATTGTATGAGGGATTGTGCTTTTGAATCCCTCTTGCAGAATAAAATCCAATACGAAATAACATGAAAAATTTTTACTCTGTTTAAGTGTTAAGAAATACTTATATTATTATGTTTTTGGTCAATAAAAATTTGTATCGTTTATAAATAAATTCTTGCCTCTCTTTTCAGTTCATTTTATTTTATATACACCTGAATCCATATGATTTGCTAGTTCTGACGACTCCCTGTCAACAATTGTCAAGATCATTAAGGCCCTAATGTATTTAATTAAGAATTAAATCCTTTCCGTTCAAGTCACATGATGGTTAACTGTCCATTCAAACATTTACTACTGTACAAAAAGTCACTTTAAAACTCTTCTCCCATCTCATGCGCTTCACGAAATGGGAGAGGCACCAACTTTGCTTACTATACTTATTTCTTAACTGATTTAATTTTGACTTTCCTTTTAAGATAGAGGAAGTATGACAATAACTCAAAACACATTTTTTCTCACTTCACTTTATTTATTAGAATTTGTCCCTTTAAGGCGGGGATATACATGGCTGCAAATTGGAAGAATAGCTCGCATGCTGGTTGCTGGAATATGCCAGCACAGACACACTGAATATACTTTTGCTTGTAATTGGAATGCGAGAAGTGAGTCCCACCCTGGTTTCAGGAGGAAAGTGTACATGGGTGGAGAATCTCCACACATGCGCATTTCATTACTCGCCGATCAACTAGCACACAAAATCAAATGTTGTGCAATCTTTTGGCAAGCCAGCTACTTGCATACCAGTTATTTTATACAAATGTCATTTAATGGTTAGTAGCTACCACGTGCTAGGTACTATCATGAAATTGTGAGAGTTACTTGCATGTGTTTCAACTTCTTAGAAATATTCTGTCGTACTAAACTTTGTTTAGTTGTATACAGAAATAATTTTAGGTACAGAGGTATTTTATTCACCAGTTTAACCATTCCTATAACACATTTCTGCTCTTTTTATCTTTGTCCTTTATCTATTATGATTGTAATTTTATTTTATTTATTTATTTTTTATAATTATAGCAAGAAGATAAGAAAAGGATACCGAAGCTTCCAGAGAACAGATTTAATCTTATCGATAGAGCACCGCTTCTTGAGGCTGATAGACAGAATATATTGCATAGTAGTGCTCTGCCTCTGTCTCCCAACCCGCCAAAGGTAAGTTTAAAGCTCATGACAATATTTTTTTTAGCTCACTGAAACATGCTAATTAAAAGTTAGGTTAGGTTGATTGTTTCTGGACACTCAACTTCTATGGTCTTTAGTGTCCTGGTTCCTCAGTTATTTTTTTTATTTATATTTTTTCGAAAAAATTATATTGTTTCAAAAATTTGATATTTTTGTCAATATTGTAATTGTTATCTCCAAGCATTATGGGTAGTCTTCTTTCCAGCCGTTCCTGCTCAAAAAAAGGTTTCGTACAGCGGGCATTGCTCGAGTATATGTCTGATCGTTAGTTGACACTGGCAGTATAAACATTTCGGTGAGGCTTCCTTCACTATAAGATAGCCATGAGTAATGCGAGTATGGCCAATCCTCAATCTGGTGATGAATACCATTGTTTGATGTCATCACCTTTAATTATTTTTAACTTATTATCTGCCTGGGTTTTATGCCATAATTCTATCCAAGTATTCCTGGCCAAATACTTTAAAAAATTGCAAACGTCCGAAGGGGTATAGATTGTTTTGACGTCCAACGAGGAGATGGCTGCTTCGTCTGCGGCTTCATTCCCTTTTATCCCCACGTGGGATGGCATCCAGATAAGTACCAAGTTCTTTTGTGAATCTTTTAGCATTGAGGCATATGCCTATGCCTTTCTTATGACTGGATCCTTGGTAAACAGGTTAAGAAAAGATATTATGAAAGAAAAGGAATCAGTAAATATGGCAAGATTTTTTTCTTCCAGGTGCATTGCATAATGTGATGCTGCAGTAACCGCCCAACATTCTGCTGTAAAGTTACTAGTGATCGGCGGTAGTTTGTATTTCAAAAACAACGGAACACCCAACATTGTTGTTTGATTTTGAGCCATCTGTAAATATGTATCTAAAGTTTTTGTATTTTTCTTTAACTTTGTTAAATTCCGTTAAATATATTATATCTGAGGTTCTAATTTTCGGATATTTTTTGAGTGTCAAATCTATTGTTGGAATTTTTAGAGTCCATGGTGGATATTTCAAATCATTGGTTGTAGATTGGAGGTGTATTTCTTTTATGTATCTTCTGGCTCTGATTCCCAACGGTGCAGGCAGTCGTTTGTTTTCCAGAAATCTTCTGCACGTTGGTTGGAACACGGGTATCCAAGCTGGATTTCGGTTATTGAATTTTAGCCTACCAATATAACGTACTTATACTTATAACGTACTTGCTAATTAAATTAATCATTAACTGATTTTAAAAAAATTTTCTTAAATATACAAGTGTGGACATGGACAATAACTGTTTATTCTTTTTAGCCTATCTTTGAAGTCTGTAACAAAATTAACCTGTTAACTGGGTGGTTAATATATGTTTACGTTTGAAGTTGTTATATGTGTGCTCAGTTAACAGGTTTGAAAATATAAATATTTCAATTATTAAAAAAATAAAAGTTAGTAAATAAGAACTCTTGAGGTTAGATAGATATATTTTAATCGACATCTAAGATTACCTGGTAATATGGGGATAAAATAATTATGCCAATGCAAGGAAGACTGATTTTGGAAGTGAATTTCCAATAAAAAAATAAATAAACAAAATAAAATAAAACTTATAAAAAATTTTTTTTTCGATTCGTGTAATGTCATTTTTGAGTTACATGTTCTCACGGCTTAAACGACAATATATACACGGCTCTGGAGAACTGGATTCCTCTCCAGTTACTCAATTCTTGGTCTAATTGCGCTGAGTAGTAATTTTAATGCTGATCAAAGAGCTGAGTCGCAATATTGTTAACATGTTATTGCTAGTACAGAAACGGTAAATTTTATCATAAGTCTGTGCCTTTTGACATGGAAACGTCTTTTCGCTGGGGGGCCTATAGTTTTCTTGTGTAAAGTAAAGCTTTGTTATGGTGTAAATTTTTTTAACATTTTTTTTTTTCCAATTATTTTTCATATATGGTATCCCCATATAAGCAGTGTTTATTTATACATTTACATGTTCCATGCCTTATAGGCATACTACATGTATGAATATAAAAATACAAAGTTTAGCCCAATTAGCTATTGAAACATAACATAATAAGATAACAAAACATATATTAAAAAAAGTAAGAAGAAATATAAGAAAAAATAGCAAAAAAAACCATAAGAAATTATCTAGCCAACAAGAACTCCGCTGCTCATCATTAGTCGGTTTGCCAAAGTTGATCTTTCGTATAAATATATTCGTATACACTTATATTAAGGAGAATACTCTAAAACTTGACAAAATCAACAGTCAAAAATTAAAAAAATATTTGACAGTTAAGTACATTTTGGACGAAATTCTTTTCATGGCATTGGAGGGTGTGGTGGATGAAAGGGTTATGTAACAAAACACAATTTTAAGTAATTTATGTTTAAAATTTTTTTATAACATTTTCCTTTAGCTGGAAAATGTTATATAGTCCCTTCATCTTTTTCATATCTATTTTTCTTGTATTTTCTAAATATTCAGATTTTGCTACTTAACACTTCTGCACATGAATTCTTCATCCACCAAACCCTTCAATTATATTATTTAATTCTATATTGAAATAAAACATTTTGTTTTAGATGACCCCTGCTTATGATGTCGATTCTAAGATTCGAGATAGAGAAAGAGCTGAAGAACTCCTTCGAGCACCTTTGGATTTCAGAATAGACAAACCTCTGTCTCCGACCAACACCAATGGTAAAATAAATGGTAGAGCCCCATCACCTCCTATACCCGCTCTTCGTACCAGAGATATCATAAATAATAATACTAAGGTTTTGGAACAAAAATGGAAGGTAATAAGATAAGTGGTATTTTTAAAAGTCTAATTAAATAACTAAGCTTTTATTAAATTACGGCCATACATGAAACCATATCCAGGAATTCCTAATATTTTTTAATTGCTTGATTATATTACAAATTTATATTTATATTAGAATAGAAAAAAAACTTTATTCTGGGACAAAGTCCTTTAAGAATAACATAAAATAACAAAGTAAGATCACTAGGGATGTAGATGATAAGATATATTAGGGATGCAGTCAGGTATAATTAACTCATCCAAGTTTTTTTTAATCCCAAAATATATACGATCAAATTGAATTAATAAAAAATTAACTTAGCTAGAGGTCAAATCCCCTTGAAAATAGATGCATTTAACGATAGTCGTCAGTATCTTAGTTTATAAATTCTCAAAGTAGTATCGTTCATAAAAAATAAAAACTGCATTATAATTTTGAAATGGTTTTCTTATAATGAAGCATTAGTTAATTACTTTTATTAAGAACTAAGAAAACTTTGGTTTATAAAAAAAAATAGCTTATCCAGTCTCTCAGTGAAAAAAAGAAGTGATGACCTGAGGGATAGGAGGGAAAGCTGATTTAATGTAAGAACTACCTCACTCAGTGAAAAAAGTGTTAGCTCTCTGCATTGAACTTTTAGTTCTTTTTAGAAAGTTTTAACTTCATTTCAGATTTAGTTCTTTGGTCTTATTTAATTTAATTTAATTTATTGTTATTTTTTTGACATTAATGTCTTTTGGCTAGGAGTTAATACTTTTTTTTACCCTTAAAATTGTAACATTTTGACACACTCCTAGCTCTGTTGATGTGGTTTGGATCGAAGATTTGATGACAGCTGCCCTATCAGAAATCTAATGTAGAATATTTTTGCTATATAACATTTGTCACTAGGACCTACCAATTAGGTGCTATATTGTTTTGAATGAAAAAAATAATTTTATAACGGGTTTTTTTCACCCTCAAAAATTAACATTTTGACATGCTCTAGTTTTGTTCACGTTGCTTGTATCAATAATTTTTGACAGTTTTCTTATCATACATTTATTGGGGAATATTTTTTGTTGTATAACATTCATCGATTTTTAAGTTTTGAGGCTTTTTTAATACACTTTTGCTGTTGGTATTGGTGTGATAAAAAATTTGAGGACATTCATTTCCTTATTAGATACAGCTGATATTAAAGCAGTGATTATAGATAGATATATTCATGATCTACTGTTTTCCCAGTCAGGGATTTTTTTTTTTTTTCCCTATAGATTTTTAAGTTTATTAAGATACATTTTAGTATGTATAGATAATGGATAGTAATTGCTATTGAAAATTAAACAAAACATATGAATTTAACATACTAATGGTTAAACAAGTTCATGTAAAATCAACAACTACTAACTTTTAAGTAACTTTTTCTTGTATAGGTAAATTAATTATTTTAATTTTTTTTTTCTACTTCTATTTTTTTTTTTTTTTCATGTTTAATTTTTATAAATTAATGAATTAAATAAGTTTTATTTATTTATATTTAGCCAATTTAATAAAAGGACAATGTTGATCATAAAATAAGAGTGATAACAAAACAGTCAAATTTTGTTTGAATGAGGTTAGAGATTAGGTTGAAGGCAAAGTCAGAGGTTTTCTGATTAAAACTGAACAAATGAAAGTCACAGAGAAAAAGTTATTTAAGTCAAACTAGTGATATCTTTGTGGAGCACTGGTTGTCAACATGGCAACATTGATCAAACCAAGTTGAGCAAGTCTAATTGATTTACTGGGTGGAAATAAATGATTCTGATGAAAACTAACATTAGATTAGTTAGTTAGTAGTTTTAACATTTTCTGCTGGGTGCATCTGAAATCTCGAAACATTTTGCTTTTATTTCTTCAGTGTAGATCTGATAATGTAAACTTTTTTTATTGACAATTCTCTGATTGAGTTTATCACATCCTGATCATTTATTTCTTTATTTCTTTTTTAATTATTTAAATTGTTGTGCATAATATATTTGTATAGAATTATTTATATTTTATTAATTAACTTTGCTGATTTACCATGGACCTTTCCTTTCGTAATAAACTATATACCCAGCCACAAATCCATTTGATTCTCAACTTGCTTTCATTCTTCTCCTAATAATCTTCTGAGGCATCTAAAAACTATCCTGGGATCTTCTATTAAAGAACTTTCATTTGAGAGTTACCAATGGGTAGTTAATTAACAAGTTTTTGTCGTTATTATATTTGTAGTACAGTAAAAAAAAAAAAAAAAAAAAAAAAAAAAAAAAAAAAAATCCTATTTTTGAAAGATTTCAAAATATAAGCCTTTAGTACTGTAAGAAGTTGTTAACCAACTTTTTGGCTTTTGGCCAAATATGGTACTTGTTACTGTTGATTCATATTATTAAATAAAATCTTCAAGTAAATGTCATTTATACTATTAATTAATTGGCCCATATATTTGATGCAGCCTAAAAACTACTAAAAACATAGCACATCTGACAAGAAAAGTTGACCGTGAAGCACCGATTAAAAAAACATACAACTCAATATGAAAGTATAGGAGAGGAAAAATTGAGTTCATTTCCCAGTTTTAATGTAATGGTATTTTTAGATAGAGTATCATAATTGAAATATCTATTTAATAGATAAAATAACGTATTCAAAATATTTCCTATAATTTTAATTTCCTGTTAAGTAGTTAGTTTGTTTCATTGATTAACTTCTTTACAGGTCCCAGGACAGGGAAAAGAATTGAACAGGACACAAGCAAATTGTGATAATATTCTCACACAGCTCGGAGCGTTTAGACGCCAACTTCAGCAAGAGCACATGAAACTTGAAGCTAGGCTGCAGAATCAAGCATCCACCTGACATTTGTCCAGATTCCTGTATAATCGTCTGCCTTAAACCATTTCTTCCTTGTAAAGTGCTTCTGCTTTGAAAAGATAGAAAGATAAATTAATTTATTGCTAGATTATTAAATATTATTAGTGTGATTAAAGTTATGTATATAATTCATTCTATATTAATTTATTAAAATAACTAACATTGATTTTAGAATAATTTGTAGATATAGATGTTGTATGTAACCTAATGTAACTTATAGCTCTAATTATATTCATATGTATTTATATTAATAATAATTCCATATATTTATTATTGCATTATATTTTTATTGAGATGAATCGACATATTCGAAACGAATAATTCGCTGTGATAGTTTTAAGTTTTGTTTTTTTTGTAACATCCTGCCAAGAATTGTCAATTTATATTTTATCATGATTAATTTTAATTTAAGGAGTTGTTGATTAGGAAAGTCGGTTAGGGAGTTGGCTGTAAACAATGTATAAAAAAATTTATTACCGTTTATTTTATATTCACAAGCCTTGATGTTATAGTTAATTATTGGAAAATAGGGGAACGGAAGAGCCACAGATACTTGTAATGAGTAAGTAGTCCGTGGCTACCACTTGTTCCACCTTCACATAGCTATTGAGAAATGTATAAATTTTTAAAACTGAAATAATGCAAGATATCATGAACAATAATATACAAAAATCTATAGAAAGATAATTTATTTCATAATGTTTAAAATTAAATATAAACAAGCATAAATATTAACATATAATATCTTATTATATTTAAGTTATACCATAAATTAAAATTATTAAATCACACGGGCTTACTTTGTTTTTAAATACGTCTTTGATTTTATTTTCTTTACATTTAACTATATTAGGCGAATACAGTTGAGTTGTTAATGTTTCTAACAAACTAAGCTTAATAAAAACTGTGAAGTTGTTTTTATTCAAATTTAATATTTGTTTCTTGTTAATTTTGTATGTACATGTGTTATGTATACATTTATATATACATACACACATTATAAAACCTATCCACTAATTATAAATATCCCTTTCTTTTACATGTGCGAACAATGAATTAAAAAAATAATAAATTAAAATAAATTAATATATAATAAACACATACATTTAAAAAATATTACAATAGTGCAACATTTCCAGAACACGAGGTACAAAAACTGTACAAATCCGAAATCACTTATACATGTAACAATTGCACAAATAAATGCATGAAAGAAAAAAAATGTTGGTTGAAGGGGGTTTATAAAATAATATTAACCAGGAAAGAAATGCCAAAGTGAAAAATAATATATCCATGATATATTTTATCCCTATACACTTTTTTTCTTTGCAAAATCAATTTTAAGTGATATTTACTGTACTATAAATAAATCTTTACTTATTAATAGCAATTGGAATATATCAACGTGAAACGTATGGTTATTGTGATCTGGGGCTAGAATGTTTTCCTGTGAATCGCCCTCCCTCCTTCATCCTCAAATTCGCGTTTTGAGACCCACATCCTCTTAAAAGTGTCTAAAGATGCTAAGATGGATCCACCTATCCATGTAGAATACAGTCGTTCTTGAGGAGCAGATATCTGAAATGATGTTTAAAAATAATTAACTAATTAAATGTAATAGATGAATCAATTGCCACTTCTACTAGAATTATTTTATGCTAAAATCATCTTCAGTTCTGAGGAGATCTAGCAGATATCCGTACAGATAAAATAATTTCAAAAGAAGTGGCAATTGATTCATCAATCCTACTTGTATTGATCCTTCTATACAATCATGCATACATCAAGTAATTAAATGTAACCCTAAAATTTATATTTAAAGAAAAAAATACCATCAAAAAGTATCAATTATCAAAAATGAGTTAGCTTAGACCACCTTTCTCTACATGAAAAATATTGCCATGGAAACAGCACGGGACCAGAATCATGAAATAATTTAGATTTATAAAAACAGGAATAAGTTCACAGAAAAAATTGTGACAAACAGCATCGTGGTGCAGTATGCTTTAGAGTGACCACTGGGAACCATTGTAGTTCAGTGTCAATTATCTGGACTAATCATTGCCAGGTTTAACACAGATAACGATATAGTCGGGATAATCAACATTTTGTTTTCAATTTACATATTTAATCTTTACCTACATAAATTTTCCATTAGGGGCAATATGATTTTCCTATATGAAATAATGAAGCAATGTAGAAAAAAAAAAATTACTTTTTACTTTGATTATTTAAGACAAATAAGGGACAAGGGATTTAAGACAGAACTCTGGTGTGTCTCACTGAATGATAAATGAAAGACCTAGAAACAATAAAAAAGTTTCCAGGAAAACTGATAATGAACCATTATGATTACTCCTACATACCTTCCTTAATAAATTCAAAGAATCCTAGTTCAGAATCTGAACTACAAAACAATGAATAAGAACTAAAAGATTGTAAAATGTGATTAAATTTTATAGCATATTTTGTAAAAATATATTTTAAACTAATAAACCTTCAATATAAAATATTTCAAAGAAGGCCATAGTTCCAAGCCAATCTGTATAGGAATATCTAATGTGCTGGAGAAGCTAATATACATACTAACCTTACTTTTCAACTGAGCAGCCCATCATTGAATCAAAACTGAACACAAGTCATTATCAAAGCACTTTTTAAGTTATTTAGAAAAATATTAAAAAGATGAAGTAGTATTACATACGATGTCGAAACATCAACTGGAAGATGAAAGAATAAGAAACTATTTTCAGTCAACTAAATGAACAATTTGTTGAAAAATCGACAAGAGAGTGTTGTTTTAGATTCACTGATAAATTTATATAGCTCTTATTAATTGAGAAAAATGTCTGAATAATAATACAGATCAGAGTAAACTATAAAAAATGTGATATATTGGTTATCCCTAAAAAAAATAAATAAATAGATAAACATGACTCACTCTGATTTTAATGTCCTTAGGTGCTACTTTTTTAATCTCAGAAAGTAATCTGTCCCCGAATCCCTGGAAGAAATCACATAATTGAAATTATACATGAAATACGTTAAATGTTTAATTAATATGTACTTTTTTTTTTTAAGTTACCCTAAACAATGTTGAACCACCAGACAAAACAATATTCTGGAAGAGAACTCTCCTTAAATCGAGATCAGATTTTTGTATTGAATAGACTAGAACTTCATGTATACCCTCACACTCTTCACCAATCAAATCTGGCCTGAACAAAACTTCTGGAGCACGATACCTGGCACCTCCAATCTAATAAATTGTGAGAAAAAAAAAAGGTTATATTTAAAATCAACTAACAATCTCAATTATAGATATATTCCTAAGAAACATATTTCATATAAATAATGACACAATACGTTAAATATATATCATGATAGTTAATAAATATGAAATAACTTACATCTAAAGAACTACCATCAGGAAGTAGGTATTGCTGTTTTTCTGTATCAGCTGAATCCTCTTTTTGTGGATTGCTTGATAAGTAACAGGCCTTTTCTTTAATGGTCCGAACAATTTCAAATTCAGCAGTCGTTTTTAAGTAAACCCCTTCTTTCCGCAGAAGAAGTCTATAAAGATAATAATTTCATGAACATTGACTCTTAAGATTACTAAAAAATATTACCATACATACAGCAGGGATACCTTTTATTTTTAAGATGACTAAAAATTTAATAGCATAATGAAAGTAGATAATATTATATTTATTAGATGGAAAAGTTTTCTTTCAAATGTATTACTTTTAATACTAAAGATGACAAAAAAAAAGTGAATAATAAAGAAAGGTTTTAAAAAAAAGGTATTATAAAGGAAAGATAGCAATATGACGTTACATATTAAAATTTTATAAACTTCATTAAACAGGAAAAACAATATTAACAGTTATTATATAAAATATTATATTAATTTATTAAAAATAAATTGATTAATTAAATTATAATATGATTAATTCATAGAAATAAATTTGATTTTTCGCAATATTTAACACTTTACTATTGAAACAGACACTTTCTATAGTAGCACTTTACAACTTAAAACTATAGCATGACTAAGTACTCAACTACTAATGTTTTGATCCTCTTGTGTTGAAAGATAATTATAAACAAACAACAAAGATCGAGATTTTTTCAATTGCAGTTATTTCAATCTTTGTTTTGACTGCAACAGAAATAACACAAAACATCTCTCCATCTAACTACTAACTTACCTATTCATCGGAACTGGCTATTTATCAAATAAAACCAATTTATTGAACACTGAAAACTAAACTGAATTAGCAGATATTAAAATGGTTTATATCAGTGATGGGAAACTACAGCCTGCGGGCCAAGAGTGGCCCTTTGGGCTAGTCAATCCGGCCTGCGACATGGTCACACACGATTGTACATAAGACAAAATTGATTTTCTGCAAAACTAGAATAGAATTATTGTTTTCTTCTTGTTGCGTTCCGGATCTTCAACCGTTGTACCATATTAGTTGAGTGTAATGAGATAAACTCAAAAATAAAGTTTATTAGTTGTAAATTTTTTCGGCCCGCCTAGATGTTTTTCTATTTCATCCGGCCCTCCCCTTAAAAAGTTTGCCCATCTCTGGTTTAAATAATTGTGTAGTGAGATAAACTCAAAAATAAAGTTTATTAGTTGTAAATTTTTTCGGCCCGCCTAGATGTTTTTCTATTTCATCCGGCCCTCCCCTTAAAAAGTTTGCCCATCTCTGGTTTATATAATTCTAAAAACTTTTCAGCATAGTTTATTAAATTTAGTTTTAAATAAGTTAATTTTAGATTTTCAAGAACAATAATAATGAGTTAGTGAAAGAACAAAAATACTATTTTTAAACTAAAATAACTTATTCCATGTAAGCTTCTGGCTTGGAAAGCTTTTTCCATTCTTGATTCATCTATTGATCTTTTGAAACAGAATTGTGATTTTAGCTCATTAACTGCTACCAAACTTTACACCTAATTAAAATGGTTGTTCTATTTTCCTCAACAATAATGCCTTGACTCTTTTCTTTATAATTTTTTCCTTTTCTTAAAATGATAATATACATTTTCAGAAAATTCATAAAAAATTTCATTTTTCATGCCTCAGATAGCTTCTTAATTTAAGCAAGGTTCTCCATCCATCTCCTCCTCTTACACTTCATATCATTTTTAGATTCTATAATTTCATATAAAGTCTCTTCTTGTTTTTCAGTTGTTCTGCACAATAGTTTCTTCATACAGAAACTTCCAACTTACTAAATAATTTTCAGGTGTAATAACAAAACTACATTCATATCATATTAATCTCATCTCAAAATATTGACACTAAATGTAAAATATCTCTTAAAAAAACAAAAAAATTTCACAGAAACATTTAATTTTATGGATAATGGAAATCTGTATTTTTGATTTATCATCATGTTAAAAGTTCAATAGTCTTCTATAAAATGTCAAAACCCTATCGAATCAACTTCAAATACCACCTGACACATCTCACTTGTGGTTATGATTAAAAGATAATTCAGGTACACTTTCGATATTTCATACAAGACAGTGAGAATTTTACATTTTATTAATGGAGATTTTTGAGTTTTGCCACTTTTGAAATACATCGCTCATGGGCTGCAATAGTGGCACAACTCAAAACAGTTTTTAAAAACTGGCACTTGACAAATAAATTTTAAAAAATAAATAAAAATTATACACACATTACTAAATGACCCTTTAGAGAAGTTATCAACTTGCAGGTAATTTCATTTAAGCAAATTAAAGCATTTCCTATGCATTTTCCTTAGTAACAAAAAATTAAAACCCACTTTATCAAAACGTTATTTTTTGAGTTGTGCCACTATTGCAGCCCATGAGCAACATGTGTGATATGTAAAGAGAGAACTGTTAATTAATCATCTAAATAATTAATAAAATCTGAAAACAAGCCGATTCATAGTGCTAAGAAAATTCAGTCATTAAATATTTCATGTGTACCATTGCCATAAATGTTTTTGTTTTTTTAAATAGGAGAAAATCAAAAACAATTATAAATTGGCACTGTAAATAAAATAAAACATTATGAAATTGGTTGATTCACTGATGAATCATTCAGGATATTTCTTTAAGTCAATAAGAACAGAATAATAAATGCTAACAAAGAATGATTAAATTGTTTGACTTCAATAAAATACTACAAAACAAATGATCTATGGCATATGTACATAAAATACAAATACACGACCCTCTTAATCTTGTATAGAAGAATTCAACAAAACATAAAGAAAAAGTAACATATTTAAATACGAGAGCAAGAAAAATTACCCTAAATATAATGTAAGTAAAGATGACTCAACAGGTGAGTCATAGAAAAGGTTTTAGCATAGACATCAAAATTATAAAATTAATTTACAAAAAATTAAATTATATTGAGCCATACTTATGCCTAACAAATAACTTATGTCTACCTGGCATAATAGCACATAATCATACAATGAATTATTAAAATTTAAAGCAGAACCCATAGATACACATATGAATAAATAAAAGACCTCTTCGTAAACTTCTAAAGAACCAACAAATGTTATAACCTAAATTAACCATCAATTTTCATTGCCTGTCACTTTTATGTTACAAAATGAGAGTAATGTGAAGTGACTATAAAAATGCATGAAACAAATACAAGAAGTAATTAATATAGGGATACCCTGCTCAATCTAGGACATATATTATTGAAACCAAAGATTGTTGGATATATAGCAAGGAAAAATAAATTCATGCTATCAAGTAGTTTTCATATGATTTTTAGAATGCAGGAAGAATTGATTAAGAAACTTATACCTTCAATGTAACCATATCAAAAACTTTTCAAGAGTTAGCATTAAGACTAAATTGATAATAATAGATATAGAGAAAGTTTGATTCAGGACAAAATCATATCAATTAAGGGATTTTTGTTTGTATGTCTAAGATTACCTTAAATACCGCGAAACATCTCTTCCAGCAATATCAGTTCTCATAATGCTATGCGGCATAGCAAATCCTTCGTATATTGGAACAGCATGAGTGACACCATCACCTGAGTCAAGTACCACACCAGTAGTCCTACCGGTTGCATATCTGAAGAGAAATAAATCATTTTTACACTAACATTCACTTGACAGTAGCACAGAACACAAATATTGACTCACAAACTTAAAACAGATTGCATGGAAACATAGAGAGCTGGGACATTGAAGGATTCAAAAAATATTTCTGCAGCCTTTTCTCTATTCCTCTTAGGATTCAGCGGGGCTTCTGTAAGCAATACAGGATGCTCCTCAGCAAAGGTCTGTAGCTGATCATTCCCATAAACATACTGCCATATCCTTTCCATGTCATTCCAGTCTGTAACAATTCCATGTTCCATTGGATACTTCAAACTTAATAACCCTCTATGTTCTTCCGCTTTAGGTCCCACAAATATGTCTCCTTCCAACGCTCCGGCCATAACACGGATGTGTTTTGGCCGTCCAATGCTAAAATTCATAGTAAATTACATGTCAACAGTTTTGTAATAGCAATGAATAAGAAACAGTAAAATCAAAGAAGCCACTTACTAATTCGGAAAACAACATTTGGGTATTTGATCCCCTGCAAATCCAGCTTTTATAACACCAGATCCCTATAATAACACAATGAACTATTTATGTAATGGCAAAACCTATTATAATTCAGAAACTCTAAACTACAAAAAAATGTCACAGATGATGAAAAAACTTTCCTATAGATTCTTACATTATCTATAACGACTGGCTGATTAACAATGACTTCATACGGTTCCATTATAGATTTTGCACTACCAATATAAATTATACCAAATATACAATTCCAACCCCCAACGGTACAGCACACCTACCGGCTGCCGCCTTGAACTACTCGCACAGGCATTGTTACATATCTGGATTAATTTTTCATCACAATAATGTAACAATTTTAATGATTTTGACTCGAATCGCACAATAAGTAATAAAATTTTGTAAAATCATTTCGAAATACAAATGCAATGTGAATCTAGTTGTCACATACTAATCGATTTTTGTATAAACAGCTGATTGTATCCTTCATCAGAAAGGTTCTTGGTTAAGCATTGAAGGCAGATAAGTTTGTTTCTGGTATATTTGGACGTTGGTTCCTTCATAATGGGATTCTACAATGCGATTTACAACACAGTCTTGAAGAGAACTTCTACCTACACCCTGGCCTTAGTAACTGGTGCATTTTTCTTTGAGAGAACTTTCGATATGACCACAGAAAAATTATTTGAAAATTACAACGAAGGCAAGCTCTGGAAACATATCAAGGATAAATACCAATAATAAGTTTATATGACATTATTTAGTGTGTTCAATTGTATGCATATGACTAATGTTTGTTATTTAATTTATAATGAAAATATAGTTAATCTTTGAATGTGTTCTCTTTATTTTTACCTTCGTTTTTAACTGATCATCATTTGAGTAAAGCATTTTATGTATACTTTAATATTTGATATGTTAATGATTTACCTAATTATGCAACCATCACCCAAGGATTATAATGTTACTTATCAATGGTGAATTCTTATAATTTAATAACAAGGGATTGTAAAACAGTAAGTCCAATGGGTTTACGTTTTTATAAACTTTTGACCATAAATTTATGTACATAATTATTTATGTACATTATATTATTCTTAGGGGGACATCGTCCCAGAATAAAGTTTATTTTCTATTCTATTCTAAATTGACAACTCCAACTACCAATTTAGTATGTTGAGTATAGAATACTTTTTGTATTTATAGAAATATTAATCTTTGGTAATGCAACTGCCAGGTGTGAATGTTCGATTGTGATTTCAATCCATTGAAGTAACCAAATAAATTTTCCTTTTAATCAATTATTTTACGAAAAGATATGCTCTGTGAAATACTGAAGGTAGCGCAGGTTATCTTCTTATTTAGCCAACTGTTACTTCAGGTCGGCATTAGAATAACCTTTAACAGAAAAATTAAAAGATATTAAGCTTTAAAATATTATTTCTTCAATGATGTTTGCAACTACATTAAATATTAAAAACGAAACTAATGTTCAGAGTGATTTAGAAACCCTACCATTTAATCAGCTGTTAGCCTGTAAACATCGACTGATAGGATTAAGTATAAAGGAATCATTTTTAAATTAGTTTATATGTTGTGAAACCAAAGATAGCAGTTAAGAGTAGTCAAACGAAGATAGAATATCTCTTAAGGAATGAAATATTTGTATTGAATTTTCGTTGGTTGGCTGCTTTTGTCTATTCGGAATTTCTCTTAGTGTTACTACTCTTCCATAACTATGGGTTTTGGAATATACAGATAATGTTGAATATATCCTCGAAAAACGATGCTTGTAGTATTGATGTCGCAACCAAACCGATAAAGTTTTTGGTCAACTTATTTAAAAGAAAGAAAACTAATGCTGTAAGCTCTGGTAACATGGAAGCTAGTAATCATTCAGGTATGTCTCAAAACTCTTGTTAGTGCATTTTATTATTATATCATTAAAAAAAATCAATAAAAAAAAAAAATATCAAACCTATTAATATTGCAGTTGGTGTAACACGCATTCCCTCCACTCTGTCTGTCAGAGATATTCTGGTGTCAACTTACCCTACATCTCCCTTATCTACTCCTGCAAGAAATAGAGATATTAATACAGATATGGAAGCTTTAAGAATATCTCGACATGATAATCCTTTTTTGAAGGTGAATTGAAGTTCGTACTTATTTTCTCAATGTTGTAAACTAGTTCTGACTACATTAATTTTTACATTTGGTATTGTAGCAAGTTCTTGCAAGTAGAGAAAGCTTAGCTGACAGTTTAGAAGAATCAGAGTCTGATGATACCAACCTAATGTCTCAGGTAGTCCATAAAATATTATGTTCTTTGCCCCATTTATGTTATTATTCTGTACTTAAACTGTATATTTCCCCTTCATATATTTACTTGTGAAACATTTTATATTCCCTTGATTATATAAATCAGTATATTAATAAATTCTGTATATAACACCCTGAAGCAAACCTTTTATCTAATATAGTTCAATAATCTTTTAATTTATGTAGTATTTTTGTAGATGTTTATATTTAACTTTTAGGAATTCCTAAGTGAACTAGATACAGATCCCTTAAGTTTACCTGAAGTCCACGAGCATATGATTAGGTCTCCTCCTCCTGTTTCATGGCCAAGATCTCCAAATTTTAAGATGTTTCGTTTTCCTAATGAGGATGGTAATATTAGTCAAGTAAGTAATTTCCATGTTAATTAATGAATTTTGTAAACATATCTTTTAGGAGTTCCAGCTTCTGCTCCTTCCCTAAATACTTTTCAAAGTTTTATTTTGGACAAAAGAGACAAATTCTTTCTCAGGAAATCCCCTAGAGTGCATCATTGAACACGAACGGAAATAGTCTCAAGTTTGATTCAGCCACTCTCAGATACAATTAGAATCATTCCTAAATTCATTTTCATTATACCTAAATTATTGGGTTGCATTATTTAACATGAGTGCATGAGTTGCATTATTTATCACCGACATCAACTTATTTATTTTCACAGAAAGCAATTTTGAAATGCATATGGTTGTCAACTATAATACTTATGCTGAAAATTATAAAGTTGTTGATATTGCTAATAAATGAAGTTAAAAAAAAAAATTAAATTTTTATTTATTTTTGAAATTTGTTTTGAAAATTGTAAATTAAAACATTTTCCTCTGATTTACCTATGTATGGTTCATTTTATTATTAGTTTTTTTTACCATTTTGTGGGATATTATACTTCATGTTACCAAATGTTTTTGGCAAATTAATCTGTACGCTCTATTACTTTTATGGCGTATTTTTATTACATGTTAAATATTTTTTATAACATTTAACTCCAGACATTTATTTTAATATTAACTTCATCATCATGTTCAAAAACCTCTTCTACTGCTTATGCAGTGTGAGATTGCCCTTTGCAGAGCGTGGACCAGGTTGTCCTCTCCTGCTCCCATCCCCGAAATGCCTCCTGCACACTTTCCTCCAAGGATATTTGGTGTCTTACCCTAGGCCTGCCTTCTGCTTGAATCTATAATATTAGCCGTTATTTGGAAACAAACAAAATCAAAACTGAACATTCTCTGGTTTTGCCAAATAAATAATTCAAGTGGAACTGGTTAGTTCAGAGAGTATGGTAGAAACAAATCAAAGTCGGGAAGGTGCTTGATAGTAAAATGTTTTGTGTGTCTGACCTTATGAATGGAGCTCCCAACAGATATTGATACCATGAATTTGATTGATATTAGGCTATTATTTGTAACAGTGTATGTCTTTTCTAATTACAGTATTATTTTATTACTTATCTTGTATGTGTTGCTTATTAATGCATGCATAAATGAATACTTACTTGAACTTATTTATGTCTTATGCAATGAAAGCCTTCTCAACATGTGTTACCTTATCATTATTAGGATCCATAATTGTCTTGATCCTTTTCCTTCACGAGATCTAAAAAAATCATCTTTTTATAAAATAATTTATACTAGCCAAACTAACACTAATTTTCTTAGGTTTTTAGAGCATTTTACATCTGATGATAGCTTGTATTTTTTGCCTTTCAGTTCTCAGTAAAATATTCTTTAAATTGCATCTCCATCGGTCATCTTAAAGCATCTTGATTAATAGAAAATCAATTATATATGGACTGGTGAATTCATTATGTATTTAGTCTAGGCAGTTTATTTAAAGCGGCCCTTATAAGTTCCAAATATTACATTTTTTCACTGATCTGAGAAGTATTCTTAATTTTTTAGATTTATTTTAACAGCTTATTTTTATCCATGTTACCGAAATTCTAAACCATCCCACGACCTTGATTGGACTTGACATATGTTTCGGAATCATTTTTATCAAATACCTATATCTACTACACCTAGAGTTCTAATTCCTTATAAATAAATCCATTACGTAAAAGTAAACTTACCAAAAGTCACACTATTTAGAATTAGTTAACTGTAACTACCAAAGTTATTGACAGTAATTATAAAAAACCCTCTTATTCCACTGTCTCACCAACAGATATGCTTTAACGTCCATTGAATTAAGGTCCTTATTGTAGTAGTTGTTCTTGAGAGATTTCAAACTGATAATTTTAAATATCCCCAAAGTATTCTAGCTTTTCTAATTGTTTATCTCTGTTTTGAGTTTTAATTTTTATACTAACTATTAATTATTTTATTTGATTAATTATTAATATCAGAGGATACTAACATCAGCCAATATTATAAATTTAAATTTGATGGCAATTTTATTAGTCCATGTGATAAATACACTGATTCAATTTGTGTTCAAGGTTAAAGAAAATGTTTTGTTTAAGCAAACAAAATTATAATTGAAAAAAAAAGAAATTAATATGTATTCACACCAGAATTTTGACTAGAACTTAAATAGCCATTATCAGAGCAAATAGTGGATAATAGAGATAGGATAACCTGGTAAAGACCAAAACTATTATGGCCAAAATGTTTGATTGAATTAATTTCCTTTGTTTTGACTGATAAATGAACGAAGTGTTATCATACTATTGAACAGTTATCAGCTCTCAACGCCGTGTATAAGGATCGAAAGGTATATAGCCTTTTATACATATGCATTTTAACATCTTTCCCTACTTTGCAGCGCCCAATAATGCTGTTATTGATCTGGTAGTAAACTTGATGATGCTTGACAAGCAACTCAGCTATATCACTGCTGCTAAGATGAAGTTCTTATGAAAAACTGCAGGAAAAACTTGGTGAGACTGCATTATGGACGAAAGGATCAGGGAATGGTTAGAAGTGCCTCCATTGAAGACAATCATGGAAAACAGACAACTTAAATGGTTTGAACTTGTCTCTCAGATGAGGTGAGAGAATCAAGGATGATAATGGAAGCTAAACCTATAAGTAAAAGACCACGAAGCTGTCCAAGGATTTCCTATCAGGAATACATCCAGAGGATTGTGGGCAATAGAAGAAAAACCATCGCTAAAATGAAGCTGCTATGCAGAGAGGTCCTTCTAAGCCAAATATGGAAGAGGAAGAGAAAGAAGAACAAAATTTCTTAAAATATTTTTTATTTCCACACTGTTGACTAATTATAGAAGGTTATTAGTAGTATAATACCTATCATACTTTAAATCATTATTTAGTTTTTTTATTTAAAACTCATTCAACATTAAACTTGTTAATCATGTTGATTATTAAAAAAATAATTTTTTGGTTGTAAAGTCCTTTTGCATTGACTGGAATATTATACAGAATCAATTTATGTATTGAAAAAAAAAAAAAAAATTATAATAGTAATAAATTCATGTTATTAGTCTCATTTTCAGTTTAAGCTATTGTTTTTAGGATTGTATTAGCCGAAGAAGTCCCTTGTCTCGGTGTGTATCACCTAAGCAAGAGGTCAAATCCGAACCTATTCAAGGTATCTATAGATTTTATTATTTTATTTTATTACTCTGTAATATGTATTATTAATTTATTTTAAATGTATATACATATTTTTGTAGAGGATGCTCTTACCAGAACTGTTAACACTCTTCTATCTCCAAGGCTAATTCTTCCATCTAGACCTCACCAGCGATCGAGCAGTGATGTTAGAGGTATGAATATTCATTAAATTAACATTTATATTTTTTTAGGGCAAAATTGGGTTCTTTGAATCCGTTTTACTGTTTTACTGGTGATCAGTCCTGCAAATGAGCCCCTTTACCTTAGGACAACTGGTGACCTTAAGTGTCGGTGTGTGTATGGTGTACTGTTATAATGTGTACATGCCCTGTTCTGAGCTGATGAACCCAGGGAAGCATCAGTTTGCCCCTGCTGGTCAAATAATTATCTACAAACTAGTAATGGTTAGGTCGGAAATTATTATTAGTACAGTTCAGTATATTGTGAAATAATTTGAATTGTCAGGCTGGTTTGGTTTTTTGACAAACCATTTCCTGGACGATTATTATATTTAAGTCCATGTATTTGAATTTTAGGTTCATGTGCATTGCCTATAGAATGTTATATTTTACTCAGTTATATCCTTCCATTCATGTTATCCTAAAAATTAGCTCTTTTATGTGTTAGTACTAGATATTACTAATTTTTTGAAATTATTAATAAGTAATAAATGTATAAATTATCTAAAAATAACTAATCTTCATCCATTTCTTCTTTTTTCAAGAGCGTAATTTCACTCTATTGACTCCTGCTCCTTTAAGGTCATTAACAGATGTTAGACGACTGCGGTGTGATGAAGATAGTCAGCAGCTGGTTGCACCTGATAAAGTTCACCAATAAAGAACTGCATCCATCTTTTGCGTCTTTAGCTATTTTAGTAATTTATTTATTTCCATAGTGCGTTATGTTCAAGTATTCTTTTCTAGTCATATTATGAGTTTCTGATATTAAATTTTTTTTATCTTCTTAACAAAAAATAAGAAGAGAAATGTTGAAATGCATTTATGTCTTTCGATTATATTTGTGCAATATTTTAATAATATGTTTCTTTGGGTACAGCAATATTGTTTAGTTATTTTCAATAAAAGACATGTTAAGCATCGAATGTGAGTTTAGAAAATTTAGCCTGAATAGTTACAGTATTGAAAATTAACTCAAATCAAAAAGTAAAGAAAATTATTATGACAGGGAGTTATCTAGTCATTAAGTCGTTAGTTATCAAGCTTTGTTGTAAAGTCATAATTCCATACATGGCAGGTTCCATGGAGCATTCCTCATCAGTTGTAGTGCATTCTTATAGTTATGTGAATAGTCAATATAATTCTCAGTTTTATAAATATATATATATATACTTAAGTCAGCAATATTGTATAAGAGGTTGTAGCATTAGGTGGGAACATTTTTCTGTGGGGTCATTGTGATTAATTATTACAGATCAAGTGATGAACTTTCTAGAATTAGTACTTAAAGTAGCTGTTATTTATTTATTATGTTATATACTGTTTTTCATACAGCTGAGTACTGTTTTATTTATTTAATAGTTTAAAAAAATCTTGTGATATTTTCTGTTTGTAAATTCTTATTTGTTTTGTTTATAAGATAAAAAGTATTTGAAGGGAATCTGTTGTTGCCTATAGTATATATGAGGTCTTGCACATAGGGATATGCCTCATTGATTATATACTTAATTTATATTTTTTGGAATGGTACTAATGTTATTCTTAGGCTTAAAAAAGCACAAGGCTATAAATATTGAAGCAGTTCTAATTTTTTTTTTGTGGGAGGCAAATTTCATGTGCACGGCAATTGTTAAATTCTCTATTATTTATTAAGGCACTAAATTATTTTTGAATATTTATATATAGAACGTTAAATGCTTAGAATTACAAATGAGTCTTCTAGTTTTTTGTAATGTGTTAAATTGTTTAGAAATTGTTGGCTCTTGACTTATAAAAAGTAACGCACAAAACAGCAAAATATTTTTAAGATGAGTAACAACAATACTTCCTGTTAAGTAGTTCTTAAAATTGAATTTTTAAATTTGAAATTTGTATATTGATTTTTTTATTATTATGAACCTAAAATTCTGTTTGTTTTATTTTATGAAATAAACTTTCTTTTTTATTTACTTAGTTTCCCTATTTACCCAGTAATTGTGTTCAATAAGTATAACATATTGTTCTTAAAGCTTAAAATATTGTTAGATTATAATTTAATAGATCTCATTGTCTGTTAAGCAACAAACCTGTTTTATTAATTAAATTTGTAGTTCATTTGCATCTTACTTAATTCCTTCTTTTTTTTTAAACTAAGTTGTTTATTATATAAGGATATAATTTTGTAATTTTGTCTCTATTATCTTATTAAAAAATTTTTTAAAGTTTCCTTTGAGAAACTTTTAATCAGCACTTTTTACTAAAGTTTTAGCCTGACTTTAATAGTGTTGGTATGTTTGGAGGAACCGAAAATTTAAAAATATTTCAGATTGTATCATTAATTATATTTACTAGATCAGACATAATTCACAATTTGTTCAGTTTAAAATATTTGTTAATTTATTCATTTTTCTTATATTTTCATTCAATCCTGAGCCTCCATTTGTCGAGGAAGCTCCTTTACATAAATAAGAGATAAATTCTGCTAGTAATCTAGAACTCTTCTAACCTCTGAAGTATGCAGGACATCAAACACTACCTGAAGTAGAGTAGATGTCAAATGACAATGTAATATACTTCTCTGTCCTCTCATTCACATCCTTTCATGCTCATCATTGAAGCTGTGAGGCTCTTCCAAAGACTTCTGTTATAATTTACTCCTGAACATAACTGACTACTGGAAGAATGCATATAGGTCAATTGACCTTTTGGTGGTTTTTTACTTTAATTCCTTTTTAGAGAAAGCTCATCAACAATCTCCATTTGCTTGGAAAGTGTCCCTCATAAAGATATTTGTTAAATATGTCGAGGATCTCTTCCTTAATAAGGGGAGGGGGTGGTAAAGGGAGGGCACTATTCTTAAGGAGTGTCTTATCTATACCACACAGTCCTGGATCTTGTCTGATCCTTTGCCTATTTACAGCAAGATGAATGTCTCATATATCACACATGTATTCAAAAAGTGGCGCAATTCAAAGACCTGTATTTTTGAGTTATAATCATGTTTATATTCAATAGTCAAATATGAAATGTCAAAAATGTATCGAACTAACTTCAAATCCCACCAGATCCATCTGACTTGTGGTTGGGATTAAAAGATACAATTTCCATATTTCACACTTGACTGTGCACTTTTATAAATTTTTAGTGCACGATTTTCAGTTGTGTCACTTTTGAAATACATGTGCAATATATATTTGCTAGGATGATAGACTTTGCTGCATCCTATTTGGTCTTCCTCACTATCTAGATGAGGAAAACCATGACTGGTCATCCCTGTGGTAAGTGTACTTAACGTACACCCCAGCTGATTCCTCAGTTTTTGGATTAAAAAAAAAAAAAAAAAAAAAAAATAGAAATTATTCATGAAGTTTTTATTGAACTTGTGAGTGAATAACGTTTTACAGTTTTAATTTTTCTTTTTCTCTATTTCTTCATTATTATCTGTAACATTTTTAAAATTAATATAGTAAAATAAATTTTACCAATGCCCTGAAGGAGCCAATGGTTGTGGTTATCTTCCTCACCCATTAAGAGATATCATTGCCCTAAAACAAAATTGTTTGTAAACCTTCTGCAGTCAGCATATTTAACAATACATTTATATCGCCCATAAATGTTTTGTTTCTTCTTACTTTTTTTTAACAGGTCTTACAAACCCTTATCAATCCTAATGAGGGTTTCATCAATCCTCCACGATCTTTTATGGACAACAAACTGTTGGAAGGATAATGTGATATTTCAGATATTGCCTGCAAACAGTTCTCGCAGTTCAATCTTTGATGAAGTCTTTTCACAACATACCCTAAAAATTTAAATAACATTTTGTTAAATAATAATTTAAAAATTTGTCCACAATTATTGGAAGTCCGTCAAAACAAAAAGATTCATTTGCAATGTATTCCACAATGTCTAAAATTATTTTTGAAAAAAAATACACGTACTGATCGTCTTCCTCAATTTCTAGAAGTGAAAAAAAAAAAATAATAACAACTAATGATCTTAATACTTAATTTATTTTCATTATTTTTGAGATGTAACTTCTGAGTTGGAAGAACATGGTTCAATCATGCAGGATTTCGGTATTGGAAAATTAATTTTATCCACACTATCAATTTTCGGCCCCATTTCTAACCCAAGAAGATTTATTTTATCTAGTGGTATAGCATTACCATTACTGGCATGGGATTCGTGTAATTCTTTATGCGCAATTATTTTTCGAAACAAATGGCTAAACTTCATTGCATTTGGGTGGTCATTTATACCACCTCTTTCCTCTTACATAGCCAAACAATCTCTTTAAGTGATCCTGACTTGCTATGTACATTGGTACGTGGGATAATAGTTTTTTGTTTTTAACTAATCGTTGGTACATGGTTTTCATACTTTTTATACATGTTAGAAATTCAAGAAATCTAGTTTTCCTTGAGCTATATAAGGTCGGTTTTCCGTTTCAAAATCAGGTTCAGCAAAATGTTGACTGCAAATAATGCTATGCTTAGATGGTTTACAATTTTCTTTTCTAATTGCCTGGACCCATTTCTCCTTTCAGTCTGAATTCTTCGGAAAACTATGAAAACATTTATTATAGTAGCTAAACAGAAAAATGGGTGCTTTATCTTACCGATATAGTATCTGTAACCTCAAGCAAAACACAAAAAATAGGTACGAATGAAATATTAGTTTCTTCCCTTCATGATCAAAGATTATTTTTTTTATGCAATTGCTGCACCAAAGGCTACGGGTCATTGGTGGCAATCCTGTTTTATGTATCTTCCCTACTAATAAAGTTATTGTAATTGTAGTAACTGTACAAACAAATAACACTCTTCAACTTGAGAGAGTAGTTTTCGGTGTTAAGGTTTTATTATTGATTTTTGCAGATGCCATTAATTATAATTTTTTTTTTCTTCAATTATATAGAGCAAAAGTTTGCGCCCCTCCAGTTTAAGCTATACCTTTGTGTGATCCAATTAATAATTGAATAGTCAAAGCTGCTTCTGATATGCTATCAAACTATTGCTCAGGGAGAAATTACTTCTAATTTTTTTAATAATAATTTAGTTATTCTCATGTTCGAATAACATTTGAAAAATAATATGTTTTTTTTCCTTTATGTCTTGGATATTACATAAGGATAATTACACAATAAGGCATTTGTAGGTTGGCCTCACTGTTATTTATACAGCATCATACTGGAACTTTATAATAATGAATATTGGTAATTATTTTTAATTTAATGAGGTATGTTGGCCTTAAAAGCTATTAATTTCATTAAAATATGTTACAGTGAAATGGAAACTTTCCAAGTATGCCAGATGGGAAGACGGGAACTGGAAACTGGCCAGTCCTGAACCAAACAAAATTTTAGCTTTAATGATACAGGTGAACTTCATACATTTGTTTCGGAAACTTTTAAAAGAACTTTCTCATTTAATTCATATTCAATTATTTTTGTGTCAACTATTTTTTTTGTTTTGGTAGTTTTTTGATAAACTAAAATTACATTAACTGTTGGTAATATTATTTTTATATAGATTACAGAAACTATCTGATAAATATTTTTGTTTAATTAGAAAAAAAGGTGGAGGTAAAATGAAGTCTAGCAGCTTCTGGATAAGTTACAATCCGTTTTTTTTTTCAAATAATGTAATCACATTTTAAATAAATAACAATCCTAATAATGATTGTTATTTATTTAATATAAATGCAATGATAATGATAGCTATGTACAATGTGTCATTATTTTTAGAATGCTAGTGATATATTCAGTTCGTTTTAAAGAATAATGAATTTCTTTATTTAAGGATTTACAACTAATAGTGCTTGAGGGTGATGTGGTTTTGGAATCGTTTTGCTTAGCTCCAGGGAATAAAATGATAAAAAGTGTATATAAAAATGGCACTTTAGTTTTTGCTGTAAAATGTCAGGTATTAAGATAGTTTTAATCTTAAATTAATCATTTTAATTAATTACACAATTATAATAATTAATTTATTATAGGAGAATACCCTTAAGTTTAGAATTCTATTTTCTTCCCTTTCTGATGGCGTTGAGTGTGTTACTTTTCTGAAAAAATATATAGAAGTTGGTGGATCCGAAGGTATGTGTCAGAAAAAAACAAAACTATTCAAAATCTATTGGTATGGTAAACTAAGTAATAGTAAACTTTTTTGTTTAGGATCCAAATCAGATCTTACATTACCAGAAATTTTGACCAAAGTTTTAAAGAATGAAGATTCTTTACCAGGTAAATAATTGAGATGTGTTACTCGTTATAATATTAACTTTCTTAGGTTATGCGCAATTTGTGACTTGAAAAAAGTTGCACCTCAATGAATTGAAAATTCAAAATCTTCAATTGATCAGTTTATTCATTGGGTATAATACGGAAAACAATTACATTGCAGTGAATCATAGGGAAAAGTTTGATCACTATTGGGCGATATTAACTGGTCAGTTGTGTTCTGGTCCTCTTAGTGGGCGAAAACCCATGAATCTGATTTAATCGTCTTCGAGCGGTTTGTATTTGTACACCTCAAACTTCTTGGAGCTCAGGAATCCCTTGAACAACAGTAAGGTGCACATTTCATGAAATTCTTGAAACCAAAAAAGTGTCATCCCGTGTTTCAGATATCCTAGATCATCCAGAACTGGATCTATGGTAAAACCCAGTTTGATGAAAGAGTCTGACAGTTTCTTATAAGAGTTTTGTGGGAAACTCCTATGTAATTTATAAGCCACTTATGCAATGGAATGTCCATCATCAATACATGCTAAGCTATGCACAAAATCCTCAGCACTAAGATTTAAATTAAAACTAAAAGAAGGAAACTGAAAAATTATTGCTTCAGAATTGAAATGGGAGTGAATGATTATTTAAATTTCCATAAAAGTAAACATTGATAAATCCACAATTCTTAGTGGAGTGTTATTTTGTGTTAAAAAATTAAGTCTGTTCACCTGTTACTTGGCGTTGCTAGTTTTATTTAACATATAAAACTAATCAAAATGATAAAAGCAATAAGGGCCAAATATTCCAACAACAAATGGTCAATTTTGTTTATTTATTTATTATTTCATTTTTTTTTTTTTTTTTCGAGCAGCTATTTTATCAAATTCAATGATGTTACAGCTCCTGATACATTACCCAGTGACTATCCTTTGGAAGATGCAATAAAGCTGTGCATTTTAGATCCAGGATTTCCCAAACTTGTTGGAAGAATTGAGAAGATAATTAATGACATGGTAAAAAAAGAAAAACTGTAATTTAACAATTTAATGTATTTATTAAAAAACTTATACATTTATTAAAAATATATTTACATTAATGTTTCTTATTTACATTAAATACTCCTTCTTTCATTCTTTTTTTGTTTTTCGTTTCTTTTTCTGAAAAAAAAAAAAAAAATAATAATAATAATTATGAAAACAAACAATGGACTATATAAAAATTAAAACTATCATTCCTTACCAATAAGATTTCAGAAAAATCAACTTTATATGAAGTCTTCATCACCTTGTCACAAAGGTCAGAAAGTTCTTTATTACGGATAGCAGTAGATTTAATAGCAGAGATGTTCCGATTTGTTTTAGGGACAGGAACTGCTGGTTTAAATGCAACCTGACTTGGGTCATACTCTTTGAATATTTCTTTGCATGATCTAAAAAATGAAAAATATAATTTTAGTTATGTATTGTATGAAGGAACAATGATTGACAAAATAGTGCTTGAAGAGATGTTTGATCGCTGAACAAAGCTCAACAAATTGATGTTTGATCGTTGAACAAGGCTCAACAAATTGATGTTTCAAAAACATTAAAATTTCTAGAACGAAATAAGCAAACCACTCAAACCTGCACTGACTTTTTCCCTTTTTGGGAAAAAAAAGACACAAAATATGATGAAATTGGCTGGTAGAATTTCCATTTTTAAAGACCAATAACTTATGACAGTAAATTAATGATGTTATCTTAATGTGATGAATGCTCTATGGAATGTGACCTTTCAAAGTTGCTATATTATGGCTTCATTGAACAGAGATTACTGGAGACAAGGGACTTCATAGCCTCCTATTTGAATAAAAGGAAATTACATTTTCCCAAACCCAATATAATAAAAACTACTACTTCTCATTGATACTTACAATTTAGCGACATCAGCAGGTAGTGAACCAACTCCTGTTGCAGGGACACCATATATAATATGTTCAGCTAGTAATCGTACAGTAGGGTGGTAATGTTTCTAGAAAAAGTTAAAAACAATTTAAATATTTATTATATTAGCTAGATAAAATCTTAATTTACTATAATGAGAATAATGAACAATTAATAAAATATACAATTACAAATGAGCTTTTAGAAAGAGTCTGACCAAATATTACAAACATAAAGCATCATGTTTCAAAACCATTGTATAATATGGAAGCAATATGAGCCCCTATTAAAACAACAAATCTCAGCCATTAAGTTAAGTGAGCATATTTGTAAAGGTAGTTTGTTCTGTGAAATTAGGAAATAATAAATAAATGGAAACAACTATGAGAACAAACTTATTTGGATTAAGAAAACAAACACTTCCACATCCTGAAGAGGGAGCTTCCTCCAACCCCTTGCACTAGCAAAAATCCTAATTTGTCAGGACTAAGCAAAACTGCTCGTTTTTCAAGGATGATCATGATTACAATAATTTTTTTTATTTTTAAGCCTTGATACCTTACACTATCATTCCCCTATATTTTTAATTTATATCAGATGTATTGGGCATGTGAATATAACTCCCCCTTATTATAGATTCGTTGGTATTACAGCTTATGCGGGAAATTAGAAATTTCAATATTTGTGTTTGAAAGTATTTTGTGTCTGCTATTAAATGCAATGTATGAGAAAAGTTGAATTTTAAACAACTAGTATTTCATCGCATTTAAAGTGTATAGATTTAATCCAAATAAACGTCATTTTCGGGAAGCTTTATTGCAAAGAAAACTGCTGCAGAAACTTTTTGGCTTGCTTGGGGATATTTACTATGAGCATGCTCCATCAAATACAAGTTGCAAAGATTGGTTTCGACAGTTATAAAATGATGATTTTGATACTAAGGACAAAGAACATGGAAAACCATTCAAGAAATTTACTAAAAGTTGTTAAAACCGATTGAAATTATCACTGGCGATCTTTAGTGATGACAAACGCATTTCAAAGTAGCAATAGAACAAAAACAACCAGAATGGGTGGATAGACATTGCAAATTGATTTTTCGACATGACACCAGATCTCATACAGCAAATGACAAAACATTTTTAAATGGACAGGACTGGGAGGTGCTAACACACCCGCCAATATTTGTCAGAAATCACTTCTTCCATTACTACTAATTCTGATTGATGCAGTCAGTTTGTAAGGGGGAGAAGATTACATCTAATAAAATCATTAAAATTTGGCTCGGTTATTGGAGTGCCACAAAAGTGGCCAAATGTTGTACCTGCAGATGTAGCTTAACATAAACTTTACATTAATAATTCTTTCATTTTGTTCAGAAGCAAATGTGTTTTATTTTTACTCGGGACGTGTCGATTCTCGATTCCACTGATTCTTGAGAAAAGAATAGGCATCAAGAATCTATGACTCAAAGTCTATTCCTAGGAACTGGTCGATACTGTTGGCGATAGTTTTGTAATATATAATAATGTAGTTATTATACATTGATCAATTCTTCTCTCTAACAATAAAAATAATGTAAGGTAATTAATATAAATATCTTTTACATCTTATAACAGTGGATGAAAGGGTTAGTTACAAGATTGTGATAATATTCAACACAAGGTACTCCATTTCTTTTTTTATACGTATAACCAAAAAAAAAAAAAATTGAATTTAAAATACCTTTAATAAAGTCATCTCATAAAGAGCAGTGTTCTCTGAGTTGCAATATTCAGGATCATCCAGCTCAGAGAGGTAAACGCCTTGTCCAACGCTGGTGTCAAGGTCGAGTAGAATGTCTAAAGCTTTGTTGTTCTACAAGAGAGAGAGAAACACTTTATTAAGCGGTGCTGCCCATTTTAAATGGGTTGCTAAATACACAGCATAGTAATCAATCAAAATTAATCTACATGTTAATCGTTCCCATGCGAATTATGAAATCACAGTAAAAAATCTAAAATATTATAAAGACAACATATAATCTTATTGATAACAATATAAAATATAACTATACAAAATAAATATAAAACTACGTACTTAAGATAAAGTGGCAATAACTATATAACCATACAGTAAAACAATATTTTAAATTTTTGTACTGAATCCAAAAGAAATATAAGTTTTTATGTGGACTGCAAACTGTCATTTGTGATAACATTATAACAAATATTATTTTATTGTCAAAACAATAAAAAATAAAAACATTGAATATGATTTCTTATTATTTACTCTATTAATAAATTGTTATAAATAAAATACTCTATTTACAAATCGAGTTTTATATATATTCAAGTTTCCAGAACTGGTTAGAAATTGCAACAAGAGCAAAAGGTGACTTAATTCTAAAACACCGATAAATGTATTCATTGATTAAAATTTTTCTTTCTTCCTTTTCTGGGGTAAACAATTATTGTTCTATACATTTATATTTTAGATTGTGTTATACAGAAAGTTCCTCTTATTTTTATAAGATGATAAAGTATACATACTAACAAGGGGACTCAGATTTGAATGCCGATTTTTGTGTTGGTAGTAGGGACCTATAATAGTGCAAAACTAGAGTTATAGCTGCCAATGAGCATTGGGAGCCAAGAAAAAAAAAAAAAAATCACGTTTTATTTTTTTTCTCAGTTCTCAGTCAAGATACAGGAATAATTTTTTGTAGTTTTGTGTGCTATTAGAAATAAAAATACATTTGTTATACTTAAGACACCACCCAGCTTTATGAGACCCAAAAACTCCAAAAAAAATGACTAAATTCCAACTGTAAAACAGTGGAAAATTTTCATTCATGAAAAACTGATCCCAAATCTCAATTTAACGCACCAAAAAACCCTTATATGTGAAATTTTATCAAAATCAAAAAATTTTTTTTTTTTTACCCCTTTCGAGGACCTTAAAATTTTTGAAGTTGAGATTTTATCTAGAAGTTCTAATGGCCATAACAGCCTTTTGAAATGAGGAATCTGAAAATGATATCAGTTTTTAGTTTAAAAATTTTCCTCCTAAAGCCAGGTTGTGTCTTGAGCATAGCGAATGTATTTTTATTTCAAATAGCATACAAAACTACAACTTTACATGAAAAAATCATTTCTCTATCTTGAATGAGAGCTGAGAAAAAAAAAATAAAACATGATTTTCATATATATTTTTTTTTCTCAGCTCCCAATGCTCATCGGCAGCAATAACTCTAGAAAAATTCAAAGCCTTTTTTAAATTAACAATAAAATTCACAAACATGTTCAACCATACGCACCTGCACAAAATATACTAATACAATGTTTTAACCAACAAAATAATGTTATCGTATATAATACAGTTACAATGTTTAAATCATGATTTATATTATATGGTCAAGGTAGTTGCAGCAGTTCTCTAATGAGAAGCAGGTGCAGGGTTGACTCAACCGTGCAATGGCTATCTATAATTTCACAGAAACCCAAAACATAAATATCAACTTTTCTTTCTGGTTACAACTGCAAATAATTCACCTGTCATCCAGGCCCGAGTTATAATAAACCTGATAAATTGTAGACTATGTTTCATTGACCTATTTTCTATTAATATGTTTAAGCAATATGTACCTGCAATGCATGCTTCACAATGTTAAGCAAGGCTAAAACTGTGTGATGTTCATTGTGCAGACTGCCCACACTTAACCTCTTAACAAAGGCAAGAAGTCTTGCAATGCTAAGTTTTTTTCTTCTGCCTAAAATAACATGCTCCAAGCAGTCTATAAGAAGCTGGCTGTTGGCACCCTTTACACCTGAAACCCAAGGTTTTAAACAATAGAACAGAATGCATTTCATAAAATGCTGAACAAATTTAGAACCTATTTAAATAATACCTGCATCGATATTGTAAATGTTTCGATAAAGGTGAGCATAAAACTTATTAGGATCGATGGTGAGAGTTTCTCCTTGTCCAGAAAGAATTTTAAAAACAGTAAGAACACAATTCAATTGTTCTTTAACTTTCAAATCACTGTCAGACATAATCCGATTCAATACAGTAACAATATCTTGATAAAATTCAATGTTGATACAATGAGCAAACCTAAACGAAAAAAACATAATTATATCATTGAATAAAAAATATGTAATAATAGTAATAAACGTTTTTAAAATAGATGAGCTCTTCTTAACCCTAATGAATGAAGATTTATCATGTTAGTTAGAACATTAGAAAATAATAATTCATACAGTGATGGTGGATCAGTTCATAATGTTCCTCCTTCCCTGAAAGAGTAAATTTTCTTTTCTATAGCTGTAATTTATGATGTAAATATTATTTTTTTTCTGTTTGTTTAAACAGAAGATTTTTAGAAATAAAAATAAAAATTAAAGAAGATTTTTAGAAATAAAAATTGTTTGTTTAAAAATTATAATTTTCAAATATGAGACTTGAAAATGAATAAACAAGAAAAATCTTTCTTAAAGAGATTTTTAAAATAAATTTTTATTTTAAAGAGATTTTTAAAATAAATTTTTATTTTAAAGAGATTTTTAAAATAAATTTTTATTTTAAAGATTTTTAAAATAAAAATAAAAAATATGAATATTTTTACATTTTAATTATATTTGTAATAATATAATTAAAACACATAGTTTTAATTAAAAAACAAACAAAAAAAAATGTACAACTACAAGCCATGAAGACTTTTGGGTCCAGGACTATGCTAAGAATATACCGTTACAAGGCCAAGGGTTTTGAAAGGAGGAGATCTGGCCAAAATCATGTTCAATCGCCAGGTTTTTTACCCAATTGAGGATAACCTTTATAGAGACTGAATGTACCCTAGAATGGACTATCGACCTCAAAGTTGATCAATGCCTTTAATAACAGAAAATAAATTTTCTGCTTTCAGACGAAACTCGGGCCCAGGAGCTTTAGAATCAAGAGCCTTTACTCACTGAGCTACCATGCCTCCAATAAAATTAAAAGATTGAAAAAAAAATTTTAATCTCCAATTATTATTTTTGTTATCTATAAATCTTAATATCAACCAACCCTAATTATAATAATTATTAAAGTTATTCAAACAATATTATTATGTTTTAATCTACAATATATTATTTTTTAATAAAGGTATGTTACAGGCTTTTAATAATAAATACTTATTGTGAGTGAAATGACAAGATGTTTTCCAAAAACTTAAGAAAATATATGACATATTATAAGACAATATTTTAATTGATTTATTTCTAATAAAAATATTACTTTGCTAATCCTTGAAGAGCAGCGCTAAGAAGTCCGGAAGAAGGAGCACTTTTTAATATTCTGAAAAAAATCATGAAAACAACTTTGGTTACTTCAGTAAGAAGATTATTTCTAGCATTTTTATTTTCTTCAGCTTTAGTTTCCAGCAATTCCTTTTCTACTTCAGCTATTCTTTTCTGCCTCTAAAAAATAAAATTTTAAAAAAAGTATAAATTAATAAAAACAAGTGAAAGATATGTCTTTTTTCTATAGTAGGTTTTATTTTGTTTTTAATTGAAGGTTTTAATTTGTAAAAATCAAAAATGTTGAAATTTGTTTATAAAATATTAATAAGTGACTGGAAGCAAATCATTGCTTTGCAATAATATACTACAAAGGTTACTAAATAGAATGTCTAACTAAACCACTTATACAGTGTAGCTAATGAAATATAGAATCTATTATTGCAATTAGTAACAGATGCTGCTTCAAAGTCAATCAATCTTAAGAGTGGAATAGACTTTCATATAAAGATATTCAATGATAATCTAATAACTGAATTTGCAAACACAGCCACTCACTATAAATACTGAAACAGCTATAGACATTTGAATTACATCGATCACTAGAAAAGTAAAACAATCATTTACACCATGAAGAAAAACCTATCAGTTTGCTTTGAAAACACTCCGCTTCAATTCTACATTTACTGTTCAATACACTGATTTATTATAAATAATAACTTATAAGGGCGAAGAGGAAAATTATCTATCAATCTGGACCAATATACTTCATCTTTGGAGATAATCAAATTACAATAATATTGGATAGATATAAGTTAAGGAGCCAGCCAGTGAAAAAAATTCAGACTTATCATTTTTTAATGCTTTCTATAGTTTCTATCCATAATCTAAAATTAACATCTCTGACCCTGCCGATTCAGCCAGAAAGGGTTAACGCAAGGCAGCCATTTAAGTCATAGCCAATAGAGGTAAATATATTGCAAAAATATTGTATATAGCAAACTTTGTTAGGAAAAGATATGAAGATGATTTTTAATAATTTTTAATGTTTTCAGAACTTCCTGCTGATAATTTTGATTTTATAACACATTCATGGTTTCACCAGTTGAATTAAAAGTTAATAAAAATTAACATAAAAAAAGGATATTATTCTAAACATGACAGGTTAAAGGGGTTTTAGAATGACAATTTGATATTAAACCAAACTAAATCCCGATAGATACTAGTGGTAGTCACATCCCACTATATAACATATTTGCAACTAGTATCCCCCATCGCAGCTTCGCCCACTTTAATAAGTAAAGAACTTAAATAATTTTAACTAATAGTTGAAGTTTTGTTTGTTTATTGGTAAAAACCTTTAATTTAAATACGCAAATAAGCGCAATTAAGCATTATTTCTTCAATATTTTCACAAATAGCAGTATTTTAAAACCTGGTTGGTAAAAGCGTAATTGGATATCCAAGTTTATTTTAATGTATTAATTGGTAATCCAGATGGACAGACTAATAAGAAACTCTTGCTGATAATGGACTGCATTTATCAGTGCTTGTAACTAAAGGCCCATGGATCATATTTTTACGCGGAAAAGCAAAGGATTGACTGACATTTTGATTTTATTCAGCAGAAATAATTTAATTGATTTCATTTGGTTCGATTATAATTTCTAACCATAAAAGTACATGACAAGTGTGGCAAACCTCTTATCTGCCACACATTACTTATTTAAATTGTTATACTGTGAATTTTACTATTGCTAAACCTTCCTAGAACTATGAAAACGATTTTATTTAAAATTTGGTACATATGGGTTCAGTAATTTTACCATTGTAAACTCTATTGTGGAATAATGTTATGCACATACTCTTTGATTTTCAAACTTCACTGGGATCCACAATTTGCATCACATATTTTAATCTTTTTGAATAATTTAATTGAATATAAGTAAATGTTATTTTCAATTTTAAGCTCTATATAACGCCATACAGTAGTAATCTCCCATGCACAATGGCACTTGCCACCTATTGGTCAATTTTCAAACTTTACTATTATCCACATATTATCGCTTTTTTTTTTATAATCAATTAATTGAAAATCAGTATATTTTATTATTGCAAAACCTTGCTGGAACTATAAGGATGACCTGGTAAAAATTTGGTACAGATTGGTTCAGTAGTTTTCATGGTTATTGATCACAAATGAAAAATGACTCTTCCTTGTATATAATATATATATATATATATATATATTTCATTGTTTATTTATAGATGGTAAACATAACTTTATTTATTTAATTTATTTTAATCTTAATTTTTGAAAAACTGACCCCGAAAAAAAAAAAAAAATAATAATAATAGTTTTAAAACAAATCTACAACAAGAAACAACTAACTTTACGCTCCCTTTTTGATAGGTTAATAACTCGGCTTTTCTTCTCTTCGAGTTTTTTCTTTTTAACTTCAGCTTCTTTTAATTGTTCAAGGTTAATTTCTTGGATCTTCAAGTAAGATAGCACTATTACTACATCAGGTTTGACAGAATGTTTTCGAGTTTTCACCAGATGATTTATCCTCCTAACTATCTGAAATAATTAAATTATTATCATAACATTTTCAACTAAGGAAAAAACACATTATCATAGTTCAAATATAAAACATTGATCACCTCTAATGAAATTTCTCCTCTTTTATCATTAACGAAAACATGTCTGATAGCTTTTGATACTTGGTCCCTGACGGATGAAAGTTTATTGTCTAAATACGGGACAATCACTCGAACTATGTTAGTACTGTAATTGAAATATGGATGCTCCATAACTAATTCGCAAAGACATCTGATGGCAAGTTCACCAAGACTTATGTCTGCCTGAAAAAAAATAAATAAATAAAATCTGAAGATTGCTAAGAACTACACATAATCAATGATAATGTTAATTAGGAGGAACCAGATTTATATACATAATTAGTTTAATTTCCTTATTTAAATAAAAATCTTTTAACCAATCAAGAATTATATTTCATGTTTTAAAAAACTTAAACTGAATAAAGCAAGATTCAATAAGAATGAATTGTTTCAATAGAATGTCAATTTAACTTTTAATATACATTTGTTTGCAATCATTAAATAACAAAGAAATCTTCAGGTTTCATATTTTTTTTTTTCAGTATTCATATTAAAAAAAAAAAATCTTGCATATTTTATTAATAGTTGTATTTCATTTTACATACTTGATAAAATAGTTCAATCCTTTAAAAATTCTACTACACATTACTTATTTGAAATTTAAATATATATATCAAATTCATTCCTTATTAATAAACAATTAATAATAATAATGACATACCTTTGTCCATACTCTTGTGTCACCTTTCTTATGGTAAAGTCTAGAAGCAACTTTTTCAAGCCTCTGTAGATAGCCACGATAACCTTTCAGAAGGCTTTTTTCATAATTTTGAAGTTCTTTTGTTTCTTTTTTTACTAAATAAAAAAAGCCATTAGTAATAACAAATAATGTAAAATTTTAAGAAATATGCTGTCAAATATAAATGGAAAATATACAACTGTTATCTCATAATTAAAAAATGTTATGTTACATTTATGTAACTGTTTAAGAACATCCATCATTGCTTGTTTTGTTTTATTTTTTTGGTAAATGCAATCGTAGTTTTGAGATTAAAATTAACAACTTATAATTAAAATTTAGTAAATGAAATTCCCATCTACTCTCTTTAATCATCAATATTAACTGGCAGCATTTGTAAACATACCAGTTTATAAAAATAATTGAAAATTAACTGAAAAAAACATTGGTATAATAATAATAAATAATTGTGCTGTAATATAAATGAAATGAAATAATTGATTCTTATGAATACATTATACATTTTTGTAATAATAGTCAACTACCACTGCTACAGCCAATGACGGGACTCATACAACACAAATGGTATGGATCTTTCAGACCGCTTATCACTTCAAAGACAAATCAATGTGTCCTTTCCATAATTTTATCAACTGTGAATTTTGAATATTAATTGCAACTGTGAATATTTGAATAACAATTAAATGAATTTTCGGTAATTGGAGGGAGGCCTCAGTGATTTTGTTTAAGAGTTTATTATACAACTTTATAAGATTTTGTGCAGCAGAAAGAGCTGGAGCAGCAGTAGTGGATTGCTACCCTTCTTTTTTATTTTTAATAGTCAAAGAAAATATATTAAGTATAAATTGTAAACTAATATAATTTAAAAAACATAAAAGAAATAAATAATTTAAAAAAATATTTGGAATAAATAAATGATAGATGACATTCAAAAGGAAAATACATTAACAAAAATAAATAAAAATACTAACATCTGACATCTGGATTTTCCTGGTGCTTAATTTGATAGGACGGAATGATGTCTTTAAGGGCTTCTGAAAGAGAAACTAAAACCAGTTTTCTGAGAGTCACTTGGAGTTCAGGATGCCATTCATCATACAGTTCCAACAATCTAGCAATGTTCATAATCTGAAAATAAAGGTCAAATTATAAGTAATATTACAAATGTAAATAAACTTATAATTTTCTATTTAGAAAAAATAAATAAACCTTGTGCTGTGGGTCTTCTAACAAACCACTAGACAAAACACCGATTTTGAATTTGTACCTGAAAACAAAATAATTACTAGGTGGCAACATGGTTTTAAAAAGTGTTTATTCTATTAGGCATCCTTAAAATGGTAGAAAAACATCAATTTGTTTTTTCATTTTTCTTTAACCGCATCAAATCTAAAATCAATGGTTCAATTGAGAGTTTAAATGAGGCTTTTACTTAAATAATTTTTTTAGCCTTGTTATAAAAACAACTTGAAAGTGTGAGATGAAATATCAAAATTTAATGTACTGCAATCCAAATCCAGGCAATAAGAAATTTGTTTAACTAAAACAATTGATTAAAATTTAATAAATTAAAAAAAAAGGAGTGATTATTATTCTTTATTGAAAAATGAATAATAAGTAGATATCTGTGAAGTTCAAAAATGGCGGCAATTGCCATCTACATGAAAGGTTAAAAGAGTATGTTACATAGAGCTTGATATTGATTATAAAATTTACTTTTACTGAATTAAATTGTTATTAAAACAGCTATATCGAGTGAAATATACCAAATTTTAACTAGATCATTTTCATAGTTCTAGATTTAGAAACAAAAAAAATTTAAATGTACAATGTTGAGTGTTAGAAACAGGTTTTGCCACACTATCACATACTTTTATGGTTAGAAATTAAAATCCAACCAGATCAAATCAATAACATTATTTCTGTCGAATGAAAATTATTACAAATCAAAATGCCGATCCTCAGCTGTATAATATTGTGTGTAAAAATATGAATTTTGAACCTTTAGTTGTAAGCACTGATAATGCAGTCCATTATATGCAACAGTTTCTTAATAGTCTCTGTCCATCTGGAATACCAACTCATATATTAAAATTGAAAATTGGATGTCTAATTATGCTTTATGTTATCTTCAAACACCTAATCAATCTAAATTTAACCAAGTTAATAATGACTACTATGCGTGAAAATATCAACAAAAATATAATTTCAAATATAATTCAATTGTTCACTTTAATACAAGATTTTTATCGATAAACATAAAAAAAAATCAATTATTAGTTAAGATGAGAGAGGGCGAAGCCTTGACGGGGGATGATGAAGTTATACATAAAAGGACAAGCCATTTCCGTTCGTGATCACTAACCGCGAAAACTATAGAACTATTCTGTACCAAATATAACTACATCATCTTCATACCAGGTATGCAAGTTTAAAATGTCGTTTATTTCTTAAAATAAATACACAGTAATTTAAAAAAAAGTATAATATATTTTATTTAAAGTACTGACCCTCGCTTTCTACACATTTTGCCCATCTCTCGGGCAATATATGGATACCATTCCAAAAGAATGCTTCATCTTTATTTGAAATCCATTCATCGAGCCATTTTCGTACGTTTTCGAAATTGTTGAAGTGTTGCTCCGCCAATGAGTGTCCCATCGATGAGAAGAGGTGATAATCAGAAGGCGCCAGGTCAGGTGAATACGGCGGGTGGGGTAGGAGTTCCCAACCAAGCGAAGAAATCGTTTCCTTAGTCAATCTGGCTGAATGTGCAGGAGCGTTATCATGCTGAAGAATGACTTTGGCGTGCCTGTGAGCCCATTCTGGGCGTTTTTTCGATCAATGCGTGACTCAAATTGATCATTTGTTGTCGGTAGCGCTCGGTATTGACTGTTTCGCCGGGTTTGAGAAGCTCGTAGTAGACTACTCCCTTCTGATCCCACCACACACACAGCATTGTCTTCTTCCCAAAACGATCCGGTCTTGCACTCGATGTGGATGGTTGTCCTGGCGTTACCCATGATTTTTTTCGTTTGGGATTCTGAAAATAAATCCATTTTTCATCGCCAGTTACAACTCGATGCAAAAAACCCTTTCTTTCTTGGGCGTAAAAGCAGCATTTCGCACACAGTTTTTCGTTTTTCCATCTGTCGTTCGTCCAATTCATGTGGAACCCATTTTCCAACCTTTTGAATCTTTCCCATAGCTCTCAGGCGATCGGAAATGGCTTGCCTAGTGACATTCAACTGTTCTGCCATCATTTGTTGGGTTTGGGTATTGTCTTCGTCTAATAAAGATTGCAATTCGAAGTCCTCAAACTTTTTTGGTCGATTTTCTCGTTTTTGATCAGTAACATCAAAATCACCACGTTTGAAACTTTGAAACCAACGTTCACATGTTCTGACGGTTGGAGCAACATCGCCATAAGTCTCAACAAGAATTCGATGACATTCAGATGCCTTTTTCTTTTGATTAAATAAGAAAATCATGACATGCCGCAAATGCTCTTTATTTGGCTTAAAATTAGACATTTTTAACACCAAAGAAAGATATGATACGTCCACGTAAACGACTTAAAAACAACTGACTTTTGTAAACAAATGACTAACAAACAAAATAGCGTTTAGAGATAAGCAAATCCTTCAATAGGCTAAGAGCGCATTCTATTGGAATTAAAACGACATTTTAAACTTGCATACCTGGTAGTTCAAGGAAGGTTTAGCAATAATAAAATTTACATATTTTCTATTAAATTACTGTTTAAAAAGCGATAATTAGGTGGTGTGCAGTAAAGCGAGCACCATTCAAGAGAGGTTACAATGATCCCGTGTTAAATATAGCTAGAAATTGATAATAAAATTACTTAATTCAATTAAATTGTTATCCAAAAAGCTATAAATATGTGGCAAGCGACAATAGCATTTTAGTAAAACTAATGAAGCTATCAGAACCAAATTTTAACTACATTATCTTCATAGTTTTTGAAAGATTTTCAATTAGAAAGTTTGTGATCACTAACCACAAATACTACTGAACCAATCTGTACTAAATATTAACTACATTGTCTTCATAGTTCCAAGAAGGTTTAGCAATATTAAAATCTACTGATTTTTAATTTATTTTTATTAAAAAAAGAAAATATGTGGACAACAGTGAAGTTTGAAAATTGACCGATAGGTGGCGAGTGCCATTCTACACAAGAGGTTACAAAATAGCTTGAAATTGATGATAAAATTTACTTATTAAACTATCAAGAAAATGATTAAAAAAAATTTAAATATTGTGTGCGATATGTGGATCCCAGTGAAGCTTGAAAATCGACCAATTGTGTATAGCGCCATTCCACAATAGAGTTTACAATGGTAAACTGAACCTATCTGTACTGACATCTAAATAAATAATTTATATAATTCTAGGAAGGTTTTGCAATGGTAAAATTTACAATAACTAAAATTTAAATGTACAATGTTGAGACGCAGGACCGAGGTTTGCCACACTGTCATACACTTTTATAGTTCGAAATCAACATCCAACCAGATGAAATCGATAAAGTTATTCCTGCCGAATACAAATTATTACTAAGTCAAAATTTCGATCCTTTGCTTTTTTATATTGTGTGTAAAAATATGATCCACGGGCCTTTTGTCGTAAGCACTGATAATGCAGTTTATTTTCTGCAAGAGTTTCTTAATAGTCTTTACCCATCTTGATTACCAATTCATACATTAAAATAAAAAAATTTATGTCTAATGGTGCTTTTACGTAATCTTCAACCACCTAATCAGTTCAATTATAACTAGATTAATAATTACTATTATGCGTGAAAAAATCATTGAAGAAATAATGCTCAACCACATGCTAAAATACAAGAATCTTATCGATAAACAAATAAAACATTAATTTTTAGTTGAAATTATCTTTACTCATGAGGGCAGTCGAAGCCGCGACGGGGATGCTAGTTCTCTATAAGTATTAAACTCTTGTTGATGAAATTTAAGAAACATTCATTTAGAGTCAATAAATCTGAGAAAAGTCTTGCAGATTCATTTTTTCTAGTGCATTCATCAACTTAGCAATTTTTTGTTCAAAATGAGATAAAAAAAACAAAAAAACAATTGAGTTTCAGTAATATTTGGCGAGTTGTATTTTTGTTTTTAAAGTAAGGAAATAAAGTTTTTTACCAAAAAAATTACCTTAAAATTAAATGTTTACGAACAAAATTATCAATTACTACATAATCATATTTAAACATAAAAAGTTATATTTCATAAAATTAACATACTGAGCCATTAACTGTTCACGCCAAGCCATCATTTCGGCAATACTGACAGGTTTCGATAGATCTCTTTCCATTTTTTCTATTTTTATATCATCTTCTTTCAATTCCTCATCAACAGCATCATCATCATCATCATTTTCATCATTAGATTTTTTTAAAGGAGCTTCCATTTCTTCTTCATCTTTAACTGTAAATCCAAGATAGGAGAAAAATTAAAAGATACAAAAACTTGAGTATTAGGCAAAATAAACAATCATTAATAGGTAATCGTTTCACTGAGATACCAAAACAATGCCATAAAAAAAAAAATTAAATTAAAAAAAAAAAAAAAATCATACAAAAACCTAGGAAAATTATTAATTTTTACAGATCAGCTGAGGGACCCTTAAGCCGAGGTCACACTAGGCTGATAGCAGCCGCTTCTAACTAGCCACTGGTAAATATTTCCAACAGCAAGTGCATCTAAAGGGTTCACATTATAAGTAAATAGCAGTTAGTTAAGTTGCTGTTGATGACTTGAAAACATTGTGTATATGTGTGCAACATGTCATCTAGTGGTGTGAGTCGTGACGTTTTGAGATGTGTGTTAAATGTTGGAGTTAAAGAGTTGTTTGAACAGATGTTGAAACGGAAGAAAAGGCGATGGTGGGTTAGATCCTGGATATTAAGAAGAAACGATCTGGGGGCATTAGCAACACTTTTTAAGGAACTAGAATAGGAAGATCCATCATCTAATACCAACATTTTAAGAATTTCAGTTCCTAAATTTAAAGAGTTATTGGTGTTAATGACACCGCTTATTCAGAAAAGACACCAAATTACATCAGGCGATTCCAAGTAAAATCAAACTAGAAATTACTTAACGGTATCAAGCTACTGGAGACAATTTTAAGTCTTTGGCCTACCTGTTTAGAGTTCCTAATAACTCAATGTCAGTGTTCGCTTCAGAAGTGTTGAGCGGCATTTATGAGGTTTTACAGCAGTTTATTAATGTACCATAATGTACCAATGTAATGTAAATATACCACTTGCGAGCTACTAGGGGATTTCACATTGGCTGGCTGAGACCACTAGAGTGACCACTGCTTTACATGGTGTCTCATTATGTGAAATTTTACAATATTAGATAAATAGGATCAAAAAGCATCCATAACATTAATTTGGATCAACAAAAACATATAACTACTTTGCCAATAAAAAATAGAATATGGCACATATTTGATGTCAGTTCATAATTTTAATATTGGTTCAACAGCTGGCCTTCCAATCCTTAAGTAACTGATCCTTCAATAATCAGCAGTTTACAAAGGAAATTTCGAAACTTGGTTATCATTAATTAGTCTATTGCGTATATATTAAGTCACTAGGAAATGATTATCCTGAATAAACCAAGGGATTTCATAGTTCTCCTGAATATTTATTTTTGGAATATTTATGTTTTCTATAAAATATACTGCTCCCAAAAGGGCTAACAACTAAGGAGTAGTAGTCAAAGAACTTAACAATGGAGTCAACAAATTAATCAAGCATGAGAATTTTGTGTGGTTCATAAAATCAAGAAGAATTAGATGGTTTGGACATGTCAAGGGGATGACCAGAGAATTATGAGAGAAAGATTCCCAGGAAAACAAAAGAGAAGATGTTCTAAGAAATCCTGGCAAAATGATGTTGAGGAAGATATAAAGACACTTGGAATTATGAACTAGAGGAGTAAGACTCAGGATAAGAATGAATGGAACAGAATTGTACAAGAGGCCAAGATCCACAGCTGGACTGTAGCACTAAAAACAACAGCATACTGCTCCCAAACAACAGCATACTGCTCCCAAACAACAGCATACTGCTCCCAAACAACAGCATACTGCTCCCAAACAACAGCATACTGCTCCCAAACAACAGCATACTGCTCCCAAACAACAGCATACTGCTCCCAAAACCTCACATTCATAGGTAAGTAATGGTCACAGAATAGAGTTATAAATTAGTAACATTATATATAACCATTGATAGGCGAGAGTAACCATCAATCATTATTTTTATTTTTTTAGTGTTGATTCCATGTAAGTTGAAAGTCCAGATGTATTCTCAGAAACTTAACATTTTCACCAGAAGGATTCTGCAGTGGAATAATATTATGATTGATTTTGGAAGGATTTGAAGATGGTCAAGGAGAAAATCTTGAGTTTTCATTATCTTGATACATAATTGATAGTGATATTTTTTTAAATTATGAACATAACCTGAAAGTGTGATTAACCTTACTTATTAAATTATTCCTAGCTTTGCCAATATCCTAAATTGAATAAAAAATAAAGTGTCTTCAACTTGAGTGGCTTTGAAACGAGATCGATGGATGTGGTGTTGTTAAGGTAAAAAGTAATAATAATGGATATTAAAAAGACCATAGCAGTGCATAAGATTTTAGGTCTTGCAGTAGATTTTTATTTAATAATGATAAAGGAAACTGTACAACTGTCTAAGAAGGATGGGAATAACATCTTACCTGGTTTAGCTCTAACCCAACAAGTAAGATTATAAATGTAGTATAATAAAATTAATAAAATAATGTAAAATTTAGCAATTAAAAATTAACAAAAACTGGCTTTTAAAACAGCATAGGTGGAATGGTATACTTGCTAACAAGATGGTATTTTATTCAATAGATATTATTGAAAAAATATATAAATATTTCTGGCTTTAACCAACATTTCGTGTGGTGACAAAGGTCAATTAAACAAATTAAAAATAAATAAATTGTCCAGCATCCAATGAAAAACAAAACCAACCAAATTAGTGATTACCAAGTAGATATTTGGTGTAAACAAGTGTACAGGGATCATTTAGTCCTTACAAACTATATATTGAAACATAATAATGAGTTTGTTTCAAGGAATATAATAAATCATAATTTTAACTAAGAGGACATGATATTAAAACAATTGTTTTTTCGTTTTCAAAACATGCAGCTGCTTTTGAACATTCTAAATATCCTTCATAAGAGAGTGCTCCAATTTAGAGATAAACTCTTTGGAAAAATTATTTAAAATGCATGAGGAATTGTATTTCTATGAAGGATAACTATAAATTCAATTTCGCTTAGTTATATCACACATGTTAATGACCCATTAGAAATTTAAAAAATGTTTAATAATATACAGCAATAATTAAATGAAGTGAATACCATCTTCCATGACTGCTCTTTTGATGATATTTCCTTTTGATTTAATGGGTAATAAAAGTCTTTCTCTCTTATTAACAGTACTTTCATCAATATTTCTCTCATATTCTTCTTCTATATCTGCTTCTTCTTCTTTTTTTCGCTTCAGTGTCTTTTTCTCCCTGAAAATGATACAAAAGCTATCATGCATTCAACAAATTAAATTAATTTAGAACAATACGCTTCATATCACCATTAATGACATAAAAGGGTAGGCGATCTAGGTTGTAATCCAGAATATAGGATAAAAGATTGTTTTTCATACAAGTAAAATAAACAAAATTGTTTTTTTCTGCTACCGATGTGGGCAATATTACCCAATCTCATGTAGCTGGAAAAATTGGTTATTTAGCAACAACTTTTGTGACATGAATAATCTATATTTTGTTTGGGTTTTAAGGCATAAAACCGCCAGGGTCATCAACACCTGATTATCTATATTTTGTATTTTGTGATTATATCCATCAATATACATTTTGCATGTTATATTAGGCCTAACAAAAAAATATCAAGTTGTGTCTTTTAATCTGGATATGTAAACAATTTTATGCGAAAACTTACAACATTCAACAGTCTGTATCTAATAATAATTATAGATTTTACATCAGAATAAACATTTGGAAAAATAGATTCAATGCTCAGACACAGACGATGATGTTTAAGTGGAAGTTGAAAATTAATGAATTGAATATTTCTGAATGTGTTTCATCTAAATATTTGAAGTATTCTAATATTTTTAAATAACTAATTAATGGGATAAATTATTTATAAGATCAGTGATCTTTGGTGTTAAAGTCAAGTTAAAGATATTAATATAATTATTAGGATTAATGATTTTACTTATAATTAAGTAGTTCAACTTATACGGATTAATGAAATATACTTCTTAAATTGCGCTCCTTTGAACATGGAATAATTTCCTTCAACAACAGCTTTCTTTAAGAAATCTAAGTCATCAGGATCAACCATGTTCAAGAGATCTTCACCATGATCACTCTCAACCTCTTCCTCCTCTTCTTCTTCATGTATGACAGGTTGCTGAGGTTTCACAATTGTTTTTTTATTTCTTGTATACTTTAGTTTCCCTTGTTTTTTTAATTTTGTCCTCTTAATATTTGATTTCTTAACTTTACTTGTTTTCATTTTCTGAAAGGAAGATGATAAATAAATTATAATTAATCTGTAAACTAAAAGTTTAAAGTAATTTATTTTTTTATTAAATGAAATTACTCTTGCACCAAATTTATCAAGGAAGTATGGTGTTTTTGTTTCATTCTGCATTAATGTCATGGAAACTTGATTTACCTTTTGATTAATAAACCAGGAGATCTTAAGATCATTGCTTTTATAATATAGGTTCTGGTTGAACAGTTAAAAAGAAGAATATGAGGCATAAGTGGATTGGGATGATTTGATTGGAAACTGGCAGTACTTTTCATGTGTTTTTTAGTTTGACAGGAGATTAGTTCTTTTTAATCGTTTAGGAGGTGTATGTTTTTTTTAATTTGAAATGAACTACTGATGTCTTAACAGTTTTTCAAAGAGCCATAGATTATACTACTTGCAATATGTCTAAGTGGAGGTGTTATATTATCTTATGTGGTGAGAGGTACAGGGGGATATCAGGAAAAGATAGAGATGAGGGTTTAAAACATTAATTTAAGTTACACCAGATAACTGAGAAAAATAGAAAATTCATAGTTGGGAAATCCTAAATAAATATGTTATTTGATATAAACCATTTTCCTATAGAAATAAAAACTGTTTGCTTGATGCATGGGAAAATGTTAGATACTGAAGAGCTTAATCAAGTTTTGTCATGTCAATGCTTTTCTACAAAAAAATCCATTATACAGTATACATAAAACATCACTAATTTACAATGATTCTAAATTACTTGATTGTAATTATTTAAATGAAATTACACACACTAATCAATTCTACAAAACAAAAAATGTTATACGAACGAAATATCACAAAAAAATATTAAATGATGATGGATATAAAACGAAATTTTAGTAAATAAATAAAACCTACCCCCATGGTTGGAAAATATGTGCTAACACAAATCACAACACTAAAATGTTTTCACATCCAACCCACGTGAAGAACTTATAACAGTCTCTTTAACTTCGATCCAAAGAGATAATATCTTGATTTTTCAGTACAATGTTCAGTTCGTCCACGCCCACACTTGTTACAGCTTACTAAAACACTGCAATCCTGGTATATTTATTGCATATATATTATACCCAGTGCTGCCGATCCCCCCAACCCAAAATACCCGCCACCATGCATAAAAATTCCCGTTTTTACCGAGAAATACCCGCTAATGCTTGAAGTAATACCCGTTTTCGGGAATTATCTTTATTAACCCAGCGAGGGGGGGGGGGCAGGGAGGGGGTATCAAATACTCATAAAGGGGAGCCTAATGGTCCGCAAAACCAAAAATTACTGGATAATTTTTATATTTATTATAATTGATTTTTGGAAAATATATTTTAAATTTAGTGTCAGTGTAATATAATAATTGTTAATTTGTATTACTGTATTAACCTTCTCAATTTTAACCTTTTTTAATTAATCAACCTTTCAATATTCACCTACATTATTATTTTCTTACTGACGTTTAGCTGGGTGACTAAAAGAAAAGGAAAGTGGACAGGCACAAAATATAATATTAGGAATTATTAATAAAACAATTAGTAGGTAAAAATTTTATAATTTAATAGCATCTAATTTGTTTAATTCAGACTTTTATTTATGATTTATCACGAACTGGCACACATAAAGACTAATAAGAGGCAGACTAGTGAACATATATATATTTTAAATAAATTATTTGTATTTAAAAAAACTCTAAATAAAATTATTATGTTATTATCTAATATAATACTTAATCACTATTGCCTTTATTTCCAAGGATCGCCAATTATCATATTATCTAATATTGTTCTTAAAATAACGTCTTAATCGTTTAATTCAGACTTGATTGCCATCTATCACAAGCTGTCACAATGTTATAAATTATTATCTTATTGTGTAACATCTCTATCTATCTATATCGGGTACCTACAGTCCATGAAGGACCTGGGCCTCTGCACACAGCTTTCTCCACTCCTCTATGTCCGCGACCACGTTCCTCCAATTCCGGATATTCAGCCGCCGGACGTCCCCCTCTAAATCATCCACCCATCTTTGTCTGGGCCTGCCTCTTCTCCTTGCTCCTCCAGGCGTTCCCGTCCACATTTGTGTTGACAGCCTTTGAGGTTCCATTCTCTCCAAATGACCCAGCCATCGCAACCTCACTTTTTTCACAACAGTGGCAACATCCGTCTCATCATAGAGCTCTCTGAGCTCTGCATTGCTTCTGATGCGCCACCTTTGTTGCTCTTTGACTGGGCCATATATCTTTCGCAGAACCCTTCTTTCACATACTAGTAGAGACTTCTGATATTCTTTTTTTAGAGTCCATGTTTCACTACCATATGTCACTACTGGTCTTATTACAGTTTTGTATATGGTTACTTTTGCCCGTCTGGAAAGGCTTTTAAACCGTAGAGCTTTCTCCATCGCATAAAAACACCTTGTTCCCGCTGCTATTCTGGCTTTAATGTCAGCTCCTACTTCAATGTTCTCTGTTACTATGCCTCCCAGATACTTAAATTCTTTACAGGTATGAAATTGTGTAATATAACACTTAAAATAACGTCTAAATCGTTTAATTTAGACTTAATTGTCATTTATCACAAACTGTCGCAATGCTATAAACTTAAAATATGATAATTTAATAAGCTCAAAACGTAGAAAACAAAAAGACTAGTATGTACAAATTTGTACATAACTTTTTAAAAAAGAAATAATGATGTCTATTCTAAACATAATATATATATATATATATATATATATATATATATATATATATATATATACATTTATAGATATAAATGTGGCGGCTGCAAGTTAGGTAATAACATAATATATAATATAACATACAGGTAATAACCAAAATTTTAAATTATTTAGCTTATTATATATAAAACATTAAAATTTATTTGCTCTTCTAAATCACTATCGCCTTTACTTTCAAGGGTTGCCCAAACATTAGTCGTCGACATGGTATTGTTGGGTTTAAAAGTTTTTAACGAACTGCCTATGTTGTCGTTTACTTGCAAAATTGCTGTCAGTGTCTCACAACCTAAGCTATTGCGGTAGAGATTTTTTAAGTCGCTAAAAACCCTTTCCTCGGCAGTGTTCGAAAAAGGCAGTGACAAAACAGACTCAAACATTTAAGTGAGCATCGAAGAAAGGTCAGCAGCGGTGGTGGCTGTACCTAACATTCACGTGAACATCTGAGGAACTGAACGGCTTTCATCCCCCTGATTGTCGTCGAAGGCTGACTGACCTTTTCGATTCTTCCTTGACCGAAAAATATTACAATCACTATTGAACTTTTTGACGATAATGGTTTTTATCAATTTAGAAATAGATAACGATGTAATAGGTATTAACATTATCAGTTATGGAAAGCAAAAATACCCGAAATTACCCGTTTTTCAGAGATACCCGTTAAATTCCCGCCGATGCCAAACATTTCCTGATTTCGGGAAAAATTGAATACAAATTTGAAATTTTTTCTATAATTTACCCGGTTTTTCCTTTCCTCATCTACTATCCCAAATTTGTGGGAAACTTGGTGAATTTCATTGTTTGGAGTGTTTGGGATTGATATTTTCCTAATAGATCAAATTCTTCAAGGATATCATCGGTCGTCTGACGAGGGCTAAGGGGCATATTAGAGGTTTCCCTCATGGCACTGTACTTCATGAGCGATTTCTTACCAATGCTCATCCAAAGTTGGTTTCCCCTTCTCTAGTGTTGTAATTTCAAATTCAAATCTGAGGGAATATCCATATTTCAATGAGCGCGCATTAGTTTCTTTCATCGTGTTAACGGTTTGTGATCTGTAGTAGAAAAACTTTTTCTTGTCCATAAGGTAAGGGTTAAAATGAGTACAAGCGTAAACAACTATGGCAAATGTAACTCTTTGTTCAATTGTAGAATAACGTTTGTTCTGTAAAAGAGTTTTTTTTCTAGAAGCGAAAGCGATCGGATGGTCCCTCCCTTCTGAAGTTTGGATAATACTGCAACCGATGAACTTGCATCCGTAGTTAAAATAAAAGGAAGTTCCCAATCGGAAATTGGAGTATTGGGGAATTTAAATTGTTTGTTTCAAAAGATTAACATGTATAAGAAGATGGACATATTAATTTCGCAATCTATGCGATTGGCTAAATGGGCAATAATTTTTGAATAAATTTTCGGGGTGTAATATATCCCGTCATTCCTAAGAACTGGTAGCCGAAATTTTTCGATTGCCTCGACTTTTTCAGGATATGGTTTTTTAAACCTTCTTGGGATACTATATACCCGAAAAAAAAATGTTATTCGGTTCTTAAAAATTCTGTTTTTATCAAGTATGGATGTGAAGAACTGACGAAGTTTCCTCTTGAAAACGGACTCTAAGTGTTGTAAATGATCATTAATATTATTTGAAAATATAATTATATCGTCCATGTACACTAAACACTTAGGAGTGTTACTTAACATCATATTCATTGCCCTCTGAAAGTTGGTGGTGCGTTACAAATCCGAATGGCATTCGAAGAAATTCATAGTGACGGATTCAGTAAAAAGGCGGTTTTTCAATGGATCCTTCATCCATCGCGATTTGGTGGAAACCGGATCTAAATCTAGAGTTGAAAAAATTTTTGCTTTATTTAAAACTGATTAAGGAGGTCTTCAATAGTTTTTGGTAACGGAAAACTTATCGGGTACGGTCTCTTGATTTATTTTCGGTAAATCACCATTCGAACTTTTCCTTTTTCCGCTAGCATCTACTTTTTTGGTACTACCCAGATGGGTGAGTTATATGGGTGATTACTTTCTCTGATTATGTTGGATTTTAAAAGTTTTTTTCGATTTCATTGGAGATATCTTCCCTGAAATTGGTGAGGATATCTCTTCATTTTTCTGCTATAAATAGGTTATCGGTTTTAATTTAATAGAATGTTTTAATAATTTAGTGGATTTGTAGTGGGTCATTTTCATTTTTTATCATTTCCGGATATTTATTTAAAATTTTAATTAATTTATTTAAATTGTTTTCTTCAATTATGTTCACATCTAATTAAATTCTTAATATTATTATCATTATCATAATTATAAAATGTTGACTCGATTATTTTGTATTACCATATTTAGATTAACATTAATATTACTATTATTATAGTATTATTATGATTAACTATGTCTACATTATTATGTTCAATAGAACCATTATTTATTTAAATTGTGTCCTCCTAATAAAGTAATATGATCATTTTTTCCATGGATTTTAAAAATCTAGTTCTTTTATTGTTTCATATCCTAAGAGAATATCATAATCATTACTAAAAGGAAAAATATAAAACTTAACTAATAATTTATTATTAAGTCCTAGATTGAGCAAGGTCAATACAAGCAGTTGTAGAGCCCTTTTCGCGTCCTGTAGGTGTCCTAATAAAAAATCTTCCGATTTTAATTCAGTTCCCTCGGGGTAAGGAACGTGGATAAAAATACCCGCATCGGCAGCACTCATTATACCGTGAGGCGTAGGGAGATGGCAGCCCCATCGCCCGGTAATAGTACCGCAAATAGTCACTGGTCCTCCAGGTTGGGGGAACAGTACACTAACACTCACACACCAAACACAATACCCTACAATCACCCACACACTACAGACCAAGGTCATATACAATACACACCCTAGGATCACCTTTCTTAGGTAGCCACCCCGGATAGGGAAGCAAGTCAGATAATAATAACCCTCTCCCCTTAAATAATAACTATTATGAAACCTCAAAATAACAAAGCTGGACTGTCTAGAAGGGAACAACGCGGCCAATGTAACACGGACTTTGCAGCAGATGTACTGGACCGATACAAGACGGACATACCTGCGATACAAGAAATTAGATGGACTGGAAAAGGGGTTATAGAAAAAAGAAAACACTGTTTACTATAGCTATAGTGCAGATTGCACACCTTTGGAACCGGCTTCATAGTGATCAGTAGATGCAAACATCTAGTAATGGATTTTAGACCAGTAAACTCACGAATTTCTTTAATCAGGATTAAAGGAAGAAGATATACAGTGAGCAGCAAAAGTAAATAGGAAAGAAGTAACATTCATCTATCTGATCTTTGCACATTAAATTTCTATTCGTAGACTAACTGGACGACGTTCCTGTAGTCTGGAGGTTTATTTTAAATATTTTTTAATAATTTTATTCTTTCAAATCTATTTATCTTAGTTATAAATGGAAAAATTTACTCTTGTCTGAAATCCATTTCTTTTTAGGTCTCTTCTAATAGTTTTAGACCCTGCAGCTGGGCCAAAATCCAAAATTTACTTTCTGTGCTATATTTCTGGTCGATATTTTGAGGTCTTCATTAACTTTTCTTATTTCATCTCATCTCAAACTCCTCCCATCTCGGCGCGAGCAAATTCTCGGTCTAGCCTTTCGTTTTTTTAATACGATTGATTATGTATTAGACTGTTAAACGAGGTATATTAGTCATTGAACTAATCTGAACGAACGAATATCACTGCTATCTGAAGAAAATTACATGCAAAGTATTGTTGAATAGAGGTATTCTCAATATCCGGCCGTGTCTGTTAATAAAACAATCTTTGAGTAAGAACCGATGAGAACATATGTAGCTAGAAAGAGGCATGATTAACAACTAGTTAACTTCTCTACATCAGACATTAACTATTTAAGGGATTAGATAATTTGATGCTGTACCAAAACTTTTGCTGCAGTCAGTTAACACTTTTTTCTATTTACAGATAAAATACATAAATATTATCCATATTTTGGGCTTTTTAATAATTTGGTTTGTTTCTTACGTGAAAGAGAAAGAATATGAAATCGCCAAAAACATTATTTTTTTATAACGATAGTAGAAGCAATTGTATTTTAGTGAATGCAGTAGATGTACGAAAACTTTTGCTGCTCACTGTATGTTATGCCCTTAAGCTGCACGGCTGTAGACATCCTCCCTCTCAAATGATCCAACGGGTCTTTTTTTTTTTTTGTTAGAGATCAGCCCTTTTCGGCAAAGTTCACAACTTTACTAAAATACTTAAAATTAATGTATCCAGATCTTTAAAAACAGCATGAAAGTAACTATTACGTACAGTATATTAACCAACTAGTGAAATGTTTAATGTGAAAAGTTCGACTAATGAAAATGAACATAAAGAACAGTATCTCTTATGTTAAAGTTGGTGGAGATTTGTCTAGAGCCCTTACTTATGGCTCAAAAATGTGGAAAATGCCTAAAGCAACTGAATTGTTGCTCCTGAGGTTTGAGAGCAAAATTTTCCGAAGATTATTCCGACCAGTATGCATTAATCAAACCTGGTGAGGAAGGACAAATAACGAGCTAAAGAACCTTTACAAAGATGTAGATATTGTGCAGGTCATTAAACTAGCCAGATTACGATGGGCCGGTCACGTATTAAGGATTAACCCTGAAGAAATTCCAAAGGTGTTAAGTGTATGGAATAGTAGGTCGTCCAAAGCTTAGATGAGAAGATTCAGTCGCTACTGATGCCAGGATTCTGATTAATACCCGTAATTGGAAGGCAGCAGCACTTCGGGAAAACTGGCGATCGATGTCGTAGCGCCAATAAATAATAACAGTATATTAACCAACAAACTCCAGTTGAACCAAATTCATCTTCGTTTCTCAAATACTTGGTTAATAGAGCCTTGGATAATGGGGGTTCTACTATATTGTATTTTCTTAATTGTTTTGACTTGAGCAGTTTTATTTTACCTTATTTCAACTATTTTTTAAAAAATTAAAATCAGGTTGCTACTTTTATTCAAGTGAGTCAGACATGTTCTCTCCTAGATTGGTCATTCGCCCCGATGTGTATTGGCTCAACAGGCGTTGATGCTATCATTGGCCTGTTCAACAATTGGCAACCATTTTCCTCGATCGCTTCCGTGATAGTGATTCTTGGCTGCCGAAGACCTTGTCCTACGCCATACCTCCATAGGCCCTTTGGCCTACCGCGTGGACGCTGGCCAACAGGAACATTTTTGAACACCCTACTGGCCACTCTGTTATCACTCATCCTCATCACGTGGCCACGTATTTTGGCCTATTCATTATAGAAAAATACAAACCTAAACAAAGCATTATTTATTAATTTTTGTATCCATAAAAATGATGACTTAAGCCCCTTTGCCCAAACACCAGTGAGTTAACAATAGTAAAAACTAGCATGAAAAGTTTTTACTCATTCTTAAATTTATTACTTTTAAATTTAAGAAATTTATTCACCTCATTTTAATAAAAATATGTTTGTAATAAATTATGTTCATCAACAAACTATTCAAATTGATCATATTTTCATGGTTAAAAATATCCTATTAAAACTACTGTTCTTTTATATAATCAAGTTAATCATTTAGTAAAAAAAAAAAAATATATCTATACAATAGAAAAATACATTTTACAATAAATGAACAGTATGCAGTTGAGCTTGCAAAACATGTTTCAATTTTGAAATTTTATGTCATATTTAGGTTTTTTTTTTCTCAATATTCTATTAATTTATTGTTATATTACAGTTAAGAGCAGCTTGATATCCTCCGAACTACAGAAAGGTGAAAAAGTCTGGATAATAAATACATCATTTTATTATAATGTTCAGCGCTACTGCCTTCCAAGGAGAAGGGCCTTGCTACAAATTGCTTGCCAAGCTGGTCTATTGGCAGCAACAATCATATATCTTCCGACTTCCAATTGTTTCAATACCTCCTCTATGTTATCTAACAATCTCATTCTCAGACGATATCTTCTATGAGCTCCTCCGAGCTTTTCATAAAGTAGTTTCCTTGGGATACTATTACTTCCCATCTGTTCCACTAGGCCAAGCCACCTCAAACCTTCCCTTTTTTCTTTTATAAAGTTTACGATATTTGGTTGGCCATACAATGTTCTCAACTCCTCATTAGTCCTAATTCTCCACTCTCCCTCGGAGTAGCTAGGTCCATATATCTTCCGAAGAACTTTCCTTTGCCAAGTGCAAAGCTTTCTACCCAGTTTTGTTGTTAGGACCCAGTTCTAGCTTCCATAGTTGATAACTGGTCCTACGATGTTCTTATAAATGGTCAACCTGGCGCTCAAAGGGATGTCTTTAAATTTTAAAACAATTTTGTTAAATATATCATTTAACTGAACACAAAACATTGTAAAAATCCACCAAAAAAGAAACATTTTAAAAAGCCAATGAATGATAGGAGCTTCAGATCTGCCAGGATTTGAGGATTTTTGAAGGCCAAAGGATATTCTTGGCCACTCTCCTACCTGTCAAAACAGATTTGGTCCTTTTAAAAACTGATTAAATTGTTTAAAAAAATGGAACTCTCTCTTCCCGTTTAATTCTTTCCACAGGACACTTAAGGATACTATTTTGAGATCTTCCAGGACTAAATGGTCGCAGAATATAACGTCACTGTTGTCTTTTATTTGAAAATTGAATTAATGATTAGTTTTTTTTTAAAAGGACACTCTCTCTTCTTATCTAACACATTAGTCCGGAAGTTAGAGATAGTTTTTCCATAGCTTAAATTTATTCTTAAATTTCTTACCTCCGAAGGTGACTTATTAGCCCTCACAATCAGATGATGTAAACTGATAACTTAATTTGGAAACCCTACTGTTTTAAGGTACATATTGTTTGTGCTACAATGATTTTATTCTCGGAAGGATAGATTTCAGAGGCCTAAAAGCTAATATGGAAGAGGAGCCTCCCCTTCCAACAGAGACCATAGCTTGCATAAAGTCAGCTTTATCCCAACATACCAAAAACGTGTTTTGAGTTAAAAGTTAAATATATTTAATTGCTTCAGAAGCAGGAGAAAAACAGCTTGCCGTAGTATTTAGAATATCTATTTAATAAGTCAAACTTAATATATGACTTCAAGACATGGACATTGGGTCCAGAAACAAACCCTTTTACAATCTTACCTCTTCAGCACTCCAAAGTAATATCAATTTGCTCTGATTTTCAGGAAATTGAATAAAGAGAAATAACATATTATAAGAATATCCAGATAAAAATAAAAAAAACAAGCTTGACATAACCATTGTCTTGGTTGATTTACTGATGACCTACAACTAAGACTCAGGAGCAAATATATAGGTGAGGATAGTACAACTCCATCTTAAAGAAAATTTACTTCAGTTCTTCAATTTGAGGTTTTACAAATTGCTGTCAAACATCAATTCCTGAGGGTTTAATAATTTTCTACTCTGATCAACCAGGCACCAATCAGTTAATTATACAGGTTGATAAAATATTGAAGAGGTTAAGTTGAATAAATGAAAGAATGTTGGAATTCTTCTATCTAAAGCACTGTTGATCATCAAAGGAAATTTTGCCATAATAGCCATCTGATCCTAGCATTTTTTAATGTTTTTCAATTTAAAAAAAAAAAAAAAAAATTTAGGCGAGAAGCATGAAGCAGACTCACTGAAAGGATCTCTCTTAAGTCTGTCAATTATTTTCCAAATTGTTCATGATAAATTGACCAGAAAACATTCATAAGTCTTTTCCAGATTTTAGAAATATTTTGGCTAAAAATGACAGAACATAAGAGACACATTGATTTCCACACACCCTAATTATTTATTTATTTAGAGTTATTAACTGTTATGTGGTAACTTTTTGATAAATAAACGATTATCATTCATATTTATTTTTCTTATCCTGTGGTATTAACTTAAGTTTAATCACATTATAATGTTATTGATTTTATATGGTATTTAAAATAATGATGCAATTTCTCCAGTTTGAAGTTTTAAAAGTGTGATTCTATTGGATGAAAGATGAAACCGCAAACCAAATTATATACATATATGATATTGAGGTACTTTAGTGTGCATGCATTTTGGTCATCAAACTATATTAACAATGAAAAAAAAAAAAAAAAAAAAAAAAAACTTATTCTTTAAGAATAATATATTTAATGATTAAAAAAAGAGATTTTTAAGATAATGTAAAATTATGTAATTTATTTGTCTATCAAAACATAAAGCAGTTCTATGATGAACGTTGCTTTTAAATGATGTACATATGTGATGATTATGGGGCTATAATTAAGTAATGACTCAATCCTGATAATTAAAAAATTTACATATTTCCATGTTTATGACAAATCATCACTTTTAATTATATATATATAGAAAGGATTCAAAACCTATGTTTGAGGATCATTAATGATTACCCAAGGTACACAAAAATAACAGACATGCTGCACGACCTAAATTTTCAAACAATTAAACGATTTATTTAAGCCCAGACCCAGACCTTTTTTAACTAAACAATAAATTCAGAAAATCCCATAATACAAGAAATAGGCAATTATAACAAACTAACCTTAAGAAGATACGAGGGTGAATCAAATATAAACGGTAATTTTCAAAATTATATTTATTGAATAATATTATACAGAAACTATACCTTCAACATTTTTCAATGTAGTCTCCTGCATTATCTACACACTTCTGCCACCGATTTGGAAGCTTGAATATTCCCTGTTCATAAAAAGACTGAGGGCGAGTTTTTAACCATTCGCGCACGTGCTTTTCGACGTCTTCATTGTTTTCAAATCGTTTTCCTCCAAGTGATTCTTCACATGTGATAAGACGTGGGTCCACCATTACACCCCCAAATCGAAAATGGCGTAGTAAGGAGTGGTGAAGGAAGGATGAAGGCTGCCCAGTGAAAGCCAAAACTCGTCTCTCAGCCGGAAAAGTTCTTGCAACAATTTTTTTTGACTCAAGGGGAGTTCTACTCATTGATTTTCTTCACGATCAACGAACAGTGAATGGGGCTTACTACTGCCAGGTGCTACAGTCAGCAAAAACCAGTTACCGGAACAAAAGACGAGGTGTGCCCATTAGAGATGTCATCCTTCTCCATGACAACGCAAGGCCTCACACCACATTGTTGACAAGGGATAAATTGGAAGAAATGGGCTGGGAAACTCTCGAACACCCTCCTTACAGTCCAGACCTGTCCCCTTGTGACTATTTTTTGTTTGCGCCCCTGAAAGAATCACTTAAAGGAAAACTATTTGAAAACAATGAAGACGTCGAAAAGCAGGTGCACGAATGGTTAAAAACTCGCCCTCAGTCTTTTTATGAACAGGGAATATTCAAGCTTCCAAATCGGTGGCAGAAGTGTGTAGATAATGCAGGAGACTACATTGAAAAATGTTGAAGGTATAGTTTCTGTATAATATTATTCAATAAATATAATTTTGAAAATTACCATTTATATTTGATTCACCCTCGTATAATTTTAATTATAGGAAATGAAACAAATATTCTACATAAGCTTGAATTGCACCATTAGTATATAATCATTTTTCAAATTCTAATCCCACAGACTGCTTTTTAAAGAGCCTTGCAACAAAAGAATAAATATATAATTCCTTTATTCTTATTCATAAGGTATAGTTGACTGTGAAGTATAGGAGATGTAGATAGTTTGGGGTAGGCAGTTATAGATACTCAGCAAATACAATTTTAATTTTGATCTGCTGAGTATCTATGACTGCCTACCCCAACTATCTACATCTCCTATAATTCCTTTATTTCAAAGCCGAGGAATAAAACGATGAGTGAAAGAGTAAAGTTTTTCCCAAAATAAGCTGTCATACATTGATAGTAGTATCACAGAATTTCTTCAAGGGGACAACATATGTAGTTCCAGGGAGCTTTGATTGAAATTGAAGGTATAATATGTTTTGAATGCGAAATTAAGTAGTTTACAGAATATCAGTTTCAAGTTAAACACTAGATAAAAGGAAAACAAATTCTTAAGCAATGATAGTGCATGAAGAAGTCAGCATTATTATAAGCAAGAAAAAATTATTTTTTAAATTTCAACTATTCAAAATTATTTGTATATAAACAGATTGAGAAACAAGAATTTACCAAAGTATCTGGATCTATTTCAATAGATCCCAATCGTGAAATACAGGCTATTTCTGTATATCAAGTGCCTCAAATAAGATCAATGGCTCGAGAAAGGTAAAATTAGTCTTGAGAGCATGGCGTGTCAGAATGGTTGGTGGCAATGCCTGCATTAAGAAGTCAAATATTTCAGTTACAAAGTGGAACTGAAAAATAATCATTAACATTAAACCATTTTAAATTCCATAGAAAGTGGAATTATTTAAAAAATAATTTGCCAAAACAAAAAAAGGGAAACAAAAGTATGCAAAAGTATATTTATTAAAACCTTATTGTGAACCGTTAGCATTGTTAATCAACACAATAAAACATTTTGGTTAATGAATATGAGTGCAAATGTTTTGATTGAAGGTCCAAAGATGTAATAGATGGCAATCAACACTAAAGTTAAAACGTTGGTAGTTAAATAAAGTTCTATTTTCTTGCATTTATTTTTATTTATAATGGGTACTTTATTAACTTAATATCATTTTGTCAAATATTTCTCAGAAGATTCCAGCTGTGGATAATTATTTCTCTTCAAAATGTATTAAGGTTAATGATGTAATCTAAAAAAAAAAAATAATAAGAAAATAATAAGAAATAAAGAAAAGGAAAGATAATTAAAGAAAAAAAAAATACAATCTAAAACCATCTATTTAATTCATAAGGCAAACAGGTGGTATAAAACATAAAAAGAATCCACAAAAAAATGTACATTTCAGCAAATGCTATATTAAAGGCTTAATGACCAGAATAAATACAAAAACAAAACATTTCCTTAATAGTAAGGTAGACTGAAGTTATTTTATTATCATATCCATTGTGGTGTTTGGCTCTTAAGATATAATTGCTCAGTCTCTGCTTGATTGCATACTCTATTGATAGAGTGTCAAAAATTAAAACATAGATACTTAAATAAAAAATAAAAATAAAAGTGGAATAAATTAACTATAATAAAACAGTCTTCACAAATCACGAAGTCTTCAAATACTTTTAGAAATTGACTCACGTCCACGAATATAATTTTTTTAAATTTCATTTTTAGAAATAAGTTTGTACAAACATAATATACACAGAAAGCAAACCCATTCAAACAAAAACTATTTATACTTGACATTTGTAAGAGGTCTGCCTATGGCCTTTAAATATTCCCTTAAAGCTATTCTTAAAAATTTACAATTAATTATAAAGGAAACACAAACATAATAATAGCCATTGAAAAGTAAATCAAACCACTAAGGCTGTTAGCGAAAACTTAGTTTTCAATAATTTAATTGATTTAGTTTTCAGCACATTTAATTACTCTGTGTGAGCAAAATAAAATATTGTACATATGATATTTTTCACTATAGCTTACTTTTAATTCTAAGAAAAGTTTTAAAACCAAATATATCAACAATATTTCCTTTAGTTATATACACAAAGTACTTGGCATACCATCTCACTTTTAGCATACCTTAACAATACAGAATTACATTCACATAGTAATAATTTAAAGTAGTCTTACTCTTTATAGAACATGATAAAAAGCTTATATAGATCATTCATAGAATGTGTACATAATAAACAACATCAATAGGGGGCATTAAACTTTTCTAACCTTAATTTTAACTTGATTATTGTTCATAAGCTTAAACTCGCAATATTTCCAATGATTTGTTGTAACAAATTGCTATCCAATCAGGTTGAGTTGCACCCCACTGAATTTGGTTAATTTCACCTTCTGCAGCAGTATAAGCTAAAATAGGATCTTCTATTGCACGAGGCATTTGTTGGATATCCCAAATAAGAGCTTGATGGTCATCTCCTGCTGTGCATATATGACATGATGAATGAGGAGCCCATGCAATACCATTAACACATGCCCTATGATTATTAAGTCTCGCAACTGGAGTACAAGGTAATCTTACATCAAGAATAATAACTTCACATGCATCCATAGCTACAGTTGCCAGATAATTTGGGTCTTGTTTGTTCCATGCTAATCGCAACAGTGGTGCATGTGGAGGATCTTCATAAATAATAGTAGAATGTTCTAGATGTCTTAGATCAAACATTCGAACAGAACCGTCAGCACCAACAGATGCAAACATATCTCTACCACCGCCAGCTCTTGAAAATGCAATGTCATATACCTCTTTATCATGAGCAATCAATTGAGTTTTTACATGACCAGCTACTGTATGTACTCTTCCTACAACCTGAGATGTTTCAAGACCCCAAATCGTGCAGGTAGTATCAATACTGGATGTTCCAATCAAATTTGGATCAACTTCATTCCAGTCAAAGGATGTTAATGGAGCACAGAAGTCAGAATTTTTATTGTTGTTTAATACACTTTCAAGCCTAGTTTCTGAATCCCCAGCTCGCCAAACACGAAGATAATCGCCACTGGTTGCAAGCAGATCAGGAAAAACTCCTTTACTGTCAGGAATCCACATAATTTTGGTAGTGGGATATGGATGGTCAAATGTACTTTTAGCTGTGAATTCAGAAGTGACTTCATTTAACTGAACTATTTGAACTTTATTGTTGTATTCTTCAACAAAGCTTCCTAGTGCTAAACGAAATCTCTTGTCAGGTCTAACTGACCAATTCATACTATACAAAGGCCATGGAGCTTCATATTTATAAATTTCTTTTCTTTTAGGAAGAGCCATTTTTACAGCTATACTTAAAAAAAATTATACAGAACAATTTAGAGTCAAAAAGTTGTCTTACCTCAAAACGGCTCTTCCATATACACAGTTCTTTAAAATAACATGATTATTGGAAGTTTGTTAAGGTAAAATATTTCGTCATAGTAGTAAACTATTCACTAAGAGGTCAACAACATTGTCGGCGAATTATTCTTAGGTTCATGAACAGATCCATTTACAACAATCACACAACTGTGGGTCATATAAGGTGGTTCCACGCATTCGAAAACCAGTTATTAATATAAAATAATAATGAAATCAAATTTAGAAACACTTCCACTGAAAGGAGTCAAAGCGAAAGCATATTTTTGTCTTGAAAATGTCATGAACTACGGGTTCACCACATTGCGATGTTGCCAAATCTCCTCACTCCTCAGCGACGTTGCCATTACCTTACCAAGAAATTGCAGTGTTGGTTACGTTCGAGTATGGTTATGTTTCTGCCTAAATTGTGTTGAAGATATTTTTACTATTTAGATTATTTAATCTACTTTAGTTTTTGAAACTTTAGCTTGAAGGAATTCCGCTCAGCAATATCATCAAATAAACGCTGAAGTTAGAAACTTTTAACAATGTTTGTAAACTCTTTGAGACAAGTTGCCCGAGGGTTGTCAACTCCTCTTCTTAATTTATCCCTTCTGAAATTCAGTGGACATATTTTAAAACCAAATGTGACGTTTATATATCGGAATCAATTCCCAAGATTTTCAACAGACAATAGTAATGGCAATGTCCCATTGGGTAAACTTGAAATTGATAGGTTTCTTATAGCATTTACATGTAAAAAATGTAATACAAGAAATACTAAAACAATATCCAAAATAGCATATAATAAAGGTGTAGTCATAATTGAATGTGATGGTTGCAAGAATAATCATTTGATTGCAGACAATCTAGGATGGTTTTCTGATTTAGAAGGTAAAAGGAATATCGAAGAGATCCTGGCTGAAAAGGGTGAAACTGTGAAGAAAGTTGTATTTGATGGCACAATAGAACTTGAGAGTTCTGGTTCAGGCTCTTTGAATAAATAATCTATTATTGAATTTTTGTTTTATGCCCACCTTAATGCAATGGTCTGAGTGAAAGAGATGAGTTTATTAATTTATCTCATTGTTTTACTTGCAGCTCACATAACTGTGATATTTGTTAATGTTAATGTATTTTATAATTTGTTTCTTTTATAATGTAAGTGAATATAGAATATATCTTTAGTATTTTTCTTCTTTAGTGATAATCTTTTTCCCTTGATAAAGCTAAAGTACTGTTTATAATTTTTATTGAAAGAGTTTTTATGCTAGTAACAATATCAGATTCAGTTGATTACAATGACTTTCTAATATAAACTCTTTTAAATAGTAGTGAATACTACATGGACATATCAGATCTTATCAATAATCCATAAATTGAAGCAGAAATGTCTGCTGACAATCTAATTCAGTTATTTTTTAACACTTATTACATTAGGTAGTAATGGAACAGATTGCTGGGAAAAAAAGTTGAATTTCAAGCAGTTATATATATATATATATATATATATATATATATATATATATATATATATATATATATATATATATATATATATTTTTTTTTTTTTTTATTTTGCTAATTTTTTTGTGATTTTAGGTTTACTGTGAAAAAACTGCCACCTTCAATCTGATTACTAAGTTGTTTAATTTTTTTTTAGTATCTGTGATGGGTCAGCTATCTACGGTATCTTGTCATTATAGTAAATCTGTATTGCTCAGTGTTGGTTTATTTTTTGTCAACTATATTTATTGTTTTAAGCATTGCTGTTTGTTTCACTTGATTATGAATTCCATCCTTAGTTACAATTCTAACAGATCATTCACCATTTGTTTTTTTAATGATTGGCTGTGTATTATTACCGTTTTCATAATTACCAATTACATCTATTTAAATGTCTGTATATAAGTTGAAATATCAGTTGCAGTTATGACTATTATAATTAAATGAGAATAAAAAAATGAATAAAGTTTGTAATTCTGAAATAAGATTTAAGATGCTTTGAATTAAGATATAAAATATGTATCAGTAGTTTGAATAAATAAATAAATAAATAAATATATATATATATATATATATATATATATATATATATATATATATATATATATATATATATATATATATATATATATATATATATAAAATCCTTTACCTTAGCCAATGATAAATGATAGTGTGAAAAGTATGGGTAAATAGAAAAAAGTTCTATCTACAGAAAAACCTCCCTTTTGGGCAAACATTTAAATTGTTGGCTTTGATTTTTCTATTCTGTGCATATTGTTTTTATCACTCAATAGTTTCTGATGTATTTAATTCTCAATGTAGGCTTTTTAGAAAATTATCCCCTTGTGAGGAGAAAAAGATTTTGACAATGAGAAAAAACTTAATATAACAAAAATCATATCAGGACCTTCAAAAGAACATTTATTTTAGAAGTGCTACCAATGTTAGGCGCTTTACATTAGACCCCTTTCACACATATTATTATTGTTGTCTTCACATTTACCAAATGTATTTTTTGTTTAAATTTCATAGATTGAAAACAGATTTTTATACTGTATCATATTTTTATAATTACTATTCCATGAATAGTTTCAACTCAAACACTAAAAGCTTCATAGCTCTACAAAAGAAAAAGTTAAGTTTCTTATCTAAAAACGTATTTAATAAATGTAGAGTTTGTTGAAAATTGTGGTATTTAACCCTTCAATATGCTGGTGGTGCAATTTGAAAATAGATATCTTTAGCTACATCATTACAGCTCTGCAGCTTCTTGGGAATGACGGATTATACATTAAAAAACTTGCTTTAGCCGTTACTGTTAGTATAGTTTTGTTGGAGCCATTCTTTGGTTTTTATTCCCTTGAAAGACTGGTTTATTCTAATTATGGAATGAAAAAGATGAGTACTAACACTGAGCTTACAATTAATTTTAATTGAATGTGTATTACCACTGAATGCCTCTATTGAAAAACTACAATTAATTATAGCAGTGATCCACTTATCAATTTTGGTGTAACCTGCATATGAAAGTAAAAGTCCTCTTAACCCCATGTTCTTCAAAAAATGGCTAACTGCTGTAATGTTTCTCTAAAATAAAGTAGGGTAAAGGCACCAGTAGTAGACACTATTGTAAGGCTCTTGCAGTAATTTTAGTAGTAGTTCAATAAATTTGCCTCAAGTTCCTTTTTATCCCTACATATGCCCAATAGCACTCTTATTGGACTTAAATTATTTTTAAAATAACTCTATTATTGATGTTAGGATTATTTTTAGACATTTTTTGCGAACATATTTTTTCACCGATAGTAGACACCTGTGTACTTGTAGTAGACACAGAAACGCACCAGTAGTTGACACTTTACTTACCAAATATATTTAATTGAACTACAAATTACATTCTACCATTAATACGAAAAATTGAAATTTTCTAGTTGTAGACGCTTTTGTCTACTACTGGAACAAGAGAGAAAATCAGTGTCCCATTAGTAGACAGTTTGTTTTTGGCCTATTCAAACAAATTTTAATATAAAAAATACTTTATTTAGTGAGTTGATTGTGATCACTATCTTTACAAACAAAATTTGTTATAAAATATTGTAATTATAAAAGAATAATTGACGAAACTCAAATTAACCTCTCTAAGCTAAAGGGTTAAGCATTTTATGACACTGCTAATTAAAAACTGACCTAATGTTTCCACTGATGTCTTAATCTGCTACTGCTTTATAGTGAAAGTACAGTAGCTAAAGTTTAAAATGGGGCCAAATTCAAATCGTTCTGATGGTTTTAACTTATTTTTTTTTGGTTGAGGTTATTAGTGTCTACTACTGGTGCCTTTACCCTACTGTAAATAACAAATAAATAAATAAAAATATTGCAATGCATTGTGTAAATGATAAAACTATACTGTAATATATATATATATATATATATATTTTTTTTTTTTTTTTTTTTTTTTTTTTTTTTTTTTTTTTTTTTTTTTTTTTTTTTAAATTATTTGGATGGCCCATATTAGAAATTATCAAGTTTCTTTTTTCAATTAAAATGAAAAAATGTGAGGAGCTTCTTTCTGCTCCAATACCTACTTCTGATAGTTTGTAGGAATGGTTATAGCTTAGTTACAATAGTTTCAATTTTTCCGTGAAAAAGAATATAATTAAGTTTTACAAGTAGAAAAAAAACATACAAAATTTCAGTAGAGTGCCCACGTCCACATTTTGCAACTACAGTTGCTTGGTACTCATAAAATTTGCACTTAATGCATGTATGAACATCCTTTCTGCAATAAAGCTTTTTTTTTTAAAATATTACATTATCTCATGTACTTGTAACACCCAAACCAAGTCAAGCAAAAGGAATATATATTTATGCAAAATTCATATTTTTGTGTAATTCAAACTCAATAGAAATATAATTAAAAAGGAAGTAAAAAAAAAGCAAAAAACATTTACTTCGGATCCTGTAGGTTTTGGAGGGTTAAGAGGATGCTGAAAATTTGGCAATATCATTTGGACATATTCAAAAAAGGTATCCCACCCCTGTTTTAATTTCTTACATTTACTGGTTCTTTTTGCCAATCCCACAGTAACATCTGGGAACCTATTTTTTTGTAGGAACCTTTTAATTAAGAGAGTTTTTATAGTGAAGCTTGAGGGGAATTTATTTTCCTGAATTCTATTTGAGTAAAGTAGCATGTACTTACTTATCTTGTTGCTAAAGAGTAAATAGCTTTCGATTTAGTATTTGTCATGCCTGCAATGGTCTATCAGTAATGCAATAATCTATTAGAATTATTTTCTGTTGAGGCAAAGCAGTGGCTTGGTGGATCAAAGAAGTATTGGATCACTTAATTAATAAAGGGTTATTCATCATATATTTTTTGCCAAGTATACTGGTGCCTGTCAAAGCCAAAAATGGTAAAATTTACTTTCATCAGAAATAACAACATCCTTCCAGAATTTTAATTCCTTATCTATGTAAACTTTTAGCAAACTCATCCCCCCCCCCCATTTTATCTATAATATAAGGTTATTTTCTTTGAGTACTACAATTATGATTTGTGAAGAAAAGGTCTTACCATTTGTCAAATGAAAGTGTAATTGAAGTTAAAGGAACTAATTTATACTATATTTATTGCTATAAAGAATAACTATAAAGAATGCTGCTATAAAGAATACTCCTTTCATTCCTCTCTGTATTTATAAATAATTGGTTAAAAAAAAAAAAAATGATAAGAAAATTTAAATTGTTTACAATATTGAAGCTAATTCTTCAAATACTCTGTTTAAATAGTAACTCCTTGGAAATTTAATTTAATGATTAAACTTTTGTATATGACACAGTATTTACTTCTTTTTTCTTTAAGATTGAATATATAGAAGGTAAATAATGATTTTTTTGGTTGCCTTTGTATTGTTATTCATCTTGATGTAATAAGTACTATTATGATGTATAAGTACTATATAATAGTATCACTTTCTTCGGATTGAAGCCATTATTTAAAAATGCATCATTACTTTTTTTGTTCTTCAAAAATTAAAATATTTTTTAGTCTTGTTTAAAATATTTGGGGTAATTCATCAAGATCATTAATTTATTCATGAATTGAAGGCTGAGCATTATTTTATGTTCACCCAAATAATAAAAAGATAATTTAAAAACTCACATTTTTAAAGTTATTGTCTTTTGTTCTGTCAATATAAACATATATTGTGCTGCTAAGTTATACCACTTCTGTCTATATATTCACAATGACTTAGAAATTGGAGGATGAACTTATAAAAAAACTTTCTCCCAAGCTACCTCATTTTATAACTAACTCTTTCACTTGTTTTTCGGCAACCACTGTTACGATTTTTCAACTCAAACACTTCAGGATTGCCTACATCTTCCACTATTTTCATGATTAGAAAATTCTCATGACTTTATATTGCCATTTTCATCTTTTATGAACTTTCAAAATGAGTAGGTAATGAATGAAAGAAAACAAAGTATTATTAAGAAATGAGAATAAAAACTTCTTCTTACTTAAATTGGCCGTAGTAATTAAATAATTATTGTAAGATTCCAAAGCAATTTCTTTTCTCAAAATATAGTTAATAACTGACAGGTCTAATAGTTATTTGCAGCGATTTTAGAGACGGCTTGGTTTGAATTCTTACATAATTGGTTATAGAATTACTTTATGTGCCATATTAATATATAATGTGTTCAGTGATTTATGTTTAAAGACTTTCCTAAGATAGCCGACTTATAGAGTGAGTATTCATTTCATAAAACTAAAAGAATGTAATGTAAATACACAATCCCAGAATGTGCCAGGTTAAAAAGAGAAGAATTTTTTACTGAGTGATAAATTGGGATGAAATTGTTACTACTAAACACATCACTTAAATGTTTATTGAATATTTTCTTTTTTTAAACTATTTTTTAGAACACAATATAAAAATTTACAATAAAATGATGCAGAATTTTTCAAATTACAAAGAAACAGTTATCTACAGAATACTTCAAGAATGCTTTAATACTGTTTAGAAAGTTAAATTTAAGATAATTTTGACTGTAAGTTTGGTAAAATGGATACAAAAAAAAAAAAAATTAAATTTATACAAATTCATATTTACAAATTAATATAATCATAAATACACAGCATAAATTATATGAAAGTTTAAAACAATCATATAAAACATAAATACTATCTAGTCGGGGTTCTTCTTAGAAAAAAAAAAGTTCAAAACAAATATTTGCACTTTCATCAATACACCTCACAATATTACAGGAACAGAACAAATTTTTATGCTCTGGTTATCCTTGAGGATTTTTTTTTTTTTTTTTTTTTTTTTTTTTTTTTACTTTCACATAGTCTCTAGATCAATAGGATGAATAAATAAATAAAAAAAAAGAACCAAAAAAAAAAAAGGGATGAGATTGGTTAAGGAGACAACTAAGTTGTCATTGGAAGAAAATTTGTGGAAGACTAGTAGCTCAATCGTGGCTGGTCGCCTTCGAAAATGGCCATCGGGATGCTGACTTTGGCTTGCTGCAGACTGAGAGAGAGCGCTCCCGCAGGGTAGGTGATGAGGAAGAGGAGCAAGAACTAAGACTTGTTGATGGGGTGAGGCCGAAAATGTCTTGCACAGTTGCTCGATATTCCGTTCCACGTCCAGTGTCTGTAACAAAATAAGAAAAATTTATTAAGAGAAAAAGTATTAAAGAAACAAGAGTTTTTTTTATTCATATAAAAAAAAGTTATACAGCTTCAATTCTATTAATATTTCAATATTCTTTCACGAACTGTTTTAACAAACTTCTTATAATAATTAAATCATCATGTCTAAAAGGATTTATTTTTCTACAAACTAAATACTTAAATAAGACAGTTGAAAAAGTTAAAAATCTTAAAGTTGATAGAGCTGTCTTGAACATACAAGGCATACTGTTATCCATATTCATATCGTTTTAGAAAACTAAAACTATTCTTTCAGTGTGATTTTCTAGGACTGAAGCATTTATTTGATGTTTCTGTATTTAAATGCTGTATTGTTTTCTATTAATTGTGAAAAGACTAATATTCAGAATGCAAGCTTATTTTTGGTAAAAATGTTTTCCCCATGGATTTCGGACTACATAGATACTACAGTAGATACCAATAGCATATCCACCAATATTTTAAGATTTAAAGCCAACAATTGCATTAAAAGACTTTTGATAAATTTTAAGATACCTATGATTGGTGTTTCATCATAGAGTGAACCTTGCCTGTGCGACCTGACGAAATTCTGTTTTCCAGAACCAGGTGAGTATATTTCCATATTTGTTTCTGCTGCCCCTTTCCATCTGAAAAAAAAAAAAAAAAAATTCAGAACCTGAAAAATTAAAGCTATTAAACTGAAGTCTCCTAAATGTTACAGCACCAAGGTATGATAGAAGAAAGTCAATAAATATTAGCTACCATTTAAGAATGTAGAATACCACAATACAAGGCAAAGTTTTAAAGATTACTTTGTCTATAAATATTAAGTAGAAGTAAAAAACAGATTCTAATGGATGGATATGTAAGGGAAAGACAGAAAGTAAGGTGAAGGAATCGAATTTCATTTAAAGAAACAGGAAAAATGTAAGAAAAGCCTGAAATTATAAATTTATATGATCTAATAGAATGTAAGAATCCGACTTCTATTGTGAGAAGCCTACTAGTGCCTTGCTTTCCCTATTCCCTATTCCCACCAATTCCCTAGTGTGGCCCACCAACTTTTTCAAACAGTTTTTGAATAATATCTAGGAGAAGTGGTTCTGCTTAGTTTAATGATTAATAGTTTGAGTATCTTTATAGACCATTTATTAGTTTTAAAATAATTTTTATTCTTTTCCCATTTATTGATAAGTAATACATATTTATTTAAATATTTTAAACTAATATGTTTTCTACATATGTTTGATTACTTAACATGAGGCATACATATTATATTGTGGACCAAACTGTTACCTCAGGCGGTGAAGTGACCCCTAGGTTAACCATAGTAGTTTAATTAAAGTTCAATATATTTAATGATACAGGAAAAAAAGATTATATCCAATGACACTAGGAAATAATAGAGCAGTACCAAAGAAAATAATGCATATATTTTGTTTATTATTATTATATGTATTATTATATTTGTGACTCAATTGTTGGAATCACATCAGTTGTCCACACAATCATCGTTTGTTTCCTCTCCTGTGTGATTTTCAGGGGCCCTGAAGAAGACCTGCAAGGCAGGTTAAAATGTTGGCACTCCTTAAATAGTTGTTTTACTAGGACATGTTTATTTACTTATATATGATTGTATCCCTGAACATCTTATTATCAACACTAAACTATATATTTTTAATAAGATGCTGATGAACATACCTTTCATGGTCTTTGACATGGTCTGTCAAATGCCTGATCCACAATTCCCTCTCTTCAAGATTTCTCAATCTCAGTACTGTTGTTTCTTCTTTCCCTTCCCTCTCATTGACCAGCAAGATCTCATTCCCTGATTTTGTACATTTAATTACAGTTTCCTGAAAAAAAAATTAAAACATTAAGAGATTTGAAAATGAGGATTACGGACTAGAAACTATCAGTTTATATGTAGTTAAAATTTCCTAAGTTAAGTAAATAAATGCAAAAGAGCTTTGCGTTTAATAATCTATTCTTTTAATATAATACCTATATTTAGTGAATAGCCTATTAGAGAGGAAATGCTTAGTTAAAACAATGTTGTTCAACTTCATAGTATTGCATCAAACACAGTTTACCTTTAATACATTTAAAGTCAATAACAATTTAAAAATATACATATAAATAAGCATAAATATGTTAAAATAGGAAAAAGCAAACAAATTCCCTGTGCATTGAACTACCCTACAAGTGGTGATAGATAATTCTCAGGGAGTTCAGAATAATATTCTTGGTTATTATTAATGGCCAATCGGATACATTGGTCATCCTTTATAACCAATGTACCAGTATCCATATCCTCTAAGAAGTTCCTTGCCAGCTTAATGAATGAGACTCAAACTCCAAGCCTTTAACTGAGAAGTCTTTATTTCCGAATGTCTTATGGAATTTTGCATATATATATATATATATATCCTATTTCTTCCTTTCTACTTCACCAGATTGATCCTGGTCATTATTTTGATACCTTACTATAGGATCCTTTGGGTATAAACCATCTGACAAAGAAGTATATTAACATTAAACAAAAAAATAAACCAATATTTACCCTATTAACAGGAACAACAGCCTGTGGAGGGCTGCCATCTAAGTTCGCCTGCCTGCTTGGCCATAGGCTGACTGAGAATCCCTGAAGGCTCGCAAAACCACCGCCTTCTGTTATTGATGAGACAGTCTCTTTGATGAGACACTCAGGTTGAGCTGCCAAGCGGCAACAGAAATGTCCAAAGAGAGGGAGTCCATCCCCACTCCTTCTTGCAATATCTGGAAAAAAGAAGGAGAAATATATCATCAAAATGAGATTAGGAAAATGTGAAAAGCTGTATTAATACCAATTAACAGAACAAAAATATATTAAAAAAACAAAAACACTTAGTTTTAACAAACAAAAGGTAAATAAATCAATTTTATTTTACAAAAAAAAAAAATCCAGACAAATGACAGATACGCTTTATCAACCAAATTAATTGTTTTACCAGTCTAATAAGTCTTTTTTTATTTTCTAATTCAATTTTTATGAAATTTAAAATCTATAAATATAAAAAACAGGGGGAAATAGGAGAGGTTCTTGAAATAGGAGATATCAAAAGCAAAACAAATTGTGATGAACCTGATCCACCTCAATATATGGTGAGTATAATTTAGTATTTTCGAAAAGAGATTTATTCCAATTTTGGTTTATTAAGACTACTAAAAAGCAATACAAATATAAGATCATGGGATTAGTGTTATATAAGACTAATGAATATGCTGGATATTTACCAGATGTTTCTAGCTTGAGGTCATGAGTTCTGATTCCATCATTTATATCGTCCAAAGTAAGTCGTGCTGATGCCATCAGCTCGAAATTTGGTCCGCTATAATCAATAAAAGTAACAATATAATACATTGTATACATTTTAGTTAGAACATTAAATAATAATAATCTAAAATATAAGACAAAATTAATTCAATACATCCTTTAGAACTAGGAAATAAGCGATTACTTTTTTTTTACAATAAATATTACCGTTCCCAAAACATTTTATAGCTCTGGCCAAGATCTAGTAATATGGACAAATACTAATTTGACTTAAAAAATGTTTAATATCAAGGTGTATTTAAATTTAAAATAATTTATTTCTTAAATATTTACATGGATAGTATTAGGAGGAAACTGAAAATTTCTAAATAAAATTCAAAGTGAAGTTTTAAAAGCTCATCCTAGATAATATTTTCTTTTAGACACAGCCATTATGAAAAAATAAATAAATAAAAATACGTTATCTTCATCTTTATTTTGTTATATTATTTTAAAAAATGAGATTTTATTTCATATGACCATGTGATTAATAAAATTCATTTACAACTAGTAGACTTTGCTGGAAGAAGTAAAATGTCTTGAATGTTATTGTAATAATGATTTACAATTTTTATCCATTTCAATAAATAAAGGTTTTCAGATATGTAAACATTAGCCAGTTAAAATTGAAATAAATATTTTAAATAAAAGATTATAACTCAATAGTAGAGCAAAGAAGATATTCTTATGTAAAAATTCAATAATTTCAAGTTGAAGAACTGTATTAAATTATAGTAATCTTGTACAGTCAAGATGGATGATAACTTACATTTTTCCTGAGTTAAGCTCATCCCGCAGAGAGGCGGCAAGCTTCTTGCCAACCGTCCGACTGATGGAATTGTGAATGGTGTTCTTGATCTTCTTTCTTGTACTGGCCATCGACATGTCATCCCTCAACATGTGGCTATAGACTTCAAGGGTAAAGGTGAAATCCGAGCTAACCTGGTTGAAGACTAGAACATCTGGGAAGGTGAGGTCAGTGAGAGATCGGTCGACAGGACACAATAGTGATGTGTCATACATTTCAGTGCCAATCCTTGCTAGGCAGAAAACTGCAAACCTCCTGTAATCACCTTTATTCTTGAAATGGTCAGTGTCCCTCCAGATTAGAGGCATTCGAAGGTCTGAAAGACATACTCGTGCAGTACACCCAATACTCCTATGGAAAAGATAGTTTTGTTTAAATATAATAAAATAAAATATAATAAATCATTAATAAAAGTTTCTTAATTCTCAAATTTATGTTAATTATAAATAAAAATATGATTTCCTATATTTTCAATTCTGTTATAAAACTGTATAACTTATCCTTAAAAAATAAATGTTAATTTCTGTGGCACCTGTGAATAGTGTGTCAAGTGCAATTTTGGATTATGGGTGTCACCAGATACCCTATTTTTTATTTTTTTTTATTTGTGTCAGATGGGCTAAGTCATTTAAGTTATAATAATATAATGACTAAATTCATCCTCTGTATATGTTTCAATCAATTCATTATTAATAAAATGAAATATCATACTTTAAAAAAATTGATTTTGGTTTCAGCTAAAATGAAATTAATTTCCCATCAGAGAAGTAAATAAAGATCCTGATTAATTTTATAATACACTTGAGTCATAGATGAGAAAAAAATTCTCCAAATTTTTTTAATAAACAGCCCTACAAAACCTTCTTCCCAACCATTGTTACTAATAACTAAAGATCTTGGTTGGGCGGAGCAGAAATTATAAATGTGCTTCCCCAGTCCCTGAGACCGCCACTCTAGGTTCTCAAACATTTAGGTACAATCTACTGTAGCTCAACTGTTGTTCATGTCCTATATCAAAAATTTACCATAATAGCAGGCTTAACCTCCTCTAAATGTCTGAAAAATACTACCCCCTCCATCAATTATAGCCATTTCTCGTTCATTAATTAATAATAACGAACTCGTTTCAAAATATATGAACAAATATGCCGTTTCAGTCACTTTTTCGATTTTGGCCCAACTCAAAACAAATCTACTTGATTGAGTCGGACAAAACTAATTAGTTCAGTTTTGAAAAAAATAAAATAAACTAAATCCTGCATTATCAGTAGGGACTGCAAATATGATTTCGAATCGTATACATTTTTTTTTTCGGTCATATCCTTCTAAAATAGGCATCGAGAAACTTAACGTACATCTTTATCAGTCAAAACCTTGGAAGGTCTACATCATTGGACAAGGCAAGACTCCATAGATATGGGTGTCAGATTTACGGAATCGATTCAATACAGTGTTGGCTCACCGGGCATCTAAATGAGGTAGAAAGATCGTCAAGGTTTCGGGACCATCCGCCGTGGAGTCTAATAGTTGCAATGAAATTGGTTCTGGACCTATAGTCCACTAAAATAAGGGTTTGCCGAAGAAAAAACTGCCGAACTTTTATTCTCAATGGATCTTAATGTTTTTTGGGGTGCTGAATCCGAATATGAAGTTTGCTACCACGACAGACGTCGACTTCATACAACAATCGCAAAATCCCGGTTATTTTCGTTTTTTTTTTTATCTATAACGCGAGAACGAAGCTTTTTTCGAAGAAAGTCTTTAATAATTAATTGTAGCTTGGATTAGTATCTAGGAAATGAAAAAAAACTACTCCAAAATCGGACAATTTTTTGAGAGGATATGGTCTTGGGAAAAAGAGTATGAATTGGCCAACTGGCGGTCAGTCCCACTTCACATGTTTGTCGTACTTTTTTGTCTATAACACCGATAAGAATATTACATATGAACTTTTAATAATGTCCCTTGAAATACACATGCCACTACGCTAAAAAAAACCCGTAATGATGTGAATTTTTTTTGAATCGGACAAATAGTCCTTCCTTCTTACCCTTTTACTACGAGTATGGAGACAATTATGTACTGATGGATGAATTTGAGAAAATATGACAAAACAACAGTTTCTATTGTTTTTTTTTTTTTTAAGTAAAGCGATTTTAGTGATACAACAGAAAACTACACAAGCTAAAAAAATATTTTGGAATAAAAAAATGCTGGGAGTAGAGTACACGAGGCTCACACACTCTGGGCGGTCAAGAGGACGATGCTCCTCGGTGGACACAATGTCCCCCATTATACAGTGAGTAGCGGTACTACCCTAGGGGCACTGGCTACATGAGTAGGGAAAACAGGGAGGAACACAAGGAAACCAGGGATGGGGATGATGAATAGATAAAATTTAACTGACGATAAGTTGCTGTGGCACATTAAAGTGATTCTGGTCATAATACCTTTGCAACTAGATTACCAGTGGTGCCAGAAAGACCATGAATCGGAATGTTTTGTTTTTTTACTTCAAATTCTTAAAAATTAACCACCTGAGATACGCATGATGGTATAGAAGGATCAATACAATTAGGATTGATGAATTATTTGCCTGATGAATAGTAGATTTATCTGTTTTTACTACAAACAAATTTATAATGGGACTGTTGGAAGTATTTATCTGATGACTTAAACTAAAATCTCGATTGGATTTAAACGATTTTATTATTTCTGAAAAGATTCGTAATTATTAAGATTTAAACTATTTTTTTTTCAGTCTAATCTAGAACGTCCTTCTAATTTGGGAGAGTATCAAAATGTTTACATCAAGTTATCAAGAGAGAGCATCTCCATCCTTCCAATCTGATATCATACACCTATGACTTCCTTGTCGGCGTCCTTTCATAATATTCCACTGATCCCTGTTAAAGAGATCCGCTACCTAGGACTCCATCTGGACAAAACACCTGACTTGATATCCACATACGAGACTTAAACAACAAACATCTTGTCGTTTCTGACTACTTCAACATTTACTAGACAAACGTTCTAAGCTCCCAATGAACTACTAAAGACTTATATAGATGGCAGTAATAGACGTATTTGTACATAGGGAATTGATCTTTGGGGCTCCACTAAACTTTCCAATTCTTCTCGGTATTATAGCATAAATAAGCTAATCCATAACGATCTTTAAGTCTCATATTTTGCTGATTTGGCTCAAAGCACATACCTATCTTTCAATTGAAAACTACATACCCACTCGAATCCACTAGTCTCCCAACTTGCCTCACACCTAGAAACCTTCTAATGGAGATTTATTCTACCATATATCGATATATATAGATTTCTTCTACCATATAGTACTACTATATGGTAGTTCTTTAGAAGTTATTGATATAGTATTATAATCATTTTACCGCACATTTACTTTTCATATATAATATGTACAGTTGTAAATATCAATGAAATATAATAAAATTAAAAGACATCGTTAAACCTTATAACAAAAGATGCATAATCAATAAAATCTAATACTCGATTAACGATTTGCGATACGAAAGGTTTCCTTCCTGAGGATATATGAGCGTAGGATGGTAGAAATGGAAGGAAGCAGCTTGCCCTGACACCCACACTCAGGGGCTAAATTGGGTTAATAGGAACTCCAACCAGCTCCCTTAATTTCTTTGTCTTTGGAGTCTCTCCAACCTGACAGGCCTGTTCCAGGATTGGTGTAGAGGTGTACTAGGAAAGATCGGAACCGCGGTTATTTGCAGTACAACGAGATTAATTGAGGTCCTATTTAAAGCTGGGAGTAACCTAATCTTACCCAACATTTACCCTTGTCTAATTAACAGTCCACCCCTTATCTAAATAAATTTTCGATAAACGAATAAATTAATATAAGATTGTACACATTTATAATTAATAATAAATCCTCATACAACTATTTTTTTCCGAGGCCATTAACTCATTATTTACTCATTCAACGCTCGATTATAATTATCAGAAAACAACATTTAATTTTAATGATATTAATAGTTTTTCCGTCAAAAGATACTATTTTTATACTATTTATTATCGTTCTCCAGGGCAATCTTATGAAAATTTTCTTATTATTATACGACTGAATAAAATGGTACAATATAACTTTGTTTCCACATTTGTTAGACAGAACTAAAATATCTTATTTCCCATCACCTAAAGACAAAATTGGCCATTTCCAAAAGAGTGGTGAACATGAACTAAAATGTAGTGACTGTGAACACGGGAAAAAACTTGACTATCAGTAAATTAATGATAAAAAGAACATATAAGGGATGTAATCATAAGACGTATAATTCCAACTTCATTTAAATAAAAATAACCATAAATTCAACAAAGACTCAGGAGTAAAACTAATTTGTCAAGCCTAAAATTAAATATTTATAAGTCAGTAGAAACGATAGAATCGTTCAAAACCAATCTAAATTTTAGTATAAATGACCAGACATATATTTGCCATTGTCCCCTATTAAATTTATTTCCAGTAGGTACTGAAAAAACCAATCAGACAAAAGAAAAGTCCAAAAGGTTTTAACATACCTGATCCTTTTCCCCCTCCCTTCTGCTCTTGATATCTTTCAGAAGGTTGTTTTACCTTTGCAGGTTAGTACCAATATATTTCATTTCTTGTCTTACATTTTTAAAAGCTTTAATATATAAAATATGTGTAACAAAGTGATGAGGGTTTTGAAAAATTTGTATGCTTTGGAACTGAAGATTAATGTTTAACATTCGAAACTAGTTTTCAAACAAAATAATTCCAATAGAAATGGCAATTAATGCATTAATCCATCATGCGTATCTCAAGTAAAAATGTGATTAATTCATAATTAAACTTTTCAATTGTCGTTGTTTCCAAAGAATGTTATAGTTTTAAATCGGATTATAGGCAATATTAGTTTAAATTACAATATAAATATTTTCTGTAGTTATATTTTAAATTTGTTTCCAGTAGGGAGTAAACAAAAAAAAACAACAAAAAAAACTAGCCATAGGGAAAACCTAAAGGAGAACGCATCTGACCCACTCGTCTGTTTACACTCAGTCACCTATTTAATTCAGAAGCCCGTTTCATTCAGTCTCCTTATGTGTTTGATTTCTTGTTTTACATTAAAAAAAAAAAAAAATTATATATATAATCTGTGAAGCAAAGTGCTGATTTGAATTTTGTTTATATGTTTTTAGAGCAGATGATCAATAACATTCGAAATTAGTCATCAAATAAAAAAATCCGATAAAAGTGACAAATTATTGATCAATCCTAATAGTAAGAACTAAAATATATGTTATGCTCAGTGCAGATTGGGTCAAAAGTTATCGGGACCGCAGCGTTTTTTTGAATCTGCATCAACTTCGAAAACACGAACAGAAGTCACGTATAGATGCCGATAGTAATCTTATAGATCTCTTCTAATCCGACTGAAAATGACGCATTGCCTGTGTTTTGATGTGCTCTATTGTTAATATGATATGGCACGACATCTTGGAAGAACTAACCGTTGTAGCATTACTAATACATATTATGATCTTTCAGCCACCTTGGATGCTTTGGGAGATTATTGGAATTCCATAGGAAAGAACGAATTTCCCTTAGACCGAAGTTTGTATTAATTACATTGAAATGGAGTTTCCAATAGGTGGGTTGGGATTTCTGTACAAACCCGATATTCCAGATATTCCCGATGTTCCATAATTGGAACCCGATGCAGATTGAATGATTGATGATAAGTAATCTAATCTCACTAAGGTATTTGATCATTAAGGTTTTATAGATATCAAACCTGAGAATTGGAACGCTCGACGTAACTATCACGTTCCATGTCAATAATATATCCTAGCTCACATTTACTGGTTATTATATCATAATACAATTGCGAATAAATGAGGAAATTAAAAAAAAAAAAATAACATGTTTGTATATATATGTGAAGATATTACCATTTTTGTTTCTATTAATTTTATTCACATCTGTCAAAGATATAAAACGACAACCAGTAAATTTGATGGTAATAAAAAATGGAAAGGTTCTGGAAATATTAAACCTTATACGGATATTGTAGTGTTGGCGTCATTGTCGTGGGCATCTCATGTATGACTTTATTGGGATAACCTTGAAGTATATTATGAAATCGTTCATAGTAGGTCTGTATGTGTTCTTTGATAGTCCCTGCGCAGAGTTATGTTACTTACGTACCAAGGTGTTTGAGTGATATTACCATAAAAAAAAAAAAAAAAAAAAAAAAAAAACAACTTGTTTATACTTAGCCTTCAAATAGAACAAATACTAACTTGGATACTTGTAGCCTCTTCCTCCTTTGTAGTTCGGCGAGATAAGCGGACATCCTTTCGTTCGAGGTTAAAAGACTCTTGGCGGCTTCCAAACTTTGGGTTTGGTGCTTGCAGGCAGCCAGCAGTTTCGTCGTTCCCTCGCGCATCTTAATCTCCACCTCAATCTTCTGTTCCAGCTCCAACTCCTGCAGGAAATAAATGAAATTATATTACCAAAATAAAAATTATAGATTATATATAATAAAATAAATAAAAGGGTTAAATGAAAGATTATATTAATGAGAAATAATTATAAGTTGTTAAACGAAAGAAATAAACAGTTAAGTGACATTATAACGCTTGAAGTTTCTGAGGTCCTTACTTTCTAAACCCTTCCACTAAAATATTTCTTAAGTTTCCCTTTCAGTTTAAATTTAGCCTGGGGTAGTTCACTATGAGAAATACCAACACTTGATGTGACTGCTGGAGTTAAGAATAACTAATAATTTGTCAAATGAAGAAATATGTCATAAATCTTTTTGTCATGATTTTTCAAATTCAGAAAAGTCAAAATTTATTGACAACCGAAAAATACGTTGTGAGTGAAATGTGGATGGATTATGGCATGAGGAATTTCATCCGGTTACACACCTCTTGAAAATTATAATTCATATTACTTCAATAGGTCTCTTATCCAGCTCTTTTTCAACCTCCTGAGAAAATTGTCCGTAATGTTTTTTGTGGCCATGTATTATTTGGGATGAACTTGAAATAAGATGTGATCCGTAAGAGTAATAACTGTGTAATTGTTCTAATTGTTTTTATATGAAGAGTTTGTAGTTTCTGAATATGCACTTTTTTTAGAGTTCCGTACATTTGTGAGGCGTACGCACGAATAGATTTCAATAAATAAGTATAGGTTTTTAATTTTAATATAGAATGATGGAATTCAGGAGTATTTGTTATTTATTTGATGTCTCTAGTTTCGCTTTGATAGATAGGGCGAATTCGATCCGTCAAGCAGTAGTCCTAGGTGATGTGCTCAGTCAGAATGCAGATAATCCAAAAAAATATTTATAGTTATAGGAGAATGGTGATATTAGTTTTGAAATAATAATGTAATGAAAAAATTCGTTTTCACATACTCTGATTCCGGTAGGTTTACCAAACCAATCCGAAACTCAAGTTACACCGAACGTGTTAGTGAAATATTATACTTGAAATAAATCAAATAATCCATTTGATGTAGGCTTCCAATCATTCTTTAAAAAAAAAAAAAATAATAATAATAAAAAAATAATATAAACCATTTATTTAATGGGATGACCTGTAACTGAATTATATTCGAAAAAAACTGCCGTTGTACCTTAGTTGCTATTGTGAAAAAAAATAAATGTATATCCATTTATATATATATATATATATATATATATATATATATATATATATATATATATATATATATATATATATATTATTAGATGAATTTAAAAAACAAAATACCCAACTGGGGCAATGTAACTCGCGCGTTGGCTTTAAATAGCCTCATTGGGTGAGGTCAGTCTTCTAATCGTTTCATCATTTGACCAATTATTTCTCCCAACCAATTACATGTTTTCTTCTATCAAATATGACAGCATGCGGAAATGATTATTGTAATAGCTATAGGGCACTAGAGAATCAACTAGAAAGCCTAAAATACGTTTCAAACTATTTCATAATAATAGGTTCAAATAGTGAACTAAAATGTTATAAAACTATATTTAATTGAAAATTGATATTAATTTAAAGGAATCAACACCTATGAATAATTCTGACTAGCTGATACATTTACTAACTTACAAGAGGTCAGACTTTGAGCGAGTTCTAGCCTGATTATAGGTACGTAAAATTTGTTCGGATTAATAATAATCACTATTATTATTTATTATTTGTTATATAGCAAATATGGAATACATAAAAATACGTATATATGTATAAGCGTCGTTTTTTGAAATTACCTCAATAAAAAATGACAGTTATTAGAAGAATCACTTTCGTTGTTAAATTTTAGGAGAAGTTATCAAACGACAATAAGAAAAAAAAATTGTTAATAAGCAAAATTTGATTAATTTATATTTGTTTATCTATCATACTAGAAAATTTCTCCATAGGTAAAACCCGTCCCAGTAAAATTGTCTTTATTTCTGGAATTATCTGGTATACTTAAATTAAAAATAAAATAAACCAGCTTATATCAAACCCCTTTACACATCTTCTCTCTCTCTCTCTCTCTCTCTCTCTCTCTCTCTCTCTCTCTCTCTCTCTCTCTCTCTCTCTCTCTCTCTCTCTCTCTCTCTCTCTCTCTCTCTCTCTCTATATATATATATATATATATATATATATATATATATATATATATATATATATATATTATTCTCAGGCGGAAGCGGATACAACCGGATCAGCTGGAGCTTTATACCTGATAAGCTCCAGAACATAGATCAACTTTAATGGGTTTTTGTACAAATGGGTCGTATTTATTAAACAAAGAAAATTTAATTATATGACAAGGTCTTTCCAATGATATATGCAAAACGATACTTATGGATTAAAAAAAAAATTGTAAGTATAATAAAGTATTATACTTACATAATATAATAAGTTAGTAACTTATTCCTAAATAAAAAACCTGTTGCCAATAGTTCAAAATAAATATCATTCCAACTATTCTTGATCATAAGGATATGAACTCAATGTATATGGCTCATTATCCCATTATGGTACAATCGCTTGTAACAAGAGGATTATGCCTCAACGGTTTGTCCCTCACACATCAGTTTAAAATACACATGTTATGTATAGGTCGTTGGTGATGAGATTTCTTCACGTAAGTTGCCAATATCCATGTAATGACAATTTGTAATTAATTAATTTATCCTAGTTTACTATCTCCCAAGAAATGTAACAAGTCAGGTTTACTAAGTTCACCTTAATTTTAGAAAAATGAAATGGACTAATAAAATGATTTGAAATAGACAAATCGTTTGATTATACTTTAGTACAGAGATAATCTTGGATTTCAGCCAATTCATCCATTTCCTACATTTATATGATGTATCACATGGGTGAAACCTATCTCCTTAGACAGTTAACAAATCTTGAGCTGGTTGCTAGAAGAAGGGATTTTTTGCTTTGTCTTAAGGTTGGTGGCAACACTGATTGCAATGACGTCAGCCATGTTTTCAGTTATTAAAGTTGATTTAAAAAATATTAAACTTTTTCGCTGAGCAAAATATTGAGGTCGAATTGTACCATTATGAAATAATGATCCATATCACAAGAAGCAAACTCAAAATTTAAAGTAACATTTTTATTAGTTTTTATAATACTATAATTACAGAATAAAAACGTAACGGTCTAAATGGAAATATAAAATAATACGAAAACATAAAAAAATAAAAAAAGGGAAACGATCGTATGTAGGCTTTTACTTTATAAAAAAAAATCGAAATTACTAATTAACAAGTTTTTTTTAAATTTTCAGGGCTTTAAAATACTTTAAGAGAATGAAAGAATATACAAGTCTCTGGACAGCTATCGGAGTTGTTCCGACTTCAACTAATACCCTCAGAAATGGAGGACTGCGAGTAAATTTTATTTTTTAACTTTAAGTTCAGTATCTGCAGGCTTTATCTTCAAGGAGGTCCAGAGAAAAAGGAAACGAGTTTTAACCTTGGCGTGAGAATAAAAGAAGAAATGATCCTCTGCCCTGGCCATCACGGATAAATCTTTCTTGACAAGATGATTACAAGAGTCCTTGTTCAAAGGAGTCGACGCCTGTCCGTCCGAAAGCTAAGAATGGAAATCCGACGAAGGATTACTCAAGATCCAAATGATGAAAGTGCAGCATAATTTAAATGAAATTTGCAAAGATATAGTCGGGAACATAAATTTTCCTTCCAATATCAATGCTACAAAGACAACAATAAAAGTATATACCAGTTAATTAAAAAAGTTAATGGATGCATCTGTTATAATTAATAATAATAATAAATAAAAGCTTAGCTAACCCGATGGTTCAATACCGACACCACTTCCCTCCAACCCACTCCTCCAAAATCCAAATCCCCAGGTCGGCACTGACGCAATCCTCCCATCTTCGTCTCGGTCTACCCCTCGGTAAAATGTATTATTAAATGCATCTGTAATAAAATAATTAGCGATAAATTAATTTATGACAACATAAATAAGATGCTTTTACAGTCATTAAGAATTATGAAGACAATCACGTCTGAAAAATATAAACAATTGTTTAGCGACCACCCCTATTAAGTGTGAATAACCAAAAGACAAATCAACTTTTTCATTGGACAGCACAAACAAGAAAATCAATTCCAACCACGTAATCTATGTTTTACAAGGTAACAATTAACATTCCAATCAATGTTTCCTTATTCATTATCAAAGGAAAATGGAGAACAGGGAACTTAAAAAGGCATCTGGTTATAGAAACAAGTTTCGATTCTTTAGTTTTTCTTTGATGAAAAGTTAAACAATTAGTGATATCTACAAGAAAAAATTTTCAATTTTTCTTAATGAATTTATATAAATAAGATGCTAGTTAGGACAGAAAAAAAAAGTTAATGGTAATAAATGTACATCATTAGTTAAATAAATAAAAATGGAGAGATAACATTCAGAACAGAAGAAGATTTTCCAGGAGTTGTACCATTGAAGAAGTATGAAAAAAATGAATAAACGAATGCAAGGGAATAATACAAAAAATGGGTTCCGGAGAAATTGAAAGTACTCCAATCCATTTGTATCTGACCTCAGTAGAGTTATTTCCACAGTGGGTTTCCCTCTCCGTTGGTCGAGGAAATGGGGAAAGATCGTCCTGTCGAGAAGTATTCATGTAATATCCATTTAAAATATTTTAATTTGTCTAATATACGGTAAACTAGACAGTTATTGACACCCTTAAGGAAATATTCCGAAATAATTGGACTATAATTATAGAAAGAATATTTCAATAAAGTTAAAATTTGAGTCATTTTTCCTGAGTTACTATACTTTAAGCTATGCACGAAATATCACACCAAATATTGTTACTGGAATGTATTTTACAAGATAAGGACAAGAAATAATGTAAAATCAGTTATTGGCATCTTAAGGATATCTTTTAAATTAGAGACAGAATTGAAAGTACTTTTACACATTTGAGTAATAGGATTTAAAAGGAATATTATGATTTTTTTTTGTCAATAACTGCCTGGTTTACTCTACTAATAAAATTTACTTTTTATAGTTTTATAAAATATATAAAGTTCTGGTTCTATATATTATTCATTTTTGATAAGGATCTGTAGTCTTTTGGCTCTGGGGTCTGTACTTCTTTGGTGTAACGTTTTTTTCATCCTCAAAAATGTAACCTTTTGACACGCTCAGGCTCAGTTGGTGTTGCTCGGGTCGAAAAATTATCAGTAGTTTCCTAATCAAACAGTTAACGGAGAATATTTTTGCTTATATAACATTTGTCGTTAGGACCTACCATTCAAGAGCTATATTGGTTTGAATGAAAAATGTCATTTAGTTTAAAAATTGTTAACTCTGATTTTGTTTTTAACCACTACTTGCTTTTATTTAATTATAATTTTAATACGTTTCGTATACCCTGACTAAAGTAGTAAAAACCAAAACAAGAATGATAGCTTTAATCAATAAAGTGACAAAATCAATCGGATGGAATCTTTCGCCTGTCAGTATATTAAGTAAAACATCCGCGCAGAAACGCTGCATGATATATAATCCTTTTGATTTTTTTTTCTCAGATAAGAAAACGATGTGGAGTCTGGAAACTTTTCATTCCCCTAAGAACAAAAAAAAAAAAAAAAATTGCGGATACAAAGAAGAGATGTATTGCTCCCCAGACAAAAAAGCTGATATCCCACAGAAGGTAGGGGATCCCTATCTCACACATATGTGGTTCCTGGGGGACATATTGCCTACTTCCTGTGAAGTTTCGGCTGACCGCAAGAGTTCCTGTCTTTACAGATTTTTACGAAATTTGTTAAAATTTTATTATCAACAAAAAAGAATTTTGTCGTTATTTGTGGAAAGCCATAGAAAAAAAATGAGTTTAATTGTGATGAGTTTTAATAGAAAATACTACCACTCTCAATTTTCATTTAAATACGATTGACTTGTTAAATTGGAACTTATTATTAAACATAAAAAGCAACAATATTAGATGCATTAACAACTAAATTCAATTGTTTTTATCTGCTTTGTGCTTGAACATACATCAACTGATATAAATTACTTTCTTCTTATTTTTATGATTAAGTGAAAAATAATTTGAAGTGAGAAAAAAACAGTGTTCCATGGTGTATGAATATGATTGTCACTTCTTTTTTTTTTTTTTTTTTAAATTTCGTGTCCACTATTTTACTGTAAAGCGCTCTGGTATTTTAAAAATGTTTTAAATCTAACCTGGAAAGATGTAACCTTCTTTCTCTTATTTCCAAGACAATGCACCGTATTTTGACTCTAATGTAAGCCTGTAGCCCATTCAGTGTTAGAATGTTTTTTAAAATCCCGACACTTAAACAAAGACAGCAGAATTTTCAATCGAAAACTCAGACTTATCACACAAGTTATCAAGCTCATTAGTATGTTGCCATCACAACATTACATACTCACTACAAACAATTCCATCAAAATATACAAGGACACAGAAACAAACTAATAGAAGCTATGGCTATCACCTATATGCCTGAAAATACAAAAATGAGACTGAAAAGAAGGTGGATGAAAGATCTACTTTCTTAACGTTTCCGAAGTAAATAAAAGCCAAGGAAGAATTACCGCAGAGTAGAGTTCTTCCTCATACCTGATAAGTATCTTTTTTCACGTGTGGAAAAATAAAGTAAAAAAGACAAAATGTTTTTAAGAATATGTTTACCACAACATTTATTGTAAAATTTATTCCTATTATTTTTTTTTAATATAAAATATTATTCCTGGGCCTTGTTTAGAATAGCCCCACCAGTGATTTTATATTGATATTTATCAACGGTTGCTAAGTAATTTGGTTCAGTTGATACTAGTGCTGCCGATTCTGAAATAACATTTTTTCCCCGCGTCAAAGCAAAACTCCCCCAATTTCCCCCAACCGTTTCAAAACTTCCAACCGATTTCCCCCAAATGACAAATGAGTAATGTTGCTTATTAACTTTAATAGTGAGGCATTAAGTTCATAAATATCTTTATGTCTTAATAAGAAATTAAGATATTCTTCGTATATTCAATGTAATTCATGTAATTAGATATTTTTATAAAATAAAAAATAATACTTATTATAGCCATCTCACCAATCGGCAGCCCACATGTTTTAATTTAATTTTAATATATGGCTGTTAGATTAATTGTGGTTAATAAAGTATCCAAGCTAAATCTTTTTTAAATGTTTGAATTATGCAACGAAAAGATAGGAGCAAAGAGTTTTTTTTTTTTTTTAAGAAAAATACATTAGTGCGCCATATTAATGCAATGCTATATTTTAAAAACATAACTTTAAATCTAAACTAAAAATTTTTGAAGAGAGCATAATATAGTTAATATTAAAATTAGATTGACTTACTAAAGAGATGGTCTCTTTAAAGTGTATGAATTATGGAATGAAGAATAATGAGCAAAGAGTTTTTTTTCGGATGAAAGAGAAATTTTATCGAAAGTAATTTTATTTTTAAAATTTTGTTATATAAAATTTCAAATAAATAAAAACATATGTTTCTCTTATCCAAATCTTTTAATTTATCCACTAGATAACTGTTACAAGATAAAATTACTGCCTGGGCTATTCTAAACAAGAACAAGGATTCAAATAAATTCAAATATTCTAATTCAATTTGCTTCAGTTTTACTTTCTTATTGGAAAAAGTTCGTTTAGTTGAGGAGGGTTATAAATATTAAACAGTCCTCTCCTTCTTTTATTTTCTTCTGATATTGTTTCACTCATTTTTGTTCTTTGAGTTTTTATTTGTTTTTGTTTTTTTCAATTTCTTAATTTTTAAAGCCCTTTTGGAAAAGTATAAATTTTCTTTGACCTTTCCTGATTATTCGGTTTCACTTATTCTCTCTCTGCCTGTTGCTTTCACAGTCTCTGATAACCGACTGCATAAATAAAATATAAATGATAAAAAGGATTTTCCGACCAGCCATTTGGCCTAACGGTTGAAGTACAACCATGTGTTGTTTTAAATGTATCACATCGCTTTATCCGCCCCTTCTCGAGTGCCACTCTCCTGAGGCTATGTCAACACGGATTGCTCCCCGTCGAGTGGAGTGGAGTGGAGTATCTACAAACTGGCCCCGCTGCTAATGCCTTCCTAATCGATCCAGTGCACCCTATCATGCGATGATTTTCACATTTACTTTATTTATATATAAGCATTAATTAACTTTTAAATATATATGAGGTAAAATTATTTTTAACTGAAAATTTCTTCGTTGACAGTTGTAAACAGCAAAGTTATTCATAAGACTAAATTTTGGCGACGTTTCGAGACTATATCGTTCTCATAATTATGCCAATGTTACTGGTGGATATGGTATTGGTATTGGTATCAGATACCAATAGCATATCCACCAGTAACATTGGCATGATTATGAGAACGATATAATCTCGAAACGTCGCCAAAATAGTTTTTTTTATTTATTGCCTGAACCTCTAGAACCTTACATAACATATAATAGTAACAGTCAAGAAATTTATCCATATATATATATATATATATATATATATAGATATATATATATATATATAGAGAGAGAGAGAGAGAGAGAGAGAGAGAGGAAAAGTTGTAAATATGGGCACCCCTCCCTACTGGCTAAGGAAGATATTTAAGAATGGCGGCGAGGACTGTCAATGGAGCTATTTGCTAATATAAGATAGCAGTGAGCATTTGGAACCATTCTTTTTTTAACCAGTGTAGACGCAGCTGGAGTTGTAATGCAAATGGTGGTCATTCTGGATTGTAAACTTTTGAGAAACATATGAAAGCATTTTCATTACATGTCCTTATGCTAATAAGCATAATATCTAAAAAATAATTTCACAATATATATAAAAATCGGAGTTCTTAAGCTACTTTTTGGAGCACACCTTTAGTCACGCACGCTTTTAGGTTACATTTGATAGCGGCCATCTTTCTTAGGTGGAGTTTCTGTAATTATAGGCATTTTTTCTTGGTGTGAATATGGACACCCATTTCCCCGGGAACTTCGACATATCTGTTCTTAAAGTTGAGTGTTCAAGTTCAAGTGCAAGTTGAGATCACAACTTGCATCTTTTGTGATGGAAAGTTTTCTGAAGACTATATCGTTCACATAATCATGCCAATGTTACTGGTGGATATGGTATTCGTATTGGTATCAGATACCAATAGCATATCCACCAGTAACATTGGCATGATTATGAGAACGATATAGTCATTTCATTTTAACTCGGGGAGAGTTGTGGGTTAAATGTTCCCAAATGTCATTATTGCGATCAGTATTTTTTTTTTTTTTTTACCTGTAATAAATAAACTCCTAACCGTTTCGAATTGTTTTATCCTGTTTTAAACTATTTTGGGTGACTTTTTTTAAGTGCGCCGGTATTCACACACCAATTTTTCTTGTGCTATTTTGATAGCTTTTTGTATATCGTCGTTTTTGCAATGAAATAATTGATGTTAATCATTGTTTTGCCTTCTCGCAACTTGTTATGGTAGTCAATGAATGACAAAAATCTAGAATTTTTCATGTTAAAAGTAACTTTAAATCAAATATATATATATGAGGTAGCAGAGGAAACCCTTTTCCTCAACACATAAATAAGTACACAAATCCAAATACCTTTTGGAATCGTAATCAACTCTATTCAAAATTATACACTAAACAAAATTCCAAAACGATATAAATCACAAGAATAAGAAAAATAAGCAAAAGTATGAAATAAAAATTATACGGTCTATAATCTGAAGAATTAGTAATATAAGGAGGAATGAGTATTAGGGGTATAAGGTATGGATATGCAGTTCCCATAGTTGGGACGCTTTTCACTGACAGAACAAGACATCCATTATTGCAGATCTCAGATATTAGTTAGGAGTTGTGCTGAAGTCAACAGTCTAACCGCCTGGCTAAGCTGAATACAGCACCGGGTTATCAAAGCAACCACTAGCTTCAGCTCCACTTGAATATACATCGCACGGGTTAATTATCAATGTTTGCTCAAGATCAGATATCTAGGAGTTCCTAGTTCGAGTTACGAATAATATATCAAGAAAGCTATTTAAACTACAGTGATCCAAATACCATCAATTGCAATAAACTTTATATACATAATCTATTTATTTTGAGGAAGCAAAGCTCAAAATACGATCCAATTTCATCAAGCCTTAACCATCTGTATTATATACATTTTTTTTTGGCTTGGGGTTTATACTTTTTTGGTGTTTTTTTCCACATTCAAAAACGTAACACTTTGACAGGCTCTAGGCTTAGTTGGTGTTGCAGAGATCGAAAATTTGATGACAGTTACCCTGTCAGAAATTTAATAGGAAATATTTTTTGTTATATAACATTTGTCGCTGGGACCTAACGTTCATATTATAGCTATATTGGTTTGAATGAAAAAAGTCAGGATTGAAACCCCTAACGTTTTCTCAACTTTGTTTATTTCGAATAACAATCAAATATTAATTTAATTTATTTGATCTTTTAAATTCTTTTTTTTTTCTTTTATATATATATATATATATATATATATATATATATATATATATATATATATATATATATATATATATATATATATATATATCAATTTATTGAAATTTACAACTATACAAATATGTACATCAAGTAAATGAGCTGATAACGATTAAAATGGCATGTAACAACTTGAAAAGAACTACTCATTAGTAGCACTTCAATAAAATTTTATACTATAAGATCTCTAGGCCATCTCCTTTTCAAACGACTCGGAGGATTATTGGGAATGGAGTGGGAAGCAAGTTGAGAAACTAATGGATTTCAGTGGTTATGGAGCTTACTATGAAAGGATAGGTATCTGGTTTGGGCTAACTCAGCAACATATGGAACATTAAGGCCTTTATGGATAAGTATATTGGTAACAAAGTAAGGGGCATTAAGGATTTTGGATTGTAAGGATTGGATACGAGATGAATTGGATGGTTTAGTAGAGCCCCAAAGCTCAACTCCGTACGTCCAAATAGGTATAATAACAGTCATGTAAATAAATCTTTGGTAATGAATTGGGAGGTTTGATCGTTTGTCTAGTAAATGTTGAAGTAGTCTGTACTTTTAAATTCAAAAATGTAAATTGGGAAAAGTAGTAGATTATAGACAGACATATTCATGATCTATTGTTTTTCTCAGTCAGGGAGAAATTGATTTTATGGATGAAATACACAACACACTTAAAAAAATAAGGTTGTAGCATAGTTGACCGTATATAAATGCGGAAGATGAGGTTACAGTCAGATTGATACACAATACTAGTTCAAATAACTGATTGTGTCGAAGTTTCGGCTTACTTTGCAAGCCTTCTTCAGGGTTCCGAAAACCAAATAAGACTTGACCGTATCAAATGTAAAGAGTGTACTATGGTGTCATATCGACAGCAAGCTTATTGTTTAGGTAAAAACCTAATTTATTTTGTTATTTACTAATTTTTATTTTTAATCTCATCAACTTAACTGTTGTTAAAACGCTTTATTTCCTACATAAAATTACTGTATAAGTAACATAATACACAATAAATTAAAAAAGATTTATTTACATGACAGTTATTAGACCCATTTGGGCATACGGTGTTGAACCAAAAAACCTTCCAATTCTTCCTTTTCTTACAATCCAAAATCCTTCGCAAAATCCTTCATTATGCCACAGACAAACTTATACATTAAGACCATGTGTTAATTTTCCATATGTTGCTGATTTGGCCCGAACCAGATTTGGCCAAAACAACCTTTCATAGTAAACTCCTTTCCCACTCGAATCCACTAGTCTTCCAACTTGCTACAAACTAGATTCCTGATAAACCTTCGAAGCGTCTGAAAAGAAGATAGCTAAGAGACCTTCTAATGTAGAACTTTTATTGAAGTGTTACTAAAGAGCGGTTCTTCATATGTAATTAACAAGTCATTGTAATAATTGTTCTCAAAATATATTTTTGTTCATATCGCATACAATTGTAAATATTAATAAATAGTTAGCGAAAAAAAAATCCTCTTTTTAATATATATATATATATATATATATATATATATATATATTTATATTATTTATATTTTTTTTTTTTTTTTTTTTATAACCCTCAAATGTCGGCACAATGCATTACTTGCATTAATGTTGTGTATTCATTTAACCACACCTTTAATAAAAAAATTGGTTTTATCAATATCCCAAAAAGAAAGATAAATACAAATGTAATAATTATTAAAAACACATAACTAAAAAAAAAAAATCTATAAATGGTTGATTTAATTATAATTTTTCAGGTAGGTTCGTTATTGAAATGCAGAGCATCCAAGGCAGAGAATTATTTTTCATCGAAATGGAAGTCCAATTCCAAAGTCAATTCCGGAATTAAATTGCTCTCTTGCGCAAATGGAAGCCCTAAATACACGTTTTCCTGACCATTAAATACAAGGGGATTTATTTCAGAAACACTATTATAAAGCACTGAAATTAAAATTTTTTATTTGATACATTTGATTATTAGATAAACACCACTGGTAAACTGGAAACACCAAATTTTAACTACAACATCTTCATAGTTCTAGGAATGTTTATAATAATAAATTTTACTATAATAATAATTAGAATGTATCGTCTTGAGAGCCAGAAACGAGTTTTGCCAAACTGTCATGTATCTTTATGGTTAGAAATTAAAGTCAAACCAGGTGGATGGATAAAATAATTTCTGCCTGAGTAGATGTCTAATTTTGCTTTAACGTAATCTTCAAACAACTAATCAATGAAATTATAACCAGGTTAAAATTACTGTCATGAGTGAAAATATCTTTGAATAAATTCCATACTTTTATGGTTTTATCAATAAAACATATGTTTACTGATTGCCCATACTTCATCAAAAAGTTAACCGAATCTGGAATACCTCGAAACATCTCAAAGGCGCTGGGCAACGACGAAAAAATAATTGAAAAAGTGATAGCCCTCCTTTAAAGAGAAAAGCTATATTACAAAATATAGATAAATTTCTATCAAGAACAGACAGGTTGATGACCAATAAGTTTTACGCTCACAAAACTCTCAAATAAATAAATATATAAAATCCATACTTCTATAAATGATTTTTATAGATAAACAAATGAAATTTAATTATTAGTTAACATAATCTAATTGTAAGTTCTTTATTTATGAGAGCGGGCCAAGCCGCGATGGGGTATCCTAGTCTATACTATTATATAAAAGGACAAGCCATTTTTCGTTTGTGATCACTAACCGCGAAAACTACTGAACAAATCTGTACCATATATTAACTATATCACCTTCATAGTTCAAGGAAGGTTTAGCAACAGTATAATTTTCTGATTTTCAATTTTATTTTCGTTAAAAAAGCGATAAATATGTGGATTCCAGATATTTTTGAAAATTGTCCAATAGGTGGCAGGCGCCAATCAAGAAAGGTTACAAAGCTGCGGTGTTAAATAGAGATCGAAATTGATAATATATTAATATAATATAGTAAATATTCTCTGTCCATTATTAAACATCAAAATTAAAAATTAGATGCATTCTTTCTTTTTTAAACATATATATTTCTTAAAATAAAAAAAATAATTTATGCATTAAAGCTGTAGCAGATCAGACACAGAATTATGTCAAACGCTTAGTTTGTAACAATTTTGCGAAGGGAATATTTAAATACAGATATGATTCATTGAGAATCAATAGGAATAAAGTTCCGGGACATAACTCAATCAGGGAATGCGGGAGCGGTTGTTAATTGGAGGACAATTAGACAGAGGCCGCCATGTTCTGGTAATTGAAGGAAATTAATTAACAAAACCGCCTATAGATATATTATAAATCGTTCTTTAATTGCTCAATTAATATTCAGTCGAGACTATCATAATTTATAAAAATGGACGAGAATAAATGCATTTAATTGAGACAGGTTTTTTTAGTGACCCAGGAGTATTAACAACCAACAAACTAATTCAGAATCTATTATGTACATATGTATGACCTAGAAAATAAAATTTTATATTTCCTAGAAAGCATTACGATTGCGAAACGTTTTTTACCTTATTAATATTTAGAAATATTAAACTAAATTTTAATAACGTTAATAACAAAATTCTTAAACATTCAGTTTGTAAATAATTAATGGCAAAACTTTGAGAACTTTTATGATGGTTTAGGAAAGTAAATAACTATATATTTTGCTGTTTGTTATATTAATTTATACTTATAAATTATATGTTATAAAAACATATAAGTACTTACTTACTTAATTACTAAGCGGAGTAATTACTCCGCATTAATTTTAAAAAAGCTGATGGAAAATGTTTTAAAATAAATTTACTTTCTCATCGGTAATAATATTGTGTAATTACTAAATAATGTCAAGAATTACTAAAATAGTCACAGTAATAATATAATATATAAATAAGAGGATGATGGTATGATTAGAATGAAATTCTCGCTCATACTCTTTTGCTTTTGGATTGAATGTCGTGTAATTGTGGAACTTATGTTAGGCATTATCAGAATACGTTAATATTCAATTATTAATAATTTAGTTAAGTAATTTCATTTGGGTGGATTTATGTTTAAATAAATTAATATAACAAAAAAAAATTAAAATTATAAAAAGTCAATATTCCTAATTTTTGTGTTTAATATTGAATTATTTCATTAGTCATATATAAAAAAAAGAGTGGAATGATTAATAATATTTTCTTTTATTAAATAAACGAAAATTTAAATTAACCTTTGAAATTAATAATTTTAATGTTTTTGATAAACTGATTTATTACCAAATCCTGTCTGAACATATCCTTCAAATAATCATGAAAAATCTCCATACATAATTATATAACTTATATTAATAATTTAATTTATGTGTTTTAAAATCAAATATGTAAAACACTAGGTACAGGATAAAATACATTTTTTAAAACAATATAGTTCACTAGAAATAAGTAGTGATTCGACACAAGATTAAGAAGGCAGTGAAGCAGAAGAGAGAGAACTTTGCTGAGGAAGACTTCTAGTCCAGAAGTGATTGAAGCAACATATTTAGTTGCACACTTGAAGTTGATGATTAAGTGAATAATATAACTTGGGCCCAAGGCAAAATCAGGAAGAAGCTGTATGAATATATAGTATTATATACAAATCTTTTAATTTTCAAATTGATATATTGCATATAAATATAATTTTGTGTTAGCGTTAAATATAGTTTTGGTTTAATCGTTTAAATGTATTCAGTTTGTGCTGATGTAGTATTTTTATGATGTTTTAATTTTTTTAATAAAATAATGTAATTTTGGAATATTTTTTATGCACTTCTAATATACATTTTTTGATATTTTTTTACTTTTATTATCGATAGATGAAATTGGTTCAAAAGCATATCTAATAATTTCAAAACAAAAGCACTTTACAACATAGATTATCATTAGAAATAATAAAATCGTTCGAAACTAATCCAGAATTTAGTTTAAAATAAAAAAAATAATAATACCGAACTAAAGCTAAAAGTAAAAAATAAAGCTGATTTTTTTTATTTTTTTTTTTTTTAAAGCTGTTCTTCAATGTACACAGAGAATTTCTCGGTCCAATGAGTCAGCACCGAGTTTGGTCAGCCACGATCATTTGTATGGGCAGGCTGAGGTGAAATAATGGCGAAAATAGCTGACCATCCGAGCATGGACTGTGTCGCCAGCTCCTTGCTCCACGGATATGTCTCCAAAAGGAGACAGACAAAGGTCGGCAGAAGAAATGGATGAATATTATGGGAAGAGGTAATTAAGCTTAGCACAGTAAGTATAAATAAATATGTTATCAAATTCAAAAACGAATGTACAGTTGCAAAATCATAGATATAAGCATATTCATTCAATGACGTATCGGAATCAAGGGGAGATACATTACATAAAAGTTGGGCTTTCTATAAAAAATTTACCAAATATTATTGTCTCACTATTCATTGTCTTTTTCCTTAAAAAAGTGGGTTTATGTAATGGGATCAAATAAAAACATGTCAACTATTCTAAATTAATGTTTTCAGTTTTTAGGTTACATCTCGAAAATTATTTATTATTCTCAACAGAATAACAAGATTAATTATCAGATATGGACTATGACTTCAGCCGAAAAGTCGGTACCGTTCCGGCCAAACTTCAACCTTCGGTAAGGTTCGGGGATCATCGGGAATGTCCGGGCAACATCGTCTATGTTCGTGGCTTTATTATACTTTATTCAGTATTGTAAAAGTTATTGAATTTATTTTTTGTTAGTTTCATTATCTTTTTTAAAGTTCGATGATTGATTACAAAAAAAATAGTTGCTATTCTTGGATTAAATAATAATTGTAAAGATAATATAAAATAACAGTTATAATCAATTAAAGCCATATTTTCATTGCAATCAACCTGTTATTAAGGGTTATAATATAAGTGAAAAAATGGCTGACAAGTCTTTAATGACTAGGTTCATTAAAATGAATATGAAATTGTATGTATGTGCAGTTTTCATTTTTGTTTAAGCTGAAATCGAGTTTTGGGTTTCAACGAGTTTCTTTTCATTTTTTGCTTACATCTGGAAAATTATGCAGTTTTATAGATGACAGGCAAAATATAAGATTAATTAATTGAAATGCAAATTAATACTTGACTAATAAAATAATGAATAACTGTGTTGTACAATGCTTGAAATGGAACACATTATAACTGATTCCTCATAACCAAAGAAATTCCTCCACTTGTCTAAAAATAACTCCATTCCGATGAATTTATCAAGTTCTTAAATAAATTCTACGACAGAGATAAAAGGATTTTCTAAACATTTTTCTTCACAAATAATTATTATATTGCATCTTGAATTTTTATTATTTTTTTTAAAGGAATTCTCTAGGTATTTAAACTATCCACATAATATTTATACCCTGAAAATCATCACTTACAACTAACTATATATTATGTCTAATACGAATAAATTTTTCATTTCTTCATCAATATCCAACAAAAGACTTTGTTTGCTTTAAATGTTTCCGCAGAGCACATGAATTTTATCGACCAACGTAAAACTTGATAAGTTCATTTTATTTCCACAATGTATAACAGTGCTAAATTTAAAAATAAATTTAAAGAGTACAACGCATTATTTTGGATAGTAAGAGACTTCTTATTTTTTGGAATAAAATTTGACTATTCGACCACACTTAAATGTTCCGAATATACTTGTCCATTCGTTCTTGATTAATTCATTTTTTTTTTTTTTAGAACATTTTAAAATATAATATTTCGTTACTTATTATCGTCGTCTAATAGAGTGGAATTTCAAAGTTTAATAAAAATTCCACATTCGTTAGAGATTGGCTTCAATAGATTTGTGATGACAAATCTAATGAAAACAGTTGGCTATTTGTAAACTCTAAACGGAAAACACAGCTCCAAAGTGGACACATATGTCGTATGACTAACGATACGCAAACAAGACAAAATATGCTACTCAGTAGCTGTTTCTGAGTATTTACTTTGGATTGTAGATTATTACGATATTTGATAAAAAAACAGTAAAAATATTAAAATAATCTCAATTAACTATTTAAATGAATACAAAAAAATACTAAATAAAAGGAAGAGTATAAGGTCATAAACGTGGAATACCATATCTAGGATCATAACGTTTGAATGGAATAGTTCATAATAAATTTAAATTTTTAACTAATTATAATTTGTAATTGTTAATCTTCTTCTAAAGAAAATTAAAATGGTTACATGAAACTTATGAGAAAAAATGCGAACTAATAATTGACTAATAAAATAAAATAATGAATAACTCTTCAAATGAGCAATACTTGAAATTGAATACATTATAAATCATACCTCATAGCCAAAGAAATTCCTCCAAATGTCTAAGAATAATTCCATTCTGATGAATTTATCAAGTTCTTACGACAAAACAGTCCGCATATTACTGAATTGACTCAAGAAAATATCGAAAACAATCAAACTAATATCCCTCTTATCTTATCCCTCTTAAAGCAAATATCCAATTGATCATTATTACCCGATAAGGTGAAGAATTCTTCGTCAAATCATTTCATTACTTATGACTAATAGTAATATTATTATAAGAAAAAAAAAAATAGCTAACGACCAGGTTGATGAGTCAGTTCAATAAAGAAGGAAGTATCATATCCCTCATCACAGTATTGCTACTCAGTTATAATATATATATATACATGTATGTTTAATAAGGTTCTTGAGGTTCAGTCAATAAATAAAAAAAAAATTATTTTGGCTACGTTTCGAGAATACGTATATTGTAAATCGTATATTGTTCTCATAATCATGCCCTACAGTAATAAACCAGACAAAACAGCTCTCTCCACATATTACAGGCAAAAAACATTTTTTTAAATTTGATTTCCTCAAAATTATTCACCATGAACAAAAAAATCTTAAATAATTATAGAAAAATTTAAAAATCGCGCAATAAAGAAAAAAATCAGATGTCCTAAATCTCAACACATGTTCCAATTTAATACATTCAGACCAATAATATACAGTCATATTAATATACATCATATAAATCATTTATACATTTATATATTACACAGAAATACGGAAATCCTTTTTGTACTCTGTATTTGGAAACACCAACCCTCTTAAACCTTTCTACTCCTCCATATTTTGTAATTATATGTAGTTTTATTATCCTAACGCATGTTTTATATATTTATATTGTAGCTAACTTTATGTTTTGAAATAACTTGTACAACTTACATAATTTTATTGTAACCTGTATTCACTATAGGGCATGATTATGAGAACAATATAGTCTCGAAACTTCGCCAAAATAGTTATTTTTATTTATTGACTTAACCTGAAAAACCTTATTGAACATCTAATAGTAACAGTAAAAAAATATATCTATATAGTTGGTTAGTTATTGTTATGTAAAATCATGTTTACCAAATTTAATACATTTAAATAATTAACTAAAATTAATTGATTTTAATTTGAAAGAGAACGGAATATTAATGAGATTAATATTAATTAAATGGATGGTAACGTGTTGCGCAAGGATATTGCTGGCTTTTTAGACCCCCCTTAATTCATTTCACGATGAACACAATTCTCGATAAAGTTACAATGTTCAATTTAATAACTTGATGTAACAAACAAAGAATAAATAAAATAGAAAAAACATAAATAAATATGAAAATACTAAACTGATCCCATGTTTCATCCTAAACTAGATACATGAGAAACCAATTTAAAAAAAAAAATAATGAATCGAAATTCCCGAAATAATTTGATTCCTACAAGTATTTTGAACATTAGAATTTTATTTCAGTAAATATCTGTTATAAACTTTACGTAGGCAAATAATGTCTGATCGATTAAAAGCAAGACGTTTATGTTTGGAATTTAAATATCTATATTCATTCATTAACTTATATATTATAATTCTATCCATAACTATGGGATTTACATTTAGCGAAGCTGGTATGTAATATCATTCATTGACAATTCTTGATATTTCTCGAGAAATAAATAAAAGGTGTTTAAAATATAAATAAATAAAATGATAATAAATTGTTTAGGAAGTGAAGAGATACGTTGGCCAACATCATTTTAACCTTCGTACAGGCAGAGAGGAGTTGGGATTATTTTGAACAGATGAAGATAGCATTAGTTTTCTTTGAGTATAAACACAAATTATTTCCTAATGTCGGTTTGAGTGATCATTACAAAAGCAAAGGTCCAAGTAAAAAAAATCAACTAATGATAACATTTTGAGCTGGGCTTCTTTTATTAGGCATTAACAGTATTGTGTACCTAAATATCCCAGACAATCATTTGATTTATGTAAATTTATATTTTTTTAATGTGAATTAAATGCAGCACCTTATTTTCTATTAATTGCTGGCAACTGATAAACTCTAGCTCACTTTCTTTACCGTTCAAAGAAACAAACAGAAAAAAAAAATGGAGTTAGTATGATCTGAAACGAAAAGCGGAACGATCAAGGTGGCATATGCAATTATACATGAATATTTATAAACACCCACTCGAATAAGACGCCTTCTCCAAAAACAGGACTGGGCCCTTTAAATCTGTTCATATTCAAATTTACTGTACGAAATAAATTCATAAAATAACGTGTTACATAATTACAAAAAAAAAAACATTATTTTCCTAAGATAATTGAAACATACGATATTTAATTCTGGCTAATTATTTGGACTATAACTGTTTTAGTAATTACCACAAAATGACTAAGGCTATATCGCTGGTATCTCTCTTCCTGTATGAGACAAAACTAGATAACTTCTCTCCCGCTCCTAGAATACGGCCCACGCATAATGTAACGTCTAGGATTGTTCTAGACCTAGTCTTCCAGGGACTCAGGTTCAGGCCTTAATCAGTTAGGGATTAGAGAAAGAACATGTAATGAGGATACTCGGGTATCCTTGTCCAAGAGCCATCAATGAGAAACCAGATTCTTCACAGATACGAGTCAGAAGGCAAGCAGAACGTACTGGACAAGTTCCCTGATACAACTACGGGCGTTTTATCAATATTCGTTTGTTTACAGGAGGTAACCATGAACTGTTCAGAAGTATCTAATCAATTTACTTTCTTTATTACCGTCGCGATGGTTGTTTGAATACCTAAATTAATTTACATAATAGCTGAACTGAAAAAAAGAAGTGATTTGTAAGAAACATATTATCGTTTTTCGCTGATTCTTTCGCTATTCTAACCTGCTGTAAAATTAAAAATTACCACGTAGGAATTATATGAAAACCTTCCAAACCATTGTATAAGTCAAAACATACCAAAACTATTTTTATTTATTTTTAATTTTATAATTTTTGGTAGATTCCATTTATATTTACCTCATTTAGAAATTTTAATATAAATAAAATATTGTAATATATGTATATATTTTTTGAAGCAGGTTTAAAAATTTTTAACGCTTTTAAAACAATTTTTTCATCAAATAGAAACGATCGACAATTTTTAGTAAAGTTTTTTGTAGTTAGATAAAATTCGATGAAAATTCTCGTGAAAATTCAAAACAAAATTTTCAATTTAAAAAAAAATTTACTATCACTAAGATTTATATACAGATTAAAAAAAAAAAAATCAAAGAAAAATCACTTTCAATTGAACTTTGAATTTACTATAAATATTCATAAATTAATTTGTCAAATACATTTTGGAGAATCCTAGAATAAGTATATTTAAAATTAAATACTCTCGCCATATCTAGACCACTTGCTACAAGTAATAACAATAAATAAATAGGACGAGGTTGAACGATATTATAATTATTGATATGGAGTCAAATCTTTTAATAATAAGGAAATATGAAAATAAATTAATGCTAACAAATGAGAAAGAAAATGAAGAATGGAAGTTTTATATCTAGAATTGATCACTCAGGATTTAGTAAAATTTCATTGTAAATTCTTAACTGAGTATAATTGTTGCGTACAGTTTGCAGCCAAACTTTGCTTCACAGCGTAACCTAAAACCTGCCCTTATCGATACAACGAAGATCACAAGAGAGGATAACACCGATGACCTCAATCATTTCGTCACAAATCTGAGGGAGAAAGCCTACTATTAAAGTCGCCATCAACAATGGCTTATCTGGCAGCATTACCACATCAGGTCATTTATTTAATAATATAGAATTATTAGAGTATTCATAAAAGATAGATATATATATTATTAGATAGTATTTTAAAATATGGTCCAAAGAAGGAATGAAGTTACCATATTAAACATCTTATGTATTCACATCATATCATATCTCACGTTTTCAAGAAATATATCGGAAAACTCATCTATGACTACAGAGAATGTCAATTTTATCTCAGGTTCAGATTTCAATAAAAGAATAAATCTTATTCATCTTAAAATAAAACAGAGGGTTAATCGATAAATCAATCGATTTATAAACTGATACTAATTAACATCAAGGAAACCGGGCCAGAGTTAGTAAGTGGGGAATTCCCTAAACTGCCAAGAAGAGCGAATTATCTCTTACACTTCATTTATTTTTAAATCATATTTATTTAAGGAAAACAGCACTCATTGTATGAATGAAATACTTGACTATTTTTTTATAGGAAAGATTAGTAGAAGGTCAACATTAACATGCCAAATCTGCCAACAACAGTATCAGGAGTTTTAAATTTCGCATTCCATACATTATAATAAAATGGATGAATGATTTCTACTGAAGGAACCCTCTTGAGTTCCTGAGGTGGCAACCCCTTCCAATCCGGGCAACCAATATCCGCTATCAGCCAATGTTAGGTGCATAAACAATTTGACAGCTCCAAACAGCCCTAATCCACGGATACTAGTTTATGATCTGCCAGGATCTAACTATTTTTAAGATGGCTGAAGGATGTTCCACCTTTCGAAAATTGGATTAATTATTACCTGTTTCGAAGAGGGCGCTCTCTTTTCCAGTTTAATTCAATATATAGATCCTCTGTATTATAATTGACAGGTGTGAATAAAGTGAAAGTTTTGTTCGGCAAAAATTAAATAACCAAACTCAGTTGAGTTTACCTACATAACCACAGGAACAGAAGACAAGGTAAACCTGACCCCCTTAAAAAGCGACAATCAAGATCTACCCGAAACCAAGCCCCCGGACCACCCAGCACCCACACCTCGGCATTAGGCTAATGATAAAGGCTATAGTCCCGCCAGCTGGGGCTCTTAATCTCTTTGTCTACCTTCCGGCTCTTTCTTATCAAGCTGTCCTCCAAGTTCAACAATCTAATCTCTCACCCGACGTTTAGATTACAAACATGAGGAGGAAGACCTTAAGGAAACCTTCTTGTACAACAGTGAATTTTGCATCAAAACAGGGTTAGGTTATCAACAATAATAATACCGTATTTTCAGGATCTAAATTTTAAAAATGTTTTTTAGGAAAAAAAAAAAAAAAATGCTAGTATATCTTAAGATAACACGGTCAGTGAAAATTATTTTTCATTTTAAGAATTTATAACTTACTGAAGGTACTGTAGGTTAGCGGGTTGGGCAATGAACCCTCAACTCGTGATAATGATTATTGCTTTACATTTTGCTGTCCTCCCGATTCAAGTAGTAAGGTTTCATAAAACTTTATAAATATAAAAAAATTGCACGGGGTGTTCTCCAATTCCTGAAATAAGTGAAAGCACCATAGGTATCACTTCTTTTAAGTTAATCGAATGTAGCCCACATGTGAGGTCTTACAAATGAAAAAGGGAAAAACAGGTACAAAACTATAAATTAGTTAATCAAAGGCAGAAAGACAACTGAATTCTATCCAGACAGCTTTTTTCTTTTCGCCATAAACTTTAATTTTAAGTGCCGAAAAGACACATATTCAGAAAATACAGACATTTCAATCCTATTTGTCAAGAATCATAACAGACTCGCCTCCCTACATTTCTAAACCAAACTTTACATACGGACTTACGCCGAGAATACACTTGCTGGAATGCGCCAGCAAATGGCACAATGAACGTTTGCTAGTAACTGGCATGCGAGTAAGAGTCCCCCACCCAGGTTTCAGTAGGGACTCACAAAGCATGCGTACTTCATCACCCACCACTCAATAAGCACGCAAAATCAAATTTTGCCTGCTACTGGTATACTAGTTACTGTATACACATGCCATTTAGCGGATAGTAGCTGGCACGTGCTAGGTAATCGTATGACACTCTGCGAGTTACTGGTATCTGTATTCCCAGTCTTACGTATCCCAACAGTCACCAACCACATTCAGAGAAACTATATTACTACAAGTTAAGTAGAGGTGTTAACACATTTGTACAAAATATGGCGCGAAAAGAAATCCCTGATATCACCCAGTGAAGACCGAAAAGGAGTTGGATGAGAGATCATTATAATTCAGAAGAGGGTTAGGAGTGCGTTCCACAACTCATGCCAGGATTTTCTTTTAAAGATAAACATTTGCTGATTGTAAATAGTATTAAAGATACAATACACTATCTACAGATAAATACAATATCTTACTTAAATTTTATTCTTGTAGGATACCGTAGAATAATCTTACATTTTATTCCCACAAGAATAAAATTTATGTAGGATATTAAATCCTAAGGAGAGTACAATATTTATTCAGAACTTATTTATGAGTTAATATTTCTCAACTGTTATATATTTTAATCAAGGGCAACAAACAATAAAGTACCCAAAACATGTATTAATTAGTTTTATAACTAAAATATACTAAAATTCATGGTGTGTTTTAAATGTGTTTGAAAGTAATCACTTATGTTGTGTCTATAAATTTATCAACAATTCCTATCAAATTTAAGTATGAACAAAATAAAAAACTCAACAGAATATTTTAACTACAGCATTACGTATTATTTGTTTAGTTTTAGATAGGAATAAACAGAGAAGGCTGGAAAACAGATAACATTTCGGAAAGAAAAGAAAAAAAAAATTATCTTCGTCTATAACATTTTACTTTATATTCTTTCTTACCAATAGTTTCGTAATATCCGGTACTTCTAAAATCTAGATAAATCAGAGAAAAAACAATTGTGGATGTGTAAACTAGATTAGTAGGAGTCGGTAAACCAACATTAACGCGTAATAAATATAAGTCTATGAAAAATATAACTGAAAATAGTATTTCACTCCGTAAGTCTGTAATAAAATGAAAAAACTTTGCTCACTATCATAGCTTTTCAAAGTTTCAACGATATGAATGTCATGCAATTGTATTTTTTCTAAATACCAAAATAAATTCTACATTGTTGAACTGATTTTTCGATTATTATATTACGAGGATCTGTAGACGTCATTAAAGTTGAATTTTTCTTAAGCGAAGAAAATAACATGGTTCTAAAGTTCTGTTCAAATAATGTTTTGGAAGAATAAATATTCACGAAAAATTGTCAGCACCCTTTGAACAGCACTATAAAAGTGTACTGGTATATTTAGTATTTTTATTTCGTAAAAATAGTCATAACCGTGAGTGCCAGGAATTTTTAAAGTTGGCCGTCTCGTAAATCTAACTTATCTTCATTTCATTTGAATTTTTTAAAAAAAGCTCCATCCAGCTTTTCCCTACTTTGTGGGGGTTTAAATTGAAGTAATGGTACCTGAGAAACAGTTTTATCAGAATAAATCCCGGACTTGGCCGTATTTGCTCTGAGGAAAAAATTATCTGGGACATTTCGTTCCACAGGAACTAATTTTTGGATATTTTTTAAATTTGTTTTTTAATAAATCGTTTTAAAATCGTAAAATGGTGGAAGATTTCAAAAGTATCCTTAAGGACGAAAATTAATAAACTAATAATATCCTCCAAAGGAATACTGTTTTTAAGATCTGCCAGGATCCGATGATTTTTGGCGGCCGAAAGACATCCTTGGCCACTCTCCTTCCCCCACTAACTATTTTTCGTCCTTGAGGATACCATTTTTTTAGTTAGTTACTATACCATATATTAGTTACTAATTTGAAATATTACAGGATTTGATGGTTTTAAAGTTATCCGAAGAATATTCCGCCATTGTTGTCCTTTTAGTTTTTGTCCTAAAGGATACTATTTTAGGATGGCGGAAGGACATTTTTAGCTACATATATATTAGTATTCGCCCTTAAGGATACCATTATTAAATATTTCAGGATTTAATAAGGTTTTAAAATGTTTAACATTTTCCTTTAAATGTTGATACTTTCTGATCATCTGATGAAGCTGACTATGGTTTCATTCAATTCACCATCTCATGAAACTTATAACTCCAAAATTTCAAGCTAATAACACACTCCTTTACTTGATATTAGGTTTTTCCCAATTTTTAGCCAGCGTGCTGTACTGTAAATTTTTGTATTTCGTCTGAATCATCAACTTTTATTAATAGTTCGAACGCTTTGAAAAAGCATGGTTCTTGGTTGAGTTTCAACTATTCGATGGACAGCTAGCTCATAGATCGACAGTGGTATTATCTATCCTTGGACGAAAAGGCATGAAGATGGCAGCATTGCCGATGCCTTCCTCGTACATCCGCTATCGCTCCGTGCTAGCGTTATAGAGCGGTAACCAGTGCCAATAAATAATAGGGAGGATACCAGGCCCCTTCTAGGCTTTTAAGGTGATCGATACTAAATGGATTAGATCCTATCTAATGCACTTAGGTCAGATTATGCACACGGCGGTCATACATAACCAATGGAATAATTTAACAGCGAACTGGGCGGGGGAGAAGGAACGGCTATTTACGGAACCAATCTAACAGTCATGTTACAAGTAAATAGAGAGTTTAATATTGAATCAGACAGTTCTCGCTTTATTAGATGTTACACGGATGGTTTGTGCAGAAACGGATCAATCGAAATACCGTTGAATATGGCAGACAAATTTATTGTCAAACTCAAGTCACTGAGGGGTGCCACTGTGTACTCTACCTCTCCTCACGCATAACAAAATAGTTTCTCAGATTTCTGTTTCAGCACATCTGCTGATTATCATTAATGAATTAGATATGAAACTTTCCAAGATTGACACCGAATATTAGCCGAATACAAAAGACCATAATTCCAGGATCTTTATACTTATATAAACCGGTAATAGGTTGAATAGGAACGGATTCAACTGAACAGGTGTTCTAAGCACGTATTAACTATAGTTAGAAGCAATTGACTAACTTGACAACTTAAAATGGAGATTGAGGGACTTGAACAAGGAGAAAAAGCTCCTTTCAAATTTTTGAGAAATCTGAGACAGAAAATAATAGAGACGTATATTACAAAATAGTATTATTGAACTTAAACTCTAAACATTTGCTCTAGAGCATCATTTTTTTTTTTTAATGATTATTATGGACCATTTTAACTAAAAAATATTAATAGAAAAAAGGAAGTTGCAGAATAGATGTACCTAATGTGGAACTGGAACCTTCTGACTATGAGCGTCTCCGATATTATGAGAAAAAAGGTTGTCAGAATTTCCTTTCTCCAAAAATAAAATAGAAATACCATGGTTGTCAATATTTCGTATTAACATTTTCACCTATGATTGTAGAATCATTTCATTAGTGCGACTAGACAATTGGCAGGAGTATAAAAATATTTGTATGAAAAATATTGTAGTGGATATAGAACATAACGAAGATCCGAAGTGTATGCGTTAAAAGATATCAAGAAAATTTAAGTAATCAATCAAATAAATTTACAAGAATAAACCCAAAACCAGACTAATTGTTCAAAAAAATTTCTAGAAAAAATCCCTACCAAATAAAATAACACTGAAACAACACAAAACAAATATATAAGTATATAAAACAAAATTAGTAAAGCATGATAAATTGGATACATTGTTAGAATATAATAAAGAACATTTTACTGTTGAAATAACAACATAAATACTGTTGGGAAGGAAGTAGAGAGATATCTGGAAGAAATGGCTCTTATGTATAAGATGACATTAGAATATAGGAATTATTACGTAGTGGAGTAATTCAGGGAAATTAAATGCAGAAATCACAAGTCCCATGGTTTCAGAGCTAAGGACCATTACCAACATCATTAGATGTAAAAAAAAAAAAAAAAAAAAAAAAAAAAAAGGAATCGAAAAATATTAAAAATACATATATTGAATATTTTAGCATGTTTCTATGAAAAAAATCGGGGGGGAAGAATTCATTCGAAAAGTAACAACGAAGGTAAAAAGGTGGTACGTTTATGACGTTCGTTAACGGTGGAGCGGAAGAATGGCCGTTGCATTATTCAACATATCTGACGAGGACGAAGATCGATGGCCGATGGAATAACCGGGATGGAATTAGCGATGGATGAAAGCAGGTGGCAGGGCTACGGGGTCACTTCGCTCTATAGTTATAGTTTATAGCAGTAGTTGTTCATTGATATTAACTGTCATCAAGCATATTTATCGTCTACTGGAAACAGAGATAATAGAATTTTTGGACTCGGGGGCATGCAGAAAGTTTTGAGAAAATACTCAGGGACTTTGAAAACTTAAAGCAATAAAGACTAAAACTACCAAAGGGTCTTTGGTACTCGTAACTTATTCTGTTAGGAGAATTTTTAGAATTAAAACATTAACTATTTAATAAACGGAAGGATAACTATTGCGATTAAAGAACATTGTAAGAATGTATTGAAATAACAAAAAATATGTTTTTAAATTTATTTATTTTTCGGCTGCTCCAACATTTACCAAACATGCGTTCAAATCTCTTAATTAATTACAAAAAAATCATTTACTTGACAGTAAACCCATTTGGACATACGGATTGAGCTTTGGGGCTCAACTAAGCCTTCGTTCTCTTCTCATATCCAATCCTTGCAATCCAAAATCCATCATAAAATCCTCAATTATGTCACAAATAAACTATACATAACAATCTAAATGTCACATACGGAGCCTATTCGGCCCAAACAAGAAAATCTTTCCATCCATCACAAGCTAGATACACACTCGAATCCACTAGTCTACCAACTTGTTTCTCATTCGATTTCCGATAATCCTCCGAGGCATATGAAAAGAAGATGGCTTTGGGACTCTCTAATGTAGAAAATTTATAGAATTGCTACTAATGGATAGTTCTTTACAAGTTATTGACATGTCATTGTGATAATTTTACCGCACATTTAGAGACTTGCGATACATAATGGATTAATAATGGATAGAGTTGTAAATATAAAAATTATTATGATCTTTCAAGCCAGTTACTTTTGAACAGCTCAATCAAGTTGTAAGGTTATTCTTACAATTATTAATAATAAGGTGAACATATAATTAATTTTACTTTATTTTGTCCGGGCGCCGTAATATAATTAATGAAAAATGGCTTTTCATAAAATGATATAATTAAAAAAAATACAATTTCCATCCAAAATTAGTTAAAGTAAAGTTTACACACAAACATTCAATATTTAAATAAGCTATTATTTACATTATTCTTACCCACAATTATACATAAAATTAATTATAAACAAAAAATTATATAACAGTTAACTCAGTTATATGCAACCATTTTTCATTATTTAAACAAATTTAATTTACTAAATAATCTTCTTAAATTTATTTATTTTGAATTATTTAAAATTTCCATATGAAAATAGACAAAATTTTAGACCCTTTACAAAGTTAGCTTAGAAAGAGTTGCCGGAACATTATTCTAAAATTATATATTCAGATTAATTATTGTGACTCCAGAAATATTCATAGACGTGTACACGCAATACAAATATATCTGAAAAAAAAGCATAACAAAAAAAATCTTTCATTAAAAAAAAATGACACCTAACAATAAGCTCATGTAAATCTTATAAACGAAGACTGCATACATGCTAACTCTCAGCCGAAAAACAAAAACAAAATAAAACATTTAGAACTCGCTTTTAAATATTCATCAGTAATGATCTATAAAATATTCTATATATGTGTACTATCCTATCCATACTTGATACATCCAGTTTCCCCTCCCATCAATTTGGATTCCGTCCAAAGCACTCAACAGTTCACAAGGCCTCCGTCTTGTTGACCATGTGTCCTCTGCTCTGGAAAGAAAGAAATACTGCTCGGGTGCCTTTCTGGACATTGCTCAAGCTTTTGACCGGGTTTGGCACACCGGACTGCTTTTTAAACTTAAGAACCTACTACCACAAACCCTCTACCTCATCCTTCATTCCTATCTTACAAATCGCTCCTTCCGAGTCCGATGCGGCTCTGAATTTTCCGACTGCTATCCTATCCGAGCCGGAGTTCCTCAAGGCAGCGTTTTGGGTCCTGTCCTTTACATCCTCTTCACAGCTGACGTTCCTACCACTCCTGGCACGTTTCTTGCAACCTTCGCTGATGATACAGCGATACTATCATCACATTATGATCCCAAAATAGCCTCTTCTAACCTACAAAATCACCTCTCAAAGATTGAACTATGGTGCAACAGATGGAGAATAAAAGTCAATGAATCCAAATGCACCCACGTGACTTTTACTCTACGTCGTAGTTCCTGCCCAACTTTCCTATTCAATAAGATCCCATACCCAGATCTGATACAGTGCGATATCTTGGTTTCATCTTGGACAAAAGACTCACTTGGAACCCACATACTAGACTTAAAAGACAAGAACTTAACAGAAGATTCGGCCAACTATACCCCATACTATGCAAAACTTCAAAACTTACAATAGACAACAAGCTTTTAATTTACAAGACAATCCTAAAGCCTATCTGGACCTACAGACTAGAAATTTGGGGAACAGCAAAACACTCGAACATCAAACGTATACAATCCTTTCAATCCAAATTCCTGAGAACCATAACCAACGCCCCATATTATGTCTCAAACAAAACCTTACATAACGATCTTAATATACCTTTTGTCCTGGAATCCATACCTGTCAAATTTTCAAAATTTCATCAAAAACTTACGCAGCATCCTAATCCATTAGCACAATCCCTATCCAGCTCCACTCACCCCTATAATCCTCCTCGCAGGTTAAAAAGGCAGTGGCCTCGTGATCTATTATAAAGTTCGACAGTGGAGTCCTGGCAATGGCCAGCTTCTCCACTCATGCTCTGAGTGACTGTAGTTTAGCGCTCTCACTCAGCCTCCACTGGTGTTATCTTATACTAGTGACGCAGCGGAGAGAGAAGCGCTGGAGTCTCTTGGGGCCTGACTTGTTCCTCCATAAGTGGAGGTACAAGGCAGGTCGGGGGGATCCCTCAGATGTGTATATATTGTAAATAAAGTATGAATGTATTTTTAAGATTTAATTTAATTTTAATTTTTTAATTTTTTTTTCTCTTTTTTTTTAAATTATTATTTTTTTTTATTTTTTTTTTATATTTTTTTTTTTAATTTATTTATTTTTATTTCACTTTATGTATTGTATAGTTTGAGGTACTTTGTTTATTTAATTTTTTTTTTTTTTTTTTTTTTTTTTTTTTGTAGTACATATTGAGTGATTCTGTACTTATTTTTATTTATTATTCAATTTTATTTATTGTTAACTTTCTTTGTTTTTATTTCATATTGTACATATTGTGTGAATGGATCCATTGAACCATCCATATTACTTATTGCCCACATTGAGGCAGATTGTAATACTTTCCTTAAATAAAAAAAAAAAAAAAAAAAAAAAAAATATATATGTGTATAGTTACGGTGTGCTTTCTAGGAAAAATATAAATTTATTGTGCCGACGTTTCGGCCTACTTTGCAAGCCTTTATCAGGGCTATAAGGGAAAAAAATAAAAACATTACAAAAAAAGTGAATTTTGAAAAAAGATAAACAAAGAAAATAATAGTAAAATTTTAAAAATAAGTTTAAACGAATTAAATTTTGTTTTTATTAATATGAAAAATGAAATTACGACAAAAGATGAGTGGATATAGTTGATAAACAAATACATGAATAAAGTATAACAGTTAGTTGATGTACAAAAATAGACTCATAATATTTTCCTTCAGTTAATAAAAATATCAAGTTGTATTACTATCAAAACATTGGGCTTTTAGGCCTAATTGGAGCATTGTTCAGCAAGATGAGTCACACCGCCTATTATGCGGGTTACTGATTTAACTTCTCAAGCATCGCTTCATATCGGTTTTTGTTTCCCATAATATTCTACAAGTGTCTTCAGCGGTAAAATAAAAAGATTTAAAAAAAAAAGTAATTCGAAATTAGGTCATTTTAAAGGTATATCAGGAACACCAGATTTCACAATACTTAAAAAAAAAAAAATTATAATATGTGCATACATATTATTTTGCTGCGTTCTAAAAAGATTTTTTACTTATATTATTATTTATTAAATCTTAAAAGAAAGTGAATTATAAACGAAGACTTTATTGAATGGTTAAATAACATGCCCTGCCATTCACAATTAGCTGATGGCACCAATGAAAGAAAAAACTAAAAGAAAAAAAGATCTTACGTTTCTTTAACAAAGAGACCGGAAATATTATGAAATATGATTCATAGTCAATACGACAAAGCCAGGTGTTATTGAAGGAGTATTCATGAAGACGTAAATCAAGGTGTGTCTGTAAGAATGGGTTTCCTCAACAAAATATTTGTTAAGACTTATGTATCTAATGTTATGATTACTATTATGTTATCTATTAGCCGGTTATAGGTTCTCCTATTCTGTTCTTTTTAATAATTTACTGTAATCTTTATATTTATTGCACAATTATTTAATGATTCTAAAATAATTTTTTGAACTGCTGTATATATTTTTAAACCCCCATTTGCCCTATTTTAATTTATGGTTCTGAGACCTGGACCACTACAAAATCTGATGATAAAGACCTTATTTTTGAAAGGTAAATCCTTCGTAGAATATGAGGGTATTCTACGAGTAAGGGATTGGATGGCGCAGCATCCCAGGACAGAAACGCGTGGCGATTGCTGTTGGAGGAAGCCAAGACCAGCTTTCGGGTTGTTGAGCTAAATAAATATATATATATTTAACAATAATTAAACAAATCAACCATAAGCTGCTAATTCTGTTTCATTTGTTTTGGCATACCTAATTTTTACGGATAATATAATTTTTATTTTTTAATATTTTCATAGTAGCTCAGTAAAAATTTACATCCGACTAAAAAAAAGAGGAGGATCTCAACTCGTCTGTATTTTTTTCTAATTTTATTTATTATTTTATTTTTATTTTTTACAGTTCCTGAAGAATTAATTTGTTGTTACTTAAGAAGGAAAGAGACGGGTTATCCTACAGGTACCCAAATATTCCAGCCAGAGTGGGAAGGCCCAAGATTCACTGCGTGGGACTCATTGAAGTATTTATTTCACGACTTCTACTCAATGAAAACTATTTTATTTTATTTTTTTATTTTTTCTTAATAGTTATTACATACTCAAGAATTCGTTATTTATTAATTTTAATGTTCGAAATTATTATTTTAAAATACTTTTTACTCATTTTTACTTATGATATCACAGCTATTAAAGACAAAAATAATTATAATCATCTTTATGGCCATATATACTTTTAAAAAATCCAACTCCGTAGTCCTAACACTAAGATCCATTATTTGTCGACACAGCCTTGGTCGGTGATACACTGATTGCAGTATGAATGGGACAATTTGCACTTATCCTTGGAAGTGTTTACAATTTGTGTGAATGAATGAAGAGAGACTCAATTTTTATAGATATTATTCAGGTTATTATCACATTAAAAGTTTTAGTTTAATGTTTACTACAATTGAATGAGTTTAAATGATGGACCTAATCAATCAACAATTGAAAAAAAAATTTTTAATTACAAATTAATTTATTTTGTGTTGCTATTTAGTAAATAATTTATTTCGTGGTTGTCCCACGAAATAAATTTCAACCTTTCCATCCACTCAGGCTAGAATATTTTGGTAACCTGTAGAAAAACCCGTCTTCAATGCCCTTACCTACGTTAAGCCCAAACAACAAAAAGTAAACAAGGCCATTGTTTTGGTAATTTTCAGTTATATTGTTTATATATGGTCTTAAACTAAATTTCAAAACACATTTTTTCTCTTTAGAGTTCAGTACTATAATGATTAAATTTAGAGGTGTTCTATGTTGAAACAGACACTTTTTTGAAAAATATATATAAATTACTTTAAAATAGTTCAAAAATGGAAGGAAACGAATGAAAACATATTGAGGAAGATAATAGGATCAAGAAAGACTGAAGAACAAAAATGTAATGTATCAAAATATTGAAAAATTAAGTGATGCAATGAGGTTGACATTCTATAGACATTTAATCAGAATGGATGAGAGAAGAACAACAAAGAAAATTATCCAATACAGCTTCCAAAAACAGAAAACGAATACATGGATACGGATGGGAAAAGAAGATATGATGATAGCAAATATACAACGGGATCCAATGCGGGATAGAGACGATTTTCGGACAGCAGTCAACAACATCAAATTTCCAGAAGTAGTTAAATACAAATTAATATACAGTGGTCAAATGAAAGGAGGAAACATTAGGCAGAGGTGATGAAGAAGTATTGGAAAGAACGGAAGAGTAAGAAATAAATTGTTGAACGTGGTCCACAGATGGCCGAATTTGGAAAGAGAAGTTCAATAAAAAAAATATACTATTGCTTGCATATCAAGAATGAATGAAGCAAATATGGTTCTAATGCATTTTATTTTTTTCAATTTTTTTTTAGATTTACATTCAATGGTAGGTTTTTCTATGGGAAAGAAAAAAATAAAAGTAAAAAAATTGAGGATTTTTTTAGTGGAGCATGGGAAACTCCTCAATTATTATGTTTTTACATTCAAAAGTCATTTCTTTAAAAGGTTTTCCCGTTAGCTGTACATTTGAATAAAACATTTGAAGCTGTACATGTACAAAAACGTACATTTGAAAATGTTTTTTTTAATCCAATTATTTTTCACAGGAATATTTAACGTTTATGTTAACCGTTTTTGATCCAGAGCACATAATCATTGTCTCTAGAGGTTTAATAAATGTATAAGCAATAAATTATATTCCATAACCGAACCTCCTTATTTTCAAGTGTTATTTAAAATAATCAACGATGATGACATTTACTGTGTACAAATATTTTTACATCTTTAACAGCTGAAATAACCAACACGTCAATTAAGGAATAATTAAAAGTATAAAAAAGATAAACGTAAATGTTTAATAGTTTTTGAAGATATTGGAAGGGGGAATGAGCACAGCGCACTTAAGATCTAAAAATACCGAAAAGATAACTCCTTCGAACTGATACCATTAATACCCAACGCCTAGGCCGCAGCTGGTACAAGACATCTTGCAATGTAATAAAATACAATTTTATTCCAGATTTAATGGTCGCACCCAAATTCGAATAAAATCTGCAACTGAAGCAGATTGTGGTCTCAAGTCGTTCAAAGAAATGACCTGCAGAAATTCCCTTCACACCAGAGTATTACAGCTAAAAGGGGTTTTATAGAAATCTATTGCCCATAAAAATAAATTAATCCAATTAGAAATGCATAGGAAAAAATGACAAAATACAGCTTCAAGTTTTTATATGAGGATTAAAATTCTTAAGAGATACTTACAATGGAGGCATCATGGCTTAAACTGGTTTAAGATTAATATACAATTTTTATACTTTGAAAAAAAAAATAATGAAATAGGGTATGCATACAAATATATGTAATTTATATTTATGTTACCTTTAAACACGTGTATCATAATTATTCTTTAAGTACCTTCGGAGTGGTATAATGCATTTTAAAGCATCCTTCCAAATTTAAAATCCCCTGAATACAGTAGTAGGTTATTATTGTAGAAAAACAGAGAAAATAGATATGATGAAAAATATATTAAAAAAAAAAATTAAATCTATATGTATAATATGATTTTAGAGAACCCGAGAGAGGCGAGCGTGTTGGGGTGAGGGTCTCAGTGCGCCCGGTACAGAAGTTCGTGGCTTGATTGATACTTGATATTTATTTGGTAGACACGCGGAAAGAATCTCAGCTTTCACACACTGGCAAGAATAGATTGTCAACCTGTAGGATGACCCGTCCTTAGAAAAATCCTCAATGCTCCTTACTTTGCCAAAAACAGATTCACAAAGATCTTAATGTACTTAACGTTTCTCAAACCACATATCTATCTTTCCATAGTAAACTCAATGACCATTCAAATCATCTAGTATCTCAAATCGTTTCTCAATCTATTCCAGATAACCCAATGGGGCGTCAGAAAAGAAAATGGCCTCGAGATCTTCTAATATAGAAAACTTATCGAATTTCTACCAATGGGTTGTTGCTGTACAAGCAATTGACGTGTTATTAGGAGCATTATCATCTCATTAACTAGATGTATTTTTATACGTTTTAAATTGCAATAAATAGCTAGCTAAAAAAAACTTTTCCTTTTTTTAAAAATATTTTATTTTGAATAATTACAAGCTGCCTCGCTCTAGGGCAATGGGTAATAAGGATGACAAAGAGTCATTTACACATTATGTACAATGATTTAAGAAAACGTAAAATAGAGGAACAGAGAAATAAAATAAAATAAACAGCTTCTAACTGCACAAGATATAAAATAAAATGTAATAAAAGATAATATAAAATAGGTAAAAATAGTTGAAGAAAAAGAAAAAAAGAATCTTAAATATAGTTATACTATAAATATATAACATTTACAAGCATCCCGGGGATGCTAAGCTAAACCCCTAACCAAGCTTGGGAGGGCAAACCGGGCTCAAAGATTAATATTTTTTTTCATAAAATAAAATAATTTTTGAAACATGAATATTAAAATTTCAAAGAGCCTATTATATGAAAAAAAGATGAGAAAAAAAAATTAGTTCCTTAATATTATTTACTATAATATTATGCTGCTATGCTAAACTATATTTTTTTTCATATAATGTTTTTCTATTTATAATCTTTATAAGGAAATTTATTTTATTTTTTTCTAGGACATTATTCTTTTAAGACACTGGATCGCCGTTATGCAGTACATTTTAACTATTCATAGATAACAAGAACTCCAGAAAAACGATTGTTTTCTTTTCATTCCATTGCATTCACTTGCCCCACTTTGAGGACAGATAAGCTGAAGCTATTCCATTCTCTTAGGCCTTGACTTGGTAGCACAGGAACAGTGTTTATGGCCTCGTTTCTTGCGGTCGCAGTAAACGTTCCCTATTTGTGTTACCTTTGTTACTCTCTGAATACATCTTCTAGGAAGGAGGGTATCAGCAGGTATCACCGTTGAATGAGAAGAAGCTACAAGAAGGATGGAAAGGGAAAATAAATAAAGCGATGCTACAATAGCTTGAAAACTTGGCGACAATTATCAATCAAATAAGAAAAAAAACTCTTACAGTCGGTTTTCGATTAGTTCGAGGTAAGCGGAACAGTGACCAACTCGATATTGTTTATTAGGAAGTACATTAGGACGTTAAGCCCCAATAAAAAATAAATAAATGAAAAACATTGAAATAGGTTCTCGAGTTACAAAGAGATATTATATAACTTTTAACAGTTATTCCACGTACCTCACTGACATACGTATTCATACTGTCCTAGTTAGACTAACAAGCTTATTAAAATAGAAAACTTGTCGCCCTTTATATGGAATAAGGAAATGCTGAATGATCTTTGAAAACCATTCCTTTGCAATTATATAGAAAACAACTATGAATATACACCGATTGATTTTTTCATTTTCTCGGTTTCATTCGTTATTAGGAGTTTACGCCACCATTTACTTTAACTAATATATGAATAATAATCCAGAACAGTATAACGTAAATCATCCCTTGTCTAGACACGTTTACTAATAAATAAGGAGTTAGTGAGTATTTCATAATTATTAAGAAGATAATAAAAAAAAGAAAAATGAAATGTTCCACAACGCAAAAACAAAATTGTTAAAGAACACATCGGTGGTTGCGAACGAGTGGATAAGACGAATCTATTGATCTTAGAACGAGGTTCCTATTCAACTTTAAAGCAGGATTAAGAGCTTAACTCTCCATAAACTTTAACAAGGTCATATGAAACTTAGGAAAAAAAAATTATGCAAAAATTATAAATTTACGAAATTTTGAATACTAAGGTCTGTCTCCACCTCTAACCCTCATTACATCTTTCATAAGAGGGGGTATTTATTTATTAATTTTTTTTAAATACCGCAAGCTTGTATTATCATGGTGTCTACCGATTTTGGTAAACCCAAATCCCCGACCATACATATTTTAATACTCTTGCAATAATAATCTTAACGAATAGATCAAGGCATACTTTTCTACTTTATATCACAGTTATAAAATTTATAATATCTTTAATTACATGTAATTTCAAGTGAATGAAAGAAATCTTGTAACTGACTAAATTTGATAATTAAAATGACGAACGTGTTAATTGAGCTTTAACGAAATTTTAACCTTAGCATTTGCACAATAGGGTGAAAAAATTATATAAAAAATAAATTGCACAATATTTTGATAATGAGTAAAAATATCACAACAAAAGAGGCAGTTGTTGGTTTAAATTGTACATTTAAACAAGAAAATCTAATAAATGTAAAAAAATAAAAAATAATTAGATTACAAGTCTAAAACGTAAAATAAAAGATTACTATGAAAACTATGAAGAGAGGAATTTCATTATATTAGGAGGAATATTCTAGCACGATAGTAAATTTTTGAATTAGTGACTAAATTTTCCCGACTATTGCCCGACCACACGAAATCCCTGACATATCCCGAATATTCCGAAATCCCCGAGTGACACTCTCTTTTATTTTATTAAAGTTTTTAATAATCTTAAAAGTTAAAGCATACGGGGACGTAAACATCTAAAGAAAAATTTAACTTTTAGCTGAAAATTTTTTGAAAGAACATTGGGTCGACTATTTTGCTTGTAAGAATATTATACGTTAGTGAATTTGATTGATAACTCAATTTAGCACAGCCCAATTGCTTCTCGTCCCTATAACTTCCATTTAAACACTGATTCTTAAATATGTTTTGACGCCTGTTTGAGAAACGGCGACTGTATCCCGTTCGGCGAAGACAGCCATTCCATGGGAAGTTGCTAAGGATGCTACTGGAACTGCTAACTGGAGTCACACCAGTTATGAATATAAAACGGACAGAGGTAGGCTTCGGGCTGGCTCTTGCTAGGTTTATTTCTAGATACTACCACCTCCTGCCAAGATCTTGGGTCTAGTAAGGGACATTGTTTCATCTCTCCCCGTTCCACTTAGGGATGCGAGTATATCCAGGTAAACAAAATAGGCCAATCAATTATAAATAAAACAGAGCGAAACGTAAAAAAGAAACATTAGATAAAATTTACACTGAATGTTGAATGGAATCAACATTTAATTGAATTAATATCTCACATCCAGAATGAAAGGAAGCCACAATTTTTTGTAGTTATATCTAACATTAGTAAAACAAAATTTTTTAACTTATAAAAAAAATTATAATAGAATGGAAACCATGATATCCTATTTAATCATTGTTAAAAATCAATAATTTAGCTAGCCCTCAGACCCTAGTTTGATTCCGCTATTGCTTTCGATAGCTCTAATTTCCATACAGAATTTCGTTACTAGGAGTGTCTTTGCAGAATCACAGCGTTTGAAAAATAAAATATAAGAAGTAAATTTTAAAAATTTCTGAATAAAATTTAATTTAAAATAATTATTCATACTTACAATACACAACTGTGAGGTCTTATCAATACGCCGCAATAGTAAAATCAAGACAAAATAAGATAATGTCAATAGGTTTTCAAATCGTAATTCTGCCCGTATACTATTTATAAATTGATTTTATTTAGACCCAATATAGGTCAACCTAAAATGAATCATCAGAACTACAGAAAATGAGATATCACTGAACTATAAGTTAACCAAAAACAAAAACAATCGTATCTCGTCTTGATAAAAGATTTTCCCACCTACGAGCGAAAACTTACAAGGCTGATTGTTTCTACGGGCGAATAATAAGTCCATAATTAAACGCATATTAAAACTAACGAATTCATGAATGAGAAACACCCGATTATTTTATGAAAAAAATAATAGAAAATTGCGTAGTTTAGATTCAAAACCCATTTCTATTTTTCAAAATTTTACATGAGGACAAGACGTGACAAAATATTAATTTTTGGAAAGATAAAATTTGATGACACATTAAACTTATATTGGAGTGTTCTTAAACTTTTGCATTTTCTATTTAAAAGTAAGCTTGCAGAAGCGGATTTCTATTTCGTGTTGGACATAAAAATTAATTATTCGGTAATTTTTTGCTCTTTATCTAGATTTTATGAATTTATTAGCCATTATTTATTTATTTTAACGGAGTGACTTCGTTAAAATATCAACTATCAAACAGAGATCAGCAAGCGACTTGCGCAGAAATTAATAGCTGTAATGATTATCTGGAACAGAGCTCTAGCAGCGACCGACTGCAGCAGATAGACATCCGAGGCCGGAGCTCGTTATGCGACCAGGTGCACTGTCACTGGGGAACGGTCTTATCTGCCAGTGGGCTGGATTTGAACCGGCAGTTGTAGGATCAGTCAGCAGCCGCAATGGCGTATTTCTCTATACAGATATCATCTGACGCTCCGACCATGGTAAGGATACTATCACTAACTACGAAGTCGAATTTGAACTTACGCAGTATATTTAAATGATGGTTGAAAAGATTATCAGAGATGCAGTCATGTTGATAATTTACGCATCCAATAAAAAAATAAAATAAATAAATAAAATTAGGTAGACATACCGGTAAGTGAACAAAATTATAATAAAGAAACCCAAACCATATATACTATAGCCAGCAATAACGTATACAGTAAAATCAAGATCGACAACATTTTAAAAAAGCAATCCCATAAAATATATATATATATATATATATATATATATATATATATATATATATATATATATATATATATATAATTATATATATTCAACACCCCCAGAGGACAAAGCTATTCCGAAGAAATATATTTTGATTCCATATTACGGCCCAATATCCGCCAAAGTCGGAAAGGAACTTAAAAAAATAGGTTTAAATTCTACATTTAAAATAGATGAACCATTATCATTTTATTTTCCTTTACCTAAACACAAAGTAGACCCTTTCCCAAAAAAGCGGTGTATATGAACTAAAATGTAATGACTTTGAAGCTAAATGCACGGGAAAAACTGGACGATCGGTAAATCAAAGAGTAAAAGAACATATAAGAGCATACAATAATAAGAACCAAAATTCCAACTTCGGTATCCATCTAAAAGAAAATAGGAACGGACAAATCCAATCAGTCATAGGGAAAAAAAAAAAAAAAAAAAAAAAAAAAAAAAAAAAAAAAAAAAAAAAAAAAAAAAAAAAAAAAAAAAAAAAAAAAAAAAAAAAAAAAAAAAAAAAAAAAAAAAAAACCTCTACCTGCTCCTTCCCCTTCCATTGTGGATATATCTAGGATATCTGTTGGATCTCCTCAGGTGAGTACCAAAATATTTGATTTTTCGTCTTACATTTTTGAAAACTTTAGTACATATAATCCATGTGACAAAGTACTGATTTTTTTAATTTTAATTTTTGTATGCTTTAGAACTGAAACTTTAGCATGCGAAACTAGTTTTTTAAAAATAAAATAATTCCAATAGAAGAGGCAATTAATTTATCAATTCTAACTAAGGAATTATTTTGAGATCTGAAACCAGTTTTTAGTAGTTATTGTCAGCCCACCTCTATAGAATATTCTCTTCAATGGCGCAATCCACTTAAACCAACATGTATTTGATGTTTGTATACCTTAAGAATTGAGTTTCATTTCAAATAAACTCTACAGAACATAAGTGCTTTTAATCATTTCTAATTAGTTTCCTGACATGTTTAAGGCTTTTAATTGTGATTGTATCCACAAAGGTAGATATTAAAGACCAGAAACGGGGAAATGAAACTACCGATTGCCGGAGGTAGGTTACCCTGAGAAGAGGATTCCATCAAAGACGGTATCAACAAGGACCCTGTATGGTAATTAGTACCTAGCCACAGAGCGCCGGCTGCTCAGTGTGTTTGTTGTTTAACTGAGAAGCCACTCTGCTTGTGTTTGCTTGGGACTCGGTATTTGTCTACCTTCTGGCTAGCTGCATTGATCACTCTGGGAGAAGAAAGCGTAGAATATGTTTCCTCAAACATGGCTTGGAATAGTTGAATAACAAATATTAAAAGAGAACTTACCCGTATTTACATATTGTCCCATAAGAGTAGATCATATGTGCTGCAAGATGGGACGATAGTCTGGTAACCATCATTTCAGACAAAGATAATTATAAATATAAAAGATGAGATATGTAACTAAAACTGAAAATAGAACTTGTGGAAAAAAAAAAAAACTTGGCTACCATGCCTTGGAGCCTGAGTTCGAGGCCGACCGAAGGCATAAAATTTATTTTCTGCTATTTCGAATGTGGATCGAATCCGAGGTCGAGAGACCTTCCTGGGGCACACCCAGCCTTTATAAAGTAGGCAACCTTAACTGGGGAAAAACATGGCAGTCAAGCGTGATTTCGGTCAGATCGCCTCCTTTCACAACCGTTGGCCCAGTAACATTACATCCTTACCTACGAACAGACCCCAGACCGATAATGAGTTATATAGGTACAGTTGTTTTATTTATTTATTTATTTTTTTTTTCTAATATTACAATATGCTCCGGAAAAAGAAAAAAAAGATAGATAATAATAATAAAAAATAAAACAAAATTGAATAAATAGGAAAAGTAGAGAGACAAAATAATTTATCTCAACTTCTACTACATACACATACATAGATATTAGGAGTACACACCAATCTGGACACATCACACGGTACAATCAGTAAATGAAATATTAAAAGTACACTCAGAATTTCAATTATGAATTTCAATTCCATTTAAATCAAAATAACCATAAATTTAATAAAGCCTCGGGAGTGAAACTAATACATCAAGTAAAAATATTTTAGAATCATTAAAAATAATAAAATCGTTCAAAAACCACAGATTTTTGCTTAAATTGCTAGATAAATATTTCTAATAGACCCATTTTAAGTTTGTTTCCAATTGAAACGGAAAAAAACCCAACCAGTCGTAGGGAAAACTGAAAGGTTTAACCTAACTTTCCACTCTTGGTATCTTTCAGAAGTCCGTTTGCCTCCTCAGGTGAGTACCAATATATTTGATTCATTCTCTTACATTTTTAAACAAAGTGCTGATGTTTTGAAAATTTTGTATCATTTAGAACCGATGAATGTTTAACATTGGAAACTAGTTTTCAATTAAAATAATTCCATTATGTGTGGCAATCAATTCATCATTCTGACACATTAATACACAAAATGACATATATACATACTTAGATAATGAAATAAGTAAATTCAGTAATTATTTAGGTTCATTTATAGCAATAAATGATTTGTAAAAGACTTACAATCCAATTATTCATTAAAATAGGAATAATTCCAGTTGAAGAAAACCTCATGCCGAGAACAGGTTGGTCGACAAAACTACACGTTTTTTATCGTCACAAAAACGTGATTGGGTACAGCATACAACGTATTTTAGCACCTGTTATTAAATAAATTACCACCCTAGAGGTTTCAAATTAAATCTTGTTATTACTAGGAAATAAATCACGAATCAATCTAAACTATTTGTCACGGCAACAGTTCCTTCATTACTCTCTCTTATACATTTGCAATCTGCAATTTCAGCGAATGTCGTTTATAACGAATGAACTAGCATCCCCCGTCACGGCTTCGCCTGCTCTGATAAGTAAAGAAATAAAATAATTATAACTAATAATTGAAATTTTATTTGTTTATCAATAAAAGTCATGTACTGTAGACCGCAATTAATAAGCATTATTTCCTAAACGATTTTTTCATGCAAATTGCTCTAATTAGGTAGATTAGGTAAACGTATAATTAGAGATCCAATTTTTAATTTTAATTTATGAGTTGGTAATCCAGATGGAAAGAAACTATCAAAAAACTACTGCGGATCACGGACTGCATTTATTAGTACTTACAACTAAAGGCCCATGAATCATATTTTTAATCACAATATCAAAAGCTAAAAATCAGTAGATTTTATTATTGCTAAACCTTCCTGGAACTATTATTATGATATGGTTAAAATTTGGTACAGTTGGTTCAGTAGTTTTCGCGGTTAGTGATCACAAACGAAGAATGGCTTGTCCTTTTATAAATAGTATAGATATAGTTTAAGTAGCCAATCAATTATTGTTAAAAAAGTTAATAATAAGGGATGAAGTGGCCAAAGGTCAAATGAATGAATAAAATAGAAGAAACTGATTGGTTTCTGGCGAAACGAAAGTTTTTAATCATAAAGTTTTCCAATTACGATTTTTTTTTTCTTCATTTTTTGATAATTGCAACTTTACAAAACAATATACATCAGGTAAATGTGATTGTAGTGAATAAAATGACATGAAAATAACTCGTGAAGGACTACTCACTAGTAGCATTTTAATAAAATCTACACTAAAGGTCTCCAGGCCATCTTCTTTTTAGACGTCTCGGAGGATTATCGGGAATGGATTGGGATGCAAGTTTGGAGACAAGTGGTTGGAGTGGTTATGGAGCTTACTATGGAAGGATAAGTATCTGGTTCGGGCTAAATCAGCAACATATGGAACATTAATTTATTTATGGATAAGTTTATTGGTCACAAAGTAAGTAGCATTGAGAATTTTTTTAAGGATTTTGGGTTGTAAGGATTAGATACGAGATGAATAGGATGGTGTAGTGGAGCCCCAAAGCTCAACTCCGTACGTCCAAATAGGTCTAATCAAAATCATGTAAATGAGTATTTTGCAATTAATTGGGAGCTTAAAATGTCTAGTAAATGTTGAAGTTTCTTGTCGTTTTAGTCTTATATGTGAATTCCAAGTAAGACGTTTGTCCTACGTAGCGGACCTGTTCAAGAGGGATTAGTGGAATAAAGAAATTTAAAAAACTGTCAAACTGTAATTACTAGTTATCATTATTATTTTATTTATTTTTTTTGTCGTCTGTGAATATTAGGTATCAGAATTCATACTGGGATTAAAGAGCGTTCTGAATGCTAATTTATTTAAATTTAGCAGCAAGATATTAGCACGACATAAGGATAATTTGTATAAAGACAATAGCCACTCTACAAGTCTTGGTAATTATCCCAAGGGCTTTGAAGAGTGGGACCCACGGTTGAGCGGTTAGGGGCTAAACGCGCTCAACCGCCTGGAACTGTAACGTCTTTCGGATCACTGGAATGTAAAAGTAAAAGCTGTCTGAATGTATTTCAATACTATAAGCGAAGTAAAGTCTGTATTTAAAAAAAAAAAAATTTTAACAATTAAAAATCTAAACTATTATATAAAGGGACAAGCAATTTTTCGATTGTGAACATGAACTATGAAAACTATGAGACCAATCAGTACCAAATTTTGACCAGATCATTTTTATAGTTCCATGAAGGCTTAGCAATAATAAAACCTACTGATTACCAATTAATTTGTTATTTAAAAAGCAATAATATGTGGATAACAATGAAGTTTGAAGATTTACCAATAGCTGGAACTATTCTACATGAGAGGTTACAAAAGTACGGTGTTATATAGAACTTAAAATTGGTAATAAAGTTTACTTATTTTTAATTAAATTATTTAAAAAATTTAAAAATGTGGTGCACCATGGGGATCCCTGCGAAGTTTAAAAATCGCCCGATATATGGTTAGCACCATTCCGCAATAGAATTTACAATGGTAAAACTACTGAACCTATAATGTATATTAACAGAATATATGTATAGTAGAAGAGGTTGTTTAACAAAACACAATTTTGAGTAACTGATGATTAACGTTTTCCTTTAGCAGGAAAATGTAACAGTCCCTTCATCTTGTTCATATCTTTTTTTCTAGTTGTTTTGAAATATTCAGATTTTTCTGCCTACGACTTCTGCACATACCTCCTTCATCCGCTGAACTAGATTGTATTAAAAATTTTAAAAAAATATGACAACCACTTCATCCACCAAACCCTTCAATTAACAACGATAAAAAATAAAATACTCAAAATAATTAATAAATAAACGATTTCTTAATGCAGAAAATAACCGTATTAACAGCTGATCAGAGATTTCAATTCTGCTGAACTAATAAAACCAAATGATGACCCAACAAATTTCAACAACGGAAGTGGGGCTGAAGATACCTGCTGTCAACTCTTTTATCAAAGACTGCTTTTGTTCGTTACAATGAAATAAAGGTTTTTACTATATTTAAAAGGGAATATTTTGCAATACTTTTAAGAATATCGCTTTGAACAATCGTAATGTTTACAAATTATTTATGCTGAAAATCCAGAAAAATCTCAAGGGAATCTTATTTCTTGAAATGTGTAATAAAAAATGTCATGGCGATATTTTCAATTTTATTTACAAACAAGAAGTAAGATTATTATTATCAAAACATCATGAATTAAAAAATATTAAGTAACTATTGAATTTCAAATGATTAGGTTCCAGTAATCATAAGATGGGCTTTCACATAAACAATCAATTATTTTTTTATGGAAGTTGACTGCTTTTTTTTAAGTAAAAATAAAATAAAATAAAGTTAATAAAAATAGTTCCACGTTTGGATAAAGTATCAAAATGTTTTAAACTTAGATCAGGCCTACACCTTATTGGTAACGCACTTGGAAAAAACTTCGATGAATAGAAAGATCCCAGGTTCGAAACCGTCTAAAAAATAAGGTTTTAAGCTTAATTGTATAAAATTGACAAAAACATCAAAATTCGACTGTTAAATGAAATGCTCTATTGATGGTCTGCCAAGCAAGCTGTTTATCGAGCTAATATTTTTTGACATTTACTTCGTTTAGTTGGTACATTGGAAGCTTAATACTTCGGATAAATAAAAGAGTATAATTTGTAACTGTTGTTAAATCAATTTTCTCTCTTTTTTTTTTTTTTTTTTTTTTTTTTTTAGTATTATCTTTTTGTTTGTTCTATAATAAAAAAAAATTAGCAAACATCAGAGAAGTCATGCATGCTTAAATTTTATATGTTAAAAGTTGTAATTATAATTTCAAATTGCCATTTCATATACAAAGTGAATTTGAATAACATGGGTATTCATAAAAATATGTAAATGCTATAACGTGCCCAACTTAGCCAAGTTCAAATCGGATAATTTTGCTAAAATAGCAGTTCTAATCTATACATTTTCTAAACACATTTCCATTTAATTAACTAAATCAAATAGTTACTAAAGTTAATTTTAGTTTTTTAAATATTTCATTATATGGATTCTATCACAAATTGATTTTTTTTTTTTTTTTTTTTTTTTAATGTTTCCTTCCAGCTCTGTTGGAAGGGATTTTATTTATTTCTGTACACACCATACTTAAAAGTATACAATGTACATGTAATTTTAATTTCTGTTTTGGTAATTATTTTACATATACATATACATAGTACATGTGTCAAAAGTTAATATAAAGAACAAGACAAAAAAAAAAAAAACAAAAAAAAAAAAAACACATAATACGAGTAAAACGAAATAAAAATATAGAACAAAAAATTATACAATATTAAAATTCAATACAACCAAGCAACAAACGTATATCATAATCAGAAATACTTAAAAAAAAAAAAAAATAAAAATAATAGAGAAAACTTAATGAATGTTTCATGTTTTATACGTGTTTTACATTTATATCCTCTATTTTTGGTAAGGAATTTTAAAAACATATTTTGAAATCTTTAAACATATTGTTCATCAAACACTGACCATTCACCGGTGTCCTATTTGTCCAATGTCCTAGTTTCGGTACTGTTTTTGTATGTAGTATAGTTCTGTTTCTTAAAACCAACGGGTTTTTTTAAAAGTTTTGATAAAAAACTCTCGCAGCAGTATCAATATTTTTTTGTAATTTCTGTTAAAATTCTGTTATATAAGGAAATATAACAAAAAAAAATATTATAAGGAACTTCCATAGAGCTAACGTAATGCAAAACTTAAAGGAAAAAATGGCAAACTCGTTCACGAAGTTAAGACACGACACCGTGACTTAATTATAAGCTCTCTACCGCAGTAACATACTAATTGAATACTCCTTGAAACGCGGTAATTTCAAAGGAGGTGATTAGTTAATTAGAAATGAGAATCGGACGGTTGGCCAATAAATCATATCATGCAATAACATTTAATTTCTGCTTTGAGCTTTAACAAGCAAATCAATTAACAGTAATTAATTAATTAAATAATTAAGATCTCGATAAGATGGTGTTAATGGTTCCTAACTAGAGCAGGAAGGACAAGCGTTATGTTCTTATCTTCCATCTAATTTCTACGAGATTATAAATTTAATTAAAAAACTGCTGAATTGATCTAGAATTAAGATTGATGAAGTAATTGCAACTTCCATTTTAATTATCTAATTTTTAAAGATCTAGTTGTTAAAGATCCTTCATCAGTTCTAGAAAATCAAAATTTTCAAAACAGCACTTTGTTAATATAGATATACAAAAGTTTCCAAAAATGTAGGGAGAGATGTTAAATGCTTCTTATCTTACTTTTTTTAAACATAATTTATTTTTACAGCTCCTAAATAATCAATCTTTTACAATTATGTAAATAGTTAGATTTGTTTAATTTTTTCATACATGATAATATTTTATTTTTATTTTTTCCTGTAGACATTATGTGGCGTAATTACTGACGCTTTTAATTTGTAAGTAATACGGCCAGGCTATAGCACCAGTTATTGTACATTATTATTATTCTTAGGGGACAGCAAGCCCCAAGAATAAAGTTTATTTTTAATTTCATATACCAAGAATCCAATCATAATAAAAGCACAAGCATATGCCTCAATGATAAAGTACTCGTGAAAATGTTCGGCACTTAGCTGGATACTGTCCCACGTAGGGATAAAAGGAAATGAACCTACAGATGAAGCAGCCATTTTCTCAATAGTTGTCAAAAACCCCTATTCTCCTTCATATATATGCAAATTCTTGAAATACTGTGCCATGAATACTTGGATTAAACTCAGATAAATTAAAAAGTATCAAAGAATGGAAAACATCCTATCGAAAAGAAAACCTCAATTTCTTCTTGAATGAGAAAAACAAGAGATTATGGATGTCTATCTATAATCTACAGATTTAACCAATTTTCATTTTAGAGTTAAAGGAATCAAATTGGTTAAATTAACATTTAAATTAAATTAACAATTAATGATATTTCGAAATAAACCAACTTGAGAGAAAATGTTTCGGGCGTGCCTTTTTTCATTCCAACCAATAAAGCTCCTAATCGGTAGGTCCCAGCGACAAATGTTATAGAACAAGATATTATCTTCATTATATTTCTGATAACGAAACTCTCCGCAAATTTTCGATCCGAGCAACATAGATCATGTCAAAAATATACGTGATTTTTTTCGTTCAAACCAATATAGCTCCGAAACGGTAGATCCTAGCGATAATTGTTATAGACAAAAAAATGTCTCTATTAAATTTCTGATAGGAAAACATTCGTTAAAGTTTCAATTCCTGAAATGAATTATAATCAAAAAGCTTCATTCTATTCCACGAATAATTAATTGGTCTACTTTCTTATAAAATTATTGAATATAAATATAATTTAAACACTCACACGTACTTATTTATTTTAGATTGTATTAATCTCAATGATAAAGCGTCAAGTCCTATTCCAATGTCCCTACCAGACTTCTAATGTCCTGATCCCCCTCCTAATTTTTTTAACGAAGCCTACAGACAGGGGGAAGGCCGACCGCTATGACCGGACCTGCCGTTATACCCTGGTCACAGTTTGGACGGCACACTTTCTCATCTCTGTACTCCGAAGGGCGTGGTCTCAGGTCCGAAGACTCTTGAAAATAGATGTACTTTCAATAAATCGGAATACCACAAACGCATGTTCGGAACAGCTCAATATGGAATGTATCACTACGCCAAGAATAATGAGGCTTAATTATATAATTTAATTATATTATATAAAGAAAATTAGGTGAATAGTAAATTAGAAAGTATAAAAAGAGAAATAGAAAAAATTGAAAAAAATAGGAGAAAAAAAGTGGTTATAGCAGGACAGGATTGGTCATACTCGACTTACACATGGCTATCTTATAATGAGAGAAACATCGCCGAACAGTTAAATTAAGTAGGTTCTATGATAATTAAAAAAAATAAAATAAATAAAAAGATCAATTACTCGTGAAGTAAGGAATAGAGAAGAAAACATTATGATATAACTTTAAAGAGGAAAAAAAAAAATGGCTGAAAAAAAATGGGCCAAGAGTATTAACTATTTTGCATCTTTATTCAGGGTGTATTTATTTTTTAACAGCTTTTCATCACAGATATCTTTAATTCTGTGCCATTTTAAGCCTACAGTAATAGGCTTGACCAAAACAAATAATAAATAATGAATGAGTTTTTATTTTAAATTTTGATATGGTCAAATGATACTATGTTGTAATTAATTGCATATTAGCTTACCTATAATTAAAGATATCGTAATGAAAAGCTGTTAAAAAATAAATACACCGTGACTAAAGATGCAAAACAGTTAACATTCCTTGCCCATTATTTTTCAGCCTTCATTTATTAATCATCAATGAATTTTATTTATAAGTTTATTCAACTATTCGGCGATACTTCTCTCATTATAAGATAGCAATAGATAAGGTAAGTACGGCCAATCCTGTTGTAGAATTTAAAATAATAACTCATTAAAATAAATACATGGACTTATAAACTTATTATACATAAATATGAATGTGATTTAAAGGATATTTTTCCTTCTTACATATACAATTTTTTTTTTTTTTTGTTTTAGTTATTAATTACTATTATCTTTATTTCAGGCCTATATTTCAGTATTTAAGTAAATAAGGGATGAATGTCTGCATTATACGCTTATTACTCATTGTTCTTCAGTGTGGCAGGTTCCCATGTTTATTTAAATAAAAATAAATTTAAATCCAATATCAAATAATTAATTGGTCACGCAGCAGGCCATGAACAGGCTCTATTATACCTAGAGATACCTGATTCTCGACCTTAGGTTATTCTTGGGAGACATTTTGTGGTTAGCAACCACCGGGTTTATTCCATACGAAATGTCAGGTACTCATTTCAGGGTTGAGTGATTCCAGAAAGAGGGGAGCAAGTTGATACTGATCGCAGGGCTCTGGCATCGATGACGCACAATTCATTAAAAGGTCATCTTGACATCGATGACATTGCTAGTTGGTACAGGGCAATATTTGATATTGCCAATATAAATATATATATTTGCCAACTTCATTTATTATATTTTAAATTGTTTTGAACCTTAGATCTAATTTAGAAAAAAAATAAAATAAAAAGGGAAGGACAGAAGGACGTCGGACGAACAAAGATTGAGATCGCCCAAGACAGATAAGTGAGAGTGACCCTAATTGGTTCAGCGGAAAAAGATTGCAATCTGGGTTCAGTTCTGGCAATATGGCAGGTAGTAACTGTACATTTCTTACAACTACTTTTCAACAAAATAAACATTACATGATACATTTATATAATTAAAAAATATATGCATGATAAAAAATGAAATCATTAGAGAGATAGGCCAATGGAGGCAGTTTCTTTAAAATATCACAGAGTATAAATTTAAAACATAAACGTGTTAAATTCTTTAATCCGACAATTAACATTATTTGAATAATATATCGGAAGACGATCTAATACCTGAAATTGCCCAACTCTTATTTGCTTTTCGTTATTAATAATGAATATTAGGTAGGCAGGCTATTTAGAACACTATAATATTTCAACTATTATCAATAATTACTTAAAATAACATCTAAATATTGTGTGTGGTATTTATATTTATTACTTCTCGAAACTCTGTTGTTTTTACCACTTTTAAAATTTATATCGATCTTTAAGAAGATCCCAACAGGCTAAGACTATATAAAATATGGTCACAGTTGATTGCCCTGGAGAAAACGGGACTTTGAAAAAAAAAATATATATAATAATAATACATAAAAAATAAATTAATTAAAGATATCGTATGCCACAGTGAAATAAAATGTGAGGAATCAAATTTTATAAAATGATAACTGCTTAAAAAGAAAAAAAAAGTGAATTTACACGGATTAAGCATATATACAAGTAGATAACGCATTATGGGAACTGATCATACTAACGAGGATTGTATGAATATATAAACTAATTACAAAGGCATCAACTTCAAAACCAAACGATTCAAAAAATGTTTTTTTTGAAACATTTATCTATCTGAATAATTTCGTAATTCGTTTTTAACGACACCCAATTTTAAAATTATTTGTTGTTTGGTTTAATTTAGTTCTTGAAGTTGAAATATTTATCGCATCGTTTATTACTTAACATTGTCCACAATGGATAAACGCACCAATAAAAATATTGACGGAGCAAGCAAATGAGTATCGCCTCAAATGTTATTCCACTCGATTTACAATTTATTATGATTTTAACACCTACGGGTTGTTTACTGGAAGACCAGAAATACAATATCAGACCTTGGCATTTTGTAAAGAAGTGTGTCACTACCGTTTGAAAAATCCTCTGCCTTCTTCCAAGTTTTGGATGTTTCCATAATGGCGTATTCCATCGAACAATATTCATAACTGAATCGTTTGATTAAATCGATTATATCGAGGCAATGGATTTTGAAAATTGTAATTCTACTTGATGAAAACACTACTCCAACATTTACTAGCTCCCAGTTAATTACAAAAGGCTTATTTACATGACAATAATTGGATTTATTTGGACATACAGAGTTGAGCTTTGGGCTACACTAAACCTTCCAATTCCAATATGAGTTTAATTACCATACTAACCTATCATGACGGGTCAAATGGCATTATATTGCTTTTTGACTGTACTACATTTATTACCGGTTATACGAATTTTATTCAATAATATCTAACACTGGAAGTATGAAAAACAAAATTAACATGATCCTATTAAAAACGGGCAAAAATAAAAAAATCAAATGAAACTAATATAGTTTATAAGTATCTATATACATCTTATTAGGATATAAATGAACCGTGAAAAAATATAACTGAAACACTAAAAGGATCTTAGTCCAAAGTTGATAAAAGAGAATCTTCAGAACAAATGTTATTACAAGAGTCACGACATGGCAAAGTGTCAACGTTAAATTTATACTTTCCTGCCTCTGATGAATGGACTGAAATTCAAAGCATAAGATACTATTACCAACGGTTTACGACAAAGACAGGAAGTTTAGTATCTAAAGATCCATTAAACAGTCCGCCATTGAAGATAATAACCCCAGTTAAAAACTATGCTAACTTACGAAAAATTTCAAACATAATTGCCAGATGCTATTTTTGCATTTTAAGGTTACAGGGAAAAACCAGACATATCAACTTTCCCTGCTGTAGAGAAAAACTATTTTGAAAGTTTGAAACGGATTCTCATGTGATACAAACTAATAAACGAAATTCAACATTAAAAATAATTTTAATTGAAAGTATATATTATAATGTACAGTAGATCCCATTTTAATGAAAACATTTTTATTTAATAATTTTCACAGGGCTTAAAAAATAGTATTTGTACTAATTGGCTATAATTATATGCTATTGATACTAAAATCTTTTAGGCGAGATAAAACAATACTCAGTTGGTTTTTTTCCCTGTATGAAGTTTCTACAACATTTGTTCTTTATTTCTGAATTAAATGGTATCAATAACTCAATTTGTGAAGAAAGATGACGTTTTTTCCAGTACTGGTATTTTGGTATATGGCTGTATCGGTATATGGCTGGTTTTTTCCTTGTACTCTTCATATGAGTATTGTTTTTAAACGTTCATAGCAGTTCCATATATACAATAATGTATTTAAAAAGAGATTCGTTGTATTTTTTAAGTTATTGCCAATGCTGTATACATAAGTACAAACGTATATGCGTTTTTTAACAACTTCATAACATAGATTATTATTTCTTTTTAATGAACCTATTTATAATATTGACGACTACGGGAACATTACGACCAAAATTCTTAGGTGTGAGTTAGAATTTTAGCAGCTACTTGTAAAATGGACATGTTGAAACTTTAAGTACTAAAAGTTTTTAAATTTGATTCTGACCGATTTATATTAACAGAATGTTCGATTTTTGCGATTTTATAAAATCGGACGCTTAACGGAGAATCTTTTTTGTTTTAACTAAGGCCAATTAAAAGAACAAGGAAGGCATGCTTGTTACTGAATCTAATCTGACATGTTGGGGTCAACGTCTTTCCTTGTCGTACTAAGCGATAAATCACAGAGAGGTTCAGTAATTGTTTAAATAAAAGTTTTATAGATTCGTATTTAAATCTTAATTAGTTTGATTTATATAATTAATTTCTGGTAAGTTTAATAGGTACACGATTGTAAGAACAAAAATATTAAATGACTTCAACAGACATAAATAAAAAGTAGAAATTAATGAATATCATATCTACTCTACCCCGACATTCATTTTGGTTAATTTACTTATCGAAAATCAATATAATTGTTCAAAATATTTTAAATCCTTATTATAAATAAGCAGTTTTTAAAAGAAGGTAAATTTTTTATTATTTTTTATAAATTACTGGTGTAATTCGACCAGATTTTCTTTTCTTTTAATTCGTCCAGTTATGTATGATTAAATAATTGAAAGAAAATTATATGAAATTCTTCATTGTTCGAGAAAATTATAGAATCATACTCAACTTCTTCAATCTTCTTACAAATATTTATTATAAAATATAATTTAAAATATTATGAATAAAAGGATTTATTTTTGACAAGGAAATCAGCCAAAAGGAATGTAGCCGACCGCGCCCCCTCTACCCACTCCGTCAATTCCAGGACAATGTATTGTCGAACAATACATGCACTTATTTAATTCAATATAGTGTAGGCTTCCAGGAAATAAATTAATAAGTACAATAGTAACATAATAAAATATGTTAAGCTAGTATATATATATACACACACACATAGATTAATATGTTTTACGTGCTGTTTGGAATATTTATTTCCATAAATGAGGATTTGTAAAATGTATTTTTTTATTTTTATATTGACAGAATTATTAACTGATCTATAAAATTTAGGAAATACATTTTTTATAAGCTGTTTGTTAATTCATTTCTTGAGTAATATTTTTTTTTCTTCACAGATTTGGTTTGCTTTTTTATCTCCTACACGGATTAGTTTTTGCACTTTATTAAACAAAGGTATTAGTATCGAAACTCGAGGATCGATTTTTTTTATTACTTTAGATATATTTTATCGATACTTTTATCGATGTCCGAAAATCGAAAGACAATTGAAAAAAAAAATAGATCATGTATATGTCTATCTGTAATCAACTGCTGTTTCCCAATTCACATTTTAGAACAAAAATCAGAAATTATCAGTACATATAATGCTACCAAAGGTACTACAGACACTTTCGAAAAAATGGTAGCAGAATATTCCACAATACGGCAAACTAAAAGATGGCCAATGAAGATTTTTATGAATTGATTAGATTTGCAGGTCTAACTGCATATATTGTATGGACGAAACTCCATCCTGACTGGAAAATTTCTTTACTTGATAGAAGGCGGATTATTATTTTGGAGTTGGGAACAAAATTAACAGAACTGCTAATTAGAGAAAGATTGAATAATCCAAATTTATGCAGAAGGCTGAAAAGAGACACAATAAGAATGATGGAAAAGTGCATCGACATTGAAGAAAATCAAGAACCCAAGTCTTCAACGTGGACTGCTACAGCAACTAGGCCCATAACGGCAGTGCATATTAGAGAACAGGAAAACTTCAATTTAAATTGAGGATCTTTAAACCATGAAGAATAAATTGGACTAAAAATGCTTATATTTACAAATTAATGTTCTTAAAATGTTGTTCGTAAAATGTAAACATCAAGACCATAAGTGCCATTATTTAATACAAACAGTGATTTCTGTTTCACATTCATCAATTATTTAGTTTCAAACTGGATTAAAATATCGATAATTAAAGCTTATAATGTCACTGATGCAAAGGTCGTTGCTGGAGATTTTTAATAGCATACGTCAACCCCACCTACGATTTATGACGCAAGGTGGTGGAATTGCAGCCGGCGATCTCTAGGTCAACGGGACACTGAAATCAACTTTATTGAGCCCGTTCCTTCAATAAAGGTTCCTTTATTGCACAATTTATGTTATGGCGAGGCAGGGTCCTTTAAATTTCTAAGGTTTACTGTCTTCTCTAGTGGCTCTACCAGTCGTAACCAATGAAAAGAAATGCCACATGGAAGACGTTTTATCTTCTTTATTTTTGAAAACATCCATAAGTAGGATATAAATGTATTATTACTCCTTTCGAATGGTTAATTAATAAAATATTTTTTACAGACGAAAATAATACTATTTCAGTATCCATTTCTGACAAACTAGTAGTTATTCGTTTTAAAATTAATTAAAATTGTTCATTTATTACAAGGCATAAAAAATAAAAAAATAAAACAATAATAAAATATATGTATTTCTAAGTCTCACTGACAGTGAATACAATTGCATGTAAATAACTTGTGAAGAACTACTCACTAGTATCACTCCAATAAATTCTACACTATAAGGTTTCTCTAGGTCATCTTTTCAGACGCCTCGGATGATTATCGGGAATGGTGTGGAAAACAAGTTTAAGAACTAGTGGATTCGAGTGGTTATGGAGCTTACTATGAAAGGATAGGTTTATATGCATTACAAATTATATGCATTTGTAAGTCTCACCCGTTCCCATTTATTTCTTATTTATTGTTTTTTTTAACCTTCGAATTCTTACCGTATCCAATCTTAACAATCCAAAATCCTTAATGCTCCATACTTTGTTACAAATAAACTTATCCATAATGATCTTAATGTTCCATATGCTGCTGATTTAGCCCTAACCAGATACCTATCCTTTCATAGTAAGCTCCATAACCACTCGAATCCACTAGTTCTTAAACTTGTTTTCCACACCATTCCCGATAATCATCCGAGGCGTCTGAAAAGATGACCTAGAGAAACCTTATAGTGTAGAATTTATTGGAGTGATACTATTACTGGTGAGAAGTTCTTCACAAGTTATTTACATGCAATTGTATTCACTATCAACACATTTACTTGATGTATATATTTTCTACAGTTGTAAATTTCAATAAATTTATATGTCTTTTTTTCCATTTTCATCTGTTTATATAGCATTAGCATCTTTAGAGTGTATTGTATTATGGAAAAAGGACTATTATTCAAGGATAAATTTAACACTAAAACTATCAGCACGGGTCAAACGACCCTTCTCGGAATTTTAGGCAGAAATTCTCGGGAACAATATTCATTACATTGCTATTTGGCTAACTACTTTTATTAAAAAGTAAATTAAAAGGGTTTTTTTTTTTCAATATCCTCACCTCTCTTATTGTTGTTTTTTTTACCGAGAAATTGTGGCAGAAATTCTCGGGAACAATATTCATTACATTGCTATTTGGCTAACTACTTTTATTAAAAAGTAAATTAAAAGTTGTTTTTTTTCAATATCCTCACCTCTCTTATTGTTGTTTTTTTTACCGAGAAATTGTGGCAGAAAAAAGTATAGATGAAAAGTCGGTAGTTATAGTAATAAGTTTAAAGCTTCCATATTTCATTTCTTCTAAGGGCGGGTTGTTTATAAAAAAAATAAATGAATAAAGATTTTTTCGCAAATTAATTTTTCTTTTCATGAAGAGATCATGGTATAAATCTCATCGTTGTCCCTTAGTAAATAAAGTCCAATTTGATCTATGATCTCCTCAGGCGAGTACCAATATTTGATTTCTTGTCTTACATTTTTGTAAACTTGTATGTTTTAGAACTGAAGATGAATGTTTAGTTTTCGAAACTAATTTTCTATATAATAATTCCAATTAATTCATCAATCCTAGTAAAATTTATTTATTTTTTAAAACTGTTTCAAAAGAACTTTTGATCTAGGATTTACTTCAGTTTATGTTAAACTGAATAATTAATGGTATTTTTTTCAATTGTTATTTATGGATTATATCGGTAGCACTTCTGAATAGTAAGTGGGAATTGTGAATTTTGAGGTTTGTTTATCACCTGAAAGATAATTTTTTTTACTCTTTATTGGCGTCTAATGGACTTAGTTATGAGGCTATTAAAGAAATAAATATTAAACAGTGAATCATTGTGGAAAAATAGAGTTTTTTTGTTTCCAAAATATTAATTAAATTAAGAAACCAGCTGAACCAAAATACTGGGAAGATTAAATTGATACATTTTGAACTACCAATCTGGATTAAAATCAAATTTGAACCATCTAGTTTCTTATCAAAAGCCTAAACATTTTTTATAGTTTTAAAATTTAATTTTCTGGCACTAGGGGCTGCTTTACAAACTTCGAGTATTCGAACTCTGTAACTAACTAAAACGTCAGGAAACTGCTCGTCGTTTTCGACTTCAACATTTACTAAACAAACGTTCAAAACATCCGATTTTCTACAAAAGACTCATTACTGAATAATAAAAACTCTGACAGTTATCAGACCTATTTGGACATATGGAATTGAGCTTTGGGGCTCCACCAAACCATATAACTCATCTCGTATCCAATACTTCGAAAAATCCTTAATGCTCCCTACTTTGTCACAAATAAACTTATCCATAAAGACCTCAATGTTCCATATGTTGCTGATTTAGCCCAAACCAGATACCTATCCTTTCATAGTAAACTCCATAACCATTCAAATCCACTAGTATCTCAACTTGCTTCCTATTCTATTCTTGACAACCCTCCGAGGCGTCTGAAAAGAAGATGGACCTTCTCAAACAGAACTTTTATTGATGTGCTACCAATGGGTAGTTGCTTCACAAGCAATTGTCATTTTATAATTTTTTGTCATTATCACATTTACTGGATGTATGTTTTATGTACAGTTGTAAATTTCAATAAATAGATATAAAAAAAAAAAAAAAAAATTAATTTTAATGAAAAAAAAAGGTACACACAATTTAATAAAGGTGGCTGCTATAGAATTAAATGAAATATTTAAATTTATTTAACACATATATAATTTCATATCTGACAGCAAAGATAAGAGGATATGATAAAATACGTATGCAAGAAGCAAACTTACCAGTTAACTAAATTATAAAGATAGAATAAATTCACAACCGTTTTAAAAAGTTTGATATCAATTAACGATGACAATACTGAGCCCGAAGACGGTGTCCCTCTGAACAGATCTCACCAAGTACTTGGGCACTGCGGACTGCCCCAGTACAGCCAGCCCAGTTCTGCTGTGGGATACAGTTGCCACCTTCCTCGTCGGCGGCCAGTTTTCTGAAAGCACCGCGCTCACCTCGTTGCCGGAGTATAATGAAGACGTCATACTGGGCACAGAGACCTGATGGTCAATACGTGCTTAAGCTTGATATTCGAGAGTGTGGTGACGCTAAGAGGTAGAGAGCTCTCCTTCGTAAAGGAAAGGCAGGGACGGAGAGAGATCAAGGAAACTGAAGAACATAGGAAACGTGAAGACGAATCCATCATGAATCAAAAAAGAAATGTATCACATCTTCCAGCTGCCTCCCTGCTTGGAGGCGGATAGGAAGAGTATGATATATATGGCCGGAGAAGGGGAAATGTTTTGACCATTCTGGAAGGAGGCAGTGATGATGGCAATTTTAAAAGTAGAGTTGATATCTTTTTTTTTTGTTCACGTGGCTTTATTACAAACCTTTCAACTAGATTTTTTAAAGAGGACATTTATGTTCTCAGACCTTATCTTTTTTCATATCAAAACGGAACAAAATGGTTAGTAAAAATATAATTCAATTTAAAAGAAAAATATTCAATCATTACTGAATAATAAAAACTCTGGACAAAACCGGAAGGTTCCGGGCCTAAGATTGAACTAGCAGCTCAAATATCCATTAAAACCTTTTTATTTCATTTAGACTAAAAACCATCCTGACCACCTTCGTTTCAGTCAAAATTAATGAAGTTATATTTGTTAATATTCCAAAATATTTAACTAACAACAAGAAAAATTGTTGAAAGCTTTTTTCATCAATAATAAATTAATTAATACGTTGATTATAATAGAATAAAAACATATGAAACTAGAATATTTAAATCGGACAAATAGATATTTCTTCAATAACTTACGTTCTGCAAGGATACAAATGTTCTGTCATACCTGTAAAAAGAAAAAAATATATAATAATAAATACATACAAAAAATTTAATATATAAGAAGATGTACCGTAATAATTAATATATAAGTAGGAATGCCGTAAAATAGTGAATACTAAAGATAACATAAAAATGATTTGAGGAGGTAATCAGTAACACTCAATGACACTTTAGTGTAGTAAGGTCACTGACATTCTTTTCAGGCGCCTTGAAAGATTAAAGGTAGATTTGTGTGGGTGAATTTGTGATAGGTGATACGTGATATTGAGAGACAGACTTTTACTTCGGGGAAAATTATTAACAAATGATTCGTTTATTATGAAGATGGGGCGTTCATTTTGAAGTCCATTTTTTGTTATGGCGAGATATTTAAAGGTTCGAATTTCAATAAATTAAAAAATATTGGTAAGAAAAAATAAACATATTTTTAATATTTTGTGGCTCCAGATAATGTAAGTTTATAATCCAACAGTGTTTAAAGTATTGACTAAAAATAGTAAGAGTTTCGTTATAACTAAATGGACTTTTCTTGCTATTGTAATTGTTCAATCAATTAGAGGTTTTTCATTGAAATCAGCCTTTTTTTTAATGATAAAAACAAAATAGTATTCAAATGTCTAATAATTTTTATTGCATTTGATAAAAAGTAAAATAAAACAAGAATATTCTGTTAGAAAATATAACAAAAAAAATTTCAGTTTTATTAAGAATTTCAATGGAATTATACATTTTATAAGGAGGTATAATCAAATTAATTTTATTCAGGATATACCTAATATTTTAAAATATTCATGATGAACTTCAATTGAAAATATTCAGCCTAAAATTAGTCCAGTCAAAGAGTGCTGAAATGAGGGGTGCAGAGTGCATGAAATATGCGATAATTTTTGACTTCACAGCTTCGTTACGAGTAGTTAAGGTAAATATACAGAAGGTAAGTATACCTAAAGTCCCGGCCCTGGGGGATGAGCTAACGGTGGGGAGAGAGGAGAATTTCAATTTTTTTGGTTTTTCGATAATATCTCGAAAACGGTTGAGTCTAGAAAAATATATTATAAGTAAACATAACAGCTAATCTAATTTCCTATAAAATTGATTATATATAAATTTATCATAATTCTAACCGTTAACGAGATATTCGTTATGGAAAATCGGTGATTTTCGGTAAAAAACAATTGTCACCTCGCTTTTTGACAAACTTTAGCTTCTAGTACCTGAAACGTATTCATGAAATTAAAGTATATTTAATGCTCTACAATTTTGATTTTGACGTTTTTTTTCTGAGAAACGATTGTGGAACGTACTTGAAGCAAAAGTTTGTCAAAAAGTGAGGTGACATTTGTTTTTTCCCGAAAATCACCGATTTTCAATATCGAATATCTCGTAAACGGTTAGCATTACGACAAATGTATATATAATAAATTTCATAGGAAATGTAATTAGCTTTTATGTTTATTTGAAACATATTTTTTAGAGTCAACTGTTTTCTAGATATTATAGAAAAACCAAAAAAATTTAATTTCTTCCTTCTTCCCCACCGTTAGCACACTCCCCACGGGCGGGGACATTTAGTATGTTTACCATCTAACTATTCCTAACGAAGCTATGAAGTCAAAAATTATCGCATATTTCATACACTCTACACCCCTCATTGCAGCAAACTTTAACTGGTGTCGCACTTCTCTGAGAAAACACGTTTGTTAGTACTCATTCCGAAACTGATTGTTCGATCCAAAATTTCTATTTTTTGTTTGAATGCTCCTTAAATTTACTGGTGTAGATGGACTTGCAACACAGTCAAAATAAACATATTTAAACAGCTCTATTGACTAATAGAGCTAAAACACCCACCTCACAAATACTAGAATCTGAAATATTTTTAAAAATATAAATTGTTTAAGTAGAAAAGTATCATAACAAGTTTTATATATAACTACGATTGTCTCCATTGTTTTTTTGTTTTAAAATGGACTAGTCTCACATTCAAAATAAAAGGCTCAAACATCACAGGAAGTGTTAAATACAGAGTTCATCGAGCTTAATACAGTATAAACAAATAGTTCTGATTATAGCCAATAGTTTTCGAAGTAAATTAAAAGTTAATAAACCTGTAATGAACAGTGAAAAGGCTTCGGATGAGAGACTTTGTTACTCAGCTTTAGGGTTATTAAAAGGGAGCTTGTAATTTTTATTAACGTGTATTCTCCATTAATTTCAAGCTTGGATAATCAAAGATGTAAATTAACAATAGCCCTGCCCCTGTCGTGATAAAGGGAAATTTAATATTTAACTGCCTGCCTAACCCTGTCTCTCACAGCGTTATTATTTAAGACATCAATGACCCGGCCCTTACCTTTACAAGGTACCCTTACATAACAACCTTTTGAAGTTATGAAGACATCTATTATTTATCATTCCATTTATATATATATATATATATATAATATATATATATATATAATATATATATATATATATATATATATATATCAAAAGAATCAGATTTCAATGAAGTCAAAAATCTTATTCACCGCACGGACCATTTAAACGAAAGAAGAAAAAAAGAAATTCAAAATTTAATAAAACAATATTCTGATCTATTTTGATTTAAAAGGTACTCCCACTAACTGCAAATACGCAAATCAAACATAAAAATCCTAACTAAAGACGAGATCCCGTCTATACTAAAAATTACCGATATCCTCAAATATTTCAAAAACCCCGAAGTGAAAAGACAAAATTGACGAAATGCTAGAGCAACAAAATCATTCGCCCTTCTTTTTCACCTTTACAATAGTCCAATTTGGGTAGTTCCAGAAAAAATTAGACCAATCGGATACAAAAGTGGAGAATAGTAATTGATTATAGGAAATTAAATGAGAAAACGGTCGATGATAAGTATCCTATTCCGCATATAACCGAACTGCTGGATAAATTAGGCAAAGCAGTTACTTTTCAACAATCGACCTAACAAGTTCGTTTCATCAAATTTATTGGATGCTGAAGAGAGTATCCCTAAAAACAGCATTCTCAACCGTAAACGGTCATTACGAGTTCCTAATGGTTACCTTTTGGATTAAAAAATAGTCCACCAACATTTATGAGAGTGATTAACAAACATACTCATGGTGCGTTCCAAATTGTGTTGCCTATTTAGATGATAATATATTTACAGTACGTCCTTCAGAATGCATTTATCAATTTAAAGCAAGTTTTTAAAAAACTAAGAGAATCTAACTTAAAAATTCAGCCCGATAAAACCGAATTTCTAAAAAGGAAATAGAATATTTAGGACATCTCGTCACATCAAACGGAGTAAACCAAACCCTAATAAAATCCTTGCTATAAAAAATTATCCCATACCGAAGACTACTAAACAAATTAAAAGCTTTCCTTGGAACTACTAGGATATTATCGCCGTTTTATTCCAAATTTTGCACACCTCACAAAACAAAACCTTTGACCCAAGTGTTTTAAAAAAAGGATCGAAAATTAACATCGCGGATAAAAATTATTTAGATAGTTTTGAAACCAGTAAAATATTTTGATTATAAATCCCATCCTGGCACTATCCGGAACTTCAACAAACAGTTTTGTTTAACGACAGATGCATCAAACGTAAGCCGTGGGCGCTGTATTGTCACAGACGCACGGAGGACGAGATCTTCCGATAGCTTACGCCGAGCCCGTACTTTAAACGAAAGTGAATCAAAAACTGTCCACTATTGAACGCGAACTTCTTAGCTATTGTTTGGGCTACAAATATTCCGACCATATCTTTATGGCAGAAAATTTATCATTCAAACGGATCACAAACCACTTCAGTGGTTACAATCATTAAAAGATCCAAACTCAAAATTATATCGTTGGAAACTTAAAACTCGAAGAATTTAATTTTGAATAAAATATAAGAAAGGTCCGATGAAAACAATACAGTATATTTATTTTTTTGCACAAAAATATAATAAAAAAAATTTTTAAATATTTCCAATTATATTTTGGAGCAATGAAGTTTGTACTGAACAAAAATATATAATTTTAATTGTTTTATTTCAAATATATTACTTAATTTTAAAATTCTCAAAAAAATAAAATAAATAAAAAAAATAAGCAGACAAGCACAAAATGGGAAGCCAAATTCCGGACCCCGATAAGAGAAAAATCACTATATTTAGACAAAGTATTGGGCATCAACCACTTGGATAATCGAGGCATGTAAATGGAAAAGGCTGAAAGTGCCAAAAAAAAAAAAAAAGTTCCACCGTCAATGTAATGGAAACAGTGGTACGTACCTATGTAATGGAAACAGTGGTACGTACCTATCATGAAGGACTTGGTTGGTACGTACTTGGTTCCTGGTAGAAAGGTACATACCACTGTTTCCATTACATTGACGGTGGAACTTATTCATTTTCCAATTAAAAATGTTTTTATTTTATTTTGGCACTTAAAGCCTTTTCCATTTACATGCCTCCATTTATGCATGATTTAACAGGTAAAAATGTAATCACATGTAAAAATATTACATAATAAATTTTAAAACATGTCCTACATGACTGTACATTATTTTAAATTTATCCGTCAAGAGAAATGAATTAATTATATTTTTAAAGATGAAAAAATGAAAGAAATCAACTTTTTGAAATTTTTAATGATATATACATTTTACAGCTCTCGAATTTGAGTCCTGAAAATTATTTCAGTTGTGGGTCCACTTTGAGGTTGGGAGAGCCTCCTGGGGCTAAACCAGCCTATATAAAGTGGGTACCTTTAATTTGGGGAAAAACCTGGCAGTTAAGGGTGATTTCGTCCAAATCTCTTCCTTTGACAACCGTTGGCCCAGCAACATTATATCTTTACCGACCCTTCATGGGTTGTGGTCGTTAAGGTGGATGGTAATATAAAATTGTTTGAACTGAAGATAAATGTATTTAACATTCGAAACTAATAATAAAACAAATACCATAGAAGTGGTAAATAATTCATCAATTAATAATAATATCTACCGAAAAGATATTTTCAGCACTTAAAAAAGAAATAAATTTAGAAGCATAAATGTTTATGAATATCATACTGATTTAAAAATTTAATTATTTTATAATTGAGGCGTAGAATTACAAAAACAGCCAAGTCTAATACCATATATATATATATATATATATATATATATATATATATATATATATATATATATATATATATATATATATATATATATATATTACTGGTTATCTTTAGGTGAAAGGTTTTCTCCCTAAAGTAGTTGAATCACATGGAAAACGGCCATACAAAAAATAAGGCTTCTTCCAAAGTTTCAAGTCTGACCTTAATACCAGCTTAAGGTTTTTGATTTTTTGCTAAAATGGCCTTGGCTGGTTTTGGAATTCCACGCTTCGATTATAATAATTTCTCATTATGATGATTTGATCTCAGGATGGTTATAAAATATAAAAATTATAAGACGGAATAGGCGAAAAAAAAATCTTAAATTATGGAAACGATTATTTTTTAAGATATTTTGATAAAAAAATCAATCCATTAACGAACTTTCTTTGAAATTAATGGAGGAATGAAAGTGATCACTTACAATGCATCTTAAAAATAGATTTTTCTGCCCCGTGTATTCTCTTTAACAATTATCACTCAGTAACTACGTTGCTGCTTAATAATTTAAGAGTGGAAACTAATTTTAGAAAGCTAGCACCCAATTAAACGAGAACCTATTAACAATTCCGCTGGGAGGAGGCAACAGGATAATGACATACGAGAGAGATAACAGCCATATAATTTCCAGCTAGAGCCAAATAGGAACAAGAACAAATAGATCCAATCATCAGCAGACCTCATTGTAAAAACAAAGGCAAATTATTACAGTTGATATGATCCATTCCAAAAAGTTATAACTCAATGACCGCTCAATGATCTCTAATCACTAAAAATAATAAAATTTATGTTTACTACCATACAAAAGGACTAGCCATTTATCGTTTGTAACCATTAAACAAGAAAACTACAGAACCAATCTGTACCCAATGTCGACTACATGATCTTCATAGTTAAAGGAAGATTTAGCAATAATAAAATAAACTGAATTACAATGAAATTGCTATTAAAAATGCAATCAATTTGTAGATTCCAGTGAAGTTTGAAAATCGACCGGTAGGTGGGGAGTGCCATCTGCAAGAGAGGTTACAATGTTAAGGTGATATTTAGATATTGAAAATTATGATAAAATTTACTTTTCAATTTTAATTAAAAAAAGATAAATGTGTGGTATAGTAACTATTCCTTGTCCATCTGGATTACTGACTCATACATTTCATTTAAAAATTAATGTCCAATTATGTTTTTACGTGATCTTAAAATATCTAATTTGTGCAAAGGTATGTGTGGAAATATCATTGATGCTATAATTCTCACTGGATCAGCAAATGGAGAAATCGCATATATTCCCGAAAACCCAACATTTTCAACCAATCTACTATTTCAATTCAAACGATTAAAATTTCATATAAAAGTTTCTTTTGCTTAAATTTTCTAGGCCAGACTTACAAAAAGGTTGTGGCGGATCTTCGGACTGTCTGTTTCTTTCACGGTCAACTATATTCAGGACTTTTCAAAATTGTAAACCCTAACAATCAACTCATAATATCGGGAAATAAATCTAATTGTAGTTTATTCAGAAGTCTTAAGGATTGGTTTTTTTTTTTTTTTTTTTTTTTTTTTTTTTTTTTTTTGTATTTGCATGCTTTCTGCAGTAAAATAAATTTTATTGATTAATAAATAAAAGTTTAATTACTAGTTAAAAGTATCTTTACTTAAAAAGAGCGGACGACGCAAGACCAGGAATGTAAGTAAAATATAACTGAAACTATCAAATCCAGTAATTTCAAGATGGAAGTTTAATTTTCAGAATGGCGAAATAGCCAACTAAAATCAATACTACTAGACAAGGGTAAACTAACGAAACTAGTAGGAGATAGTTATTCTCAGCGGTGACAGAACCATAGAAAGGAGTGGTCGCAAAAGCACTATCCACTCCGATAACGGACACAGAGCAGACTCCACAACCAATGTGTGAGGAGTTAAGACTTCATTAACACAGCATTTCAAATGAGCCAGCACGAAGATAGAACTTGTCTTTGTTGCAGGTTCGCTAACCAAATTGTAACCACATGGTACATACATACATTGATTAATTATTGATGCGTGCCACAAGATTACTAATTACTATTTATGGATTCTTGATTTATTTATTTCTAAATTAAGTTGGATATTCCATTTAAGTTTAGTAAGCAATTTTTTTTTTTTTTTCATTTTAGTCAGAAAACCACAGATAACATATAATGATTTTAATTAACAATTATATTCTTTTTAAACTTCCATTTTCTACCCTATAACACAAGTGGATATCCATCACTATTTATGAAAATTTATACCTATCTACTGTTTTAATAACAACAATAACATTTTAGTTTTCTTTTTATACAATAAATGTATTTAAAAATTCCTAATCCAGATTATTATTTTATTTTTATATGACTAAAAAATCCAATAATGATTTATAGCTATACATTCCTGTCATTAAGGAATGCATGATATTGTTATGCTGAATTTTTATAGTCAGGAATATAAAATTTTTAATGATAATAAAACTTAGTAAACAAGATAATAGCTAAGGTTTATTACTTTTACCACAGGAATTTATTAATCAATGGATTTTATAATAAATTATGATAGTCATTATCTATTTCTCTTTCTTCTATTCTAGGCAAATGGTATCCCACTATCACCCATACCTGAAAAATGAATTAAGAAAGGCAGTATTAAAAATTGAAATGATAGCATCCTTGCACACGAGAAAAAAATGCTGATAGGAGAAATCTTGGAAAATATAGCAATCAACCTCATTATCCCAATTCCTTCATTAAAAAAATAGAATAATTATAAAGAACCTGGAAACAATAACAATCAACACAGAGATGATTGAGTTGATTGAGGAATGATGAGAAATCGAGAATAATGATACAAACCAACGATAAAAAGGGCCCAGGATCTAACAGATTTTAACTACATAAGAGTGATAGATTTATACGTAGTCTGAGATATTGAACGTACTGAGGATCGAGTTTTTTTTTGTTTTTTTTTTGTCTTCAATTTATAAATTTAAAAACGATTCAACGTATTCGGTTCGGTAACTAAAGCTGAATAAAACAGGAAGCCGTTTGTTCGATATCCGACCTTCCAGGAACTTCTACAAAGAACTTAGACCTGCGGGGGTTATACAAAGAATCCTGAAAAGAAATCCAAAGTACAGCGATCTAAATAAAGATACAGAGATCAAATGGGTCGAAACCCGAAGGTAAAATATAATCTTTGTAGCACGTTAAACGCAAACATATCTATAAAAATCTGTTGGTTTTATAAGGTATATAAGTTCCCTTACTATCATCTAAGTTGAAATGAAATCCAACAAATCAGAAACAGAGTATTAACTATTATATAAAACGAAAAAAATATTAATTTGTCGATTTTAAATGCCGATTGGAGAAAAGAAATGATATAGAGAAATTCCTAGGAATCGATTGATATCGTTGACGGGAGCGATAGTTTAGTTACATATTTGATGAAAAAAAAAACCACGTTAAAATGTGACTTTTATCATTCGAATCAATATAGCTCCTAAACGGTAGGCCCTAGCGACAAATGTTATAGAACAAAAATATTTTTGATTATTTCTGATAGGATACTTGTCGGCAAATTTTTGATCCAAGCAACAGCAACAGAACTAGGGCGTGCTACAATGTTACATTTTTGAATGTGAAAAAAAAAAAAATGTAACACCAACAAAGCATAGACAAAAAAAAAAAAAAAAAAAAACTATTGTTCATGTGCTAACAAAATAAATGCAGAGTCCTTTTGGAAAACAATTAATTTAATTTTCAAAAGGACGAAAACTAATTTGTAGGGAAGGAGTGGCCAAAGATGTCCTTCGGACGCCCAAATTCGTTAGATTCTGGCAGATCTGAAACAAGTATCCTTCAGTGGCTTTCTGGGCGTAATGTAGTCGCAGGATATTCCACCATTATTGTCCTTTTGAAAATCCACCATTGTTGGCCTTTCGAAAACTGAATCAGTTATTACGATTTTTACAAAGGCACTCTTCTTTCTTCTTGTTTAATTGGGGTTTCTTTCCTTTGTGAGTTTGATCCTTTCGTTCATTGTCCAACATATTCGTTGGGAAATTTAAGTTATTCTCCCGTTCCTATCCACCCCTTCCCGTAATAAATTGTAATAAAATCGCGATAGCTTGTTATTATTAAGGACTATTTTTAATATAGGTGCACCATACCATCTTATTTTCGATTCCTTAAGCAATAAATCTAACAAGAAACTATGGAATATTTAACTTCATTAATAAGAATTTGTAAAAATTAAATCTTTTGTACATAGACTGAATAGTGAGAGATAAGAGATAATAATACTTTATTTACATTATTACAATTTACAATTAAGAATTTATGTTCCGGCATACATCCTCTACATGAATAATATAATTTTATATAATAGTAAATAGGCTTATATAAATTCAAAGTTTATCTTTAAACAGTAAGAAAAATAAGAGAAAAAAACCCACATAAAAAAAAAAAAAAAAAAAAAAAAAAACACAGCAATAATAATGATATATCTTACATCATATAATAGTATAAAAATAACTAAAAAGTACTTATGATAATAAATATTGAATATAGCTAACAAGAGATGTATAAATTAAATTAAGTGGGGAGTACACGTTTCGTTCTTTTGTGCGTATATCTTTAAAGTAATGTTTCATTGTAATTACCGATATCTCGGATAAGTGAATTTTCTAAAATTGTTTATCCAAAGTATGTATTTGTTTGACGTTAAGTTGGATAGGGATAAGGTTAAGATTAGACTGAATAGTAATAACTTATATGCTGTATGTTATAGAGAATAAATGTTATTTACTGTTCACTAATTATTTCTTGAATAAATATAGTTTAAATAGATTGTGTTTGTTTTGTTAGCACTCATAAGGCATAGTTTTTGTAATATGTGGCAACATATTTTTCAGACCATTAGGAATCGAAAAATTTTGGTAATAAATCAAACACAAAACAAAATTTCTTTCTCTCTCAGGGAAGAAATAGCGGATGGCTGACAAATTGTTAGGGTGAGAGTTCCCCCTTTTTGTTCTCAGATTGAAACAATAACAAAAATAGCGTTTATCTCTGCGTTTTTTGGTACCCCGCCAAACCATCGATATGCCAAACAGAAAAGATTGTCTTAGCCCTAAACTGCAGGCCCAGTTCTTCTTAGCAAACTGAGCTTGTCATCAACTGGTGCCAATTCTTATCTTGATCCTCCGACTTCATGTAGCATTTTTTTTTTTTTTTTTTTTTTTTTTTTTTAATTCAGAAATAATTCTTTCTATGAGCGTTTTATATAGGAATTTTACATTATATGTTGCAGATGGAAAAAAAAAAAAAATGTATTTTTGATACAAGAATTTCATGATTACGTTATCGTAATATATATTTATAAATATCAAACTGCTTCCTTTGAAAAATTCTTTATCATTCCTTCCAGAATTCCTTACCCGTCTTCATTCTTTACCTTCTTCACTCACATATTTCAAAACTTACGGATTCAAACTCTCAAATAAGAAATCAACCTAAAAAGAGTAAACAACGAATACAAGTAGTTTTTTAAATGTAGATCTTTTTTCTTTTTTTTACATACCTATACATATCAATTTATTGAAATTTACAACTATACAAATATGTACATAAAGTAAATGAGCTGATAACGTTACAATGGCATGTAACAGCTTGAAAAGAACAACTCATCAGCAGCACTTCAATAAAATTTTACACTAGAAGATCTCTAGTCCATCTTCTTTCCAGACGCCTCGGAGGATAATCGGGAATGGAGTAGGAAGCAAGTTGAGAAACTAATGGATTTGAGTGGTTATGGAGCTTACTATGAAAGGATTGGTATCTGGTTTGAGCTAACTCAGCGACATATAGAACATTAAGGTCTTTATGGATAAGTTTATTGGTGACAAAGTAAGGGGCATTTAGGATTTTTCGAAGGATTTTGGATTGTAAGGATTGGATACGAGATGAATTGGATGGTTTAGTAGAGCCACAAAGCTTAACTCCATACGTCCAAATAGGTCTAATAACAGTCATGTAAATAAGTCTTTTGTTATGAATTGAGAGGTTTGATCGTTTGTCTAGTAAATGTTAAAGTAGTCTGTAACGACGAGCAGTTTCTTGTCGCTTTAGTCTTAAATGTAAATCTTAATTTTGGATTCTATATAGTTCATGTTTCTAATAAAGGGTAAGTGAAATTCTTATGGAAACTTTATTTCTTTTTTATAACTTTATTTCTTTTATATAACTTTATTTACTAAACTTATACAATTTTTTTTTATTTTTCAATTCATATTTAGTGGAATTATGATTAATTCTTTTAATTCTTGACGGAATTTAATCAATTAGCGATGGAAAATATTCTATTTTACTTCTCCATTTTTCTAATTCATGAATCGATAATTAAACTACAATATCATAACTTTAACGTATTCCAGAACTATTCCGTAAAAATGATAAAAATACGCATAGTTTTAGGATTTTCTGATATTTTTTTTTTAAATTTTTACTTTATATTGTTTAAAGGGATATTTAAGCAAAATATCACGAAAAGCACAAAGGTTAATGAAATCCGATAATATAATGACTCAAAATAAAATAATAGTCATACCACTACAACTACTGGATCCTAACGATATTATTTTAAAGAAAACGATATTATTGAAAAACGTTTTACCGTTAAAAGGATGTTAAAAAGCGGATTTTACAAGCCATAATAATTTACAAGCAAAACAATAATTTTTGACCAATATCTTCCAGCTATTAACTGACATTTTGTATGTCTTTCCAAAGAAAATATGTCATTATAAACAAAAAAGCTAACATAATAAAAAAAAATCAGGAAAACCAATAGCTTCTTACATTTAATGATTTCGACCTGAAATGTTCGAGGGGCTTCGTTCATTGCCTTATAGCCCCTATGTACATGTAGCTACATATTTTTGTTGTATTTAAATGTTTATCTTTATAGACAAATAAATTTACTTTACTTGGCTTAGAAAGTTAACTGTCTAATTTGGAATCCAAACATATAGACAAATAATTTTACAAGATATCGCAATAACGATAATTTAAAAAGATTATCGCGTTTAACGACTTTATTTGACGAATTTATTATATATATATAATGACCGATGTCCTAACAACCTGTCACATAAATGCCCAATCCTTACCCGCTCATTACGATGAATTCCTACAGTATTTTACCCGAAATTCCTACCATATCATCGCAGTGTCTGAAACTTGGCTCAAATCTTTCATTCCCTCTTCCCTAGTTTCCCTTCCTAACTACACGCTTATCCGCCATGACCGGGTTAGCCGGACGGGCGGTGGTGTAGGTTTATTTGTCCATGAAAGCCTCAAGCTCCGAATTCTTGAACGTTCACATCCAACTTCTCGTTGAAATTTCCTATAAAACTCTCCATCTCCTGTATGTGGTAGTTTACCGCCCACCCCATGTTCCTTTTGACCCATCTTTTGAGACTTCCCTGTACAACTACGTTCCCTGTTATGCTAATGTCATTATTTCTGGGGACCTGAATTCTAATTTCCTTTCTGACTCATATGATAAATTGTTCCTAGAAAACCTCTTGTTTTCCCTACATCTCTTCGTCGTTCCGTTCTCTCCTACCCACCATACTTCCTCATCCGATACTTGGCTTGACCTATTTATCATTGATTCGGCAAAAAACCTCCTCTCTTCTTCCCAGTTACCTGTTCCTTTCCTCTCGTCTCATGATCTGATTCAAATATCATACAATACTCTAGCACCTCCATTCCTTCCAAAAACTATTTCATACCGCAATATAGAATCCTTAACCCGTGAGAAGATCCTTCCAGACCTTGAAGCACAGAACTGGGCTGAAATTTACTCCTCCTCCTCGATTGATTCCATGGTAAACATCCTCACCACTAACCTCCTAAATATCCTTGATATCCACGCACCTCTCAAATCCTTCTCAGTTCGTCGTCGCCCTGCTCCTTGGATAACTTCGGAAATAAAGCAGCTCCAAAGAAACCGAGAAGCAGCCCGAAGACGCTTCAGACGCACGAGGATGACAGATGACTACCAAAGGTTCAAGATACTTCGCAACTCAACACAAGCCTCGATTCGTCGAGCAAAATCTAATTATTACCATGAACCCCTCTCCTCTGCCCCTGATCCCAAATCGAAATGGCATATCCTCCGTAAACTTTCACTCTGTGATTCCCTTGTATCCTCATCTACCTACCCTGTATCTCCCGATGAATTAAATTCATATTTTGTTTCCACCTTTTCTTCTGTTTCTCTTCATCCTTCCTCCTATTTTACCCCAGCTCCTACATTCAGTGATTCTAATTTTTATTTTTCCGATATCTCCCCTTCTGAACTTATTTCCTCCATAATGAATTCCCATTCCAATTCTACGGGCTCAGATGATATTCCCACCAAACTAATAAAACTATGTTTACCTGAAATCATACCAGTCCTCCTATTCATTTATAACTTTTCCCTCCAAAATTCAGTTTTCCCAACCTCATGGAAAAAAGCATTAATTCATCCTATAAATAAAACATTAAACCCCATGTCTCCAAATGACTATCGCCCTATCTCCATCTTATCTAATCTTTCTAAGCCCTTGGAAAGATTAGTTCAATCTCAAATTTCCAAATTCCTTGAAGAATCTAACCTCCTCGACCCCCTTCAATCTGGTTTTCGTCCCGGCTACTCCACCCAGTCTGCTCTCCTAAAAATTACTAATGACATATTTACCGCAATAGATGACAAAAAATTAACCGTCCTGTTACTGCTTGACTTTTCTAAAGCCTTCGATTCCCTTGATCACTTTATCCTATTCTCTAAATTAAAATCATTAAACTTTTCCTACAGTTCCATCCGCTGGTTTCAATCTTTCCTTTCTCACCGTTCCCAAGCAGTTAAAATACCAAACCAACCCCTATCTTCTTTTCTCACTCTTACCTCAGGTATTGCTCAGGGATCCAGTATTTCTCCTCTCCTATTCAATTCCTACATTAATGATCTTCCTAATTCAATCTATCACTGTTCCTACCACCTCTATGCAGATGATTCCCAAGTCTATCTCTCCTTCTCCCCTTCAGAGCTATCCACTGCTTTCGATAAAGTTCAGGAAGATCTGGACAGAATTAGTGCCTGGGCGACTTTAAATAAATTACAACTTAACGAAAAGAAAACTCAGGCCATTCTAATAGGCTCTAGCTCCCTCCTTAATTCCTACTCACAATACCCTCCTTTAACCTTAAATAATCATCCTATCTCTTTCTACTCCTCTGTAAAAAATCTCGGGATTGTTTTTGATCAAACCCTCTCTTGGAAACCTCAGATTGCCCAAATTTCCCGCCGTTCCATAGGCCTTCTCAAATTATTCCACCGAAACCGTTACCTTCTTCCCCTGCCAACCCGCAAGCTTTTAGTCTCTTCCTTATTATTCCCTTACATTGACTATGGTTGTCTGGTTTACGGTGGCCTCTCGACGGTTCTCGAAGACAGACTGAAGCGAATCATGAACTGCTTCGTCAGGTTTGTCTTCGGTAGTCCGAGGCGTTCCCATGTTTCCCACCTCTATTCCCAACTAAATTGGCTCTATCCCACTTTCCGTAAACAATATTTCCATGGAACATTCCTATACTAAATTATCAATACCCTCCAACCTTCTTATATTTACAATAAGCTCCAATTCAGATCTGCAGTCAATCCAATACATACGAGATCCCGTCTTTCTGATCTGTATACCCCGTCTCATAGAACTTCAATATTCCAACGCTCCTTCCTTTTCCGCTCAACAATCCTCTGGAACTCCATCCCTCCTCACATCAGACAAGCTAAATCCCTGAAAACATTCAAATATTTATATTTCCAATACCTCCTTCTCATCCAGACTGACGCTTGCTAACTATCTAACTACTTAGTCAAAAATTATTATTGCATTGCTGAATTCAGTTCTGGAATAATTGAGATTCCTCTTAATAAAAATTTAACTTTCCATGAATATAACATTGGGTACTTCTATTGTACATACAAATCATATCATTGTACCATAAGATTTTTCTATATCATTTTATTTATTTATTTATTTTTTCTTATTTAATTCTATCTCTTCTAATCTGTAAAATGTTATCTTCTTTTCTTTTCTCTTTATTTAAAGATTCTTCTATGTACATAGTGTCATTAATGTATTATTGTTCTTTTTTGTAGCTCATTATGTTTCTAACCAGATTTAATTTAAGGGACTTTGTCCCAGAATAAAATTATTTTTCTATTCTATTCTACATATAATAGTATATAAACACGTTTGTGAATTTCTAAAATAGCAGTTTCTTTTTCGTGTTACTACCTTTATATTATTACATTTAAATTAAGAATATTTTTTAATCATGACATAAAACAAACTGTGATTGAAAAAAAAATACGTTATGTAAGTTCTTTATTCAGTATTATAGAAGTGATCGAATTTATTTTTGTCAATATCGTAACCTTTCTTCGATAATTGATTTATGGTAATTGAACTATTCATAAGTTCAGTTATTCAGAGTTCCTATTCTTGGAACAAGCGACAAACTGTAAATATGAATCTAAAATAAAATTTATAACTAATAAACGCCAGGTTTTTATTCGAGACATATGTTCTTAAATATAAATGAATAAGAATAGCCGATTAGTCGGCGCTTTTTGCCGACTTCAAAAGCAGCCGACTAGCCAGCTTTTCGACTAGCAGGTACATCTTAAACCCGGGATGTATCCAATCGTCGATCGGATATCCAGAATAACCATCAAGGAGAGAGAAATATGATCGGTATAACTTCCATAAATGGTCATTTACAACAAGAGAATATAGCAAAGAAAAACGGTAATGAATTGTGGAGAATACGATGTTTGTACCCAAGCCCCATTATTCACCAGTGAGACCATTAGGAACTGGCGGGCAAAGAAAATGGATTATTTTTCTTTTATAGAAAGCTTTCTGACGTTTTGAAGTTATTCATAAGTCTTGCCTAGTCCAAGATGAAATCTAGGTGGCAGAGATCACTGAGAGAAAATTTTTTTAATGAGGGTAAAGACAAGTGTTTTGAAATTCATCGTTACAATTATGTATCATCTCTCATTCTATTGGATAATGATAATAAAAATGTAATCTAGTGTATAAAATATATTGTTTACATTGGACAGAACGTTTACCCATTTCACTATAAATTAAAGGAACTATCTATGTTGCTACTGAAGTAAAACATAAAAGATACATATTAAAGCAAGAACGTTAGTTTTCCTTTCACAAATCCAGCCCTCCTATCAATTTCAATGATAAAATTATTCTTCAATTCTTCCAACATTAAGTACACGAACATAGTAAAAGCTTCACATTATGTCTCCAACAAGACACTAAAACATGATGGTCTCATTAAACTCAATAAATAAACAACCAACCAAAAGATCAATGACACTGTTTGTCAGTCAAATGAAGACAATCAGAAAGTTTGTAACAAACAACGTACAAATCAGAAAAATAGGATTGAATAAAACATTCTAGAAACAAAATTGAAATTAAAAATTTCAGATATATTTAAAAAAATAAGCTTATTGTTCTAACGTTCCAACAGTATAGAAATTTTCGAAAGAATTTTAAGTTATATTTTAAAATGAATAAATAAATAAATAAATAAAAAAGCTAAAAAAAAGGTTAAAACAGTTCACAATTTACAACAAAAAGGCACCAGCTAGCAAAGGATGAAAAAAAAAAATATGCATTATAGCCAGTTGTATTATTTTCTTATGCTAACGTCGATATATTTTCAGCTTAGAAAATAGTGAATAAAAACTCGGAATGTTGGACATCCTTAATTAAAAAAAGTGAAAATAAAAATAAAATATTATATACAAAGAGTATTTATACCATATTAAACATACAATCACCCAAAAAAAAAAAAAAAAAATTTTTGTTGGTAACGGAAGAGCGAGAGTCAAATTCACAAGGTTGAGTTTGAGGATATTATGAAGGCACGATGAATGAGAATACATTTTGCACATTACAAAAAAAAAAAACTCCGTACCACATTATAGATATGTGCCAATGTTTATATTTTAGATATAGTTTACACTAATGTGGCTCAAATATCGAACAGAGTCGTGTCCTAGTGGAAACGCGATTGTTAAAAATCGAAAATAAAAACTACCTGACTTGAAGATTAAGAGAATCAAATACGAGTTTTTAAATTAATAATTATATTAAATTAGGATTAATCATTATTCGAAACAAACAAAGTTGAGAAAGTTTCAAGTGAGAGTCACAAACGTGATTTTTTTTATTCAAATCAATATATCTCCTCCTCAACGTTAAGTCCTAGTGACAAATATTATTTGAGGCGTCCAATTGCAACCAAACCAACCAGAAAAAACAGCTAATTGTGTTTCTTCTACCTCGTTTGTGTCTCTTTAATCTGACAAATAATAAGCTTAATATGGCAGCTATATTGTGATGGCATGGTTTTACTCCCTTTTGCAACAGTACGTGATTTTTAATTGTAAATATGAACAGCTTTTCCTTCGTTTTTAAACCTAAAACCTAGTCAGCCTTCTGCCTGGCAAGGAGCTGGATCGAACAGTATATAAAACTCAATTTCGATTTTCAGTGGACTTGCTACGTTTTGCAACTAGGCGCTTCATTTAATAAAAATATTTATTACACACAGACACTACATGCCTGATAAGGAAACTGTCGTCAAATTTTCGATGCGAGGAACATCAACAGAGCTAGAGCGTGTTGGTGGGAAGACATAGATTAAATTAAATTAAAAAGACTAATTGTAAGTGTGGGATATATTGGTCAAAGGAACTTAAAAAAAATAATTTTATTAAATGAGATAATGGAAGCAAAGGTATTCTACTAGTTTGCTATAAGGTTTATGCAATTCAATTTATTTGGTGGAATATCAAAAGTTGGACTATCATTTTCGATATCGCCAACAATCGATACTCATTTACTATAATGATAGATTACCTTGAGACTGTGGGCTATCTGCTTGATGTAGTAGAGGTCGAGATCTTGGAGCACCTCGATCTTCTCGGGCTTCGGCTGCGGCAGCCCGTGGAGGCTCAGAGCCGCCAGCGGTGGGAAGCAGGAGTTCATCTTCTTCTTGTAGCACTCACTTCCCCTCCATCGCCCCCCAACCAAGTACCATAGGTCTGGCCAACGAGCTCTCTTAGCGGCGTCGAGTCCACCGCAAGACCGCTTATCGTTCTTAGAGGCTGAAAGCTGTATCATTTCACATTCACACGACTTGACAATAAAATATTTTGTTATGGGATAAATATATTTATTGAAATGAATTTTCATTTTTGTTGTTATTGATCACTGCATTACTTTTATTCCTTAAAAGGTATGCACTTTCTCGAATAATCAGTTAATAGAAAAGCTAGAAAATGCTAGGTTTTGTTGAGAATGATGAGAATGACCAATATATTAAAAATGAATCCAAAGTAAATTTAGCAAAGAGAGATTGTTTAATTCAGTAAATAAGTCTTCTAAATCCGTAACTTAGAGAAAGAAAGCTCGACATTACAACAGGTTACCTAAATGGCAAACAATTCCATCTTAAAATATCAAATATAGATACTGAAATGATTTTAACTTGATAATGATGGCTTCATAAATATGACATAAAACACACACACATATCGATACAAGCTTTAACCATGTTCGATAAGCGAATTTGACACGCCTTGGTCGGAGAGTTGCGGGTATTAATTATTTCAAATACCACCTGTTCGATATTTCATAATTATTTCATCTGGTTCATTATGATTTCCTATCTTAAGTATACAACTGATAGTATATAATGCATTATCTCTATTATATAATTACATGCTTAGTTATGTATGATTATGAAATGTATGACAAAGACACATAAATTACAGTAACATCAGAGTTAATTAATTAACACAGTTCCTAATAATATCATGGTTATTAAGTATGTTGGATGGAACAAAAAGTAATTATTATTATTTATTTATTTATTTTTTTTTTAAAATAATGTTGCATTTATTTTTTTCAAAATAATGTTAATAATTAATCTAAAATACAATGTCCATCATGTTTGATTGCCATCACTGAATTTCATGAACATCATCACTATCACACATCCGCTCTCTTACGTGTTCTGCAGTTATTTCTACTAGGATTTTTTCATTTATAAAATAAAACAGTATCAAGTACCGAAAATAACTTGGTTTGTTCCAACCTATAAAGATATATAAAAATACAAAATTGACCAGTGAGGTATGCATTATACTATAGTACGGTAAAAAAAAAAAAAAAAAAAAAATTAGAAATTGGTAAGTTATTTGCAATTCCTCTAGATAATTTGTTTATCACAATATGATTTTCGGATGTTGTTCTAAAAACAAACACAAATTTAAAACATTAGTATTGTGATACACAGTTTATATATGTTAACTAAACATTTCAGACGAGAAATGTATGTTTGATCTCACAAAAGAGGGGGTAGACAGCCTATTTCAACAACACAAACCCACATCACTTTCTATCCTTTATTAGACAAAAGTTCTAAGCTACGAAATACTTTCAATACTCATTGACAGCACAGTGATTAGGCCTATTTGGACATACTGAGTCGAGCGTTAGAACTCTACTGAGCCATACATTCCTTCTCGTATCCAATTCTTACAATCCAAAATCCTTCGTAAAATCTTTAATGCTCCTAATTACATTAAAAATAAAGTTATCCAAATAGATATTAAGGTTCCATATGTTGCTGAATTGCCCCAAACCGAATAGTCTCCCAATTTGATTCCCACTCGATTTCCGCTGACCCTCCGAGGCGTCAGAAAAGAAGAGATAAATCCTTATTTTTTTTAAGTTTTACCAAAATGCAGCTCCTTTAGAATTAATCGCAATAACTTCCCCGCACACTTAATGTTATAAATAGCAACAATGATAAAACAAAAACTCACTGTTCAACTCAATACATAAAAATATAAATTATTGACTGAAGATTTTCCCGTTTTGAAGAATATTCCCCACCCATATACGTACTGTAAATATCATTAATGTTCTAAAATGTATGTCTAATTTTGTTTGCCTTTATTCTGTTGGCGATTCCACTATTTGGAAGACGTTAGATCGGTGTAGCGGAAAGTAGGTTCTAGAACCTTGAAGCTTACTAATCTCCCGTCCGTTATAATTAATTTGTATGTTTAAAATTTCTATCAACCTGTATGTAGAAAATGTATACATAACCTGTATCTCAAAAATAATTAAATTTTTTTTTTTAAATTATGAGGCAAACAAAAATTATGAAGCATCGATATGAATCTAATGAGTTTTGTTTTTTATAATGAATCTGCTTCCCAATTGAAAATTGGTAATTCCGTTTTCTAATGAGACATTAAATAAATTAGACACTGAATTGCTGCTTTTTCTTGAGGAAAAAAAAAATCCCACTAAAATTCAGTGCATTAGGCTAGAAGATTCCATAGGAACTTTCAATCTAGAATGTTCCGTTTCAAGGGTAGGTTTTAGGGCCTTACATACAAAAACAATTCTGAATGCGGTGGAATCAGTGGCACACCCACTCCTGACGAGACAATAAGCTGACAACGTAAAAGGGTGGTTTAGGGTGGCTACCTGAGGTCTGGGGAAACTAATGGAGGAATAGCTTCCATCCCTAACTTGTCTATAGAGTCAAAAGGAACACCGAAATCTATACTTATATTCGCTATTTAAGTTATAAGCAATAAACAAAAAATATCTTATTTTTTCTAATCAATTTATTGAAATTTACAACTGTACAAACTATATACATCAAATAAATGTGTTGATAAAGATTACAATAACATGTCAAAACTTGGAAAGAACTACTCATCAGTAGCACTTCAATAAAAATTCTACACTAAAAGGTCTCTCTAGGCCATCTTCTTTTCAGACGCCTCGGAGGATTATCGGGAATAGAGTGGTTATGTAGCTAACTATGAAAGGATAGGTATCTGGTTTGGGCTAAATCAGCAACATATGAAATTTTATTAAAATTTTGTTAAAAAAGTAAGGAGCATTGACGATTTTTCGAAGGATTTTGGATTGTAAGGACTGGATACGAGATGAATCGGATGGTTTAGTGGAGCCCCAAAGCTCAACTCCATATGCCCAAATACGTCTAATTACAGTCATATATATGAGTCTTTAGTAATTAAATGGGAGCTTTGAACGATTTCTTAGTTAATGTTGAAGTAGTGTGTAACGAGGGGCAGTTTATATCTTAACTTAAAACTTCAATATTACATACGACTGCCATAATAAAAGTTACATTTAAAACATCGTCATTGTAGGCGTTCATTTGTGGAATTTCTTAAAACATTCTGGCTAAGGCTATACTTTAATTGTTATTACTTAAATAGTTAATATATAAATTGAATTAATTATTAACACTAAAAAAATAAATATATATATAAAAAAAAAAAATAAAATGAAAAATTGTTGAACAACCACTGATTTATTTATATACTTAATACAGGTGGACGTGGTCAGGATCACGTACCTCCCAACTAAGCACACTATTCTGCAGAAATGCATTGAAAAGCGGATAAATTAAAAAAATAATTAGATATTATAATTAATTTTTTATTAAATTACATGCATTATTGGACCTGTTTTCGTTTTTACAGGTTACTGTAAAATTAGGAGTAGGAATTTTACTGTGAAATTAGGAGTAGTTTATAAAAGGAGTACACAAGAAAGCTGAATTTTTAATAAATACAATGCCATGGTTTAAAATATTTTAAACAACGTATCTAATATTATTTATTTATAAATAATATTTATTTAAAAAAAAAAAATATTATCAGAATAAACTAAAATTCTGCAAGTTGTGTAAATCATCTATTCTGAACGATGAAAAGATTATCATTATAATTTTTTTTTTTACTTACGAAATTATGTATAATATAAACTAAAAAAAAAAAAAATATATAAAAGAAACCTAATTACGGAAAAATAAATAAGTCACATTACTAAAAACACCCTAATACCATTTTTTGTAAAAAAACAAATTTTCTAGATGCTTAAATTATTAATAAATTATATGGCAACATCATTAAAACCTTAATTAATAAAAAGTAAATAAATAACTAATAAACAGTTATAATTACTCTCAAATGCGCAGATGCCATGAATTTAATAGAAATAAAATAGTAATCATGCAAAGTTTAACAATTGAAAACTCATTTATAAAATAAATAATTAAATATAAAAAATACAAATAGCGTAACTGGCTCGTTATATTACTAGTGATTGAAGAGAACAAGAACCTGTTATTTCAACACTAAGGTCGGAACTACAATTGACCTTATTTAAGATTCAAAATTTCAACCCAATCACTACCATTCTACTTATATGGAACGATCAGAAATAATGCCTCCGAAGGATTTTTCCGCCACTGCCACTTCGATGAATGTTACACACCGGAAATAAGTGCTGAAAATACAATATCATAGAAACACATTTTTAGTCTTGTCTTAATCTTTAAAATAAGAATCTTACAATCTAAAAGCTTTCGTATAATACACAATGTAAGTAATATAGTCACGAATATTCTTATCCATAATGACCTTATATTTCTTTTGCTGGTTTAACCCAAAGTAAATAAATATTTTTTCATAATTAACTTCATATTTACTCTAAAACTATTGGTTTCTAAACTTGCTTTTCACTTATTAATCATTAAAAAGTCTGAAAAGGAGATGGTCTCAGGACCTACCAATATAGAACTTTCATTGGAGCGCTACTAATTTACAAATAATTATATACATCATTCGCATTTACTTGATATTAATTATTGTATTAGTAAATTTCAATAAATTATTTTTATAGAACCATTGATCAGCCAGAAGTAGAATGAATAGATGATTCCTGTGATTAATTCCCACCAAAGATTGATGGCATAAGAAGTTGATTCTAAGAGCGTGCAACAGTAATTATTGTCTAATGATATACGATTATATGAACAAAAAAAAAGGAAATTGATTATGAAAATTAAATGTATTTCCCAACAAAACATCGTTATTACTTCGTAATATATTGACAAAAAAAAAAAAAAATCATAATACTAAATCTTATATAGCGAATAATCCGTCCCTAGAGAGCTTATCGAAAAGTTAAAGTTAGCATTTAAATAATATGATAGTTGGTAATTAACAGAATGCTAACCAGCATAGCTTCACAACCCTTTTTAATTATTTTCATTACGCAGTAACTTTAAAAATTAAAAGAGTAAAAACTAAAGTTTCAAGTCATATTTTTTTTTTAATTTATTTATTTTATTGATATATACAACCACAAAAGAAATACATTATGGAAACTGCAGTAATAATGACAATTATGTAACACGTCAATTTCTAAATTCAATAAAAGTTCTATATTAGACAGTACCGAGTCCACCTGCTTTTCTGATTTCTCGAAGGTTTATCGGCAATACAATGGAGAGCATGTTGAGAGTCTAGTAGATTTGACTGGTTATAGATTTTATTACAAAAAAATTGGAATTTGCTTCGGCCCAAGCAACACTTGGAACACTAAGATCATTGTGGATTGTGGATAACTTGAGATATGCATGATGTTATATAAGTCACTTCAATTTAATCATTTTTTTAAAAATTAATTCTATTGAGTTCTTCATTGTGTTTTGTGGGGAATATTAAATTTTAGTTTGGGAATATGTTGTTCAAATAGTGAGAAAGTTTGTAGATAGAGCTATTGATGTAGGTAACGCCTGGACTTCCTAGGAATCCGTGAATAAAAAGACAAGCGATCTAATAGACCGGCTAGAGAGAAGAATACTAAGAAATATTTCTGGGTTCTGTACGCCAAAATGGAATATGGCAGGAAGAAAAATAAGGACCTGTACAACAAATACCAAGACCTTAATATCTCGACCAGCATCGGAATCCTGAGATTGATATGGTTTGGTCAGCTAAGGAGAATGGAGGACAGTAGGATAACAACAAAAATCTATGAAGGCACACCAGGTGGAAAGAGAAGTAGGGGGAGACCCAAGGGCCGCTAAAGAAACAGCGTACTCCAAGACATACGGCAGATGAGAATGGATGGGTTGTATGCAATGTACACAGAGAAATTGAATGCAGAAGTTGAAAAGCCTGAGGCTGCTATATGCGCCTGCTGTTAAGCTAAAAGAAGAAGAATTAAAGTTGTAACAATTCCAATAGAAGGTAAATAATTCTTTAATCGTTATTGCATTGTAGATAGTGAATTTGTAACTTAGTAAGGAACACTGAAGATATTCTGAAAGGACTGAAAACGAGATAAATTAGATTGTTTAGTGAAGCTCCAAAGCTCGATTCTGTATGTCCAAATAGTTCTAATTATAGGCATGACGGACCTTTTGTAAATTGTAATTTTTAATCTTCAGGATTCAGGATTATAGGTACCAAAGTGGAAGTGGTTCGTCAATGATTTATATTTAAAAATTAATACATCAATTGATAAAAAAATCAGTCAAGCAAACTTCGTAATAACCCGTCTTACAAGAGTTGTTTCAATTTATATAATAAAGACGATAATTTCGACTCAAATCCGTATAATTTATATCGTCATATGATGACGAGAAATCAGAATAAACCTGACATGAACACCAAACTATTGCCAAGATTCCTGACATCAGATGTATTCAGATATTAATATTACATCCTGAAATGTACACTTCGACCTTAACCCCGATACCAAGCGGAGCATTACCAGATAATGATCGCTAATGGATCCAACCTTCGCAAGGTGTTCTGGAATGAAAGTAATACATTCAACGGCATTATACGGTCTTTAGTGGTTATCGAAGGTATGTATAAAACGATGGTTTGATGTAGAATTCTTATGAGTAATATTGAGTTTATAACTATCATAAAAGATAATAACATGTACTAAAGTAGAAGGTTATATTGAAAGGATGTTTATAGGCCGCTTGCGAAATATTTTTATTTTCATATTTAATGCACAATCGATAGATTTCATAAGTGCTGAAACATTGCTATTAAAAAGCTATGAATGATATTTACAGACATAAAAAAGTTTATTTCAAAAGTTTTATAATAGCAATAAATAATTAAAGTTTACGTATTCATTACAATCGATATAATGCGAAATTAATAAATAATTTGTCAATTCTATGGTATTTAGTTTCAGATAAATCGATTTGTAAATGTTAGAAATTTATTTTCGGAGGGGAAACCTATAAGATATTTCCATTTACTTGTAACCAAGCCACCACCTTTCATTCTGTTTTAATATTTTTCAGTACATATAATGCTGCAACGATTATGAGCATCCGATCCTCTCAAGCGCTGTAGTTACTTGTTATTAATAAATCGTTGGTTGTCGTGAAGGTGTGGATAAAAATTGATCATCTTTAAAAGTTTTAATATATTTCGTAATAACTCTAAAAATACCATTTGCACCAAAATATACGATTAAAGGCCATATTAAGAAGCAACAATTAAACAATTTTTAATAGTTAATTTGAATTAGGAGAATTCGACTTATCCACTATTTTACGACAACTACGGAAATATAATGAGTATTTCTAATTAACTCTAAAGGTATTTAAATTAAAAAACAATCTCAAATATTTTTTTTAAAGAACAAATTAAACAATTAAAATAATTTCATTTCTTATCTAATATTTGTATGTAATAAATATAATATGTTTCTTATCAACATTCTAATGTTTGTATGGTTTCAGAACTGAAGACGAATGTCTAACATTTGAAACTAGTTTTCTAATAAAATAGAAGTGGCAAATCTATTAATAAATAATTAATAATTAATTCTACAATAAATAAATGGGAAAAACAACAAAATTTATATCACAGTAATCTGAAATATAGTAATCAAATTCCTTAGTATTAGTCAAAAATGGCGACTAAACCTCCACAAAAAATGTATTTCACTATAAAATTAATAACTAAAACACTGATTACCTCGAAGAACTAAGATGAATGTTTAGCATTCGAAACTTTTTCAAATAAAATAATTTAGAAGTGGCATTTATCACAGTCTCAACTGAATTTACCTCAGTCCTTACAAATATAATTTTTAAAGAATATAATAAATAAAGAATGAATAAAGAAATTTAAAAGAAACAAAGACAGTATTTATAATGTCATTAATAAAAACTCAATACTAAATTAAATTATATAAAATTACTGAAATTTTTTTTTAATGAAAAAGAACTAAGCAATCAAAATAGTTTCATTTACCGACTGACAAAATGTTAGCAGAGATATCATAAGAGTGTAATTGAACAATTCATATAATATTTTACACTGTAATGATTATTGTTTCATTGCTCGGTTACGTTTATTTTTTTTTTTCTTAACATGATCGCTACAGACACAAGAAATCATAATTAACATAATTTTCCCTTTGTAAACAAATCATACATCGCAATGGCATTGGATTCATTATGTGCTACAGTACTTAAAAATAGCGTAATGTAAGTAAACAAATAAATGAGGCGTAGAATTTCAAAACCAGCCAAGTCCATATCAATTTTTTAAAAGTTTTTGTACAAGATTACCATTAGGTGCAATGTTTTCTCCTAGAAGTAGTTAAATTACATCGACAAAGGCCCTACAAAAAATAAGGCCTCTTTCTCTACCAGTCAAACCTTAAGTCTTATCAACAAGCTGTGTTTTTAAAAATTGGACTTATATGGTTTTGTTATTATATGCGTCATTTATCCTATGAGAAAACAAGAATGAGCCCGATACTACATTATAACACTAAATGGAATCAGATGAGGTACGCATAATGGCCTAGAAGGATCAATACAATTAGGATTGATGAATTAATTGCCACTTCTATTGCGATTATTTTATTAGAATATTAGTTTCAAATGCTAAACATTCATCTTCACTTCTGAGGAGATCTAACAGATATCTGAAATATATCCATCGTAGGAAGGGGGAGGAGGCTGGTAGGTTAAAATTTGTATGGAGAATTTACTATGGAATTTCCCTCATGAAAAAACCAATGAGTCAAAAGGGAAATCCCAAAGTAAATCCTAAAAAAAAATTTAACCTCCCTGCTCCCTTCCACGATGGATATATTTCAGATATCTGTTGGATCTCCTCAGAACTGATAATGAATGTTCAGCATTCAAAACTAGAACTCTAATAAAATAATCCCAATACAAATGGAATGATTTATAACCATCAAATTGTTATTAAAATATTTCACATAATGATATATACTATAAATTAAATTGCGTTAATAAACAATCACACTAATTGTAACGAATACAAATTGTCGGATCAATAAACTAAAACTTTACAAAGGTTTCTTGGCACTGAGAGTGTTCTGGAATCAGGATAACGAGGAGAGTTTCCACCCCCATTTAGTCCAAGGGGAGCTGGCAAGTTATGTGAGGGGTGGAAGGTAGGGTGTTGTCATGGCAACCACCAAACAGCTCTGCCAGGGGACTTCTTATTTCATTATAGCGGCGCCGATATGGTAATGCAGTCAGCGAGCTAACTAAGGCATTTCTAGTCAACAACGGAGCACGTATCTCAGGAGTTTGCTCTGCGGAATAACCGACAAGGGCGCTCTAGAGAGTAATCCAAGTTGACTGTTCCACTTCGAGCTACACCGAGAATGAAAGGATGCGCTGTCTTCATCACGGATGCGTCGTGCCTTAAAGGGAGTTAGTATATTGAGGTCAAAAGGATTAGCTTCCAGCATGCAGTGGGAATAGGAAGAAAACTATAAACCCATTTATATGAGACATACAGTAACTTAAAATTTAACTTATACCCAGTTGTCTAAGAAAATATCGAATTTTATACACCCTTAGCCGGACGGGTACTTAAAATTCAACGAAAATCTAACAAAAGTGACAGATAAGAATAAACAGTATCTTAATAATTATTTTTATTTAAGAAAAATTCAGAAATAGTAAATACATTTATACGGATGCTTTGAAAGCAAACAACAATGTACCGGGTTTCGATGTTATCGGCATTACAATTGAACGGTTTGGTGGATGAAGGGGTAATGTAGCTAAACAAAATTTTAGGTAATCCATGCTTGAATTTTTTTTTTTTTACATTTACCTTTAGCAGACAAATACTACATAGCCCCTTCATCTTCATATCCCCTTTTTCTAGTTTTGAAATATTCAAATTTTACTACCCAACACTTCTGTACATACATCCTTCATACAATTAACTAAGATTGTATTTTTTAAAAAATGACACAACCCCTTCATCCACCAAACCCTTCAATTATGAAATATAAACTTCCATCACTTACTAGAAGCTTTACAGCAGAATGCATAGCGATTAGTGGGGCGTTTCTTTATATTATACAACTAGAAGAAGATAGTTTTTTTTCATTTCGTAGGTAATAATTCTAGCTACAATTAATACTTAAAGACTTTCTTACATAAAAGCTTAGTTTTCGTGTTATAAGTAAAAAACCAAAAATAACCAGTATTTTGCGATTTTGGATATGAAACCGACGTCTGCCGTGGTAGCAAACTTCAGATTCGGATTCAGCACCCCAAAAAACATAAAGATCCGTTGAAAATAAAAGTTCGGCAGTTTTTTTTTTTTTTTATGAAAACGCTTATATTACTGGACTACAGTAAATTAACTCGCAAACAAATCTATGTTATTATTAAACGATGGCTATGACCACCTAAGACCAATTACGCTTGATGGCCTATCTGGCTAACAAGGAAGCGATGGGTACCCCGATAACATTAAACCAAGCTCCGGGTAGCGGAAGGCCTCCGTACCATAAAAAAGGGGCAGAGAAGAGCCCTCCAAGAACGGAAGAGGCTGAAAGGGAGTATTCAATAGCTAAACCACTCGGCTGGCCTGCATGCACGGCTGTCTTGGGTTTGCTTCCTCAAGATATAGTATTCCCTTCACGAGGTCCCACGCTCAGCAGAATTTGATTTCAAGTTCTACAGTCCAGTAAAATAGTACATTAAGGTAAGCAAAAGGTCGGGTAATTGTGATTATTTTTATCGTTCATGCTTTTGTACTAAAATCCATGTTTCAGACCTTGTAAATTGGAAAAAGTCAAAAAGGTCATAAAAATCTCTATATCCGTCACTTCATGATAACATTCTAAAAATTGAAGTCTTTATCTCAGCCCCCTTCAAGCTGTATAACTTAAATTATAAATATAAATATTTGCTTTTTCAAGCTTTAGAACAAACCGTTCAGCAGATATTTTGTCGATTTGTAGACGATTATAAACGCTACCAAATAGTAAGGGGTGGAGCAACAAGGCCTACGACTTGGATTTTAATGCACAAGCACGACAATAAAACATAAAAAATATTGAAACTACCAAAACTACCAAAGGGTAGCACAACGATCCTTCAGGTCATACAATAATAAGCCGTAGAATTCCAAATTCCCAATAAACTTAAATGAAAATATAAATTCAAGGCTTGAAAGTGACAATACTTCACTTAGGAGAAAATCTAAAATTAAATGTTTACTAATCACTTGAAATAATAATTTTTTTAATTTAGATCAATTTACTGAAATTTACATCTGTACAATTATATACCTACATTAAGTAAATGAGCTGATAACTATTACAATAACATGCCAAAGCTTGAAAAGAACTACTCATCAGTACCACATTAGTAAAAATTCTACACTAGAAGATCTCTAGGCCATCTTCTTTTCAGACGCCTCGGAGGATAATCGGGAATGGAGTGGGAAGCAAGTTGAGAAACTAATGGATTTGAGTGGTTATGGAGCTTACTATGAAAGGATAGGTATCTGGTTTGGGCTAACTCAGCAACATATGGAACATTAAGGTCTTTATGGATAAGTTTATTGGTGACAAAGTAAGGGGCATTCAGGATTTTTCGAAGGATTTTGGATTGTAAGGATTGGATACGAGATGAATTAGTAGAGCAAAATGGTTTAGTAGAGCCCCAAAGCTCAACTCCGTACGTCTAAATAGGTCTAATAACTGTCATGTAAATAAGTCTTTTGTAATTAATTGGGAGCTTTGAACGTTTGTCTAGTAAATGTTGAAGCAGTCTGTAACGACGAGCAATTTCTTGTCGCTTTAGTCTTAATAAAATACTTAAAAACCAATCTGAATTTTTGTTTGATTTACCAGATAAATATTTCCTATTGTCCCATTGTAAATTTTTCAATAGGTAAGACATAAGGGATTGTCTATTTACCTGATTATTCAGCTGACTACCTTCTTTTCTATCTCTTACTTTCTATTACATCTCAGTTTACGTTTTGAACTATTCGTTTCAAGAAGCCCTTCCATATTTTCATCCTGAGAGGAGTTTTAAAATGTATTTGATTCTTTCATTTTTTAATCTGTTTATCAAATAGCTTATGTTTTGAATTTTGAATATTTTTAGAACTTATGATGATGGATAAACAATCGAAACTAGTCTTAATACCACTAGAATAAAAAAATATTTATAAATTAGAAATATGGAAAAAAGACAATAACCGAACTAGGAAATTGACTGTCAATATAGTTAATCATAAAATCCTACACCGCTTTGAAGAAGAGATGGCGTTGAGCTAGAATTACTTGGCGCCCAACTAGAATTGAGTATTGTTTGAATAGTTCGAAAATATAAACTGAATAAAATTAGAAGGGACAGAGACCGAAAATAATACTCAACGGAGCAGCCCCTCCCAGTCTGTACTGGCTAAGGGGGGGAGTGCATTTCAGAGACTCAAAATAACACAAGCCAGAGGCGGATAAATCGCAGAACAAGTATGCCAAACTATATCTTGAAATACTATGAAATAATAAATAAATAATAATGCAGCTACAATTTATTAGAACATTTTCATAATTATAAACTGTAAATAAATAAATTTAAATCACAATCGATGAATTAAAAAAATAAAATTTTTATTTAAATTATCATCAATTGAGATTTTTTGATTCTTTTACACCATTTGTGAATAACTCTAGATCCCAATAATTTTCTTTTGGAAGATTATTATTTATAGAGTTAACAACTTTTATAGAGAGCTCAAGAGTTAAACAATGATCAACTTAACGCAATTTGAGAAGTCGACTTAACTAGTTATGGCCAGTGACCAGAGATATTAGTTCCGGTAAAAATTTATCAAAGAAAAAAAATCATGCATTACTACAACTACACATAGGTTATCCAATCTTTAAAAGTAGATCGATTGTATAATCACAAACGAAAACAAAAAAAAAATCCTTTGCCAGCTAAATTACAAAATTCATAATGAGGTCGAATCAAAAATATTCTTTTTCAGAAATCTATCAGACCTCTTTCGAACCATTTTTTTTTTTTTTTGTAAACTAAAGATTTAAAAAAGGTTAAGGAAGTATGTTTTTTTTTTTTTTTTTTTTTTTTTTTTTTTTTTTTTTTTTTTTTTTTTTTTTTTTTTTTTTTTTTTTTTTTTTTTTTTTTTTAAGCATATCTCAAGGTACAAGAATCGTGTATAAATTAAAAATAAAAATGTTACTTTAAAGCTGAAACAATAAGTACAACAGGAAAAGGATTTGGCACCATAAATAATGCGGCCATTTTATTTTTTGGAACTAACTTAAAGCAAAATTGTAATAAACTATGATATAAAAAATAAATAAACGAATCAAACAAAATATTGCAAATTAAAGTTGAACGGGCAATTTTATTGATCAGATATCGGTATGTTAATAATTTTTTATATTTTTAAAGAAAAAAAATTCAAATTTGTGACAGATACCAATGCGCGCTAGAACAGCAGCAATGGATACTGAAGTTAAGCGCAGTCCATTTTGGTTATTACTTTAATATGTGAATTCTTGAATTAGTTGAGGGACTCAGGAAAAAAATTCTAGGAACATTTAGTATCTACCACTTAGGTAGTAAAGTGCTTACACGAAGCAATTCAACACGCGAGTAGATCTAGTGATGCCTATGTATATATATATATATATATATATATATATATATATATATATATATATATATATATATATATATATTCACATGCATATACATAAATGTTTATGTAGATCTTGAATTGTGAATGCCCCAATTGATTTCAACTTCTTAACTTGACAATCAGAGTTCGCAAGAGATGTCAAGCTCAGAATACATATAAAAAAAAGGGGGAAAAAAAGCGATAGTATTAAATTGAAAAAGATGATATGTCCTATAACATGGGATAACTGGGAGCCGTAATGGCCGAGAGCGTTACGTTGAGGGACTCAGAGAAAAGATAGTGGATTCTATTACAGGCAGGGTTGGTAATATTTGTTTCTTGATAACTACATATAATATAGCATACGGAGTCGACTTTGGACTTGAATAAGGATAATAAGTCTAAACCTGTAGTAAACACAAAGATGTAGGATGAACATAATGCTGTTAAGCCCCAACAATCAACAAACAATGCATAATTACTGGATATTAACACTAAAGTATCCTAATAGAAAGTGAGAAGTTGATGGGAGAAGAAGATGGCAAATTTCAATGATTGTCTCCCTTTTCTAGAAGGTGAGATATAACATCAATAAAACAATGATTAAAAATAAAGAAAAAATTTAAAATGTATAATTTAAAAAAATCACAAATATTCATTTTTATAAAAATGGTTATTTTTAATATTTTAAGAAGTAAAATGTTGCTACAAGCTAAGAGATATATGAAAAATAGATTCTAACAAGACCTTCGATACAGATACTCGACAATACTAGATATTTACCTTTTTCTTGACGGACAACACGATATAGGAGCAGCCGACGACCATGGTAACAGGAGGAAGGAGAGGAGAAGAAGCTGCGGAAACGACGAGCCGGGAACCGCAATTGATGCCTCCGGCAAGAGGCAAGGCCGACAGGTGGGGTTTTATGATGAGGAAGCAATATGGATGAGGCAGGAGATTGCTGAATACTGGAAACTGTCTCCCCTTAAGGTAACTGAACTCCATTCGTCGTTCCATTTACGGTTGTATTCTCAATATAGGAGCAAAACACTGTCAGGGAATTGGAATAAGGTAAGGTACACTTGCAGTAATTACTAACTGCTACTTTTTATACTAGCTTTATAATGAATCTGCTTCAACATAGTAGTAGGAATGTTTTTGTAAGATTAAAAAATGATGAACTTCATTAACAGTTGAGCATATATGCTTTAATGCATTTATGGAAGCACATTGTTGACTTAAGGGAGGAGCGGTAGGTCAGGGGGTAAAGCACTACACTACCAAGCTCTCGGACCCAAGTTCGAGTCCATAAGGCAAAAAAATTATTTCCTGTTATATCAGCCGTGGATTGACTTAAAGTTCGGGAGACCATCCTGGGCCCACACATCCTCTATAAAGTGGGTACTCTTAATTGGAAGGAAACCTGGCGGTTAAGCAGGATATTGGCCAAAGAGAGGAGTTTCAAAATGGCCTGTAATACATCCTTACCGAAGTACTGATCCAAGTCCCTCCATGGGTGTTAGTAATTGGTGCAGGGTTGTTAAGTGTTGTGGGTTGTTTAATTTTTTTTAAACAGTTCTGGGCTATAATGTTATCCACATGATCTGGTAAAATTGAATAAATACTATGAAAATACTAGCTACTCCGTTTCGAAAACTGATATTAAGGTTACGGGAAATCGCTTTGTTGACCTACCTTTTTCGGGCAACAATAGAACTTTTAACCTTCATAAGGATAAAAACACAAATTAATTTTTCTTAAGATTTAATAGAAGTAACAAACTATAAATATTATTCGGTGCCTATTATAGGTTCTGTCAAATTTTCGTCAAAGTAACAAATTAAGGAGAGGCGGAGAACCCAAGTTGTGGTGAAATCTTCCAGGACCGCGGTGAAGGTTGCTTCACGGCGTGCAGATTAGTTCCACGAAGAACATTCTCATCTGCCTTCTGGGAGTGGTTCGACGTCTCACCTTCTGGAATAGTGAGTGACTGTATCCTGCTTGTTCTTGTACTATTTTCTCTTTGAGAATCACTGCAGGTGGATGCATAAAATTTATAGATACTACCAATATGCACGTAAAGGTATATGAAAAGCCTGTATAAGTTGATTTTAATGCCCTGACATAAAAAAATATTTTATGTGGGTCAGTACCGTCCGGTGTAACTATTAAGAAAAATTCAATTAAATTATAAAATGAATTGACTGGATGCGATAGATAATACTGGATGCCGGATTGTGATCAATACTCGGTAAGTTAAAAGACGCGACTCTCTTGCGTCCGTTCTCATGTAATAATAACATCGTGAAGAATATATTTATTTTACAATATTAATTTTGATATCGTTCCAAGGAAGCTTCTGAGACGTCCAATAACGTTGCATAACCACGATCACCTGATGCTAACCCCCAAACGATAATGCTGTTTCTGCGGTTAATTTCTGCTCTAGGACAAATGCTTATAAAGCAAAAAATGAGATTTATAATTGGTTTAATATCTGGTGTCTCAGTATTATTGTTCAACAAAAATGTTAGTTCAAACTTAGTTGCGTATGTACTATTTTTTTATTATTTTTTATCCAGGCTTATTAAAAGTTTAAATATACTATGGGCAATAGCAGAAGTATAAAATACGTTTATCAATATAAGACAGCTCACGTTATGTTAATAAACAAAAATAAATATATATATTTTTTAAATAATATGAATAAAGTAATTCGTTATTAATACGAACATTTGTAATAAAAATTATCGAATTCTATAAGACAGAAATGGATACTAAAATAAAGTTCAGCTAGAAATATAAACAATGGCTTAGGTATTATTTGAATAACATACTTTTTCAAAAAAGATATTTACAGATTAATAAATAAATAAACAAATAAAGGCCTAATGAACCCGAAGGTTCGATGCCGAAACCACCAACCATTGACAATCCCTCCAACCCACTCCCCCAAAACTCATACTTCCCAGGGCGGCCTTGACGCAGTCTTACCATCCACGTCTTGGTCTACACCACGTCGTTTGCCCGAAGGCTCAAAACTGGTCCCTTTTTTTCGGAATTCGATTATCATAAAACCTAACGAACCGAATCAAGCTAAAAACGGACCACCGAAGCTTAAAGAAATAAAACCTCTTTTGATTCTTCAAAGATAAAAAAAAAAAATATTATCTTAAAAACAAAATGAGCGAAATATAATCTAATAAAATCGAAAGCAACGTAAGGGATATGTATAAGGGCATTAACGGATAGCGTAAACGTAATTTAATCCACCTTTGAATAATGTATCCATCAGTAAAAATTATTCAATTTTTGCTCTAAAAACGAGTGTTGGAACCAAGTCCAAAAAATCACATGCGATACAATGTTATAGTAATTACCTTTAAAAACGAAACTGAATTTTAATCTTATATACCTTTCAAAAAATCAAATATATATATATATATATATATATATATATATATATATATATATATATATATATATATATATATAGCAAATAAAAATATTTCTTGGCTTTTAAAGTAAACATAATATTTTAAGTTTGATATTATTATTTATTTAGCCGATTAAAATATAGAAATAAAAAATTATAAAAAATAAAGTAATAGGAAATAAATTTTATAAGAATAATTACTTACATAAGCTCGTGATGGAATAAGTTAGTATAATGACTTAATAGAGATAGAGTGGTGTGAAATCATGGTCTAAACTAAAAAAAAGCCAAAGAAAAATATGTATGTTTTCATATGGAGTTACGCCACTCCAAGTCACACTCCAGATGAAAGTTAGAGCTCGTTAAGTTGTCAACTGTTGGCTCACAAAAACGAAACAAATAACCCCCCAGCCAGCTGCTACGAGTTAGTTTGTTTTTTAACCTCCGTTGCATGGACGTCGATCTACCGCAGGAGCCTGTCCAGGGGAGCCCACGCGTTTATAATTTATTAGCGAGAAACGGAGTTCATATTCACTAAAGAAAACAAAAATGACTATGACACTGATGACTATGACCTTATCTCCCTTAACCCCCTTCAAAAAAAAAAAAAAAAAAAAAAAAAAAAAAAAAAAAAAAAAAAAAAAAAAAAAAAAAACTTAACAAAATTTTAAAGCATTAACACAATTAGGAAAGAAATAACCACATTATTAAGTGATTTAGACGGTTACAACAAGGTAACAATGGTAAATATAGTTTTGGATTAAGCAACTAATGGTTTTTGGTTCATATGTAGCCTAGAAGTAAAAATTTCGGTTAATGAGACTTTACATTACATTATAACTGAAATGTTGCAAAAGCCCATTTAGACCCTAATTTAGAAGTTAAAATGTTGAACCAGCAACTGACCTATACCTCTATACAATTTGAATCTAATAAGAAAAAGGGAACAGTTATTAAACTAAAACTTGACTCAAGTTAGTAAACTGAGAGCTTAGTGCATTAGTGACGCAGCTGAGAGAGCAGCGCTGGGATCTCTACGGGCTTACCTTACCTATCCCCTCATATTGGGGGGGGGGGGACAATTTTGGTTAGAGGTTTCTCCAGGATGCTTATAAATATTGTATAAATAGTATGATTATACGTAGTATGATTTTTTTAATTTTTCTTTCTCTATTTTGGTTTATTTATTTAAATATCATCCAAATTTATTTTATATCATTTAAAAGTATATATATATATATATATATATATATATATATATATATATATATATATATATATATATATATATATATATAAATATATATACATATATTCTTTTAAATGATATAAAATAAATTTGGATTAAACGATAGGAGGCGATCACCATTCAAGAGAGGTAACTAAGTACTGAACCCATCTGTAACCAAATTTGAACTATACCATTCTCATAGTTCTAAGAAGGTTTACAATATTAAAGCTTATAATAATAATATTTTAAATTTATAGTGCTGAGTGTCAGAAACGAGGTTTGCTTAACAGTCAAAAAATGGTTAAAAATTAAAATTCAACCAGTTGAATCGATAAAATTATTTCTGTTGAATTGTCAAAACCAAATGTCGATCCTTTGCTTTTAGATATCGCGTGTAAATATAATTTATGGGCCTTTAGTTGTAAACGCTGATAATGTAGTTCATTATCCACAAAAGTTTGTTAATAGTCTCTGAACATTTGGATTACCAACTCATACAATTAAATTAAAAATTGGATGCCCGAATATGCTTTTACGTAATCTTCAACCACCTAATCAGTGCAATTTTAACCAGGTTAAAAACTACTGCTATGCATGAAATTATCATTGAATAAATAATAATGGATTGCATCTTTGAAAACAAGATCTTTATCGATAAACAAATAAAACTGCATTATTAGTTAAAATTATCTAATTTATTGATCTTCCGAGAGCGGGCGAAGCCGCGACGGGGTGTGCTAGCTATAGATATATTTTTGCATCATATGAAGTGAAACGTTGTCGTTCCTTCTCTAGAGTACATACTTGTATATTTAATTTAATTTTCTTTAATTTTTAGAAATAGTATTAAAAATAAATGCAACTAAAGGTTGAAGTGATTTCTGATGAAATCGATATCCTGACCTTCTGAAACGCTAATTGAAAATCATTGACCGAAATAGAAAAGAAAAATTTACAATTCAAAAAGAGAAACGATGCAACATCCTCCCAACAGGTGCATATTGCAACAGCTCGGAAGTGGAGGATGTGGACAGGCAGGTGGCCTTCACCTTGGCAGAGTTTAGCGGTGTTTAGTCCGGCGGGGATGTAAATAAACTTCCTCAAACGCAGACGTCTCTGACCTTTTACCTTTTAAGGGAACTATAAATACATATATAATGAGGTCACAGATCTAAAATTAATAAAATTTAAATGTAAAAATTTACTTATATTCCAACCGAAATATATCTTAAAAAATAATATAAATAAACTCCTAAAATTAAGCGAACTGCTATAATAATTAATTTTAAAATTCAATAAAAATATAATAAAATAAAAATAGTCATATTAATTAGTTCAATAAAATCAAGTTGAATGCGAAATTTTAAACAAACAATTGAAAAAAAACTATAATAATCTATAATCTATAATAATTTTAAATTCCTAACATTCTTATTAGTATTAAACAATCTTTCAATTTTTGCACATTTTTTGACAAAAACATGTCTTTTGAGTGTGGGGTCTGTGCTAGGGTTGGGCGATAGTCGATAGTTAGTACTATCAATAGGCCGATACTATCGGTTGAGAACTTCGAGTTTTTCGAGAGTTGCTTCCTTTTTTTCCAAAGCTATTCATTAAAGAATTTCAACTAATTTAATTAAATTCAATTATCTACTTACTATTTGAAATTCGCAGGATTACAAATTATAAGATTATATCATAAAAATGAGAGAAAAAAAACTATTTTACAAAAGTATTTAAAATTTAAATGATTACAATAATAATGAACAAATCAAATCTTCAGAAAAGAAAAATAACGAAATAGTTAATTTCAAGAGTCAAGTGTGCTCCTTGAGCCACATATTTCTCGAAAGAAAAACTAGCATTCCTCCTTTCCTTTGGCTTAATTTTTGAGAGAACCCTTGAGCTCTAGGAATTCCGAATTCAATTTCAAAAGAACTCGATACTTGACAGAGACAGACAGAGACAGATCAGCAGTCGAATTCCGAGAGCTTCAAAAACTATCGCCCAACCCTCAGGGTAAAAAAGATCTATCGATAGTCGACACTATCGATAGGGACCATCGATAGGTCATGCCTATCGATATATCGATAGTAACTATCGACTATCGCCCAACCCTATCGTCTATGCTCGATTGGTGCTGCTCAGATCCAAAATTTGCTGAATGCTAACTTATCAGAAATTAAATTGAATATATTTTTTGTTATGTACCATTTGTGGCTAGGACCTACCGTTTATGAGCTATATTTATGTTAATAATAATAATTAAAAAAAAATAAAGAGAGAGAGAGACGTTGGAAACTGCTATTACCTCTCAACTGCAATTTTTATTTCTAATAATCATTGGTTGTTAATTTAATTTAATTACTAATTTAAGTAATTACATCCTTTTAATTCTGAAATGTACATTGGGAAAAAAAATAAATCTTATAGATAGGCATATACACGATCTATTGTTTTTTCCCAACAGTCAGAGAGAAATTGAGTTTTATACAGTTTTTTTTGTTCAATGTAAAAATATTTCATTAATAGTTTAAATAATCGTTAGCAAATACAATATAATTGGTCTGTAATAATAATCACTTTAGAATTTACAAAAACATATCATACATAAAAACAGTTATAATATTAGCAATATTAAAAAAATTGATTACATTCAATAAGATAATTGAAAAATTGTATTGGAATAAAATATATATATAAATGGCAGTTGAAAAATTAAGTTCTTTTTATATTTTTCTTTAAAATATATTACTGGGGCAGTTCAGTTCACGAAGAGAGTAAAACCTTATCAAGGAAAGGACAAAGGAACACATTCACCTGATCAGTGCTTCCGGGCTTAGCTTAAATCACCCAAAACATTTTGTAATTCAAATTTATATTTCTCATGCATTTATATTTGGATATTTCAGTCTATCCAGTGTAACTGAGACACCCTAAATACATTTATCAGTAGAAAATTTATTTTATATGTCATACTGATAAATTTATATCATTTTATCACCATCAACCAAACGATTTGTCGTTATTACACTTATAAGAATCTTTCCAGAAAAATATGTGTATTACATAGGTAGAAAATAAAATTAGAGTAATTAAAAAATAGATTTTTTTTCTTGATTCAGAGTTCGTTAAGAGCACTAAAATTCAGGGCTTCCTACGGGTTATTTTAATTGAATTTAAACTTTCAAGTTACTTTTGTTCCTTTGCTTCTTGTAATTTTGTCATTCTGATCAAGCTTCTTTTTTTTTTGTGTGTGTGTTTTTGTTTGGTAAGGACCATTTTTCCAAGAAAACTAAATAAAGTTTATATTAATAGCTAGTTTGTAAGATATAAGAACTATATTTTTTTAAAAGTTATAAATATTATTTAAAATATTTGAGTTTTTATTATTTGTGTTTCATTAACAAATCTGGCGATAAAGTGAAAATTGGCGGATTTACGGAAGCATTTTTGCTGAGAAGTGATTTTTAAAAAAAAATTTCGATTCAAGAGGAAAACCCTTAAAAGATTTTTAAAAATTTAAATTTGATAACTGAATAAGACTCCGAGACAAGCGTTTACGAGGCGAAAATCAGCCTTGTTCAACTTTGAACAAGAGAAAAATGATTCTTCCCACTTCCTTCGTATTGAAGATAACGGAATCGTTGATGCGGGAATTTGAAGCCGAGTCGCACAGCTGACTCATTAATTAAACTTATTTGGTCCAATAAATTTCAAAAATCCACAAAAACGAACACAGTGCAAGTGTATCCAAGTAGCCTCTGTTTCCAGTAACAGATAATAAATTTTCTGCCTACAGCCGGATTGGAACTCGGGCTGGAGGTCACAGTACCTTACTCACTAAGATACCCCTCTCCTATCTAACATTACAACATCTCGAGTGGAAAAAAAAAGACAATATAGAATCACGGATCCACGCAAACAAAAATCATGGAGGAAAATATGAGATGAATCCTATCCTATTAATGAGACGTTGATACAATATATTAATATAAGATAAATCAGAAAATAAAAGTATGAACAATGAAAACAAATATGGTAATAATAAAGGAAAAACATTATAATAAGCATTAATAAATCATAATAATAATAATAAATTATTATAATAGTAAATTCTAGGAGGAAGATATACCCAATACCGCTACCGGCTACAAACTATTAAAATAACAGAAAAGTTTTCAAACATCGAAATTGATACTAGGAAAAGGCGAATGAAATCCTTTGATCATCTCGGCCGACTACCAGGAAAAGAATAATAGATTCTGTAATTTCACATACGAATTGCACACCTTGGCTAGATGAAATTCAAAAGGACCTCAAAAATACAAACATAAGACCAGCCGAAATTTAAGAAAGAAACGTGTTCAGACACAAATTAGACAAATAGGAAAATGTACCAGATCAACCAAACCAAAAACAGTACAAACGAAAGTGGTAAGAAAAGCGTAAACAATTCTTTTCGGAAAAAATGAAAGCCTATTGGAAGAACAAGAAGAAGCTAAAGAAAAAATGATCGAGTTAATTGCTTAATGTTTACCATTTCTGGAGAGAATTCGCTAAATAATAATAATAATAAAGAAAAAAAAATTAAATAGATTAAAAGCACAATTAGGCTATATATACAATATACAGAAACATTATCAGGACACAGTAACAGCCAGTCCATAGTAATCCATGGATGAAATTAGATGAACCCTTTTCTTATTCTCTAGTAGTATAATTGTTATTTCTAAATGCATGTTTGTCTTGTAGATTAAAAGGAAGGAAGCAGGAAGACAAACATAAACTTAAACAGGTAAATCAAAATCATGATGTCCTTATGACGTAGTACCAGTCATCATTTGACGAGCTGAATGACTAATGCCCAATCGAAGTGCCAGTAACTTTCCTTTCGCTACATGACCCGGAGTTGTTCTCATCAAGGTCCAGGACGTCATAGCCACACTTGAGGTGCAGACTAGAAGTGACTCAGGGCGGGTCGAATGAACTCAGCGAGGTGGCATGTCCTCTCATTGATATAAATACAGCGCGACCTCATAGGCGAAGTGTACCTTGCCGCGGGTATTTCTGGTCCGCCAGTTTGTTGTGAAATACCGCTGCGTGTTTACGGCCCCTTTATCACAGCACTATTTCATTTAAGTTATTGCGGAAATTGTCAACTGAAAGCTTCCTGTTGATTAAGACTCAAGGCACGAAACGCAATGCCAAACATTCGAAATAGCGCCATTAGTACAAGATGGATTAGACTAGATGCTAACTACCTAATATTTATCGAACGATATAATCACATTTCTTACAAAAATTTAATTATTTTTCTATAAGTGACACAACTGATAACGAATCGTTTCCGATTAGAAAGATTATTTGTTTACCAAAAGACAATATCAATAAGTCAGTTTACTGAGCAATTAAACGTATCTAGGAGAAGATAATATTGGGAGTGAGTTTAAAAAGAACGCAGTGGGAAACAATAATTTATTCTCTGCCGACGTTTCGGTCAACTAATGGACCTTCTTCAAGGCTATAAAATAAGATAAACGGATGAGGTATTACAAAATGGGAATAAATTATAAGATTTTTTAAAAACTATTTATTGATAATTACAACTGTATACGTCATATGCAACAAGTAAATTTGAGGAAAAATAATTAAAAAAACTACTCATTGTAGCACGATTATAATTCTACATTAGAAGTTCTTTTGGCCATCTTCTTTTCATACGCCTTAAAATATTATCTGGAATTGAGAGGGAGACCAATGGATTCGAGCGAGTATGGAGTTTACTATCAAACGATAGGTATCTGGTTCGGGCTAAATTAGCAGCAAATAAAACATTAAGATCTTTATGTTTGTTTGGATATGTTTGTTTATGACATTATAAGGAGCATTGAGGTTTTTTTTGGGGTTTTTTTTTTTTGCAGGATTTTGGATTCTAACGATTGGATACGAGAAGCATTGAAAGGTTAAGCGGAGCCCCTAAGCTCAACTCCGTATGTCAAACGGATCTAATTTGTATTAAGTAAATTAGTCTTCTGCAATTAATTGGGAGCTTTGGACACTTGTCCAGTAAATGTTGAAGTCTGGTATGTGTCTAAACTTCCTACTTATATTATTTATAGCATGTCCAGTTACTTTGTTAGTTTATAGACATTTTTAGGAGAATAATTTCTTCCTTTATAGTCTTGCAGAAACTAAACTTATGGGCGAAAGGTGTGTTTCTTGTTTACCGCTCCCTTTAACTAGTTTCATTATGCTTCATATACAGTCTCTTACCAAAAATATTTTCTAAGAGTATGTAATACTTAAAACGAAAACAATCAATTTACTAAAAATACTATAAAAGTTTAAAGGTGGATACAAATTGATCTATGATAAAATAAGCAGATTTGGTAGGATTATGATAAATTGAGACAATTTTGTAATATATTTTTTTTAAGTCTTGTAAACGGAAATTTAGCGACCTGACAAGACCTGGTTAGGCAAATCCAGCAGGTAAAACCATTGTCTTTGCAGTTCGGTATAAATTTCACTATCGGCTATAAAAAACTTAATATTAGTTCGTCCACTCTTACATAAAGATTACTCCCATGTTTTGAAAATATAACATAATAATAAAGATTTTTAATTACCTACCTACGTGGCGCAACAACCCTTCCATTTATTATACATAAAGAATAAATTTATTTATTAAAATGCATGCACCAAGTTATAGATTTTTAAAGGAACGATAGTCTTATCCTATAAACTAGGTTTATCTAAGCAACTATTCCAACCACACCCTCCCTACAGGGGTACAACTCATGCAAGTTGACAGAACTGCAATGCCTTGACATCTAACCTACGTACCACCTTTCTATGAACACAGTCTACTATTTACCCTAGAGTTAACAAATCGCAATATTTTGCTAATAAGATCTGTTATTAAAAAAAAAAAAAAAAATGTATTATATGGAATCATTATTAGTTGACTTTTATTTATTTTATAAAACAGTCAATTGAGAACTTATAAATTATCATGAATTGATCTGTGTAGTCTTTATGGGAAATTTATGGTAAACTGTTCTGAATGTTATAGAATTAATTAAAAATATAAAAACAAACAATAGGCAAAGGTTTTAAACTTAAAGTGCACAACTTTCTGAAAAGAATACTTGAATACTTCCACTAACCCATAAAAAATATGGGGGGTTTATTATTTTGTCAGAAAAAAATACAATAAATAAAATAATTTTTCCATTAAAAATTTGGTCCTAAGTATTTTGTAAGATTTAACCAAACAATATGAGAATACCAATCGTCTGCTTGGAGGTAAAAGTCATTAAGAAACATAATAATTTTTTTTTTTTTCGATTTCAATATTCAAACGGGAATATGCTCATTAAAAGTTTTTCAGATAGTTATATAGTGAATTTTCTCCTTCTCTAATGTGCATATATAGCAGTTATATTCACTAGGTGACTTTTTATACTTATGGGAAATGACAATATTAACAAAAAATGACCTTTTGTCGAATTTGAAAAAAATGCACTTAGTGACTTTTACCTCCAGGCAAACGACATATTCTGTTTGTTCAGAGATGTTTAAAAACATTTTGCAAACCGTTACTGATTCTAATAGAAAACAAGAACAACGCCAGACCACATCTTTCACGGTAGATCCTATAAAAAAAAAAAAAAAAAAAAAAAAAAAAAAAAAAAAAAAAAAAAAAAAAAAAAAAAAAAAAATTGATTCTGAAAGAAATCGAATTTCTTTTTCAACACGCTTAGAAGCAATCTATCACATGCTCCGGCCCAAGCCACATCATTTCCCTTGAGGAAAAAAAAATGTCATACAGGAGACGACTTATGAGAATTTTGAGGCTTGAACACATTGAGGGGAATATGTTAAAAAAAACATTCGGTAGAGTAAATTTCCTTTTTAGTAGTTCACAATAATTAAATTTTATTTCAATAATTAAATACTTAATATTTATTGGTGTCATTTCTGTGTTTCATATACTTTTCATACTATGATTCCCCTACAGAATGGTGTCATAACTACAGAGTTCAAATAATTCCAAACCATAACCTTACCGTACCCAGTCTTTACACTTTGTCACCTATTAGCTAACCTAAAAACCTAACATTTCCTGTCCTTTCATATACTTTACTGTATATGAGTACCGCTAAATACTGTTGAACAGATTTGCTGTTTTGGATTTTATCTCGATCAGAATATCCAAAGAAAATCTTACATGTGTTTGAAAGGACAAGAAGCTGCTAGTCGATTTCAAATACTTAATCGCAGTAATTAAACTTGACACACGTTCTAATCTCCCGATTCACTATAAATGATTCTTTTAAATGGCCATTATCAGATCTATTAAGGCCTTGAGCTATGGGGTTCCACCAAACCATCTAATTCTTACCGTACCCAGTCTCAAATATAAAATCATTAGTGATCCAAACTTTGTCACCTATTAGCTAACCTAAAATATTCTTATATTCTTAACCTAAAGTCATAAATATATATGAATAACATATCTACCCAAATTTACTTGTTTCTTATCTGTACTATCCAAGAAGATGTCCACACGATCTTTTAATATAGAACATTTACTTGAGTGCGACCAATGGATAGGATTGATGAATTATTTGCTAATTTATTATTATTATTATTTTAAAACTAGTTTCGAATGTTAACATAACAGTTCTAAAAACATACAAAAATTATTTTTGTTTTACTTAAAAAAATAAATTAACATACCTATATAATCTTTGTAGCAGAGAGCTAATGTTTTGAAATTTTTGTATGTTTTCAGAACAGATAATGAATGTTTAAATAGTTTTCAAATAAAAAAATGCCAATAGAAGTGGCAAAAGTATAGATTTTTAACACTCGAATATTTTTTTAAATTAAAATTTGTAATAGGCTTTAGAACCATATATATATATATATATATTTCAATTTGTAACAACTAAAATTTTCTATTTATTATTACTATTTATGGAACCAGACTAAATAACTTTTTAAATAATTCATTTATCAACGTTATAATAATTTTTCATAAAACATTATAGTCCTAATTTAACATATTTTTATAGATTCACAATTATAAGTCCAAGGCATTCACTTAATTTTACAAAAAAATTCAATTATATTATTCAGAAAAAAAGAAAAAAGGATAAATGTGAACAATATAATAAGAAGGTGCATATTTCAAGTGCTTCTCTATAAGTTTTGGTCATGTCATTATTTTCACAATTATAATTATAATAAAAAATTGTTTATGCCAGTCGCAGAAACTCATAGCAGTGGATACCATTAACGAGATAATACTACTATAAACAGTAATTTATTCAAAATATAAACTGAGACAAAATATAATGTAATATGTATGACATTATATCTGATGACAATAAGGAAAATGGTTCGACTTAGGGAAGAACCCTGAACTAATCTAGATCTATGATACATCCAACGCCAAAAATAAGCAGCCATAATTGACACGGACAGCTGCAAAACGAAACGAAGTTACATAATTTGAACAGAAGCTAACAAGCAGCAACTACGATTGTCATCACTTAAAGGCGAGACACAGAGTGGACAATGAGTATTATCTAAGCTTGAGCTCCAATTTCTAACTTTTTTGTAAAAGACAGACATAAATTTACATTATAAGACATTTATTAAATTATTATTTTTCATATAATCGAATCTAAGCTACATGTATGTATATGTTTATTAGAGATGGGCCGAATTATCCGGGTCGAGAAAACCAACTGTAGTCGGCAAAAAGCGAAGACTGGTCGGCCATTTTTATTCATTTATCCTTTTTTGATTAAAATTGTTTAATGCAAATGAAAGTAAATTTCTGATTTATGCTCGCTTTATTTTTCCAAAAAAAACTCTCCGTAACACACCGGCCCGTTTGTAAAAAACAGAAGAAAAATATAAGATAAACAAAAAACTGTAGCTACATGTACAGACGGCTATAAAGGTATAAACGAAGCGCCTCGAACATTACCGATATCACCCGAATTCTATCAGAAGCAATGATCGGCCTACAACTATTTTATAACATATATACACATATTAGAGCAATATAATATTTTGTAAAAACATATATATGAATGCTTGTAGTATAGTTGGGTACGCAGCATAATATGGTTAATGAATATACTAAACAAAATTATGTTTAAAGATTACGGACATATTTTTCTGATTTGAAGTCCGGAACTGCCAGCACAAACATGCGATTTCGTAGATCATAACTGATAGAGCATCGTAACTGGAAATATTATCTTAAGTCGGCGATTAATTTGTCTTCATTGCCGTTGTCTCTCTGCTTATCTTAGGTGAGCAACAATATGCCATATTTGGAGCCCACGTTTTAAACGAGTGATAATTTACAAAACCTTAAGGAGATCCATCATAGGAATTCCGACACGTGATTTAATGCCTTAAAAAATATATTAAGCTTAAATCATTTTATTCTCCGCTGTGAGTCATTACAGATAATGTTTATCTATTTTCATGATTTTTTTTTTGGTATTAAAATTAGTATGACTAAAACTGATAGGGTACCAACAATTATTCTTATCACCGGGTCTGTATCAGTTTATCAGTTTTAGTTTCCAATTCTCATTGAAATAATGATAGAAACGTTCCACGATTTTTTTCAATTTGTTAAATCTTCTTCTGTTACTAACAACATTGTACTATCTCTAGATTAAAATTCAATGTTAAGTAACTATCAATATTAGATACTATCCTCAGTTTTCCTGTCAACAATGAACTTCCTTGAATAAGTGTTAGTTCTAAAGTTTTTATTGAAAAAGCAACTAACGGAGTCTTGTAAATTTTTTTTTTATTTTAAGACATTGTTACAAAAAATCTTGATAAGCTGAAGGTGTCTATTAAGAACGAACGAACCGAGAGGCGTTTGTTCCAAAAAAAATCTGATTGAGATAAGTTCTAGGGAAAGAAGATGTTTGGGCAACCAGGGCTCGAGATTAATGATGTTTTTCAGAGAACTTACGCCTTAAAAATTAAAAAAAAAACAACAAGCTTGTATTTATTGTATCGTACTTCTTAGATTTTCATTTCCTTCGATCCAGGTCACACTATTTGAAAGGGAAACAAATTAAGACATTTCAATAGGGTTCAAACATTTTTCGATAGCTATACCATAGAGTACCTGCATGGGATCAAGCAACTGGTTGAAAGGTGCGGAAAGGCAGTGTACGACCATATATAACCATGAATTATACTTAATTTTTTTTTTTTAAACAAGAAATAAATGATTGCATTCAAACAGCATTCAGCATTCATATAGGTATTTAATTTAGTTTAAATTGTGTTCCATGTTAAATCTTCTGGTAAATTAATTGAGCTGAGATTTCAAAAATATTGGGACAGAATAGGACTTATAAAAAGAAAAAAGAAAATAAATAAACAAAAAAGAAAAATGAATAAATATTATTTATGGGTCTTTTTGAACCAGGAAAGGGTAAAGCAAATTGTATTGTCTATAGACACACACACACACATATACTTTTAACGTATGTTTGATTTTGATTTAGAAAATTCTACTAAAAGTGTATGCTACATAAAAGTGAGTACATTTATTGTGGGTCGAAATGTTAGATCAAAAATATATCTTTCACAAGTTCTAAAATGTCATGAATCAACAATCTGAAAAATCATTTTTACGAGGACTACTATTTTTTTGTTTTTTATTCTATTTTATTTTTTTATTATCACAATATACCTGCATAGTGACTGACGCGATCAATACCAAAAGGTAACGTATCTTACAAATGGCCACATTTAACGATAAAAGGAAAACCAAATAACGGAAACCGACACAAGCTAGAAATATTTAATTTATGTTTGTTCTCTTCGGAATCGATTCCAGCAGTCTGTGGGTCACCTTGGGGCTTGGCTGTCAGACGGAATCAATAGCAGATGCATGATTCTAACTTAACAGGTGGTATATGAAATTAAAACGTTCCTATGATGTTCTAGGAGAACCTATAAAAAATTCATAGCTGTCCATTTAGATACTAAATAAAATATAACAGAAATATCCTTTTTCAGAAAAATATTTTTCAAAACCTAGTATGAACCTTTACAACCTTGTATTTGGTAGTGCCTCCAAGTACGAAATAGAGCGATTGATTTTTTTTCTCTCTAAAGATATTAGGTTTAGAATATGATATAACCAAAACCGTTGAAATAATTAATAATTGTTTTTCATTGATTTATATAATATAATAATATATATTTATATATATACACAAATACACCTAGTAAATGTGAGGATGATGCAAAAATTTTAGTTTTCTTTATTCAATTTTAATAAATTTTGAATTTCAGTGTTTTTATATAGCACTCATATATATATAAAATATGTTTAAATTCAAAATAGAAAAATGAAAACTTTTCGCTGTAAGACTATTATATGACGATTAATACTTCTGATGACGAAAACATAAATAATTTTAAAATACAATAGTTAACATTTATTAAAGTAATGATAAAAAGATAAAATAGAGACATTGGTTCTTAAAATGGTTTAACTACAATGTTGATTAGACATTACGTTGATAACAAAATAAAATAATAATAAGGGATTATCAGTTTTTTAACGATATCCATGTTGAATTAGCTTAGATTTTAGCCATTTAGATGTTAAATTATATTATTCCGCAATCTGTTTCATTGTCATTTACCAAAAAAAATTATTTTTTAAATTGTGTAATATGCCATATATCACATCTGAGCCCAGTAGAAGTAATATGCCATTTGCTAGGGTCCAGTCGATTTAGATAACAGATGCAATTAATTATACGGCGACAGTCTTAATTATTAAATCTGATTTATTTATAAAAACGAAAAATAATATGAAGCGATTTTTGAATATTGAATAATGATTTCATAACACAAAATCATTATTAGGAATATTAAATCTACACCAAAAGTTAGAAATTTAAAGTTTAATATAATAATTAAGAAGGTGTGTTAATTCATAGCTTATCTCAACTAGATTATGTATGTATTACTTTTTATATTTCATTATTGATACTTACAACTATACACCATATATACATTAAGAAAATGTTATAAAATATGATAGATAAAAAAAAGTAAAAATTCTGTGTGTATTACTCCCAGCACTAAGGATGACCCACATTTGGTTGAAACGTTAGATGTTACAATATAAAAAACAAAAACATGTTTGTTTGGTTGTTTTTATTTTGCGCCAGATGTCCGGATTTCTGATAAAAATCGCTAAATGGGGATCCCGTAATTCATAGTATATAACTTATTTAAAATGTATAAATAATTACATTATTATTGTTAACAATTAAATTTAAATTTAGAATAAAACAGAAAGCATACATAATCCTATATAACGCTTAAATTTAATTGGTGAATATTTACTGAATTTTTAAACTAGTTTTATTTAGAACAACAATTATTAACAACGTTCAATCATAAAGTTTGTTATACTTCTTGCGTTTTAATGGTTACAAATTTAAATTTTAACAATACTTCTGATGAGCAAAATATAACTTATTTTAGTATACAATAGTAAATATTTATTACGCTTACTGGAAATCCTGAAAGGCCAAAAAAATTTCGTTTCCGACTACTCGAACATTTACTAGGCAAGCTTTCAAGGCCCCAATAAATTACAAAATACTTATTTAAGTGACAATAGTCACTCATAGACTCATTTGGACATAAGGAGATAAGCTTTTGGGCTCCACTAAACCTTTCAATTCAAAATCCTCAATGCACCTTATTATGTCACAAACAAACTTATCCATAAAGATCCTAATCTTCTAAATGTTGCTGATCTGGTCTAAACCAGATATCTATCCTTACAAAGCCAACTCCATACCCACTCAAATCCACCTGTCTCCCAACTTGAGTCACACTCAATTTCCGATAATCCTCCGAGGAGTCTGAAAAGGAGATGGTCATGAGACCTTCTAAAGTAGAACTTTTATTGAAGAGATACTAGTGAGTAGTTCTTTACAAGTTATCGACATGCCTTTGTAACCATTTTCGTTAAATTTACTTGTCGTATGTAATGTATACAGTTGTAAAAATCAATAAATAGTTTTAAAAAAACATATGCAGGAATATTTAAAATAACAAAAAATTCAATACTACTTTCACAGAAAAAAAAATATTAATCAAGAGATACAGTATTATTATAGCATATGAATTTAGTATACATTGGATATAAAGTAACCAATTTTGACAGTATAATTATCAAAATCAGATAGAAAGATTTACAATAACTGTACTTTAATTTACAAGCTACAGTTTCTTTGTAAAGAAATCACAGAAAATTCTGATGTATTTGAATCGATTAGAATTAAAATGTCTCCCTGATTTATTAAGTATAATTTAGAAGGATTCCACACAGGGCCCTCTAATACCCGTGAATGTTCTTCCTTAACATTCCAAATTATCTTGGCTATTTATCAAGTGGATGTTGTAACGCTCAACACGTAAGAAAAACAAGTCCGGAATTCCGAATGAAAGTCGATTACAAGAGGAAGGTGAACGTTTCAAAAATTGCTCTCTCGTGGAAGCAACGAAACGATGAGATGATAAAGAAAAGTACTTTCGTAAATCGATCTGGCCCTAACAATTCCTGAACCAATAATAATTTATTATTGTTAATACTTATTAAAAGAAAATTCGAATAATATTTATAATTTTCTGCATCCAGTTATTTTGTATCCTGTCATGGAGTAACACTAAATAATGTTAGAAAAATACACAGAATTGGATTCTATTGGTACAAAACTTACATAGAACCCTTATACTTGATTAAAAAAAACAGGAAACCGCTCTTAGATTTCAAATACTCCAACATTCTGTCAAGATCTAATTTTCCCATCCAGTACAAAAGACTCATTTCCATCAGAGTAAGTAGACATATTCGGATAAACTGAGTTGAGCTTTGGGAACTTCACTAATCCATCCAATTCATCTCGAATCCATTCCTTACAATCTCAAATAATTTCTAACTAATCCACAACGTCATTAAAGTCATATTTGTTTCTGGTTTGGTACGAACCTTTAAAAATAAACTAAATTTTCACCCGAATCCAATTGTATCTCAACTTAGTATGTTACTAATGTTTGTGTCATTCGAGTCCCAGAATTGATCCACGGCTAATAATACACAAAATAAACTTTCCATCAAAGTGTGAATCTGTTTTTCTCTTTTATAACTAAAATGTTCCTTGTAAAAGGGATATTTTTATTAAACCCTATTTTTCTATGGGTAATAAATATAATTTAAGTTTATTTTATAACATCATTTCAACAGTATAATATAGTTAGTTACATTGCCTAAGTACGTGAAAGGAATTCGATCTATTGTGAAATGAGCTTTAGGAAGCCAGTAAGCCATACAATTCATCTCGTATCCAATTCTAATAATCCAAAATCGGTGCACAGTCATGATTTGGCACAGACCAGACTCATATCTTTTCAAGATGAGCTCTAACATCACTGGAACCCACTACCCTCCCAACTTGCCTTCCGGTACATTACCAATAATCCTCCGAAGCATCTAAAAACAAGAAGGCAACGGCATCATCTAATACAAAACTTTCAAAGGGTATTAGTTTCTCTAGACATTTTTCAAGTAATTATATTTTTCGTTCCCAGAAAATTTACTAGCTTTATTCTAGTATGTATCAATAGATACATGAAAAAAAAAAATCCATATTTCTATAAAATAACACAACATCTTAATGATAGCCAGATGTATTGACTATTTTTCTACCATGCTATATTTTCTAGCAGGTGGGGCGATGACTCAACCGGCAGGTGGCAAAGACTATTGTCACATATTCGTAATCGCTCTATTAATCGACGTGTTATTTCAGAGTGAGCACTAGGGAGAAAATCTGAAAGATATCTCAGTTTAACCACAAATTACAGGCAGATAATACTTTTTAAAATTTTTTAACCGATTTCTTAAGATTTACTTGTCTTAAGAAATTATTAAAGAAACTGATTAAACTCGAAAGATTTTTATATAAAAATAAATAATTTATTTATTTAGAGAAGGCAAAGGTTGAGTTTATCAGCAGTCTCGGATCAGAAGCTATCTGACCTAAGCGGGCGGTGCATGAAAACGAGAGAGACACAGAAACAAAATATCTATGCAATAATATATATATTACATATAATATTTAAAAATTCTTAATATGTCTTAATACAATATATTAAGAACATATAAAATAAAGAACATAAAAAAAAAAGAGGAATCATTTTTTTAAAAATTGGTTTAATAGATTGAAGTAGTTTTACCCAAGCACTCTTTGTGCTATTGTTTATTTCGTTTAACGTCACTTTATGCTGCTATGGCTAATCAGACGATGCTAGGGTGGGAGTCCTAAATTTTGCCTATCCAGGTATAATTAGGATAGGGATCTTTAACGAGTATCTGACATCGCACAGGCTCGGGACCCCCATTTTACGTCCCTTCCGAAGGACGGCATAGCTTAGGATTTTTTACTCCCTTTAAAAAATCCTAAGGTCATCTGCCGGGCTGCGAACCCGCGATCTTGGGTTTAGTAGGTTGCTATGCTAACCACTACACCACAGGTGACCCTCCCAAGCACTCTATTTTAATAAGCTTTAATTAACTTCATCTGTATGTAACGGAATCTTTCATCGTAATTTTCATCAATTTCGAGCAATCTGAAAATTTGCAAACTTGAAAATTTGCACACGTTTCAAGGACCAAGTACAATACAATAATTGCACAACTTTGTTCTAATGTTTTTACTCGGTCCAGTTAAAAGTTCGTCTTGCAAAAGGTGGAGTAGTAGGTTTTATGTTTTTATATGGTCCAGATGAGTCCTGACGATGAAATATCAAAAATGAAACTAAATTTGATAAGGAGAAAATGTTTGGAGGACAAAAAAACCCAAACGTTTTTAACTTTTTTTAGATTTTGGAAAAAAAACATGTAGAAAAATGATTTCAATTGAAAAATATTCGTTAAAAAAATTAAGGTTTATTAAATTGTGCGTCTAAAGACACCCCTTAAGCTGAATTTAATAAAGGAGTTTAGCCACAATCGATTGTCAAACATCGAAGCATTTTTTCAACTTTCACAAAAAGTTAATTTTGGCCATGTTTAGGAGTCTATAGCGAAGAAATGGCTCAAATCAAATAATGCTACTAAAAGTTTTAGATCATTACATTTAGTGCAAGATGGGATATTTGACGTAAAAATTTGCCGATTTCTACTCTGAGATATGTCAAAAAAAACAAACTTTGTTAATTGATTTGGGATAAACTGTGTTAAAATTACAAACAAATCACGAATTGTACAGGGAAATTATCGTCGAACCTGATGATTCTAGTTTTTTTAAACTATCAAATTCTTTAAATGTTACTTTAAAAATTGAAATATAATTATGCAATATTAAAAAAATTCTTATTGCTCTGCGACTGTTTGTTAATGTTACATTCTTCTCAGAGTATATTACTCTGCTTTAAGCCAATACGTTGCTTAAGGCGAGATCAAACTGAGTTACCGTACTAATTACCCAATAAACTCTGAAGACTTAGAATGCTTTATTGTTTCAATTAATAGAATCAGTAGGGTCACATTACCATCAGTAATTGTTTTTTTTTTTCAATCATTACAGAAACGGTTCAAAAAAAAAAAAAAAAAAAAAAACTTGGACGTGAACAATTGTGATTAAATTATTCAAAAATTACAAATATTGACCAAGCATTTTTTTCTAAAATGCAATATAATATAACGTAATAATATATAACTACATATGATGGCTGATTTTATATCTTGCGTGAAAGTAGTGACGAGAATAGATACCGCTATCACACCAGTTCCCCTTGCATTCGTTAATGATTTATGGTTTATTCTAAGATTTTTTTTACAGGTTCGCTAATACTTATCAAAAATATATATAATCTCTAGGCATGCTTATCTATTATTCATGAGTTCAAGAAATTAATGCCGGAAAAGCTATTTGTCAAAAAGGATACAAAATGGAGAACATAATATACCAGATTAACCTCTTGAGCTAGTCATCAATAACCTTCAGTAGCTTACAGTAGACATATATAAACATAAGTCATATAACAGCATTATATACATATATAAATTTAAATTACAGATAAAGTATATTTAATTTTATAAACAATTTTTAAATGATATTTAATTCTTAAATAATTTCAGCGAATGCATTAATCTATAAAAGCTGGAATACCCAGAATACAAATGCTTCCAGTTACAGACATGTCAATTAACAATCGTTGACACAGCCTTTTGACGTCATATAGCACTAACAAAGGAAGCCGGCTGTACGTTGTTGCAAACAACAGTTTAACAACAGCGGGCTAAAACCCAGGTGTCCGATCTTAGCGAGTCCTTGGCACATGCATGTAAATTAGAAAGAAGGTATTGCTGATAAATAAAATTTATAAAATTTGAAAATAATTAAAAATAAATACAATTATTTAGAGATTTAAATCTTTACTGTCTAAGAAAAAAGTTGTGATTGACTTCTATTCGGGTTTTTTGGGTGGGGACCCAGCAATAGCGATTTCCTGGGCTATAGCATGTATGCTGACGTATATATGTTATGTATTATGTAATAATAAATAATATATATATGCGCACATACACTATGCTCCTAACCCCTTAGGGTCAATATTGTTCAGCAATAAAACCCTAAAAGGGATTTTTTATTTTTATAATGCTTAAATAAAGAATAAAAAAAAATTATGATAAATAATCAATGAAACCTTGGGTAACAAAATATGAAAACAATATTCAAAAAAAGTATGAAAAAATGTGAGAAAAAAAAATTCAAGATTCGTTAATTAAAATAAAATAAATAAATCTAATTTTTTCACAAATGAATTGTTGAATTTAAAACATACCTTCATGATTATAAACATAATAGCTTATTACATATGATAATTATATACATATTTTTTTAATACTGACATTTCTTTAGTTCATAATTTCTTTGTTAATAAGGGATTAATATGTACTAAATTGCGACAAATTCCTTTTTTACATTTGTCAAAATAAAAAGTTTAAACAGAAAATTACTGATGTCTGAAGGAAAATAGATACAATTAAAACCAATAGTGCTGGTACCTCTTTGGATAAGTGGGGAGGCAGGCATGTTTCGGAGATCTTCAGGAAGAATTTTAATTTTTTTTAAAGATTAATTTAATTCATTTTTGACGGGTTTTTTTTTTTTTTTTTTTTTTTTTTTTTTTTTAATATTATTGTAATAGGGGTTGTTTAATGATTTTTGTTAGAAATTATTTTTTAATGTACACATTGCACATATTATTAATCATTCATACTACTAATTGCCGCTTGGGAAACCAGAATAACATTTAGGCAAAAAGAACAGTTTTCCTATTAAAGAAAAAAAATGTGTTTTTCTGAAAAAAAAAAAAAAAAAAAAAAATGGTTGCATTCCAAAAGCAATTAAATATACTAGATTTAGAAAAAATAATCACTAACAGTACGAAATAATTCAACGAAGCATAAAGAAACAGGAAGTATGCACGAGTTGCGAGCCATCAGGAATAAAAAGGAAGGTGACCACAATTACCATAAATTATAACTTATCAGAGGATAACTTTGTACACGTATATCCTTTCTAAATAAATTTATAACACGATAAGAGAAAAAACATATTGAATACTGAATTACTAAAAAAAATCTCAATTTCTCTCAGAAGGATAAAAACAATAGATTATGGTCTGTCTATAATCTTTTAATTTTCCGAATTTACATTTTAGAATTAAAAGGAACAAATTAATTCAATTGGTAATTAACTTAAATTAACAATTAATCATTTATCGAAATAAAGTTGAGAGGAAGTAGTGGTTTCAAACATGACTTTTTTTATTCACACTAATATTTCTCTTAAACGGCAAGCCATAGCGACAAATGTTATTAAACAAAAAATATTCTCCATTAAATTTCTCAATTTTTTTTTTTTTTTTTTTTTTTTTTTTTTTTATTTATTAGAATAATTACAAGCTGCCTCACTCAAGGGCAATGAGTAATATTGATGACAGAGACTCATTCACACAATATGTACAATGACAAGAAAATTAAAATAAACAGCCTTTAAAAATACAAGAAATAAAAAAAAAAAAAAATATATATACATATATATATATATATATATATATATATATATATATATATATATATATATATATATATACAAGAAATAAAATAAAATAAGCAAGATATAAAAATAGAATAAAATAAATGACAGTATAAAATAGGTGATGATTTTTGTAACTAATAAATAAAAAATAAAATAAAAAAAATTAAGAAGAAAAGAAACAATCATAACTACATTCTTACTCTATATACAAATTTACAAACATTCCAGGGAACACCCTGACCCAAGCTCGCCCCCCTTAAGGAGGGGAAGCCGCGAACAGAGAGTTACCAGCGCTGTTCTATCAGCTGCGTCACTAGTAAAAATCCAGTGGAGGCTGAGGGAGAGCGCTATGGTACAGTCACACAGGACTTGAGTGGAGAAGCTGGCCATTGCCAGAACTCCAATATTAAATATTTACAATAGGTCTCGGGGCCATTGCCTTTTTAATCTGCGAGGAGGGTTATAAGGATGTGTTGAATTGGATAATGAATGAACCAGAGGGTTGGGATTGTTGGAAAGATTTTGATGAAACTTGGAGAATTTAAAGGGTATAAGGTCAAGGACAAAAGGTATATTGAGATCATTATGAAGGGTTTTGTTGGAGACATAATATGGAGCATTTACGATAGTTCGAAGGACTTTGGATTGAAAGGATTGAATGCGTTTGATATTCGATTGTTTTGCTGTCCCCCACAGTTCAAGTCCATAGGTCCAAATAGGTTTTATGATGGTTTTGTATATGAGGAGTTTGTTTTCAGTGGAGAGCTGGGATGTCCTATTTAGCAGTCTGTACAATTAAATTTCTAACTAAAAAACTTTCGTCAAATATTCGATCCGAGCAATACCAACAGAGTTAGAGCGTTTCTAAAAATCCTGGACATTAAAAAATGTAGAAAAAAACTTGACTTTTGTCATTCAAACCAATATAGCTCCTAAATGGAAGGTCCTAGCGATATATGTTATTTTACAAAAAGTATTCTACATTAAATTTCTGATCTAGGAACTAGTTTCAAATGTTCGATCTGATCAAGACTAACAGAGCTAGAGCGTGTCAAAATGTTACATTTTTGAATGAGAAAAACGTTACACCAAAAAAAGTACAGACAGCCAACTGAAAGAAATATCTAAAAATAAATATAATGTTGAAATATTTTATTTAAAATTTTCAGAGATTTTTACAACACGAATAAATGGAAAATCCTCCCAAGAAATATTTGAATTTGTAAATACTGCCAATAGCTGTCAGAACTCAGCAGCATTCAATCAGTTAACCCAAGTTGTCCTCGGTCAAGTTTTATCACCTCAACTTCCCCATCAGGGGTAATTGACTCGAAGCGGAATTTATTACATTTTCGTACCAACTTAATTTACTAAGTTACTTTGTAAGCGTTGGCTGCTCCAGACGTAGTAAGTAACCATTTGACCTATATTCTAAAATTTTGTTAATAGACTTTATAGGATAACTGGCAACTCAGCGTATTTCTCTCATCGATTTCAACGTCAGCACTAAACATTTATTACCGCAGATTTCTTAAGTAATCCTCATTCATGGTTCTCGAATACTAAAGAGTTTTAGAGTAATAAAAATATCTAAGAACTAGAATAAAAAATGTTTTATTCAGAACTAATATTAGATCAACGGTAAGATTTAAAAGATAAAAGCCCAACTTTTTTTTTTTCGTTTCACTAAAGGTTGCCGCTTTGAATCCAGTCTGTTTTTAGTCCGATATTATAGGGTAGCTAACTGGGTTGACTGGGTTCCTAAAATACTTCTCATGATCAGTATTTGTGTTGGGAAATCACCAATTAATATTCAAAACAGCACTTTTGTATAATCGTCGCTTTAGATTTAGACACAAAACAATCATTATAGCTAATATGAACGTTAAATTTATAAACAAATCCCGCCTAAAAGTTACACGCGCAGAGAAATAATTTTTAATAAATAACGGTTTTGAATTTCAGCTTTTTTATAATTGAATTCAATGATAATATAGTTGTCTGCAAATGACAACTAAACAATAATAATAATGTCTATATATATATATATATATATATATATATATATATATATATATATATATATATATATATCTAGGTAATAAGAAAAGCACAAAGCAAAAAAAAAAAAAAAAAAAAAATGAAATACTCTTGAACCCTAATATGCAGGGTAGGTTGAAATAAATTAGTTTTAAGAGTATGACCTAATGTTTAAACACTGTGAGGAAAAAAAGGTAAATCATTTTTATCAAAAAATAAAATTAAAAAAAACCATTAATAATAATACTGTGGGTAAATAGAATAAACCAATATAGATTTGAGTACAGTTTTGCGACGACTTAATTGATTAACAACAATGTTATAACAAAGATGTTGTAAAAAAAAAAAAAAAAAAAAAAAAAAAGAAAATGCTAGAAATTTCGGCAAAAATAAAAATAAAAATGTATATCCTTCAGAGCTAGCCTATTTATTATATCTAAAATTTATTTTATTGGTTTTAAATTGGTCTGTTTTAATATCTTTGTAATATTTTCTGATGATTTTATACAATTTATTTTATTTTATTTTTCTGAAATTTTTACAGTTAAATATAGAAATCTATGTTCTCATATACTTAAAATTATTTATTATTGATCATATTATAACAATTAATGTTTTTTGAAAGTTTTTTTTTGTACATAAGAAAATAAGGAAAAAAAATTTAATAAAAGAGATATTTTATTCTGAATTAACATTTGATAAAAAGATATTCCGTGATAGTAAGCTTTGGTTAGAAAAAATTATCTTTTCACAAAATTGTACTAATTAATATATTAATAATTTATTATGATTATATTAATAATTTATCTTCTTCAGTTATCTATAATTGTTATTTTTTCCTCTTTTACTAGTAACAAAATAATTTATAATGAAAAAAAGAGGAATTAAAATTAAATAACGAGACGATGAGCTTAGAGGTTTTAGAGAAATCCTAACTTCTAATATATATATATATATATATATATATATATATCATATATATATATATATATTATAATATTTAATCTGAAAGTAATTTACTCAATCTTCATTAAATATTTTGTCTGGAATTTTTACTCCAATTTATAAAAATGAAATAATTTTTTTTTTTAAATACTAATGGGATTACAAGTAATAAAACTGGCGCCAGCAAAATAATCTGATTAGATTCTTATGTTGCTAAATTCTGGGATAACAAAAAATAAAATAAAAAAAACCCATTAATAATAATGCTTTGGGTAAATAGAATAAACCAATATAGATTTGAGTACAGTTTTGCGACGACTTAATTGATAACAAAGATGTAAAAAAAAAAAAAAAAAAAAAAAAAGAAAATGCTAGAAATTTCGGCAAAAATAAAAATAAAAAAATGGTTTTAAAGGAAAATTCAAAATTCGATAAAAATTAGAATTCCACTTTGGTACAAAATTTAAGAAAAAATACAAAAACTTATTAAATAATTTTACTGATTTAATTACGTAGAACTGATTAAAAAATATATATATATTAAATTTACTAAAGGGTAAGAATTTAAGTTGGCAGATATCTTTGAGCGTTGTATGATTGAGTTTTTATTGAGCCGCTTTTTAATTTTACATAAAATAGTTCTAACTATCACTACATTAAATTTATAAACCTCGAAATTATTTTATCTTTAAGTAGTTTAGGATATTAAAACGAGCATGTTATTGACATATATTTTATACGAGGAATTAAAAAAAATAAAAACATTAAGTTCGTAAGGTCCTATTAAAAGACAGAATGCTTTGTTAATATATTTTTTAAAACAAGTCAGCGTGAAATTAACAGAAATGACAAAATCAAGTGAGGCAAGGACGAATCTCGTAATCTGGAGACAATCTAAAGGTATTAGTAAAAATTAACTACGATTAAAGTTTGGCGATACTAACGACAAATAATCCATTCGGCGACTACTCGAGGATAAAATGAAGCAAGATCACACGATCATTTTTTTTTCCTATTTTTTTTTTTTTTTTTTTTTTAAGAAGTAAAAATCTCATTATCTTGAAAAGATAAAGGGTATATTCCCTCTTTTATCTTTTGGGTCTATCGACTCTTTCATTACGTTACACTTAAATTACATCTCGTATCATTATATCACAGTGTAGGATATCATTTTCAGACCAGAAGAAAAAAAAAAAAGAAAGGAAAAGAGTGAAAAAACGAGTTACAGTACCTGTAAAAATAAATTTAAACGTACTTTCACCAGTACAAAACTTATTAAAACGTTGAATGAGATGTTATCTTTCAAAACTGAACATATCCAACTTTCGGTCGATTTTATTTATTTTTTATTATTTTATTGTAGCCATGCTATTAATTCGTTTGAAGACATCTATCAAGGAATTAAATAATATAATTGTTTTAGGTTGAACAGCAGAGGGAGGACTGGTGTTGGTTTTTTGCTCTTTTTTTTTAACATTTGCTGAAGAGTACACGTTCAGTTAAGAAAGGTAACTCCTTTTACATAAGGTAAATATTATGTTTTGAGTCACAAAAATAATAAATACAGTCTACATTAAATAACACAAAAGTTTCATAATTTTTTCGTACGTCTACAAATAAGAAAAAAAAAAAATCAAACAAACGAGGGTTAGATACTTGAGAAAATTTAACAATAAAAATAAAATTTAATTTCATAAGTTCAGTTTATAAAATTAAGTTCCTATGGAATCTCCTTGCCTTATGGAAAATTTTAAATTTGACGTGAATAATATATGTTTTTTTTTTAAATCAATGATTTGCAATTGGCGTGAAGGCTCCAAATATTCTTCGGCTTAATTTACAAAATATTTCCCCAAAAGTTAGAAGGGTTAGTTTGAAAATTCCAAATAGATTTTTTCCAGTCCTTTTAATCTTTAAGTTAAAAAATATAAAGTGAAAAAAAATTAAATAAAAAAGTTAGATTTGATAAAAATTAAAAAAATGATAAAAAATATTTTTTTCCAAAATAATGATTTAATTTACTATAACCACAGTCCAATTTAAATCTTACAATTGAATACAATTAAATAAAAACTGAAACGTAAAAAAAAATTATCTTAAAAAATTAAATAAAAAAGTTAGATTTGATAAAAATTAAAAAAATGATAAAAAATATTTTTTTCTTATGTCATAAATAATGATTCTAATTTACTATAACCACAGTATGATGCAATTAAATCTTACAATTGAATACAATTAAATAAAAACTGAAACGTAAAAAAAAATTATCTGTGATGATTAAGTTTTAGATGATTCAAAATAATATTACCACTATTTTTTTTTTTTTTTTTTTTTGTTGCTTTTGGAAAAATAAAAAACTGAATCCCACAGGCGATGGAAAAAAAAATACTATCCATACCTTGAAAATAATATTTTAATAATTAACTTCATAAATAATTAGGATATAATTGCTTCAATTAAAACAGTAAAACCACGAATAAGTCCGCACATAAAGAAGATAATAACAGGGCGGGTTGAAGTTCAAGATCAGCGAGAAAGTTAATGCCAGGAAAGGGGAAACGAAGATTGCTAGACGACTCATGAGGCCGGAATCAGATAAGGGATGCTTCTAATAGAACAAATATGTGTTGTTATAATTATGTAAATGGATACGATGGAACAAAAATAAAATAAAAATACTTAAGATATAAATTAATTAGTGGCTTAATAACAATTTAAAGCCCTCACCAAGATTACGGGACCATTTAAAAATCAGTAGACGCAAGCTACCAAACTGAGTATAGACAGGTTTCAAAAGAATTTAATAAATATATATATTTTAAATTGGCATTGTTTGATTTGAAGTTAATTATGTTATATTATAACAAATAAAATAATTATATATTAAACTAGAAGAAACAAACAAAATATATGTGTTGATGCTACGCAGGAATCATTGAGATTTAAAGGATCATTGACAGTAAATAAAATGCGATAGCCATAATGCTATGTGTAAGACTTTCATGTTACGAGGCGTACCATGTTTATACGAGACATTCATCCTCAATTCATATTTTTGAATAAAAAATAATAATTATAGATAATTCACATAGGTGAACTATTATATTAAAAATGATACATATTCACCGTACATAAAGGAATCAAATTATAAATACTCTGAACCAGATGAAATAACACTTTTTTAAAAATTAATACACATCATAAAATCAGACAAAAACAATAGAATAAACATCGTATGACACCTGATTCTGCAATATTCTCCGACCAAGACAGGATAAAAAACAACACAGCCAAATAAATAAAATATAAACAAATGTATTTACCGAAATCGAACAACACAGACACTTACTCCAAAGGAGGCAGAGCGCACACTGTCTACCAAAGCTTCCCCCTCCCCAGGATCGGGTACCCCCTCTACCAACACACACGTCCTAAGACCCTCAGATCAGCTGTTTAATTCACGATTCTCTTTGAGATAGCATCTTGAAGACACGGGTTATTAATAACACAGGTTTTCCTCAATGGGTTGCAGATAACGGTTCCGATTGCAAAACAGGCTTCGATTAACGAGTAGCTGATCGGGGAGAGTCGCTTGGACAGCTAGACCAAAAAGTGCAATTAGAAATGCGTATGCATTCATTTATATGGTCACATGAACTATTTTCAAAAATAAGAGGATTATCATGATAGGTCATACGTTTGTATGAACACCTGAAGTATACTTTACTGAAAAAAAAAAAAAAAAGAAGTCAAATAAAGACTGAACTATGTAATTGACCAATTAAAGCAAAACTATTTCCACTTGAGGTAAGCATGATGACATAGAAGGATCAATACAATTAGGATTTATGAATAACTAGCATTTCCCGTCGTGGCTTCGTCCTCTCTCATAAGTAAAGAACTGAGATAGTTTCAACTAATAAGCAATGACGCATCACAATAATTTTTAACCTTGAATTATTGTTCTGATTAGGTGTTTGAAGAGTACGTTGAAGCATAATTAGAAATACAGTTAATAATTTTTAAGAAAAAGTAGACGATACAGATGAAAATAGAATATTTACTATATTCTTAGCGATAAATCGGTCGATTTTGAAAATTCAATGGGATCCGCAATTCGCTCCACATATTTATCTTTTTTAAAATAACAATTTAATTTAAAATCAGAGAATTTCATTATTGTAAACATTCCTTGAAATATGAAGACGGTGGAGTTAAAATTTGTTACAGATTGCTTCAGTAGTTTTCGTGATCACAGACGAAAAATAGCTTGTATTTTTAAGTAATAGTATATATTTACCATTTCTATTGGGATTATTTTATTCGAAGAGTTGTTTTATCAGTTCTATAAACATACAAAAAACTTAAAACTTCAGAACATTGCTACATTGATTATAAATATATTAAATTAAAAACAAATGTAAAACAAGCAATCAAATGTTGATAATCACTTAAGGAGACAACATGGAAGGGTTTATAATAGATAACCGGACCTAGAAGTGTAACCTAGAGTGTAAAGAGAAGAAAGGGAGAGTTTGGTAGCCAAGCTAATACATTTTCATAATTGCCTAATTATGATAAATATTTAACATCCCCAACTAGTCATCGGGTAGTATTAAGAAAAATCTGATAGAAGTGGAAAAAGTATACCCATATTCACTTAAGCCCATATGGACTTAATGATACCTTATCTACAGACTAGCCAAAAAGATACATATTCGGAAAATTCAAACATTTCAAAACTGTTAAGACCAATAACGGACTCAGACTGTCAGGTAACCACATTCAGAAGAATTAAAACCGATTTTATGACAAATTAAATGGACATGTTAAAAGACAAGTACAAAACATGGCAACAACAGAAATTCGTAATGTAGCTCGGCGGAACCTAAAGAGGAGCTGGATGAGAGATCTCCTTGAGAAACACATTAAATCAGCTAAAGGTCAAGAGTATACATTACTAGGTGCTATCTTCCTCATGCCAACCCATGTCATGATAATAATATAATTATACTACATTTGCTTATTGTTACATTGTAATATAGAAGCTAAAAGTTAGTCATTTATTTTGATAGCATTATTTGTTTTCATGCCCTTTGTCTTTAATCACATTCCTTCAAAATTTTTGAAATTCCATCAAAATCTGTCTAATCATCTTAATCCTTTGGCTCAACCCCTATCCACCTGTAACCATCCCCACAATCCTCCCAGAAGATTGAAAAAGCAATGGTTCCGAGCCTTTAGTAATATAATGTTATGTTGGAGTCGGGCAATGGCCAGCTTTTCGACTCCTCCTCGGGATATTACCACTGGATATTTGGGGTTCCTCAGGCTGAGTGTGTCTGAATTGTACATAGAGTATGAATTTTTCTTAATTTGATTTTTTTCGGCAAAATTTGTTTATTATTTCATTTTATTTTTGATGATTGTACCTTACTACTTTTTATTTTTATTATGATTATTTGTTTTATTTTTATATCTTATTATTATTAATTGTGTACATATGAGACCTTGTATATATGGTACTAATGAATTTATCATCAGCACTGTTACTTATTGCCCTTAACTGAGGCAGATTGTACATATATTTCAATTTTTTTACATATATTGTACATATATTTTGACTCCTTTTCCCGAAGTAACCGCCAACTTCTGGTATGCTATCTCATTTTTCCCCACATTGATTACGGGTGCTTGGTGTATGGGTGGCTCTCTGTTGAGCTAGAGATGAGACTTTTTTTTTATAATATAATACTTCCTCGGGACTTTCCTATTCCAGTCATTAAAAACCTTCCTATACTCTAGATCTACTTACTCTGCGTTCCTCCATTCACCACCTGAATATAAGATCCCAACCTTCCAGCCTTAATACCCCCTCACATAGAACTGCCTCCTTTGATAAATCCTTTGTCATTCGTGCTACCTCTTTTTGGAATTCCTTACCTATCCATATTCGCAAAGCCTCTTCCTTAACTTCTTTTAAACATCTTTTATTTATCTATCTTCTCAATCTTCAATTTCCCATAAAAATGTAAATAATATGTAAATGTACACAAGTGTGTTAAAATTTTTACTGCCGATTGTTTTTTATTTATTTATTATTATTATTATTTTCTTTGTTTCTTCTCTCTTCTATTTTTTCTCATAATTTAATTTGTAATACTGATGAGCTGATTTGTAACTAATCTCAGCCAGACAATTGTATCTTTTATTGTGCACTTTAATTATTCTTAGGGGACAGTCTGTCCCAGAATAAAGTTTATTTTTCATTTTCATTTCATTCCATATTTTAATAAATTTTTTTATAGTATATGAACCGCATTCATTAACATCAATATAACTTATTGGCCTTGAATGAGTCAGATTTTAATATTTATTCAATTTTTTTTTTTTACCATCTAGAAACAAAAGCAAAATACATGTTTAATTCTAAAAAGAATTATCAGTAATCAGTATTTTCAGATAATAAAGCGCATTCAGACGCTTAAAAAATCAATTAATTGATTTCTAAAAAAAAAATAATTAGAAAAAAGTAAACCTAAATACCAGAATTTTTAACCTAAAAGAGCAGAGGTAAAATATAATTCAACCTACAAAAATCAAATATAGATTAATAGGCAATTTCCCTCCCAAAACATATTGTTCAACCCATAATAAGATCTTCTGTAATCCTATCTCCACCTGCTTATAACGATGTCAACATTCGACCACACACTTAACATAATCGTATCAACACCACTTGAAGATCAGCTCTGCTAGAGAAAAGTTCCCCGCTAAGAGCAGATGTTCGGATGTGGCATGTGCCACAGGCTGGGGGATATCCACACCTAGTCAGCTGGTGTCCCTCCCATATTTCCTATCCGAATTGTCTAGTCTATATTTGGTTTCGGACCCTTATACTAAATGGTTGGTACAGATATATTCTAAGATTAAAAATTTAATCGCTGATTGATAAGGTAATGATAAACATATGAACATATATGTCTGCCAAGATGAGTGAGAAAAATTCAGTATTGGCTGATTAGTTGATCGTATCTAAACATTGGAAAAGACGGTTAAGAGGTGCAGTAAAAGCTATTGATTTACTGTTGGCGGTAAATCAATAGCAAACGTTGCGGCTTAGGCCGTAATATTAAATCAAGACTAAAAGAATAAGTATGGTATTTAAATAAACAAATGACGAAAATAATGGAATAAAAGGGAGGATATGTAAAAAGATTAGCTGATAATATTAATAATAAAAATCCAGACCAGATGAAGGCTAAAAAAGCTGAAAGGCTGCCCAATAATCCTTAACATATTCACTTGAGGCACGCATGATGGTATAGAAGGATCAATACAATTAGGATTGATGAATTAATTGCCACTTCTATTGGAATTAATTTATTAGAATACTAGCATTGAATACTAAACATTCATCTTCAGTTCATTTAAAACAAAATCTGGATCGTAAATATAAGAGCATATAATATTAGGACCCAACATTCCAATTTCGCTAGCCATCTGAATGAAAACAGCTATAAATTCAATAAAGACTCGTGAGTAAAAATAATACATCAAGTAGAAAATTGCCTAAAATTAAATAATTATGACTCATTAGAAACAATAAATTCGTTTAAAACCGATCCAGATTTTTGTTGAAATGACCAGATAAACATTTCCAATAGCCCCATTGTAATATTTTTTTTTTACAATAGGAAAGGAAAAATCTAATGAGTCACAGGGAAAACCCGAAAAATTTAACCTACCTGGTCCTTCCCCCTTCCACGATGGATATATTTCAGATATCTGTTGGATCTCCACAGGTGAGTACCAATATTTGATTTCTTGCCTTACATTTTTGAAAACTTTAGTATATATAATCCATGTAACATAGTGAAGATGTGTTGAAAATTTTATATGTTTTAGAAATGAAGGTGAATGTTTTGCATTCGAAACTAGTTTTCTAATAAAATAATTCCAATAGAAGTGGAAATTAATTCATCAATCCTAACCTTAACATATTATTTTGCTTCTGTATATCGCACTCTCAGCTTCTACACTAAAATTGCTATGGTATGTATTTGTTTTTTTTTCAATGATTTTTGATAAGACGTAAAAAAATAAAATTGGATATTCTACGGTTAGAATTCTATGTGTGAATTATTATAAAAGAAAAGTAACAGTCAAACTAGGGAATGACCGAATGTACCCCTTTCTTATTTTTCAATTAGACTGGGGGAAAAAAAATGGCCTTTAGAACATAAACAATCATTATAAATAAATACAAACGATTTTTCATAATATTTTATTTAAAATGGAAACTTACTACAGATAGATTTTTTTTTTTTTTTTTTTTTTCTGGGGGGGGGGGAATAACTATATCCTAGCAATTCTAAAAATTTTCTATGTTAGTAGTATATATATATATATATATATAGCTATAATATAATAGTCTATTATAGTCTAGTAAATAATTGTTATAAAATTTTTAACAGGATAATAGTAAATGTGTGAGGTCAATTGTGTTGGGATCTCGTCATTCCCTATACAAAAGGGGAGCATATCCGAATCATTCAGAAATAAACCTTTTTATAGGTAATGGGAACCAGTATTTTATAGCAGTTGATACATATTTTCGAGAAATATTTCAGTCTATGAATAAACCATCCTTTATTACATTAATACTTCATCAGTATTTTAACTTAAGAAACAGTGCAATAGCGAACTCAATATAACGCAGAATACATAATTTTCATTCTAAGTGAAGTTTTACTAATGTAACATACAATTAAGAACTATTTAAAACTATGACTAAATTATATTTCGAAGCGGTATGGTTGATTTGATGCCTACGTGCTTGAAGGCTAGCTCGGTTCTCATGTCCATTGAGAACCATTTCGAAAACCTCCAATAGCTTATGCAAGGAAAGCTGCTTGAGCGGAACTGTCCTCGACAAGATCCTGTCAGCTGTTCGGGGAGGAAATGTAGTCTGGTACAAGGGTAGAACAGGTTTATCAGAGAACTTAAATCGTGATTTGATCTTGAATAAAAAGAAAAAATATTGCATATAATCTGCAAAGAAAATGCTTACTAGTATCCCCCCCCCCCAGAAAAAAAAAGTTTTTGTATTAACTTTCAATCAACATAAAATCCACGTATGAAAGAAATTATCAAATAAATTAATAATATAGAAGACAAATAGGCAGTTTCACTATTATTAGTTCAATCAATAATTTAATTTATATAACAAAATAGAATAAAGATGTCCGAAGATATTGTAGAAGTAAATGTCATATGGTAGGTATTTCTTTTCTACAAGACTCTAATCCAATGAATAATCACATATACACCAAAGAAAAAAGAACTTAAATAATGTAGTTAATTTTTATTTATTTTTTTTAAAATCACAATTTTGATTTTGTGTCCTAGTTAAAAATATTAAGTCTTAATTGAAAGATAATATACAGGTTGGACCACGAAAAGGAAACTGCGATTTTAGCAATTTTCATACATTTTTTATTCAAAATTACATGTAAGGTATGTGTGTGTTATATATTATGTTTTTAAGTCCATGAACGCGATATATTTTTCGGCATGATTGAATTCCAAATCTCATAATTAACTATTTAAGATAAATGGCTAATAAAGTAAATAGCTGACTTTCAGTTTTATTTTTCTGGAATACATTCAGTTATATTCTGAGGAAAAAATATAAGATGTACAGAAACCTGTAGAAAAGATTGTTCTCCACGTACTTCTACGCTACGACCTTTGGTTGGTCCTGGCCTCCTCAATGAGCCGCCGCATTCTATATGTACTGACGGCTATAAAGCAGTAAACATATGATCGGCTTAGTCGACTAATCGGCCTTTTTACCAGCCGACTAGTCAGCTCATCCCTACTAATTACTAATATAATAATTTCAAGTACATTATATTAATATTATGATCATAATTTCAATTTCGTCAGTTGTATTAGGTACGCAGTACAACAACTTTAAAAAAAAATAAAATAATAAAAATAAAAAGACGGTTCCCAATGGAACTTACCCCTTATTAAATGACGATTATCCGTCACTCTTGATCTATTGGAAAATTCAACAAGAGTCAACTTCTCTCATGTTCGAAATCTTTGCGACTAGAACAAAATATAAGGATTTCTTCGAGTCTCACTTGATCCCACAAATGGTGGGGGAGGGCTGGATTTGGAATCTTCAACCAAAATGTAAATGTTGTACACAAGTTTAATGTGTTTTATTTTATTTATTATTGAATTGAATCATAATTTCCATTAGGACAGGTTTGCCTTTATTTCATAATTTATTTCTAAATAAGAGATGAAAGTGAAACAGCACGATTAAACATTGCCAATGATTGTGGCAAATTTTAATTTTCGTCTTACTAAAAACTTTAAAATATGTATATTTTATATCTTATGTCTTAATGTATATCTTGATCGCTACTTACCTTAACCAAAACTTAAAGCCAGATATGTAATGCGACTCACCTGAAAAAAAAAACAAAAACATAAATAACTATTAAATATGTAAATAAAATAACATTTTTCTAAAAATTTTAACTGAGCATTAATTTCTGCGTATTGAATAATCTGACGATTTTTGTTATGTTTCGTCATTCTCATCGATTATATACTTGATTTTATAAGTATTAAAAAGGTTATATTAAACTTAACGTCAAAATTATTTTATAAATTATAATTTATTGTAATTTTGATCAGTAAATGATTGTTATCAATAGATAATTTAAATATATATCATAAGCGGAGTGACGATAGAATGTATCATAGTGGAGACCTAAAACCGGACTGTGTAAAAAATAAAATTATAAAAGTAGGGTGAAGATCCACCACGGGGAGATACCCTACATAAACCTCTCGGTTGAACTGGTTTGGTCACTTATGTAGAGATGGAAACTGAAAGTCATGGGAGATTATGATCAACTAGGACCCTATAGTCGGATCGGGAGGGATCTATTTCTATTTCTATATTATAACTTTCCAGATACTGAGGAGCCTTCTCAAGACAAAGTATTAATGAAAATTCATTTCTCCATCCTTCAGACTTTCGTAGTAATTCTCGTACAAAGATTGTCTTATGTCTTGTACGGCAAACGAATGTTTTGTGAAAATTATACATAATTGAATGAAAAAAACAACATAATATAGAAGGCTCGGGTGATCAAGAACTCGGTTGTTCGAGACTCAGTTAATCGTTTCCCGAGTGGATTTTAATTACTCGGTCCGTCCTGATGATGTCCCATCAATGGTACGCCCGTTAAACGTTTGCTTAATAAAATAATGTTTTATTATTTTTAACAATTCTTACTCTTTATTTTTTTTTTATTCCATTGACTGATCCCCCCCCCCCCCCCCCCCCCCCCGGGAAAAAAAAATAAATCTACAAGATATATACTCATCCAGTCAACAAATCATAAACACTTATTTAAAATTTTCTGCTCCCTTAAAATAAACAAGGACCCTCACACGTTGCTAAGATACCCGAGAAGTGCTGAGGGGAGGAAAGGGGAAGGAAGAAAAGGGGAAGCAATTGCCAATCGCCAGATAAGCCCCAAACATACTTTAGTCTGCAAGTTGGATTTTTATAAGCATTGTTTGAATATGTTACATAACATATCAGATAACTTTATTTTTATTTCTTTAATTTTTATATTACGATTGTTAATTTTGACTTATTTTTTGTTTACTTTTTTTTCTGAAATTATTTACGATTGAGAGTTTATACAATTATTATTTTTATTATTAAAATTTTCTTACGTAAGCCTAAAGGATCTGCGAAGTAGAACAAGGTGGTAGTGTTACAATTAACTATAAGTGGTAATTATAAATAACAATCGCAATAATATGTAGTTGAAAATGTTAGTTTAGTTTGTTTACTCCAAATAGGGCAGAGAAGATGCCTATCCGACAGAGTTTCCTACCTATTCTAGCCAGACTGTTCTAGGAGTCCAAATTTATCCCACGGGTCTGAAAGGGAATAAAAATCAATAGGCCGTATTCAAGCTTCTAAGGTAGGTTCAGTCCTTACTTGATCAGACAACACTCTCTCGGGTAAAGGAGGTTTTTAATTTTGTCAACTAGGTAACATGACTTTCATTTTCTTAAAAGAGTTTAATAGAAAAAAAAAATAAAGAGACAGATTCAACATGTAAAAATAGTTTTGACCATTCTGTTTAACAGACTGGTAGAACTAACTATAAAGAACAACTTCTCGAGAATAAATTAATACAAAAGTTTTTTTTTTTTTTTTCATTTATTGATATTTACAATCGTACAGAATAATATACAACAAGTAAATGTATTGACAGTGAATACAATGGCATGTAAATAACTTGTGAAGAACTACTCACTAGTAGCACTTCAATAAAATCTACACTAAAAGGTCTCTAGGCCATCTTCTTTTCAGAAGCCTCGGAGGATTATCAGGGATGGAGGAGGAAGCAAGTTGGGAGACTAAGTGGATTGGAGTGGTTATGGAGCTTACTATGGAAGGATAGGTATCTGGTTTGGGCTAACTCAGCAACATATGGAACGTTAAGGTCTTTATGGATAAGCTTATTGGTGACAATGTAAGGGGCATTTAGTATTTTTCGAAGGATTTTGGATTGTAAAGATTGGATACGAGAAGAGAATTGGATGGTTTATTAGAGCCCCAAAGCTCAACTCCGTACGTCCAAATAGGTCTAATAACAGTCATGTAAATAAGTCTTTTGTAATGAATTTGGAGGTTTGATTGTTTGTTTAGTAAATGTTGAAGTAGTCAGTAACGACGAGCAGTTTCTTGTCGCTTTAGTCTTGTATGTGGATTCCAAGTAAGACGTTTGTCCAAGTGGAGTCAAAGGTAGCGGATATGTTCGACAGGGATTAGTGGAATATCATTGAAGGATACTGTTGGACAGGAAGTCATACAAAAGTAAAAATCAAATATGGAAAGACAGAGAGCGGTGAGAGATGCAGTGAGGAGGGTTGAAAATATAAAAATAAAAATAAAAAATAAAAAACTTTGAGTGCTGATGTTAGCCGATCTTCTACATACAATGCCTGTCATCACACTGTAATATTAATTTTTATAATAAAAAAAACAAACTTATGGCTATTTTTTTAAAATTTCTTTTTAGTCATTATAAAGTTGTTAGTGCTCATCATTGAATTATGATTAAATTTTATAATTTCATCTTTTATATTATTATTTGTCCCATTCCGTCACATCTTGCTTGATTATCCTACCGTCTAGAAGCTACATTACGAGCCAAGTTTCTCTCAACTTAACTTCGAATAATAATTGATTGTTAATTTAATTTAGTTATTAATTTCAGTATTTGATCCTATTAATTCCATAATGTAAATTGATAAAAGCAGTAAATTATACAAAGACATCTCCATGATCTATTTTTTTTTCCTGTCAAAATTTATTAATGAACAATTTAGTTTACTTTTTCTTCATTTTTTTCACAAACTGGTGCATAGCCACAGTAGGCTTGGATGTGACGGAATTATTTTTTATTGAAATTGGACCTTTGATATCAAAGTTGCTAAGCATTTTTCAACCTGGGTGTCTTATATTTTTTTTTCAACCTTACTGCATCCCTGACTACTTTTTCAATAACTTTTGATAATTGATTATATTGCACTATAATAATAAATTAGAATTAATATTTATTTATTATTCCTATGTGCAAGCCAAATAAAAAAAAATGAATAAAAAATAACACGATATGGTTGCAGGTGGGTAAAACCAATACATTAAGAAATATGTCAGGTTGGGAACTTCCAGTGAGCGACTGGTGTCAATGCAATGCATTGAAAAGAAGTTTTATTTTAGTTTAATGTTATTCATGTCCGTGGTATTTAAACCCGCATTCATAAGAAAGAAAGAAATTGCAAGATAATTATGTTTTTAATTTTATATTTAGAATCATCTCACAGAAAGTTTTCAGTTGTCTTTAACAATAATCATAACTGATAATTACAGTTAAAAATTAATGGTCGAAGACACTAAGGTGGTTCGGCCATTACTGGACTATTAAGAGGATCGTTACCAAGTACCGAGAACTGGAACGCGTCGATTAGCTAATGGACTTCGTAACTAAGGAGGATGTATATAAATTCAAAGTTATATGTCCTATCATAGTTGTGAATAGCCATCATAGGAAATACATACTAGGTCAATAGTAAATTATGTAACTGAATACAATTATTTATGTAGTTATAGTAGGGTGTCGATAGTTCGAGATGAATGAGACCCTGACCACATCGAAATATCAAAAACTTGGACCATCGAAATTTATTTGAGGAAAGTATAATATAAAACAATGATAAAATATTATCAAAATTAAATTTAAATAATGTTTGAAGAGCGTATTTATAAAAACGAAATCTTGAATTTTTTTCTCAGCATTTCAGTGGAATCGTTTATTTTCTATAATTAAAAAAAGTTCATACATTCCCAAAAATATATGGAATTAAAAAAAAAAAAATGTTTTAAGAAGATCGGTATTATAGAATACTTGAACTAACAAATATTAAAATTATGGGTTATTTGTTGACTAAGACGTATTTAAAAAAAAATGTAGGTTGTTGAGGGTATGTAGTTAAATTTAATTTTAAATGCTTTGTACCTATGACTGTATAATCTAACAACCTTCATCTTTTAATTTAATAATAATATTTATTAAAAAAAAGTATATAAAAATCATGAATTAAGAATTCAAATCGGAATAGAATGAAATGTACAAGTTTACTAATTAGGGAAAAACACTTTCAAACACAACCTTCATGAAATGAAGTATAAGCATTCGAGATAACAACAAATATTCAGAACCTTATATTCCATAAAAATAAAATATGTTCAGCATGAATACAAAAAAAAAAAAAAAAAAAAGTATCAATCAATTTAAAAAAAAAGTGTAATAAACAATAATACGAATAATCAAACCCTGAAAAAAAACCATTTCCTTTCCATCTAGGAAAGGAACGCCCATCAAGTATCGATCAAAAGTACTCGTAAATAACCATTTGAGTTATTTAAAAATGTATAATATTCAAATGCATAAACAAACACGCAAATTTACATTGCTTACCAAATTTACATCAGGGACAATTCAAATTATATAAACTTCGCAGTCCAATGAACAAAGAAAAACGTGACAATTTTGCATACACCAGGCATTGGTTTGGGGCCATGACGTAACCGAATTAACTCAATATAATAATCTTCAGTGATAATTTCTTACTATAATTCCCCGTAGCGGCTTCACTCGCTCTCATAAATAAAAAACTATGATAATTTATTTATCAATAAAAATCTTATATTGTAGAAAGCATGTCCTTAATCGCATGCTTATTAAGTTCATAAGACATCCGAATAAACTACATTTCGAGTTTTATTTCCCGATATTATGAGAATGATTTTATTGTTAGGGTTTCCAGTTCTGGAAATTTCTACATACTATAGACTGGTACTGGGAATCGAAAGATTTTTGTGCCGACACATCACTGGTTCTAAACAAAAAAAAAAAAAAAAAAAAAAAATAGTTCTAAAAGGCCTTTGAAAATTTGTGACATGAGAATTTTCGAAAATAACAGAGATCGGTTAGGATTACAACACACAAAAAACATTAAAAGCACCACAAACGACCTTCAGGAAATTATGTAATAAAGAAGGAATATTTGGTTACAACACGAGGACAGTTTTATTAACAAATTTATACAGGATAAACATATAAATTTTATAAAACTCTATTCATTTTATAGAAGTGCCGAATATTTAACGGTAAATTAGTATGGTTCTGCTGGATTTAAAACGTCAGTAAGAGCTAAGCACTGTTGGCCATCTTTGTGTGTACTAAAAGATATGAAAGGTTAAAAATAAGAACACATAAAAAAAAAAAACAGAAAATGATGAGAAATATTTATATAACAACAATTATTTTATACTCTGATTGATTACTTTTAAATCCATATTTATTCACAACGAATACTAAACATATAACAAGTTTTAGAATCCTAACTATTTTATTTTCAACACGAGTAGTAGTCAGATAAACTTATTTATATCTTTAACTTTTTTGATTTTTTCGAATAAAGTTTAATCTTTCTGTTTCTATTTTTGCGTACATATCAAGCATAAATTCGTTGAGGAGATTACGAAATTAAAGTAAATAAGGTTCTTCACCTTCTCGCTCCATCAACATTTAGGCGTAAAAATCAGCTGCAGACACAGTTTTCTTAAGTGGTGTATTGGTGTTTGGGTCACGCTGAGGGATGTTAATACTGTACCCATCTTCTCCATGGTAGAACATGAGACGATACTAAAGAGAATCATACACTTGATAGAACTCACTGATTCTTATCAGTTTTTTGTCCCTACATCGAACTGGCGTTACATGTCATTACCAGAGAACATAAGTCTTTTAACCTTCTCTTTAACATAAGTCTTTTAATAGCTTCTCGTCACGAAACAACTCAAACTTGTAAGGGTCCACCTCTGCAGCCACCATGAGTTCACAGAAAGTCCCATATTATAAGGTTTCGACATCGATCGTATTTTTGTTTGTTTACAACTATAAGGAACTTAATTTGTGGTCAAAGTGTGCGGCTTAAACATTTAACCTATTTTTTAACTTAGCTTATCTCCAAATACCATATGACAATTAATCTTTTATTATTCACCCAATAAAAATTGTAATCGCATTTTTCGCGAATTAGCCGCGATCCAGGCCGATTTTTTTTAAATTCCTTTCTTAGCGAGCACCTACGGCCCTAGAGGAAGCTACATATCGAATTTCATTCTAATTCGTTCGGTGGTTTCTGAGATTTCGTGCTAAATGAGTGAGTGGTATTTGACAAATATATAGTAGATAGAACTGTAATTAATTTTTTAATAAATACATAAAATTACTCTTAAATATACCATTTAATTTAAATCTAAAGCTAAAAAAGGTTTTATTACTCTTCCTGAAAAGATCCGGTACCTGAGTCTAACGTCTATTTTGGATTTTACATACAAACCTAAAACAAGAAACTATTCGCCGTTATAGACTAATACATTTGCTAGACAGACTTTTAAAGCTTCTAATAAATTACAAAAGACTCAGTTATATGACATTAATTAGACATTAACATACGGAGAATCTTTCGTAAAATCCTCAATTCTCCTTGTTATATCATAAATAAACTTATCTATAAGGATTTAAATGACCCATACGATGTAGATTTGGCCCAAAGAAGATATTTATCCTTCCATGACAACCTACATACCCACACTAATCCACTAGTGTCCCATCTTGCTTCTCACTCGATTCCAGATGGTAAAAAGATCTTTTAATGTAGAAACTTAATTGGGTATTCCATTAAAAGTTATTGACATGTCATTGTATTCATTTTATAGCACATTCGCTTTGTATATATATTATATATCGAACAAAGTTGTATTTTAATTTTTCAATTTGCCCTTATGATGACCGAAACGTAGGCTCGATTAAATAATCTTTTATTACTTTTAACAATTAATTAGACCTGTTGAGCTTTGGGCATCCACTATACCTTCCAATTCTTCTTGTATCTAATCTTAACAGTTCAAAATCCTCGATACTCCTTTTAAGCCACAACTTATCCATAATGATCTCAACGCTACTAAAAAGGCCCAGTACAGGTACCTGTCCTTCATAGTAAGCTACATATCCACTTAAATCCACTAGTCATCCAACTTACTTTCCACTTGTTATCCGATAACCTTCTGAGACGTCTGAAAGGAAGATGACCAAGAAACCTCTTAATATAGAACTTTTATTGTAAGGGTATCGATGGGTAGTTGCTTTACAAGACATTGCAAATTGTCTATTTAATGACTTTATTGCATTCATTTTCCACACATTTACTTTGTTTAATTTTTTTTTTTACGTTGCTTTTTATTCCAATGAAGAGTTCATTTTGTTTAAAATACAGATTTTCATTAGATGAACATCATAATATTTTATTTATCCAATTTTCTGATTCGTATGGCAAATTAAAACACCATTTTTTTTTTCGGTTTCAAAAGTGAATTTCTCTATGAAATCAACAAGCAATCATTATCATACCATTCAAAAGCTGGTTAAATTGGCAAGTTTTTTTTGTGATATTTACAGTGGATTGTTTTTTCGAAAAACGTTAAGCGTTGAAGTTATATAAGAAATTGTAACTTGCCTAAATAAGTTGAAGATCAAGCTGTTCTTGAGGTCCCAAGTTTGTAAAATTCAAGGTTACACGTGCTCTGTTCTTATAGGAAATTTAATGCTGAATCCGTAAATGTGGCCAACATTAGAAAAATGTTTGAGCTAAGTAAAGATATTACAGCTTTTATGCCAAAAATCGTGGATTACCCAAAAATATTTCAGAATTTTTGTACATGTATCTGCAATAGAATGGAATGAAAAGGTGCGGTCAGCAGAATTTTTCTGCATTTTTGGTCAAGTTTCAGAGAGGAAATCAACCTGTATATCAGAACTAATGTTTCTTATAACTTAGTAAGTTGAGTGCTCAAGACACTATATTTTGAGTTACTTTATTTTTGGGTTTCATTAATAACAAAAAAACTTACTGCATGTCGCATTATAAATAATAGAAAAATGTAATTACTTTGTTCCCTCAGAGAGATGCTCCTAGCCCCGCTGCAATGGACGCCTCTATAAAAAATTAAAGGAAGCTATGGCATAGTGATAAAGTTCACTGACAGTAAGCGAGATGTACACGGAGGATTGCGTGCTTCTCTTTCCCTCCATTTAACCTAGAAACGTCTCTCTAATTTGACACACAACTCTTCTGTCGCTATTTTTTCAGTCTCTACTATTCCTGATAGAGGCTTCACTTTGAATTACCTCAAACGTATATCGAGTCCGAAATAACAGATCTACGCCCCTTTTTGCAGGGAAAGTACAGAACTTCAATCAACTCGGAGGGCAAAAAATATAAAGAAATTCCTAAATTCGTAAAGAGAGCATTAAACATTGTAGACATGCAATAATCTATTTATAAGACCGATATGACGATTTTAATTACTTTTAAAAAGCGGTGTATTTGAATCTAATAACTGTGAAGCTAAAAACAACAGAAAACTGGACGATCTACAAATCAAAGATTTAAAGATCATATAAGAGTTTTCAATAATAAGACCTATAATTCTAACATCGCAACCCATCTAAATGAATATAACCTTAAATGCAACAAAGACTCGGTAGTGAAACTAATTTATCTAGTATAAAATAGCCTAAAAACAAATATTTAAGAATAGTCATAGGAAAAACAAAAACGAAAGACCTATAATTCTAACATCGCAACCCATCTAAATGAATATAACCTTAAATGCAACAAAGACTCGGTAGTGAAACTAATTTATCTAGTATAAAATAGCCTAAAAACAAATATTTAAGAATTATTAGAAAAAATAAAATCGTACGGAAGTTTTAATAAATATTTCCAATAGTCCTATTTTAGATTATTTACCAATAGGAACGGAAAAAACCAACTAGTCATAGGAAAAACAAAAACGACCCACTCTACCGGACCATTTCCCTCTCCAGGTATTTTAAACAACCGATTTGTTTCACAAATCCGTTTCACTCCTTATAAAACATAGTTGATTACTCTCCTTATAAGTGAGTACCTATATATTTAATTTCTATTCTTGCATTTTTAAAAACTTTAATATAAATAATTTATTTATCATAGTGCTGATTTGAAAATTGTTGTATGTTTCAGAACTGATGATGAATATTTCGGAATTAGTTCGGAACTAGTTTTCAAATAAAACAATTATAATAGAAGTGGTAAATATTTAATCAACTCTATCATAATTATTATTTTTAACTATACATTATTGATATGTTTTTATCTATATATCCTGCGTTTTTTCTCTTCCGATGATAAGGGTGAGCAACTATATCTTTTTTTTAACTTCATAAACCCATCTTATTACTATTTTAAAATATTACTGTTCCATAGTGTTATTTATTTATCTATTATATTTATTTTTAGGTTTTTATAGTACAATGTTGTGGACTTAATGGACACCTTTCTGGAACCCAGTCTGGAATATATGTATTAAATATATATATATATATATATATATATATATATATATATATATATATATATATATATATATTAATATTAAAAAAATAAATTGTATGCATTAATATAAAAAAAAAAAACTTATGTTCTGGTCTGATGTCAATGAATCAGGATCCATTGCAGCGGACATAACCAGGCAAGTTAAATCAAACTGAAAAGACACTTAACAAATTTTAAAGGCTAAGTAACTGGCTATTTTTTTTTTAAACTTAATTCTATAACCCGCGCACGAGTCCTGATTTCCTCCAAAAACGAGCGCCAAGCGTCCCTGTCCTATGCAACCACCATCTAGTTCCTTACGCCAAGGGATCCTGCATCGCCAGCCACGAAGTCCGTCCATGGCAGTCTGGCATTTCAATTCTTCTCTTTCCATGCATTTGTACGGGTAGTTAGAGTACGGTCAGAATTAGTTGGGAATGTCTCCTTTAGACATACGTGCCACGTGTCCAGCCCATCTATATAACCAACCAAGGTCATCATAGTGTGTATACTTCCGCATTTGTCCACCGTTTCCATTTGTATCCAACACATAACGCTCCAAGGATTCGCCGAAGAACTTTTCTTTCAAAAATTCTTAGTGTCTTATCATCAGACTTTGTAGTCCATGCCTCAGAGGCATATGTGAGGACAGGTCTGATCAAGGTCTTATATAGTGTAAACTTCGTTTTCCTGGACACTAGCCTACTGGTCCGCTGTTTTCTGAGGGCAAAGTAGCATCTATTAGCTGCCATGATCCTCCTATTAACCTAGCCGAGGTAGGTGAATTTAGACACCTGCTCGAATTCATAAGGTCCGAATAGTACTTTCGTTCCATTCAACTGTATGGCTTGGCTGGTATCCATATAGTTTGTTTTCTCTTAGTTCTGCGATAGCCTCCCACAATATCTATGTCGTCCGCTAATGCCAGTATTTGATCGACTCTGTTGAACAGATTTCCCGTGTTCCGCAATCCTGCAATGCTTATGGCTTTCTCGAGGGCTAGGTTAAATAATCATGCCAGGGCGTCTCCTTGCGTCACTCCTTTAGCGGAAGGAAATTCTGCAGACTTTTCCTCATTTACTCTTACAGGGTGTCTACTAGTCGGGAATTTCGGGAATATGTCGGGAATATCGTGTGGTCGGGAAAAAGTCGGGAATAAGTCGTTACAGAAAATATGCTATAAAAAAGTTCAGCATATAATTTTCAGAATTTTTCCAGTTTTTGCTCAATATGTGAGTTAAGGTAGCGTCCGATTAGTATAGTCACTCCACATACTTTTAAAGTAAACTAAATTTGCTACAATTTGAGATCAGGGTGAGCTCTATATAGCTATTGGTTCCCAAGATACAGGGATATTATCATCGAAAAGAGGCCATTTTTTTTCCAAAAGAATATTTTTTATTCGATATAGTCACTTATTTTGTGAAATATCTCCTGAAATACATCATTTGAGACCAGAATGGTACCTGTGGGCCCAGCGGTTCTCTCAAATACGACAGATTACAAAAAATAGTCAAAAGTGGGTTCTGGGGGAAAATACTGTTCTGTCTTATTATGGTTTATTTATCAATCAAAATTAATTTATTTTTGTTATTTGAAATAATTGATTGATGAAGAAAATCATTTTCACCGCACTTTTCGCTGAACGGTCGTGGCCGGCACTAGGTTTGCTTCTTCTGCACTCAGAAGAATAGTCAGAAACAAATTGATAGAGCATCAAATTTAATTTCATTTTATGTATAACTTTGCTACTTTATTTTTAACTGGATCTATAGTTCAACATTTTTTACAGTTATAACTTTTATTTAAATGTTTACAAATCAAACAATAATAACGAAAATATTTACGTGTACTAGGTAATTATAATTAGAAAGTTAATTATATAATAAAGAAAAATAATCATTCAAAGTTTGTCATCGACACATTAAAGCAAATCAAATTTGCAACAAATTTGATTCTATTCTGCGCAGTCAGTAGTGGGGAAGGGAAAAATACAATATTTAGTTGAAAACTGTAAAACGTCACATTAAACTTTTTTTTTTATTTTTTTTTTTATATATCCATTTATTGAAATTTACAACTGTATAAAATATATACATCTAGTAAATGAGTTGATTATGATTACAATAACATGCGAAACTTGAAGAGAACTACTCATCAATAGCCCTAAAAAAAAAAAAAAAAACACTAGAAGGTCTCTAGGCCATCTTCTTTTCAGACGCCTCGGAGGGTTATCGGGAATGGAGTGGGAAGCAAGTTGAATGACTGATGGATTTGATTGGTTATGAAGTTCACTATGAAAGAATAGGTATCTGGTTTTGGCTACAGAAACATACGGGACATTACAATCTTTATGGATATGTTTCTTGGTGACAAAGAAAGGAGCATTTAGGTATTTTCGAAGGATTTTGGATTGTAAGGATTGGATACGGGAAGAATTAGAAGGTTTAGTTGAGCCCCAAAGCTCAACTCCATATGTCCAAATAGGTCTGATAACTGTCATGTAAATGAGTCTTTTGTAATAAATCGGAAGGTTTGAACGTTTGTCAAGTAAATGTTGAAGAAGTCGAAAACGACGAGCAGTTTCCTGCCGTTTTAGTCTCGTATGTAGATTCCAGGTTAAACGTTTGTCTAGTTGGAGTCCAAGATAGCGGATCTGTTCAAGGGTAAAGGTTATTTGGTGGGATTTGCTTGGATTTATTTTAATTCTCCAATTTCGACACCATTCTTGAAGGTTGAGGACATGAGATTGGAGTTTTTGTGAGGCAATGAAGGGATCATTATTTACTGATAACACACATGTGTCATCAGCATACGTGGTGAGGACGGTGCTAGGATGGGTCGGGATATCAGCTGTATACACCGTGTAGAGGATGGGACCTAGGATAGAAACTTTAAAGTTAATCATAACTTTTCTTCCCTATTCTAATATTCTTCCTATTCTTCCCTATTCTTCCCTCTTCGTCCAAACTGCAGGTGTTCCTCAAACTTACTTTTTAATAATATTACATTAAAATCGGTTCAGCGGTTTGGCCACTACCAACGCCTAAAGATTGGCTAAGTTGCGGTAAGTAACACATCGCGAAAACACGTTTGTCGGTACTCTTTTGGCTATAAATCTATAATTATTTGTCTGATGCAAATTTCCTTTTTTTCATCTGAAAGCTGGTCAAATTTGCATTGCGACCTCGTATATGAAATGTGTTTTAAATCCCATGGAATACGCACTCCGGCACGCTAAGAATCCCATAGCGTTGTGAAAAAAACATTTTTTCAGTACAACCCTCGTAAATAGTTTCGGAGTTAAAGCGAGAAATATACTGAAAAAAAAAGTGTATTTCACAAGAGTGTGGGGTTCTCATGGGGACTTGATCGAAATTTTATATATGAAGTCTCATAGTAAAGTAAACCAGCTTTCTGATGGATAAGAAAAAAGAATATTCTGATCGGACATATATTTTTGGAGTTATTTTATCCGACAACCTCGTGTACCCTTCTAACTATTTTCAAACCGAATGGCAATACACGACATGGATGTGTTTCTTGAAATTTATCTAGAGTAATCTAAAATATAAAAAAAAAAGTTTTTGTTTTTTTATGTTGTTTAACTGTGATATGTTAAGTAGCAAAGTATGCATAGATTGATTTGTTTAGATTATTATTGAAGCAACATTAAAATATCGATTGGCTAGAATTTCTAAAAAAAATTTTGAAAAAGTCGGGAATTTCTAGAATAATTCTTGAAAAAGTCGGGAATATGTCGGGAATTTCGATAGCTGAAATTGGTAGACACCATGTTTTACTACACACTCTATACCGGTCATAGTTAATCTAATGATACATACTAGCTTACTGAGAATACCTAGTTCAATGAGGGCTTCATAGAGTTCTCTCCTATTGATTGAGCCATAGACTGATTTTAAATCTATGAAAAGATGGTGAGTGATCAGCATGTGTGCTCTTCCACGCTCAAGCAGCATGCGAAGTGCGAATATTTGGTCTGCAGTAGATTCCCGCATAGGAATCCAGACTGATATGGCCCTATAATTCCCTCAGATATGGGTGAAAGACGATTAAACAATACATTGGAGAGAACCTTGTACGCAGACGGGAGCACCGCTATTCCACGGTAGATGGAACATATGAGTGGGTCTCCCTTCTTATACATGGGACATACCGCTGTTTTGTTCCAGGAGAATGGGAACCTCTCATCGGTCCATATCGTAATAATCATTTCATGGATTTCTTTAACAACTTGTCTGGCCATTATACAGCTAAAATATGAAAGATTAATTTTTTAAAAATTTAATAATTGAAGTTGACTTGTATACTTAAAAAAAAAAAATTAAGACAATTAAGAAAAAAAATCAAGTAATTTAGTATGTATGTAGATCGATTGTTGATCAGGAAGTTGATCATATTTGTTCTTCTAGGTAACACTTCCGGTCTAATTAATCATTTTTTCTGAAGAACGAAAAGGAAATGTTGATTTTGATTAAGATTGCATATTCAAGAAGTTATGTGTGAGAATTAAAAAAAAGAAATAAACTGCAATTAATCTTTTTTTTTTTTTTTAAAAGGCTGATTATTTAGTTTTTAAAATGTAATGATGCACGTATAGCTATAATTTAAGCTTTAAAAATATAAAATAGATAAAATATTTACTCACATCAAGAAAGTTGTTTGATTAATGTATTTTTTAAGAAGTACCTACTTCAATAACCATTGACAACTTCCACTCCCCACGAACGGACAAAGCATGCCCGTTGTAAAGAGGTTTCACTATATTATCATTTATTTTATTTTTATTTATTTGTTAAATGGATATACCTGAATTTAATATTTCTTTAATTTGTTAGTTAGTAAGAGATTATTTCAAATCTCTATCGTTTATTATTCAGTGCGGTCGATAGAAATATTTCTCAAAACAAGAAACTAACAAAAAACCATAATTTCTGTTTTTTTGTTTCAGGTGAGATCATGTCCAAGAAAGTTTGTGGAAAACGTTGGTGTGTATTAAAAAAAAAAAAAATTGTCAATTTTATGGTTTTTTAATATACAATACAATTTATTTATTAACAAATTGACTTAAACATTCATATCAATCAGAACTACTTCATACAATATTTATAAATTATCGCAAACGAATTATAGAATCTGAGTAACAATGAAAAACGGATCACATAACACATACTAATTGTTATATGCTTACTTACGTTGTAAAATATCAAGACATGAATTTGAACTTAGATCACTATTATTTATATTAACCTTAACTGTGGCAGATTGTAATATACTGTAAAATTAAAAGCTTTTTATAAAATAAATAAATAAATAATAATAAAAATAATAATAATAAATAAAGGATAATAATAAATTTATACATACAGATAATTATTATTAATGCTACAGTTTCTTTGAACAACAAACAATACACCTATAACGCTTTAACTGTTCGTAAAAACGTAATAGGAAATAAATAGACAATGTTCTATAAGAACAATAGGTTTGTAATAGAAATGAATATAAACAGAGAGACAATGAAGTAATGATACAGTAACGACCACCCAGAAAATTCAACTTCATTAATAAAGGGTGGAAGCAATTGTATGAATAGGCATAATCAGTGAAAGAAGCCTTTGTATCTCGTAATAGAAACCACTAAAACTAAAATGAAATTCTCATAAAATGTATAAATAGGTTTCGCGAAACCTTAAACTAATTGGAGTAAAAATATGACCCCAAAGCCTGTAATTATTATGAAACCGTAAAAGAAATATCTGTTCATTGACTAAAAACTAGATTTTAAAATTATTAAAAATTAACAACATTCGATGCTTGATAAAACACAATAGCGTGTCGACAACAGACAATGATAGCGGCTAAAATAAATCACTAGACCGACACTTCCATCCATATGTCACTCACCTGTCATTCAACGGCTGTATTCAAGTAGCTTCATATTTGATGAGTAGAAGAGCTCTAGCGACTCAAATGGATTTTTATTTTTTCTTAATGGCCGCCATTTTTTTAGATAAAGTAAAGAAAAAAAAAATTTTTTTTCTGAGACACGTTTCCTTAAAAACTATAACGTATTTTACAAAAAAATCTAAATGCACAACTGTCAAATTTAATAAACTATAAGGTAGATCATATTTTATTAAGTCAGATTATAAGTAAATCACCGATAAATAATTCTGAAGATTGTGTATGATATAGTAAACTTAAACAACACGATACAATTCAATTACAGTAGAAACTCGATAATTCGTCATGAGTGGGTGAAAGGGGGTGACGAAATAACGGAAACGACGAATTACAGAATTTAGCTGGTAAAGTAACAAAAAAGCATTTTAAACTATATAATTGTATTTTTTGTTTGCAATTTATTGAATTTAAAAACGACCAGATGAACATTATAAACATTTGACCTGAGAGACAATGACAAAAATAACAAAAAAACTTGGAACAAAAACATTTTTAAATAATGAAGTCATATACAAAAACGTACATACATATATAAAATAGAAAAAAAAAAACAGACATACATATCATATTTATTCAATACATACATTGTTCCACGCATCAGCTACATTGAAAATGGCATATTTAATTGTGTTCCTGAATCAGAAGAAATAAAATTCAGAGAAAGAAGCTTTTTCTCACATGAGGTTCTACTTTATAGAGAGTCTTAACTGATTTCGGGAATTCGTCAACTGCACTCATACTTCCCTTCATCTCTTACTACAATCTACGGAGGGATCAACTCAGGGCTTGTTCTGTTTGTTTTTTTCAATCAAATGATTTTAAAAATGTATAAATATAGGCGTATTTTTTAGTGACAAACCAAATGAGGCGGTTTAAAGATTAAATAATTAGTAAGGGGGAAAATTAATTATATACGTATTTAATTTTGTAATTTATAGTTGCCAATTTAAAAAACAAAACAAAAAAATAAATAACATCAGACGAAGTACAGAATAAGACGAATTATTGAGTGATGAATTAACGAGTTTCCACTGTATAAAAGATTATTACAATAACTATTCCTGTAATGGAAAAATAAAAATAAAATTGTGTACAGCCTAACTTTGTACATTTTAATACTTTAGTAAAGGAGTATATAATTTTGTTTTTATTTATTTATTTTTTTATAGCAAACATAGCAAACTCCCAAAAAAAAACATTCAATATTATATATATATATATATATATATATATATATATATATTTTTTTTTTTTTTTTTTTTTTTTTTTTTTTTTTTGTCTTCATTCTAATGATATTAACATATCCGAATCTGAATCGGATCAAGTCATGTTTTGAATCTGATTACCGACCTCCCAAAAAATATCAGTTGGTTTTATGAGAGCAAGTAGAGGGAACCATGGTTTGTAACACACGAGACGAAGTGGAGGGAGTTTAAACATCGCGTGGGAGATAAAAATTATTTATGTCCAGCTGATGTCTTTTATTTTCCAAACGTGACTTATTCCATTCAAACAAATATAACTCGTAAACGGTAGGTCACAGCAACAAATCTATACTATTATATAAAAGGACAAGCCATTTTTCGTTTGTGATCACTAACTGCGAAAACTACTTAACCAGTCTGTACCAAATTTTGACTGCATCATATTCATAGTTCAAGGAAGGTATTTAGCAATAATAAAATTTACATATTTTCTATTAAATTGTTGCTAAAAAGCTATAAATATGTGGTGCGCAGTGAAGTTTGAAAATGGACCGATAGGTGGCGAGGCCATTTAAGAGAGCTAGAAATATATAGAGCTAGATATTAATACTAAAATTGGCTTTATTTAAAAAAATTGTTATAAAAAAACAATTAAGTGTGATGACATTTGGATCCCAGGGATGTTAAATAATCGAACGATATGTGGTCGGCACCATTCTGCAACACAGTTTGCAATGGTAAATCTATTAAATAACATATTTTAACTACATTATCTTATTTCGGCCGCAATAAAAAGTATTGAATTATTAAAATATCGATTTCTTATTTTTTGACATTGTGTGTAAACTAGATTTTCTGGAGGATTTTAGAAGACTGAAATTTCAAAGATTTGAAATTTATTCTGATGTTTCAGGTTTATTAAATAAATCGTAACATTGGTTGTGTGAAAGAACAGTAATTTTACTTACAAATACTATGACAGAGAAAATAAATAACATTATTATGGAAAAAGTAAATTGTGACAGTCAAGAATATTGATAGGGTTGTAAGCACTGATAATGCAGTCCATTATCCGCCAGAGTTTCTTCCTAAATAGCCTCTGTCCATCTAAATTACCAACTCATAGACTAAAATTAAAAATTGAATATCCCATTATGCTTTTACGTGAATTTCAACCACCTAATCAGTGCAACAGTATCGGGTTAAAAATTAAAGATTAGCGTGAAACTAAATAATCCTCAACTGCATGATATAGAACAAGATTTTCATCTTTAAAAAAAAAAAATTCAATTATTAGTTAAACCTTTTTAAGTTCTTTACTTATAGGAGTGGGCGAAGCCACGACTGGGGATGCTAGTGTTATATAATAAAAAAACATTCTCCATTTAATTTCTGACAAGGAAACTGTATTCGAGCAACAACAACAGAGCTAGAGCGTGTCAAAATACGCGTATCGCCATCGTGTTGCCCCAAAACGTATAACTTTTGATCAACTAAGCCACGGGTGTTAAAACATGTTTCGCATGTTTAAAAAAATTAGGAATAAGAAAGATGCCTAGGATTGGTAAAGATAAAAAAATAATAAAAATTAAGGGACTAACCTTGGGTATTCTGTGGACCCTGATCAAATAGGGCGGCTCAGAAGTGTGAACGTTACCCATTCTGCAAGTTCATGAATCGGCTACTGGCGGAAAACTGACTGCTGACCCAAACTGTCCGATACATTTCGAAACATGTAAAACTGATAATTTACAAACAGTAGCTTTGGCAACTGCTACCTCATTATTATAATTTTTTTTATTTAGGACGCCTTCGTAAGTGAATTCTTATTTAGTCAAGGGCAATTATGGCTTCAGTCTTGGCCGACAGGAGTAGGTTGGAAATTATAGGCTCATCGGGGATCGGTAACTAATCAATTAAATTACAAATGATTCATACATTTGTTTAATTAAAATCAATAAATAAATCAAAAGATAAGTATTTTAAAAAGTACTGAAGTGTCTTCGCACAAGTTTAGAGCAAATAAGCTGAATCAGGTTCCTAAAGCCACCAGTTTCCTCCTAATCATCCTTGATTTTCCCTTATAACTTTCCTTATCACTTCCACTCAGTTTCATTGAAAAATCAGAAAAAAACCCTGGATTGAAATATAACTTAAATGAACCAAATTTCCAATCACAAATCTGTGGAAAATCCATGAGGAAAAAAATCAAATTATTTTATAGACCGACAGTTATTCATTTTTATTAAAAAAAAAAATTTTGTTATGTGTATATATATATATATATATAATATAATATATATATATATATATATATATATATATATATATAGCAATAAACAGTTAAGGAAATCCTCGCTGTTTTAATAACTTTCCTCAATGTTAATAGTATTTTAGGAATTGAATTGCTTGCTACTTCTGTGATATGCAGTTAATTAGAAGACTAATTTCAAAAATAAAACATTCATCTTCATTTCTAAAAATATACATACATTCAACACATCAGGAATTTGATATTGAGATTATATCTAAGCAAAAAAGTAAGAAAAAAAATCAAACGCATGTTGGTATTCACCAGGTTCCAGGATGGAAGAAACAATCACTATAACATTTTTGCAGCTCTGGTTAAATTTGAAAATATTTATTTCTCATATGAATTAAAACCGGAATTCAGTCATAGATACACGGCAATTAAAAATAATATTTTAATCTATAATGCCGATGTTTCGACTTGCATTGCAAGCCTTTATCAGGGTTTCAGAGAGAGTGGTAATCTGAAACTTAAGAATGGTAACCAGATTCTGATTACCACTCTCTCTGAAACCCTGATGAAGGCTTGTAATGCAAGTCGAAACGTCGGCATTATAAATTAAAATATTATTTTTAATTGCTGTGTATCTATGACTGCATACCTCAACAATCTACATTTCTAAATATTTCCCAGTATAAATATAAAACTGGAATGAGTCTAAAACGATTTTACTATTTCCAATAATTTGTAAATATTTAACTGAATATCATAGAAGTTACCAATAATTCATCTATTCCTAATTGTACTGATCCTTTTTCTATCATTAACTAATAAAATTTAGTTTGAGTGTTTTTATGATAGGATATCAATTAAGTTATATTTATAACTAATAATTTCATTAAATTCTTGATATAAATTCATTTCTACAAATTCAATTAAAAATTGATTAAAAAACAATGTTCATTTTTGGTAATCTTTACTTAAATAACAACTAAATTGGACTTTGTTACAGTTTAATTGTTGTTTTAATTAAAGCATAACACAAATATTTACGTTTTATTAGTCGAGTGAGAATCCTAGCTTTTCTCAACTTTTTTTACAAGCTGGAAAAGAGGGGGGACAGGTGTAAGGAAGTCAGGATAAAACTCAAACATTTGTGGAATTGGATCGTAAAATTTTTATGTCGACCGACTTGCGAAACCTGTATACCTACTTTCTGTTTCAATTCAAATAAACTAAAAAATCTTCTCACGTTCTCTAGTTATCTAATATTAGACTTATTTACTACTATCATGAATATTCAAGCGAAATAGAGTAATAAGTCTAATATCGCAAGAAACAAATTTGTTTTTTATAGTTATACCCTAAATGGTTAGGGCTGGTCAAACAAGTTTCAATTTTATGCTCACAGCAATTTAGACAGAATAGAAACAAGCCTAAAAAACAACAACAAAAAAAGTGTATTACAGAAACAAATTTTAAATTAGGTATACCTTATTATTAAATAAAGAAAAAGAATGTTCCGAAAGGGTACAAAATTATTAAAAAAAAAAAAAATAAAAAAATAAATAAAAAATATAAATTTATTTTTACTAAAAGTTCAAAGAGAAAACCTAAAATTATTAATAAACTACTTAGTCTGCTCACATATTAATTTTTATTATCGCACTAACGCCTTCGGCAAAAGTTAAAGATTTTTGGTAATTTCAACTAGCACATCAGTAAGACAGCTAAAAGGTATAGATAGTAAATATTATGACGAAAGACAACCAATTTTTTTGTTTTAATCTATTGTAATGTTTTTAATCTTTATTTATTCAATTGAATAAATATTATAACTTTTGTTAAAATTAGGAATCTGATAAATAAATAACTGAATAACTTTGAAAAAACATTATTTTCTTAAGAATATTGAGATTGGCGATATCGTAAAATATATTAAAGAAAAATAACTTTAACTTTTGGTGGTTTAACTTTTCTGAATAAACTGATCTATGAAATAAAGTGTAAAAAAAAAAAAAAAAAAAAAAAAAAAAAAAAAAAAAAAAAAAAAAAAAAAAAAAAAAAAAAAAAAAAAAAAAAAAAAAAAAAAAAAAAAAAAAAAAAAAAAAAAAAAAAAAAAAAAAAAAAAAAAATAAACCACTGAAAACAGAGATACAATTCTCAATTTGAGCTATACGGATTTTCTTTGAATTAAAACCGTGCCTCGAAAATAAAATATATATTGTTGGTTTCTCACATACCAGAGTTCAGTAATAGATGTTTCCGATGATTTTTTTTACAATTTTTTTACTATTTCTGAAGACGTTAATATCGTCCATACAAATGCACAGTATCGAATGTGATGAAAATACTCTGTTTTGGCATTCGATCTTTAGCTATTCGTTACATTGATTTGTTATAATCAAATAGTTCGTAGAATCGACCCTTTGACAGAGTTTCCTAGAGTGAATTCAGATTTGGGATTTCGCTAAAACGCATATCAGTCCTAAAGTAATTTAAAAAATGTCTTTTTTCACATTCGATATTTCGCATTTGTAGGGACAATATGAGGCGGGGAGATGCAAAAGGAGGTAAATCCACTTTTTATCATTTTTAATTTTTTTAGTTAGTGTCCTCAATAAGGTGGTAAAACGTCCACCTTTCAAAGTTTGAACCCATGATGACTTCGAAACACACATACACCTATACTCATCCCAAACTTTGAAGGGTGGACGATTTACTACCTTATTGAGGGCGCTAACAAAAAAAAATTAAAAATGATAAAAAGTGGATTTACTCCCTTGCATCTCTACGCCTCATATATAGTAGACTAAAGACTTGATTCATAATATTAAAATAATAAAAATATAATATAAAAAATATTTGAGGAGATGGGTAAGCTAACTAGTATTTTTGCAGAAACTCAGAGATATTTCATGAAGACAGGGAGAAAATGACAATAAAAAAAATATGATTAATAATAATGCACATATTTATCCCTGGATTCATGAATACCAAACTATAGGGATATCGAATGGTAACAATGTTTTTTTTTTACCATGAAGGTAGGAAAAATGTATTCAGTATCCAGAATTAACATCACTCTGATTAAGACGGATTACAACCTTTTCTTTGATTAAATCAAGGTTGCCTAGAAAAAAGTATTTTTTTTTTTTTTTTTTTTTTTTTTTTTTTCAGACTTCAACGAACTTTTTGAATAAGAAGAAAAAAACCTTTAATATTTTTTCATCTTCCATTTTCAGTTCTTCATTCCGGTAATCTGTATAAACACAATGTTATACATAAGAGATAATCCTGATTTACGTAAGTGATGCTGAAACCAGAGGAATACTTTATCTGCCACCGATACAAGATACACTTCCTAGGCCCAGTTCCTATATACAGGCCAACCTGCAAGAAAAAAGAGAGCGGTGTGATGAGGCGAAGAATACCTCTCCAACAAAGGCATCTAGGACACGCTAGTTGAGGCAACAATGGCACACCGTACAAAGGCTACTACGTATGCCTCCGCTGCTAAACTGACTAGGGTAGCTGCGAACCTTCAACAGCTTCTACAAATGTAATAATTTAAAAAGGGGTAATACTTTTCCAACCTCCAAGGATAGAAAGCGGAAGATGTGATAGTACTTATTTTGTCGATCAATATTAAAAAAAAAAAGTTCGCTTTTCTGCAACCCTCAGTGCGGTCAATATTGAGGAATCACTAAGTTCGAAGTCAAGAGGAAAGAAACGTTTCGTGAGAAAAAAAGAAAAAGAATCTTGCATGAGTGAGTTCTTAAATAAAGATAAAATATGACAGTCCACTATATGATATGCCTCCACTAAATATAAACTAGGACTTGCTTATATTGAAGATTTTTTTTTCTGGCTGAGAAGATTTCCCAAGATCAAATGATGATACATATATAATTAATGTGGCGCGGAAGCTCAGTAAGAAAATAGAATACAGGGCCCGCGTTCCAGTTCGGCTGAAGATAGAAAATTTATTTTATATTATTTCGGCCGTGGATCGACTTCGAGGTTGGGAGACCAATTTCAGAACAAAGGAACATGGTATTTGTAATGTTGTTATTCTGAAATTTGGTTGATAGAAGAATCTTTTTATTTCAGGGAGTGAATATGTATATAAATAAACCCAGAGCAAAATCAATAAAAACAATTGAGGTCATTTTTTTTTTAAAAAAATCTAATCATAAAGTAGCAAATAACCTATCCTCAAATGCAAAATTAAGGCATTAAAATGTTGTGAAAATGCCTGCGGTTTTGTATGGAATCACATGCCTACCCAACTTGGAAAAGCTGCTAAGAACAGACATGAGGAACTTAAAGAAAACAGGAAGGTTACAGGCGAAGATCTAACGAAGAGATTAAAAGAGAAATCAAAGACCTGGAAAAATAGATAAGAATCAGAAGGCTGATGTTCTATGGGCACATGAAAAGGATGAAGGAGGATAGATTCAACAAAAAGATCATTAACAAAATTTTTCTCTAGCTCACCACACGATGGCATTGCTGGATAGTGGAGTGTGACGTTCGGAAACCAAACTGGTGGTCTGGGATAATATGATTGGAATCTAGGACGGGATACAAGCGTTTCAGAATGAGTTTTTCCAGGATTTTGCCCATTATGGGCAAAAGTGATATTGGACGATATGAGGATGGGAGTTCAGGTGGCTTTTTGGGCTTAGGAATCATCTTTATTATAGATAATTTCCAAGGATCAGGGAAATATGTGGTGCGGAGTACAGAATTATATATATATGTGAGGAATAGGATTGCTTTCTGAGGAAGGAGTTTTAGGATATGGGCTGTAATAAGGTCATGTCCAGGAGCTTTGTTGGAAGGTAATCTGAGGATAATGTTCGATACTTCTGAAGGATGGAAAGCTTTAGGAGGAGGAGTCATTTGAAGCGGAATGTTTAGTTCTGCTTCAATACATTCAACGTGGGCAGGATTGATGACGTCAGGATGGGGGTTAAACGTTTTAAAGAGGTGAAGACCGAAAATTTGGGATTTGTCCTCGTCCGATCTTGTCCAGGTTTGAGAGTCTATTAGGAGTGGGTGATTAAAATTTTTGTAACCAAGGAGTTTTTTCGTCGTTATCCATAATGACTTGTCTAAAGTATTGAGATTTTGAGTATGGTTATGTAGGTTTTGGATTTTAAACTTTCTGATTTCTGTCTTTAGTTTGTTCGTTAAATTGTTGTAATTATGTTTGTCTGATGGGTATCTTGTACGATGCCACTTCGCCCTCGCTCTGCGTTTTTCTGTCATTAAGGAGCGAATATGCTGTGGTAAGGTATACTGTTGACTATGAGGATATTTTGGAGGTAAGGTGTTTTCAGTTATACTATTTTGTATTGATGATGTAAGTTTGTCAATTGCTGTGTCAATATCTTCTTTTGTTTTAAGGGGAACTTTCAGGTCCAATTTATTTTCTAGATCGAATCGAAATCCGTCCCAGTCTACACGTCCTCTAATCAGTCTAGGAGAGGGAGGGTTTAAGAACGGGATTTGAATGCAAGAGAAGCAGAACAGGGCTGTGATCTGAGGAAAGGTCGTCCAGGGATTTGATGATGGTTTGAGAAGTGGAAATTTGGGAAGAAATGAAGATATCGAGGATATCAGGACGTTTTTTGAGGGATGTAGGCCAATAAGTAGGATTTAAGGGTGAGAGGACAGAATAACAGTTGGATGTTGTAATGCGGGATAAGATGCTGCCACGGGAGTTGGATGTTCGACAACCCCAACGCTGGTGTTTGGCGTTGTAGTCTCCTCCAGCAATAAAACGCGGTCCGAGGGATCGGAATAAGGAGTCAAGATGGTTGCATGAAAGGGAATTGCCAGGAGGGCAGTATACAGCTGAAAATGTTATGTGAAAAGGGCGAGTAGAAATGGATACTGAGGTGGATTGAATGGTGTCAGTTGGAGTAGAAGGAATAAGAGAATGGGATATTGATTTGTGGATAAGGATACAAGATCCGCCATGAGAGGTGTTGTCTGGGTGGTCTGATCTGTAAGTAGTGTAGTCTCGTATGTAAAAATATGAACGTTGAGTAAAGTGAGTTTCGGTCAGCAGGGCAATGTCTATTTTATTGTCATGGAGAAATATGTCGAGTTCGTCTCGGTGATTTTGTAGTCCGTTGGCATTCCATAAAATGATAGCTAGAGGCTTAGCGCTCATCTTGCTACATTAAATGGAATTTCTGTTAGTGCTCTGGTGAGTAGCGTAATTAGCGGTCTGATGGTGTCTTGTAGTTCTCGAAGGAATGAGGAGAGGATGGTAGAGATATCGGTAGGATTTTGGTAGGGAAGGGGAACTGAATCATAGGCTTGGGGTGGATTATTTAATACAATTGGATTGTTGGTTGGGGGCTGCGGTATTCGAGAGATACAAGGTGCAGATTCAAGTTGTATTGGAGCTTGAGTTGTAGGATTGATCGGTACATGATGTTGGACAGGCAGTGTTGGTTGCTTTGGGGGTGGTAATTTTACTTTTAAAGGTAAAATATGTGGAGGAATTTGCTGTTGTGGGGGTTCAGGTTGAAAATGTGAGGTATGGGTTTTGGATTGGGAAATTTGAGGCGCCTGAGGTTGCGTTTGATGTCTGATCTTTTCAGAGTAGAAGGCTGGCTGTCGTGGTGGGTGTTCTTGTGATGTAGACTGCTGATGTCCAATTCTGTGGGATTGAGCTCCTTTAATTCCCGGAAATAATTGCTGGTTAGTGATGTCAGGTGATTGGTTTCTCTGATTTTGTTTAGGGGCTGAATTCAAATTTCTTTGACTTTGAAGATTTTTGTACACCGTGCAGCCTCTATAACTTGCAGGGTGGTCTTGACCACATAGTGCACATATCGCAGGAGTTTCTCTCGATTTCTGACAGGTTTCCGTTGCATGCGGGCCAGCACATTTTACACACCTTTCCTGGTGGAACAAAATTTTTAGCTACAAAAGCATGGGCACGATGCAAATAAAAGAAGAACTGTCTGGCATACAGGAAAACACTGAGAAATCACACCAATAGTAGAAGATAAAAAAAAAAAAAAGAGAGGTACAGGTCCGAAGAAAAAAAAAAGATGTGCAGTCGAAAATCATGAAACTGCGATGGGAAGTAAAAACATCAAGGTTCCAAAGAAGCCTAACCAATGATATTCGCGTGGTTCTTAGTGGCCGTTACGTGAAATTAAAAAAAAAAAAAAAATAAGAAACCTCTAAATAAAAACATTATACTATACTAATTTAAATATCTTTAGTTGACAAGTAGTTAAGGCAGCCCATATAAAACATAGACCAACTCTTATAAATAAAAATATTAAAATTGTAAATCCAATACCGATTAATTCCCAAGTTCATTTTGGCCAACTTGAGACCGCAGTGCAAATAGAAAGCTTATAACTGAATTTTTTATATATCCATTTATTAAAATTTACAACTGTACATTAAGTAAACGAGCTGATAACGATTATAATAACATGAAAAAACTTGAAAAGAACTACTCATCTGTAGCTCTTCAATAAAATTCTACGCTAGAAGCTCTCTAGGCCATCTTCTTTTCTCGACGCCTCGGAGGATTATCGGGAATGGAGTGTGAAGCAAGCTGGGAGATTATGGGATTTGAGTGGGTTTGGATTCTAATATAATAAGGATAGGTATCTGGTTTGGGTGAAATCAGCAACATATGGAACATTAAGGTCTTTATGGATAAGTTTATTGGTGACAAAGTAAGGGGCATTGAGGATTTTACGAAGGATTTTGGATTGTAAGGATTGGATACGAGATGAATTAGATGGCTTAGTAGAGCCCCAAAGCTCAACTCCGTACGTCCAAATAGGCCTAATCACAGTCATATAAATAAGTCTTTTGTAATGAATTTGGGAGCTTTGATCGTTTGTCTAGTAAATGTTGAAGTAGTCTGTAACGACGAGCAGTTATAACTGAAATTATATCTGAAAGTTACCACTCAGGCAAAAAATATACAATATACAACCCTAAAGATATGAAGGAGTAATTCTGATTGTATTAGCCGAGGACCATCTAAGAACGCATCTAAAATTCTGACGTATTTAAATAATGTGACATAAAACGTTTTTTTTTTAAATGCTTCAAAAGGAATAATTGGACATCATCTTTCAAAGAAAAAATCGTCGAACAATAGAACGAGGATAACATTCACCAAAATTAATTAGAAACAGAAATACCCCAATCAGCTCTGAATTAAATAAAACTGATCAATGAGGTCAGGCCGAAACCCAATGACGCAAAACCTTAATCAACTAATAAGTAATTATCAAATTTTATTTATAAATTACCTCGGTTTAGAAGCAAGGAAACATGGAACATGTTTTTCGGAGAGGTATGTAATAACGTTCGGGTAGGATCAGTATGTGCAATAATTTTTCTGTTATATTTAATATAGGTTGGTTTACGGTAGAATGATGTAGTTATTACTGGTGGGGTTGATATGCACAAACATCAAATCTATGCTAAAACCATTAGGGTAAAGGCACCAGTAGTAAACACTAGTAACTTAAAAAAAAAAAAAAAAAAAAAAAACCATCAGAACGATTTGAATTTGGTCCCATTTTAAACTTTAGCTTTTGATGTACTTCCACTATAAAGCAGAAGCAGACTATGCCAACAGTGGAAATGTTAGGACAGTTTTTAATTAGCAGTGTCATAAAAGGCCATTCCTTTAACCACAGTAGCATAGGGAGGTTAGTGTGATTTTCATCAATTATTATTATTATTTATTAATTAGTAAAGATAGTGAACACAATCAACTCAATGAATAACGTATTTTTTATGGCAAACTTTGTTTGAATGAGCCCCAATATGATCTGTCTACTACTAGAAAATTCCAATTTTTCGTGTTAATGATTAAATGTGGTTCGTAATTCAATTTTCGGATTGAAGATTTTTGAATTTTCGTTATCTGAAATTAGCTTGTGCTAGCAATTGCTTAAGAACTTTTAAAAAAAAAATCAACATCCTTTTTTATATAATCTAACTAAGTGTTGTGATAATAAATGCTACTTGTATTATTCCTGTTCGAAGTTTATTAAAGAAAGCAAAGAAATTGGACGTGATTCATTCAGACAAAAATGAAAGTAGAAGTTTTTATTATTTTTTACTTTCGCAATTTAAATAAAAAATGTGTTATTTTTTTTTTTTCAAGTTTTTTACTATTTAAAATCCAAGATCCTTTGTAAAAGAAACAAAACATATTTCATGAAATATAAATTCAATATAATTGATAAGTGAAGTGTCAACTACTGGTGCGTTTCTGTGTCTGCTACTACACAGGGGCCTACAATTGGTGAAAAAACATGTTCTTCAAAATGCCCAAAAACAATCTTAACATCAATAATAGAGTTATTTTAAAAATAATTTAGGTCCAATAAGAATGCTATTGGGCAAATGTAGAGAAAAAAATGAACTTGAGGCGAATCTATTGAACTACTGCTAAAATTACTGCAAGAGTCTCACAAGTGTCTACTGGTGCCTTTACCCTGAGTGTTGCATTGGAATATTTGATATTACTAATTGTAAGTCACACTAGACTCTAGTGTTACCATGATGCGGGAGTGTAATATTAAAAATATTAATTTTTTTTTTTTTAGTAGGAACAATAATTGTTAAGAGAGGTAACGGACGGTTACACTCTTGAAACCCAGTTAGTCCAATGAAAAATACAATTTATTTATAAAATACTATACTTGTCATTTATATTACGTTTTATCTTCTCAAGATAACTGAGTTACAAAATATAATATAAAATTAAAAAGGAATATTCTGTATAGACCAAAAAAATAACGATCATAAAAAAGAAAAAACTGAAATAAAGAGGCACTCTAGTTGTTCAACAAGGGCTAGTTTTAATTAACCTGAATTCTTTTAGAGAAGATATAAAGCCACTCAGGTTCCTTCTCGAGTACCTCCTAATTGTTAAAAATTTCAAAAGCATAGGCCATAAATAAAATAGGGCATTTCAGACATAAGGTTTGTGAATAAAATTATTTTATTTACTTGATTCTATTATATTCAATCTATTCATAAATTTATTTTTAACCTACGATATAAAAATTTCTCATTTTATTCAGAAAGGAATTACTTGTATTCAAAAACAAATTACAAAAATTAAAATTAATAACTCGATTACAAAAAAAATACAGCCCCGGGTTATTTATACAGATCCGGTTGGTTTATATGGCATATGACTCCGGCCAGATAAAACGGAGTTTTATTAAATTATTCAAAGCCTATAATTTTTTTTTTTCTCAAGAATTATATCGTTTTTGTGAACGATTAATTATTGAAGTCGTTTTTGTAAAGAAAACTGAAATATCTGATTAAATTAATCCTTATTTAAAAATTTATTATATAGATATTTCCTTAACCACGACAGAAAATCGGGGTACGAATCAACATGATTGGGTGTAAATGTTTTTTCATTGACATCTAATTGTGTTTACAGTAAATTTAAAAGTTTTGAATAATAGTTAACACTTTATAAATATAAATACTTTATATACTGATATATCATATAATTATATTTAAAAATTTGTCCCTCCACTTGGTAGGGCAAGACAGGCCCAATGTAATCACAACACCGCTCTCTCCGCGGTGTCACATAAGTCAAAATTAACCTATGTTCTAAAGGAAGAATATGGCTACAACTGATTATCATACATATTTGAGTTAAAGTATTACATAAAGTATAGAATCTAATGTGAAATTACTATTATTAATCGATAAATTTATTAAGACCCCATTATTGAAGTGTTAGAAGTCCATTAAACATGCGCATATTCAAAATAAATACAGACTCAGTTTTTATAAGAATATAATAAGAAATAGAGATTATATGAGGTGTGGAGATGCAAAAGGGGGTAAATCCAAAGTGGATTTACTCAAAAGTTTGGGTTGAGTATATGTGTATGTGTATGTATGTTTCGAAGTCATCATGGGTTCAAACTTTAAAGGGTGGACGATTTACTACCTTATTGAGGACGCTAACTTAAAAAATTAAAAAATGATAATAAGTGGATTTATCCCCTTTTGCATCTCCACGCCTCATATTTATTATATTAATTTACAAATGTTAAACAAAAAATCAAATTAAAAGGCAGATAAGAAAGCTTCAAAGAGGAAAGGTCATAACCCGTGACACTTAGCTGGGAAACCCGAAAGGTACTTCTGTATTTACATTAACCAATAAGTGGATTTGCGTCAACCCTTTCTTCCATCACACTATTTTTTAGATTCTTTACAGTGCACCAACAATATAGAATACCCCGCCCTCTTAAGACTTGGTAATTCTTTTGATTTGTTTCTGAATGTCTTAAATTTTTACACAATGCATATTATACGCAGTTACAATTTCTCAGTTTTTCAATTTTTTTTAGAACTGAAGATGAATTTCTAACATTTGAAACTAATTCCCTGACTAAATATCATAGAAGTGGCAATCATTTGTCAATTTCATACTACATACTATGTTACGTTGACTACCAGCAGAGATCTTCACGATTTAAAATTTACCTATGACTCATTTTACAAAACCGGCAAAATTGTTGATGCCCTTTTCAAAAGTGCTTTTCGAGGGTGCGACACAAGCCTCTGGCAACAGGAAACAAGGATGTCATCACGTAACCCTGTTATTGGACACCAATCATTCCAAGAACAGAGGTAGAGCACACGTGGAGTGCCACTGTAGCACACGTGTCCTAGGGGATGTTTCACCCTCAGGGAGATGCTTCCGTTCTATTGTTCCAAACTGCACCAAAACAGAACTGAAAAATGATTGAAATCATCTAGTAATTTGTAACTGGGTTATAAAAAATGCAACAATAGTAATCAAAGTTGTCGAATATAGAATTTTACATACCAGCCTGTCGCGGCTTCGCCCGCTCCCTTAAAGAAAGATTTAGATTATTTTAACTATAAATGAATTTCATTTAAATTATTCAAAATCCTGTAATGAAGTATGGAATTTAACATTATTCCTCCAATGACATTTTCAAGCATGGCAGTAATTTTAACCTGATTAAAATTGCAGTGTTTAAGAGTTTGAAGAATACGTAATAATTAGACATCCGATTCGGCAGAAATAATTTTATCGATCCATCTAGTTGGATTTTAATTTCTAACCATAAAAGTATACGACAGTTTGGCAAACCTCGTTTATCGCACCCAAGCCTATAAATTTAAATTATCATTATAGTAAAATTCTAAACCGTCCTAGAACTATGAATATGTTTTAGTCAAAATTTGGTAAAGTTGGTAAAGTTTACCATTGCAAACTCTGTTGCAGAATTGCCAGACATCGAGCTACATTTAAACCACACTGGGAACCACATGTCACTTACTCCACATATTTTAAGTTTTTTTAATAACAATTGAAATGAAATAAGCACATTTTATCATAAATTTCTAGCTCTATATAACAACGTATCTTTGTAACCTCTCTCGAATGGTGCTCGCCATTTATCGGTCGATTACCAAACTTCACTACGCACCACATATTTATTGGCAATATAATTGAAAATCTTTAAATTCTATTATTGCTAAACCTTCTTTGAACTATGAAGCTGATGTGGTTAAAATTTGGTTCAGTAGTTATCGCGATTACTGATCAAAAAAGTGGCTTGACCTTTTATATAATAGTATAGATAAAAATAAACTTTTAAACTAAAAACTAAGGTTTCCTATATTCACTAAAATAAACCGAAAATTCCAGATATTGATATTATGGCAAGATAAAAGTGAAGATATAATAATATACACCCCCCCAAAAATATGCCATAAATTTTCTAACATTAAAACAAACATTACACGTAAAGACTTGTAAAGATTTATCTATTTTATAACACATAAATAAAAAAACAAAACAATAATATTAATGACGACTCAATTACACAAAAACTAAAAAAAAATCAACATGTAAAACGGCAAAAAAATAAAAATAAAAATAAGAACAATTCCAACAGAGATAAACCTTAAAATTGTAAGCACTACGTATATATACATAAAAAAATAAGGCAACATATTCTGTTTATAATTGTATTCAATTGAATGTTAACAAAAATATAATACATATTAATGTTAAATTTTTTTAAAAAGGTAAACAAATTATTAATAATCCTGGCATTGAAAAGTTGTACTAAGCGCTACCTGTAGGAGTCTGGTGGAACTAACCGCATCGTTTAGTTCCGACGCTCTACACCAGATGCTGCTGTGATGAACATGTAAAATCTATCCCTAATTTAATAAAAAGCGAACAATTTTACAATTATTTCATATTTGATGACTTCCAATATATGAAAAAAAAGTAAAAAAAAACAAGAAGATACTGGCATTAATTATAAAATCCACATAATTTAATACACCAGTAACTAAAAGTTTTTTTTTCTTTTGAAAATTTGAAAAGAAGAGATACACAAATTAGTAATAATTTCAACAAGAAATGATAGTTTTAGTTTACAAAAACAATAAAGCAAATTTTTTTTTTTCTAAATATTCAATTATATAAATATAATTGAATATGATTACAAATAAAAATAAAATTTAGTAATTATAGTAACTTTTGAATTTTTTTAAATATTCAAGCCTATATAAATATATGAATATCACACATTGCAAAACAAATTCAAGACAATTCTCTAGTAAATGAAATTGGTTGAAACTACGATAAAAATTCCCTCAAAACATACACGCACAGAAGAACTAAACATGTACTTTTAACACAAATCTCTACAAATTACTCAACTGCTATGTATACCTACATATAGTCATCATTTATGTATGCTAGTTATTATTTATATTTATTATTATTGTATTGTATTTAATTATTAATTTTCATTTAATTCTTATTCTATATTTTATTTTATATTATGTATTTATTTTTTCTTTCTTTACTTTTTATTTTATGCGGGCTTTTTTTTTTTTTTCCTATTGTTCACAGATAATCTAAAACTATTTACTAATGTATAAAACTATGCCAGTCATATAGAGGACATTAGTCCGGCACATGTATACTAAATGATTTGTAATTGTAAATATGTTAATAAATTCTTATTATTATTATTATTATACACATTGAAAGTTTAAATAAATTATGTTATCTTTTACGGAATATGATGCACTTATAAATACTATGTTGGATTTACGAAATTATTTTCATTACTCGTAAAAATGAAAATAATTTTTAAAACTACGGTTATAAACGTTTTAATAAAACCATATTGTAATGAACATATAAAAAAAAACAATAGATTGATGCATGAAATAAAAAAAGTAAACTCCATTTAAGACAGAAGAATCGTCTGTGTTACATAAGTGGACTGGCACCTGGAAAGTCGTCATTTAAAAAGATATTTGACTAAATAGGCTAAGAATAGAGTGAAATTCAGGAGTTGAATAAGGATTATTAGTAAAAAAACATTTAAAAAAAATTAAATAAAAATAATAGGTTAGATTTCCATGATTTAGGAACTTACGAATGTCAAATTTCCATATTTCTTGGCTCTTCAACATTACGTTCTCCACATTTTCAAAAAGGTCAACCGGTAGCCATGGTCCTAATGGCCTATATTTTTAGTCTGGTGAATTTAGTATCTTCTGGACACCATAATAAACATGTCACTCCAGCCAGTCTGGATTCATTCCGCAACATGTATTTTTTTAGTGTCTTATACAATATTTTTCTTAAAAAAGAAAATTATAATATGGTAAACCAGACAGTTATTGACACCCTCAATTAAATATTCGGAATTATTCGTATTGTAATTATTGAAAGAACAGTTCAATAAAGTTGCAATTTGCAGTCAATTTTCCTTAATTACTATACCTTAAGCTAAACAAAAAAGTTTACACCAAACATTATTCCTGGAATGTATTATACAAGACAGTGACAAAAAATATGGTATAATCAGTTAGGTATTGACACCCTATGGACACCTTTTAAAATCCAGACAGAATTGAAAGTACTTTTACGTAGGTGAGTTGAAGGATTTAAAAAGAATTTTATGATGATTTTTTTCTTCTTTTTTTTTTTGGATAAATATACATATATTTTTTTATCTTCTAATTTTTTAGATAGGTCTATAATTGTCTGGGGTGTCAATAACTGTCTGGTTTACCCAGTAAAAATACTGTTTTAGGAAAACGAGTATCTGGTAGAGATGACAAGTAAAAAATACTAGTCTAAGGTAGGACTCGGTACGAAGATAATAGGTCTGAATGTTGTTACTAGTACTGAAGTAAATATGCAAGTATCTCTTATCTGTTACTTCTGAATATCGATAACCGGCCCAGTATTACTGAACCACAAATACCACAAACAACTATAAGACGTATCATTACCATTGCAACTACATGTAAAACAGTCACAATTATTAGCTGTTTTAACAATAACATCGGAAGGAAACAATTAAACAGTGAACTGAGGAAAATCTTCCGCGAGGTCAACAGCATTATTCAAAACTGATTCCGATCGGATAATTAATTAAGATTTTAGGACGCATTTCCGTTTTTTTTTAATATAGTTTAAGGAACAATCGAGGCCTTCCATAAGAAATCATTTCCTTAAACGATCTTGATACTTAATTGATCAAGTCTATCAGAAAAACCCATCATCGGGTCTCTAGGTCAGGAGTACTTGGTGCAGCATCTAACCTCCAACATGTCCTACAACTCATCAAAAATTTTCTTTTTTTAAATAACTAAACAGTTATTAAAACGTGCAGACCGCTAAGGACTTAAAAACCGTTCTTGGCAATATCTTTCACAGCCCAAGGACGACAGTGTCACGTGTTAGCTTGATAGGGTTAATCACTAGTTATGCTCATACTTAGGGAAATTTGTCGATTTAAAAGGGAATTATGTTGATACAGTTTGTAATATGACATTTTGGGTCACATATTTAGATTCTCAAAAGTTTATTCTATTAAAAGTAAAATTGAAAAATACACTAACGCTTCCTTTCGAATAAATTTTTATATTTTTTTACAAAGAGCGAAAGATACCAGTCATAGGCATATTGTACCAGTTATGGTTATAGCCAAGACTAGCTATGGTCATGTTACAAAATAATCTTTAAACAAATGTTTCTAATAAATCAAAAATTACTATTAATTAATAAGCAACTAGAACTATTAAAATGATCTAAATACTAATACAACACGGTTTAATAAAAAATAAAATATATATTTAAAAACACAATCACTCGATGCACTCATTCACAAACTTTGTAATTACTTATTAGTTCAGAAAACCGTCATGAAATGATAGTTGAAAGTGAATTTAAAACAACTATTTATTGGAGTATAGTTTATAGCCGCACCTCTTATTTGTTTTTCTATATAAGCGTCATACAATACGGCAATTCTCCCTATTAAAAAAAAATAATTAATTAAAAGATATCAGAATGTATTTTTTGTAAATTATCTTCTTTAGATATTTCTGAATAGCACTAGCCAGCCATTCGCGAAGTACAGACTATAACTAACTATATTGGTTACTTAAGAGACGTAAGCTCAAACAAGACAACTGCTAGGAGAGGACGTAGTATTTAAGTTTTAAAATGACATATTCAAATGAAGAAAATTCTATTTTTTTTCTTTATCAGCTGGGTCGTTTTTAACACCAAAGAAAATTGAAACGGATAGGGGAAATCATAACTCATATCTCGTATTTTTATAAACCGGTCATGGTCAGTTCAAAATTATTGTTTATTAGTATCAGATAGTCCAACATAATAGAGCTTGTATGGAAGTATAAATTCTAATGAAAACCTACATAAATAAAAAACTAGAAAAATAATGAAGCAACTTCAAAAGAATTCCTGAAGAATCCTCATTTTTAAAAACGATTTTACCAAAAATTAGAGGTATTTCGGGACACTATTTGAGGAAAATATTTTTTAATCGTTATTGGAAAGGGATATGAGGGAGGGTATCATGACTAAATAAATACGCCCAAATAAAGCGCTTATTAAGAAAACACGGTAATTAATTATGTGCCGATATTATTCTGGGCTATAAAACAAGATGTGGCTCTGTAAACAAGTTATAGAAAAAAATTTAATAATCGGCAAGGCATTACAAAATATAAGGATGAACAAAAATAAATTAATTAGTTTTATATTTTATACAAATAAAAAGTTATTGATTATTAGTAACAGAAGGTAATATTTAATTGGGTTAAAAGAGTAAGGTTTTAACGAGGTTAATAATAGAGGTATAACAAAAGACAATAAACAATAAACGAGTGTAGTACAAGAGTTACAGTAATTTAATGTAATACGTGAAATAATGGGTAAAACAGTGTAAAAGGGAAAATATAATAATAAATACAAATGATAAGAAATGTCGAAGGTTCATCGATAAAAGTTCTGCTAATTAAAACGAATAAACATTAAAGTAATGAAGAATAATACCACAAACGGATGTATACAAAAATTATAAGTATTTGTTATAGTGGTTTATTAGGGTCTAACGTCATTATGTACTCCAACTAGGGCAGGAAGGACGGGTTATCCAACTGGTTACCACCCTATTCTAGCTAACCAGGGTGGGAAGTTAAAGATTCATTACGATGTTCCGCCACGAAGTAAATTTCAGTCTGCCCCGATGTGATTCGAACCCAAAACCTTTCGTACAGGGTGCGCTAAGATCCTCGCCCCAACGGCCATCGAGTCCCTATTATATGTATTTTGTTTCCAAAATAATTATTGAAAAATAATACATTTAGTAAATATAAAAATAACGTTTATAATAATTATTGTTGAACATCTTTTGCAGTGTAAGATCAAGTCCAGTCCTCTCCAGCTCTGCCTGTCTTCCAATAATTGCTTTCTATGTGAATCAATACCTCATTTCTGGAGATTTTTCTCCATTTCATTCTTCCAATTTCCTCAAGATAGTTCTCTACCTCCTTTTCCCTCCAATTTAGCTAGATTGGCACAAACATATATAAAACGGTCATCGCCCCCAGTGGTATTCCGATATCTGTTTGCATGTAAATACTAAATAAAACCCATTACGAATGTGATGAGACAGCAAACAGACAGCAACGAACGAATTCCGTGAAGCCTTGATGGTATTTAGCACATGTAGAGATATAAAAACAAACGTGTGTATATCCAGGTGTCAAATCCCGAAGTAGAAACAGCAGGATCATCATCGGAATAAAAAACACGCCCCAGATATGGAACGTACGTTCTTTTGAATACGATGTTTAGCACTCATTTTTTGATAGAGGAGACGGCATATTAACAAATAATTTTTGTTAATTAAGCAACTTATGTATAAAAAATCAAGATGTATCAGATGAAGGAATAGTGATAAAGGAAAAGTTATATTTTATAGTGCTATTTGAAAAACGTTTTCTAAAGGATGTGTGTAAATAATTAGAGGATACAGCGGCCACAATTAAACTAGGCTGCATTCAATTAATTTAAAAATTTCCATTGGGATTATAAAATGGACACACTAATATCATGAGTATACAAATTGATATTTTTCTAAAAAATATTGAACCTAATACTGAATACAGGTCTTAGATAACAAAAACATATGTCGTTCAAAACATATAACAGTGGAGATATTTCTTGTAAAAGCGAACGTGAAAGAAACTGTTACAGGAAAAACAGCTTTTTATTATTCCAATAAAAATTGTATAAAAATGGACATATTTACATAATCATGCCAGCGTTTTTAAAGCAGTTTATAAAATGTAGTTTTTAAATAGAAAAAAAAAACTGTTTAGTTTTTGTTACGTGTGCGTATAACATTAGTTATAACGAGCTAACTCAACAAACTGGTAAATGAAAATTATATAAATTTATTTTTAATAATCTATTAATTGATATATAACAAGAATATAATATATTAAAAGTAATAAATGGGAGGAATTTTGGTTATGGTGGCAATGACTTTGTGGCACTCCTATAAAGTTTTGAACTTAAAAGTCACACAGCCATCTTCTTTTCATTCGCCTCTGAGGAATGAGAAGCAAGTTGAGAGATTTGAAGATTCCAGTAAGCGTAAATCAATTCATAAAAGTTTTCTATTTTTTAATAAATATTTATTAATAACATTTTACAAATACTGGCAAAATATTTGTATACATATGTAAACATGTGTAGGATCTAGGATCTAGTTTATGGCGAAAAAACAGGTTTGGACTGGTTTATTCATGACATAATAAGGAACATTGAGGATTTTATAATGTAAAATCTGGCTACAAGAAAAAATGGAAGATTTAGAAGAGACCCAAAGATAAACTTCATACGTCCAAATAGTTTTAATTACTGTCATATTAATGAATATTTTCCAATTAATCGGAAACTTTAAACGTTAGTCTTATAAATGTTAGAGTAGTCTAAAACGATAAGGAACTGCTCGTCGTTTCAGCCTTATAAGTGGAGTTCAAGTAAGAAGTTTGTCCAGATGGAGTAAGAAGCAGCGTATTTCTTCATAGGGGTTAATAGAATATATGAAGATTTTAAATATAATTTTAAAATCCGTTAAATTTCGAATTTTTAGTTTTCTAGATATTTTAATGTTTTATTTCAAACGATTATTGAACTTTTATGTAAAAATAGAAAACATTTATTAGTGTTACTCCCTGTAATTGTCTTAATAGAACTAATACCTTGTAATTGTAATCAAACAAAATACATTATTATGGAATCTATATTCATTCATCATATCTAGTACAACAGAATGTTTTAAAGAAATAAACAAATGGTTTATTAAAACACAAAATTACACAATACCCAGTATCTTGCTCTCCTAAGAATCATTACGAGTTAGTTAACTTTTACAGACAGATGTAAGGCGGTTAATCCCATTTTTGGAGCAGCAGACAAAATTATCACACCTTGGGATGAATTTCATAACATTTCTATAGGAGTAAAAGAAATAGAGGAAACAGAGAAACTGACATAACCGGCTGCCTTTCATAGCGTGGGCAATCCTAATTCGTTAACTCTGGATTTGTTATGTACGGCATGAAGCTATTGTACTGTACAATCATCAGCACCCCGAATGGTTGTCATTATATTTTCAAACTTGCTAATAGGAACCAGGCGGGTTTTTTTTTTTTTTTTTTTTTTTTTTTTTTTTTTGCGATCTGAAATACAAAAGATAGTTTTTAACTGAAGGTATTAGAAAAAATTAAGGTTTTGTTGCACTATATTGCATGAATCTGCTTGAAATGAAAAAAATAAATAAATAAAATTCAAACCAAAAATTATTTAGAGAAAAAGGTTATGAGATATAAAATAAGAAAATTAATTTACGTATAACATTAGTTAAAATTTGTTTTTCCCCTGAACAAAGGTGCATATCAAGTGATGAAGAGTAAAATTCAAATTTTAACAAGTACATAATTGTAAACGAATAATTCTTATTATTAAGAACAATAACGATCTTGTTTTTAGATAAATAAATAAAGTGATCTGTACACCGTTTGCTATTTGAATATTACAGTGTTTAGAGTCGTTATTACTCATAAACTTTACTAAAACGATTGTATAAGTGAAAATATAATAAAAAATTTTGATTGTTTAATATTATAAGTGATGAGATATTAGATGGTGATCATTGGTATATACAAAAATAAGCAGTGTGTACATAGAACATAGAACTATAAATAGATGTATGTTTTATAAGGTTCTTGAGCTTCAGTCAAAACAACTATTTTGGCGATGTTTCGAGACTATATTCTTCTCATAATCATGCCCTACAGTAAAAAACAGCTATTTAAGAGAAAATTATATAAGTTATTTCGAAACATAAAGTTAGGTACAATATAAATATATAAAAACACGCACTACAATAATTAACTAAATATAATTACAAAATATGGAGGAGTAGGAAACTACTTACAATGCTACTGGTGGATATGCAATTGATATTCACTACTAAATTATAACAATTCTAGTTCAAAACTAACTCAAGGAATTTTTGAAAAAGGTTGAGGGTTAGTATTTCCAAAACTATATACCAAAGTACAAAAATGATTTACATGATGTATATTAATATAAATTTATATTATTAGTCTAAATGTATTAAATTGGAATAACATGTGTTGATATTTAAGACGTCTGAGTTTTTGTGTATTGCAAGATTTTAAAAACCTTTCTATGGTTATCATTCCTTTAATATTTCGTTTAAAATTGTTTCGTTCATGGTGAATAATTTTGGGGAAAACAAATTTAAAAGATAGTTTTGTTTCCCTGTAATGTGTGGTGAGAGCTGCTTGGTCTGGTTTATTCGGGGTCTTTAGTTATAGAGGTGAAACTGTACTCAATATATATATATAAATTAATAATGGAATGTACGTAATAATACTGATAATACGATTGAAAGTCACCAATACATTTTTTAAAATAAATAAATACATTTCATAAATATTGGGGAGTGCGACTATTGTATATTTACTGAATTCCTGCTGTTTGAAAAAAAAAAAAAATAGTAATATGTTCTTATTTTTTACTAATTTTTAAAAACGTAAAGCAATTTATCTATACTTGAGAATATGAGCCGCTAAATTTTGTTACGTCCTATATGCAAGTTATTTTTAATTTCAAAAATTCATCAATCGTTATATCGAGTTTTTGAGTGATTTGAGAATTGACATGAAATATTTTGAAAGTCAACACTGGATAAATATCTTTTTCAAATAAGGGTTAAAACAAAATGCAATAACACCCCGTTACTACATTGGTGTTACTTATATTATAATTTTTATTGCTCCGATAAGAGCTATCATAAGTAACTTTCTACAATTACTCAATCATAGAAATCTAAAAAAAATTCTGGGTGAGAAAAAAATCAAAGGTTTATTTTGAAACATCTTGAATCTATATGAAATAGATCGAAAATATATTTATATTCAAGATCTGGTAATCATTCTTACAATTGAGACAGCCCAGAGGGTAGGCCGCTTGTTAATAAAATAACCTGTTCCCAATTGGAACACTAAATTTTCTCTTGACAAAAAATAAGTGGTCTTTACTGGGGCGAACCTGTTATTAGACAGACACTTATCGAGTTCACCGGATTCAATATGAACGAGTACCTAAAATAACACGTGGGATATATCAAGCGGATAGAGACTAAATTATTGTCTAGAAAATAGTATTAGAATCCTTCACAATTCTGTAACATTTGGGAAAAACTTTACAAGTTCATTTTTGTCGACAATAAGATAAATATTTTAAGCATCCCATATTGGAGTTCTACTCCATCATGTATAAGTAAGCAAGTTGTAATGTCAATGGTATAAAAGGATACCATTGTCATTAGAACTTGCCTACTCAAAATATTTATCTTATTGTGGACAAAAATGAACTTATCTAGTTTTTTCCAAATGGTACAGAATTAGTCTAGTCAATGAGAGGTGTAGAGTGCATGAAATATGCGATTATTTTTGTCCACAGGGATTCATTAGGAGTAGTTAGAAGATACTAAAAGTCCATGCCCCTGAGGTGTGAGCTAACGGTGTGGGGAGGGGAGAAGGCCCTATTTTCGGATGTTTCGATTATATCTCGAAAACAGTAGACTCTAGGAAAATATGCTACAGCTCAAGATTAAAGCTAATTAAATTTCCTATAAAATTGTTTACATACATATTTGCCGAACATTCAATGGTTTTCGAGATAACGTTATTGAAAATCGATAATTTTCGAAAAAAAAGTAATGTTTACCTCAGTTTTTGTCAAACATTTGCTTCAAGCGCCAGAAACATATGAAAATTGAATTAAATATAATGCTCTACAACTTTTCTGACATTTTTTTCCTGAGAAACGATCGTGGAAGTCACTAGAAGCAAATCTCGAAAACCATATGAAGTTCGACAAACATTTATAGAATTAATTTTATATAAAATTTAATTAGCTTAATTAATTAAATTTTTTTTGAAATATATTTTTCTACAGACTAGCCTTTTCGAGATATAATAGAAAAACCCTAAAGATGGGACCTTCTCCCCCCCACCCAAGGGCTTTTAGTACGTTTATCTTCTAACTACTCCAAACGAATCCCCGAGGTCAAAAATAATCACATATATCATGCACTCTACAACATGTTTCTTGACTGGACTAAATTCTTTGCTTTATCATGAGACGTTGCTGAATTCACTCAATTATTTTAGTTGCCTTTAATCCAAATATTAAATTGTTAATCAAACTTTGGGAGTAGAATCAAAGTCTCTATTAATCATTTTACCCATTAGCAACATTTAAGGATAACCTCTTTCAAAAGTTATATGATTATTTCGGAGCAGACACTCGGCAAAGAACTGGTCTTTGGAGGAAGCAGCGACAGAACCCAATCATCTTGGTGTGCCATCAAAACAAATCAGCCACCGCTAACATCAGTTATTAACAAAGATATCATTATTACGTGCCTCGTAGCGGAGTGCGGTCGGAACCAGACAGCCTGCCATTGTAGCTTTTTTTGAAGACACTCGACTCCGATAATGGGCCAAAATAAGGTCGATGAAGCACTGTCCGATCTCGCGTAAAAAGTACGAACCTATTTCCAAGTCAATTGCCTCGTCGTCCTTCAGACGAGTCATTATTTTATCGTCTGCACGTCTTCGAAGATATGGTCGGCCATTCTTCCCTCATTCAGAGGATCCGGTAATCGGGATTCGAAAACAGGATGTTTAGCGCCGGCGTAGTTTAAACAATGGTCAATCGAAAAAAAAAACAGGTTTAAAGGTTGTAAATAACTTTATAAATATCACAAAACTTATTACCTCTATATAATCCCCCCACCAAAAAAAGATAATAATAATAATAATTTTAAGATAAACTAAAAAAAAATAATATCTTTAAAAAATATTTTTTTTTTTCTTAGTTTCACTTTTATAGATAATGTCCATACAAATGCAAAGTATCGGATGTGAAAAAAACGCATTTTTTTAAAATGTTGTAATTTCAGAAGTGTTAAGAAAATCATATCAATATCTGAAAGAAAAACAATAACTTTTATGATAGTTGTATCAGTTTTTGTGAAAAACTTGCACTCCTGGAAATTACTAAAAACATGATTTAGCCCGTTCTTCTGTAGTCTTCAAATACTATTTTTTTTTTTACCTCCCCCATCCAAATTGTTTCAGTAACACGGGATTTTTCTGAGTAAGGCAGGGAATTAAATACTCAGAAATAATTCCGGCCTTATTCGACCCGTTAGATTGTGTTTATTTGAAAAGGTAACACATGTTCAAAAATGTTAACAAGAATTTTACATAATCCTTTCATTTTGGTTTTCATCCATAGAATATTTTTTTTCAGGTTTTAAAAGTTTTAAAACAGATTACATTGAATTCTGTTACACTAATAGTTATTACGTTTTAAAATAGATTCCAATTTTATTTTGAACCACAGCTCACATCCACATGTAAATCAGTTACCTTTTGTCATCCCGCGATGAACAAACAGAATCCGAACAATACACGCTATGCAAATCCCAATACTCCCACAGGCGCTCATTTCTGTTACGTTACTTTGTTTTGCTTTTTCCTTTTAAAATCCGCAGGAATTCATATTGTTAATTCTCATTGACAACGCCTCCTCCGTTTTACTAAAATGGGATTGAAGAAGAACAATGGGCTAACGGGCGTGAACGAAGATTCATTTTCGTCTCCCTCACGACTTTACTAAATAAACGTGCCACCGACTTCCCAATAGGCTCATTTAAAATCGAAACTGGTAGCTACTTCCTCCACGAGTCTGCGAAGTAACAGGAACATAATACCGTTAAAATCTGTCGAGTAACGAAACTTTGAGGAAACGCATCGATCAATGAAAGATAATAAGAAATAGTTGATATGAATTTAGAAGTAGCAGAGATAGAGCTGTCAACTATCTGTTATTAATAATATCTATTTTAATTATTCTTTTTAAAATATGTAAATGGTTATTTATGTTAGAGGCCCAAAAAATAAAGTTACCGGTAAAAACTTTAAATTTCGATTTTTCAATCAGTTATAATTTTATTTCATTTGAAACATTGTAAACTTTTGATAATTTGCATTATTAAAAATTTCTTTATATTTATTTATTTTCCTCAAACAAATCCTCATTAATTCATAAGAAATTCAATAATGGTCGGTTTGATCACATCAATTTTTTTTCTTTCCTAATTTATCGTTCTTTACGACAGAAATAATATGTACTAATTAACGAAGAGAATATAATGACCCTCTCATAAGTTTAGAGGCGGGAGGGAGCAGTCTTGGTCCAGGGTTCCCTAGGACTAAGTGTTTGTATATATGTATTATGATTGCATCTTTATTCTTCCTTACATCTTGTATTTAATTATTTTTATTATACATAAAAGCAGCACCGAGTGGACACCGATCGGCCAAGCGAGAAGCAGGGGAAGACAGTACATGAGGTGGAGGGATGGAATTACAGTCCAAGAGTGGGAACCAACTGGATGAAAGTGGCCAGGGACTGTTGGATCAAAATTTTAAATAATTTATAGAAAGAAAAAAAAAGTTTTGTTTTGTTTTTGTTGTTTATAATGAATATTGTATATTATATATCATGTATATGTATATATTGTTACAACTCACGAGTTGTTCCTATTCTGTAAAATTATTTTGGAGCTGAACTCCATTTTACCTCCTAAGGGAGAGGCATTTGTCATAAATATGATGCCAATAAAGATTTATTATTATTATTATACATATTGTATAAAAAAATTCATAAGCATGCCTATAACGTACTAGCTGAAATAGGGATGTTAATACTGTACTCATCTTCTCCATGGTAAAACATGAGACGATACTAAAGAGAATCATACACTTGATAGAACTCACTGATTCTTATCTCTTTTTTGTCCCTAAATCGAACTGGCCTTACATGTCATCACCAGAGAACATAAGTCTTTTAATAGCTTCTCGTCACGAAACAACTCGAAACAAGTATGGAAATTCAACATGTTTATTTTTATATTTAAAATTTGTTGGTGTATTTTTATGATTTTCTGCCAATACAGACCCCTATACAAATTTAATTTAGTAAACAAATATATACAACTTTTCTTCTAAAAAAAAAAAAATAAAATAAAATAAAAATAAATGGAACTATCTCAATCCTTGTCTAGTATTTTTTAAATTTATTGTAAGCAAATGTAAACTGCATATAAGTACACTACAAATAAAATTTTTAATATTTGTATTGAATTTATTTTATGCTAACATACCGAGAAAAACTGTCAATTAAAAGTTAAACGAAAAAACTATTAATTACATTACGCTTATAACTTATAATTTATCTTTAGTGATGTTATAGACGATTACAAGAAAGTATGTCAAGTATTTTTACACAAGAGAAGCAATGATACCGTGGCAACGCAATACAGAAATTCCTTAATAACAAACAATAATGACACTCGAGATGAGCAAACATAGCATAAATGACATACCTCATTAAATGTCAATGAAGAAAACTAAGCAAATAGTAAATAAATTTAAAATAGATGACACAGTTTAAAAATATTTTCACAACAAGAAGCCAATAGAAAAAGGTATTAGTTAGTAAATTCAAATAGCGAACAGCAAGCGTGCTATATTGGCTCTTAACTTTTAAATAATAAATGAAGAATAGTATATATCTATATCAATAAACATTTTAAAAGACCATTCATTAAACAATATAACGAGTTAACTATTAATCTTTAAAGCAGGATTTTTAATACTGAGTTGATGCAAAAATAATGCAGGTTTTATATGTAACAAAAAAGATTATTATAATTTTGTGTGGTATATAATGTTGAGTGGTAAACACTAACTTCTCTCAATGTCTCTAGTAATTTTCCGAGGATTTTGCTTTTATATGTGACAAAAAAAGATTATAATTTTGTGTGGTATATAATGTTGAGTGGTAAACACTAACTTCTCTCAATGTAGTAATTTTCGAGGGTTTTCTTCCATTAAAGCCCTCAGATGGTCGTGATCGACAACAGAAGGCCAATAAGTGATCGTGCCCTTCTAACGTGTACATTCACGTTATTATTAATTATTAATACATTTTTATTAAAAAACTATTCATTAATTTACCAATAAATTTTAAAATATAAAAAAAATCTTAAACTAATGAAAGAATATGATTCAATCGAAAAAAAAAAAATCAAATAAAAGTGAAAAAAAAAATTGAAAAAGTGAAAATAAAAGATTCATATATGTGTCATCCTGTTAACGTGAATAAGTGGTTAAGTCGAATTTTGAACAAAATGGGCTAAGTGACTAAAGGAAATCGTGGAGGTTTTTCTTCTTGGTGAATAAGTGTAAGATGCTAGTTACTTAAAATAAACATCTTACTTTAACACGTATTATAAAACTTAACTCATTTTGCTCAAAAGCCGACTTATTCACTGGGCTGAAAAATATAATAACGAATTATTATTTTATATGAATAATATAATAATTAGTTCTTACAGGAGATTCTTGAAGGTAGAAGGTGTTGCTGAATTTTTTGCTGATTCAACAATGCCGGTTTATTTAATAAGGTGAATCACCTATTGTTTACTGTCTATCAAAGAAGACCAATCAGTCAGTCACCCTAAAATAAGGCCGAAACTATGATTGTTCAAGAGGAACTAAGATAAACATTTCATAATAGATTACAATCAGTACTAAAAATATTTATAAAAAAAAAAGAATTATAAAAAATGAATAATGTTTATTGTAAACTAAAGTCGATATATAAAAAACTATTTAAAGTTTCTATATTATACGCGTAAGTAGGGCAATAAATAAAGGATACCAGATTGTAAACTCCTGGGACTACGCAACAATTTATCCAGTTTGACTACCTTTAGGAAACTCCCATTAGGAATAATATTTTTATTTTATGCCACAGGAAAAACATGACATTACAAGACAGGAAAATAAAAAAAAAAAATAAAAAACAAACTCGTAGGCTTATACAGTGAAAGAGGCTGTTATTCTAGTTTGAATCAGCTTAATTAGCACATTTTAAATGAATTTACTTTGTCAACCATATCATGTTTGTCTAAACTTTCAATAATCTGTGAACAAAAAAAAAAAAAAAAAAAAATATAAATAATATTATATATATATATATATATATATATATATATATATATATATATATATTTAGGTTCTACATATTTAACTATACAACGAAAATAATAATATAATTTTTACTATTATGCTTAGCTAATATTTCATTTTTTTTTTTAATCTGGGACTCCTTAAATTAAAAGAAATACTCAGTAATTTAAAAAAAAATTAAATACTGCTCAGAAGGTACAGAGGAACCCATTGGTCTTAGGTGTTAAGGGATGAAGTGGACAGATATTGTTTTCATCACTTTTTAGAACAGTTGTTTTTCTTTTTTCTATTTTAGGTACTTGTTATGGTGCATTTATTTAAGGTGTATTCTTATTTTCAACAAACCCGTTCAGAATCTACATCAAGTGGCAATCGAACTAGGACCGTCCAAGGAATGGAACCCTGGTAGATCTACCGACGAGGCTACCTCGCTCCAAATAAACAAACGTGGAGTAAATAACAAAGATTTTATTAGTATATAACCCTGAATTTAAAATACATCGTATCTAAGAATATTCATCATATTGCCCTTCTTACGACTTTATCGTAACTATTGCAACATTTATTCTATGCCAGTAAATTTATATTCAAACGCAAAATTATACTTTGCTTTGAAACACAAGACTTCGAGAATAACCAAAGTGTATTTAACAGTAGGTCCACAAACACAATAAGTAAAAGAAAATAATAACAAAATATTAAATAAAATAAAGCTGGTGTCCAAAAAACCTGCTGTTCGAATTGGAATGAATTAATAAGATGTAGAAACTCTCTAATTAAGATTAGCTTTATAAGAGAAAATGTGATGGAAAGTAAGTGATTATGCTTTAAACATGCAGAACAAATATTGAGACATCAAAAATGGTAGGAAGGAGAGAATTTCTTATGATTCAGAATAGTTAGGAGGAGAATGTATGATAGATTGTATGCAGTAGATCTTTGGGAACAGAGATACAGTTAAGAATAGCTATTGACTCTGAAATATAATAGAGAACAAAACTGAAGTAGCTGAAAGATGAATCGAGGAGGTCGTGGAGAACAGTTATGTAAAATAAGCAACCTAAAAAATATTGTTAGCGGAAGGAAAAATGAATTAAATTCGGTGTATATGAGGTTCTATCCCGACAATCTGAAAAAAGAAAAAATATTATATAAGTTTTGATTTATCATCGAGTTCTCTAGTTATTTCCTACCATAAACTCAGAAGTAATCGAAGTATCAAAGAATCACAGAGGAAATTAGGTGTTCACAAGTTTTTCAGGAAGGAAACGATAAGATCTTCTAACTGATGTAGAGAACCAACCACTGTCCTTTATTTAATCATGATTAAATATTTGACAACTAATTTAATCAATCGTCTAATTTAATCATGATTAAAAGTTACACTTCATTTTTTAATCAATTAATGATTACGTCCACTGGAAAATCAATTAAAAGATTTAATTATGATTAAATTTTGCTCAACTCTGGTAGCAACACATCATCAGGAAATTCGGAAAATGGGGTATTCTAGGAGATGGATCGATTTATAGTGATAAAAATATTTTTTAAATTATTAATAATAATAATTATAAAATAACTGTTGAACAATTTTAAATTAGGGATCCAGGTGGGAGTTAAATTATCTTTAACTCTTTCCTGTTTATATATACATATATTTCAACTCTCTCTATATTCATATAGAGCAACATTTAAAATCAGGCGAACGTCAGGAATATGGAACACGGGGTACTGTTTCCATGCTAACCCATGTCATCATTACTGCTAAGTTAACAAAAAAATTAAAAGAACTTTTTATATTTATAACTATAAATTTTTTTTTATTATTTATTTATTTCGTAGCCCCATTTTTCTTCTTATATTAACCATAAATAAAGATTTTTACATTCTACTCTAACTGCTTTCTAGCATTTTAAAGAGTTATAGGTTGTTTAACATAATTTTGTTTTCAATTAATATAGTTTAATTAATAATTGTTAAAAATTAGTTGATGGTGCTGATCGTTTTTTTATAATAACGTATAATATGAATGCAGTACTTTAAGACATATGATTTATGTAAGTTACTCAAGAAAGTTTTATTTTTAATTTATTTTAAAAAAATCTATTTAAATTAATTTACAACTGTATAAAATATACAATATAATATCAAATAAAGGTGTATTAATGTGACAATAATGCTAAAAATGACATGTAAATTGGTTGCAAAGAACGACCCATTAGTAGCACGTATAAAGTTCTATAAAATAATGGCTCTGTAGCAGAAGGACTCGAGGCCATCTTCTTTTCAGGCGCTTGGAGGGTTATCTGGAATATTAGGTGAAGTTTTGAAACTAATGGATTTAAATGTTTATGAAGTTTGCTATGAAAGGATAGGTATCTGGTTTTGGCTAAATTAACAACATATGGTACATTAAGGTCTTTATGGATAAGTTTGTCAGTGACACAATAAGAAGCATTGAGGATTATTCAAAGGATTTTGGATTGGAAGGATTGGATACGAGATGAATTGGATGGTTTAATTGAGCCCCAAGAAAGTAAGTTAATATCATTATTATGTACATGGTAATATAATGTGTAATTGTTGTTATCCTCTTTAGTAAGATTCTGCCCATCTATTAGCCTCTAATTATGATACCTATATGTTAACTATGCTTTACGTTCCGGGGAAAAAATATTTATTTTAGAAGCTGAGAAACCATGAATAAATGATTTCCATATCAATGCTCTCTAGATAAATTCAATGAACGGCCTTACAGACAGCATGTACTTTTCCCAAGGTCTGTATGAATGTCCTTATGCAGCAGCAACTTTAATCCGGCGGAATAGAAAGCTGATAAATGTTACGAAATCCAAATACAGTATTGTTAGTTGCAGTTACAACCAAATACGCCTACAGTCCTTGTTCGGATATTCCTTTGTAAACCATAAAAGCCGCAACAATAAAATATGAATAGGTTTTCATAAATGTAAGGTACAATAAGATATTTTTAGTTTATTGTAGCTTTTAGTTGTGATAGGCAAGTAGACATCTTTATGTGGAAATATATGGTCGGAAATTTAAATTTTTTTATTTATTTGTTTGTTATAAGTATAGATTATATAAAATTCCTACATTTTTTCTAATAACTTTTATTAGGTAAATATTACAATCTACCTAACCTTAAGAACAACATATACAACAAAGTTGTTTCAGTTTTTTTTTTTTAGGACTGAAATTAACAAACAAAAAAATAAATAGATTTTACCTTAAATGATCAAACTATATCAGCAAACCAATGACAAATGGATATATTTTGGTCACATCTAATTTTTCTTTTAATTTCACCCCTGAAGGAGACCTGCAAGGCTCCATAAAAGTTTTTCACTTGGACGTTTTGTTTTTTTTCCTTCTCCTGACTCTTAAATTAATCAATAGTCAACTATACATTTTCTTATAAATGTATAATTTATACTGAAAACTAAAAAAATAATATAAATTCATATTAAACAGAGTATACAGAAACAGGAAGGTGTCCGAACCAAATCGTTTCCATCCACTTTTGATGGAGAAAAATGGTTTCTGGAGAGATCCCTGCCATTCTCAATTAATAGCGTCACCAGTGTCAGAATTCATTAACTACATTTTAAAGACTCTAGTTCTAGTTTATGACATTTATTTCTGAAATATTCGGTTCATTTTCCAATAAGAAAAGAAAAATACATTAAAGAGAACTGGATAAATAAATAAATTTGAGATATTAATTATTATAAACAACTTTATTGTCATTTAATTAAATTAAATACATTCATAAATGCAATTTGTTTTTGTTCAAAATGCCTCAAGGACGCTAATATTCTTAGCATAAGCAGCCACTTACAAATGACCGTGACCAAGCAGTCGTCTCCAATGCAGGCCAACATACTTCAGTAACAAGCCAAGGCTTCTACGGTACGCAACTGCTAATTTTAGCAGGCAGCCATCTAGCCTTCGTATTGGTGATAATTATAAGTAAGCTGGAAGGTGTAAATTATAGTGAAGTAGGTTTCGATTAGTAATAGACAACAAAAAATTTATGGCTGAAGGTATTATTAAAAGATATAATCACGGTTTACAGGAGTTACGTACCATTTCCTAACACGGTCAATATGACAGGAACGAAAAGTTTAAAACTTAAGCTTAAAATCATTCAATAAATAAATCTATTTGTAGTTGTTTTGTTTTTTTCATTTTATGAATACAATACCCTCTTGCTAATTCGAACTAGTCAAAACAGTTCGGATAACCGAACAGAAGTGAAAAAAGCGCACAAGTTAAAAAAACTGCTTGTAATACAGAACGTACAGAATAAAGCAACGAATGTATAATGTGTAATAATAAGAAAAAGATTGTATAATTGCAAAAAAATCACTATTTTTTTATTATATTAATATTTTCTACCGCTGTTTACCATAGTTGACCTTATAATAAAATTTGTAACAACAAAATTGGAGGGGGTATATCTTCCAAGATGACTAAACCAAGCTGAACAAAGGCGGCTGTGTTAACATGTGCAATACAGATCCAAGGAATCAGACTTCTAATTTGATCTTAGAAGGGAAAAGTATGGGGAATAAGGTCAACAGGAAATAGTTTTCTAAGTATTTCTATTTGTTCTTTCTTACTTCATTGAGTCCTCTGTCTTAGAACCAATATAACCCAAAGGATCTTAAGCCGGCTACAAGCGATGGAGTGAAGGCAATTTTAAGGCCCTCACTGAAGATCACAACACTCCATTTAGTATTAGTACAATAAACCTGTCGAAAAAAAGGGATTTGCTGTGCAAAATGTCCTTTTACGTTTACACCAAATATCATAATTGTTTAAGGTGATATAGTTAAGTCATGTTCCAAGGATATATAGAACGAAAACCGCACTATAAATTTTGTAGTGCAAATTAGTTAAGTCACAAAAAATATGGAAAAATATTTGTAATGTCTGTCATACAGGCATTTATACTATAATCATGTTATTAGAATTTTGTTAGTTTGCAAGTATAAGAAGAATAATTTTATAAATGAATTAATAGAATAGGGTAAACCAGACAGTTTTCGACACCTTATCTTCAAAAATAGAAAAAAAAAATCATAAAATTCCTTTTAAATCCAACAACTCAACTGTGTAAAAGTACTTTCAATTCAATTCGTATTTTAAATTTAATAGGGTGGCAATAACTGTTTTTACAGTATTTATTATCTTGTAAAATACATTTCAGGAAAAATAACTGGGGTGAACTTTCTTGCTTTACTAAAAGTAAAGTAATTAAGAAAAATTGACTGTAAATTTTAAATTTCCTTAAGGGTGTCAGAAACTGTCTGGTTTACCATATATAGCCAATACTTACATTAAACTATGTTATGGAACTTTCCAAATATATAAAAAAACTTCAACGATAGAATAAAAATAAATGATTACTTAATCTCGGATAACTCCAAAACAAAGGGAAAGATAGCACAGCTGGTCCATTTCGGTAATGAACATAAACAGGAGATGAGGACCACCGCCGCTCGTCGAACCAGAGGGAACACCTCATTCTCCGTAATGCGTTGCGTAATCCTTGGACTGGTCAGATAAGAGTTATCTAATCCATGGATTATAGTAGCCACGCGTGCTCCATACAGCTTATGACAAGCTTAGCGGGTTTGACAACTCCTAACAACACACGTAAGAATCGGAATTCGCTGAATCCAATAGTATGGACCAATCGAAGAGAATGTTTTTACAGCTAGCGGTAACACATAAACAAGACATACATAAGGTTCTTATGGTAACAACTTTGATATTCTACAATGGAAGAAGAGGCATTAATTCATTAATAAAAATAAAAGTGCAAACGTAAATGTTTAATAAATAACATTTTTTGAAAAACATTTATTGATATTACAGTATACATCAGATACAACAAGTAAATTTGAGGAAATGGATAATAATGACAGGTAAAGAACTAATCATTAGTAGCACTTTAATCATTAAAGCTACATTTAAAGATCTCTTTTTAGACACCTCGGAGAATTATCAGTAATGGAGTCTGAAGCAAGTTGGGACACGAGTGGGTATGGAGTTTACTATTAAAGAATAAGTATCTGGTATGTATAAAAAATTAAATATGAATTAAAATAACTACTCCAATCAAGCAATATGTAAAAAATAATATATTTAACAGAATAAATAAAATTTTAGAATTTTCGACGATCATAAGACATCAGCTGTCAGATCATTAGGAAGGAATTAAAAAAAAAAAAAAATTATAAGTAACTTACGTTATCACAGAAATTGCTTTACAAGATGAAAATATTTGAGCATACCTGTAACAAAGAAAAAAATCAATGCATTAATATTAACAATCAAGCTAATACAACAATAAATTTAAAAAATGAAATAATATTTGCAACTTAAATATTAGTAGGATGTGATAACTGTAGTCTGATCAGTGTTAACATTAGTCGCTTAAGGTTTATACGAATACTACCATGTTCTGTCGCGGCTTCGCCCGTTCTTATAAATAAAGAATTTAGATAATTTTAACTAACAATTAGTTTTACTTGTTTCATAATAAAAATGTTGTGATGAAGTGTGCAATTGGGCATTATTTCTTCAATGATGTTTTCACGCATAGCAGTAATTTTAACCTTTTAACCTTTTAACATTGCACTGATAAGGTGAAGATTAGGTAAAAGTATAATTAGATATTCTATTTTTGATTTGGTTCGGGTTTAATTTCTAACCCTAAAAGAACATACCAGAGCATCCTCTTTTCTGCCCCTCAACATAGTGCATTTAAATTTTAATTATTTTTAATTTTATCACTGCTAAACCTTTCTAGGACTATGAAGAAAAATTGGTTAACATTTGGTACAGATGGGTTCAGTAGTTTAACCATTGTAAAGCTAATTGCAGAATTTTGCTCACCACACTTCGGTGGATTCTCAATTTTCACTTTCCAAAATATTGTTAAATCTTTTTTAATAATTTAGTTGAATATAAGTAAATTTTATAATCAATTTCAAGCTCTATAAAAGGTGATTTCCTCTTGGCCGCTTCATTCGAAAGCTAGTTAAATTTGTAACTTTTTTTGATATTTGCAGTTTTGTAGATTGTTTTTTTCGAAAGATGGTTATCGTATAATTAGTATAAGAAATTGTAGCTTTTGTAAATAAGTTGAAGATCGATCTGTTCTTTAGGTCTAAAGTTTGTAAAATTCAATGTTACATGTGCTTTGGTCATATAGGAAATGTAAAACTGAATCTGAAAATGTGGTCTTAATTTGAAAAACGTTACATTGGACATAATGAAGATATTACATCTTTTATAACAGAAAAAGGGGTTTCCTCAAAAAAATCTTTGAGTTATCATAAATCAGCAACGAATTAGAATATAAAGGTGCGGTCAGCGACCGTTTTCTTCATTTATAGACTAGTTTCACCAATTTTGTTATAAGAGGGAATAACGCTGTATAATACCGTACCTTTGTAACCTCTCATGTAGAACGGCACTCGCTACCTATCAATCAATTTCCAAAATTCACTGTTATTCATATATTGTCTCATTACAAATGACAAATTGATTGAAAATCATTAGATTTTATTATGGCCAAACCTTCCTGGAACTATAAAGATGGTGTGGTTAAAATTTGGTACAGATTGGGTCAGTAGTTAGTAAGAAAAAAAGGCTTATTGTTTTATTTAGTATAGATATATATTACCCACAGTTGGTTTATAATAATAGAATCCAATAGATCATACATCAGTATGTGGGGGATATTGTGTCACAAGGGACAAGATCTATATTAATAGAAGTAAAATATTTAATAAACTGGGAACGACGAGCAGTTTATTGCCTTTTAACTATAGTAAGTTATAAATAATATAAAAGTTTGTATCTTATAAAACAATTAATCTCATCTTACTGTTACAAACAGGTATTGAAATAGGCTTAGACTTAGATCACTTAGACGTGGAGCAGTCGTTTAGCTGTTTTATAACTATTTTGTGAAAATAGATCTTTTAACTGTTTTAAATGAAAACCTAGAGAAAGTTACTTTGTACAATCAAAATAGCTTTCACACTAAAAGGTCGGGCCTTTTAAATGTTTCTTTCTATAAGTAATACGTACTTTAATAATTCTACCATACGAAGTTCTTGCTATTGTTTTCCCTTTCAATGCAACCTAGAGCTTTAATTTGATTGGATACTTAATTTAATATATTTTTTATTTTTTTAATACTAAAAAAGTTGTTTTTTACTATTGTTAATTTTTGTTCTCATCGAAATCACATCTGATAGGCCAGATATGACGTCAAAACAGCTTTTTAGTGATAATTGGCTCCTAAACCATTCGTTATTCGTTACCAAACATTTTCACATTTTATCCAACAGAATACTTTGCAATAAAATTAGCATTGGAATCTACTAACACTACATAGCGAATTCAATGAATATTTAATCTGTTCTGACTCACTTGAAACTCTCTCCAGCATACATCATCTTGATAACAAACAATTACATAATATTGATAAAAGTTACAACAAAAAATTCGAAGATTCAAAATTGTAAATATCTTATGGTTTGCGGCCTTGCTAAAGAAGCAAGCAACTCTCCTCTTAACTCGTTGTAAAATGAATTTAGAAGAGATAACTATTGTTTTAATTTGAACTATACCAGTACCTATCCTAATAATAAGCTCCATAACCACTCAAATCTGTTAGTTTCTCAACTTGCTTCCCACTCCATTCCTGATAATCCTCCGAGGCGTCTGAGACAAAGATGGCCTAGAGACCTTCTAGTGTAGAATTTTTAATAAAGTGCTACTGATGAGTAGTTTTTTTCTAGTTTTAACATGTTATTATAATCGTTGTCAATACGTTTACTTGATGTATATATTTTGTACAGTTGTAAATTTCAATAAATGTATAATTTTTTTTTTTTTTTAATATATATATATATTCACCGTTAAAAGTATCGCAACTCTTTGAAATATTTGAATTTTTAAAAACATATATTTTTTTTCATAATAAAGAAAGGTTTTAAAGTCTATAATAAACATTCCTAAACTAGACATAAACAATTTTTATTAAAATGAATTTCAATATTTCTTCCAATTAACAAAAAAGTTAAAAAACTGTTTTCATATTTTACACTTTTACTTTTTAATTTATATTTAATAAAACATATTTCCCCCTCTGACTTGAATGACTGCTTCCACTACTCTTGGCATACTTGTAAATAACGAAATGAATGATAAACATGGACTGACGGAAATTTGAAAAAAATAATCTAAAATCTCATCGTTTGCTATTAACAGGGAAAAACAATGATGTGTCTAATCATTAATGTCTCGCGTTTAATAAATAATATTAATATGAATATAAACCAAGTATGGATTAAGGTAAAAAACCAGGAAAATCTCGAGCATTATGGGAGTTGCAATACTTATTTAAATATTACAATTTATATTACATTAATACTTATATAATACCACTTATTTAAATTCACACCTGTCTTTAGATTAGGAACAATCATACGACAGCAGCGTATAGAGCATTATGGAGTCCAATGCCAAGAATTAGGGTGGTGCATAAATAATGCAGGTTTTAAATATTCATTTGTTTAGGCTAGTGCTTGCCAAGTAAACAAAGATAATCTTCCAGCCTAGTTAATGGATTATAAAGAATGGTTAATCTGTTACATTTTCTATGACTGGACCTCTGAAATTCACCTATCAAAACAAGATTTTCGTCAAATTAATTGTTACGAGTTCCAACTCGGTTGAAGTGCGGCCCAAAACAGAGAAAATTAATGTTGTTGGGGTGAAGGAGGCATCAGTGAATGTACAGTGTAGCGATGGTTCCAAAAAATTCGTGTTGAGATTTTGATCTCGAAGACAAGGAAGGTCACCAAAGAACTTCCTTCTGTTGTTGATCACGACCATCCGAGGGCTTTGGTAGAAGAAATTCCTTGCAAAACTATTCGTGACATTAAGAGGGAAGTTAGTGCTGACCACTCAACGTCATAAACCACACAAAAATATTAAAATTATATATTTTTTTATTTTATCATATATCTTTCTAATCTAATTTTATGTTCTTAGTGAAGGAGATCCCTCTTACAACTTTTTTTTATTTTTATTGAGCTGTAACAAAATATTAAACAACATTTAAGCACCTTAACTGTAACTATCTGGATGGGAAAAACCTAAAAATTGCTAAAATATTACAAAAAAAAAAAAAAGATTTCTTAATTGTAAACGAATCTATTATAACATCGTATCTTTGTAACCTCTCATGTAGAATGGCACTCACCACCTATCGGCCAGTTTTCAAACTTCACTGTCGGTCAGTAAGTTTCATTATTGCTAAACCTTCCTCGAACTATGAAAATGATATAGTTAAAATTTGAAACATATTGGTTCAGTAGTTTGGTTAGTGATTATAAACGGAAAAATTGCTTTCGTTTATATCTTAATATATATAAATTACGTGTCGCCGCCTAGGGGCCGGCTAACACCTAAACTACTGAACCGATTTTAATCAAATTTGCACACCGTGTGCAGTTTGATCCAACAAAAAAGATAGGATACCTTATATCTTAATTTATAGTCGCAATATTATTTGTATATTATCTGTAAGTCACAATTATCTGTTAGCTCTATACGATTCTAACATATGGCGGTATAAGGTTATACTATTATATAAAAGGACAAGCAATTTTTCGTTTGTGTTCACTAACCGCCAAAAACTACTGAACCAATCTCTACCAAATTTTGACTATATCATCTTTATAGGATGGTTTAGCAATAGTAAAATCTAATGATTTTCAACTAATTCTTTATTGAAAAATGAATAATAAGTGGATAACAGTAAAGTTCAAAAATGGCGGCAATTGCCATCTACATGAAAGGTTAAAAGGTACAGTGTTACATAGAGGTGAACATTGATAATAAAATTTACTTATTTTCAATTAAATTGTTATAAAAACAGCTATATGGAGTGAAATATACCAAATTTTAACTACATCATGTTCATAGTTCTAGGTTTAGCAGCAATGAAAATTTAATTGTACAATGTTGAGTGTTAGAAACGGGTTTTGCCACATTACAACATACTTTTATGGTTAGAAATTAAAATCCAACCAGATCAAATCAAATAAAATTATTTCTGTCGAATGAAAATTATTAAAAATCAAAATGCCGATCCTTAGCTGTTTAATATTGTGTGTAAAAATATGAATTTTGAACCTTTAGTTGTAAGCACTGATAATGCAGTTTCTTATACCGCAGTTTCTTAATAGTCTCTGTCCATCTGGATTACCAACTCATATATTAAAATTGAAAATTGGATGTCTAATTATGCTTTATGTTATCTTCAAATACCTAATCAATCTAAATTTAACCAAGTTAATAATGGCTGCTATGCGTGAAAATATTATCAAAAATATAATTTTCAATTGTTCACTTTAATACAAGATCGATAAACAAAAAAATCAATTATTAGTTAAAATTCCTCGACGGGGGATGATGAAGTTATATATAACAGGACAAGCCATTTCCGTTCGTGATCACTAACCGCGAAAACTATAGAACTATTCTGTACGAAATATAACTACATCATCTTCACAGTTCAAGGAAGGTTTAGCAATAATAAAATTTACATATTTCCTCTTAAATTACTGTTTATAAAGCGATAAATATGTGGTGGGTAGTAAAGCGAGCGCCATTCAAGAGAGGTTACAATGATCCAGTGTTAATTATAGCTAGAAATTGATAATAAAATTACTAAATTAAATTAATTTGTTATCCAAAAAGCTATTCATATGTGGTGTGACGTGTGGATTACAGTGAAATTTAAAAATCGAATATGTGGTAAGCGACAATAGCGTTTTAGTAAAACTAATGAACCTATCTGAGCCAAATTTTAACTACATCATCTTCATAGTTCTTGAAAGATTTACAATTAGAAAATTTACTATAATAATAACTTATACTATTATATAAAAGGACAAGCCATTTTTCGTTTGTGAATGATCACTAACCGCGAATATTACTGAACAAATCTGTACTAAATACTAACTTTCTAACTAATTTTCATAATTCTAAGAAGGTTTAGCAATATTAAAATCTACTGATTTTTAATTTATATTTTATTAAAAAAGGTTAATATGTGGACAACAGTGAAGTTTGACAATTGACCGATAGGTGGGGAGTGCCATTCTACACGAGAGGTTAGAAAAGAGCTTGAAATCGATGATAAAATTCACTTATTAAACTATCAAGAAAATTATTTTAAAAAAATTTAAATATGGTGTGCGATATGTGGATCCCAGTGAAGCTTGAAAATCGACCGATTGTGTATAGCACCATCCCACAATAGAGTTAACAATGCTAAACTGAACCTATCTGTACCGACTTCTAAATAAATAATTTTTATAATTCTAGGAAGGTTTTGCAATGGTAAAATTTACAATAACTAAAATTTAAATGTACAATTTTGAGAGGCAGGAACGAGGTTTGCCACACTGTCATATACTTTTATAGTTCGAAATCAACATATAACCAGATGAAATCAATAAAGTTATTTCTGCCGAATACAAATTATTACTAACTCAAAATGTAGATCCTTTTCTTTTTTATATTGTGTGTAAAAATATGATTCACGGGCCTTTTGTCGTAAGCACTGATAATGCAGTTTATTTTCCGCAAGAGTTTCTTAATAGTCTTTATCCATCCAATTCATACATTAAAGTTAAAAATTTTATGCCTAATGGTGCTTATAGGTAATCTTCAACCACCTGATCAGTGCAATTATAACTAGAATAATAATTACTGCTAAAAAATCATTGAAGAAATAATGCTCAACCACATGCTAAATTACAAGTATCTTATCGATAAACAAATAAAACTTTAATTTTTAGTTGAAATTATCTTTAGTTATGAGGGCGGGCGAAGCCGCGACGGGAATGCTAGTATAAGTATAGATTATTGGTGCTAGAAGAGGGGTGCCAAGAACTAGGTGAAATTTTATTCTTGATGAATAGGTTTTATTTATAACAATAATTAACACAAAAGAACGCCAAGGCTACCTTGTTCCTTCTAAATACCTCAAGAAGAACGGAAAGCCTAAAAACCTATAAAAAATATGATTGGCTAAAACTACACCATTGTGGTCGACTTTTGTTTTTAAGTATAATCCTCTTGTTACATTTTTATTTGATAAAATATTATTTAATAAAATTTTTAATGAAATAAACATATACATCAATTAGGCAAACATGTCAAATGACATTCAGACAATTCAAATTTTGATATTGTCAATGTTTAGGGCTTAACGACCTTATGCACTGCGAGTGTAACAAGAAGGATGGGTTATTCTACAGGTTTCCATCCCTTACTAGCTAAAATTGGGAGGTCGTTAGACAAAGTATATTGTTGTCATTATAACACGACATTATTTTATTTCTATAATATAAAAAAACATAACGGTATAGGAATAACATCGAAAGCCAAAATAGCTAAACAGCCTTCAAAGGGTAAGATTATACTTCAGAACAAAAGACACGCGAGAAAGTCGACCACAATGTTGTAGTTTAAGCCTATTATATTTTTTATAGGTTTTTAGGCTTTCAGTTCTTCTCGTGGTATTTTGAAGGTGACGGGGTAAGCTTGACGTTTTTTTGTGTGATTATTGTTATAAATCAAATCTTTTTATCGGGAATAAAAGTTTACCTAGTTCTTAGTACCCCTCTTTTAGCACCATTAATCTATACTATTATATAAAAGGACAAGCCATTTTCCGTAATCACTAACCCCAAAAACTACTGAACCAATCCATTTCAAATTTTAACTACATCATCTTCATAGTTCAAGGTTTAGCAATAATAAAATTTACTTATCTTCAATTAAATTGTTATTAAAAAAGCGATAAATATGCGGATAACAGTGAAGTTTGAAAACTGACCGATAACTGGTGAATGCCATTCTGCATGAGAGGTTACAAAGGTAAGATGCTATATAGAGAATGAAATTAATAATAACATTTACTTATATTCGATTAAATTATTAAAAAATCTTTAAAAATGTATTGCGACATGTGGATTAAAAATCGACCGACATACTGCAATTAATTTCGTAAATATTCCCTTTTCATCTGGATTGGCAACTTATTCATTAAAATTAAAAACTGGATTTCCTATAATGTTTTTACGTCCTCTTCAACCACCTAATCAGCGCAATGATGCTAGGTTAAAAAATATATCTACGAGTGGAAATGATGAGGCTATAATTCTCACAGAAGCACCGACTGATGAACTCGCATTCATTCTTAGGATGCCAATAATTCCTAATAATCTAACATTTGTATTCAAATTATTAAAATTTTCAATTAAAATTTCTTTTGCTGTTACAATTCGCAAACCTAGACTTACAGATTGGAACGTTGTAGTAGACCTTGGGAGTCACTGTTTCTCTTATGTTTATTTTTTTTTTCTTTCTACAATACAAGAATTTATCGATAAACAAACAAAACTTCGGTTATTGATTACAATTACTAAAGTTTTTTACTCATGGGACCGGGCGAAGCCATATTAGTCATAATAATGGTAATGACAACATTTTAATAATTCTACAATTGCAAGGGAATTTAATTTAAATTGTAATTTCTCGAAATATTATTAGTGCAACTTTCTCCAAAGCACCAGAATTTGCATTTTCGAATTTTAACAGAGGCGTTCTTACAGTTATAATTAAATTAAACGAAATAAATTAATTCCCACACAAATGAAACTTCATTTCCATATCCACAGACCAAGGTAATGTTTTAACTTAAATAACCAGAAGTCCGCAGGCCTAACTTTCACTGTCTTTGAATATTCATCAAACTTAGACGAAGGCAGAATATAAGAAGAATTCGATAGGGCAGGGACAATAACAGGTTTTAGAAAGTTACCGTTGGACAAAATTCCATATAGGATATTCTAGAAAGGTTTGTTTTGAATTTTTTTCTAGCTTTTTGAGAAATTCGAAACGAATAAAAATTAAGAACGAGAAAATAAGAAATTCTGGATACGGAATCAAAAGGGAACTTGAACAAAAAATTAATGATCGGAGGGGAACGAATCAGAGCAGATTTTTCGAAAAAGCTATTTAGGAGGAAAATGTGCTTCGATCGGAAGCAACGTATAATAACTGGACTTCGTTCCTAACTACTTAACCTATCACAGTCTGAAAATCCATTCTGTATCATCAGTAGTGTGTTCTAGCTAACTGAATATTAACTTTAAAAAAAAAAAACAAAAAAAAAAAACATCATACAGCAATATAACCAGTCTACTAGCCAACTATGAGAAGTCATTTATTTGCTACCTTCCTAAATTATATCATACATTTGAGAGGACAAGACAAACTTATATCCAACTACAAATAGCAGAAAAAAAAGTTATATCAAACCGAACCTGAAAAATATTTTCAACCTAGAAACACACCTGACCTTTTCTTAACACTCTTAACATACCAAACACATCTCTAAAGTGATAGTGCCACAAAGAAGAAAGTGTAGATAAATCGAAAGAGACAACCACTAAATTAGCTGAGCTAAGGACTTTGATGAAGGAATGACTAGAACAATAGGACAGGAGGTTCGCTAATCGGAGAACCAAAGAGCTAACCGTAACGGGAACCCGAGCAATCGGGGACGATATTGTCCATTGTCTTCTCGGTGATCTGGTCCAAGTGCAGGATTAGGTAGCGGTAAACACGAATAAACTCATCTTAAGAGGGCACTGGCGGTTCGGAAGAGAATAGCCACACGATTGAAAAGAGCATAGAAGAAAGGGGAAGAGTGAAAAGAAATATTCAAAATAATAGCGAGTGTCATATAGGGTAAACCAGACAGCTATTGGCGTTCATTAGGAAATATTCATACTAAAATTATTGAAATAATAGTCCAATAAAGTTGAAAATTTTAGTTATTTTTCATAATTGCTGTAGGTACTTTAAACTAAGCAAGAAAGTTCACATCATACTTTATTTCTGGAATCTATTTTACAAGATAGTGACATTAAATAATGGAAAATAAGTTATTGACACCCTATGGATATCTAAAATACGAACAGAATCGAAAGTACTTTTACACAATTGAATTGTAGGATTTAAAAGGATTTTTTTTAGGCTAAATATTTTTTTTTTCTATTTTTTTAGACAAGTTGTCAATCACTGTCTAGTTTACCCTATAATGAAGTTGTAAATTGAGCAACATACAGTTCGAATATATTTGTATTGAACGGGAATATTAAAACAATTTTTTATAATTAAGAAAATGAATATGACTGAGCTGACAGAAGACTGCTATATTTGATGAAATCGCGAAGGATTGAATAAATAAAATATTTTCGGCGGCAAAACGACGAAGGGCAAAAAATAAATGTTTTAATTAAATTAGGATAAACGAAAGCACAACGAAGTACCTGACCACTTACTCGAAGAATGACAGTACGTAATTTTGTGTTGATGGATATAATTTTGAGCTTAACAGAAGCATTACATACTAGGAATGTGAATTAAATGATGGTTATGAGGAAATAAAGGAGGTGAATAAACTAATAATGACGACAAGTCGAACGTACTTTGCCAATAAAAACTATTTAGATCCTCGTAATAGGCTAAAGACTCAAGCATAATCCTCTATAACACAAAGAATCTAAGGAGCTGAAAAATGGACCCTTCCTGCTGCTATCAAAGATATCTTAAACGTTTTAGAGTGAAAAGTCTTGAGAAGGATCTATGCCCCAGGATTCGACCCCGATCTGATTACTTGGACATTAAAAGGAATCAAGATCTCTATGACCAATATGGAAACAAAACTGTATCCGTTTCGTCAAAAAACTGCCGTATAGGAAGGTTAGACGGGAAAAGGAGCCAAACGACACGATGCCACGTATATTACTACATGGAGCTGTCTTAGGCAGGAAAAAAAGCATCAGCAGACTACGAGGAAGATTGCTTGATGACGTCGAAAAGGGCACGAAAGCTCTAAATGGGTCAGAATGGAAGAATAACAAACTGAGAAGTCTAGAACCTCATTTTAAGGATTCTAAAGGACCACTTTAGGCAGCTGCGATATACAGTAAAAGTAAATTAGGATATCATGATTTTAAATTATAAAACACTGTCCTCACTACTTACGCTGATGACACATGTGAGTTATCAGTAAACAATGATCCCTTCATTGCCTCCCAAACACTCCAATCCCATATCCTAAACCTTCAAGAATGGTGTAAATAATGGAGAATAAAAATAAATCCGAACAAATCCCATCAAATAACCTTTACCCTTCGTCGTAAACCTAGGACCTCCTGTCCTATAGTATCCTTTAATGATATTCCACTAATCCCTTTTGAACAGATACGCTACCTAGGACTCCACTTGGACAAACGACTAACTTGGAATCCACATACAAGACTAAAACGACAAGAAACTGCCCGTCGTTTCAGACTACTTTAACATTTACTAGACAAACGTTCAAAGCTCCCAATTTATTACAAAAGACTTATATACATTAGACCTATTTGGACGTACGGAGTTGAGATTTTTGCTCCACTAAACCATCCAATTCATTTCGTATTCAATCCTTACAATCCAAAATCCTTCCTCAATGTTCCTTACTTTGTCACCAATAAACTTATCCATAAAGATCTTAATGTTCCATATGTAGCTGATTTAGCCCACACCAGATACCTATTCTATCATACTAAGCTCCATAATCACTCAAATCCGTTAGTTTCTCAACTTGCTACCCACTCCATTCCTTACAATCCTCCGAGGCGTCTGAAACGAAGATGGCCTAGAGACCTTCTAGTGTAAAAGTTTTAATAAAGTGCTACTGATGAGTAGTTCTTTCCAAGTTTTAACATGTTATTATAATCATTGTCAACACATTTATTTGATGTATATATTCTGTACAGTTGTAAATTTCAATAAATGTATATAAATATATATATATATATATATATATATATATATATATATATATATATATATATATACATATAAATGCAAATGTATCATATAAGCAATTAACAGATATGTACGAAATTTATTATAATACAACATAAGTTATGACAGAGCGAGGTTCATATTGAACAGAAGGGATGACGTAGAGTCGATTTTTTCCTAAATTCAAACTATGTTATTTATTTATTTATTTTTTATTATTCTATTATTTCGTACTTTTTCATAAATTTGATTCAGACCTATCTTTACGATAGTAAAAACTAGCAAAAGTGGCGTAATACAAAAATAAATCATACAAAACACCATCACATTCTCTTGTAAAAACATAAACTGTGAATATATCTTTATAAGAGCACTGGATAAAATAAAATAAAATGAGAGTTGTAATAACGTAAAGTAAAAAAAAAAAACACATTAACATTACTATTTTCAGTATATGGTATAATATATGATAGTGATTCAAGCAAGCTTAACCTACCGTAAAAGGAATTATGTAAGACATTAACAAGTCAAATCCACGCCAGATAACCCTAATAACATGAGCAACGTAATTATCCATATCAATTAGACCTCAAAACTAATAAGGTAAAAACAATACAAGCCCATCGAGGATGCAAACAAGAAAGGAAATCCCATAACCGATGCAGCTCGTACAAGGACTTGTAAGCTCCCATCACAGCTGATCATCCCGTAACATGAGAATTATCTTGTTACGTCAATGAGGATTCCAGGATGCAATCTTAACGAGATGTTGAAGTAGGCAAACGGCTGACCTGGTCATAACAGATAAGAATCTAGACATGGAACAGGTTTCTTGGGGAGAAATCTTGACATTCCACCAAGAGTGGATTTACGACATAGGAAGAGAAGTTCCCTCCACTATTAATACTGAATAAGATATATTGGATTGTTTCTTTCTTATCAAACGGAGAAATTTCACTTTCTGTTTCAAACATAGCAGGAAATTAAATTAGAAATAGTCATAAGCCCTACAAAAATTATTGATAACAAAAATGTAAATAACTTTTTTATTCCAAAAATAATGTAATTTTAAACAAAGTTTGTCTGTTTGTTTGTTGAGGCTTAATATCCTTCCGTATTCCAACTAGGGAAGGGAGGATTAAAAGGTTATATTTAATCAACCTATTCTAGTAGGTGTGGAAAAGTCGAGATTTATTCCGTGGGTCCTTATAAATTAATTTTAACCCTCCTAGGAGAGATTCGAACCCACTATATTCTGTACCAAGCCTGCTAAGACCCTTGTCTCATTTAAATAAAGTTATCCTTTAATCTATAATTTAGGATACTAGAAAGATGAATATATAGAAAACGACCAACCTAAAGGTAATAATAAAATAAAATTTAAAAAGAGGATTGATTAAAATTAAAAAAAAAAATAAAACATAAAACTATAACTTATGGTAATAAAATCTATTTAAATTAATGAAACATAATTTAACCAGATAGAGAATACAATTAAATACATTAACATATTTGTTGTGTTTTTTCCTTCAAACTTCCGACTTTATTGAAAATCCTACAAATAAACAATAAGTAATACTGGTCTTGTTTTGCCTTTCGGCATTTGAAGATCTATTTTTTTCCATATCTCATCTTATTATCATATAAGAATTCCATATCTTCGTCTGAAGGCATTCCCTTTACATTTACTAGAAATACTTATTACGAGCATAAAAAAAGATAATCAATGAGATAGAACGAAAAATATGATTAATATAAAAGAACCTAGTCTAAAATCAAAGCCGGAAAACTAGTCTGTATTGTAATGCTTACCTTTAACATATTTAATATCAATTATCATAATAAAATAATTAACCAAAACTTGGGGCAAAGAATATACATTTTGTTATCATTAAAAAAAATTAAAATTACCCGCTTTAATAGGCAATTCAGTTCACAGATAAGCATAAAAATGACATTCTTGAGAACAATGGACATTATCTTTGACACATATTTCCTATAGGGTAGATCGTTCGTCACTCCAAAGTAGGAAAAACGAATTGAGGAAGGAATACCTGTCCTGAATTATTGTTTGAATTCAGGCTATACTATCGAATTTGGTCATTGTGATCTTGCCAAATAAGCCATTGTCCTATATTTGATTTGAAGATCATGAACGTACTTATCAACAAATTTTAACAATCTGAACAAATAATCATTCTTTGACATAGTTTAGTAAATATCTTAGATTTATTATTGATTATCAGATCAAATATAGGACAAAAGCTAATTTATCATTATCGCATGTAGAGTAATCCATTAATCTATTCTATTATATATAAGGACAAGCCATTTCTCGTTTGTGATCACTAACCACAAAAACTACTCAACCAATCTGTACCCAATTTTAACATCATCTTTATAGTTCAAGAAAGGTTTATGAATACTAAACCTTTCTAGTGTTTTTAAATCAATTTCTTATTAAAAAAAGGAAAACATATGAATAACAGTGCAGTTTAAAAACATACCGATAGGTGGCGAGATCCGTTCTTCATGAGAGGTTACAAAGCTGCGTGTTATTTAGAGTTTGAAATCGGTAATAAAATTTAATTATTTTTAATTATATTATTATAAAGATTTAAATATGTTGTGTGACAAGAGGATCCTAGGGATGTTTGAAACAAACCGATATGTAATGAGTACTGTTCTGTAATAGAGGTTACAATGATAAAACTACTGAATCTATCAGTACCAAATGTTACCCAGCATTTTCATAGGTCTAGGAAGATTAAGCAATGATAAAATTTACTATAATAAAAATTTAAATGAACAAAGTTGAGTGGCAGAAAAGAGGATGGTCACACTGTTATATCCTTTAAGATTTAAAAAATTAAACTCGAACCAAATTAAAAATTGTATGTCTAATTATGCTTTTATATAATCTTCACCTTATCAATGCAATTTTAATCTATGCTAGCTTATAGATAAAAACAGTGAAACAAAAATACTTTTTAGAAGTTATCAGTTGTATCATTATTCTTTTGTCTAAATGTAGGCCGAAAAAAGCATACCGATATTACTAATATGCATAATATGAAATAATACATTGCCAAATAGCAAGAGTTTAAAATATGAAAGAAGAAAATCTCTCATCGATGTTCTTTTTAGCGGCGAAAGAGTTTCAGGTGATTGTTCGGTTAGTTTAGATTTCCTAGAGCATTGGCTTCACAATACAGGTAGATAGTCCAATTATATTCGGATATATTTGTTATTAGAATTGAGAGTGTGTGAAAGACTGTAGCAGAAGAGATTGTGTTAAACGATAACAAAATGGAAGGGTATCATTTTTAAGATTTCAAAGACAACTTTATATTTTTATAACAGAGGAGAAATGCCAAGGTTAGAAGGTATAGATCTCCAAAATACAAAACCACAATGGATTACTTCTGCTCCATTGATGTGCAACCTCAAAACAGATAACTTAATAGTGTTCCTGTGGGCGGATAGACCGTTACCGCTGGAACTGAACAGGTTCAACAACACGTTCCTTCTCTGCACTTCCAGTAGTCATGGAAAAGGCAACTGATACTTCCTGCCACAGATGAAAATGAAAGTAGAACCGGTCCACTCGACTTTTAATCGTTAAATGAGTCTTTACAGCTGTTAGAATACTTCTTGTAATTATAGGCTACTATACTTCCACGTAAATAAAATAATTTGAAGTACATATATGGCTGTAACTAAAGTTGAACAATTGTCCGATAACATCGGTGTAATTTGCATATTCAAACTTCCATTACGTTCGACGACAATGGTTTGTTCATTAACTAAGTTGCATAATATAGGTAGTAAGCACAAAGGAGAAATCTGAGATTCGATTGAATTATCTGACCGTATCGATTTGAAAACCAATTACCAGACAAATAGCTTTTGCCTATTCATTTAAAACTAACATGCAATTACTTTCAACTAAGCTAGTGCCACAAACTAACATATTATTCATATCTACTGAATAATAGTATTTAAAGAGCTCAATTTAAACTTTAGAAAAAAATCAAATCCTTCCACCAATTCATAGATTCTTTCCACCTGGTCAGATTTAATAATTTCAAAGTGTCACAGAGATATTTTAAATTCTATCGTTTAGAGCTATTTATTTCAAAACCGTTACATTCTTAGTATAAAACAAAAAAAAAGTATAAATAATTAATGTAATTTAAAACTTAACTACGGAAAAACCGGCAGTTTTTCCCAATCTGATTTCGTTTAGATTTCTTTTCAAATAAAATTTATTTTCTTAAATAAAGAGAGAAACAGAAAGAAATTTGATTTAACACCATTGTAATATTTATCAGAATAGAAGTATTTTTTGAAGTGTTTAAAATAAATTGGTCTTATCAGTAACACACTTCTGTGTTATGCCACTCCTTTTCCTACAGAATAATATAATATAACTAAGCGTAGTATTAAGTGTATAGAGCAATAGAACAGAATATATTGAAACAGTTTATTCTTTTAAACTTTCCTTCTTCCTAAGGCCAAAAAACAAAAACATTCAAATTATTCAACTTATAAAAAAAACAAAATCATATCAGAATAAATTGTAATACACATTTTGCAACCACATCGATATCATACATTGAACTACAATCCTAAATCACTAATAAAAAAAAAATTGTGAGGCAGTAAAAGGACCAAAAGTTCTTTTAGAAACAATAAGTTCTCAAAGCAGTGTCGTAACTGAACTATGAAATTTAGTGCAGCAGTGAAGTATATCTTTCAGAGTAGAGTCACAAAACGATTGTTGCAGTGATTCGATGCGTTGTCAACAACTGTATTACAAAATTTGTTTCGCTATGAAAGTGTTAACCTTCGAAAGTAATTTGAATTTATAAGTAATGTTTATCAGCTAGTTACCAGGTTGTCATTTCACTGAATGTATTGTCTTGGAGATGTTTTAACAGTAAACTACAATGTAAAAAAAACAAAAAAAAAACTAAAAATATTTTCATAATAATGGTTATTTTCACAAACTTATTTATTTCACAAGTTATTTCAACATATTTTCATGCCTGTATTTTACATGAAAAATATAAATATACATAACTATCATTTTAGAAAGAGGAATTCCATGATATGTGAATATTATTGATATTTGAAATTCTAGAGATTAATAGAAGCGAAAAGGAAGTAAACGCAATTTTTAACGAAATAACCCAGAAAGTGGAAGAGTAGTTGAAGAAACTCTATTTTTCACAGGTAAAATTTTCAACCTCCAACATCAATAGAATATAATTCCATATTTTTGATAAATAATATACAATTATAATTATAATTTTGTATTTAATAAATAACTCTAAAATAAATCCAAACAGCAAACTATGACCTGTGAAGTGTGTACTAGTTACGGGTTCTTGCATAAAGTAGTTCTGTGGTCTCTAAACGCGACAATTACTTCAAATTATATACCACTAACAGCGCTCAGAATGTTTAAAGATCAATTTCAAGAATGCAAACTGGACCGGTATGAAACGAATAATTTCATTTAATCGACCTAACAAAATTAGAAATGACGAAATAGATGAAACCACGAAATTCTATAGAACTATCACTGGAACAAATAGTTTAAAACCTCTTTTAAATAACCGTGATTATGCTTCATATAACCTAACAACAAATAATAGCAGACAGAGTTAACATCTTATACTTACGTGATCAGGCTGACAAGGTTCCTTGGTTACGAAAGGTATATTAAGAGAGTTAGAATTAAAATTAATTGGTTTTCCAATAGTATAAAAATTATAATTTATAACAAACAATAATCATTAAATCAATAAAATACAAGTTACCCCATCTAGCATTAAAGATAAAAAAAAAAAAAAAAAAAAAAAAAAATTGAAACTATCTGAAAAATTACTGGTCAATGGACCCAAATGATAGTGACAGATATAGTTCTACACAATAATGCCAGGAGACCACTAACACATAAACTCGCAGCCTTTAATAGCATGATTTACCTAACGCCTTTTAAGCAAACCGCTAAATGAACAAAATTGTAATAAAGAATTCGAAACCATACACACTATAGCCAGCAATAACGGATACAGTAAAATCACGATCGACAACATTTAAAAAAACAAATCCATAAAAAATCTATGAATAATATATACTTAACACTCCCAGAGGATAAGGCTACTCCGAAGAAATACATTTTGATACCGTATTATGTCCCAATATACACCGAAGTCGGAAAGGAATTGAAATAGATAAACCGTTGTTATCTTATCTTCCTTCACCTAAAAAAAAAAAAATAAATAAAATAAACCCTTTCCAAAAAAAAAGCGGTGTATATGAACTAAAATTTAATGACTGAAAAGCTAAATACACGGGAAAAACAGGGCGATTGGTAAATCAAAAAGTAAAAGAACTAAAGACAAAGAAAATATAATTCCACTAGCATCCCCCATTGCGGCTATAACCGCACTCATATGTAAAGAATTACTTTTAAAGAAATACTTTTAACTAATAATTAATGTTTTATTTGTTAATCGATGAAAATGATGTAATGAAGTATGCAATTGAACATTATTTCTTTAATTATATTTCCACGCATAGTGCCATACTATACATAGCCCTATATTCATTTAAAAAGTAAGTTTGAAAAAAAAAAATATTGCATTATATCAAATATTGGGTTGCCCGACAATTAATGCAGGTTAATGTTTTTTTTTAAACAATTAATTAAAAAACATTATTATTAATCAAAATACACTTCTGCTAGCGTGTCGGCTTCCATGATTAAAATTTCGAATCCTTATTAATCATTCGTAATTTATATCGTTAGCATTGTTTGATTTTCTGTTATTTTCTTTTATTGTTTTTGAATAGTTAACAGAGGGGTGATTTAAAGAAAATAATAAAGCTTGCATTATTTTCAGTTCAACCCAATAAATGTTCATTTATCCTGTAAAAGGGGGGGGGGGTGAATAAAAAAAAAAATCTTATCTCACAACTAATTTAAATCCACTTAATAGCACTTGAGCAACAAAACTCCTTGTATTCGTTACGAGGTGGCACGTATCGCATCTTCGTGTATCTGGAATCCTCCAATGACACAGTTTCGTCAGGATATCCTTTAGGGGATACGCGGGGGGTCAAAAGAGCAGCCGAAGATTCCCCAGTGAATGGATATGCAGATTGTGGAGGACCTATCGGGTTGGCCTCCCGGCGTGACTTATCCCCGTCGCCTTGAACTTTAGGAAGTTGCCGGCTAAGGGAAGTGGGGTAGTCGGTTCCTTTCATTTTTTTTAGTCTCTAAAAGTTATTGGCACACGATGTGTACTTGTCATCTTTAAAGAAAAAAATAAATAAATAAAGGTTCTATTGGATAACAAAGGTTAAGAAAATGTGCTTGAATGTCTATACTTAAAGTGAGCTCATTGCATTAATTTCTTTTTCATCTTCCAAATTCCAACTCAACCAGTCTATAACGAATCCAACCATCAGCAGATTGCCTCCCTGTAGAAAAAAAAATGAAATTTTAGGCACTTTTATGACATTATTTGCGTTAAATATGACTGCGACAACCGTATCCATGCTCTTTTTTAACTTCTTTCTTACATTCTCTAGTATAATAGTTGTGACAATCATCAACGTGCCTGGATACGTGAGTGGTGAGTGGTCCTACGTGGTCCTTTGTCACTAATATAACATGATAACTGAATGATAGTATTAAAACTATTTTCGTCATTTGTCGTTTTCATAATAGAATGGAAGTCAACAGAAGTAATAATTAGAAGGTTAGTTTAAAAAAAAAAAGTCCTTTACGACAATGTGTAGAAAGCCCTACGATCTACTTATTTTCTGGAGATGATTTTAACTATAATATCAATAACCAAAAATTAAGATTCGAAAGAAGTAAAAAAATTAGACAAACTTTGGACGAAATTTATTTGTAGGCAAATTATTCGATTGTTAAATTTTATGAATGTCAGTGAATTTATAAAAAAATATTAATAAGCAAAATTCATAAAATAAAAGTGCCCTCAGTCCCGAGCCGACATAGTGTGTCCCTTGTACATGTTCATGGTTCTAGAAAACTTTGACTTGTAGAGCCTCCCATCTCAGGAAATTTGACTAAATACCTCGGGAGTTGTGTAGACAAAAAATTTACTTGAGTTAGCGATTGTTAGTTCGAGTAAAGGAATATAATTCATCATATAAATGTAATCTGGAAATGGGGTTCATTACAACTTGCCGAGTTTTTCGACTTAACGAGTTTTGACCTATCCAGTTTTGACTATATATTTATTAATCTTTAAATTAGAGTGAAATATAAACAGAGGGTGGAAAGAGGAATGAATACAAAATAAATCAAATTAAGTTCAAAATAAATAAACTGCTTGTAGTCAGAATGAGATGCATAATTCATGCATGCAGGCAACGTTAAATGATGTTGTGACAAATCAAGCAAAAAAATTACTTTCGACCGACCTTAAGGAGTGACGGTATGACTTGTGATGAAGACCATTAACTCTGTTATTATCAAACAAATGACTGACATGATCAATGGATGGCTCGTGAATTATAACAACGCCTGCTAAAGTCCAACGATAAATAGCGATCAGAATCACCAGGAGTACTGTTATAGCACCGATGACTTACGACAGTATTATGCAAGATTGCACAAATATAGGAATCAGTAGATTGAATGAGTGCTGAAACACGGGGAACAGAAAAGCCAAAAGAAAAATACCCACGCAGTTTATGAACTTACAACCAGTGTGTCTACCTAAAAGGAATAGAAATCTGATGTTAGCAAAACATAATAAACTATTAAAACGGTCTGTAACACGTCAAGGTATTCATAATTATAGATAATGATAAGATAGGAAATTGCAAGTTGTTCTATTTCATAATGTCTAAATGCTTCGTGAAAGAGTATTTATTGAAATGGGGTAAGGCAAGACTGGTGTTATGTTCTAACTCTAGATGCCAGATGAATAGATGCCAATGGTGAATTGCCGATCTAAGATGTATACCGCGAAAATTGTTCAGAGAAGAAACTACATTTTTTAATAAATCGGAAAAATAATAGTATTTATATACACATTAAAACAAAAATAAAAATAATTATTAAAAAAAGTTCTTGCAGATAATAATTGTAAGTTATTATGCCTGAAGCACATTCCAGTAAACCTCCAGTGAATTAAAAATTACTATAAATTAATATATGGATAAAGGATACTTACACTGATGTATAAACAACATGGTCCTAATAAAACTAGTGATCGATATTTCATTTAAATTTAAAAACAATAGTTTATTTATATCCTACTAGCTGTACCCGGCGTGCGTTGCTACGCGCTCAAACATTAAAAAAAAAATGTCAGTACAACAATTATTGTAGTTTTGTTTGAATTTTTTTTTTTTTATTTGATTTGAAAACATTTTCAAAAAAATAAATATTTCAGTTTTATTCATTTTATTGAAGTGCTGAAGGATATACAATATTTTTTGTTTTCCCATCTGTTGCATATACAGATAAATCATAAATTTAGTCCGCAAACTTGTAGTGATTGCTTTTGTGCCTTTGTGGTCATTGCAAAGGCGACTGACTCGTACTGGAAATTAATGGCACTCGTTTAAATTAATGACTGGGAATGAATCAGCTGCAACCCAAAGACACACTCACTGATTTGTTGAAGCGATTTTTACATTTTGGTCCTTAACTTGTCACCTATACATCTAATCAATATACCAATTGGCCTATAATCTTCTCCTGAATATGTGAAAAAAAAAATGCAGCCTCACATTGAGCATTATCTCATAATGTTTCAAAGCCTATAAAGGGCACAAACACATACATTGATTTTTATATATATCCTATTAATAACATGATATTACGGAATTTATTTTTTAAAAATGTCAGTACAACAATTATTGTAGTATTGTTTGAATTATTTTGTAATTTATTTTTTTATTTGATTTGAAAAATTTTTAAAAGAATTAAATATTTTAGTTTCATTCATATTATTGAAGTGCTGAAGGATATACAATATTTTTCGTTTTTCCATTTTATTTTTCCTATGCCTACTTGTAGGACTAATTTTCAAATGTCTCAAGGGTCGGTAAAGGGAAGAGTGGCGCACCAGAATAATTCTATTTAAATGACATTCAGGAGTCATAAAATTAAAGTGCATGAAATGACAGCGTAAAATCAAATTAACTAACAATGAAGAAAAAATTGTATTAAAACAGAATCGCAAATAAAAATATAGATATACACAAGTGCAGATCGGAACGCAGAGTATCGGTTGAATTATTAGATAGAGAAAACACATTATGTCGGGTTTGGTGTGCAGCGCATTTTTACTTGAATATATATATTTTTTAATAATTTGTTAAGGTTTTGCAATTTTTTTTTTTTAGATTCGCAAACACACTGATAACTTTGCGTAAATAAATTAATGTAGAACAAACATCTTTTGAAATGACAATTATTCACATGTTTATAAATATTATTTCGATAACTTTATAAAATATTTCTCGAATATTTTCTTTATAGAAGAAAAATACGGGGAAAAAATGTTTAGTGCGGAGAAAAGGGATGATCTGCTTTAGGTAAAGCTAATTCGACATGGCGAGAGTGAACCCTGTGAAGAAGATGCAATCATCAGATTTCTTTGTCGGGCATAGGAATGAGTAGTATTTTTTTGGCATGCGTGGAAGAAGTTCGATCTTCCATGAGCAGCTAAAATGGAAGGCAGCGTGGACTACATATAAGAGAAGATGGAAAAAATACGGTCGACAACCATAAAAAGTTGAGAATTAGCGTAAAAGTTAAAAGTAATGAACTTGAAAGAAGAAAAACTATAGAAATATATAAGACGCTTCTACTATATCACTACAAATAATCGATTGAAAGCTTCACGGCTGAAGCAGTTTTAAACTTCTAAAAAAAACTCATTTGCAATGGATCATAGTCAATTGTGGTTCTTCATGAGTTTAACGACATATTCTTTTATAGTTATAATTCCTATTCCTTGGGAGATAATTCATTCGGAACCACACTCACATGGTTTATTAACAATATGGGAGCTAACGTTACGGTCTACTACGAGTATGATACATATTGAGAAATAAATCGAGGCAAAGTATTTTAAAGCTAAGCATAACCCTACGCATAAATTCGTTTCGGCTGCCCATGAGATGACCATAACCAAAAACATGTACTCAAATCACTGAAATCGCCTAAATGACTTGGTTTTCCTGTTCCCCAAGATCAAACAAAATAAGAAAGAAACTGTTTTTAAAATCAGCAGCGGAGAAAGAAAACTCTTTCTATAATTAGAATGCTCGAAACAAATCTGCAATACTTAAAGCAATAGAAAATGTTCAGGGTTTGTGGAGGTGAATACAACAGAGGCTTCACTTAGCGTTGTAACAAGAAAATGAAACTATAGCATCAGTTATTATAACTTTTATAAATATTAAATGTAACATCTTATATTATTAATTTTTTTTTAATATTATAGAAAATGATATAAATCATTTCTACCACCTATATCTACACATCTATACAAATATTTTGATGGAAATGGTTTTGAAATTTAGAAAGTAAAATTGAGAACGTGCAATATTCAAAATAAATCGTATCCATGGACGTAAAAGTCACTGAGTGCAATTTTTTCTAAATTTGACAAAAAGTCATTGTGTGTTCATATTATCATTTCCCATAAGTATAAAAAGTCACCAAGTGAATATAACTGCTATATATGCACATTAGAGAAGGAGAAAATTTACTATATAACTATCTGATGTATTCTTCATTAAATTATAATTTGCTGACCCTTCCAGCAACACGAAGCTGAGTTCTGCCAACGTTACTCGTTTTATAAAGAAGCTACTCGGAACTTTATTTTCTCTAATTTATTTCAACTAAATAAACAATATATAAGTATGCCTTCCAAGCTTATTTTTACTCGCTTATAACTAAAATAACGTTCTACGTAATTCGACGATTTTTAAAATATCTATTTACTGAAATTTACAACTGAATAAAAAAAAAAAAAAAAAATCTAGTAAATGTGAAAATAACTGCCATAATAATATGTCAATTACATGTAAAACAACTGAAAAAACAGGTAGCATTTCACAAAAAGTTCTATATGAGAAAAACCTGAAGCCATCTTTTCAGATGGTTTGAAGAGTAATCTGGAATAGAATATGAAGGAAATTGGGAGACTAGTTCGATGGTTATGGAGTTTAATATAAAATAATAGGTATCTGGTTTAGGCTTAATCAGCAACATATGGGACATTAAGAGCTATATTAAAAAGTTTATTTGAGGTAAAGAGCACTGAGAATTTACAAAGGATTACTTCTAATTGTATATAGAAAATATACTTGTGTTATGGCATTGATCAAGAGGTTCAGAAGCCTGCCTTATTTAATTTAACGTAGGATTAGGAGGTAAACATTAGTCAGAGGTAATCAGAGAGCAATTTGCCGAGGTCATACCGCCGCTCCCTCAGCAAAGAGGATATTAGAGAAGGGCAACATCGGAGAGACTGAGGAACCTTACCTCTACCCCCTCCACAATAGCTTAATTACAGCCTTAGCCAATGGGATCAGCTCATCCAGGCAGTTTCATATGCAAGGATCTGACATTCAATTGTCCACAAATTCCACAGGATCTATCCTTCGCCTGTTCGTTGCCATCTTCTGAGTACGACCTTTCACACCTTGCGAAATTACCTCTTCACGGGTCACTTACATTTATTTATTATTCTTCCACGTCTTGGAGGCCAAACGTGTTCAATCCCGGTTGCTCAACCATGGGATGATGCCTTTAAGTGAAAATCTATGCAATAAAAATACCAATACTTTAGCCGCATTCTGTTTGGCAGGAGGATACAGGTTTTACTAAAATATGAAGAACGGTAAACAATAACAATGAAAACTATTTCCCACAATTGAAGCGGAGTTACCTTCACACTTATTACAGATAGAGCTAGTGCAGCGATGACCTACTAATCTGCTTTCTGCATTAAAATATATCATGTCAATTTAATTTTCTGGTCACTAAATACGTAGTAGAAAACAAAAATACACACGTAAATATAATTGAATTAACAAATAATCTGGGGAAGAAGAAGAGGGGATAGTAAAGGATAAAAGCATCTATCTATCTATAGCAGTAAATTAATATATATACATATATATTGACAGGCAAATAATTCCACCTAATGATCTGTTTGTTATTTTCGGCTAAAAGAATTATTTTTCTTTAGGTGTTATTTCCCGCTATTCTTTAAGTAAGGCACCTATTAGAATTTGGTTAAAACATTAATGAAATAAAAGCAAGCAGAACTAAATATATATATATAATATTATGAAATTTTAAATTAAAATATATTATCACAGTTTTGCATTGGATGGGGTTTATTCCAGGAGAATTTTATTAAAATCACATAGGACCTATACCCAATTAAATGTCGTGCAATGCAAAAAAGGGGAGGGGTGGAATTTAATATATGAATGGTTTAAATGCATAGAGGTACAAATAACAAAACCTCATCGTAGAGTAAAAGCCAATCAAAGTATCAGTTTGCCACAAACACTTCCAGGATTTTCGGTAAGTAGATTTCTCTCTATAGATGACATCAAATAACGGGATATTCACTTGTATCTCTTTGCCACAGAATTATTTGTAATTTTAAGTTTCACAATATGCACTTACTCCATTTTTTCAAAATTTGCCTCTTGTACGCCTTTGCATTTTAACCACTCATATAATATAAGAAAATTAAAATGGACTAAATACTAGTACAGATGAGTTAAATCCCGTGCCCTCGACCAACTAACTAAACCATCTATTTTTTTAACAATCACTAACTACAAAGTCATTCATGAAGTCATTACTTTCACTTAAAATACCAACATTCATCCTCGGAACGGATTCATTGTTATGCTATCCGAAGCAAACACATACCGTAGTTGTACAAACCTATAACGTCTTAAAATGTCAAATAATAAAAATTATAAATTGAAATGGCAAACATACCTCCACGACTAAGTAACACTATTTTCCTGTACTGCTTATACTGCAGGACAAATAACATTAAACTTCTGTAACAACTAAAAAAATTAAATTAATAATTATCATTATGAACGAAATGTTTTAACGATTCGTCAGTCGCACTTCGCTGTAATTTCACAAGGAAATGTTTCTGCATTAATACCGAAAAAACATTACAAAATAAAGAAGCCTTTAAAATTTTAGCCTCATATTACTTTAAGAGGATTATCAAGTTAAAATAGTCAGCTTGAACTTATTAAGCTTGGTCTTAAGATATCAGCCAGTCAGAGATTGACTGGAGTATTAGGATTTTTTTGTTTATCTTGATGTCATATACAGATTAAATATTATCAGATAAAGATCAAACTGATTGGTAAAATGTTAAGATTTATTATTAATATCACTTTTTTTTTCTATAGACTTCCGGTCAATAAAATATAATAATAATAATAAAAAAATCAGATTAATACTTTTAGAAAATTAAATAAATTGGGTTACGTTCATGTTTATAAATACCTCTCCATCTTGAGCACTATCCATAAAAAGTATAGTCATAAACAAGAACCAAACGAAGGTCAGGTGAAAACTAATAATATGTTTTTATCAAAATTTTATTTCATGTTATCGATCTGAACCAAGTAAAAGAAAATAATAAAGTTATTTAAGACCATTAATATCAAGTTCTTAGACAGGAGTTCGAATCCGGCTATGGTCCGAAAAGTTACTTTCTGGTAGTTTAACCGTCGTTGGAGTCGGGAGACCCTTGTGGGGTACATCCAGATCAAAGAAAGTACTCCTAATTGGTGGAAACACCTGGCCACCATGAGAGTGGATATTGATCACATTATCTCCTTGTATAACAGTTGGTCTCAAAATCATTAGAGAAAACCCAAACCGATTCTTCGAAAATGCTGCTGACATTGGTAATAGTTCTCATTTAAATTCAAGCATTGCTATTGAAAGCCAAATATTAATTGTTGGAAGACATGTATTCGCTATTGCTAAATGAGAAACAAGTATTAAAAGTTCAAACAGCCGAAGACAAAGCACTAACGAAATAAATGCAGCCAGAAAAATGTAGAATTTAATTATAATATTTTTTGTATTCTTAGGGGATTTATGTAATCCCTAAATATAGATTATTTTTTATTACATTTTTATACTGGTTTTCGAACCCTAATACGCTCTCAAAAGCAATATCCAGCGAAATATTAATGATTGATCTAATCTACAATGTTTGACAAAAAAATTTATTAACATTTTTTATTCCTATTTTTTTTTTCTCAAATTGAATTTTTATATTCTTAAATATTAATTTGTGTAAGAGTAATTTTTTTGTATATTGCCTGAAATATAATCCATTTATATATCACTTCGTGCAAACAATTGTTCGTTGTTAACGAAAGTATGTTTTGAATATTTATTGCTTTTCAATAGATTAGGTTTGCTTTTTCAGCTCTAATATGGATTCTTTGCCGGAATAGCAATCTATTTTAAACCGAGGTATTGGTAACGAGAAACGATTTTTCGGTATAGGCATTGTTATGGAGGATAGAAAAAAATTGGTACTAACACATCAGAAAGAACTTTAAAATAAATATGACTTTTAAATATTTTTAAGGGAAAAATTTATTAAGTAACCTCAAAATAAAAAAAATATACAATTAAAATTTTAAATAAACGGAATAAAGAATAAACGTTAAAAAAACTAGAATGTTTTTCTACGGGTATTTCGTAAGCATGATCACCTACACCACACCTGCTTGAAAAATTAATCACGAGAAATTCCTTATAAGGTGAGATAATCACTAATACGGTGTTACCTGTGATGTGATCGAAGGTAACACTATATAATATATCAAATATGATTAAGAGTGATCAATCAAATTTTGTTCCAGCGGTAGTGTACTTCGTCTGACAGAGGGAGAAACAGGTGTTCCTAGTACCGAATACCAACCCGTCAACGGGAATATAAAATTCTTTGTCTCTACCCAGTAACTTCAGATGTCGAACCAGAAGACTGGCAATAGATCATTATAGATATTTCGGAATGGAAATTCATTAAATGAAACGAACTTTCTCATAAAGCTTTTATGGACTGGAGTGCGGGACATGAATTAACGTTTATGGTCGTATAAAACCTAGTTCTGGAACGCTGCACAAGAAATAAAAGTTTAAAATAAAAATATTCAGAAGCACTTCAATGGAATTCAAAAGAGTGTAATAAAAAATCCAGGACCAAAATTATAGTCTCGTAATCCAGAGAAATGACACGGTCAAATCAACCAAATTATTTTTCAGTACCGAGCAAATTTCTCTACGGCTATAGCACAGCAATAAAACATTTATTAAGAGAAAACAGGATGAATGCATAAATTAATATTAACTTTAATAAAAGACTATAGCTACAAGAAATTGCTCGTCGCTACAGACTACTTCAACATTTACTAGACAAACGATCAAAGCTCCCAATTCATTACAAAAGACTTATTTACATGACTGCTATTAAACCTATTTGGACTTACGGAGTTGAGCTTTGGGGCTCCTCTAAACCATCCAATTCATCTCGTATCCAATCCTTACAATCCAAAATCCTTCAAAAAATCTTAAATGCCCCTTACTTTGTCACCAATAAGCTTATCCATAAAAACCTTAATGTTCCATATGTTGCTGAGTTAGCCCAAACGAGATACCTATCCTTTCATATTAAGCTCCATAAACACACAAATCCATTAGTTTCTCAACTTGCTTCCCACTCCATTCCTAATAATCCTCCAAGGCGTCTGAAAAGAAGATCTTCTAGTGTAGAATTTTATTGAAGTGCTACTGATGAGTAGTTCTTTTCAAGTTATTACATGTCATTGTAATCGTTATCACCTCATTTACTTGATGTACATATTTGTATAGTTGTAAATTTCAATAAATTGATTTATAAAAAAAACAAAAAAAACTTAAATAAAATATTTCAGGGTACTAAATTAGTTTTTAACAGTGATTTAGCTTAATTATTTTTTTGAAATAACAGTAGATCATGTAAATATAAATAACTAATGTATAAAAAACTTAATAAAAATTAAAATAACTACTCTTAAATTTTTAAAAACAAACTTAAAGTAGAAGAAACTCACGTAATTATAGAAACCGCTTAGTAACTTCAAAATATTTTGACATACCTGTAACAAAAAACATCAACTCTTTAATATTAACAAGAAAACTAATATAAAAAAAAAATTAAAATAATATTTATAGTAAACATAGAAAGAATTTAAATAATAATAGGAAGTGGTGGCTGTAGACAGATCCGTAAAACTTGAATCTCCAAAAGTTTATGCGAATAAATAGTTGTGACACTTGTAAATACCTGTGTGCATTTTGTGTGTGCTTGTAAATTTTGGGTTTTTGGTATCATGACTTAACTATAAGAAGACTACTAACTGTGTGATTTTAATGTAATTTTATGTATATATATATGTATATATATATATATATATATATATATATATATATATATATATATATATATATATATATATATATATATAAGTTAAGGTGTATAGGGGAACAATATACAGCTTAATCCCTAAACTTAATCCTAAACAACCACCAAATGTATATAAAGAGGATTTCAGGACAATAAAATCAGTCTATTACCAGTACCTGTGTGTGTTATTACGTTCCTAATTTTCCTTTTTTTTTGTCGTTTTTATTTGAAGGAACTTAACTTATATATATATATATATATATATATATATATATATATATATATATATATATATATATTTTTTTTTTTTTTTTTAAAACTATAACGAATATAGAGGTAAAAGTAATAACATATTTCAGTCATGATCATAAATGTGCATATAGACTCGTATGAAGGGATTTTTGCTAGACCACTGGTAGACTATTATAAAGATGTTTATGAAATATTCAGCCGAAGACTAAGCACTAACGAAATAAATGCAGCCAGAAAAATGTAGAATTTAATTATAATATTTTTTGTATTCTTAGGGGATTTATGTAATCCCTAAATATAGATTATTTTTTATGAAGAAAAACTTTTTTTTTTATGTTTAGTTTTTTTCTAACAGAATTACAATTTCGAAATTCCGACAAAATGAGAGAAAGACCCATATACTTACTGTAAATAGTAGGAGTAAATTTTATTAAATAAGTTGTGTGCTTAATTGAGTTATTGTAACATTAGCCGTAGATCCATATTTTTAAAATTATATTATAACAAATAAAATATATTTATCAACATCACCTATTATAATTAATTAGAATAGAAATGGTCAAAATAACAGATAAAGTTGTGTGTATCAACATAGGAATATGTTTGCAGACAAATGTTTAATATAAAAATTACAATTACCAATTTTGATTATTGTGCTATGATTTATCCAGCAAAACATAACGGACTGCTCGACAATGAATGAATGTGGTACATTGCATCCACAAGACTGCTTCCTGTGTGATCCTGAGATAAAACCAAGGCAAACAGAAACAACAAGGTAAGGATAAAAGGAAACGGAATAATCAGAGCTACAAAAAGTGGCCGAGTTATTATGCAATGTAGTGTGGGAGTGTTGACTGGCAATATGACTGATTGCATGTGAAAGATATTACCAGGTGAACTGATGGTGATAATTTCCATTGGGAAGATTAGAAGAAGTCGGCCAAGACAAAAAAAAAAGGAAAGAGATGAGAACAATGAACCTTAACGTAACCGAAATAACCCACATATACACAGTGATACCTTTATCGGTTTTACTTATGTTCGTTAAAAAAGTGAATAATACATTTTAGAAATTTTTAAATAATTCCTTTATCTAACAGGGAATAACAATAAAATATAAATGTATGTATGTATATACATTTACAAATTGTCAGAGATTTAAATAAAGTATTGCAAGAGGACTGATCTTGTGGATTTCGGTTTTGATAGGGCGGATCGGAGGTAGATGTAGATGTGTGGCCACAGATTGGTGGTTTCGGCATTAAGCCTTCGGGCTCACTAAGCCTTTTTATTTATTTTTAAATAAAATTGTTGAATAAGCAAATATTTCATGAGATATACAACCTGAAAAGCCACAGTGGTTAAGTTAAGCGGATGAAGGAAGAACTTAAAAGGAATCACTGATAGTAATTGCCAGTACAGATCCAGGAACCGACTTTGAATATCGGGGTTCTTGAGGAGGAGAGAAGGAGGCATGGGCATGGAGGATCAGAACGGAACAGAAAATAATACAACTGTGAGAGAGAGGGATTGTTTGAGAAGAAAAAATGAGCGAGTGATAAGAAGTAAAACATGGCATTTGCGTTATTCTTTATTGGCCACAAATTTAAAAAAAAAAAAAAAATCGGACAAAAGAAGTCCTCGCAAAATAACATTATTATTGTTATTTTTTTTTTTTTTATAAACTTCCGTGTCAGTCGCATTTCCTCAATAATTTATCTGCCGGTGTTTCTTTTGGAGTTGCAGAATATAGTGCTTCTAACATGCATACAGCATATAGATACATACAATATATTATATGCATATTATACTTCCAGTTTAGAAAAAAACACAGGAGAAACATTCATTTATAATATTGCAAATAATGATTTTAAGTTTAATTGTTTCTGTGGTGTTCCCAACTCATAAAAAATATCGGACGCCCCTAGAGAAAAAGCCAAAAGGAAATAACATATTTCTTCCTTTAAAATACTTACCAATTGACTTAACTGCAATGATACTTTCCCTTATGGAACGCCGCACCCTAAAAGCACACTTATTAGATAAACGTGTCACCTCCAGTAAAATTATGAAGAAAATACGCTGACAATCCTGGAGAAAGGAAGCGCCCCAGATTGTCCAGAGCTATCCCGGGATTTCTACTGTACGGTTCCGCATAATTTCCTAGAGTCCCATCTGCATAATAGCAGCCTTCCTCGGTCATCCCTAATTGTCTCTTCTATCGCTAAATTGCTCCGCTATGAATAATAAATCTTTCTTCAGAACTTACACCACACCAAAGGAACGCCGAGGGCATGCTATTAATTATATAATGGAGGAAACTGGAATCAGTTCTTCCACGAATTTCAAATAATGGGAGCAACCATTAAACCGCTCATCAAAGCCTTCATTATTTATAAAACAAAAATTTAATAATGCCGAGATCTGGAAGGTTGGAAAATTAAAAAAAAATAAATAAAAAAAATTATTAAAATGCACTAATTTATGGCAAAACATATACTTTTTAAAATAAGGCTAGAGAAGGAGTAGCAAAGTTCATAACAAAATATAATAGCATCCCTACTAGGTTAATGGGACAACCATTAGTTTCAATTATTTATCCTATACTTATAAAGAATAAAAAAATATTTTAGGAATTGAGTAGAGTTCTGAAATATATGGATTTGCATATTTTTTATTATTAAGAAAAAATAACTGTTACTTAAATAAATTATAACTGTCTCAAATATTCTAAACGATAAGTTTAGTATTCATTTATTACGAATAAGATGAACAATATCAAACATAAAAAGATACACAGATACAACCTCAATCGCTGCAAGCTATTGATAAATATTTAGAAAAATATAATAACTATATGCAAATCACGGTATTACTTGCGAAGAGGTGGCTTGCCCCTTTTAACAATTACTTTTCGATAACCAGTTACTGTTTTCTAGCGGTATTCATTCGAAATTAAAACTTCCAAATTTCCCTCCTTTCGGCACGAGATCCTCAGATTCTATTCCAGATGCAAATAGAAACACACCACATCCTTTTGTAAATTGTACTTCTATGTTTCTATTTTACTTTAACGTTGTTATAATATTAAATGGACATGGTATTTATTCTATAAGTAGAGAATAAAAAAAAAAAAACAGAAAAGAAATGAATAAAAGTGTTAATAAACTGACAATAGTAAAAAGCCTGTGAAGCCATAAATAAATGGTAAGAAGTGAGAATGATTTAAACTAATAATACTATGTTATTAATAGTAAAATAATATTATATAAATAATACGTGAAGTATATTATTTATAAAGATAAATATGGTATATTATAATATAAATATAATTATAGATTCATAATAAATAAGATATTTATTTTATTTTTTTAAAAATTGGTATAGAATAATAGATGAACATTCTTTGGTTGCTTTTGCTACATAGTAAAGAGCCGTGAGGGAATTTTAAAGGCCGGAAAATATCAGGGCTAAGTTAGTATGTCGTGGTAAAGGCGAAATTGAGTTCTAATTTCGAATAGGTACCGCTAGAATACGCGCCGGTAAAACAGTAACTGGTTACCGAAAAGTAACTGTTAAAAGGAGCAAGTAATACCCAAATCCCTAATGAGCGCATGATGATCAATTGGAATGGAAACCCTGTTTAGAAACCAAAACACAATCATGTTATCAAAATCCCGTTATTTGTTAGTATTTCCTGGAGGGAGAAGGGAAATGATTGCGGTGATTACCATTACGGATGAAAGAGAACACGGTGGCTTATTGTTCAAAATACAATGAGCACTTCCTTTATCCCTGATCTGTTTTTTCCCTACTTTTTGAAAAAAAAAAAAAAAAAAAAAAAAAAGTGATGTACTGTAATAATGATAAAAACTGAATCTATGCTAGGTATATAATTTTGTTTGTTTTTTTATTAATAGGTCACCAATACAAGGATAGTGTTATTTATTTTTTTACTTTTCCATTATTTTCATCTTACCTACGCTCTCTGTGATATACATATAACTGCAAAAAAAGCTCCTTTAGTGGTCTAGAGTACCTTTTATCGATTCTAACCTTATTTCATTTTATTTCGAAGTTTAAGTCGCTACTTTTTCCGGGTCAAGGTTGTTGTCCTTCATTTGCACACTAACTCGAAATCCATTTTAAATTTAATATTAACTTAAACCTTCTCAAATTAAAACGAGAAATAAGAAAATAATAGATTTTTTTTTTCTTTTTCTTCCTACTTAGTGCCTTTCAGCGTGGAGGTGCCTCTGTCCAGGCAAATCAATCCTCCCTATCCCGAGTCAGCGCCCTCATGGCATTCCAGTCTTTGCCTCTCTTCTCTCCCACCTTGGAGATGTAGTTCATCCATTGAGTTCTGGGTCTCCCTCTGGGACGTTTTCCTGTTGGTCTGGCGTCAAAGTACTTTCTCGGGTCTCGGTCCTTATTCATCCGGCAGAGATGTCCGAACCATCTAAGTTGCCTCTTTTCGAGGGTATCCTTTATGGTAAAGAGACAACCCCTAGATCCTTTATAGTCCTAAAAAAAAAAGGGTCATTTTATACGATCCCTTCTGGTTCGGCCCGCTACTTTCCGAAGGTACCTCATTTCCGCTGCAGTAACTCTGCATAGGTGCTTCCCTAATGGTACCCAGCTTTCACTTCCATATAGGAGAGTAGGCAGGTAAACAGCTTTGAAGATATGTAACTTAAAATTTTTCTCCACCTCCCTTTTCCCTATAACTGTGTTGCAGAGGTGGTAGTAGATTGAGTTTGCCTTCTTTATTCTATTGGATATCTCCTGGTATACCTTTCCATTCCTGCTTATCACTGTTCCTAGGTAAGTGTAGTCGTCTACCATTTCCAATGCTTCACCCTTGCAAAATACCTCAACGTATTACGTATTCCTGTTCCCGACCAATTTGCATTATTTTACTCTTCTTGACATTAATGGTCAGAAAATAATAGAATATAAAAGACTAAATCAATGCTGCATCAATATTATAGAAAATCAGAACTAATATAATATTAAATCACAAGTAATGTTAACTTCAGATAAACTAACTCATGTTAGGGAAGAGAAAATAACAAATTATAAATACATAAAACAACAAATCCATGTAAAAACCAATCTTGTCAACTTTAGTAACACTTTTACACATTGGGGAAGAGGAAATAAGAAAAACTTATTATGAAGCTTCCATTACGAAGCTCAGGTTATTAACTTCTGTTTAACCCTTTTAAATTTAAAAAGACTAAATATCATTATAACACACTAAACAACACAATCCAAGTTGAAACTGTAGAAGTGAATGTTTACATGTGAGGTAATAGGAAAGAGCTATCGATAAAAGTAAACTCGATCCTTACGAACCGTTCGGTGTATCGTTAGTCAGGCCGGTCTACTGGAGCCCCGCTTCTGAAAGGGTACTCCCAACGGGATAACAACTTATTCTAGCCAAATTTGGAAGGTCGAGATTGATTCCGTTTGTTTACAACGAAATAAATGTCAACCTTGTGTTATACTTTAACACGTTAGGGGAGAGGAAATAACAAAACATCAATATAAAAAAACACTTATCATTTTCAAAACTCGTGCTTAGTTAACTTCTGTTTCACCTTTTTTCTTTTAGAAGACTAAATATCAAAATAACACACTAAAAAAAACAAAAAAACACAATCCATGTTGAAACTATAGAAATGGGAATAATTCTGTACCATTTGGGAAAAACTAGATAAGTCGATTTTGTCTAAAATGAGTTAAATACTCTAGCCAACCCATATTGGTGTCCTACATATCGTGTGAAAGTAGGCAAGTCGTAATATCATATCATAATCAAGTTTCCTTTAAAAAGCATTGGGCATGGGCATTTTTACACAACTCGGAAATTTACTTACAGATCCATTTATCTATTTATTTCAAAACAGTATTCGTGTCCTAAAATTGGTTAAACATACTTATCGTGCTTTTACAAAGATTTGTCCAGATGCGGTGATAGAAAATCATAAGAAAAAATAGAAAACTTTTAAAATTACTACAGTTGAGCTCTGTATGGAAAATGAAAAAAAAAAAAAAAAAAAAACAAAACAATAACCATAAACTTTATATAATATAAAATTTATATTATTAAGAACAAGATATTCAAATGTGAGGTTTAGTTGGATTTATTTAGCAGAAAGGCGTTTCTTTCACCTTTTACGACTAAGACAAACATATAGAAAATTCAGGAGGTGGGTGACCGAGTCTGTTATCGAATCTACTACACTCCCGTGCCATCGTTGGCACCAGTAGGCGCTCATTCATATTTCGAAGACGCAAACCCTTGACCTAAATCAATTGCCAAAGCGAACAAGAACCCATCTCGTAAATTTACTTATTAAATCTTATCCTTATATCAGTTCTGTTATTGTTTATAATAAATAACTCTTAGTTATTGTTTCAGACCTTGTGACCAACCAAAACAGTATTAGACCCATTTCCTGATGTCGAGAAACAATGATAACGCCAAAAGTGCAGAAACGGCTGGTCTAATTTTTAGAAACGAGGTCATTTACACTATTTTTCAAGGATACAGTTGCTTGGTATTTAAAACTCAGAAAGTAAATTTTAAAAATGTATGTCACCCATAATAAAAATTAATGGGTAGTCGTTAGTATATGTACGTGTTAGAGTGTGATTTAATTGTAACCTCAACGGTGCCGTTTTGAATGTGGTTAGAGTAGGTTGACATTTATTTCGTTGCAAACCAACGGAATCAATCTTGACCTTCCAAATATGGCAAGAATAGGTTAGTATCCCGTTAGGGGTATCCTTTCAGAAGCGGGGCTCCAATACACCGGACTGACGAGCGCTACACCGACCAGTTCGATGCTTATTTCACTTCGAGTTTACATTTATCGGTAGCTCTTTCCTATAACCTCACATGTAAACATTCACTTCTACTGTTTCAACTTGGATTGTGTTGTTTAGTGTGTTATATTGATATTTAGTCTTCTCAAATGTAAATAAAAAGGTGAAACAGAAGTTTCATAATGGATTTAATGTTTTATATATTGCTGTTTTCTTATTTCCTCGTCCCCAATGTGTAAAAGTGTTAACAAGATTAATTTCTACATGGATTTGGTGTTTTATACATTTATATTTGTTGTATCAATTTAAGTGAGAAATTTTCAGTTTACATATTTTGTGAATGGATTCTTTGTCGTCCGTATTACATATTGCCCAAACGAGAGATAGATTGTATTCTTAAAGCAATAAAACACATCGATCTCAAAATAAATCTGAGAAATTATATCACAGGTTTCATATTTTCTTATTTCCACTTCCCTTGAGAAAATATAGCAGAAATTAACATTATAACTTTCAACAAGGATTCTATGTTGTATTTATTTATAACTAGCTGCCCCGGCAGACGTAGTTCTGCCCTATTTTCTCTAAAACAACACATATGTTAATAGTTCCTCCCAGACAGACTTTGTTCTATCAAAAGTTATTGTCCCTTCGCAGTAATAAAACATTTCAGAGTGATCACTTTATTTATAGATTTATGTCTCCATAATAAACAACGATTACTTACAAATATGTTTTCTATTTTGTACATTGCAAGACTTTAGTAGTGTAATCTGGTATTTTCATTGTAATGCCTTATGGTACACGATATTTTTTGTTTGATTACTTGGCGCATAAATAAATAAAGCTGTAAGTTTCCCGACGCGAGAGCAGGCAACATACAATTGTCCATGAGAGAAGCATGGGTTTTGCAGATTGACGCCGCAAACACTCAACGACTGACCCTATGCCTAAACAAAAACGTTTAAAAAAAAATTAGCCGAATTGGTCGAGCCGTTCTCGAGTTTTACGCTTAGCAACACATTTGGCGATTCATTTTTATTTATATAGATAAATAAAAACCTTCCTAGTGCCTAACCATAACGTTAAAAAACATTAGCCGATTATGTCAAGCCGTTCTCGAGTTTTACGCTTAGCAACACATTTAGCGATTCATTTTTATTTATATAGATAGATAAAAACCTTCCTTGTGCCTAAAAAAAAACGTTAAAAAAATTAGCCGAATTGGTCGAGCCGTTCTCGAGTTTTACGCTTAGCAACACAATTTGCGATTCATTTTTATTTATATAGATAGATATAAACCTTCCTTGTGCCTAAACAAAAACGTTTAAAAAAAAAATTAGCCGAATTGGTCGAGCCGTTCTCGAGTTTTACGCTTAGCAACACATTTAGCGATTCATTTTTATTTATATAGATAGATAAAAACCTTCCTTGTGCCTAAAAAAAAAACGTTAAAAAAAAATTAGCCGAATTGGTCGAGCCGTTCTCGAGTTTTACGCTTAGCAACACAATTTGCGATTCATTTTTATTTATATAGATAGATATAAACCTTCCTTGTGCCTAAAAAAAAACGTTTAAAAAAAAATTAGCCGAATTGGTCGAGCCGTTCTCGAGTTTTACGCTTAGCAACACATTTAGCGATTCATTTTTATTTATATAGATAGGAAAAAACCTTCCTTGTGCCTAAAAAAAAAACGTTAAAAAAAATTAGCCGAATTGGTCGAGCCGTTCTCGAGTTTTACGCTTAGCAACACATCTAGCGATTCATTTTTATTTATATAGATAGATATAAACCTTCCTTGTGCCTAAAAAAAAAACGTTAAAAAAAAAAATTAGCCGAATTGGTCGAGCCGTTCTCGAGTTTTACGCTTAGCAACACATTTAGCGATTCATTTTTATTTATATAGATAGATATAAACCTTCCTTGTGCCTAAAAAAAAAAACGTTAAAAAAAATTAGCCGAATTGGTCGAGCCGTTCTCGAGTTTTACGCTTAGCAACACATTTAGCGATTCATTTTTATTTATATAGTATAAATTTGTTATTTCCATTTCCCTAACAAAAGAAAGTTTATCAGAAGTTAACATTCTGATTTAGCATTATATAAATTCTGATTTATTATAATTATAATAATTCAATATTGATTAAGTGTTTTATATTTTGATATTTTCTTATTTCTCATTTTAATAACAGAAGGTAAATAGGAGTTAATATTAGTTTGAACATGGATTTAGAGTTTCTCCGTACATTAAAGTGCATAACCTTTCCCCTCGAAAAGTGACGACTTAAACATTGAAATAAATCGGAAGAAGGTTAGAATCGATAAAAGGTATTCTGAGTGCGTGTAGGGGCTGGAGCCCCGCTTCTGATAGGGTACCTGTTGAGATATCCGGTCCTAGTTGTCTTTGTTGTAGTACTGATTGTTAGGACCTAAGGAACAACAATAAAACAATTTCATTTTTATGCATATTAAATAAAATAATTCGTTCTTTAAATAGAAAAATATATAAGATTCCAAACAGATGGTTTTGCCGCTCGAGTCATCACAACTGAAAGAGGTAAGTATAAAGCTGAACTCACAGAGGAGAAAAGGGCATGGCGACGAAAACAAATATTGAAATAGAGAAGCTCCTCGATCATTGCTTGACTCCGCACTCTACGCTAGTGTTTGTATTCGGCGATACGCAAAGAGAGGACTCTTCGATCGTCACTCAACTGTCATATCATCTTAAGACAGAGCAGATAACCGACACTAAAGGTGAGTCCACACGCAACAGCTTATCTGATGATCTACTTGTACACGAAAACGTTACAGATAATATAGAGAAGTTTTAGAACCTTGCAGTAGGTTACAAAACATATGTGTTTCTTTTAACTATAACTATTATAGATAATAAAATATTTAATTACAATCACCAATGTATAAAAATATACAAACTATAGAATTATATAACAGTATATTTAACATAACTATTCCTGATTATTGCAATGGATAATATATTTTTATGAAATTGGTGTATATATTATCCAAATAATTTAATTCACATAAATTATCCATAAGCATTTGGTGTAGTGAAGAACAAGAAATGTAATCCCTCTAATCGAGGATAAGCCAATTCCAGGGATGATCGGAAAAAATGACAAATTCTAAAGTGTTCCGAACAATTTTTATTTATACATAAAATTATAAATTTACAAATAAATGCAAAATATTTTCGAAATTAAAGTACTGAATATTTGTTCTAAAAATGGAAGAACAAATTAGAATTTAAAAGGTTCCACAATTAGAAACTACGATATATGTAGTTCAGATAATCCGGTAAATATAGTTAGGTAATAGCGGAGCGACAGTTGGAATGGGAATGTAAAATCGTTATATTTAACCGAATTACAAAAAAAAAAAGGTGATCAGTTTTGAGCCGTCAGGTAAATGCCCAAGAGATAGACCGAAACGTAGATGTGAGGATTCTATCAGGGCTGATCTTGGAGATTTAGATTTTGACGGAATGGGACGGAGGGAGGGAGGTGTGTGGTCAGAGGTTGGAGGTGTTAGCATCGAATCTTCGGGGAGAAATCAGGACTCGATAAGCAGCGGGAGCAATGTTAATTTACCTTTTTTTAAATATAATTAAAATGAATTATTAATGTATAATGGCATATAAAAAAATGTAATGTTTAACAAAACAAAATTATTTAATGTATGTAGATTTTATAGGAAAACTATTGTTCGATAGGATTAATGATAATAGGTAACATTTAGTGAAAGCCAACAATATAATACTAAGTCCATATGCTAAACAGACGAAGGAAAGTGGAGATTATAAGAAATTTAAAAGCCCTTGGCACATAAGATATCGTCACTTAACAATTGCTTTCTTACTGAATAAGAAGCAGACCATATCCGTCTCAGGGAGAATGAGCAAGACACCTATGGACAGCCTGCCAGAAGAAGAAAGTGTCCACGCGACTCTTCAGTTCGCACAGGTCTAAGCCCTGCTGGAGAGAGCAAAGAACTCCAGCTGGAGAAACCTCCACTCTGATATACAGCTTGTTCCCGAAATGGTTTCTCCACATCCATCTTATAAGTCCCTTATCCGGAAGATCGGGGGAGTGGCATCTTCGACAATTTTCACCGGTGGAAGAGTTATGCAAGGGGAAGTAAACTATTGAAGCATTTCGTATAACATACTTATTTCATTATATGGAAAGGGAAAGTACGAGGATAAAGGAAATAATGAATAATGAAATAAAATCACATGCTGAATAAAAAAGAAAGTGAGAAGTTGATACTGAGACGTATTCATTAAGTTTTTAAATAAGTCTACGTGGAAAACTGAAGAGAAGAAAACAGGTTAGAAAACGACCGGAAAAGACGTGTTTCCTTTACTAGCTGGCTGGTGCACTTATCTATCTATCAGATGTTTTATTAAAGTCAGCCTAGAAGCGTTATCTCTCAAATAGTGGGGAATATTTTATCAATAAGAGTAACAATTTTAGAAATAAGCATAATAAAGAGTAGTAAGTAACTGGTTTTGTTTTTTAGATTTAATGGTCTTTAGAGCCATTCATAAAAGAACGAAAGTAAATAAAACTTAATCAACATAAGTTGAAAAATTAAAATAATATTTCGTTGCAATTAAGTCGATTGTACCCTTTTAAGTAGACAAATATTCGATCATTTTCCAAATTCTTGTAATTGCTCTAAAACATCTTTTGTGTCAAATTAGAAACTAAGGCCTTATTAAAGGAGTACAATTTAACCAATTTTTTACAAAGCGAATATCTGCCAAAATCGAGCTCCGATAGCACAGCTAAAATGTTTCAAGGTGAACTTATTGAATTATTCACGGCAATAATTGATTTTTAGTTAATCGTAATTGAATTAATTTTAAAACCAGTTATAACAATAAAACCATAAATTTTCATAGAAAAAAAATTCTATAAAACTAGACCCATGAAGAGCATTGGGTTCAGTTCTAGATAAGCTAACTGTTTCTTTGGCAAAAAGAAGATTTGGATAGAACCACACTTAAACTCAAATATTTATGATTACGAACTTTAAATAAAATATTTAGGCAAAATAAAAAAAACAACACAAAATAGTAAAAAATAAATATATAATAAAATAACTAAATTAAAAGAAGTATACTCTTGGAAGCAAAATAAATGAAGTTTGTAAAATATTTTTTTTTTAGTTTGAGTAATAATTAACTTATATATTACTTTGATTCTTTATTTTAATTCAAACTTCACTAATAATTCAATGAATGCCTTATAAATCAATTTATTTGAATAGTATATGCCTAGTACGTCTATGTGTGTATCGTCTTAAGGATTTTTGTAAAGTTGGAAAAGTTCCAGGTCAGTGTGAATAAACTGTTTGATTGTTTGATGATCTAAATCACGTAACATATTTTCGAGTACCTGAGGTAGTCAGTTATGAATCTCATACATAGGTTTTGTTTCCTTTGAATTTTTTTATAATTGGAGTCACATGAATGCCCTAATCATCGTTACTGATACATAACAATGAATAAGGTTCCTGATTGTATGTTTAAATTAAATTTAAATATTCCATAAAAGTAACTTTTAAATCATAGAATAAATAGTAATTATCAAACGATTTATATTAAATAATTAAATTTTTTTTTTTTAATTTTTATAAATTATCTTCGTTTAGGATCCGCAAATTAACCATGATAAGCGGTGGCTGAACTCCTGATCCGTGAAAGGACTAACTGATTAACCACGCTATAATCCCAACGATCAAAGACCTTTGGTATCCTCTTCCAAAGAAAACTATATTATACGCATTAATAATTAAGCAATCATCTATTATATATTTGTCAAATACCACTCACTCACTTAACACGAAATCTCAGAAACCATCGAACGGATTGGAATGAAATTCGATATGTAGATTCCTCTAGGGCCGTAGGTTCTCGCTAAGAAAGGAATTTTAAAAAATCGGCCTGGATCGCGGCTAATTTGCGAAAAATGCGATTTCAATTTTTGTTGGGTGAATAATAAAAGATTAATTATCATATGGTATTTGGATATAAGCTAAGTTAAAAAATAGGTTAGATCTTTAAGCCGCAAACTTTGACCACCGTTTAAGTTCCTTATAGTTATAAACAAACAAAAATACGATCGATGTCGAAACCTTATAATATTGGTACTTTCTGTGAGCTTATCATGGTAGCTGCAGAGGTTACTTATAACTTACAAGTTTGAGTTGTTGTTCTCGTGAAGAGAAGCTATTAAAAGACTTATGTTAAAGAGGAGGTTAAAAGACTTATGTTCTCTGGTGATGGCATGTAAGGCCAGTTCGATGTAGGGACAAAAAACAGATAAGAATCAATAGTTCTACCAAGTGTATGATTCTCTTTAGTATCGTATCATGTTCTACCATAGAGAAGAAAGGTACAGTATTAACATCCCTCAACATGACCCAAACTCCAATACATCACTTAAGAAAACTGTGTTTGCAGCTGATTTTTACGCCTAAATGTTAGTGGAGCGAGGAGGTGAAGAACCTTATTTACTTCAATATCGTAATCTCCTCAACCAATTTATGCTTGATATGTACGCAAAAATAGAAACAGAAAGACTAAACTTTCTTCAAAAAAGTTGAGAAGTTGAGACTATATTCACTTAAAGTATTCCATAAGAAAAGCTGATGGTCTGGTATTACAGCTGGGTAAGATGGTAGTGCTGCCTCGAAACTTCACTAATATAAAATTAACTTTTGCAAAGTGTCAAATTTATTTATCTAAATTATTCTAAGATGGAATTGTTCAGGTTTATTTAAGTAATAATAATTATCAACGTTAAGCTTAACTTTTACTAATTTAAGTTGTCTTCATCCTAATGATATTAAACCGTAGCGGAGCGGGGTACTTTCAGCTAGTATGCTATATAGTATTGAATTAGTCATTAGGCTTTAAAAAAAAATTGAAAGGTGGAGAGAAATAATGAGTAATATTGTTCAAGAATTTCAGAATTTTAGAAATTTTCACAATAAAATTTATTACATTGGTAATAAATCTGTGATTACTCTCGGCTGATATTCAGGATGTTACCACTTAATAACTTCGGAACTAAATTCTTTCTTGCTTAAATGTTATAGCCTTTCTTTCAGCTAAAATATTTCTGTTTTATCATTCTTTTCCGCATCCTTTTAACTGTTACCGAGGCATATTTCTCTTATAATAGCAATACCAAGCGAAGAGTTGGAGTTCAGATTTCCTTTACGAATTCAATAGATTTTGTTTTAATCACATATTAAAGTTCACCAGGAAATTCGATAATCAGTCCACGTTAAACAACCTATTGATTGCCTCAAAAATTTTGTTTGTAAGTTTATTTGGGCTTAGCGTCTTTATGTACTCCAACTAGGGCAGGAAGGACGGAATATTTTTTTTTTTTTACATGGATGTATCTTTTGGCTGGCGTCTATACTTTAATGATGTGACGTTTTTATCACATTCATTTTGAATATGAATGGTGTTGCTCGAATCAAAAATTAGACGACAGTTTTTTGATCAGAAATTTAATGAAGTTTTTTTGTTATATAACATTTATCACTAGGACCTACCTTTTAGGAGGTATATTGGTGCGAACGAAATAAGACAAGTTTAAAACCCATATTTTCCCTAACCTTTTTTTTCGATTAATCATTAATTGTTAATGTAATTTAATTAATAATTGAAGTAATTTGATCTTATAAATTTTAAAATATGAACTAAGAAAAGCGGTATATACAGAAAGACATGATCCATTGTTTTTCCCAGTCAGAGGGACATTTTTTTTTATAGAAGTGACTTGACTGTAAAGAGCTTAACTAATAGAATAGTATAAAGCAAATAATTGAATAAAGATGTTCTCTAAGATGTAAAAAAAGAAGAAAAGAATAAAATAAAACAGAGAGGTTCCATATAAAGAATAAGTACCGAACACCAATAAGAAATTATTCATTAAACAAATGGGGAACATATAAATAAAACTGAATGTACGGGATCTCTCAAGGAATAAGATATTTAATGGTGACCTTTTTATTGCTCAGTAAACTGTCACCCATTATGTCCCCTATGAAAAAGAAAAAAAAAGTTTTAGTCAGCGATTAAACATTACAGGAATCAGTTCCTTAAAAAGGTAATTATTGTTATATTAATTTTAATATTATATTATATATTATATAAATTAAATTTGATATAAAACAACGTTACAAGTAATTTTTTACCCTATCGATAAATTTTACACGAATCAGATATATGAACGTTTAGATTTATTTTTTTATATTTTAGGATATTGACCATTTTGTATATTTTGAAAGGTTTGTAATTTAAGTTTACATTTGAGAATAGCATATTTGCCATAAGCGATTGCGTAACGATGAATAAAATTACCACAGCCCTTCAAGGGAACTCCTATTATTATAAAAATTCCAGGAAATACAAGAAACGGATGGGAAGCAGTGAAATTAAGGACCTACTTTGCAGCTCCACATCATTTCTCCGATAGACATATATTAATTACATATGTGATACAATTTTTCCGTTTTCTACCAAGCTATGGGAAAAAAAATGTCTTACATCACCCATTGGCATGCCACTAATGTTACTTGCATTGCGGGAAAAAGACGCACGGAAAGAGGAAGACACAGGTAGTTACGTATTACGGCGAACAGGGGTCAACTTATATATTAAGTAAGCAGCGTAATAATTACATATTTATCTTCGCAGGAAAGTTCCAAGATCATAAATAAAAATATTTTTTTCTATTTCAAACTAGTTTTATCATTAAAATTAGTATGTAAATCCTTACAGTCTTATAAATAGGTTCATGCATTAATAAAATACCAAATACTAGGTTTATTTTCCAACGTAAGTAAAAAAAAAGTATTGAAAAAAAATCAAAAATGTTTTAATTACAAAATTACATCCGCAAGATGTAACTTTGCCACAGTATATATCTTTGATATACCGACTCAAACTTGTACCGTCCTTACCACGCACACTAAAGATAAATCGTATCGAAATATAAGAATTGAAATAAATCCAAACAAACCTCATAATATAACTTTTACTTTTCGTAAGAATTGTTTTCCTACACTATTCTTTTACGATAATCTATTAATCACTGTTAAACGGATCCACTATCTAGGACCATCTATCAATCTATGATCCATCTAGACAATTGACTTACTTGGAATGCAGGTAGGTACGAGACTAAAACATTTACTTGACAAACGTTCAAAGCTTCCAATTGATTACAAAATACTTATTTATATATCAGTAATTATACCAATTTGGATATACGGAGAGGGTTCCACTAAACCATCCAGTTCTTTCACTTTAAACTCCATAACGACTCAAATCCATTAGGCTCTCAACTTGCTTCCCTTTATATTCTTGATAATCCTTCGAGGCGCCTGAAAAGAAGATGGGATCCGGACTTCCTATTGTAGAACATTAATTGAAGTGCTATCAATGGGTAGTTTCTTATCAATCATTTTACATTTTATTATGAATGATTTCACATTGAGTATTATTTTGTAAGGAGTTGCAAATATCCATATCTAGTTAAAAAAAAAAAAAAAGTTTAAGCAAACAAGGAAAGATGTGTGGAGAAACAACTCAACTACTGGTGTTCGTTCCGCAATGGTTCCATAAATCATGCAGCCTAACATATCACTTCCATGTGCGCCAATGAAGGCACATAGACATCTCGTATTTTTTTGTTTCCAAGACAGTTGGCAGTGTTTCCTAATACTTTTTGAGAGACAATGTTTACAGCTATCAGAAAGAGGAACTGTACTATATCCTCCACACACTAAAAATAAAGATAACCTAATGAGTAAGGAGGAGGATGTATAAGAAGGGTCAGTGGGACGAAGGCAACCGTTAGAGGTGAAGGAGTGGTACTGGTGGTATTTCTTCTTCAACTCGAGAAGAAAAAATATAGATATATATTGTAGGTCACTCCAGGGTCCCTTTTCGGTCCCCAGGCCATACGGGAAGCTGCTGGAGCCGGTTTGTTCACACCAGCTCCACCGCTTTATTCACCTTATAAATTATTAATACATACACGGAATCAACATGTGTTAACTCATATTTAAATATTTTCTAGTTTAACTCTAACCACACAGAACAAGTAAAAACTAAGGTATACAAGGAAAAAAATTAAAGATGAAAAAAGAATTCCTGAATGTTCTTTTTTTTTTTTTTTTTTTTTACATTTTTTTCCTTTAATTTTTTTTTTAAACATTTATTTATTTTTCTCTTTAGTATTTATTATATTTATCAATTAACCTATAAATTTATTCGATTAATTAATTTTTACATTTCATCTTAGTGGGTAAGGCACTTGGCTACCAAGTTCCCGGGCCCGAGTTCTAGTCCGACTGAAGGCAGAAAATTTATTTTCTATCATTTTGGTTGTAGCTAGACTTCGAGGTCGGGAGACCCTCCTGTGGCACATCCAGTCTCTACAAAGTGGGTACCCTTAATTAGGGAAAAACCTAGAGGTTGAGCGAGATTTTGGACAAATCTCCTACTTTTACAACCGTTGGCCTAGTAACAGTACATCTTTACCTAAGTACTGAACCCAAGACCCTTCATGGATTGTTAGTGGTACAGTTTTATTTCATTTTAACCCAATTACTCTTAATTGTATTATTCTAAGAATATTTTTAATACAAAAAAAAATTATAGAACGTTCAATTTACCATAAAATATAAATCGCAAATAATGTTTATACAGGACAAAGAAAAATAAATTTCTAACATTTAGATGAAAAGGGCGTAATAACCTGGAAGTTGATCGGCCAAATAAAAACCTCAATCTACATCTCTAAAAATATTTTATTTATTATAACAAAAATAGTTTGTATAAATATTTATTTAAATACGAGTTATGTCGAGAGATGGAACGCGTACAAATATATGGACTCATTGCAGAGTTGCTGCAATGTGAAAAACTGGTATCTGTTCTTTTAAAGTATTGTTGGTCCAATATGCCATCACAATTTTGTTGAATATTATATTGCATATTACATTGAATATCATACTTTAAATAGGAAATATTAAGGCGTATTTTTTTTGTTGCAGATGAATCTCGGTTAAAGTTACGTACCAACTCTTCTTAATATACCTACATAAAGGAAAAAAATAACACAATGTTATATTAGAACGATGAAACTCCCTTACATGATAAGCCTACAAAGTACAAGTAGGTAACAAATAAACTATCGATATTTTATCGAAACTATCGAGCCGATTGCATCAATTGGTATAACGAACACAGAGATGAAATCGACAGCTGTATAGCTCGCCTAAAAAGGGTCAAATAGACAGGCACGGAGCCTGTAGTCTAACTTTCCCTTAGCTATTGTTCCACGGTTACTGTTCATTAGTAAATTGATGATATTACGACAGGACTTTGTTATTGTTAGGAAACGCTTAGCAAGAACCACACTACAAGTCGCCAATCAACCGCACAACCTGCGGCTCTTTTGAGAGCTTGTGTCAAAAACCACACAGCACTAAATTTATTCCGATTAGGGACGTCAGTAGAAAATATTTTTGTAATGACACTTTATTAGGTAGCAATTTGTATGCAAATAACTGTGGTAATCGTGGAATGGTGTAAGAAAAAAATATATATATACACCTGGAAAATAAAGCTATTCTACAAAAAAAAATTAATTTAGAATTGGTTCATTTCAATCAACCAAAAAAATATAATTTAAATTAACTTGTAGAATTAAAAGAGTATTGAAGATCAATGGCAGTTTATTTTTTTCTTAAACAGGAAATAAAAATAAACCTATTGTTACTTTTTAAAAAGAAAAGTTTAGTCATGACCAATATAGTTAAAAGCCTAATGTTTAAAATTAAGGTAAACTTTTTTTTCTTTTTTTGAAATTATTTATTCAGTAATTATTACCATCAGCCAAAAATGTGGGCAATAAGTAATATATATGACTTTATGATTACAGAGGTTAACTTTATTAACCTGAAAAAAAGAAGGATTGTTTATTTATTTTAAACATTAAGTATTAAATAAAGAGAGTGATGCACGAAAAGCAAGTATAAAGTTGCTAGATGTAGTAAAAAAAAAAAATAATCTGAAAAAAAAAATCATTGCTGCACTTTAAACTTTAGAAAAATATTTAAATAATATGAAATCAGATTTAAGTTTAAACTTTAGTCTCAACCTCAGGTTTCTCATTTCTGACAATGTGCATAAACCACAGAAAATGAGAAATGAGAAGTCCCGAAACATGTAGCGAAACAAGCTAAATAAATAAATTAGGACTTGAGCCAAAAAAATGTATATTTCTATTTTCTTTCCCAAATTTGTTCCTCGCGATCGCCGTAGATTCCAGGTAATATATTACGGTCCCCGAATTTCGTCCAGCTACTTCGGTCATAATTCCTACTGCGGGGTAAAAGAAACACACAACGTGGGTTTAGGGATTAAAAAATCAATAACTAAAAAAGAACAGTAATGAATTCCATTAAATGCTAAACTGCACATACCTGAACTGAACCCAACACCTCACTGTTGAAGTGAATTGTAGGGAATAATTGCAGTAATTCAGAAGAAGAATGAAATTAACAGAAATAATAATAAGACCTAGGCCATCGCAACGAAGATGTAACTATTTAGAGACCAAAGTACAAACAACAATCCGATACCAATTATTGCAGACCATAATACAATAAATATTTGAGACACATCTTGTCTCCATTAATAACATGAATTCAAGTAATCGTTCAGAAATCTAAACGACTATTTATAAAAGAAAACTGACAAATTGTAGAGGTAAAGAAAGGGAATCGGTAATGTACAAAAGTTAGAAGTTGAACAGAAAATCGATACAGAAAAAACTTGGGTGAAGAATCGAAACTGCTTTACTAGAGCTTTATTAGAGAGTTGTAGGATTTTCCACAGCAGATTTTCCTATAATGGCTTCATTCCGGAGGACAGACTGCAATTTTTACAGAGCCTTGTGCTGAATGTAGTGCTATTGATCAGCAGCGACGGGATTGGAAACTGTTAGAACTATACTAGTTCTATTATTCTATTATTTATTCTAATTAATGAAGTAATGCCATATAAATCAAGACTAAATCTTATGACTTGTAACTAAAGTCCGGGTAGGTGAATATTCTCAGCTATTAACCATAGTAAATTCCAAGATTATAAAGCAATAACAAGGTTTTACTTAATTCAAGTAATTATTATAATGTTATATTTAGTTTGAAAAAAAAAATAGATTAGATCAAATACATTATTTACAGTACGTCACTTTTCCGTTGAAAGCCTGTCCCGAAGATCGTATCCAAAAGTCGAGACTATTTTCTGATGTCTTTACTAGACAATATTGTGTCTAGGCCACACATGGAATCATATACGTCATATATTAGCAGTCCTTGTCAATAGAGGAAGGTATCCAATACATGATATATCAAAAATTTCGTTATTTTTTCTTTTAAATATTTGTCCTTACAATATATATACAACTATATTTGTATTGAAATAAAAAAAAAAAAAAAAAAAAAAAAAAAACCAGTACCACTACAACCCATGAATGGTTCTAGGTTCAGTACTTAGGTAATAATATGCTGTTACTGGGCTAACGGTTGTAAAAGGAGGAAATTAAGCCGAAATCAGGCTTAACTGCCATGTTTTTTGCCTAATTAAGGGAACCCACTTTATTGAGACTGGGTGTGCATCAGGAGGGTCTCTTGACCACGAAGTCGAGCCACAGCTGAAATAACAGATAATAAATTTTCTGCCTTCAGTTGGACTCAACCTAGGACCCGAGAGCTTGTCAGGTAAAGTATTTTACCTGCTGAGCTACAGCGCTTCAACAAAAGCTAATAAAATTGGTTTAAATAAGTGAACGATTTTGATGTTAGGGGCAGGAAACAGTTGGCAAGACTGGCAAAGATCGCATCTGCACTAGGTATACATCTAACGAAGAAGTAAGTATATGCACCTACCAGAGTTGGGCAAAATTTATTCATAGCTATTTAACAACTAATTTCCTGGCTTTTATCATCTAATTTAATCATGATTCAATCTTTCAGTCAAATAATCGTAAGTTCACTAAACAATCGAATGAAATATTTAATCATGATTAAATTAGGTGATTATTCCAGGAAATTAGTTGTCAAATAGTTTTGATTGAATTTTGATTAAATGTTGTCCAACCTACTGCCTACTGTTTTATTCACAATAAAATACTTTTAAATTTTAAACTTCAGAAATGATTTGATTGTTATTTATTCGGGCTTAACGTCCTTATGTACTCCAACTAGGGCAGGAAAGACGGGTTATCCTACCGGTAACCAGCCTATTCTGGGCAGGGTGGGAAAGTCAAGAGTTATTTGTGGACCTCAAAATAAATTTTATCCCGCCCAGGTGGAATTCGAACCCACGACCGATGATGATTTTGTTCCTATTTAAGTGGGTGAATATTTAAAACGGCATTTTATTAAAAAAATAAATAAATGACAATTAAAAATCACAATTTATATATGTATCGATATTTGCGGTCTCCGATATATTTTCTATCGATCAGAGCTAAAAAAATTGTTGATAAAGAATATAGGGATTTTCTTTTTACGATACCCATCCCTACTCGTCAGTAATATTAAGATTTGTTTCTTGTACTACCAAAGGTTAGCTCCAGAGCAATCATTACCCAATCTCTTCATCGAACAATGAGATGGTTATCCCCAAGAACCTAGGAAGTGTTTATTTCTGTAGTAAACTGTAATAATGGCTGGGAAGGGAGGACAGGACACCCCTAACGGCGGGAACGCTTTTCGTTACATTGACGAGCCGTGCCCGTTAAAGATATTAAAGGAGAAATGATCCGTAGGCCTTACAGTTAGAGGATCCTCCCGCGACCCCTCCAGCGGGTAGAGCCCGCTACCGTGGCGTTGTCGTGGGAACTCAAAGCCAATGATGGTTAGAAGACATCAGGAGTCGGAGTGGTCAAGAGGAGATAAAATATAGGAAACGGTCACAATTTAGTAAGAACGTCTTTAGAATTAGAATTTATGAATTATTAGGCACTTCTATATTTGTTTTATTCAAGACACTTCTCATACAATCCATTAAAATAAACACAAATATTTGATGATATTCTTAGCTGTTCTAAGCAGAAAAAGTGGAATGGCTTTAATTAGATCCTTATTATTATTATTAGGTCAATTTAAGTACCACTTCAATCGATGAAGGAGCGTTAAGTAAAGTAATTGAATACGTTAAGGAACGAATACTGTTTAATGTGTGAGGTCATAGACATGGTGTGGAACACTAGATGATGTGGTCAGCATTCCAGATCAATGTCCAAGTTTTCCACCATCTTATTGAGTCGACCAGATGTAACTTTCTGCCCATTGCAGGATTCGAAACTGGGAGAAAGGATTTTTTTTTTTTTTTTTTTTTTTTTTTTTTTTACTATATACATCAACGGAATAATTTCAATGCAGTTACAAGGCTAATAATCTCCGAGGCAGCGTACGAGACTTTAACTTATAACATTTTGGAGAATGTGATACCACTAGGTCTAAACGATCTTAGATTATAGCTCAAATATGGAGTTCGGACTGAAAACTCAAAAATGAGTTTTTATTGTTTGACAACTAAGCGATTAGTTTGGACAAACAAATATTTTAGTTTGGATTACATTCATAAAAAATCGTTAAATTTCGCATTGATAATGGATTTGCTTTGTCCACAAAGCAAATCATTATCGTGACTTTTCTTTTCTAAAGAATTATTTTTTAGAAAACTACCTCTATATTATGATGCTAAAAATAAAAGATATGATGATTCAACGATATAACAAGTGTTCCTGTTACTTTGGAGCTATTAACTATAATTTGTGAGGTAAACCACAAGGCTACTTATCACCGGGAATACTTCTTTCTCGAGGAGAATTTCTTCGCTTAATGTTTTAGCACTGCCACTAAATGATGAAACGGGATTTTTTTATTTGCAAGACGGAAAAATAATTTTTCCTGTTGAAGTCATTTATAAAAAAAAATAATAATAAAATAAAATTAAAAAATAAATATATGCGACAATAAAAAATAAATATATGCGAAATCTCAATTTCGATACCTCGATTTAAAACTAAATTATAATTACAAAAATTAATCCATATGACATCTAGAAAGTAAACTAAATCTAATAAAAAAAAAAAAAAAACAAAAAAAAAAAAAACGAAAAAATAATGATAAATAATTATTTGAGAAATAAATAAGTAACTAAAATATATAACTTAATTTTTTATTAAGGCAACATAGACAAAATTATTTACTATGAAAATTCTTATTTACAAAAATAATTATTTTAATGATTCTCAGTTTCGTTTATTACTTCAGAAACCGCAAATTTTCTAAAACTGATCACTTCAACAGTTGGACGTTTCACTTACAAAAGTAGTTTTTGAATGTCTAAGATAATTGTTTTGAATTCTGAAACTAGTAGTGTTAATATAATAAATGAAAAAAAAAAAAACTCTGTCATTAATGATAAAACAAATGTCCATTAAGAACAAGAATCGATGAACTGTAATTCTATAATTAGGTACCACAAACTATTGTATACATTAAAAATCAGCGATATTTTTCTATTCGTAGGAACTGACTTTAAATTTCCGATAACGATTATTTTCTGTAAAAGTTCATCATACCATTAAATAATAACATATCATTATGTAAACTAGAACAGGGATATAAATATAAAACAGAAAATCTATAAAAGGGAAATATAATTATCAACCAGGTAAATCAGATCAGAACTAAGGTAAAATAAATTGCTATAACATACCGGATGGCCAGCTGAAGATTAAACGCATCGTATTAATAGGTTTATCTAATGAGCGTTACGCTGGCCGAAGCAGAACTGAAATTGATGGATATTTATAAAATAAATTGGAGAAGGTCGATATTATATATTTTTTATACAGTAAATCTATCCTGACGATTACACGATACAATACCCAACGGTAGCCACTATTATGTCAAAAACTCGTGACCCCCACTACAAGCCTTGCTATCTACATATTTGTCAAGGATAGTAGGGCATCAACAAAGGGGAAACCCAGATCATGGGCGTTCAACGTGCATAGAATGGAAATTGTTTTTCTTCATAATAAGGCGGATGAGAAAATGACCTCAAGGCGGACCCGCTTTACAACACTGCTGTGACTGAAACATTCCCCAACAAGGGGCAGTCAGTCTATTTCTTCGGGCTGTCTCACAGTGGGGAAAAAAGCCAGTCTTGGGGTGCAAAAGTCGTATTCTACACAAAACCATGAGTTTTGGAATCTCTTGTCTACTAATCTTGTTGAATTACTTAAAAGCACCATGGGTTATCATACTATTTAATTTTTTAAGGGAAATAAAAAATCTATTTCTCACTTTTAAATATGAGCGTAAAATTTTGAAGGTATTGATGCTACAACTTTAATAAAAATTTGCAGTTTTATTAAAAAAATCTAAGAAACAGCAGATAAAATGTCATTGAAGCTATCAAGGAAAGTTTGCGTTATTTGCGTCTAGTTTTTGGAATAAATAAAAAAAAAAAATCTAAGCGAAGGAAAATTTTGATCTTTAGTTATTTTATAAATAAAATGAACATAATATACTAATTTAAAAAAATATATTAAAACTAACTATTAAATGTATTGATAACAATTACAAAATCAAATAAGCAAAGCAAAATGAACATTTAAAACGATCTCATTATTCATCATCATCATTATCATGTTCGTCTGATTCCAGTCTTCACATCCTCTTCAAATATGGACGATGATAAAACAGGGTCTGAAGAATAAACAATGAATGCCAAAAATCAGTTATATTACTAAGACGGGAACATTTTCTCCACTTATGTGCTTCTACTATGAGCAACCCAATAGGAAGAACAGCGGACTCGACGATCTGCCCCACGTAATAAAATTCAGTGGATAATGAATGGCATGTAGTGCCGAAAATGTGAACCAACAAACAATTTTGCAGTTTCATTAGCATGATTTTTTCCGCCAAACTTCAAAAAGTTTTCTTTTGGAAAAGCCGCGTTTTTCAGAAAACTTCAAAAGTTGCAAATAGTTCTTTGGTTAATCTATTGGTTTAGCTAATTCTTGTAAATATTGTTCTTTGGTTCTAATAGAATAAGTCTACATAAACGGAAGGTGAATCTTACAGTGAGTGCATGAATTAAGAATAAAGACAAACGGGACATGTACATTTATCCTTTTTTTAAGTTAATTTTTTCTGTGAATTTCGCTTGAAGATGTAATTCTTAATTAAAAATAAAAAAAAAGGATATTTAAAATGATTAATAAATAATTCCAGCAAAACTTTATCAATATAGTCGAGTTTTTATTAAATTTGGCCGTTAGGTAATCGGTGCTACAAACACAACTGAGATGTCAACATTAAAAATAGTTTCTTACTCTTACCTACAAAAAATGAATTTCCAATTAGGAGTACTTATTTTCATTCCACTAGACACTTCTGTTTACATTCCTTACCATTTCGGACTCAAAATTGTACCTTCGATTTTTGACGTTTGTTCTCCAAGAATCGCTGTTTCCCCCCACTGCGTGTCTCCTCGAATGCAGGTTTATGAAGATTATAATTTTCCTATTTGTAACGTTTTTAACTGTAATATATCCAGCATTGATCAATATACATAGATCGGATCCTTATCATATAGCAAAATAAGTTTTTAAAAAATAATTTCGTATCTATCGGTCGAAGTAGTTTTTCTTTTAATGCTTATACGGGAATCATTTATAAAGGAAAACATACAGTTATTTTGAAAAAAAAAAAAAAAAAAAAAAAAAAAAAATGCATAGGTACGGTATTAGATATATATATATATATATATATATATATATATATATATATATATATATATATATATATTTTTTTTATAATTTTTTCTCCAACTAGTGACGAGGGTTTTAAAACCACCAGTATTTTTTCGAAAAAAAAAAATGCAAAATGATTTCACATTAAGTGCACGAAATGGGAAAAGCGAACATTTATTTTTTTATATTTTGTAAAATAAACAACTAGATATCCTACATTCCATGTTGCGATAAAATAGTTAGTAATAACATTTAGAAAATAAGACCGTTGACCTCTTCTACGAGAGAGTTGAGCATCAACAGTAGACTATTTAGATAAACAATGAATAGCGCGATAAAAACTGTCGAGGGATATTTTTCAAAGTGACAGTGTTGACACGACTTTATAAAAAACAAAACAAGCAGATTAAGAATGTAGATAGACATAACAGTGATGTAAGAGCTAGGTCCTATTGACATCTTCAAATTTTCTGAGTAGATGCCAGAACTTAGATACAGTGGTTTAGTAAAGAAAAGGGAATGTCACCATCGCTCACTTCAGTATTCTAAGCAATGCTCTAATAGTTAATACATAAAAAAAAAAAATTTTTGTTATATAACTATTAATTAAAATTTACAATGTATAATAACAAAAAAACAAAATATAATAAATGTGATAATAACATCACAATTACCTACTGGTAGCACTTCAATATAAGCTTTATATAAGAAGTCCTGAGACAATCTTCTTTTCTCCCATTCTAAGGTTATCAGCAATAAAATAGAAAACAAGTTGAAATACTAGTGAATTGGAGTGTTTATGGAGTACCATACTAGGAAGAAAAGGTATCTGATGTGGGCTTAATCAGCAACATATAGAACATTAACCCTTTTCTTGGCAAGATACTTTTTAAAGAAAACACAATATTCTCAGTACCTTTAAAAGAGACCAAATATTAAATTGATATAAAAAACATTTGACCGAAATTTATTTATAGATGTAGATAGTTGGGGTAGGCAGTTATAGATACACATCAGATCAAAATAAAAACGATTTTATTTTGATCTGCTGTGTATCTATGACTGCCTACCCCAACTATCTACATCTCTAAATTCTTCACAGTCAACTATACCTTATGAGATAGAAGATGGCCATCAAAGAGGATGGGTGTGTCTTCAGTCGGATTCGTACTCAGACCTGAAAGATTACCCACTAAGCTGCTGCGCTTACCCATCAATAATACATACAAGACTAACATTTCAGTCAGAGACTTGCCAGGCTTCAGTTACAATTAAAAGGATAAAAACTATTGTTTACAGGATTACAGAGATAATACATGCAGACTGCACCGGATGGTTTAATTCATAACAATTTATGCTGTTGCAGATTGCTGCGTTACTGGACATGATGCGGAAGAATGTCGACGTAATGGGGAACAAAGGCAGTTACTAGAAGAGGCAGCTTCCTCTACCATTAAGGCAAGAGTAAGCCACACCTTAGCGACGGCAATGTCCTCTTTGTAGGCCGATCTAGGCTTCCTTCTCAGTGCGCACCTTTTACAGGGATTTATCCAGCTGTCTAGATAAGATACCAACTCCCACGAGAGCTGTACGATTCAAGGTAATGCATTAGAGAAATTAGAATCTAACAACTTTTCAAACGAAATGGGATTCATAAATAGGTACCATATATGTATTTTCAAATAAATTTAAGTTTTCATCGACACTTCCATAAATTTCACTTGAAAATCTTTATTTAATTAACTGACTTGATTAGTTATGACAGGTTCTCAAAGCTTCATGTACATTAATTTAAAATATTGAATAATCTCCAATCAATTTATTAATTGATCATTTATGTTTTAACTTATTGATGTTCACAAGTGTATAAAATATATACTGTAGAACCTCACAAATCCGACAACCACTAGCCCGACTATCCAGGTAATCCGACCTAATAGTCCAATAAAATTATAAATTTTTTGGTATACAAAAGGTCGGGTAGTTTTGATTTTCTTGATGTAGATAGTGCTTGTTTACGAAAATTCAAGTTTTGGATCTTCAATCGCCACTACTGATTGGTAGCATTAAAGCGTCAAATATTTCGAACTTTTCTGCGTATAACCAAAATATCTGTTTCACATTTGTATCTAAACGCTTGTTATATTCAAAATTAATACAAGTTGAGCAAAAAAGAAGCTCCGTAGCTTAAATGGGGATAAGGATGCAGACGTTTAAATATTCGGAATCCTTTCAAAAAGTGTCATAAATCGTGTTATTGTTTACTGCTTTTGCTCTATACGGCTTTAACAACGACATATAGAGCTTAATTCATTAGGAACGATTTTAAAAATTAGTTAGTTTGCTATAAATCAAACTCAATACAGTATTATTATGGCCAATGCTATACATATATAGCTGTCTAAAATATTACTGTGCAAACAAATTAGTCTATTGGTGAATATAATGCACGTTTCTATTTCCATTACTATAAAAAATAAATAAATTAATATACAACTTTTAATATAATTATAATATCCTTTTAACTTTGGTTAAAAAATGTGCTTTATAGAAATCTTCGATTAATCAGACCTATTGACCGTTCCGCCAAACTCCCTAGTCCTTAGGTTGTACTGAATGAGGTTATACTGTATTAACTAAATGAATGCGTAAAAAACTTAACGCAACGGTAAAGCAACTACCCATTGGTAGCACTTCAATTAAAGTTCAGCGTAACAAGGTCCCTAAGCCGGATCTTCTTTTCAGACATATTGGAGGATCATTGGAAATGTAATAGGAAACTAGTGAATTTGAGTCGGAATAAATCTTAACGTGGAAGGATAGTTATCTGGTTTGGGCTGGTATTATATTCTATTATATTTAGAAAGTGTCCAACAACAGGAATTAATCTTACGGTGACTGTCTACTTATCAGCTGATGCGGGCGGAAGATCTTGGGTATCAACTTTCTTATATCAAGTACACAAGCTTTCCCCACCAGTAGTTTTAAATCATATACGGAACTGTTATGTAATTAAATAAAAACTAGTCTATTATAAAAAATAATAATAAATACAATAATCATTTTAGTAGCACTTATTCAACACCCAAATAGATCTAAGTTACAGTAAAAAAGCTCTTCATGAGCTTATTCTGTACCGCATCAAGTGAATTAGAAATCCGACTGCATAATCCTCTATTATAAACGAAATGAGAGAAAATTAGTGATAAGACAAGTAGAGGAGTTAATAGTGAGTGGTAAGATAAGTGGAGATAGATAGAGTAGATGAAGAGGGGAAATAATACATCTACTAATAGGGGAGACATGACCTTTCCAAAGCGTCTATGATAATAGTTCATGGCTCGTCAAAGGGGATGGGAATTTATATTAAATGATTCTATTCTTGGAAGATAATTAGCTAGTATTGTCAGGCTCATCTTACGACCAAGATACCTGCATAGCAATATTCCTTAAGATTAAGATGTTAATGCTCATTATTAATTAAAAATTAGCAGCTCCCTTCTTATACAATCCAATAACATAAATACAAACATTTTAAATTTAATCATATCAATAAAATTATTAACATAGAATCGCTTAATTTATAAAAAGTAAGGTACTTTTCAATACATTTTGAAGCGAATTTCATCCCCAATAAGCTAATTTTAGACCACAATTAGGATTGATAAATTAATTGCCACTTCTATTGGGATTGAATTGATTCTATTGGCCACTTCTATTAAAAAAAACGAATCCATAATAAAACTATGAATAATATATACAGAGGAAACCGAAAAGAAGGAAAAGAGAAAAACTAGACGATCGGTAAATTAAAGAGTAATAGAACATATAATAGCATACAATAATAAGACCTAAAATTCCAATTACGCTTTCCATCTAAATGAAAATAACAATTAAATAAAGACTTGGGAGTAAAAATAATACATGGTGTAGAAAATTGCCTAAAATTAAATATTAATGAATCATTGAAAATTATAAAATCGTTCAAAACCGATCCAGATTTTTGTTTTAATGACCAGATATACATTTCCAATAGCCTCATTTTAAAATCCGAATAGAAGTGGAAATTAATTGATCAATCCTAATTGTATTGATCCTTCTAAACCATCATGCGAACCTCAAGTGACCTCAGCTTATTATACTCGTATAGTGTTAACTTAAACTTGATAAAATGTATATATGAATCAATGGGCTAAAACGATGACAATTTTGTATTTAACTACTACAAGGACTAGCATTATTTAAAAAAAAAAAAAAAAAAAAAAAAAAAAAAAAAAAAAAAAAAAAAAAATATATATATATATATATATATATATATATATATATATATATATATATATATATATATATATACGAGGGTGAATCAAATATAAACGGTAATTTTCAAAATTATATTTATTGAATAATATTATACAGAAACTATACCTTCAACTTTTTTCAATGTAGTCTCCCGCATTATCTACACACTTCTGCAACCGATTTGGAAGCTTGAATATTCCCTGTTCATAAAAAGACTGAGGGCGAGTTTTTAACCATTCGCGCACGTGCTTTCCGACGTCTTCATTGTTTTCAAATCGTTTTCCTCCAAGTGATTCTTCTCAAGTGAAGTGTGTAGATAATGCAGGAGGCTACATTGAAAAATGTTGAAGGTATAGTTTCTGTATATTATTCAATAAATATAATTTTGAAAATTACCGTTTATATTTGATTCACCCTCGTATATATATATATATATATATATATATATATATATATATATATATATATATATATAAAATAAAAACGGCTAATCACCAAAGAAATTTAGAAAATAAATAAAGAACTATTTCAAAACTAAATCAGTAATATAAACAATTTTTCAACTATACTTGTAAGTGTTTCGAACTATAAATAAATGGTTTCTGTATATAGTCGTACAATGAAAATAATAAAACTTTACTCTTTTTTATTTATTATTTAGTCTTTTATTAATTGAAATTTACAACTGTATTAATAAAAACACATTTAGTAAAGATGCTGTATATAATACAAATAATGGCGTGATTAGAACTAGTAGAGGAACTACCCACTGGTAGTACTCTAATGAAAAGAAGATCACGAGGCCATCTTCTTTTCAGGCGCCTCAGAGGATTAACAGGAATGGAATGGGAAGCAAGTTGTGCAACAAGTGGATTTGGATGAGGAGTGAGTTTATTATGAAAGGAGAGGTATCTGGTTCGTGTCAAGTCGGCGACATATGGGATATTAAGCTCATTATGGACTAATTGATTTGTGACAAAGTAAGGAGCATTAAGGATTTTTCGAAGGATTTTGGATTGGAGTGATTGGATGCGGGAAGAATTCGATGGTTTAGTGGATCCCCACAATTCTATACCGTAAGTCCAAATAGGTCTGATAATCGTCATATAGATGAGTTTCTTGTGGTGAGTCAGGAGAATATAATAAAACTTAGATATATAACAGTTATGTTAATCATTTCGGAAGGCACAATACAAAAGGAAAGCTTAAAGGAAGTGAGGAAAGCTTCAGAAATAATATAAATAATGAAACAGAAAATTCAGGACAGGAGTCCATTCGCTTTCCAAGGATTTTCACCAGGAAGCTTTAAAATCACGTTAGATCTGAAAGAGAGACCTGAGACATAATTGATGATATTTTTAAATGTAGGATATATACGAGAAAACTATATAAATATTTAATTTAAAAAAAAAAAACGCTATACCACCCGGAACTAAACATATATAAATGCATAAATCAACTGACAATTATTAAATAAATTTTAATAATAAAACGTTTAAATTATTACAAACAAATAGATCTTGAATGACATCAATATATTAAAATCCAGGAAAAGGGATTTCCAAATGGATAATAATAAATAAATATAGAATATATAATCCAAATGAATAAACAAAGGGATTAGTAACAAAAAATAGCAGGTGCTTAGTAGTTTTTATAATACACGTAACATGATGTAATATATATTCTAAATAAATATTTAAAAACTATTTAAATAATTAATTTTAGTACAATAACTTATCATCAAGAACTATATTTATTCCTTAATAAATATTTAGTGTTCTAAGAAAATCACAGAACAAGTAAATAAATGCGTTGACTAACCTTAAAAGAAAATGTTTGCCTGATTGATTTGAATACATGAAAAACATTTTCAGCTTACCTAAAAAATAAAACAAGAAATAAATTAATTTCAGCAAACAAAAATTAATTGCGTAAAGTATAAAATTAAATGAAGAGCTAGAAATCACACATATACACCAAGCATACAAACAAAAAGCCAAAATATGAATCTGAAATAATTATTTTAAATGAAGGAAAATTCCATTAGTTTTGTAACTCATAGTGTCTAATAATGGTTGATAATATGTAGTTGTTTACAGAGAATATGTTTCTACATACTTAGAATATATCGGTCGTAAGAAAGTGGATAACTCAAAAATCTCTTTGAACGAGTTAACAATTAACTTACGAAGCAGGATTTTTATTATTATAAATATATTAAAGTATTTTAAGAATAACCAACTTCTTCAAGACAGCCATAGAAATATTCGAGTTTCTATTCAGTGTCCTCTTTTCTCAAATAAAGCGAATGTAAAATAAATATATAAAACTGAGATTATTAGACAAGACAAGCCATTACACTAATATAAATGCCTTCTAGCAAAAAAATAATTATTTATAACGTTTTCTTGAGCCTTTAATTGCTTTGTGCAATAATTACTATTTAACAATTATTAATTTTGATATACTCCGTTATATGAAAAAGAAAATTTTAACCGATTCCTAATAACAGAAGACCGTTAAAAATTATTAATTTAAAACCTTCAGTGAATGATAGAATTATAATTAACTGTTCTTACCGTTAGAAACTAAAAGAAAGGAAAACGCAGTTTTTAAGCTAAATAATTAATTTAAGTAAAGTTCATTTTATTAAGAATGTTGAGTTTAAAACTAAAATAAAAAAAAATAGAAAATTTATTTCATGATCGAGTAAGCATAATTTCGGATAAGATGAGTCAATACTCTTATATATCATAAAGAGGTTCTGAAATCTTAAAAATCCTATCGATTACAGAATAACTATGCTATATTTTAAAAACAAACAAACAAACAGTTAAATCCGTAATGTCTTATACAAATATTACTAACTAATTAACTGATCCGATGATCGGTGATATGAAATTTAAAAAATGTTACAAGTTAATTTCTCCCTGACTGGGAAAAACTATAGATCATGGGTATGTCTATCTAAAATTACTTAAATTAAAAATTAAATTAACAATCAATGAACAAATAAACTAAGTTGAGAGAAAATAGCGGTTTCATACTTTTTTTTTTTTTATTCAAAGCAATATAATTCCTAAACGGAATGCCCTAGCGTCTAATGTTATACAACAAAAATACTATGCATTAAATTTCTGATCAGGGAACTATCGTCAAATTTTCTTTCCGAGCAACACCAGAGCTAGAGCGTGTCAAAAAATCCCCAACAATTTAAAAATGTAGGAAAACGTGACGTTTAAACAGTAAACCCCAGTGACAAATGTAATATGACAAAAACTATTCTCCATTAAATTTACGATCTGAAACTGCTGTCAAATTCTCTATCCGAGCAACACCAACAGAGGCAGTGTCAAAATAAATGTGACAAAATCGTTACTCCAAAAAAGTATAGACACACAGCAAAATTGTTTCTTTTCCGTCACCAACATATTACATATCTTAAACGTAACAATATAAATAAAAATCAAATAAATAAACAAAATATTTTATTATAACAGCGATTTTTTAGTTTTATAGAAGTCTACGATCATCACACGGTTTGTAGTAGATATATGATGTCATGGGTGTGTTAATACATATACATAGATATAATCAAAAATGAACCATGACTTATAATTTAACTATTTACTTTTAAAAAAGATGTCCATCCATCGTACATTATCAGCAATAACCCTCTTTGAGAAAATGTCAAAGGCATTGTTATCGACTTGCCTTTCTCTTTACTGAATGATATTCCTATCAAATCCTCTATCATTTAAATAATTCTTATGGCAGGTTAAGGGATAAGAAAAAAGGCTTTTAAAATTATGAGGGACAACTTTATTTATTCAAAACAGCGGTTAATAATACAAAAATAAACGGGATAAAAATAAGGAATCATGTTAAAAATATTAGAAAAAGTTAATGTTATTTAAAGAGAATACTTTGCATAAACACAGAATTACATCAACTACCTAGAGAAAAACATGTTTATGTTAACTGTCGTACTACAATTTGTAAATAATTAATAACATATAATTAAAACATAAAAAGAAACAACTTTAATAACCATTTATAAGTTAATACATAAGAGTTGATCTAAATACTTATCTTTAATATATATTATATTTAGGACAAGTATTTAATATTAATCAGGAAGTTTTAATAATATACGTATTTTTTTGGAAAATATTTAGGATTACGAATATTAGTTACATAAAAGTATTTGGCCAAAAAAAAAAAAAAAAAAAAACACACAAAAAAAACTCAACTTATCAGAATAATATTTATCTGAAACAAATTTTATTTTATCTCAAAGCTGTTAATATCATAGTAATAATCATTACATGACCATCATAAAATTCATTACGTGAACAGTTGTTTGCCTCAAAACCAAAGGATTGGTACAACACAAAATCCAATTACTGACAGAAAGATGGGTGAAAATATTTAAAAACAATGTACTCAAAAGAGCAATACTCTATAATGTTTTAAACATGTATTCAGAAATAACGCTATACTTATTTACTAGGACGTTTGATATGTATAACAACCAAGTAATTTCATTTGTATTGTACCATTACATTCTAGTTTAGTGTTAGTATTAAGGCTAAAGAGCATGTTATCCTATTTACAGAAATAACAATTTTTAAATTAGAAATATCAGTCCCAAATCGTTTATTTCAAGGTGAAACGATTAAAGATAATAATTTATAAATGCCAATTTTTTTTTATGTCCATGAATTTACTAGAAAAGTTACGAAGCTCTCAAAAGCTAATTTAAATATTTTGTATTAGAGTACTACCAACGGGTAGTTCTTCTACAAAATTATTCGTGTCATTATATATCATGTATACAGCATATTTAGTAGATGTGTTTTCTAATACAGTTGTAAATTTCCATATAATAAAAGAAAAAAAAAATATTTTGTAAGGGAGCAGGTAACGAAGAACTCTAATACCAGTAAATTAACTTTATTAATTAATATTGTATTTAAGTTTATTATCAGAAAAGGAAACGTTTTGTACATAATTTCATGTTGGGAATTCCTCGTTTCTTTTTAATAAAATTAATGATCGCTATTAAATTAAAATATGGGTCTAAAACAAATAATTTGATTGCATTTTGTAGAAAGTTTTATTAGAAAAAAGCAATGCTCAAAATACGTCATTAAAGGGGAAATTATAAGTAATGGGCTTTTCGATTATAAAATTTAAAAAATTAAATTATTGTAAATATAATCTAATTCTAATCAAAACTTTAAGTTAAAATCAAAAAAAAAATTAGGTAAAACGAAACTAAAAGAATTGATCCAAGTCATTAGCTAAACATTTTCCTAAAACTGCACATATCTCTTTTTTTATTTCAAAGTAGAGGTTTATAAGTGAAGATCTTAAATTACAGAAGCTCAATTTCTCCCTGACTGGGAAAAACAATAGATCATGAATATGTCTATCTATAATCTGCTGCTTTTTCCAATTTACATTTTAAAAATAAAAGGATCATAAAACTTCAATTAATAATTAAATCAAATTAACAATTAATCATAATTAGAAATAAAGTTGAGAGAAAGTAAACGTTTTAAACTTGACCTTTTTTCATTCGAACTAATATCTCTCCTAGAAGGTAGGTTCTAACGACAAAGGTTATATAACAAAAAATATTCTCTATTAAAGTTTTGAAAAGGGAAACAGCAAATTTTCGATCCGAGCAACAAGGTGTTAAAAAAGCTCCAACGCTTAATAAATGTAGGCAAATCGTTGACTTTTTTCAGTAAAACCAATATAGCTCCTAAACTGAGAATTTGTTTTTGCAATATACGACATTACTGCTATGTGTGTGTGTTTGTGTATGTTTTATATGTTTGTATATAAATTGTAGCTCTTTTTTGACTAATACTTGTCAGTATTTGTTAATTTAATAATTTGTTTAATAAATTTGTAATTGTGAATGATTATAATGACTTAAAAATGAAATAACTGTATTATATATATATATATATATATATATATATATATATATATATATATATATATATATATATATAGTTATAGAAACCCAATGGTATTAAGGAATAATAAATAAATGTACACTATCCCCTCTCCTAGATAATTGTATAAAAGAGGCACCCCCACCTTCGTCCGGCGACACTCTGCTTCTACACGTTGTGATGCCAGTTTGTTCAACACGAAGTCCTTGTATTAGGCTATGAATTGTGCTTTTTCTTGTATAATGTATTTCTGTCAATAAAAACGCTCTTTTTAAAAACTCAGTCCCGCGAACCTTTTATTTAGCTGGAGCCCGAACGGAGGGACATTTGGAAGCGTTAACGTAACTTCGCGGCAGTTCTATCTTATTTCAGGTACAGAACAGCGAGACCTCTTTCCACTGGCATGAGAAGATTGGGAGCTGAGTATTAGTACATCAGCAGATCTTCAAGTCTTTGGGAGCGCTTTGGTATTCCAATACCTTGACCAAAAGGACCTTCAACCTCTTGCTAAAGAATCGACGGGAAGGAGCTAAAGGGAGCATCATCAAGACATCGAAGACAACGTTGTATCAAGAAAAAGTATAATTAATTTTATTTTTATTTTTATTTTAAGTAATTTTGTAATTTAAATATAAGTTAGTAATAAGTATAATAATTTAAATTTAGCATTTATCTTTATGAATGGTTTGGAAGAAAAATTAAGTAACTTAAAAATAACAGGTTCGACGTTAATTAAAAAAGAAAATAATATGGCTCTAGAAATTAAAAATCATGATTTAGCATTAATCCCGGAATATGACGGAAATCCGTTACAACTAGTTGATTTTATAAGAAATAGCGAATTTTTATATAATTTATATTGTAAAGATGATAATACCCATAAAAATACAAACCAAGCTAAACTTGTTTTAACAATCTTAAATAAACTAACTGGAAAAGCTAAAGTCGCCGTATATGACAAAGAATTTAATACCGTCAAAGAAATAATAAAATTCTTAAAAAGAAAATATCAGGACACGAGAACTAGGGAACAATTAATTTCAGAAATTTTAAATACGCGGACTTACCATAACGAAAACCCACTCGATTTCTTAGAACGACTGGGCCAAAAAAGATGCGATTTATACGCACGTATTTATTCAGACAATGAGATACTAAACAAACAGGACGAAATGTATAGGTATGACAAACAGATATCCCACCACGCAGTACATAGTTTACACCCAGCACTAACGGACTTCATTTACCATATAAAATTTGACTCATTAGAAGACCTAGAAGAAATACTAAGAAACAGCGCGGCTCATATCGTACATAGAATTTATGGCGATAAAAAACACCAAAAAAACCCAGTTCAAAATAATTACAAAAAGAAAAATTTTGAAAATAATTACAAAAATAAAGAGTACCGACCAAATTTTAACAACCATTATGATTATCAAAATTACCGACCCCATCAGTACCACCGTGAGCAATATACGTCGTATAATAATCCCCAACACTACCGACAGCAACAGTATCAGCATGAACAAGGTCCAACCTCTAATTCTTATAACAATAACAACCAACATAACTTCCGGCCACAACAGCGAGCTATTGAATATACGACTCCGATTTATAACCAACCGTGGGACCCCCAGTCGCAACATAGATTTTTTAATAAACCACCCTCTAGAAATATTAGGCAAAATTACCAACAACCGCAAATAGATTCTAACACCGTTTCGATGAGAACTGTTTCTAATAGGGTTCATACAATTGAAGAAGACAAAGATGAAAAAATTAAATTATTGTTAGAACGTATTGAATCTTTGGAAAAAAGACAGGATCATTTTTTAGAATTAGGCCCGAGCACAAGCAGACCTCCGGACCGGATATAAACAATTTAAATTCTAAACCGGATAAAGAAATAGATAACCAGGATAAACAAATAGAAATTCACGACTTGAACTTAAACAACGACTTACCAAATCTAATCGACGAAAAAAATGAAAAAAAACAATTAATCCGCGACGAACATATAAAACCGGAAATAAAAGAAAGTGTAGAAAATTTTGTAAACAAATTTAAGAATATGGAAGACGACGAAAATTTAAAATACCAAAAACTTAAAGAACTTAATAAAAATAAAGAAACAGTCCGAAATGAATATCGTAATTTAAATAAAACAATAAAAACCGTTAATAAGTCTTGGGAAGGAAACGAAAAAAATATAATTAGTAAAATTAAAAAAACAGAAGACTTAAATTCAAATATTGTGAAAGAAACGAACAATTTAAAAGCTTCAAAAAATAGTTTAAAAGTAACTGTTGAAAAATTAAATAATAATGTAACAAAATTTAATAAATTGAATCGGAAGACATTAAAAGAAAAATAATAGCTTCTATTTCCATAAAAAGTAGGCTGGATCACTGCGGCAATAAGTTAAAAAATTTTAAACCTCAACTAAATGTTGCTTTAGGCGAGAAAGCAGTACACAACTTGTTTAAAAATAGAATGGTTAAAATCAGACAAAGTAAATCAAAAAATAATTTTCCACTTTGGATCGTACCAAAAAAGATGTATAAATATAGGAAAAAACTAAGTAAAAATATTTAAATCGGATAATTTGTTGATTCTGGTAACTTCAAATTCAACATCAATACAATTTTTATTAATATTCACAATCATACCAATTATTAGTTTTCAAGATTATGTTTTAGAAGCATAGAAATTTAAACAATAGAATTAAAACGATTGTTTCTTAATCTGATAACTCTCTTAACTATTATAATTTATATTCATACCAGTCTTTGCCCATACTTAAATTTATTAATATTATCATTAATTATTAATAATACATTTTAACTATTTCTGTAAAATTATAACTTACTTATTTTCATTTAGATTGCAAAACCTAGTTTTATGTTGCTTCTCATTACGATGTTTCGTTTATAATTAATATTAATAGATACGTAATTCTGAAAAGAGCAATGGATTTCTAACAAATCAAAAATCATTATTTAATTTTAAGAATAACTTAATAATAATTAATTAATAATTTAATAATAATGATTTAGTTGATAATAATTATTTGTATGTTAATGTTAAATAGCCATTTGAAGGATATATTTATTTGATTATTACACCGATAATAATGTTAACTTTCGTATATGCGTTACTAAATACGTTCAGGATTAAACTGTTGTATTCGTTCTTTTAAGCTTCTATTATGCTTGCTGTTTAAACAATTACATCGTATCGACGAAACTAAAAGAATCTGTAAATTAAAATTATTATTTTACTTTATTATTCTAACAATTCAATTTAAACAAAACGAGGTATGATCATTTTATTTAATGTCCTGTTAATCACTAGAATCGAAATATTAAATATAAAGCTAAAGGGATAAACAATTTCACAGTTTTAAGTTTTAAGTTAAACTATGCATTTTAATCATCTTCGTGATTAAGTATTGTCATTTTTGGTTAAAAATCTAATAAGTTTACATTACGTCTCAATCTTGATTTCTTGCTTATTTTTGTTTTTAAGAAGTTGAATTTAATTGTTATGGACATTTTTTATGCATTTATAAAATGAAGTTAGCATTACAGATATTATATGATTTAAATGGTTTACACATCAAAAATTTAAAATAGACTTATCAGAGTAATTTGGTTAATATTCATTCAAACCTTAGAAAAAGAATATCATTTTATCTGTTTTATAGTCAGACAGAATTTAAATTAATGATTGATATTTTTAATTATAATAACGCACTGACTAACTATATGACATACTTTCCCACACCTCTACAAATATCATTAGACCAAGGGACGGAAATGAAAAATAATTTAGTAAAACAGTTTTGTGAAGAAAATAATATTATCTTACATTATACCTCAGCCAGCCACTCAAACTCTTTGGGATTATTGAACAGAGTCCACTCTACCCTAAACGAATTATTAAGAATAATAGGAAAAGAAAAAGATAAATGTTCAATGCAACAAAAATTAAGATTAGCGGTAATAGCGTATAATAATACCTTGAACAATAAATTAAAATTAACGCCTAATGAAATTACATTCGGAACCTCCAGATTAGAGTCAGACGAAAACACCGACCTGACGGAACAATACGTATTAAAATATCACAAGGACCAACAATTATTACATAAATTAATTAGATCCAAAATAAATGACGAAAAGAAACAAGGACTGAAAAATTAAATAAAAATAGAGAAGACCCTCTGGATATTCAACGACAATTAGGAGATGTAGAATATTTAAAAAATACCCAAGCAAAAATAAAGAGTAGAGACAAATTTAAAAAAGTAAATGTACTAGTGAAAGATAAGAGACCGATTAAAACCCATATTGACAATATTAAAAGGCCCACTAGAAAAAAGAGAAAAAAGAAACAATATATTTCAGACGACGATAATGAATCCATTCGCGTAAATATTTCGGATGTCTCGGATAACTATGACTCAGATAATGATTCTGATTAAAAATATTTAATTTTATTTAAACAATATTAAAATGTCTTAAAAATCTTTTATTTTAAATATAATAAATATAATGATATTAGGAGTAATATTTATGTTATATTGAAGGAATTACCTGTATTAAATTGACAATGCTGTAGTTATTTTAATAAAGTCGGACTTTTGTATTTTTTTGTAAAATATTATATTAAATGTTAATAATGTAAAAGATCATTCAAATTATTATTTTATTTCACAGTAATATTCTGTCCGATTTATTTTGTAATTAATATTTTGAAGTCACTATCATAAAAATTAGGATACTATTATTTTGTCTTGAAATATTATTTTGATTGATCATTGAAAAAGTATGTATTTTATTTTGAAATTATTATTAATTGTAATTATTGTAATTATTGTAAAGGAGTGTTTGAATTATTATTTTGATTTAAAATATTATTATTTTAATTGAGTAATTTTGAAGCTAAAAGTATTATTTGCAATAGAGGAAACTGATTCAAAGACTCTTATTTTATTTTGTCCTTTGTTTAAATAATGTATTATTTAGTATTAAGAAATATCCTATTATCTTTTAGTTATAAGGAAAATTGTACTTTAGCATGTAAGGAATTCTGTAACGTATAAACATTTTATAGTTTAAGCTTATTGTTAATATTAAGAAATGGACAAGGTCTAATCCTTTTGTTTATGACAATTGTATAAAATCCTATCCTAGCGTTAGACGTACAAGGTTTAATCTTTTTATTTTTCAAGTGTACAGATCCTGACTTAGTAAACAGGAAGTTCAAAGTATAATCCTTTTGTTTATAGGAAGTTGATAATTGTAACTTTTTGTTTTCAAATGTTCAAATTCTAATTTAGTAAACAAAGTCTAATCCTTCTATGCTTGTATAAACTTAGAATAAGGTCCAATCCCTTTTGTTTATAGAATGTTACCTATTGCAATGTTATGACTTAGTGTAAAAGGTATTGAGAAATGTATAAGGTCCAAACCTTTTATTTTTATTGTATAGAATCTTACCTATTAGATATTTGTTCCATCGGAGACCTCGGAACTTGGGGGGGGGGGGAGAAGTTATAGAAACCCAATGGTATTAAGGAATAATAAATAAATGTACACTATCCCCTCTCCTAGATAATTGTATAAAAGAGGCACCCCCACCTTCGTCCGGCGACACTCTGCTTCTACACGTTGTGATGCCAGTTTGTTCAACACGAAGTCCTTGTATTAGGCTATGAATTGTGCTTTTTCTTGTATAATGTATTTCTGTCAATAAAAACGCTCTTTTTAAAAACTCAGTCCCGCGAACCTTTTATTTAGCTAAATATATATATATATATATATATATATATATATATATATATATATATATATAATATATTATTTGTAATAAATATATATACAATATCCTTTTGTAAAGTTACGATGGAAATGATTCTGATTTAAGTTGTGATCTGTATGTATGTATGATCTGATGATACCTGATTTAGACAAAACGTCTTATCAGTTTTTTGTGATATCGTCATGGAGGAGGTACTACTCTGGTCAATTTTGGCATGGTGTCTTGTTAAAAAAAAAATTGGAACGTCTCAGAAGTACCCGGCGCACAGTGGGCAAAATCACCAATTTAGGTGGACAAAAGTCAAGTCAAAAGTTTGGAATTTCTGAGTGCTTGACCTTTTTATTATTAGTTGGTAAGACGCTTAATACTAATATTTCCCGCCATACCGTGTTTACAAATAAATATTAAATGATTGAATCATTCCTGTTTACACAAGTGTCTTATAACCAACAGTGGGATTATCTTTATTCGATAGCCATTTATTATGTTCAAGGTGTGTGTAGCGCAAAGTCTTTTTGCTTTTATTTAACAATGGGCATTGCTGAGGCAGGTAAGACATTATATTTCCAAACTCGCTATTGAATATACATTGGAATCTGCCTGGAGAGTTAATTTAGCAATTTGTAAATGTATGCCCCTATTCAATAACGAAAAACTATATAACCCCCAAGTTACCCCAAGGATTCGTTTGTGGGATTTGTTTCATCAATCCTTCTAGTTTTTAAATGATGCAACGTATTTTTGCGATTTTTTGCGTTTTGGGTGATACATAATTTTTTTTTCAGGCACAACACTCCGAATCATGAGGGGGAAGTTTTTTGAAGAGTGGGTTAAGTTTCCCAAAAAAACCTACCAAGACTACTTCCTGAAATTTATTATAACTTCCATTCATATTAATTGTCAAGAAAATGTGGAGATTAGGCCTTTGAAAATTAGAATTTCCCGTCTTTTCGACAAAATTCCAATGCCACAGAAAATTGGAAGATTTTTTCAATAAAAACTCTAGTTGGCTTGATTTCGATGACTTGGATTTTAGTATTTCAGTTATCCAGCTTACTCGTCAACGCTCAAAACGCACTGCAAAATGTTTAGAATGTTCTAGTGAGAAAAAAAAAAAAAAAAAAAGTTAGCTAGTTATTGAAGGTAGACTGTGAAAAATAGACTTTCGCTGCACAGCGCACACTGGGGCCATCTCCTCACTAACACCGCTCAAAACTTGATTTTTGATTTTTGGGTATTTCTACTTTTTTTTGTGGCTAAAATAATCTACATAATATGGCAAATCAATTAGTAAACAACACTCACTTCTGTTTGTTTCCTTTCTATGTTTTAATCCGTTTTATGTCGCGGATTATTAGAGAGCATAATTCAGTCGATTGTAAAGTGCAAACCATTTCAATACGCTAATTTTTTTTTCTTTTAAAGTTTTATATTTCAAGTCATACTATGTGGTGTTCAAGTGAAGGTATATAATATAAAATATTAATATATAAAATATTAGCGATGAAATTCAAAATTTAAATTCTTAAAACTTAAATTTGATTAATTCAATTTTGCGCAAGGGAATTGCAAAACTGTCATTGTGATATGATAATAGAAGCCTTTGTAAATATAGATGTGAAGGCAAAAGTGCAATTCCCTTGCGCAAAATTAAAATATTGAAAATTTTGAATTTAATGAAAGGCTCACAACAAAGATTTTAAGGGTTACAGGAAAAAATTTAGTAGAAAACCTTCTAGAATTAAGCAGGTATGTACTATAAAACACTAATAAATAAAATCTTATGAACGAAATTGAAAATAAATCTTTAAATTTTAAAATTTGAAGCCTAAATCTTTGAATGTGATTAATTCAATTTAGCGCTAGGGAATTGCAAAACTGTCATTATAATATGATAATAGAAGCTCTTGTATAAATAAATGTGTAAGCGAAAGGGTAATTCCTTCGCGCAACATCAAGATATTGAAAATTTTGAATTTAGTGAAAGGCCCGTAACAAAGATTTTAAGGCTTATGGTGAACAATTTACTAGGAAGACTTCTAGACTTCATAAAATTAATGACGGTTTTAATCGGCTGCTATTATCTAATAACTAGTCTAATCTAATATCTGATAATTGATAACTAACTTTAGAAAAATGCTAACATAAAAGCAAAATTAATTAATATTAATTCGACCCCGATGTTTGTGGCATGTTAACAATTGGACCATCTAGCTTAAACAACATTGCATGTCACATTGCATCTAGCTATATATTACGGATTCCGATAATTCTGATTAGACCCATAATAAACTTTTTTTAGGGCATTAGGTAAAACTAACATTGATTCAATATTAAAATTTGAAATGATTCCTCAAAATTTACGTGAATATTAAATAGGTAAATAATTTAAAGACATCATGTAAAAAAACATTACATAGTTATTCATTAATTATAATCCTAAAAATATGATTGATACTTGAAATATGTTAAATGCTATTTGTTTATAAACATTTTTATTGTTTTATCAGTAGATATTGTGCGAAATATTTGTACCTACAACATTTTATTATTTTTATACTACAGGTACATATTATGTAAATTTTATTACTTTTATGTTTTATTAAATTGTTCAATTTGTAGTTCTACACATTTTGTTTATCATTAAGACAATTCTGCCAAAGAAAGTTTTATATTAAATTTATAATATAAGTACATTATTAAAAGTAATGCATTTTATTAAATTAAAACCTATCATTAATAAAAAAATATGCCTTTTTTAATTCAATTATAACTTTATCTTTTATTTTATTATTTAAAATAAATTTATAAAACGAAAAAACTGCTTTTTGGAGTTTTGAGCGCGAGCGCCCTATATATGGCCCCAGTGTGCAGCGCCCGCTTTATGTTTCAGGTAAGCCTGGTGCTTCCAAAGTTGTGAATGAGGCATCTACCTCTCAACAGCCATCTTCTTCTACAAGAAAATTTCACGAATAGCGACAAATAGTGATTTGTTGACATTGCTATTAGTTTCATCGGACCCAATTGATGCCTCACTACGAAAACCAGTCAAAAATAAAAATACCGTCAGATTCAGATGTGCTAAATTAACTAAAGTGCACTGCTCCAAACGAACAACTATCCTTATCAAACTTAAATCTTGAAAACCAAATGATGCCATGTCAGAGCCAGAGTTATCAGATCAATCTGGATCATCATATTATGATACGAGTAAAGAAGATAATCAGTTGTTTAATATTCAGAATTTTTTTTATATTTATCTACCTGTGCTTAATTATGTTTATTGATTACTATAATTATGCCTAATTTTATTTCTGTAATTGATTTAAATTCTATTTAATGTACATTAATTATTAAATGAAGTAAAAAACTAAAAACTAAATAAATAAATAAAAGCTTTACAATCTATAATTTGAAGAGTTTCCTAAATGATTCAAAATACATCTACTAGAAGGTTTACGCCACTCGGAGCCGATAATTAGATTTGATGTATTATTTTTCCCGTATTCTCGGACTTCAAACGTTAAATGTAGGAAAGTTTTTGATTTTAGCAAATAAATTTGATTTTCGACCACTGTGCCAAAAATTCGCCAATCGTGTCAAAAAATAAATTAGATTTTTTAAATTATTTTTTCCGTAATGTGGGACCCCAAAGGTTGAATATGGGCAAGTATCAGAATTTTGTCTACCTAAATCGGTCATATTGCCCACTGTGCGGCGTTCAAAATGGTCGCGAGAGTGGCTTCTAAAAAGGCAGAATTTTTCCCATATTAGATTATTCCCAGGGACCACACGTCAGTAGTTAAGGGTTAAAACTGAGGAACAAAATGAATCGGAAAACGGAGCTACCATCTACATGCGCCGACTTGTCGGCACAGTTTTAGTAAATCTATGCCCCCTAGCTCAGTTATCGCTGCAACTGTGCAGTCTTGAAAACTGCGCACTTTGCCAACACGCAACGTTGTGCAGGCATACAAAAGGTTGTCCAAAACGTAGCGTCTGGACCGGTCTCTAAACAACAAAACGGTAGATCCCCCAGTAAAAAGATATACCCATTTCAAAATGATAAAAATTAAAGGTATAATTAGAATTATGTTTTTCTGAACCAGACACTATGATTTCTATAAATAGCCAAAAATCAAAAGGCAATAGCGAAAAATCAACAGCTTTCTACGAAATTCAAAATTCCAGGAAATACGAAAATCGCCAATTGAGTATCTTCTTGATAACTACTGTATGATCAGAAGAAGGAAACCAGCGAATAATTATTGCTATAGAGAGAGAGGGGAAAAAAACGAACCACTACAACCCCACTTTCAGTAATAATTAACTCCTGACGAGAGTGAAACCAGGAGGTTGATGGGGGTCAAACGTTTTCTCTTATGAAACCATAGGGGTCGGCCGGCGAGGATGTGTTGTTCCCCATAAGAAAGCAGTCTGTGAGTCATTTCCTCAATGAAAGCATAGTTAATGTAGAAAGGATTTGACAAATGCCTTATGTTTCTCATGGGGCCATTTCCTTGTCTGGCAATTCAGTAGAAAGTTTTAATATATTTTAGTATCTATGCATTTTATAGGGCGGCGGATGAATCTACGACTATAACTATCCCTGAAATAGAGACTGTTACTACACGATTATTAAAATAAATTAAAAAATCATAGAGGAAAAAACTTGTTTATTACTAAGTAAATTCTCGATTTAATAACCCACCACGAAATTTCTCTTTTAATGTGGATTGTAAGAATATAAAATACTGCGATTTCAGGTAGGAAATTTCTCCAATTCATTTATTAATAATTATTAAATATAAAAAGTTTTCTATGAATGTACACAGTGATACAAGAACTCATGAGTTCCGGTCCTTACGGTTTTAACATGAATAATTCTTTTTTCACAAATAGAACCTTTTTACTTTTTAACGTTGTTTTATCAAACAGAAGAAAATATACTAAATGTTATATATATATATATATATATATATATATATATATATATATATATATATATATATATATATATATATATATTAATTTTAGAGACATTTTAGAATTATAAGGATAAAATTACTTAAATTAAATTAAACAATCAATGATAATTCGAAATCAACTAAGTTGAGAGAAAATAGGGGATTTAAACGAGACTAATAAGAGAAATTGTGAATGTATTGATATTTAAATGATTTCTAAGCTTAAAAGAGTTATACATCAGTAAGTAAGTTCTGAGGCCTTCTACTTTATTTGTACGCCACAAAACATTGTCAGGGGCGAAAAAGCAATTTATTCTCATATTTTAATTTTATTTCTTCAAGTTAGAATATATTTAGCATTGGAAACCCATTAAAAAGAAGTTTGGAATGAAATGAAGTTTTATTAACGAATAAATTTGAATGAAACGGGGACTCGATGGCCCAGCGAGTTGGGGGCGATGGGCGGCATCAGAGCGCTCGATACTGAAGATCATGGGTTAGAATTCTAGCTGTGCGGGTTGAAATTTATTTCGTGGTGGATCCCCGGAAGGAATCTTGACCTTTTCACCTTAGCTAGAACAGGATGGTAAACTGTAAGATAACCCTTCTTTCCTGCCAAATCTGGATGTCTTTTTAAAAGTTTATTTTTTCAGGTAATGTTGGATTAGCTGAATTTTTAATTCGTCTTCTAGAAAGGATATATTTGTTTAAACAAATTCAACGAAATATTTTATTTAACAAAACCTTAAAAAGAGATTATTTAGTAACAGTAAGAGAAACAACTGAATTACAATGGCTATTAAACCCCAACCTTAAATGGTTCTGTAACTTGGGACAAAAAAATAGAACCTTACTCCTTTTTCGCTTTGCTTCGGCAGTTTAATTTATATCGGATAACCCAGGAAACATTAGATACTAAGGCACAGTTACTCAAGACAATCCCACACTTTTTTTGCACGGTTTTTGCGTAATACTTCGTTACATTTGGAGGAAATAAAGGTTATCGAAATCTTTATTAGAATAAGGTAAATTATAGATTACGAGGAGTATAACATTCGAGAACTCTAGATTTTTTTATTGAATATAATTGTTTATCAACAGATTGCAGACTAAATAATAAAATTAATTAAAATTAAAAAATTAAGGATATAACACAAAACTTATTTATTTATTATTATTATTATTATTTTAAACAGATAGAAGAAGACATTTATGTTATAGAAGTAGATATAATTGAATTAATAATTTTACTGCAATCAAAACAGATACTTAAAGCTCTTCATAAATAGAAATGTATTAGAGCTAATTAAAACTAGGTCTAATAAATATAAAGGTTTTCTGTTTAATAATTATAGATAACATAAATTTAGAAAATATTTAATATTTTTACTAAGTCATGTATCTTTAGCAACAATTCTACTAATAGATGAAAATTTCCATATGTTTGGCAGAGTACATGAAAGACTAGAAAAGCCGAACCTGACACCTTCCGAAAACTATGCCAAAATTCCGTCAACCAAAACAGATACAATCCAAAATAGAGTTACGAAACGAAATAAAGAATAAACTAAAAGAGACCCAAACAGCCTGGATAAGATATGTGGGCGGGTGTTTTATCATTTTTTTTTTTTTTTTTTTTTTTTTTTTTTTTTTTTTTGAGAGGGAGACTATATTTATAAAGGTCCAAAATCCTCCAAAAAAAAAAAAAAAAATAAATAAAAATAAAATAAAATAAATAAAGTGTTTCTAATGTAGATATCGATATAACAGAAATAATAAATTTTGAATTAGAAAATAAAAGTAAAATTCAATTATATTCCAATCACGATATTAACTTTGATTTTCAATTTTTAAAACGTAAAATTACTTTCTCCAGCCAAACCATTCTCTTAAAAATTGTATACCCTAAATATAACATTTTTGAAACTGTAATTAAAAAATAAACTGAATGAAAATACGCATGGCTGAGAAAAATAATGAAAATTTTATTACATGTACCATAATAACTAAGAAGTTTCAGTCGAAGAAAAAGTGTTTTGTTGTCTAAATGAAGGATATTTTATACTTTATAACTAACTTAAGGAAGTTAGAAATATAAAATATCCTTTATTTAGACAAAAAAACAGTTTTTTCCGACTTAAACTTTTTAGTAACTCGAAGCAAAGTTAACCCACAGGTGCAAAGTCAGGCCGTTTTATGGTACTTCATACCAGTACATTTACCATATTTATTACATAGAGAAAAGTAACATATTTTTGTATGATTTAAATATTATCATTATTACATCTTTAGTAATTTATCCTATTTTCTTCATTGGAAGCTTGTTAAATTTGCAATTTTTTGTGAGGTTTGCAGTTTTGTGGATACTTTAAAAAAAAAAAAGGTAAGCGTTGAAGTATCATAAGACATTGTAACTTCCCTAAATAAGGTAAATATCAAGCTGTTCTATAGGTCCCAAGTTTGTAAAATTTAAGGTTACGTGTACTCTGCTCTTATAGAAAATGTAATGCTAAATCCGAAAATGTGGTCAAACTTTGAATAATATTTGAACAAAATGGAGATTTTAAATCTTTTATTAAACAAAACGTGGTTTCCTGATAAAAGTATTTGAACTATCGTATATTTGCAACGGATTAGAATATATAGAAAAGGTCTTCGGCATTTTTCTTCATTTTTGATCAAGTTTCTCCTAATTTAATTTTTTATTTTTTACACTAAGAGGTACTCACCCTGTATATTAATTTTTAATGCGTTTAGGGAAAAATCAAAAGTCTAGCTATAAAAATTGAGTTTGCAACGATCACTAAACATCAAACTAAAATATAAAATAAAAAACAACAAATACGAATTTAAGCTTCTATACAGGAGTAAAGTGGATTTGTTAGTATACGTAGCAAAATATTTGAGTACGAAAGTCAAACATTAACAAATTGTTTTCTAAGCTCCAAATGATACTTTAAATACAAAGTATAAAGGTAATCTAAGGATTATTCAATAGAAAAACGTGAACGATTGATCGAAGCCTTAGGATCTTCCCTTTCATTTCATGAGGTCAACTTACACAAGAAGGGTGTCGTCATAGTTCAATTTGAGCACTAACAATAAGAAGAGGGAAAAATTATTATGAAATGACAAACAACACACTAAATGCTACAGGCTTTCAATATACTAACAAGTAGCATGGTTAGAAAGCTTACAGGTTCCTCAGACAGAACTCATATTAGATTAAAGTCTTTAAAAGTGACAGGAGTACTAAAGAAGCTTAAATAGTATGTAAGCATTAGGTTAACATAATATATAAATCAGTCATGTTGTAAATATATACACGAAAAGGTAATCAGGTATGGTTTTATTAATAATTAATGTCATACTTAATGCGAGTTTTCCTAAGGTTCATTGACTAGATAAAAATGGAGTTCATATTTTTTTAATAGTTCTAAAAATTTAATTTTCTAAATGTACATTATGTAAGAGATGAAAAGTTGTAAAATTAAAATTGTTATTAGCATTTAGAACTCTTACTTACTAATACATAACTGAAGTTTTAATTTTTTTAAATGTTTTAAAATGATCTCATAACACTTTTGTCAAATGAAATTTCGTGCGACCTAGGTAAATTTAACATAGTTGCGTAGGACAATATTCAGCTGAGGCGGAGGAAGGCTTAGGTGTAATATGTTTAATATAATTGGGTAGATCCCCTAATGATTATTTTCTCAGATTTTTTGGGATGGCAAAATGAGGAGATTATATCCGCTCTTTGCAGATAGATAGATAGTTTCAGCTTCCAAGATCAGAATTTAAAAAAAAAATCGGATTATTATTGCCAACAGTTTTTATTTTCAGCTAGAATGAGATCCGAAAATTTTAATGAATCTGACTTGACAACAGATTACAATAATTTAATACATTTTGATCAGCATGATATAGGTGCATTAGCCACTTGTTCTGGGATAGAATAATGCTGCAACAAATATAATAATGCCTGTCTCACCCAAAATATTCTAAAAAATTCACATATCTGGTTTATAGGCTTTGTATAAAAATTTTAAAACGATCTCATTACACTTTTGTTGAATAAATCGTGTATATTTTGTGCTACCTAGATAAATTTAACATAGTGGCGTAGGAAAATATTCAACTGAGGCGGAGGAAGACAGAGGTGTATTATGTTTAGTAATTTTTTTTTTTTCAAATTGGATTGCGCTCCAAAAGATCATTTTCTCAGCTTTTTAGGAGAACAAAAATGAGGTGATTATATCTGCTTTCTGAGTTAAAAAAACAAAACAAAACAAAACTGGATTATTATTGCAAACAGTCTGATTTTCAGCTATGAGATCTGGTAAATTTAATAATTCTGACTTGACAACTGATACTCATTAATTTTGATCAGTACGATTTTAGGGGATTAGCAACTTGTTCTTGAATCTTGGATAGGATAATGCTGCAACAAATACATGCTTGTCTCACCCAAAATATTGAGAAAAAAAATCTCATATATGGTTCATAGGCTTTGTATACATTATAAAGATTTTTTTTTTTCATAACATCACAGTTTTAAAATGTTTAATAATTTGTGGTTATTCTTGTTTGAAATCAGAAAATCAATAACTCAACCCTTTAAAGTACGGGGACTCGATGAGTTGGGGCGAGGGTCTCAGCGCCCTTAGTACTGAAGGTCGTGGATTCAAATCCTGGACGGGTTAAAATTTATTTCGTGGAGTACCTCCTTAACGAATCTTGGCCTTTCCACCCTGGTTGGAATAGGTTGGTAACCTGTAGGATAACCCGTCCTTCCTGCCTTAGTTGGAGTATATAAGGACGTTAAGCCCAAACAAACAAACAACCCTTTAAATTATATTAATTTTTTACAGCGATCTGATTATTTTTTTGAAAACGCAGTCTTCTCTAGTTTTTTTATTTTATAAATGTTATTTCTTAGTTAAATCGTTATTAAGACAATTGATTAAAAAAATAACCGATTTATGCCAACACAGATTCACGGCTACAAATCATTATATGCTAAAACTATTAATCCTTGACAGGTAATTTGTTCGTGAACTCCAGGAGGACCTTGGCAGCTGGTCCCATCTGATCAAAGAACGTTGTTTACACGCGCACAAGTTAGCAAGACCATGACGGAGGCCGACATTCCTAGACGCCGCGCCTTTTATCATCACCACCAATAAGAATTAACAATGAGACCGGCCGTCTCAGATGATCCACTACAAAAAGGTCTTAGAGAAAGTCGCATGAGCTGAGTCGCGGAAACTCCGGTGGGAAGGACTTACACTTTCCCCGTGAGTACGACTCTGGAGGCGTAAGAGGGACGATAGTAGGTCAGTGGGGCCTTCGACTCACGTACGTGCTCTGTCGTCTTTACTACACAGTTCCAGGCGAAAATCGCAAGCCAAAAAACGAGTCATGTATCTGCCAAAATATCAACCGTAAACGTCAATAAAAGAAATGAAAAATATAGAAACGTAAAAAAAAATTTGAAGTCACATTTTTCTCTGACAGGCGAAAGGAGAGGCAGCTCCTAAATGGAAGTACCCAGACTAGACATTTCTAAAATAAGCATTATTTTAATTTTTTTATTTTATTATTATTTTTTGATAATAAAAAAATTATTCAGGATAATTTCAGTTTAATAACTATCGATGTGTTACTTATATATATCGATGATTGAGATGAATTAGTCAACAACTAACCATTTTAAGGGCATATTGCACTATAGTACACCATAATTCGATATTGTTTGGAGGAGGCCCAAAATTCAAAAACATAAAATGAGGTTAAAAAACAAAAAAAAGTTGTAATAAATACAAGTAAATTCTTTTTTTTTTTTTCTTTTCTTTTTTTTTTGATTTATTCAATAATATCCCAAGAAAAAAAACAAAAAAAACAAAAACAAAACAACAACGTAAATTCAAATGTTTTTAAATTTGTATGATTGACCTGAAAAGGGATATATATAAAATATAACGATATTTTATATAAAATTAGATGTACATGTATTGGGAAGAATGGTGTAAAATCTCCATCATCAAAAAATTAGTCCAGTATTTAGAGAGTATAAAGTTTAATGGAAAATCAAAAATAATATTTTTTTGTTGAATATTTTAAAACTTTTTCCAAAGGCAATGTTCTGTAATGAACATATAAAAAATACTAACTGAAAATCTGATAAACTGATACCAAACGATGTGAGAAAGAAATTGCAAAACTTGATTCAATAAAGACTAACGATTTCTTTATAAGTTAGTTCGCAGCTTCACTACCAAATTGGAAAAGGCTTAAGTCAGCAAAAACCAATTACAACATCACCCGATATATATATATTTAGTAAGGTTCTTGAGGTTCAGTTAATAAATAAAAACAACTATATTTTTTTTTTTTATATTGTTCTCATAATCGTTCCTTACAGTGAAAAAACAGGTTACAATAAAATTATGTGTTATACAAGTTATTTTAAAACATAAAGTTAGTTACAATATAAGTATATAACAACATGTGTTGGAACAATAAAAATATATATAATTACAGAATATAGAGGAGTATGAGACTACTTACAATGTTACTGGTGGGTATGGTATTGACTAACTAAATTCTAACAATTCTAATACACAACTGACCTGGGGGATTTTTTTTGAAAAACAGTTACAAGGTTAGAGGGGATTTCCCAACTGGGGTATCTGGTATTCCCAATTTTCCAATTACATTTTACTTATATATATATATACATATATATATATATATATATATATATATATAGTACATATATATTCTTTTTCATTGAGAACGGGTTCTTAAACTCCAACTCCAAAACATGTGAAAATCTTGAAGTTTCATTCTGACCTGGGTGTTAATGCATCCATATACTTTAACCAGAGTATTTCAAACGTATCAAGATTCTTCGAAACATTAATTCAATTAATGAAGTTACAATATTTCAAATTATTATAATTATTTTTAGTTTTGGATGTATGAGATATATACCTCAAGAATTCACTCTAAATCACATTAGACCCCATATAATGCAAAGGGGTGGATATAAACCTTATTAAAAATTTAAAATTGTTGCTTTGTTTTTAAATACGTTTTGCTTTTGTTTAATAATTATTTTTAATAATCCATACACATTTCATATGAGAAATACGAGAATCAATGAAAAAGAAAAACCAAAGAAAACCTACGATTAAAAGTAAATTAACCGATAAAAGCCAATACTTCATGATTTTTTTTTTTTTTTACAAGTCAATTAATTTTTATGCAATAAAACATGAGAAAAGCATTCTCGGTATGAGTACGCTGATAGATATTTCTAGGTCAGTAGGGTTTACGCCTCCTGAATGCTGATAAAAGTCCTTTTCAATGCTTGTTAGCAATTTCTATACAACTTGTTGCTCATTCTGATCGCTTAACGGAATTGTAAATGAAGCAAAGAATATATATGAAAGGCGTTTGTAATCACTTCTGTATACCAAGCAGAATATTTTTACAAATACATTTACATGCAGGAAGCTGCTTATTAATCGCATAAATTAAATTATAATATAAATAAGTAAAGCACAATCCAGCAATGTCATCGTGTGGCGGACGTTGTCTCCTCCGCATTGGAGCGCGAAATGTACTGCACGATAGCCTTCCTCGATGTAGAACAAGTATTTGACAGAGTCTGGCACCCAGGACTACTTTATAAACTCCGTAAATTCTTACCTTCTACATATTTCCTTATTATCCGCTTCTATCTCAGTGATAGAACTTTTAAAGTTAATCATAACTTTTCCTTTTTCTCTCTCTTTAACCAATCAGCAGGTGTTCCTCAAGGAAGTATCCTAGGTCCAATCCTTTACACGGTGTAAACAGCTGACATCCCTACGCATCCTAGCACCATCCTCACCACGTATGCTGATGATACTTGTGTGTTATAAGTAAACAATGATCCATTTATTGCCTCCCAGACACTCCAATCCCATATCATAAACCTTCACACTATACACTTCCAAGCAGCAATGCCTACTTTCAAGTGATTGAGCCTTATTTTCACTATCATAGTTTCAACATTCAAGAGTTCAACAGTTTAAAGTTATCTTATAAACTAAAACATACTGTATGTATTTTATTAACATCCAAATGGTAAATCATAATTTTGCAAAAAATAAATCTGTACAAATTCAACTGGTAAGAAATTGGGAATACAGTACCTAATAAAAAAATTCGGATGCCTAGGTACAGAAACCAATGATATTATGAGATCATGTTTTCAGCATCACGCTCAAACTATAGTTTTCCCCCTCTTTAGTGGAAAAGGTTAGAGGAAATTAAAAAAAAAAAAAAAATCTAATACTTCTGAATTCATCCACGGCAAATGGAATAGAAGATAAATGAAAAACGTTTATATTTTAAGTTTAAGTGTTTTGGGAGTTCTTGCTTACTGTCGAAGGTTGTTGTGATATTAATAATACTAATAATGTGTGATCTAGTGAAATATTACCAGCTGTTTTTATTAATATCTAAGATTTATCTTGCACTAAATATATTGTTTCATTTAAAAGTGAATTAGGATATTTAAAAAAAAAAAAACTCATTAATGACGTAGGTAGTTAATTCAGGCACATTAAAAAAAAATCATACGGCTGAATTAAAAAAAAGAAAAAAGAAAAGAAATAAAAACTGCAACACGGAACTGGGTATACAATGCGACAGTAACTACTTAAAGTAATAGTTACACATGTTTGATGTCCTTAAGCACAATATAATTGAGAGGTCTATTCAGACGACATACTTCACGTTCCGCAAGGTCTTGTCGCAGGACAAGAGTTAAAGGCTGATCCAGAGGAATGATGGTGGACTCCTGGTAATTGGAAGGGCAACTGCGTTGTGTGGAGGGTAAAAACTGGGTTCAGTGACTCCGCACTGGCAGGGGAATCTTTTTTTCCATTCTGTAGCACTGTGGCGAAAGGGAGTTTGAACTTTAGCACTATCGGGTCGCCGAGTGGAGTTTGCATGAGGCAACAAACAGAAATGGATCTACGTAATCCAGAACTTCAAAAGACACAATAAAGTAAAAAAAAAAGACTTCAAAATTTAAAATTATTAAACTAATAGAAAATAAGGATCATAAGAAATAGGAATAATAATCATAAGGAAGGAATACAACATACTTTTATTATTAATATTATTTCTTTGGTGGACCTTTGGGACTGTCCGTCTCTAGTTCATTGACACATTTTTTCGATGGTTTAACAATTAAAAAAAAATTAATACATACATTTGAGTTTCATCCAATTTACCCGAGGATTCCAATTCATCAAAGAATTTATATTTCAGAGTAGACGAATAAAAAAAGCTGAACATTAACATTTTTTTAAACATTTGTGAAAACATTTCTTAAAATATATATATATATATATATATATATATATATATATATATATATATATATATATATATATATATATATATATATAATAGCTAATGATGCTAATTAAAGACACAGAAAACAGTTACATTCAAATTATTATGGAACATAAAAGAAAAAGTAAAGAATTCACGATTTCAAAGAAATCATAATTTTAAGAACATAAATTAACGTTTCGTTTTGATTTTGATTCGTTTTGACCAGCTATTACGATTTCAAGGTACATTGTACATTTTACATCCATATATAATCAAACTACTGTGTTATCTTAAAAAATTTTGAATTAAGAAAGTTGTTGAAAAATCAAAATAAAATTGAGGTCCTTATGAGTAACTTTAGTTTTAAAACATACAGGACCTACGGAATTACGTACATTACAACCCATTCACTACATCTGAATTTCAATACATAATATTTCCATACATAATATTCCATATTTTCCATAACAAGAACTTTATTGTACCCCAGCAATCCAATTTCAAGCACTGAGTAGCTCGTTTTATGAATCTGTTAGAACTTCTTGATTGGACCCTATACTAAAGACATACTATTTAAAATATTATGAAAACATAAAAGTTTTAAAATATATGAATAAAGAAGCAAATAAAACCCATCTCGCGCCAAGCAATCACGTTCCATAACCGTTAGGCAACTGTCACGAGGCGAATCACGTTGGAGGCTGAAATCAACCACCAGGCCTTTTCCTTTTTTTTTTTTTTTTTTTTTTTTTTTTTTTTTTTTTTTTTTTTTTTTTTTTTTTTTTCAATATGAAACACCGGTATCCAAAATAAAACACAAACAATTTAAGGAATACATCGTAAAACACTTGGATCATAAATATTTGGACCGATTTTAAATTTTGTCAATATTTTTAAAACGTCACATTAAATTGAATTAATTTAATGTTATAACATTAAAATTGGTTCAGTGGTTTGGGCAACACAAGTGCCCAAAGATTGACTTAGTTGCGGTGATCAGCACTCCGCAAATCACGTTTTTCGGCACGTTTCTGGCTATAATTCCGAAACTGTTGGTCCGATCTAAAATTCATTTTTTTTTTTTTTTTATCTGAAGCTGATTAAATTTACTATTAGACCACATTATGAAATACCCGTTGCAGTACTCTTAATGTGTATGTTTTGGCAAAACATGACGATTTTGTCATGGTCAATGGGTCTAGTCAATAAAGGATTATAGAGTGCATTGTCTGTTGCACGCTTGGCAAATGTGAAGGACTTCAGTATGTTTGTTTAACCAAGAAAATTGAAATTAATGTAAATTTTGCCAGGTTGAGGATAAATTCTGTGAATGAATGAAAAATATGTGTATTTTGAAGGAAATTTAATTTTCTACAATATTATTTAAGAAGACTTGTGTAGTAATGTTTTTTCAAAAATGTTCACATTTGCCAAGCGTATATCTCGGAAACAGTACAGAATATGAAAAACGTGTATATAATAAAAGTTGTAGAGAATTCAATTAACAATAATTTAGTAAGTAGTCATGTTTTGTATACGACGTACCGTTTTCGAGATATGAGCGCAAAAACAAAAAAAGGACCTTTCGCGCCCTAACCCCTTCCTGTTCCCAGGCCCGAAAACTCCAGCATTTATAGTACTTTTTAGATAGCACTTTCAAACTATTCTGAACATGTTTCCGAAGATAAACCTTGGATTACAGAAAACGCACTCTACACCCGATTTCAGGTCTTCATTGATGATTTAATGGGGATTTAGGTTTTGGAAGTGGCATTAAACCTTCGTGTTCCTAAGGCTTTATTTATTATTATTGTTACTTTAGATCCTACAAGTGCATTTTTCAGAAAATATTCTTATAATTTCTAAATTCGAATTAAATAAATTAATTCTTCTTAATATACATATAAATAATTCTTTCTTTACATATTACTAGCATAATTTAAAAAAAAATCTACAAGGAACTATTTCATTCACGAGGAAATAGAAAAAAAAGGATTAATTAAAGCAAAAGCAACCTTTACAAATACACCTTGATTAAGGTGACTTCAAGCACTACGCCGCGGCTTAAATAGGAATTCAAGTCAAAGGTTTGTCGCAATAGAGGATATTGGCAATAGAAAACTAAAAACCTTACATTCAAAGACTTTTCTAGAAAAGCAGAACCGTTAATACCAAAACCATAATTAACAACACGAATATTTAATACTTCTATTTAAGTTCAAGGTATTAACATAATTTATGTGAAACTATTTAGTATAAAATTATACAAGAATTAAGGACAACATCCAGAATATAAGCAGGTTTAGCTCACAAGGCCTCAGTAGGAACGTTTAATTAAGAGGTGGAATATGATTTAGTTGAAAACTAAGTATGTACTTGGTTTTCTATGCACTATGAGACAAAAAAAATAGAATCTTGAAGTTACTAAAAATGTACATATAATTATACCTATTTATAATCAATTAAGTATTACGGACGCTTATTTTCTTGAGTAAATAAAAATTTTAGGGTTACTGCTTAACTCGTTTTGAACCGACCGACTACCGAAATATTAAAACGAAAACGTAATTCTAACCGTTTAAGAGATATACTTTAATAGAAATAGGTGATTTTAGGGAAAAAAACAAATGTCACCTCATTTTTTGTCAAACGTTTGCTTCTATTACGTTCCACAATCGATTCTCAGAAAAAACGTCAGAATCAAAACTGTAGAGCATTAAATTTACTTCAATTTCTTATATACGTTTCTGGTATTTGCTTAAAATGTTTAACAAAAAAAGAGGTAAACATTTTTTTCAACCGACTTCAAAAAAGAGGAGGTTCTCAACTCGTCTGTATTTTTTGATCGGTAGGGCATACTTCAGAGGTAGTCCCATCAAAAATATTTTGAAATTAATGCAGCACTTTTTAAGAAAAATCAAAAAAACCGTTAATGAAAATCACTGTTATATAACCTTACATTTTAAACATATTTATGATTATGAAGCAATGTCAATTATCAATTTCAATTATACAGACAACTCTCGATCGATGTGTCAAACTTTGATAAGTCGAACAAAATCTATGTACTAATTGTAAGTACATTACTCGTAAATTTCACTTCAATAAATCTATTTCAGGCAAAGTAATTTGAACTGAAAATAGGGGTCAAAAGACGGAAAAAAATACACTCACCACTAAAAAGTGAAAAATAAAAATAATTTTTAGAAAAAAAACAAAACCGACTTCAAGATTTAACCTACATATATAGAACTAAAAATTAAAACATAATATTTTAGTTGCTTCGAAACAAAGAAAATTAAATGACAATCAACGAAATTATCGATACTTATATAACTATTCACAATTAATAATTAGTTATTTTTGGAGTCGGTGCCAGCTAAGGAGGGCACTTCAATCCTGCATTTGCAACAAACTTTTGAATGGCAAGAGGAAGCGGTGTGGCGGTGATGAAATAGTGAGCAATCTTTACAATTACCTATTCTTTTTTCTGTTCTTTCGGATTCTGTTTGTTTTTTTTGGCACCGACTCCAAAAATAACTTATCATTAATTGTGAATAGTTATATAAGTATCGATAATTTCGTTGATTGTCATTTAATTCTCTTTGTTTCGAAGCAACTAAAATATTATGTTTTAATTTTTAGTTCTATATATGTAGGTTAAATCTTGAAGTCGGTTTTGTTTTTTTTCTAAAAATTATTTTTATTATTTTTAAAGTTGTCGATTTTTAATAACTTATATCTCGAAAACCGTTGGAATTTCTACGAATATGTATATGATTAATTTTATAGGAAATTTAATGAGCTTTAATTTTGATCTGCTACGTATTTTTCTAGAGTCCACCGTTTTCGAGATATAATCGAAAAACAAAATTGGGACCTTCTCCCCTCCCCCCACCTTTAGCTCACCCCCCAGGATCGGGGACTTTTAATATGTTTACCTTCTAACTATTTATAACAAAGCTGTGAAGTCAAAAATTATCGCATATTTCATGCACTCTACACCCCTCATTTCGGCACTCTTTATCTGGGGTCGTACTTCTCTGAAAAAACACGTTTATTGATACTCATTCCGAAACTAATTGTCCGATCCGAAATTTGTATTTTTTATTTGAATTCTCCTTAAATTTACTATAAGAACCTATATATGAAATTTTTATTATGTCACGTTATACACTCAAACCAGCCCACTGAATTTGTGAATATCGTCATACTTTGCCAAAACATACATATTTAGCGTTCAGGTTTGGGTGTATTACGTGACATAATCAAAATTTCCTATATAGGGCCTGATGGTAAATTTTACCAGATTTTAGTTGAAAAAAATAAATTTCAGATCTGACAAATAGTTTCGGCGTTGTGGTGAAAACTATGCCAAAAAAACTTGGACTTAAAATAGTAAGCGATTTTTAACGTCCCTGGTATGGGTATTTAAAGGGATTCGATCAAAATTTCTTTCATAGGTTCTTATAGTAAATTTAAGGAGCTTCCAGATAAAAAATATAAATTTTGGATCGAACAATATCGGAATGAGTATCAATAAACGTGTATTTTCAGAAAAGTACGACCCTAGATAAAGAGTGCCGAAATGAGGGGTGTAGAGTGCATGAAATATGCGATAATTTTTGACTTCACAGTTTTGTTATAAATAGTTAGAAGGTAAACATATTAAAAGTCCCCGCCCCTGGGGGGTGAGCCAAAGGTGGGGGGGAGAGGAGAAGGTCCCAATTTTGTTTTTTGAATATATCTCGAAAACGGTGGAATCTAGAAAAATACGTAGCAGATCAAAATTAAAGCTCATTAAATTTCCTATAAAATTAATCATATACATATTGGTAGAAATTCCAACGGTTTTCGAGATATACGTTATTAAAAATCGTCAACTTTAAAAATAAAAAAAATTTTTACCTCTTTTTTTGTTAAACATTTTAAGCAAATACCAGAAACGTATATAAGAAATTGAAGTAAATTTAATGCTCTACAGTTTTGATTCTGACGTTTTTTCTGAGAATCGATTGTGGAACGTAATAGAAGCAAACGTTTGACAAAAAATGAGGTGACATTTGTTTTTTCCCTAAAATCACCTATTTCTATTAAAGTATATCTCTTAAACGGTTAGAATTACGACCAATTTATATATAATAAATTTTATAGTAAATTGAATTAGCTTTTATGTTTATTTGAAACATATTTTTCTAGAGTCAACAATTTTCGAGATATTAAGGAAAAACCAAAAAAATGGAACTTCTCTTCTCACCCCCACCGTTAGCTCACCCCCCAGGGGCGGGGACTTTTAGTATGTTTACCTTCCAACTATTCCTAACGAACCTACGAAATCAAAAATTATCGCATATTCCATGCACTCTACAATGTGTTTATTGACTGGACTAATTGTAGAGTGAATGAAATAGGCGATTATTCTTGACGTCATACCAACGGTTTTCGACATATACGTTATTGAAAATCTATAATAAGCGAGAAAAAAATTATTCATTGTCAAACATTTGCTTTGGTGCCTTCCATGATCGCTTCTCAGAAAAAAAAGATAGAATCAAAGTCGTAGAACATTAAATTGACTTTAATTCCATATATAGGTTTCTGGCACTTGAAGCAAAGGTTTGACAAAAAGTGAGGTCAACATTTTTTTCCGAAAAATTATAGATTTTCAATAACGTATATCTCGAAAACCGTTGGAAGTTCAACAGGTATGTATGAAATTAATTTTATAGGAAATTTAATAAGCTTTAATTTTTATTTTACACATAATTTTCTAAAGTCTACCGTTTTCGAGATATAATTGAAAAAACTCAAAAATGGGACTTTATCCCCTCCCCCTACCACCGTAAGCTCACCTCTCAAGGGTGAGGGACTTTAATATGTTTACCTTCTAACTACTCCAATATTACTGAACTATAATATTACCAACCTCACTGAACAGAATAATAAATGTTTTCAGTGCAGTTAATGACAGCATTAGAGATACCACTTTAATTATGACAGCATTGCGTGCCTTTCATTAAAAAATAATTAATTAAACTGAATAGAGGACAAATCCAAAATACATCAGCGGGTATAAAAAATTTTTAGTCATTTTAATTAATTAAACATACTGAACGGAGGAACAATTTAAAATTCATTACAGCAATTACTAACCAGCAATTACTAATTACTAATTAGTTTAGGTTTCAGTAAAAGTAAAGTATTTTGTATATCATTTGTAAAGTAAAAAAAAAAGTACATAACATGAGTAACATTTAACTATGATATATAATACATAAAATACGATTAATTTTAAAATAATTTCCATTGGTAGAACTTAAAAGCAACAACATGGAAGCGATTTGTGAAGGCGCCGATGCGCTTCCCTGAGCCCTGAGATCTGCCTGACGGTAAAACAAAACACTTGGAAGGATACCAATTGATCGAACATCCGCCGTGTTTTCCGTTGTTTAAACTCACGTTAGGACAAACCATTTAACTGAAGTAACCATGCAGCAGTAACTGCACTAAACGTAGGAAGTTGAAGATCCTAGCGCGGAACAATAGCATCGATGCAACATTTTAAAACTATCCGTGTTTAAGCAAAGCAAAGCAAATGGACTAATAAAAATAAATGTTCTAATGTTTATGCAGTTTTCAAATTAAGAAATATGGTAAAGAATTATAGCGGTTAAGCGGAGACCGGGAAGAGTGGCTGCGCTGGATTGAGGCTCCTCGACGCTAGAAATGGCACTGTGAGGAAGACAAAGAAGAAGGAGAAGTAAAGAATCATATAATATAAATCGTAATTAGATAAAAACCAACTATTTTTAATCTAAGAAATCCAGAAAAGTGGTGATGAGAAATCCATGCCGTAAGCATTAGCATTTAACCACGATTTCACAAATAAATTCCAATGGTTAAGAATTCACACCAAACCAGGAAAGAACTATTACATGACACAGGCAGAGGGATTCTTTTAAAATTCTAATCACGTAACACAAACACAAGATGTCTCCACTTTAAATTCCGATTCTCAAACAGAACATTCCTAAAGGAATGGAATTGCACATAGCATATAACTATGCTACTTATAACCTATATAAAGTAAGATTCATCAAGACTTAATAAATAATATTGCACCAAGATTACAATAATACATAGTAATATATATTGTATATATGTTTAATAAGATTCATAATGTTCAGTCAACAAAATAACTTATTTTGGCAACGTTTCAAGGCAATATTGATCTCAATCATTATGCCCTATAGTGAATAGAACAAGGTCCAATAAAATTATATAAGTTATACAGGCAATTTTATGAATAAAGTTTTCAACAATATAAATATATAAAAACATACATACACATTTAAATGTAAATCCTAAGACACAAAGGGAGGATATTAACCATATAATTAAAAAATTCGTAAAATTTAAAATTACTTGGTAGTATTTTTATAAAAACTGCTGTATTTCATTTAATTAGTACTTTTAATAATCCTAATTGCATCCAGTCTCTCCAATTAAAATTCCTTAAATCCCTAATGCTCCGTACTGTTTCACAAATTAACTGATCCACAATGACCTTAATATCCCATATATTACTGATTTGGCACGAACCAAATACCTTTCCTTTCATAATAAACTTACTCATCATCCAAATCCACTTGTTTCAACTAGCTTTCCATTCCATTCCCGGCAATCCTCCGAGGCGTTTGAAAAGAAGATGGCCTCGGGATCTTTTGTAAATATTTCATTAGAGTACTATTAATGGGTAGTTCCTCTACAAGTTTTAAGTACGGCATTATTTTCCATTGTAAACCGCTTATTTACTAGATGTATTTGTGATACAGTTGTAAATATCTAATAATAAAAGGATTTAAAAAAAAAATAATCTTAATTATTTTAAATATACCCTAAGTGTTCAGGTTATACGGGGACGTAAACGTCTAAAAAATAATGAAATTTTCAGCTTTCAATTGGGCGGAATAGTTTGCCTGCCATTTATAAATGTAAATACAATACTAATATACAACTAAAATCACGAAAATAAATAAAAACCTAAGGCATGGTTATGCAAGTATTGCTGACAAACTCTAGCTATCATAACACTTACACTTGTCTGCTGAGGTGCATTGAGAAACGGACATTTATTACCGATTCGTTGCGGCGGTCAGGACGAGGGCGCCTTCTGGCCATGGGAAACTCTCAAGTTACGTGAGACGGGTTCCGGACAGTGTGAAAATGTGTAACGAGGCAATTTAGCAGGCTTAGGGCAACGTGGAATTTTTTTACGCAGAACAATCTTAATGGGCACGCAACGTATAGACCAACAACTAACATGCTCCGAAACGATATTGCTTCCTTACGGACGGAAAAACTATAAAAGAACTCTAGTTATTTACAGCAGGTGATTTCTTGAAAGATGCAGAAGTCAGTATTTCGTCGCAACAACCAGATTTCTTCATGTCTAGGTGTCCACTTCGTAGCAACAGTTCCCTAACCAAAGTGAAAGCGTACGCAAATCACTGTTTGAGAAAGGATACGGATAGGTGAACATTTGAATTGCCACTAGCTGTGTCAAAAATATTGGGGAAAAAAACAAATTCTAAAAATATTACAGCTGCTTCTAATAATTGTAATTTCTAAACTACATCGGTTGAAGGAGCATATGCAAAATAAAAATAATGTTATATATACTTCCAATACAGCCATTGATGACCCTAGGGTTTTATGCCTATAAACCCCAACAAACAACTCCCAATAATGTTCAATTCAATTGCAAATACTGTGGCCTAAATAGTTAAGCTAAAAAACGTAATTGCTTTAAAATAATACATTAATTACGCATAAAAATGTTGGTTTTTAAAATATAAAATAAAATACATTTTTGTTTGAAAATTGCTCAATCTATTTTCCCTATATGTCAAATTTGACATTTTCTAGATCTTTATTTTATTTTATTACCTGTTTTGCTCTTTTATTTTCAATTTGCAATATACGAGTAAACTATGTGTGTAAATATAAAATAATTATTAAAAAAACAAAAAACAAACTGCCATAAGAAAAACAGTAAAAATAAAAACGAAAAAAATCTTATATTTTGTTTGAAAAAAATAAAGATTTGTTCAGAGCACAAGCTATGCAAATCATTATTCATGGAGAAAAATGACTTACAAGAGCGGGGATGGTATATAATTCCAAAAGATAGATAGATAGTAATAGTGGGATCGCTTAAGTGATGTTAAGGCTGTGATTTAAAGCGTTAAGAGGGAGAACTAACAAACTACAAATAAAAATAATTAAATAATGAATTCAAACATAAGCCCCTGTAAGTACTACTCTAATAACAACATAAACACACGAAAACCCACTTTTAATCCCATCTACAAAGCTGACCCTCCACCTTCGACCCCTCACAATTGCGCCACTTTATCCTTAACGTACCAATTGGGAATGCATGTTGGCATAGAATATATTGAGAAATAGACGAAAACGTCAAATTATCCTAACCCTAGACATGGCAAATTTCAATTCACGCCGAGAAAAAATAAAACATAACCAGTACTTATGGAGACTTTGAAGATTGCAAATCATAGCTGAAGATGACTTCGTACTGAGGGCGCTCGGCAAGAACATGGAACACGATCCCATAGGAAGTAGTGAAAGGTCCAGCGGTTGGCCAAGATCATCTTGGATCACGATTCGACCGTTCCTCCTTACCCAACAGCCAAAGGCCGCGCTAATGCCTGGCATTCTGTCCAGGACTTGGCAATTTCTGTACGGAAGGATATCCGTCAATCATAGAATGTTTAAGAAAAAAATATCTAGTAGAGGAATGAGTGATGCTGTAACCACATGAATTACAGTCTATTGGAGGATTTTTATCACTACTTACTTTTCCAGATTTGATTTTAAGGATACTAGAAAGAAAACAGAAAGGTCCTTTTTTTTTTTTTTTTTTTAAATCAGTCATTGGAACCGTCTTAATCGGAACACAGAGGTGATACCATCTCAAGGAACAAGGAAAATACCACCCGAATAAGAAAAACTCTAGATTAAAGGATTTGGCGTACAAGGAAAGAACCAGACTGTACCCAGCTTAAAAAATAGTTTTCATCCATTACTAAGAAAAATGACAAGTCTAGTTTTTTCTGTACCCTTTAATAGTTATAGTTAGACGTAATCGATGGCTATAATTTAGCTTTACAATATGAACTTAAGGATTACGAGCGAAGTTAACCTTTGATAGCCAATTGTAATTCGACCTTTGACTGATAAATTATCAACACAAATATAAGGTTATTTACTCAGGTTATTACGCTTATTCACTTGAAAGTAGACTTTGTACAATTGGTCAACTTTTATTTGAATTATGTTAAAGTAGTGGGTTATGTGAAAAGCATGCCAAAGTATAAAGTCCCAAGGAGAATATGCGGCAAGACTGAGAGGGAGGTTGAGAGTGACGTGGCTGCAAAATGTCGAAGAGAATATCGAAAAGATTGTGGATAAGATGGTGGACAACATCCTAGGATCATCAGGATTGGTTATCAACTGAGGAGTAAGCCAAAGTTCTTCAAGAGCTGTAGCGCCTCCCAGCAACTTGTTTAAATTAAGTTTGCAGTAATTATCTCACGGTAATTAAAAAAAAACAAAAACTAAAGGCTGAAAGCATAGTGATCTTAAATAGAGCTTACAAGACTATCGAATTACACAGCGAATCGATTTGCAATTGGTATTCCGAGGTTGGATGATGCAAACATTTGACGTACACACTACCTGTCCAGCATATCTTGAGATGGTGGCCTCAAGATATTCCAATGCCATACAGCATTGGCATTCCTTGGTATAGCAAAGAACAGCGCCGAAGATCTTCCAAATCAACGGGAGCAAAAATAATTTCAAAGGACGCTGAAAGTTGAATAAAACAAGGGATGTATTACTAGAGCCCCTTCCTTCTATAACTTTGTTAAAAGACCACAGGATGTGGTTTGGACCAGGATGCATTGATATGATATTGATGGTTTGTTATGGGTCACTGGGCCAAGGAAAAAATTTAAATACTGTAGCAATTAATGAAATAAGTACAATTAAAGAGAAAAGAAGGTAAATAATAAAATAAAAATTAAAATATCATAAGAATACCTGACTTGCTTTTCTCTAATAAATAAAATGTTTAAAATTTTTCCGTTTCTATGACATCAGTTAGTTTTAGATTTCTTATGCGAATGATTGACATGATTCAAATAGGTATTGTTATAATGGTTATTTAAAACGAAACCTCAGTATAACTTTGGTTTCATGTATAAGATATAATCGAAGCAGATCTCAGGCTCAGCTTACAATTACAGTGAGACAAATATGTATTACATATGAATTCAATTTCGAAGTAATTTAGACTTATTTACATGACAGTAATTAGACCCACTTGGAAATATGGAGTGGAGCTTTGGGGCTCCACTAAACCTTCCAATTCTTCCTTACAATCAAAAATCCTTCGTAAAATCCTCAATGCTCCTTATTATGTCACTAACAAACTTATTCATAGCGAACTCTATATTCACTAGACTCCCAACTTGCCTCCCACTAAATTTCCAAAAATCCTCCAAGGCGTCAGAAAAAAAGATGGCCAAGAGACCATGTAATGTAGAACTTTTATAGAAGTATTATCAGAGGGTAGTTCTTTACATGCTGTTGTAATAATATTCCTTAAATTCACTTGTTGTATATAATGTATAAAGTTCTAAATTACAATAAATACTTCTAAAAAAGAAAAATATGAAAAACCTAATACATAAAGTACTCCGAGATTATCCAGATACTAACGGGCAAACTTCTGACCTAGAACATTCCCATCAGATAACTAACGACTTGTACAGTGCAGAACTGATTTAAGTGCGGATAACCGAAATTCCTGCGAGTCCAGCGAGACCTCTTGTACTTGACCCATTTGACGTGAGCGGGCTAGGTTCAAGGGTGAACCCCACCCAGCCAGAACATTACACGTACCGCCTCATTAGTTCCTTCACTTTCTCTTCCACTCTGGCCCTGTATTATAACAGAACTCATTCAGTTCCTCTGACTTCATCTTACTCTTTGTTCTGTATTAATCTAGGATGGAATAGGTGGAAAACTAGTTACTTTTTGCTCTACAATAACTAGATTGGTACTAATGTCATCGTGGATAAGTATAGGTTCATTCCAGATTAACTATTTTAAAAATTATTGAATACAATTTTTCAAAATAAAATCTATTGTTTACAACTACTTTGATTCATCTTTCTGCTAGTAATTTTATTTGATGTTGGTACCACTTCCTATGGTTTTGGAGCAATGAAATCTTCACATCCAATTTTTGCATCTTTTTAATCATCACAATATACATCCTTTTACAAAAAAACATTGACCTGAACATACCCTAACCTTATATCTAGGCTATACAGACGATTGGAAAAAAAAAAAAAAAGTATACGGATGTGCAGAGGCATTGTTGTTTTGCAATATGGCTTGGCTTATGTTTACCAAAGCGGCGTACTTAGCGCTTAAAACTGCATAAAATCTGTTTAGCTGTTCACGCTATAGGTTTGAGTCCACTGCACGACCCAAAATAGGAACTAGGAACCCAAAATGCAAAACGCCTTCAATGTTTCGCCAAACGCAAACTGATCAATGTTTCACTTTTTTCCCTAAAATGATCCTACCTAACCAAAGTGCGGTAGCATTTCTACATATACAGCAAAACTAATTCTCCTATGCTGCCCTACCAAGGAGAAAAAGCAATAACTCAAAAATTGTGAGATAAAGACTAATAGGTATCGTTCGATTTGTTTTAAAATTTTCGATGCGATGCTCTGTAAGAAAAACAGTAAAAAGCCTAATTAATGCCATGATTCAATAAGTTATAGGCAGTATGGCACAATTTAATTCGGCGGCTGCATTTGCGTTCATAATTTTTTTCAGTAACCCCAAATTCAAGGTTAAATCTAGATTTTTTTTTTCATATTGCACATGTGATTTAAAAATGTAAATGAAACCCTGAAGCCAACTCAAGTCGCAAGCAATTAAAGGGTCAGTAAAAGTATGCATTGACATAAACAGTACAAATAAAAACGCTAAAACAGTATTAATTCTGTTATCCAAATGAATAACTGGTTAAGTCGAATTTCGACCAAAATGAGTTGACTAAATAAAAATCGTTGAAGATTTTATAAATAAGATAAAAAGATTTTCTTCATGGTGAATAAGTGTTTTAATCAGAATGTTCATTTTAAAACATAGTTATTTAAAATGAAAATCTCACTTAAGCACTAATTTACCATTAAGAAAAACCTCCACAATTCATTTCAGTCACTTAACTCATTTTGTTCAAAACACGACTTGACGACTTATTCACTGGGATGACAGAATTATAGGAGATGAAATTAAGAGTAGTGTCCATGCACAAGGACTTCAGTAACAATCGAGGAATTGACGAAAAATGGATAGCAAGAAAACTAATTTTGGGAACGGGAAAGTATTCGGTATTCCAATAAATATTAGATTCAAATTACCCTCTGAAGTCAACTCAAATCAAAAAGAATTAAATGATTATTCAAAGGAAACATTGGCATAAATAGTAACAACAAAAGCATTCTTAAAACAAGGACTTTCAACAACTTAATAAAATATCTTGAAAGATGGACACTGAGACTTGGCAAATACATTATCTAGAGAAAGTTATAGGGAAGGAAAATATTTTAGGAGTTATCTTTCAAAACTATACATGTCTACTTTCGGTCTAATTTTTTTTTTATCAAGGATTTAAATATTATAATTGTTTTGGTTTTAACCGCAGGGGGAGGACAGATGTAGTATTTTTTTTAAAAACATTTTCTGAAGTGCAATGTTCAGTTTTTAAAGATTACTACTCATTTAAAGAATCCGTTGTAAGCCACACGGGCTTAAGTATAATCTAATTTTTAAAGCTATTTTAAAATTCAACGAATAATTAAATTTCAACATAGATCGTCAGAATCTTTTAAATGGTAAAGGCGGACTAGAAACCTAAGGTTGTACGCTGGTAATGGTGCAAAGAAATCAGAGCACAATACTATTCTTCTCGCATTCTAAAAAAAAAAAAAAAAAATATCTCCGTAATTGCAAAGGTAGTGTAGAGATGGAAAATGAGAGGCGTAATGGCCTGAAGAAGTGAAATCAGCTTATTTTTCTAGATCTCAAGGATACAATACCGTACGGACTAAATAGACACAGAGCTTGTAGGATACGACTTGGAGTGAAAGGAAACAATCATCTTGGAATAATTTGTGGTGATCGTATGGGTTCATTCAAAGAGGAAAGATAATTAGACTTATATTTATTTAATGCTTCATCTTATATTAACAAAATATATTCATTTAACTGTAATAACATAAGAAATCTGTAATAAGAAATAAAAATAAAATATTTTGTAAAGGTATTGTTAAATACCAAGATTGCAAAATTTAAACTTTTTTCTTCTTACTATTTATTGAAATTTACAACATGCCAATGACATCTGAAGAACTACTTACAAGTAGCTCTTCAATAGTTCAACATTAGAAGGTATCTTATTTCTAAACGCTTCGGAGGATTATCGGGAATTGAGTGTGAAATAAATTGGGAGACCAGTGGATTCCAGTGGGTATAGGTATAGGATAGGTATCTGGTTTAGGCCAATCCAGAAACATGTGGAACATTAAGATCTTGGAGGTTAAGTTTATTTCAGACATAAAATGTAGCATTGAGGATTTCACAAAAGATTTTGGATTGTAAGCGTTGGATACGAGAAGAATTGGAAGGCTTAGTGGACCCTCAAAGCTCAACTCTGTAAGTCAAAATGGGTCTAATTATTGTCATGTAAATAAGTTCTTTGTGATTTATTGGGGACATTAAACGCTTGTCTAGTAAATGTTTTAGTTGTCGGAAGCGACGGGTAGTTTCTTGTCTTTTAAGTCTCTCATGAGGATTCGAAGTAAGTCGTTTGTCCAGATAGAGTCAAGCGATATCTACACATTTGTCAAAAAATATTTTCAAATTCAAAAGAAAATTATTTCTATTTGCAAATAATAAAATAAAATTCACAGGTAATCACATAAACACGACCAAACAAAAAAACTGAAACCATACATAAAAAAAGAAAAAAAAAATGCTCCAAAAAAAAAAAAAGGATCACTGGTGGAAAAAATGTAGAAATAGTTAAAGGTAGCACCCAGACATCGGATAGGCTAAGGGGCCCCCCAAGGCGTACAGAAAGGATTTTCAAGACGCTGAGGACACAGGCTACCGTTAGACGGGACAGAAGCTGCGGGAGGTCCTTCGGGAAACGTATCGAAGTCCGAAGAGTATCTACCGGAGGAGCCAGGAAATCGAGCGGTATACCGTAACGGTTGTGACAGCACTGACCGAGTGAGCGCATTACATGGGTAACGGCAGAAAATATGCGATAACATCCAAATAGATTCAAGGTTCTGAAAAGTCACCCTCGTATCTGATAATCGTGAAAACAAAGAAATCGGCAACATTTTCCTGAAAAGAACACATCAGTTAAGAACATGCTCACGATGAATGTAAAATACCTAGCAAAATTCAAAAGCTTGATTATAAAAAAGTTACATTATTTTTTGAGACACATGGTGGTCAAAGATTAGAACAATTAGGATTAATGAATCATTAGCCCCACACATTAAATTGTCATCCCATTCCCCTTTACATAAAGACAAAATAGAACCTTTCCAAAAAAGCGGTGTAAATAAACTAAAATGTAATAACTGTGAAGCTAAATAGACAGGAAAAACTGGACTATTAGTAAATTAAAGATTAAATGTGCATACAATAGTAATGCAATAATAAGAAGCGAAATTCCAACGACTCGTAAGAAGGCTAGTAGAAAATGGTCTATTATTAATTATTTAAAAAATTATAAATAAGAAATAATAAAACCGTTTAAATCAAAATCAGATTTTCGTTTAAATTACTAGATAAATATTTCCTAGTCACTTATAAATTCATTTCCGTAGGCACAGAAAAACAGTCGAGTCATAGGGAAAACCTAAGGGATTGTCTATTTACCTTACTATTCAACTTCTTCTTTCGTTCTATTACTTCAGTCAACTTTAGGACCTCATAGCTTTTATAAGTACTTTATCTTTGTCTCGTTAGGTGAGTATCAACATGTTTAATTTCTTGTCTTACATCTTCTAAATTGATGTACATAATATGCGTAGAAAGTGCGGATGTTTTGATTTTTCATGTTTTTAAAACTTATGATACATGTTTTAACATTCAAAACAAGCATTCGAATGGTTCCAATAGAATTGGCAAATAATCTATCATTAAAATCCAAATTCATGAGAAATTTAAGAATAAAAAAGAGATTAATTGGAAACTTATGGCAATTCTCAGCAAGCTCTCGATTCGAATCCAGCAGTGGACAGAAAGTTCATTCGGAAGTTACATCTGACAGACCCCAAGGTCCAGAGAACCCAAGGATAAGATTACCTATACCCTCAACTATTTGAAAAATTCCTAGAAATCGTCCAAATACACATGGGAGTCTCAGAAGTTTTTTCTGAGGATTCGAGCCTCCTAAAACACGTTTTATTTATTTATTTTTAAAACTCTAATTGGTTTGATATACAATTTTTTTAAGATAATCACTGAATGTCACACGATATTGAAAGAAAAATGAAACAGCAATCAAACGATAATGAAACAATGAAACGATAGTGACCAAGTGATAATTAAGACTCTCCCTTTTTATTCGATTAGAAGGATACTTCTATGAAATTACTTTTGATATACGCTATGTAAAATCTATTTAATAGTTCAGTTTAGATAATTTTTCATTATCGTTTATTATCATTTCAAGGTAAACTCCAATAGTTCTATTATGGCACGGTCCCGATCACCTTCAACTATGAATACCATGAAAAAAATAGCGTGGATGAATGGATAGTAAATTAAACAAAACTAAAGTACAAAATAGCTAGCCACTTATTCTCTTTAAAAGTTATCGGATAAAGCACCACTAAAGTAGCGGTTGCAAACCTCACACGATAAACCTTTTAAGAGCAGGAAAGCAGAAAGGTTATCGGTGCAAGAAACAGTCTAATGGATCTTTAGTTGTCAGTTTTACCCATAGGCCTCTATTTACTAGTTTCAGTTCACTGTAAATAGAATATTTCCATCTTGTGAATGGAAAACAAATCAAAATATCTAATGTTTTTGTTAATTTAATGAAACCTGCATAAGCGGACAACATGAACTGGAAAACATTGGTAGAAGTTTGTAGAATTAACGTTAGTGCTGTAAATATCTAACACTGGAAATGCTTCAATCAAACTGTAGAATCGTGGATAGATAAATTTAATTAAGAATGCAGATTTATTTTATAATAAAGAAACAATGTTAAAGTAAAAGTTAACGATAACAGCGGATATGTTCAGCAGTAGCAAAGACTGCAAGAGAAACTCCACGAATAGCGTCCAACACTCGTCAATCGCATAAGCATCATTCTTTTACACGACAATGCGCGACCACATACAGCATAGGTGACTCAAGAAAAAATTCTTAAGCTTGGATGGTCTGTTATACCACATCCACCTTACTCTCCGGATCTTGTCCCGACAGATTACCATATTTTCTGTTCCTAACAAAACTTTTTGAATGGAATACATTCTGAAGAGAAATTCAGACAGGCTGTCGAAAACTTCATCCAGTCCAAATCAACCACATTTTACAAGAAATGAATTGATAAACTGTCAGGAAGATGAGAGAAGGTTATAGATAAAAGTGAATACATAAAAATAATAATATAGTTTTGTTATTCAATAAGTTCTGACAAAAAAAAAAAAAAAAAAAAAAAAAAAAAAATATATATATTATATATATATTCAATAAGAGCAAAATAAAGGTCTGACAAAAAAAAAAAAAAAAAAAAAAAAAAAAAAAAAAAAAAAAAAAAAAAAAAAAAAAAAAAATATATATATATATATATATATATATATATATATATATATATATATAAAAATAATGGAAGTTACTTATGACTCAAATACAAAGAAAGAGGGCAAAAGAAACGAAAAAAAAAAATAGCTAGGGTAAACCAGACAGTTATTGACACTCCAGACAGTTATTGACACCTCAGACAGAACTTTCTTACTTAAAAGTATAGTGAGTAAGAATAAACTGACAGCAAATTTCAATTTTATTTATTTTTTCTATAATTTTAGTATGAATACTTCCGAATATTCACTCTCTGGTCTACCCTACTTAACTACTAAAGGTGGCTGGCCTGCAGGCCTGACAATTTCGCCTCAAGGCATGCCATTGGGTTTTCCTCTGCGTGTGGAGCTACCTTAAGACAGTTTTTATAGCTCAAGTAATATTTACCTTTTTAGAGTAACGACCTTTTCAAATTGTGATCATTTTATCTATTTGTTTTTTATTACTATCAGAACCTTTGAGGTAATATTTTATAATACATTTCCTATTAAATTTTGTTTAGATAATTGACGATAAATATAATTTAAAATAATAATAAAAAATCTTCGGTGCTTAAAAAAGAACATTTTTTTTTTATTTTTTTTTTTTTTACAGATTATTCTAACAATTATAAGTTATCATAGTTTTCAGCTAAGATGAATTTAATGGAACAGATGTGTTTAACCTCGATGGGCCCTTATTGACCGCTACTTGGAAGACGAAAGCTTATCAATTACCGGACTATATACTTAATATAACTGATCGAGAACAACCGAACTCCTTAATCGACCAGACGACTCGACATTCTTGTAGCGTCAGGATTGATCGAGTCAGATTGCGTTTTATGATTGGGCCGGCGTGTAAACCAGTTCTGGTGATTAGACATTTCAGACTGTCTCTGCCTCGATTCCATCTCTAAAAAACTTCAAACTCATTCTCGTTTGAGAATCTTTTACATAACTGTAATGTGACGGCACGGCCATAATGCTACAGGTTTCTCTGGCATCCTGCCAAGAAAATGTAATAAAAAAAGAAGAAGTATTTTACACAATATGTCTGTCCTCCTGGGGAAGAATGTTTTTAAACTGATTGATTTTTCAGAAAGAAAGAATCTTAGAAAACCTGGTCCGAAATGTAAGAGGAAGAACAAAAAGGTTCAGAACGAGAAAATGAAAGTATTCTTTAAAAAGAAGAAAATCACTAAATGCAATTATTAAAAGCGATCTCTTAGATAATGAAAGTAAAATAGTTTTTCGTAAATACATAATTTTAATTTTATATCAGTTTTTATTATATATAATAAATAATAGGGCCATAGGGGGACACTTATGAGGTACCTAAAATATTTAAAACTTGTTTTAGAATTTTCGAATAACACCTTACCACACTGAGGCTTTTAACGATATCTTATATGATGTAATAAAAATTGGATACAAAAACAAAAATATAGGTGTCATTCAGGTCAATGGCGTAAATGAGTTCTAGTTTAGTCTTTTAACAATTTTATATATATATATATATATATATATATATATATATATATATATATATATATATATATATTTTACTAGTCTCTTTTTGTTAATTTAAAATTTGATAACCCTGACCTTAATATTTCATATGTAAATCTAACATACAACTACAAAATCTTTTAGCAAGCAACATTTGTTTACAATGCCTTAGTATCATTGAAGTCTAACAAATCAGGACATTTAATGATAAACTGGTAAAAATAACCTTTAATGATAAACTTTAATGATTTACCTCAGGTATGCGCAGATTATTTTATGAACGCAAAGAATATACGACTTTAAGTGTAAATAAAAGAAACAAAAATATTTTTAAAAAAATGTACTTACAATTATCTATTTTATTCTACCAGATATTCTAACGATAGGTGTATTAAAATTTCGGTTTTTAGTCGATAGAATGGTTCTATGGTTATATAATAATTAAAAATATACCTAAAATAATAAAATCTGATGTCTACGTTATCAGACACGTGCTGTATCACTATATGAACCTATTTCCAGTTACCGAATATGGAATAAAATAGATCACTAAAAAATATATATTCATTTAAAACTCATTCATTCGTTCAAATCTTTGTAAATTATTTGTTTGAAACGTAAAAAGGAACAGCATTCTAATCGCTACTATATACAGAAGCCGCAAAAATATTTAATTTTTTTTTGTTTTGTTTAAACGTTTAAACTATTTAACAATGCTTGTTTATACTGCAGTTTCGGTAGCAAATTGGGTGAAATACTGAACTCCTCGATGGCTACGATAGTATATGTTTCGGGAATATTTTTTTCTCTTCTTTAAGTTTGAAAATCTTATTTTTATTTTACAATTTTAATATCATATCAATATAATAATACTTTCTATTAGGAAACCGTCAACCTTAAAAAAATTATTAAACATTTAGTAAAATACTTGATGTATGTCTTACCTACTTGCTAGATGAAATAAAATGAAAATAAAAATAAAAATGAAGTAAAATGAAAAACAAGTGTCCAAGAATATAAATAATGCAAAGTTAAAAGTTCATTTGATTATTGACATACTTGCGGAAGATTGATTGTCTAAAAGGTCCAGGAAGAAATTATTTTTAAAGGAAGTTATGGATATGTCGAGATTGATGAATTGTTTTGAAACGCAAGATTAAGATTGTTAAGATTGAAGGTAGAAGAAAAATATTTCCAAATCATGTCGCGGTTTAGTGTTTCATAAACAACGGGTATATGGTACCAAAATGGCGTTTGTCCAACGTCTATACAACGTGAAACATTAACTTGGGAAATAGCTGGGGATTAGGAGTTACCCTTTCCAATAGTTGGGCGAGAAACAGTGGATCCTTACTAAATACTGAATGCGAAACCCTTGATCTGTAGTTACCACTACTTTCTCAAGACATCGCTCTGATATAACGATTCACAAAACCATCCTGATTACGTGCGGTGCGTAATAATCTAGGTAATCCATGATTTTATTTTCACTTCACGATCAAGAAAATAAAAATAAGATCTTAATGCGAGCAACCCAAGGACGGAAGAAAACAACCTAGACGTTCCCACTAAATCAACGTTTGTTTGTTTTTCAAGACTGAAGGATGTTCCTTAACAAGCCGGATCTCCAATAATCAATCCGAGACTTTATTATACGGACAGTTTTGACAATAAATCAGTATTATAGCAGAATATTTCAACGACTGAGCCCTTCCCAAATGTAGAACAACCCATAGATATGGTTATTTCTGCTGATCGCTCTGTTCTAGTGCTGGGAGGATGAGTTAGAGGGCGCCTTGCTTCCCGGCAAAGGTGGCTCACTGCCAGGTCCTATCTTCGGGTTTGGGATACATTTTTTTTTTTTCAAGAGGTAATTGTTTTGTCATTTCTTAGAGATCTGAGTACAATCATTAATAAAGTATCGTCAGCCAAAACTCATAAAAGAAATGTTATATTCAAATGTCGATTTTCAATATCACCGATTATTGTGGAATGTATCGAGAATCAATGATCCAGTCGATTCCTAGTAGCCGATCGGTACCGCAGACGTTGGTAATAGTTTTGTAGTGACTAATTATGTAATTATTGTTAATAGACTCTTCTTTCTAATATCAATAACAAAAAATGTTATAAATTTTAAACTATTCTCATAAAATATCAAGCACTGCTACAAGCCAAACGTCGCATTGTTGAACATTGAACGAAAGTTGAAGCACAATCGATAAAAATTTAGTCAGATAATAGTACTACATTACTATACTTTTTTGTTATTCCTAGGGATTTTTTTATGCAAGACACCGTTTATTATTTTGGTATAAATTTCTAACTGCAGTAAAGTTTTTTTTTTTTAACTTGGCATGTCCCTCCATAAGTGGATGGACAGGTCTGGTTGGTGGATCCTTAGGAATTAAAATTTTGTTTTATTTTTACTAATACTGTAATTTACAAGTCTCGTTGGTGGATCCCTCGGATGTGTATAAATTGTAAATAAAGTATGAATGTACTTTTAAGATTTAATTTAATTTTTTTATTATTATTATTTATTTTTTTATATCTGTATTATTTATTTATATATTTTTCTTTCTTTCTCCCCTTTATATATTTTATAATTTCAGGTACTTTGTTTGTTTATTTTTTTTTCTTTATTGTATAGATGAGATTCTTTACTTATTTTAATTTATCATTCACTTTTGTTTTTTGTTCTTTTTTGAATCTCTTCTTTGTATTTATATCTTATTGTACATATTGTGTGAATGGATCCATTAAGCCATCTATGTAACTTATTGCCCACATCGAGGCAGATTGTAATACTTTCTTTAAATAAATGTTAAAAAAAAAAAAAAAAAAAAATTAATTTTTAAATAATTTTTTTTTTTTTTTTTTTTTTTTTTTTTTTTTTTTTTTTTTTTTTTTTTTTTTTTTTTTTTTTAGTTATATTTATATACAGACAAAGTAGAAACTGTTTTATTATTCATAATTTAAGTATAATAAAAATTCAAACATAAATTAAATTATAATTTAATTAGTAGAATGTTATTTTGTTTTCTTTTCTGTTTATTTAATAATCATCTATGTACATAGTATCATTATTGTATTATTGCTTTTCTTTATTTTTTTTTTTATCTCACTATGTCTCTGACCAGATTTCATTTATTTATTCCTGTACTTATCTGTTATTCTTAAGGGACTTTGTCCCAGAATAAAATTATTATTCCATTCTATTCTAATATGTGAATGTAATCATAAAGCCATCTTATTACTTACTGCCCACATGTGCGCGGATCGATTGGCACTGAGTATTACTTATTATTACAGATTGATTTTTCGGCAGATAATTACTGAATATTAGTAACAAAAAAAAATAATAATGTATTCTAATACCACCCAACGCCAGTCGGGTTCGAACCTTGGATCTTTTGGTAGATCACCGTTGCTAGGGTAACGTACTTTAATTCCAAGTGCGTTCCTCTGACGTAAAATATATACTTTACAACATATACTATTATATAACGAAAAAACTAAACCATGATATTCTTTAGTAAATAAATATTACAACATTCCAAAGGCTATCCGGCATCTTCTTAAGACACTACAGACTGAAGCGGTCCTTGGCCTGCTTTTCATTACACTCTGTCCTCCACAACACGGAAGCCACCAGCTGCGTGTCTTTTTCTTTCACGCTACATCGCGCCTTTGGTCACATATTCCTGTGACGACAAACTATCTCTTGTAAACCTTCATCGATCTTCACCCACGCAACCTACAAAAGCGACTACGTAACAGAAGCCTATTAACTGTAATGTAGTTCATTTTTAATAGAGTCATTTCATTACATAAGTTGTCGACTTCCATATTTACCTTAATTGCTCCATAAATTATAGGAAGAACTTTCATTTAATATACGTCGTCTGTCATATATGCTGATTTATTCAAAGTAAAGGGCTTTGTTCTATGATAGAGTGCTTCAGCGATATATGAGTGAGTGCATAATGACTTTTTTACCCTTCTAGAATACTTCTTTCTGATTAATTTAATTTCAGTGTCTTTGGACCTCTAGTTATAAATACGATTAAAAAAAATAAGTAATGCATTTTTTTCTTTTTAAAACTATATCTATTTACAGACAAAGCAGAAACATTTTATTATTCATAATTTAGGAAGGAAATAAAAATTCAAATAAAAATTAAATTATAATTGTACAACAAAAATTAAGTTATTGTACAGTATAAATAAAATTAACAAACGGGAACTATTTTACAACAGCTAGCTTTTGCAAACTTTAATTTTTTTAAACATATTTTTTGACTAACATCTCGTAATAAATAAAAAAAAAAAACTCATAAATAACTACTTACTTCAAATCTGTTATTTAAAAGAAAATAAGTTCAATTCTTGGTTACAATAGTTACTTTTGAAGATGTTAAAAACTTGTATGAAAAAAGAAAATAATGTGGTTACAAAAAATAATAAGAAATGGTTTTTTTCAAGAGCAAAAAAATGGCTTCCTTGAAAATACTAAAAGAAAGAAAAAGTATAAAAAAATGACAACATAAATTTGTCATTTCGCTATGTAGTTTTCTATACTTATTAGTTAGTAGATTTATGGGAGTTTTCAAGGAAAAATAATAGTATTAATAAAATGATCCCTCATACAATTATAGCAGCTTGATCATGCTATTGAATGGGAAATATGATGTACCCATATCTCATTAAAAAAAAAAAAAAAAAAAAAAAAAAAAAAAAAAAAAAAAAAAAAAAATACAACTAGTAAATGAGAGGGATAATGAATACGATGACATTTAAATCAACCATCCATGTAGCATTTAAATAAAGGTTCTATATTAAAATTTTTTTTTTTTTTTTTAATCTCAAAGGATTACACGTGCTTGAATAATGAAAAACAATATATGTTTGGTTCTGTCCAAATCAGAAAAGGATGATTAAAAAAATATTAATATTTCAATGTGATTTTAAATAAGTGACATTTATTTTGATTTTTAACAGATTATCTCTCTCTCTTTTTTTTTTTTTTTTTTTTTTTTACTTTGCTATTTAATCATCTAACAGACTAATAGAGACTGATATATAAGCAAATTTGATTATTTTCAAACGGTTATCTGGAAAAAAAAACTTTGTGGCCTGAAGTGAATGATAAAAAATAATCAGCTGCAACCAAATAAATTTTAAAATTGTACTTCTCTTGTTACTTATTATTAACATAAATATTCCTTTAATTGACAACACAATGAGTGAACGAAATAATAAAAACTCGACACGCTCTTGATTTCTTGCAATAGGTCAAGAATACTGCACAGCGTAATGACGGACGTGTATGGATATGTAATTATAGATATATGTTGCTATTAGTGTCGTATCACAGTAGCAGATAGATCGGAGTGCGTTTAATCTAATCGGAAAATCAGAAAAAGTAAAAGTTAAAAGCAACAGCAACGTAGCATCCAATGAGAGATGGAGATTGCATTGAGATAAGACAGTGGAGGAAGTTGATTCATTATTAAGATTTATTAAATTGTATCAAGCATCTTATCGTACAAATGGAAAATTATTAAACTTTCCTAACGTTTTACCAATCATAAAAAAAACAACAACAACTATGAAACGCTATGTTCCACAATAATAGTATCTTTAGAACAATGAACTTGTCCATCTTCCCACTACAGTTTTATTCTGGCAACAGAAGACACAACTTAGGTTCCCAGAACCTCAAAGATTTTTTTAGGAAAAATAAAGTCATGGAACGAGGCTCTCAGCTTTGTGAGAATAACTGAGAAGCATTTGCATAAAGAAGTGTTCTAGAAACACTCAGCCGTGGCTGCGAGGAGTTCGAAGGATTACCTTTTAATGTTGTCAGCTTTTCATGCGTCAATGGCCGCACTTGAATGAAGGAAAAAATTTATCTAATTTATTTTTAGAAAACTTCAAGAAACTTCATATTTCCGTTTTTATATGAAAGCAATATCCATAAGCTTTATTTTAAGTTCAAGCAATAAAACAAGGCAGATTTTACATACTTTCACTGCCTCATGTTTATAAATAAAAAAGCTTTTCTCTTTTTATGATTTCATTAGGTTTAGTATTAATATTCAGACGGAGGAACAGAAGGAATATGGATATAAGTAAATGCATCCCAATGGGTAAAAGCGTACCCATTGATGATAACCTATATTATTCTTAGAAGGCACAGTCTCCATGTTTCCTGTGTCTCCTGATTCTTTTAAACTCAGTTCAATTTTCTTAGATTTAATAACTTCTATCTTTAAAAAGCTTCAAGAGAATACTCTTAAATCAGATTATCCAACATAACTTACGTATTTACTTATTAGCGGGACATAACGGGAAGATCGTGTGCGGCAATACAAGCACTAACACGAATATAAGCCAGCAGACGGAAGGATTGTAATGGGCAAACGGTGCTGTTTCTCTTCAAAGTTATATCCACGGTAGCAAATTTAAAACAATCCCAAGGAAAGTAGACTCTGTTATATCTGTTATTTGTAAAATGAATTATTTTAATTAACAGTTACGAACTGAATACCTAGGAACCAAAAACCTGATTATTATTACCTTCTGTTTTGTTGTTTTACTATTCAGTTTTATGTTAAGTAATTGAGTAAATACATTATTACTGTTTATATAACAACTTGTCAAAATAATAGAATATATAAGTAGAATATACTCTCGGTAATCCAATCTAAATCAAACTCGGACAGTTCGAATTACTTCGATTAGTCTTTTGTAATTAATTGGGAGCTTGGAACGTTTGTCTAGTAAATGTTGAAGTAGTCTGTAACGACGGGCTGTTTCTTGTCGTTTTAGTCTTATATGTGGATTCCAAGTTAGACGTTTGTCCAAGTGGAGTCCTAGGTAGCGGATCCGTTCAACAGGGACTAAAGGAATATCATTTTATAGAATTAAAGTATGAAATTGTAATGTACAATAATTAAAATAACTTTACTTATTACAAAAAAACAAAACATTTTTTTTAACCACTTCCTTTCTCAGTAGCATTAATAATAATAATAAAATTGTTTACAAAAAAAAAAAAAAAGGGTGGAATAAATTTCTAAAAAGACTACACCAGGCTAAACAAATAAAACTGCGTTAACCCGACCAATATAGTTTCGAGGAATGAGACTTCTAATTTGATCTTAGAAAGAAAAGGTATAGAAGTATGGAATCAGGGCAACTGGAAACAGTCTTCCATATTTTTTTGTTTTGTTTTTTGTTACTTTTCTGAGGGTTCGGTTTAACAAGTAGTTCGGACTTAGAAGCGTTTTAGATTAGGATAGTTCTCACATACAGCTTTGAGAGTTGGACCTTAACTAAAGCATTCGAAAGATTTATACTCCGATATGAAAGGAGGATTCGATGACGTGTATTTAGAGCAGCTCAAGAAACATGACTGAATAATAGTTTTCTAAAAATAAAAATTTATCTAATGGAAAGACAAAAAAAAAAAAAAAAAAAAAAAAAAAAAAAAAAAAAAAAAAAAAAAAAAAAATGCATATTTGTTTGGATGAACTCTGTCTGAAGCTCTAGAAAATGTTAATTATGAATATTACATAATTTACAGCATATGGTTAACCTCCTCTCAATTTATAGGTTAAACAGTTTAAAAAATCGGTACAAGCAGAAGAAAATCTAATGATATTTATAACAACTAGGAGGACATGATTGGACGAAGGTGCTATGTAACAAATTTTCAAAAATTCACAAGCCACAATCGATACACAAAAAGTGTATTATGTATTGCAAATCAAGATATTTTATGCTTATTTCATCTTTGTAACATTAACAAGCCAAGATTCATTTTTAAATTCATTATTTCTCATTGTAGATGGAGGATTTAACTGAATTATTTTGCTTTTAATTGTTATTAGATTTAAATAATAATTAGTAGATGGAGGACTGGCGTGTGCTCGAGATAAGACTAAAGGGACTTGTGAATTTCTTTATAAGATTCATTTTCGGGGTTCCCAAACGTTTTCACATCTGCTGGTATACTGATCTCAGGTGGCTTAACTCTGATTACCGACAGCAATATTTCCTTGGAGCTTTTATATTTCAAACCCTAAGAATCAAAAATCCCACCTACAATCATCATCTAATTTCTCTATGTTCCTCTAGCTACCTCTTAAATACAAGGACTCAGCCTACCGATTTTTATACATTCCATTTCTGACCGAACTGCGTCCTTCAAAAAATGTATTATCATCAATGCATCCTCAATTTAGAATTTAGAACCCATTTCCATCTGCAAATCCTCTATAATAAACTCTTTTAAATAATATTTATATATTCATCTCCTCAAGCATATGTGTCTTCCGGGCATATGTGAAATGTAAAAACGTAAATACGATATTTTTTTAAAATTTTGATATATGTATCATTATTTTAAATAGTTAAAGCTAGACAATGGTATCATAATTTGTAACTTTTTATTCCTCTCAGGGGATAAATGTATGGGTTAAAGTTGTTGTTTCTTTTATTTTAAAAATAAAAGCAGGCATTATACTAAATCATTAATATAATTATCTTCATTAGTGTCTGGACTTTCAGTAGGAATCAATGAGCCATCATGATTCAGATTTCATACAAAGATTGTACAAGTTTATCTTCCAATGATGAAGATTTCACGGCGACGAGAAGTGAACCAAAGAGAGTGAAAGGAAAGATAAACGTCATAATGCGAGCCTGATGTATTCTTTGTATTATTGTCCATTACTTACCCCGCGATACGGATGGGGCTAATAGAAAACTCATTTGTGACAGTGAAAGTTTATATCTTTCTTTATAGTTCCCTTTCTAAGTTCCTTTATATCGACAGAACTACGGCCGTACGCAATGACGGCGGGCGCCTTTCTTCCCGGTCTACTGATGATGCCGAGGTTTGCTTGTCTTTTCTTATCATTGAATAGATCTGAAACACACGTTCTGTATGTCGCATATGCAATATGGCGCGATTCATTTCGCGTGCTGTAATTCTGATTTAATTGCCGTTGTGTCATTTTGCCAATTGACTGAGTTTTGTTGAGCTACCACTACATAACTGCAATCAAATGGCAAATCATGAAACATTTATTGATTTAGAGTGGACAAGTTAACCATGCAGGATATATTTATAAATTATTGGTTTTGAAAACATTACAATAATTAAGTCTTGTATAATAAGTAATTTATCTGTGGCACCTGTAAACAGTGTGTAAAGTGAACAAAAAATCGTATATTAGGAAAATAGTAGTTGAAAGTTTGAAATTTTTCCCTAATGATTCAGAAAGGAGTATTAATCTATTTAATTATCGCATAACTTAAAAATAAAAGAAATAAATAAATAAGATATCTAGAGACATCCGTAACCCATAATTCACAAAATTGCATTTATTCACACTATTCAGAGCCATGTTTTTTGGACAATCCAATATTCTAAACTGTAACCAGTTTTAGGCAGTATTGCAAAAGAAGTTTTACGGACCGAAACCTGTAACCAGTACACTTGATGCATGGTTCGAGGAATTGTATTAAATAGACATGAAAAAATTAACAATGGCTTGAATTAGAAGTCGACAGAGCTTTACTTCATTACTTCCCCATGCGTAGCGGTCTCCAGCGCGACTCCTCCAGTTTCCAATTCCCACCTTTCTTATATCTTCTTCCAAGTCCTCAATACACCTTTTTACTTGGTCACTGCTATACATTGGTCGCTACTGATAATTTACATAATTATAAAATTGTATACATAATCACACCAATGCTATCACTACAAATAATCACACTGGTAAATATTGCAAATATAATTTTTAATATATAAAATAAGATGCGGTGGTTTAAATATGGGAAGGAATATTAAGTTAAACGTTCCAGAATGACTATGGGTCGATTTCACAGGGCACTATAATAAAAGTGCTATTCTGGTGTTTTGTTATGGCTTATGCTTGAATAACTAAATCCTTATGACAAGTGGAATTAGTAAGGTTGGTTGTTAAATGAAACTTTTTCGTACATACAAATTTTTAAACTTTATTATTTAATTTAAATATATTTCAAGCTATAGGCAACCAGAGAATTTGCGGAATAAATAATAAATAAGACGATGGCATGGAAACCAGTACCTACTAGTACCTCCACCTTTATTTATTTCATGTTATTTGTTATCGTGCTCAAGTATTCTCCGATTTCTTTTTAGCCTTCGGTATGTATTGTCGGTGTTGAGCACACATTTTGTATGAGTCAGAACAAACTTTAAACCTTATTCTGGAGTTTTGTTATGCCTGGATAACGAAATCCTTTGGACGAGTAGAATTTGTACGTAAGGTTGTTTTTCAAACTCGAAACGAAACTTTTTCTTTCAACTAACACCGGAGCTCATCTGCTCCTTCAGGACAATAAGAGTACAGACTAAGGAAGATAAATGGCTAGAGAGCTGCTATAATGAACCCTTTGTCCCAGGAGCTAAAGGCCACCGGGTAACCTATTGAACTACAAACCATGAAAAGTGTATTAAGGTTCCTGCTTCCCAGCTACACCCTCTGTAATGGGCAGGCTGCCCTTCAAATGGCACTTGTCCTATCGGTTTTATTTCCATTCACAATGGCTTACAAAAGTCAAAAGAAGTTGCAAGATCGATCATTTGATCCTTTAAATTTTAAAAATATGAATTCTTTCTCACAAGTAGACGTTTTGACTTGTAACTCACAGATTTGAATGCCGATTTTTGTGTGGGTAGTAGGGATCAAGCCTACATACCTGGTGGCTAGATACCAATAAGCATTGGGAGCCGAGAAAAAAGAAAAAAAAATGAAAATCACGTTTTATTTTTTTTCCTCAGCTCTCAGTCAAGGTAGAGAAATAATTCTTTCACGTTAAATTGTAGCTGTGTATGCTATTTGAAATAAAACTAAAAAAAAAAAAAAAAAAAAATAAGAAGACCAAATTCCAATGAAATCGGCTGAAAATCAGTGGAACATTTTTTTCTTGAACAAAATTGTAACACATTTAAGATATTATATGATTCACTGTATGTTCAACAACAGACTTGATTGCTTAAGTTCTTCCACAGTTAAAAATAGAATATAAAATTATTTGAAAAAAATAAAATAAAATAACTATTGTAGGTATCATTATTGTAGGAAGAATACGGATAATCGAGAGTTTTCTGTAATTCACTTTACAAACCAAAACCAAGCTAATGCTTCGAGTAAACACGAAATACACCAACATACGTGATGAAACCCACTTAAACTACAAAATTCCCAAAAAGCTAAAAATGCATACAAAACATAAGCATACTGACTAAAAACACTGAATAGGTACCAGGATTTAAGTCAAGGAATTATCACAAAAGGTTAGCGCAGGCTACTGAAGCATCATCGGAACGTATCGAAGCAAATATTTCGATAAAATTGGTTAAATGTGAATAGGTGCAATGCTCTGACCCGAAGTAATATGAGTTAGTCTCAATAAAGAAAAATGTTAAGATTACTAAATCATCTACCAACCAGTAGTAAGTGTAAAATAATGATATCGTCATAAAGGGTAAAACTGGATCTTTTCAATCGATAGAGCTGATCTATAAATTTTTCCTCATTAGAAGCAAGGAATTTACACGGTTACTAAAGAAAAACGTGACATACGCGGTTAATAATAGCATCTGAGTCCATGCCGTTAGGTTCCAAGAGGAAGCATGTCTAAAACACGTTCCGGGAGCTCCATAAATTAAAAGAATAAAAACAAAGCAACTAGGGGCCATTGGTCATGGCTAACTCTGTGCTGACTAGGGTGTATTTATTTTCAACAAGTCAGCGGCTTTTTATGCCTTCTATTATCTTCTGACGAGCGTCTTCAAGCCGATCAGTAGTTCGCAATGGTGGACAATATGAGGCTGAAAATCTGTTCATAGATTATAAAGGATGCTAACATTTGGAGTCAAACAGCTTAAATTCAACAAAAAAATAAAGTGAAAACCTTATGAAAAAAAAAAAAAAAAAAAAAATTCTCCATGGCAGGGAAAAACAATAGATCTAGATATGTCTATCTATAATCTACAGATTTTCTTAATTTAAATTTTAGAATTTAAAGGATGAACCTTGCTTCTCATTCTCTTCCCGATAATCCACCGAGGCGCCTGAAAAGAAGATGGCCTTCTTGTATAGAAGTTTTTAATTTTTTTTATTGAAGTGCTACTAGTGAGTGATTCTTCACATGTTATTGAAAAGCCATTGTAATAATATCCTCAAATTTATTTATTATACATATATGTATAAGTTGTAAATATCAATAAATAGATAATAAAAAAAAACAATTAATCATTATTAGAAATAAATGAAGTTGAGAGAAAGTAAAAGGATTCCAAACCTGACATTTTTCATTCAAACCAATATAGGTCCTAAACGGTAAGTCATAATGACAAATGTTCTTTAATAAAAAATATTTTCCATAACATTCGGCAAATTTTCAATCCGAGCAACACCATCAGAGCTAGAGCGTGTCAAAATGTTAAATTTTTCAGTGAAAAAACGTTACATTAAAATAGAATATTGCTTAAATAACTTCACCAGAGGTACGCATAATAGTATAGTAGGCACAATACAATTATACCGATGAATTTTTTTTCACCACTTCTAGATTTTTTTTTTTCTATTCGAAGAATAGTTACGAATACAAAAAAAAACATGAACATAAACATTCATAATCCAGTTTAAGCTGAGCCTAGATTAAACTGAGAGTCCTAATCCTTGAATGATACACATACAACACTACATTCCACCTCATGGGGTCGAATATTGTAGGTCAGATTCCCAGCAGCGTTTGCTGCATCCATTGGTTTCACCTGCCTTCTGCCCTGACAGGCTTGAATGTCGGATCTATTCATTTCATTGTGAGAATTTTCTCCTGCCAAGATCTGACTGCTACACACGAATGGTAAAAGTGTCTATCCCCCCCGAGACATACAGGAGGTGGAATCGTTTTGGAAGAAGCAACCGAACAAGGAAACGACTATAATAACTTTTGAGTAAATTATTGTTTAGAAAGTATCTCCATCCTCCCCATCCACAAAAAATAAAATAATAAAAAGAGTTCAATACAAAGTGAATAGTTTTGATTTGAAATAATCTCTAAAATTATGTTTACATTGATAGATAAAAAGTATTATCAATGTATGTCTGTATTATCAATAACTAGTTTTTGTGTTATTAAATTACTTTCTTAAAAAAATTAATACAATAGAAATTTTTAAAATATAAAAAATATAAAAATATTATAAACACATAAAAACATAATAAATACGGATTTATATTTTTAATGTAGATTAGTTATCATAGTAAATCATCATGGCCTTTTATTATGTATTTAGGAATCTTATTATTAATTCCAAAAAATGGAAGTAGTTACTTACATGCAGGTGCTACTATAACTATCAGTGCTCTAAGTCATTCTTACCTAGGGGGAAAAAAAAAAATAAAAATCAGTCAATTTGTTAACTAATATAAAACATATAAGGTATACAAAAGTAAATTATACAGAAATGATTAAAGAATTTATGAAAAATACATTTAATATATTATAAAATATAAAGATAAGTAAATTATGTTAAGCTCAAGTTAACCAAAACAAATCGTTGGAGGTAAATAATAAGGAAAAGTAATACCACCATGGTCGATGAAAAATAAAATTTAACAAATACATTTATTTCAATGTATTTAGTGAAAACGGAAGTTTACTGTAATAAGTTTGATAAAGATTAAACATAAATTCAAATATGATAGTTTCTATTTAATAGATGAATAGATAGAATGAACATTAGGTCACATTATTCAAGCATCGTTATACGTTACTACAATGTTGGATGTCCATTATATAAATATAAATACAGTTAAACTTTCCCTTTTTTCACATTTTAAATATTTACTGTATAAGCATTTAATTAGTCTAATGACAAAATTTATAGAACTACAGCTGCGAACTTCATGAAATTGATAAAATACTGAATAGAAAAAAAAAATGTCACTAGAGGTATCTCAACATGAAATAACGACTATCGGAATGTACAAGCTTCGCTGAAGAAACAAAAAAAAATTTAACTTTATTTTATAACCCGCAGTATTTAAGTCTTCAAGCTTAAGACAATGTATACACAATACATAGAAAATATGAAGAAGGCATATAAGGCACAAGGGAGATCTGTATCCATTAGTTACAGTGTGAATGTATTATGTTGTGATTTGTTTCTTTTTTAAGCCCAAAATAAATTTAAAAAAATAAAATAAATACAAAATCTGACTCAGAGATTCGATAAAACATAATCTCTGACATTATTCGATATCTCAAGCAACTTTAAAAGTAGGAATATGAATTAAATTTCAAAAATAATACTCAAAATATCAAAATCAACAGAAAAAAAACTATCTACCAAAACGTGGAAGATCTCACTTACGTAAGAAACTATGTAAAAGTGGAAAAAGGGGATAACCGCAGACTTTCGTCCACGATGATTAGGCAGTAAAGCCATACGATGCTAGTGAGAGCGCAGGCTACCAATACAAATGCACGGCGATCCTCGACTTCTTGAGATGTCTAAGGAAAGTGAAGGGTAACTGGGGAATCATCGGCCGATAGGGGTTACCTAATAGTCGTTTGGATTCGAAGGCAATGTTTGTTTTTTCTTTAGTTGTTAGCTTTCTCCTTTTTATGGATTCGTGCATTTTGTAATTTTTAAAATGCCTAAAAAGTCAGAGGTGCACGCTTCCTCGGCAGGCAGTAAAATATAATGATTTATTTTTATGGAGTTTATTTCATTTTCTGATCTTCTAACTAAATCTTCTTGTGTAATTTTTGTTTATTACTTTTTTTTTATTTTATTTTTAACGAATAACTAAAGGCACATCACTATTTGTGCTGTTTTTCATTATAGTCCAAGATACAGAGCACAAGTTGCTCTAAATTTATTAAGGCTAGTTTTTTTTTATAGTTGATTACACTCGTTGTGAATATACTGCGGTCAGTCAAGTAAACGTTAGAAGAGGTGTCTCAAATGAGCTATCAAAGATGTCGAGTTTACTGAGCTAATGAAATAAAATTGTTAGGGCTGGAAATTATTTTACAATTTCTTTATAATGTATCAATCAAAGTTATTTCAGTCAGACAGGTGAATATGAGTACAGAGATAATCAGTCAGACCGAATGTACGTAGTAAAAATAAATATTTTGCAATTCGTTTATTAAGCTATCTATTAAAAATCTAAAAAGATTCAGTTAACTGCTTTCAACATCCGTTAGTAGGCGAAAAAAGAAATACAAAAAAAAAAAAAATCAACATCGCCGTTGCAGACATGCTCGCTCATACCCTCATTATTATTATTTTAAATATTACAAAACTTCATTTTAAATTCTAAATTGTAGTTTTATTGATAATTTATATATCCTAATTACCTAATCATATAATTCATGTATTTTTATCATTTTTTGAAGGATGAGATTTTGAAAAATGTTTACACTAACTAATTTGTATTGACTGTTCAACATATAAAATATATGAAAGTTACATTATTACTGCAAGTACAAAATACATCTTACATAAATAAAAGTTTCCAAAAATCTCGATAATTAAACTCACAGTCCGTTGGCATTAAGAATGATAGACAGAGTAATGTAGCACTAGAACAGAGATATATCCATGGCTAACCGAAGTATTTTCCAACATTTTACAACAAAAATATATTTTTTAATAACCATCATTTTAAAGTATACACAAGTAGCATTTGAATGTTTCAAGTTGTTTAGAGAACTACCCTTAAAGCTTTTAGCGGTGTTTTCAACTACAATAATTAGAATTTTAATTAATATTTCACGGTTAATCCTGTACCAGCATACTAAAAATTAATTAAACGCATCGTAATTGGAAGTACCACACGCAGAATTTTATTTTCGTCTCTAAACAAACATAGAAAAAAGGGAGAATTTTGTATCGAACCCGTTTTATTATACAATGAAACTCAACAAACATTTTAGTTTGTAATTTAATTAAATTCTAAATGTGTTGATCGTTCTATACAATCATGCGTATCTCAACTGATTTTTAAGCCAGGCTAGTTACAACGTATATATCACCATCACTAATCTTCTCAATAATCAGGAACTAAATATTCCATTCCGTATCAGATTTTATAACCCCATAAAAGAGGATCACACCCCAGTTAAGTGCAAATAAGATGTAGAGTCCAAATCTAGCCATCCAACATTCAAGACGACAACGGGAGACGAAATTAACGCTTGTTCTCAGAAAGGGATGGCATAAAATGATACCTTTAAATCCTCCGTAGCAGATTAGGTTATTTTCTCCACCCACTTCAGTTTGACTTTCGCAATAAAATAATTAAAACATGAGTTAAATATCTCGTGATCAAACCTTGGAAAATAAGCTAAGGAAGTTGCGTTCCACCAAAAATAATCTCACTAACCATCCAATTTTCCTAATGTGTCTTCACCTAATCGGAAAGTGAAAACAGTTTTCCAAAAAGGTGTGGAACATCCTATAAAATCTTACTTGAACTTAAAAATGTTAAAAGATCTAGTGGTCCATATTAAAACTGCTTTAGAAAAATATGATAACAATTAGGAAAGGAAGCGCTCTTGACGGTGGTTTTTAATTCCACCTAGATAAAATTTTAATTAACGAGTTAAAATTTATTTTGTGGTGAACCCACGGAATGATTCTTGATAAAAATAGTTAAGGAACCTGTAGGATAACCAGTCCTTCCTGCTCAATTTGGAGTACATAATAACGTTAAGCCCCAATAAACAAACAATATAATAAAACTTCATATGCGTAAATGCACTATCAAGGAATTGAGAAATCCAAGACATTCTACAGTAATATAAGCAATTCTAGGCAAATAATTTATCCATTCCTAATTGTATTTTCTTTTTTCTATTTCTGTGAATTCTAAATAGCCTGAAGATACACATTCCAAGAAGAAGAGTAATTAGGAATTTAACCTTCACTAAAGAAGTGTGAGTCTATGCAATATTCATGCAGTTGAGAAACTTCAAGAGCATTGGGACAGAGACTACCACTCTGCAATCTTCCAAGTAAATGATTAAAACATATAAATAATTAAACTATGATCTCATCATAGAAACAAATGTCTATCTATCAGGGAAAGGTAACTGAATAAAAAAAAAACCAATAGTTTAAATCAGATTTTTTTTAACTTCTCATTTATTCACACCTATCTTAACTACAGACAGCGAACGTGCTAACATAAGAAAATAAATACAATATAGTGTGAGGCATGAGAAAGGTAAGAACTCTGGGTTATATCAGAATTTAAATAAAAATATAAGTTAGATACGGAATGTTATGATTAAAGTTACTAAGTATATTGATTATAGTTATAGCAAGCAAAAAAATAAAAATAAAATAAAAGTTTTACAGTTCTGAATTTTGGCAGAGCTAGTCATTGCAGTGCTTTGGTATAGCTTACTTAAGTATCCACTTGGGGGATGAAGTAGCAGAGAGCGGTTTGAATGCTTCAGATGTTTTTTTAAAAAGAGTTGAAAACTTTAGGAAAATGTAATTTAAATCCATAATTTAAGCAGACAAACATTCCTTCTTAATTAGTAAAAAATTTCCTCTTAATTTTTCATAGACAGTACTTACGAAAATAGAGATGGGAAATGCAACCATAATATCAGAATTACAGATTTTTTGTAACATCATTTCTATCACTCAAAGTACTAACAACGAAAAATAAATAAAATCTTTCTAAACGAAAATTTTAATTTTGTATACACATAAGCTCTAGGGTTTCATGTCAGTATATTGTACAGAACGGCTATACTCCAATTAATAACTGTACCAAAATTTTGAGTTAGGCTTTTGTTTTATTAACTATCTTTGTACTTCGCTATTTTTTATCAAAGTAGTTAAAAATTCTTTCGTCGTGTCGAGGATTTTCCTCCTGAAGGAATTGCAAACTATACAATTTAATCTTTCCCTTGAGTTTGAAATACCGATGTTACTAGCGTAATGTCCACTCCAACCTTGGTTTAACTCATAGTCTCCCATACAGATGGATGTTTTCAAAGAACTTTTTTCCGGGATAGTAGTTGTATTTTAATAAAGTATTTATGAAGTTCATAGTTCAGCCAACATTTATGTATTTTTTTTTTTTAAACTAATTATTAATCGATAAAGAATCGATTGTTTAGTGATCCCAATATTATAAACCTCTATAATTTTTTTTCGGGAAGCAAAAATTCTTCCATCCTCCACTAACATTTTAGTATGGAAAATTCATCTTGAAGGCGTTTTCAGAAATTTAATACTATCTTCTAGAGAGTACACATATCAATGAAAAACAAACTCGCAAGAGCTACAATTAAATGGCTGAAAAACGTGCTAAGCGACAAAATTTCCGAAGTGGCGATTTTAAAGTTTTTAAAATGTACAATAGTACGTCTTAGTATGATATAGTACTTCATTATGATATTATACAAGAAAATATAACAAATTAATATGTGAATATAAAATCTAACCTACAAAACTAACAAAAACTTTAGATTTTGATTTTCTTTCACTGATTGCTCAAAATTTTATATTTGCCTCTTAGAACGTTTTTCGGCGGACCCATTTAATTATCAAAACCAAGATTTAAAAAAAATATCTTTATTAAAGTTGTGTCTATGATATTCCAGTATTAAGTAACAATAAAACACAAAGCATCAAAATCCTAATAGAACTAATCATGTTAGGAACCTCCTTATTGCTTACCCCGGTATAGCATGTTCTAGGCAGAACAAGAAATCGAGTTCTTTTTTGTGGATCCGGCAAAAAATAAAACAACCTTTATAGCTAGGGATCGAGCGTACAGAACTAGAACAATGTTTTTAAAATACCCGAGATCGTCAATGATTTTTAATCAGCATTACCTTAAAAGCAGTCCTGTTGTATTATATTGTATAATAATTAAAAATAATGATACATAATAATAACCATTTATTTTTTAAAGATTTAATCGCTACTACCATTTATTCTAAAATAAACCTGAAAATAAAATAACCTTGCGGATTGATTAGATTAATGACTGTTAGGAATTCGGGAAACAGGAAGTAAATTATGGAAATAATGCTATGATGGACGTGTGGATATGTATTGGAACAACGGACCAGCGGTTACAGCGCAGTCGTGTTCAGTGTAATTTGAGCGTGAACTTTGTGGTGATTCCAAAACAGAGAATGGATTGGAGGAATAGCTGTTAATGTGCAAGGAGTCTAGGATACTATAAATTAATGAAAACAGATATTTTTTATAAAAACATTTATAAGTACAATTGCGGACAAAAAAAAAACCCAGTAAAATTAAATCTAGTTCATTTAAAAATCCTATTGGCCTAAATATGCTGTTTTGTTTTTTTTTATAAATAATATATCGGACTTCTCAACTAAAAAAAACAAAAAAAGAAATTGAAAATATGGAAAAGAAGGAAAGAAAAATACTAGTACCAAGAAAGACTGAAGAAGGTTTTAAACTAAAAAGTAATACAGAAATATATCAAAATATTGAAAACTTAAGTGATGCAATGAGGAAACGTAGATTGACATTCTAGGGACATTTAATGAGAAATGATGAGAGAAGACTAACAAAGACAATTTTCTAAAACAGAAAACGAATATATTGATACGGGTGGTAAAAGAAGATATGATGGTAGCAAATATACAACGGGATTCAATGTGGGGCAGAGACAAATTTCGGACAGCAGTCAACAAGATCAAATTTCCAGAAGTAGTTAAAACACAAATTAATAGACGATTGTCTGATAAAAGAAGGAAACATCAGGCAGAGGTGATGAAGAAGTATTGAAAAAACGGAAGAATAAATTGTTGAACGTGGTCTACAGAGGGCCAAATTCGAAAAAAGAAGAATACATCTGACTGTCCTTAACAAAATATTCTGACCTTACTTTTCAAAACCTATGTTAATTACTATAATTTTAAAATAAAGGAATAGAAAGAAAAAAAAAAAAAAACTGTATGCAACACGGAATAAATAAATAAACGCCACCACTGATGATGGATACCAATAGTAAATATTTATTTAATTGAAGTCTGGCAATTGACTTGAACAAGTACTGTGAGACTGCGAAAACCAAATACCAATATATACGTAGTATATAAAGCACCAAGTCTGCTTTGACTTCTTTGAACCATGTTATTTGGGTTTTGGGGTTTTGTTAAAAAACATGGATATTTTATTTGTTTGCCTTCTATTGTTCATTCTTTTCAAATGGACATAGAAGCTTATTAATGCTTATTATTATCTTTTTTTGCTTATTTATTCTTACTATTGTAAACATTGTTTATACTTTTATTTTCGGGTTTATCTGATATTAATATCTTGTTATAGTTTTTTAAGTATAGTTTTTTTGTTTTTTTTAGAGCATTTTGTTTTCATTTAATTTAATTTAATCGTGCATATTGTATGAATAAATTCTTTGTCATCCAAGAATTTATTCATAACCATTTGAATCCAATTCCGCAACACACTTGATTTCCGATAACCCTCTAAGGGATCTGAAAAGATGATGGCCAAGAGACCTAATGTAGAACTGTTATATATCTTGTTATCATATTCTATATATTTACTTTATGTAAGAATGGAATATTGTGAATATTAATAAATAATTCAATAAAAATACATTACCAAGGAATAATATGTTTCTGATACACCTAAGTCTTCTGGCAATGTACCGTCGCATAGGCAATGATTCAACATGAAATTATTCATTTACTTTGAGTAGTTTTGAAACCATCATACCTCACGATGATTGATGTTTCAAGAAAGGAATTGACAGAAGAAAATGAGAAGCAATTACACCGAAGGAGTAACACAATCGAACATCAAACACCTTTATTTATTGAAAGGGAACTAAAATAAATTAAGAAGCCAATAAGTACGTGACGGATATAGTGTGGGAGCTGGTGAACAATGGATTTGCGAAAGAAGACACAAAAAGCGTGGGCGGACTGCTTCGAGTGTACGCACATCAGCTACTAATTGGGGTATTAAAACACGTTGTAATTAACTATTACATCACTCCGCCTTTTTCCAGGCTAACTATGCAACGAGAATTACGTTAACTAACGGTAAAAGTGATCTCGTGTTTTTTAAATCTTACAACGAATACAAGTTAACAATTTATTATCAAATAAGTTAATTAATTTTGAACTATCTACAATACGTCTTTTACAAATGAGGGGTGTTAGGCTAGAAAGCGATTGAAACGTCCAAAGAAATTGAAACACCTGTAAGGTTGTCCCGCGTACTATCAATTAAGATGGTCTCTTGGAGGCCATATGGATTGTCACATGTTTTGGGGTTCAAGAACGCGTTCCCAATAAGAAAGAATATAGACATTGTAATTTATATTTGTAAACATTATATTAATACCATTTTTCCGCACTTTGATTACGGGTGCTAGGTGTATTGGGGGGGGGGGGGAGCTGTCTGTTGAGCTAGAGATAAGACTAAGGAGACTAATGAATTGTTTCATAAGATTTATCTTTGGGGTCGACAGACGGTCTCACGTATCTTGCCGGTACAAAGAGCTAGGGTGGCTTTTCCCCGATTTTCGACGGCAATACTTCCTCGGCATCTTCCTATTCCAGTCATTAAAAACCAATAAACATTCCTATATCCTAGACCTATTTACTCTGCGTTCCTCCATTCACCACCTGAATACAAGATCCCAACCTTCCAACCTATATGCCCCCTCACATAGAACTGCCTCCTTTGAAAAATCCTTCGTTATCCGTGCTACCTCTTTTTGGAATTCCTTACTTATCCATATTCGCAAAGCCTCTTCCTTAACTTCTTTTAAACATCTTTTATTTATCCATCTCCTCGATCTTCAATCTTCCACAAAAATGTAAATAATATGTAAATGTACATAAGTGTGTTAAAAGTTTTACTGTTGATTGTTTTTATTTATTTATATATTTTTTATTTATTTATTTATTTTTACTTAACTTTAATTTTTTATTTTATTTTTATGTTTTGTTTTTTATTTCTTCTTTCTACTTTTTTTTGTCATAATTTAATTGTAATACTGATGTGCTGATTTAACTAATCTCAGCCAGACAATTGTACCTTTTATTGTGTACTTTAATTATTCTTAGGGGACAGTCTGTCCCAGAATAAAGTTTATTTTTCATTTTCATTATTAAATAAATAAATATAAAAATAATAATAATAATAAATAAATATTATATTCATAATAAGATACTTATACATTTTTAAGATTTACAATAATTTTGTACCTATTTAGCTTCTGATGTAACGTAATTCAAACGTTAAAACAAACAAGAATGTTACTGTAGGAAGATAGGAATATTTAAAATGGCAATAACCAACATATTACTTGAATTAGGCTTTCAAACAATTAAACAATTTATTCACACCAAGACCCGGAACTTTTTCAACTCTATAAAAACTTCAGGAAATCCCATAATTCAAACGATAGACAGTTAAGCAAACTTTAACAAGCATATAAACCACACAATGAACCCCACTTGCCCCTACTATTCTTAATCATAAAATTGTTAATACCAAAATCGTATCGTATTACATTATGCTTAACTTTTTATTTGTAGTATTATTCAAGTTTTTCATTTCAACATTCTTATTCCTGTTTTCACCTTTCAAAAGTGAAAAATTATAAACGTGAATTACGGTATAGTTTACTCGGAATCCATATCTACTGGCAGGTCCCTTGCGAATGAATAACTCAATAAGCCGCAATTGGCATTTTGAAAGGCTAAAGAATATAGATCATGTTCATTAGGGACTGGACACCTTCGCAGATCGTGATGTCTTTCATGGCCATCCTAATTCCATATACCATTCAACGATTCGACATCTAATGCTTATTTTTAAGTCGTGGACACCGTTCCCTTTGTCCTTGGGTTATAAACTAATCGTAGCTCAAGGATCAGTTTGGGAATTGGATATTAACCCGATACATGGCTGTGAGTGATTTATTATTATATCATAACAGAATATTTACGACTGGAGTCGAACCTGGTTTAGCTAATATCGTATACCCTGAAAAAAATAATTTCATACACGAAATCTACATGGTATGTAAAGGTAGAGAGCTACAGTAGTTCAGTTGATAAGGTACACGACTCCTAATTCTAGGACCCAGGTTGGAATCCGGCTAAGGTAGATAGTTGTTTATTATATTTAATTTCAACAGAGATGGGCCCAGGGGACGATAGACACTCCTGAGGCACACACTGACATAATAAAGTGGATACCCTTAAACTCGGAAAAACCTGGTATTCTCGCCAAATCACTAACTTGAACAACCGTTTGCCAAGAAACAGTACAACCTTACCAGGTACTGGACGAGAGACCCTTCTAGTATTTGTAGGGGTACGGATTTGAAAAATTTAATTAATAAAAAATATAGTATGTTTAACGGACCTTCAGTGATAATGTTACCTTCAAAAGTTCCATCAATACTTCTTCATTACTTTTAAAATTCATAAAGGAGTAATAATAAAAGTCTTATGAAGGTATTGACATTAATACTGATCGTTAGGGATGGTAATCGATACGTACCTTACTATTTATCGTTTTCTCTATACTATTATAATACATCATACAATTATGGATGATATACTAAAGGGAAAATTTTTAACGCGGTGACAGTTGGCAAAACTTTTAAACTGGTTACATCTGCAAGTGGTATTTATTTATTACAATTGTTTATGCTTAATTTCGAAAACCAAAAAATTTTAATGTAACATAACTGAGGTTAAATAGTTTCTATATTTCATATTTTATTATTAAGAAATAAGCAGCTTCTAAGTAAAAGTTTGTTATTATTTCAAGCCTAATATGAATGTGGATAATTATAAAGTAAATAATTAGAAGACGATATTATAAACGGTTTTTTTCTTCTAAAAACCTAAAACTTTATCCTATTAAATAATACATAGGATGCATTATTACCAACGTTCTTATGTACTCCAACTAGGGCAGGAAGAATGGGCCATCTTGTAGGTTATTAACCTATTTTAGCCAGAGTGGAAATGTCCAGATTTATTTTGCAGATCCACCATAATTCACGCTAAGGTATTGCGAATGTCCGATACTCTAACACGCAACACCAACAAATGAACATAAGAAAGTCATTAAAAGACATAATAATCAAATATAAGAGTAGTGTGTATAAACAAATATAATTTAAAATTTATTTTAATAGATTGCAACATAGATTATAATTATATTCACAATGGCAATGTGGTAGGTTGTAGATTACACTTCTCAAAGACCAAAGCCATCAATAATTCAATAGTATTAAACTGTGGATTCGATCTCATGGATTTCCAGTACCTTTTCAACTTCACACACATTAATAATCAATTTGGAATAAACAACGAGTAAAGTAATTGATTCTAACAGCTCATGAATAATTCAGTACGATAACAATAAAACTATTTGTCAAGTATCTTAATACAGACTGAATAATGAATGATGCTTACAATATGCATTTAAACATTGGTCATATGACACTACTAGATGCAGAAAATAATAATGTTTTACTTTTGCGCTCAACAGAAGTAGAAATCAATAATTGCATTTTCTTTAATCCTTAAAATTTGTTATTTTCACATGTACCACAATGTTATAATATCAGAAAATGTAAAATAACTAAACTAGAGTCATGAGAAGAGGAAGAAAGATAATAATAAAATATTTTTTTTAATTTCTGATGTTGCCATATTTTGCACAAGTCTGTTGACGTGTACATTTGCTTTGCCATAAAATCATTTGTAGTTCTACTCAATGTGGGTTGTAACAATTGGCATACGTAAGTCTGTATGAAATTCTTCGTTAGAAACAAAGAGAGGGGAGTCCGTTACTTGTCTTAACAGTAAAATATTTGGATTTTCTGAATATGTCTTGTTGTGTCCGTAAAAGGCTATAAGGGTTTTGGTAAATAAGTGTATACGTTGCATTTCTGTATAGAAATTTAGAACGTCAGGGCGTTATGGAATATAATAGTTTTAGTAGGATGCTTAGGGATTTACGTTTAGTCCGGACAATGGCTCTCCAGTCATTCTGTCAAAAATAAGTATTAGACAGAACACTGTATATATCTAATGTAAATGTAACATATCACCGCAATTAATTTTTAATTTCCATATTCTACACATGCTATGTATTTGAACTAAGTTATGTTGCTCCCAACTCAGGAGTAGATCTAATGGGCTGATGTATATGAATAGATAACGAACCTCGGCCTAGTAAATACCTCACACACTGAGCAACCGTACCTCCTCTTCTTACACAGTTAGAGGCTATTAATCATAAACTAAGTCATCAGAGCTGTAAAAGAATCGTATTCCGAAACCAGGAAGATGTGGCGAGTTCTGGACTGGTGATCTCACGATAAAAAATTACACCTAAATCTTCATTGGTAGACGTATTTATTTTTTAATTACAGCCAACAACCTCCTACCTTGTATTCCAAAATATCGTTGCCATGTGGACTAAACATATGTAACATCTAAAATGATCTATGCTATCTATATCATATAGAAAAATGAGAAGTTTAGTGGCAATAAAGCATAAAACCATGTAATCAACAAGCAAAGCAACTTTACCTCTACAATTGAAAACAATTACATTTAATATTTACTGAAATCTAGCCAGATGAGGAGATGCGTTAGGTGAATAAGGCAGTACAGGGCAAGTTTGACTATGGATGTAAACAATTTTTTTTTTTCTGTTATTTCAACCGTGGATCTATTTTGGGTTGAGAGAACCTACTAGGGCACACCCAGCCTCTATAAGTGGGAACGCTTTATTGAAGCGAAAATCTGACGGTTGACATGGTTTTGGACATATATCCTCAATTAATATCCTTCTTTCGCAACCATTGGCATGGAAACATTACAACCCTACCAACTATCTGCTGAACCTGAAGTCAAGTGACTTTCAGTGAATAAAGAAAAAAAAACGCAGAATCGAAAACAGGTAGAGTTCTAAAAGTAACTACTTAAATAAATCAATTAGTTTCGGTTTTTATTCAGTTCAGTTAATCAATTACCAACTAACATCAATTTATATCCAAGTAATTACAGAGATAGTCTTGAAGAACTGTTTCTTCCTTGACTGTGGTAAGAGAAACCTTAATTGAAGTTTCGGTAAGGTAAATAGCATTACTTCTTCCAAACTTTAAATCGGAAGCAGTATAGGCATTGCAAAACATTCTGGCTTAAAACGTATCTTGGAGAGATCAGACAGCAAATTCGAGGTAAACCACATAAGATGATATTACATGACCTTAAATTCATACAATTTTTTTTTTTAAATTGACCAACAAGACATAATAATGATAATATTTTTATTTATTTATTCACGTAATATACACTATTTAAACATCTTTTTTTTCCCATCAGCAAATATGTTGATTGTTATGTTCCAATTAACAAACATAGAATAAGATACTCGGCCAATATCTGGTTCGATCCACTGCGAGAGTAATTTTTGTGTTTACCATATAAGGAGGCAGTAAAATAAAAATGAAAAATTCAACGCCTTTAATACATGGGAAATGCTTTAAATCATTATGTAACGAACGAACCGAAACATAAAATGGAGAATTGAATATGGCTATATATTTTGACTGAAAACATTACATTTCACATTTGACCTTTCGGCCTAAACTCAGAGTCTTAAACAATAAATCTAAATCGGTACTAAAAGTTGTTAGTAAAAGAAGCAATTTGGCCCTTAGTGAAAGTTTAGGCCGTTTGTCAAGCAGTCAGGCCAACAGCTTTTGTCGTCTGTTCAGATGTAGGCGTGTTTGTTCGTTGAACCAATATCTTTAAGTCAAATAACTTCCAAGGTAGCACACATAGTCCAATATTGGAATGGTTTCTCTAATTATATTCAGCGGTCTCTGGAGAGAAGTAAGGAAAACATTTCATATTATTGATTTTATTACGTCGGGTTTTGCATGACGAATTATGAATGAAATGTTCAAAAACGGTAATCCTAAGCCATACTTTTTTTTTCTTTTTTTTAAATTATATTTTCTTGCTATCCAAACCAGTAAAACAATAATTTTTCTTTTCAAAAATACAACCAGCAGATGGTACGATATCAGATAGTAATAACAGACGTGTCAGGTATAAAAAAAAAAAAAACAACTCAGAGCTTAGGAGAGCCGATCTCTTATTCACACTATTTTAAATCTCCTCGTGTTTTCAGGTCTGTCAAAAATTTCAATTAGGTATTACAGGTATTTCAAAAAATGTCACCATTTTTTCTAGGAGTGTGTTTTAGTGTTCTTGTAGTCTGCCGTGAAATCGTTTGTGGTGAGAACGGATGTAAAGTTGTATTACTAGCATATGAAGAATAGAATTCCAAAACCATGGTCATTTTCAAACCATGCAATGATATGTCATTTTTCAATGTGATTTAACTACTTTTAGGAGATAACCTTCCACCTGAAGATAATCAAGAAGTAAACTAAAAAAATAAAATAAAATAAATCAGGATAGTGGACTTCGTCAGTTTTCAAATTCTACGCCTCATATAATGGTGCTTTTGTTATAAGTCTTAAGTTCTGGAAAACTCTGAAGTCTTTTTTGCGATACCTAAAATCTAAGACGCGTAAGCCCTTAAAAGGCTTAAATAAGTAAGTATAAGTAACAAATTTCTGCCTAAGCTTTAGTATTGACTGTCTTTTGAGGTGTGGGTACACTTAAGTTTAAGGTAAGGCGTTTTTCTTTGTGTGTGGTTCCCATGTAATTCTCCTGTGTAAATACATGAATAGAAAATAAAAAAAACTAGCGTAATTTATAATATTGTTAAAAATGTCCACTTATGTATATTAGTACCGGATTTATCAAACTCAATTGTGAAATCGATCATCCAATAGGTTTATAAATAACATTCTTTTCTACATGACACAAATTTTAATTTGACATATATTTTTGCAAATTTATGCCTGCTCTTAAATTTAATTAGTTAACTAATGTTTTATTCAAGCACTTTCAACCATTGAATCAACATAAAAGTTTTCTGAACAATAAAAGATCTAAAACCATGACCTAAAAACGCTGTATCTGTTTAATTTAGGCCATCGTCTGTTTCGGTTTTATGTACAATTATAAACCTGATTCTATAAATCAGTCTACTGTTGAGAACAAAATCTAATATTCTAGGTTTTCTTTTACTATGAAAAACGCGGACATTCGGACGTTTACCTACAACAGATTATATATCAGTAATTAAACTAATAAATCTTTAAATCAATTGTTTTCGATAACTGTACATTAAATTTTCAATATCCTCGTATATAAGATATTAAAGGAAAACATAACTGTTATAAAAGGAAATTACACTTTATAGGACCACCAACGAAATACAGCTATTAACAATTTAACAACTAGTGCAGGAAAGCATGAATTCCGTTATAAATTCATATATGCAGTCCTTAAATGCAAATAAGTGTTCTGCATTCGTACATTCAGTTCAATGACCTATCGCGTATGAAATAAATTCATATTTCTTTCTATTACTGTAAGATAGAATTTTATAGATATAAAAAATACTAGGGTATATTTACATAACTTAAAAGGTTCTTGTTACCCCACAATGAGATAGAGAAGGTTACAAGAGTTACATGTCTCATAGTTTCGAAAGGTAGATTAGTCGTGGTAGTACTTTTCGAAAGACCTCCAATAGGTTAGGTCAATAACTCGACAGCTCAAAAGTTTAATAGCTGCAGGAAAAATAAAATTAAAAATTAAAAGTCGTCCAAAATTTCATTTTAAAGACGAATTATACAAATGATGAGATGTATTAAGTAAATCAAATTTAATTTCATATGATATAAAACTAAAAATTTAATAATAGCTCTAAAAAAAAAAAAAAAAAAAAAAAAAAAAAAAAAAAAAAAAAAAAAAAAAAAAAAAAAAAAAAAAAAAAAAAAAAAAAAAAAAAAAAAAGTCACCTCTAATCTTAAAGCTCATTTGCAATGCTAATAACTTTTAGTAAAATCTTAATGATGAAAAACAAAATGACAATTTCACCGTGCTCACCGATTTTAAAATAGCCTGTTTCCAACATTAGTTAATAATGACTATATTAATAATCTTAGTACGGACATGTTTTAAACTGTTTTTAATTATTGTAATATTAATTAGATAAGTATAAGTTTTTCGTCTTCAGCTTGGCAGATTCTAAAATTCTTCACAAAAAAAAAAAAAAAAAAAAAAAAAAAAAAAATACTAAGCCCCATTTTTTTAAATCGTATTTTAATTTTAATTTTTTTTTTTTTAATTTAAGACATCTTTTGATTCCGTTAATGTCAAATGTTTGATAACAGGGCATGCATAGAATCGCAACTTTTTTTTAGCAAAACATTTATTACTGTGGTACTTACGCCACATAAGCGGGGATGTCAAAAATCAATTCTAAAAATTTCGGACAGTAATTATTATTCTAATAGTTGTGTAATACATCCATCAATAAATGACATTAAGATTTACTAAAAAAAACAATAATGACGACCATTCTCTGAAATTATAAATCAAAAATTAAATTAACAATGAAAAATGCTTGAGCAGTAGCGGAATAAAATTGTAGATAGAAATAAGTCTAGATTTTTTACAAATAATTTAAATATATAAGAAACTATTTCGACAGCGTTTTTATAATAAATAAAATTAAAATTAAAAAAAAAAAAATTAAGCGACGATCTTCACCCTCTTCTCCATCTTAAGTACACTCATAACTGACAGTGAACATAAAATAAAAAATAAAAAAAATGAAATTCAAACTGATTATTTAATCTAAACCTTCCATTTTATCAATAATTCCAATCCATACAATCCTAAATCCTTCTTAAAATCCACAACGCACCTTTTTATGTCAAAAATCAATTTATCCATAACGATCTAAATGTTCCATATTCTGCAGATTTGGCCCAAAGAAGATTTCCATCCTTTCATAGCAAACTCCATACACCCTCGAATCCACTTGTCAAATTGCTTCCAGATAACCTTTCGAGGCGTCTGACAAGGAGATGGCCCAAGGCCTTTCTAAAGTAATACTAATGGGCAGTTCTTTTTAAGTTATTAAATCACTTTATCGCATATATATATATATATATATATATATATATATATATATATATATATATATATATATATATATATATATATATATATATATATAAACGGAATTATAAATTATATACGAAGAAGGATAATTATAAACGGAATACACGAAGATGGGATCAATCATCAATGAACTGTTTATAACTTAATTTTGTATCGATGACTGGAAATAAAAATTATTTTTCTAATAATTTAACTCATAGTTTGTCAAAAAATAATAAATAAGTAGTCCCTACAAGTTTCGGCTCCAAAAGAACCCACATCAGGAGGAAATAATCAACAAAAATTTAAGACTTACATAAGAGAACCTATCTCTCTAATCAAGGGTCAAGTGAAGACTTCAGAACATTATGTAAATCTAGGGAAAGTACGTGATAGTAACAAACGAATACACTTGACATTAAACAAAATATTAAGATATGCAAAAGTAATTTACATATCACTAATTTATTTTAATAACATCCTAAAATTACGGAAGGAAAGAATTGATGAACGGAAAGGCAGAGGTCATCTCTGCCAAGGTCGCCCATAATTGTCTGGGTGACTACGGGAAATTAATAATTTCCTATAATAAATGAAATAATTGTTCTTAATTTACTAAACTAATTTTGAAGGTATATGATTCAATATTTATTTTTAATTAATTAATTTACAGTATTAACGGTATTTTCATACGCCTATCAGTATAAAATCATACAAAATTAAAACAAAATCGTAGTTTCTTGAATACTACAAATATACGTAAATGTTCTATATGAAACAAAAAATATAAAGTTTTAAAAAAAATTATAACTATTTCATTGTTAAACGTTTAACCCATCAAATCGGTCCACTGACCTCATTAATTGTTTAAAGAGGAACAGTGCTAACAAATGTTTCACTATTGTGAGTACAATAAGTGTTTAGGACTATTCGTTTCATAACAATGTAATTGGAAAATAAAACAAACATAGCAGCAATAACACATCCCGAAAACAATTGAAGAAATGGCTTTTTAATTTAACGTTTGTAAATATCCTTTGATCATAAAACTACGTAAAAATTTACATGTCATATCACCACAAGGTTCAGAGGTTTTTAAAACTTGATTAATGAAAATGTATTGGGATGACTTTTAAATACATTTTAATATTCTCTATTAAAATACACGATATAATTTAATTAAAAACATAATATTACATTGATGTAATTTTTCGAATTAGCATTATGAATTATGTTATAGAGGTGTAACGTATTAAAAAAATGTAAAAATTTATTTTAAAAAAAGTGTAGAAATGTGATTTTTCTAAAAACTCAACCACCGATATACCAAAATTACACTAAATGATAAATATAAAAGAAACTAATTCGTAAGTATAATTTAAATGTTAAATAGAAAGATTGTTAAAAATAAATTAACTATTGATATGGTAATAAGAAATGTGGTCTTTCGAGATTACTTACTATAAAATCTATTCGAATAGACAGGTTAGCCGCAAAGACGTGACTAAATTACTAAACTTTAATTGATGTTTTAATCGCTTTGCACACACCTAGATGCGGAAAGGTTCAGTCACATAAGTCACGTCTTAAGGGCAGCCAGCAGATTAAGTTTTTAATCGGAATATTTATTCTTATTAAAAAACAAAAATAAAAAAAATATTCAAAACTGAGAACTACAGATAATCAATATCTAGACATACAATAGGCAACAATCTAAGTTCTAATGAGATTAGTTCAAGTTACTGTAAGTCAGTTGATAAGAAAGGAATTTTCGTTCCCATTTTTTTATTTCTTATTTTTTTATCTACCTTATTGTGTTAATATTCTGTTCTAGTGAGTTTAACTAGAATATTTTGATTATTTAATGAATTTATTTTACTTTTTTGTTCTAGAAGATTATGCTCAAGATTACCATTTTTTTTTCTTTATTTTTTTTTACAATCTAATAAACATTTTCGATAATGTTTTGATATCATTAAAATAACATTTTGGCAATCACAAGTTTATTACACTTTATTCTAAAATCATAATAGGCCAAAAGTGTTGTATAGAGGTCTGAAATCCAAATGTTAAGAGCCAAACGATAGCATCTTTATAATTAAAAAACAAATTATGAGTAAAGGGCCAATCAAAATTCTACCTTGTTCTGGATAGCAGTTTTTTAAAATACATATTTAAGTCTGACATGTCAAAGTCTGTTTACATCATATGAACCCATGTCTTTTATCGATTATTTCTAATGTAGAGTTTCGTGGCATTATGAATCAACTTAAAATTGTTTATTTTAAAGTGAACCTTAAAGCATCATAACACAGACTAATTTTTATATCTCCAACCTTCATCATTTCATCACTTCCAATTATAAAAAAAATTAAGGAAATGAATTAAAACTCAGAGGATCCTCAGGAAATAGTTAGGTTTGTACTTGAGACATTGGTAGGGATATTGAATTAAAAAAAAAAATCTCCCTGACTAGGAGAAACAAAAAACAAGATGAAGCATATGTCGATCTATAATTGATTGATTTTTCCAATTTACTTTACGGCATTAAAAGGATGAAATTGCTTCAATAATTAATTAAATTAACAATCAGTGATTATTCTATATAAACAAAGTTGAGAGAAAATAGCGGTTTCAAACGTGACTTTTTTAATTTAAACTAATATAGCTCCCAAACGGTAGGTCCTAGCGACAAACGTTATAAATATATACATATATATTATTTAATAAATTTCTGATAAGGGACGTATCGCCAAATTTTAGATCCAAACAACACCAACAGACCTAGTGTCAAAAAATCCCTAACACTAAAAGATTAGGCAAAACGCGACTTTTTTCATCTAAACCAATATAGCTCATAAACGGTTGGTACTAGCGAAAAATGGTATGAAACAAAAAATATTCTACATTATATTTCTGACGAGAACTGTCGTAAAATATTTGACCCGAGCATGTCAAAATGTTACATTTTTTGAGGGTTGTAAAAACTTTATAAAAGACCACAAGTCAAAAGATATTTATAAAATAAATTTTGTTAAATTTAAAATATATATAAATGTTATTTTAGTTTAAAATGTTCAGGTGGCAGTTCTCAAGAATCTAAACAAGCATATTGTATATGTTTTCCAATTGAAGCTAGGTAGAAGAGAAGGAAAGAGGAGTACTTTATTTTATTTAAATATAAATATGTATATAGGGTCATTAGACAGAAATGAACTATTTATGTTATAGATGTCAAAAGATAAATTTTTCTGTAAAATGTTCCTCTGTCGAAAAATAGGCAATAAGGAAAGCCTGATGTACCTGCTTGATGTTCTTATCCTGAGACTCCTCAGGGAGTATGTATAACTTGACCCGGTACATCTGTCCTGGAGATCGTGGAAGATCGCGGAACACAGCGGCACTAGTGCACTTCCATGGCGGAGGTCGGCGCGTTACTGAGGTTTCCTCTCCACCTCCACCGCGGGGTGAGCCCCAGCCCCACTCGAAGACACCTGGAGTAGGGGATGTCTCTTAAGACAGGCGAATATATTAACAGGCTACGAGGGATGAAATTATAACTTATACAGGGGGAAAATATTAAAAAAAAAAATGGAAATGGAAATCTCTTTCCATTACAAAGGCCCACACCTCTTTGAAACGAGCAGCATAGAATAGAATTTTTAGAATTTTAGAATTTTTCTAGGAACACACATTTACTTCAATAATCATTTTTTTTTTCGATAATCTTAACTAATGTTGTATGAATGGTTAGGATAACAATAAGGAAATTTTGTCCGTTTTCAATGTAATTTAACTACTTTTGGGAGAACACCTTTCACCTAAAAATAATGTAGTAGAAAAACTATAAAAAATAAAAAAATCTGAAATATGGACTTGTCTGGTTTCGGAATTCTATGCTTTAAATGAAATGATTTAATTATGTATACAGTTCTCAGTAAAAAATATGTAGTAATAAAATTCTAAATTCATTTTTTCCAGTTTATTTTAAATAATTGGGGCACCCTTTATAGACGATACATAGACTTCAATAATCCAAAACTAAAATTTTTGTCTTGTCTATTAAAAGGCCTTATTTTATAATAGGATATAGAAGACCATCCTGAAACGCGTCGATTATCTGAACTAGTGTTGTCAGGAGTGTTTAGGATAATAAAAAAATCGGATAATCGAAATTCACTTAAAAAAATGCACACATCCACGTTTATGTTACTTTGGGAATCAAATTGTTTTCAAACTATTGTAACAAATCGGTGTTTTTGTCTTTCTGTTCACAGCTGGTGGATAAAGGTCTGCCTAGATTCGGAAGAGGCCTTATTTTTTTGTGGCCGTTTTCAATAGGATATAACTACTTATGGGAGAACACTTTTCACTTAAAGATATTCTAGTAGAAAAACTATAAAAATCTTTACATTGGACTTTTCTGGTTTTGGAATTCTCTGCCTAAAATGAAACATTATTAAGTATACAGTTCTATAAACTATTGTAACGAATCACCATTGTTAACTAAGAAAGAACATGCAGACCAAAACTGGGAGCATACGGTGGGACCTGGTTCAGTCATTGCAATCAACTTTTATGCAAAGCTTTTCTATTATGCTTTCATCGGTGGCTATGTCTGCTAATAACTAACTGGAAAATTTCTTCAAGAGTGAAGAAAGAATACATTCTTCAGATATGTGTGTCTGATATAACACACGAAAGTTTTAAATAAGTACTTAATCATAATTAGCATATATTGACAATCTAATACCAAAAACCACTGCTATTATAAGCAAAACCTGGCTCCCCAATCGGATTGAGGACCGATTCTGGAGTGTTCCAAAATAATGCCTGTTTAAAAACCAACATTTAACGTCCATTGACGTGAGGTTTATAATTGTGTTAGAAAAAAGCTCTGGCAATACTTGAGTAATTTTCCCCCGCAGGAGTGACGATGTCCCAAACACTAATTATATTAATTTTCCACATTTACAACATTAGCCATTAGAGACATGTTTTCAAATGATTATGCTAACTAAAACTTAAATAAGAGTCAAAAAATACAGTGCCTGTACTCTGGTGTTCAAGCCGATATTTTTTCATGATACAATTTTTTAAAAATTTGTTTATTAATTTCAAAAATCGAACACTCGTGCGGGGACGTAACGTACTAATACAATTATTTGTTGAGGTGTTAAACGAGGTAAACAACTAAAATACAACTTTAGAACTACTCACGAAACAATTATCTTCACGATAGGTACAATCAATCACTTACTAAAATTTTATATTTAAACATAGCGGTATTTGATATCGGGGTACGTACAAGTATTTATTAATCCAGGCTTTTACTAAATTTCAACATTTAAATTTTGATACCTTAAAAATTTTATGTATTCAAACAAATACTATACTAGTTGTTATGTCGATACGAATCACATGGAAATAAATGTTATTGCAGCCGTTTGAAAACAACTAAAAACAAAAATTATAAAACCTACCTATTATTTTATTTTTATTTTTTAAATGTATTTACGTCGTTGAATCGCAGACCATAAGCAAATGTGTAGGGCATATTAGATCATATGAAATTAAAAAAACAGTTCCTATTTTTACCTCCAACTGACCTTATTTCAGGTTATTTATTTCGTTAAAATATCCCTCATTCAATTCCTTTTCAATCTTGGCTATGTGCCTTGGGGAATACTCGTTAAAGCTATGATATCTGGCATGCTAAATGAGTATGATTTGGCGAAAAATGACAATTTCGATATGTTCATTGGGCCTGGCATAGGTATTTCATGGGATTTAATCAAATGTTAATATACAGGAATTAATAGTGAAATTAACCAGCTTGGAGATGAAAAAAAGAAATTATGGATTGCTTAAATAGTTTTGAAGTTATAGCAAAAAAATGTGTCATAAAAATGAGGATTTCACAACAGTACGGAGTTCCCAGCGTGCTGGCATGGGTGTTTTCAGGGACTAGATCAAAATTTCACACATGTTTTGATAGCACAATTAACCAACTTTCAGATTAAAAAAAAGATATTTTGGATCGGACAAATAGTTGCGGTGTTACCGTAAATAGAGTACAGAAGTAGAGAATAGAGAAGTGCGACTTACCGGAGGTAGCCTTTTTATAGCGTTCTTGTCGGTGAACGACTGATCGGCAAATAAATTGGTATATGCAAAAAATGTTGCAAATTCTATCTTCTTTAATTTTGCTTTATAGCTAATTTTCGAAAAGAACTTATAGTTTTTGAGTTATTTTAGAAAAAGCGGGAAAACGTTATTTCTTGGGGGGGAGGATGGGAATAAAACATATTTCCCGTTAGAAATTTTGTTGCCAAACATCAGATTCGTAATCGTCAACTCAAAAAACCGTAGAGTATTAAAAATTAAAACTATATAAAAACTTTCCTTTTTAAAGCACAAGCTAGCCTGGACTAAGATGCATTAAGCTATTGGGAGCACTTCTGACTTACTAATACATATTAGTAAATTTTCTTATCTAATTTCGCAGTTACTTCGTTGTTCTCCGGATGAGAAATATTATCTAATTATTTTTTGAACAATATAAAAATATTTCTGAAACAATTATAATTGTAATACTTGATTTCATTTTTTTTTTTTTTTTTTTTTTTTTTTTTTTTTTTTTTTTTTTTTTTTTTTTTTTTTTTTTTAAACTTGGAGTAGAAATAAAAAAACAAAAATGAAATAATATCATAAAAATACTAAGGACTATCTTTAATCCCTTCAATTTAGAACGAAATCATTGATTTTAATTTTACACTGAGAACATAAAGGGTAAAACGTGTAGTATGTCCCTATATGCAAAGTGATACAGTTAACCTGATAAAGTCAGTTGAGAAGAAAGTCCAAGGTTGCGAATGGTACATGGCACAGATCAAGTTGTTGCTATATATGGCGGACCGGGGAGCATAAATAAAAGGGAGAATTCCGCAGGGTATGCAAGGATCTGGGGCCCTCCATGAATCTTATCTTGGGAACACTTCCCATACCATAAAAAATGCTCCAGCTACCTCAACATAGGCAGCGAAAGAACGTTTCCGACGCACAATACGGATAAAAAAAAGTTAAATGTTAGCATAACTGTTTCAGCGACTTAAACTTCCTTTCAGTCTCTTTATTGCTGATTCATTGTAATACTACATGAGTCTAACTGATTCTTAGTCCTACTCTTTCTCCTTTTCCGCAATAAAAAAAATAAATAAATAAAAACTGTTAAGATTGATGAATTAATTGTCACTTCTATTGGGGTTATTTATTTAGAATACTAGTTTCGAATGCTAAACATTCCTCTTCAGTTCTAAAACATACAAAATTTTAAACAATTTTCAATAGCCTTAAATTTTTGAAAACTGTAGTATATATAATCCATATAACTGATGTTGAAAATTTTGTTTTAGAACTGAAGATGAGTGTTTAGCATTCGAAACTACAAGCTCAAAGCGACAAGAAACAGCTCGTCACTACAGACTACTTCAACATTTACTAGACAAAATATCAAAGATCCCAATTCATTACAAAAGACTTATTTACATTACTGTGATTAGACCTATTTGGAGCTTTAGAGCTCTACTAAACCATCCAATTCATCTCGTATCCAATCCTTACAATCCAAAATCCTTCGAAAAAATGCCCCTTACTTTGTCACCAATAAACTTATCCATAAAGACCTTAATGTTCCATATGTTGCTCAGTTAGCCCAAACCAGATACCTATCCTTTCATAGCAAGCTCCATAACCACTCAAATCCATTAGTTTCTCAACTTGCTTCCCACTCCATTTCCGATCATTCTCCGAAGCGTCTGAAAAGAAGATGGCCTAGAGATCTGTAGAATTTTGGCCTGGTTCGGTGAATTTTTATTGAAGTGCTACTGATCTTTTCAAGTTTTGACATGTCATTGTAATCGTTATCAGCTCATTTACTTGATGGACATATTTGTACAGTTGTAAATTCATCCTTCTATATCATGCGTACCACAAGCAAGTAACACACACAGTCCACAAAAAAAACTGGATTAATAATAGTTTCGACACTAAACAATTCCTTAAACCCTAAAGACTTATTATCTGACTAATCATCTTATCAGTGATAACTATTGTACATTTTTATTTAAACTGACAAGCAAAAAATTCCACTAAATTTTTTTTATTTTCTAGAAAAAACGTTTCATTATTCTTTAGGGGTTTATTAAGCTGTGTTAAACAACCATGATCAATCGAAAATAAAGAATATCATAAAAAGTTTTTCTTAATTAGATGGGTGTGTCTAACATTTTGCCGAGAGTGTAGCTTTTATCAAAATTGAATCTTCTTAGAAATTAGAGATTATATTTGTTGTGACTCAAAAAACTTTCTTAATTATTGGGATTAAAAATATAAAAAGTATAACTTTCATTTTACTTTCCAGGCAATAAAAACATGAATTCTGAAGGGCAAGGCGAGGTTTCACTTCAATCGTAGAAGCACGTACTCCTTTTTTAAAAAAATAACTGTGAAAAAAAAATGTCTTGATAATTTCATATAAGTATTAGGTCTCCTATGTAACAACAATGAGTTTTAGCAGTGATTTAAAATTACAAGATGTGATTAGATTTCAGAACTATTGTTAAATCACAGTTGCAACTATTAATATTCATCGAATCGAAGGAATCAATAACGAAGAGGCGATTACAGCCCTTTCACGCGCCAAAAATATCATCAATCGATTTTGACCTTGTATCGATTTATTTCGATGTTTTATTCGCTACTTTTCGATTCGAAAGGTTGTGATCTTTCATTTACACACAAAATCTAAATCCATGTTTAAACTAATACTGAATACTGTTATACCTTCTCATTTTAAAATAAGAAATAAGAAAATAATTATGAGAAAATATGAAAATAACGAAATATTAAATACTAAATCAATGTTGAATTATATTATAGTAAATCAGAATTAATATAATACTAAATTATAAGTAAGGTTAACTTCTGATTAACTTTTTCACATTCGGGAAGTGGAGGTAGCAAATTATAAATACATAAAACAAAATCCATGTTGAAAGTTATGTTGTTAATTTCTGAAATATTTTCTTATAATAGATAGTGCAAATAAGAAAATATGAAACTTCTGATAAACTATGTAACATAAGAAACGTGGAAATAACAAAATATAAAAAATATATCAATCAAAAAATCCATGTAGAAACTAATGTTGTTAACTTGTGTTACACAATCACACATTAGGGACGAGGAAATAAGAAAGCATAATAATCTTCTGTTTCACCTTTTTACTTATAACGAGACTAAATATCGCTATAACACTAAAAAATACAATCCAAGTTGATATTGTAGAAATGGATGTTTACATGTGATGTTAAAGGAGAGAGTAATCGATAAATGTTAACTCGAAGTAAAGCATTGGAATCGATCTCGCATTGCAGGGCCGATTTGGTGGAGCGCTTCGTCGATAGCAGTACCCAAAGTTCTTCCACGCCAATTTTGTTGGCCAGACTTATCTACAACGAATTTCCCTCTGTTCAGTGCTTTGGACAACTTCCTTAAGAATAAATTTTTGAAAACAATTCTCGGGTCAAAACGCATTTTCTGAATTACTTTCTTCACAAAACTCTAATTTTGTCAATAATTGGGGATTATCAATCAGTTCTGTGATTGAAAAGCTTTATAGAGAGTTAATATTTTAAATAGATATATTTTAATTTAATAATGTTGTTTTACTAAATAAACTTTGCAGTGAGAGCTGACATTTCGTATGAAACAACTGTTTTTTTTCTTCGTAAAAACAAGTACATAATGACAATGGATGAGATTTACTGATTTCATTGGGCTCATAAGCATAATAATGCAATTTTATTTTTTTATTTTTTTTAAAGTAAGTATTCCCGCGCTCTTTCAGTGTTATATGACAAGTGAAAGTGCAGTTTATTAGCATAATTAATTGTTTACACTTCATAAAGATCCTCGACAAATAGTTTTATTATTATCACACTAAAACATTCATGAGTAATACAATTTAATTACTTTACTCTAAGTATTAATATCAATAAATTATCATGTGTATGAGTTGAAAATCCATAAGTTGTTTTACTAAACAACCTTTATGTGAGATACATGAAACGAACCAATGTAGTTTACTGTGCTTTATAATATAGGTCTATCATCTAGTTTTTTACAAATGCCTGATCTTTCGGACCTTACCATCTTTAAATATTCATAAATAGCCTTCAGACCTTTCTAGTAGCAGTGGCAGAGGAGAAGGAACACAGATGGTTTACGTTCACTAGAGAAAACAAGATCCGATGGAAAGAACGCGGTAGTGTTCCACACCGACAGTTCAAGGCAACCGGATAGACCGAAAACTAGTGAAACGGTCAATCATAGATCTGCCCCAGTGAATATTATGGTATGGTTAAAAGTACGTTTTTTCTGACCAGCCGTGACGGGAGCATATCCTGGAAAAAGGGTTTTCAATATTACTAAAAACCCTAAATTAAAATTATGGTATTGATGACCGACAAACACAATTTTAAAAATACCATAAATTAGTGACTGAAACAATACATTACCGTATATAAAACATATGATACCGTACATTAAAAGAAAGAAAACCGTACATTTACTATAATGTATTATTATATATATATATATATATATATAAGAGGAATATATATATATTTTTTTTTTTTTATAAATGCTCCAATTTATTTTAAACATTTGATTTTAGATTATTATGATTTAAGAGATTTTGCGATTATTTTGTGAAACCTCTTAACGTAATTGATGTATGTTATATCTCTTTAAAGATACGATATTTACCAAACTCGAGAAACTATAGCTCATAGATTAATTATTTATAAGAATTCGGGCAACGTTTCTTTCCTGTGCAACATTATCAAGACTGTTTAATAGAAATACTAGGGTACTTTTAACAATTATTCATTTTATTGGATTATTAACGATTTCTAATCAGATGGGTGATACTGAAAGATGAGGAAGTATTATTAACTGTCTGAACTTATTTTTTTTTAATATTAATTTTTGAGGTAAAGGTCCTGACCGAGGAAAGTACGAGGAGGAACAGAATATTCTCGGCAGAAGATGAAGCGCAAACAAGCCAACGAATGAAGCAGCACAGGCGAAAAAGGAAGGAGAAAGAGAAATTTAAAAATGATGGAAGTTGTGTAATCGTAGACCATAGAATGCTGAAATGAAAATAATAACAATTAATGTTTAATCAGATATATTTTCAAATTAATGATGATTTTAAAATAAAAAATAATTAAAAGTACATGAGTACTTTACTTTACTAAGCGGGGCTTGATAGTGTGACAAAGCCAAGAAACATCACCTAAATTAAATAAAACAAATAAATATTTGATATAGCCAGTTTAGCCGTTTATCAGTGGTTATCGTGAAGAAGAGGGTAGGTACAATTAATTATCTTGAAAACGAGTTAGCTACATTAGAACCTCACCAATCCGACCTATAAGAGACTAATGGGTAGGGCGGAACGGCAAAAAGGACTAAATGGAGAAAACAATGAGACACATACTTTTCATTGTCAAATGAGTATTGTAATATTTTTTTTTTTAAACCTTTATTGAGTAATTATTACAATCTGCCATAAATGTGGGCAATAGGTAATATAGATGGCATGTGATTGCATTCACACATTATGTACAATGAGAAAAAAAAATAGAAAATTATATATATATATATAATAAAATAAATAAAAATATACATAAAATATAAGTAATAATATTCGAAGTTAAACACCTTCCTTTGCAGAGGCGTGATTTTTTTTTGAAAATTCCTCCTTTATTTCATCTTCTTTTTCTCTCAGTGTTTTAGAAACTGCAAATATAATTTCCTAGTTAGTTGATTCCTTGATTCCACAAGTGTGATAATATTTGTCAAAATTTTCCAGCAATTCATCAATTACCGAGATAGCAATGGTTGAATCTAGGGATTGACTGAATACAGATTTCACACCATAGTAACAAGGGTTTATAAAAAATGATTTTTAAATGAAACTAGAGGTATCATGTAGTCATGTAAGTCATAAAACGAAACTCAACATTGCCAATCTTTTTTTTTATCTATAGCTAGTTGAGACTTTCTTTTAGATTTCTCTCAAGTCCAAAACATCGATTCCTTCTTTGGATCGGACTAGGAAGTTGCGGAACACGTTCGTTACTAGTTACATAAGCTCAATTAGCACCATTTGAGCAGGCTTCATAGATAGTGGGAAGGTGCTGGAGACCCGTTAGGTGTTGCCATCTAGCGGCGTCACGGTTTGCAAAGGATTACCATTAGTAGGTAAATGTGATCACGGCACCTAAGGAGGTTATGGTGTTAGTTGGGCCCTGGCATCGGATGATAGTGCTACAAAGCCTTTCTATCCAGAAATCGGGCATTTACTATGACAAGTAAATCCAGAAGGATCTTCGATGAAACTATGACATACATGGAAGGAGTGTAACATCTGTATGGTTAAGTTCACTGTTTGTAGTCATAAATCTATTTATCGATCTAAAAATTCATTTGAAGAGTAGCGGGGAAGAATAATCGAAGGTACATTCTTCAAAAAATGTAGATATAATTAATTTTTTCAATCGCCCTAAATAAGTTCAGAACTAAACTCCCCGTCAAAAGTATTGAACACTTTGAAATATTTGAATTTTATAAAAATGTATTTTTTTTTTCATAGTAAAGAAAGGTTGTGAAGTATAATAAACATTCCTATACTAGACATAAACAATTTTTATTAAAATAAATTACAATATTTTTTCAATAAACAAAAAAGTTAGAAAACTTAGTTTTTAAAATTTTCATTCATTACAATTTTAACTTTTAAACTTTTAATTTGTATTTAATAAAACATATTGCCCCCTCTGGCTTGAATGACAGCTTCCACTAGTCTTGGCATACTTGTAAATAATGAAACGAATGATAAACATGGACTGAAGGAAATTAAAAAAAAAAAAAAATCTAAAATTCCATCGTTTGTTATTAACAGGGAAAAACATTGATGTGTCTGATCCTTAATGTCTCACGTTTCATAAATAATAATAATAATATTAATATAAACCAAGCATGGAAAAAGGTAAAAACCAGGAAAATCTCGAGAATTATGAGTGTTGCAATACTTTTAAAGGGGAATTTATATATCGTCGTTAATGTACAAATAGTATGTATGATACATCCAGTATTTTAAACTCTTAAAAAATATGTAACAATTTAATATGTAACTTAGGCATAACTCCTATTTATTTTCTTTTGTAACTTCAGGCTTCCTCTAATCAGTGATTACCCTCACATAGACAATTCTCACACGTTTAACTTTTATAGTTACACAGAAAATATACGTGAGTTAAAAATAAAAACAATATTTTTATACACATTCGCTAGCAATATTAATAACAATATTTTAATACAAAAATCGCTAACTCTTAGAATATGAAATGCATATAATGTCAGCTATCATATTTTTGGTCTCGAGTTGGTTTTTTTTATTATTTTTTTTATTCGTCCTGGAGAACTAAATGAATGTTTAGAGCTGGATAATCATATATTTAAGATGGCTTAGAAGGTATTTCTAAAATGTACCCAGGAAGTAATGCTGTTATGATTACATTAGACGTCGATAGCATCATTCTGTAGCTTTTGAGATACAGAATCCTTTCCAGGGACAACAAAAAGGTATTTGCCAGGGAAAGTAAAGTCTGGAACGATGCCATTCAGCCTTGTAGGGTAAATGAAAAGCTATATATATATATATATTTTTTTTAATTAAAAAAACAAACAAACTATTTATTGATATTTACAACTGTATACATAAGTAACTATGTAAAACTAAGTAAATTTGAGGAAAAATGAAATTATTTATAATTATTTATAATTATAATTAATTATAATTATAGATAATTATTTATAATTATAATTATTATTCATTTATTTATTTTTTTTTTTAAGGCAGTGTTCAATAATTTTGTCTTTCAATTTATTTATATATACCTAATTTGAAACAAGGGTTAGGCGATCGATGGATTGTTGCATATAGTTTTTATTTTTATTCTTGGACGATCTCATGTGTAAAACCAAGTTAAAGCAGTACAATCCTTCTTTCCGAATCCTTGGTTCCTTTCTGTGCCAATCCCAAAAAACCTCCAGACGTTCTTGATCTCTTTACCTTTGGTTTCCAAATCAACTCCTAGATAATCAGATCACTAACAATCGACCTCTACTGTTTCACACAAAACTCATTTCTATCGCAAATGTTTCTGTGAGGGAGCAATTTCTATTTTTCTTACTACTAGTATGTACCAATATGCTAGTACAACCGTTACTATCCGGAGCTTAATATAATCTAGTTTTCTTCAAATATTACTTGAACTATTTAATAATCTTTTTAATTATTAATCTGTATTACAAATTTGTGAATACTTGTTGATGCCTGTAAAACTAGCATCCCCCGTCGCGCCTTCGCTAGCTTATATAAGTCAAGATATTAAACAAATATAACTAATAACCGAAGTTTTATTTGTCTATCGATAAAAATCTTGTATTGAAGAATGCAATCGAGCACTATTTCTTCAATGATATTCTGACGCATAACAGTATTTTTAAACCACAAAAATTGCACTAACACTTCAACTGTTAACATTGCACTGATTAGAAGAAGAAGAAAATTATTCTGGGACAACTTGTCCCCTAAGAATAACAAATGAGTGAATCGTCTGGCTATGATAATTAATTATAATAGATAATGCTAAAAATAGGTTAAAAATTAAATTTTGAGTTACAAAATAAATGAGAAATCTTGTAAAAGGATACATGTATACTATTATAATGTATATATAACATAGATATTTATGTTTGACATACGCTCGGAGAATTAAAAATTCAGGAGATAAATAAATAGATGATATTTAAAGGAAGTAAGAATGGAGTTTTTTCGAATTGACATGGGCGATGAATTCTATAAAGAGGAAGCACGGATAATAAAGGAATTTTTGAAGGATGCAGTTCGATGTGCAAGAGTGTACAGGTTGATGGGTTGGTTTATAGTATTTAAAAGGTGGATGGAAGAGCGCAGAGTCAAGAGGTCATGAATATAGAGAAGTTTTTTGGTTTTCAAGGATTGAAATATGAGTGCACCTAGTGTATATGTGTGTGTGTGTGTGTATATATATATATATATATATATATATATATATATATATATATATATATATATATATACTAGCATCCCCGTCGCGGCTTCGCCCGCCCTTCATAAGTAAAGCTAATTTCAAATAAAAATTAATGTTTTATTTGTTTATCGATAAGATTCTTGTATTTTAGCATGTGGTTCAGCATTATTTCTTCAATGATTTTTCCACGAATAGCAGTAATTATTAATCTAGTTATAATCGCACTGATTAGGCAGTTGGAGATTGCGTAAAAGCACCATTAGACATAAAATTTTTAATTTTAATGTATGAATTGGTAATCAAGTTGGATAAAGACTATTAAGAAACTCTTGCGGAAAATAAACTGCATTATCAGTGCTTACGGCAGAAGGCCCGTGGATCACATTTTTACACACAATATAAAAAAAGCAAAGGATCGACATTTTGATTTAGTAATAATTTGTATTCGGCAGAAATAACTTTATTGATTTCATCTGGTTGGATGTTGATTTCGAACTATAAAAGTATATGACAGTGTGGCAAACCTCAGTCCTGCCTCTCAACATTGTACATTTAAATTTTAGTTATTGTAAATTTTACCATTGCAAAACCTTCCTAGAATTATAAAAATTATTTATTTAGATGTCGGTAAAGATAGGTTCAGTTTACCATTGTAAACTCTATTGTGGAATGGCGCTATACACAATCGGTCGATTTTCAAGCTTCACTGGGATCCACATATCGCAAACCATATCTAAATCTTTTTTAATAATTTCTTTATAGTTTAATCAGTAAATTTTATCATCAATTTCAAGCTCTTTTGTAACCTCTCACGTAGAACCTCTCCACCTATCGGTCAATTTTCAAACTTCACTGTTGTCCACATATTTTCTTTTTTTAATAAAAAATAAATGAAAAATCAGTAGATTTTAATATTGCTAAACCTTCTTGGAACTATGAAGATGATGTAGTTAATATTTAGCACAGATTGGTTCAGTAGTAACCATGGTTAGTGATCACAAACGTAAAATGGCTTGTCCTTTTATATAATAGTATAAGTTATTATTATGGTAAACTTTCTAATTTTAAATCTTTCAAGAACTATGAAGATGATGTAGTTAAAATTTGGTTCAGATAGGTTCATTAGTTTTACTAAAACGCTATTGTCGCTTGCCACATATTTATAGCTTTTTGGATAACAATTTAATTGAATTAAGTAACTTTATTATCAATTTCTAGCTATATTTAACACCAGATCATTGTAACCTCTCTTAAATGGCGCTCGCTTTAAAGATTACGTAAAAACATAATTAGAGATCCAATCTTTAATTTTGATGTATGAGTTCGTAATCCAGATGGACGGAGACTATTAAGAAACTCTTGCGGGTAATGGACTGCATTATCCGTGCTTCCAAATAAAGACCCATGTATCATATTTGTATACACAATATCAGAAAACAAAGCATCGAGCATATTGATTTTATCTGGTTAGATTTTAATTTTTAATCATAAAACTACATGAGAGTGGAAAACCTCGTTTCTACCATCAGAATTGAACATTTAAATTTTTATTATTGTAAATCTTATTTTTGATAAACGTCCCAAGAACTATGAAGATGAAATTTTTATTATTGTAAATCTTATTTTTGATAAACGTCCCAAGAACTATGAAGATGATGTAGATAAATTCGGTACATATGGGTTCAGGAGTTTTACTAAACTCTATTGCGAAATGGCGCTAACCACTATCTATCGATTTTCAAACTTCATTGAAACCCACATATCGAACCACATATTTAAATAATTTTTTTAATAATTTAAATTATTATAAGTAAATTTTATTATCAATTTCAAACTATAGTTTTCACCGTAACTTTATAACCTAACATGTAGAATGGCTCTCGCTACCTATCGGTTAATTTCCAAACTTCTAATAATCCACTTATCATCGTTTTTTGTTTTGTATATTTCGTTTAACTGCTATGGCTAATCGGACGATGCTACGGTGGGAGTCCTAAATTTTGCCTATCCAGGTATAATTAGGATAAGGATCTTTAACGAGTACATGACATCGCACAGGCTCGGGACCCCCATTTTACGTCCCTTCCGAAGGATGGCATAGCTAAGGATTTTTTACTCCCTTTAAAAAATCCTAAAGTCATCTGCTGGGCTGCGAACCCGTGATCTTGGGTTTAAGTAGGTTGCTATGCTAACCACTACACCACATGTGACCCCATCATCGTTTTTTTTATTAAGAAATTAAATAAAAATCTGCAGAATTTGTTATTATCAAACCTTCCTAGAACTAAAAAGATGACCTAGTTAAATTATGGTGCAGATAGGTTCAGTAGTTATAATAATTTTTCTGAGCCGTATTAAAAATTACAAGTAGAAAAATTAACTGAAAAATGAAAATAAAAAAAAAAAACGTTATGAACGATGAATAGTAACGTAAGCAAGAGGTGACAAAAAATATTACAGTTCGACATATTCCGTGTAATTCTAGCTCCTGAAAATGGAACGAGAGAAAAACTGATTTTATGTTTCATGTTTAGCATGTTCATCCGCTGTGTCATACACCGTGTCTCCGCTGAGGTCCTTTACACCAATTTAGTTTAGCGGTCGTGTTCCATTGATATCTGATGACTGGATATTTCTTAAACCCGTGAGTTGTGCATTTACAGGTTTTTAGGACTCCGAATAATAAGAAATTATATATTACAAGAATACAAAAAAAATGTTATATAAAAGATATAGTCCCGCTAGTCCCAACCAGACCCCGCCACAAATAAGGAACATTGTTCATCTGGATTGATTTCATTTTTAAGATTACGCAATTTATACGTTTTTAATATACGAACTGAGATAGTGTTAAAAAAAAAAGTTGTACTCCTACAATACACAAAGATTAGTACGTGGTTAGGATGTAATTGTTTCGAGACTAATGAAAACACAAGCAGGTGAAGAGGTGATCATACGCATAAAATACAGAACATAAATAATTTCAGGTACGCATGATGGTATACAAGAAACAATACAATCAGGATTGATGAATTAATTGCCACTTCAATTCGAATCTTTTATTCGAAGACTAGTTTCGACATTCATGAGTTCTTAAAACATACAAACAATTAAAGTCATCAGCACTTCGGTAAACAGATAATATATACAAGGTAATACAAAGATCTCCTTACTCCTCTCCAATCAGGCTTCCGTTCAGGATACTCCACTCAATCTGCCCTATTAAAGATAACCCAAGACCTCCAATCCTCCATGAACCAACAGCAAATAGCAATCCTTGTCCTATTCGATTTTTCAAAAGCGTTTGATAGCGTCGATCATACAATCCTCCTCTCCAAATTACATAACCTTTCCCTATCCAACAGTGCTTTAAGCTGGTTCCGCTCCTTCTTGTCTCACGGTTCCCAAACAGTTATCATTCCCAACAAACCTCCCTCATCCTCACTACCTTTAACACGAGGTGTTCCTCAAGGATCCTCCCTGTCACCAATCCCCTTCTCTGCTTAAATTAATGACCTACCCCAAGTTATACGCCACTCCCAGTATCATTTGTATGCCGACGACCTCCAAATCTACCTATCCTTCCATCCTTCAGACATGTTCGAAGCATCTTTTAAGATTCAGGATGATATTGAGAACATCAGCAGATGGGCAGTGAAAAATAAGCTATGCCTGAATCCAGAGAAAAGCAAGGCTATCCTTATCGGTTATTTTTTGTTTTTTATTTCTTCTTTCTACTTGTTTTTCTTCTAATTTAATTGTACTACTGATGTGCTGATTTAACTAATCTCAGCCAGACAATCGTACCTTTTATTGTGCACTTTAATTATTCTTAGGGGACAGCCTGTCCCAGAATAAAGTTTATTTTTCATTTCATTTTCATATATATATGTGTGTGTGTGTGTGTGTGTGTATTACATTTATTGTAAGACAAGAAAGCAAGCAAGTTGTTACTCAGCAAAGGAAGCAAAATGGAGGGCTCCTAAAACCTATGAGGATCTAGAGTAGACTGAGTGTAAAGAGACGATATGGGAAATTGTGTAGTTATGTAATTACATTTTACATACACAAGATGGATAATTGGGGTAACGAGATGATAATATAAAATGGAATTATATATCAGGCTACGTTTCGAAAATCAGGAAGCCACATCGATTTATTAGTTCGATTGTATGCATGTTCCAAACATCAGCACATACTATTCTTGTTAATACAATTAAGCAATCTATACTAATTCTATAAATACACCATGCGTATCTCAAATACACAATGTATTCATTTTCGATATTGCGGTCACCCGTACCTATTTAGCACGAAGGCAATAAATAATCTTGTATTCTCAACAAATTTTAAACATTATTAAACCAACAGGATTTAAACCTTGTAACAGCAGGGGATAAGATTCTTCTTCTTCTTTTCAAATCTTATTTCTGTAAACATAGTTCTACTTTGGTAGAGGATCGTCAAAGAACCCAAGCTGGGACATCACGATCTAGCGACACTCCTTCAAGCATTGTAATTGAAGGTCCTTTACTTTTTCTCCGGTTCAGTTGTGGCCCGAAGTGAGAGAAAGCAGAGGAATCTAGAAATTAGTTGTCCGGGTCAGACTGGAGAACGTGCCTCTACGGCCGGACAATGGGACTGTCGCCCAAGATCGCGGGGAAAGCGGACAGCTGGAAAAGAAATTTCGGTCCTCTGTAGGTGAGCAGGTTAAACATTACAGTTCTGTGTCGAGATCAAGGACTTGAGATTACGTTAAAAATTTAAATACAACTGTGTATTCTACTCTCATTTATTTCTCAACAACAAAGCTAGGTTTGATGAAAGCAGCATGTTTAGGTTAATAAGTAAGAGAATATCGAAAATTAACTATTTTATAATTATAAAAATGGTTTATTTAACATTAAAAACATTATTATCTGCTATTTTCCCGTTACTTGACTTTAGGGTCAAGCAAGAGAGACCCTCCTAGAACACACCCAGCCCTTATAAATTGGTTCCCCTTAATTGAGGGGAAACCTGGAGGTTGGGCGTGATTTCGGCCAAATCTCCTCCTTTCTTAAGCGTTGGCCTGGAAACAGCACGTCCTTCCCATTGACCAAAATTCCAAAACATAAGAAAAAGTTACCTCATACAAGCTACAACATACACTAAATTATAATCAAAACGATTGGACTTTTGAATGAAGTAATTGAAGAAATCCTCAAGTACTAGTTTTTTTATTTAATTGATTTAACACCCTAATGGGTCATTTTCAGGTTTATGTCCTATTTTGTTCTTCTCGTATCATTGTTAACTGGTGTTTTGACAAAGGCGTCCAAACCTCCTATTATGTCCTGGCGTATTCACCCTCGAAATCATCTACCCTTCAAAGTTTGGGTTGAGTGTATGTGTATGTGTGTTTCGAAGTCATCATGGGTTCAAACTTTGAAGGGTGGGCGATTTACCACCTTATTGAGGACGCTACCTAAACAAACTGTTCCGTGTGAGTAATACATTGATTTAAAATCTATTCAGCAACAATTTCCTTTGTTCTTAAAGCCTCTAACTCATTTCTTTAATATTATATCTTTTTAGGTAAAAAATTGCAACTTATAGGGGTTACTTTAAACAAAGTTAATGACAACTAGAAAAAGACAGATAAAAAAAATTAAAGGGAGTGGAATCGCTAATACGGAAATCAAATCTAAATGTAGCTATGTAGCTATCTCCATTTACTTGGAATCCACATAAAAGACTAAAACGACAAGAAACTGCCCGTCGTTAGCCCAAAAATTACAAAAGACTCATTTTGAGCTTTGGGGCTCTAAAACATCCGCCAAAACGATCGCTTAGCAGTGCAACGTGTGCGAAACTTGTATCAAAGTAATCTCCATCAAAGTTAAAATGATTTTAATTTAATAAAATTTCAGAAAATGATTTTTTAACTCAAATGTCACCGCAACACATAAGAAGATAATTTTTAGCAAACAATATTTTGTATTTCTCAAGCTATCGATTAAATAAACAATTATAACAGAAGCTATGTTTTCTCGGGAAGCAGAATGCACTATTTCAGATCAAAACTATTGAAAAGTGAAATATCGTCATATTTTCGAACTGAGTAATTATAATACTGTGTAACTTTCGCTGGTATATGCTTAATCTTTTTTAATAATGAAAAAAGCACTTCTACAACAACAATTTAAAAATGTATACATTACATTTAGGACAAGAAAATTAGAAAATACAACCACTAGTATTAAATTTTTACTTGGAGAGGAAAACTGAGATTGAAACACCTTAGCTTTTTTCTTTAAAATGTTTTACATTACGTTATTGCAGCATTCTTATAATGACTTTGAGTCTACATTGCTATATACCTAACCAATTGCTATATACTTGTAAGGTAAACCAGAAAGCTGTTCACAGGCATGTAAATTTTAAAAAAAGTAAAAATTAGTCAATGATGTTGAAATGTACCATAACTTTTCCTGGAATAATCTATTTTTAACTGAATCAAAAGTTCCAATCACCACTGAAAAGTATTTTTCATGTTATAGAGAATAAATAGTGCAAAATTCTTTCATTTACATCCAATGGGTATCATTTAGCATGCTAAAAGAATTGAAGATCTCTTAACACAGATATCTTATAAAATATTAAAAAGAATTCCCCTCCATTTTTTTTTTTTTTTTTTTTTTTTTTTTTTTTTTTTTTTTTTTTTTTTGTAATAAAGGCTATTTTTTTTAAGTTGCACCAAAGATCCTCCCTCAAACTAAGACAGCTTTTTAGTTACATTAAACTTACACCATTACAGTTACAACCCTTATGGACTACGCATCACAGATTTATGGTTCAGCCGAAAAAAAAAAAAAAAAAACTCACTTGAACAAACTACAAACATTTCGACTAATTAAACGATTTCCATGGTACGTAAGTAATAGAACACTGCAAACTGACCTACACGTACCTACTGTACTGGACCACACCAAAATAAAATACAGAATATTTCACGACAAACTATATGATCATCTAAAAAGACTCATACAAAACATGTCAACAACAAAGATTCCATACAATAAGTACCAAAGGCTAAAAAGGAGCTGGATGAGGGACCTCCTCAAGTAAGAAACAGCCTAAAATAATTTCCATAGGAGATACCGTTTGGTACTAGACAGGTAGTACCGTTGGGTACTAGACAGGTGTGAATCTTTAAATAAAGTTTTTAAAAAATAAACAAATAAATAAAATAAAGTTAGAATATTGACAGCTAGGCCCAGGTTTCAATAATTAACCATATAAGCTTATAAAACTGTCGGTAAATTTTATTTTCAATTCTGAATCTAAAATATAAACTTTTAAATGAATGATGAAAGACCAAAACCAGTAAACTTGGGGTGGACCATTTACGATATTTAGCAGGAGCTAAGTGAAACCAACCAAGTGTCTTCTCAATGGCTTCACTGGCGTAATCCAATCACAGATGGGCTCTCTAACTCAACATAAGCTAATTTCAATCTACTGACGAGCCCATTTTCAATTCGGTTAAAAAGAAAAATTACAGAAACTCATAATTTCTTAAACAGGTCAAACATTGTTCACGGTACTTGTGAAATTCAAGTATTGGCGCTGTGAACAATCGCTGAGGTTTCGGTGGGCTGCCTAGTAGATGGTAGACCTCATCTGTTGTACACGAAAATCATATCTAATTTCGATATGAATTTTATCATATGAAATATAAATTACTAAAGATAATCAAAAGAGCCTTAAATCTAAATAGAAAAAATAAAAAAATAACAAGAAAGGGAATCTAAGCTCAATGTATTTCAGGTAATTAAAGGGCTATAAATCAGATTGGCCTGATTGGAATGAAACCACAGATTCTGGAAGAAATCGGGAAAAAATATCCTTAAATGGATGAATAATGTTAAATAAATAGTTTAAACAATACAGCATTACATGTACATGAACACGGAACATTTCTCAAAATATATACAAAATTTTTTGAAAATAAGTGAAGATTGCAACTATAATTATAAGAAATAGAACCAATTAGGAAAAAAAAAATAACAAAAAAAGAAAAAAAGGAATCGTTGTCTGTGTGAATCTTAATAGGTTTTAAAATGTTTATGTTAAAAGATGAACGACGCCTTGAATTTCAAAAAAACAAAAAATGGGCAGAATATTTGATAAAAAAAAAAAAAACAACCAATAATCTTCAGAAGTCTGCATAATGCGGATTTGTGCGACAAACATTCGGTAAATTATTTTAAAATAAACAATTAAATTGGGTAAAGAAAGCTATTGGACTTCATGATGAATAAATTTAAAAAAAGGTAATCAACTGAACTGACGTTCGAAGGAATATACCAAGACGTACAAGGGAGGATTCTTTTAAGAGCTTGTTTATTAGATCATCTATGGGATTTTGTTGGAGAAGTGTGAAAGGCAATTATTGGATGTTTCAGTATCGAGCCTTCCGATTCGCCATTTCGTACTATCGTCATAAATAAATCTTTATGTTTAGCATAGTTTTACTTATTAACTAAATCAATCACTGAATTAATTATTAACACTAAACCTACCAACATTTCATATTTCTACCCCAATTTCTCTGTAAAAAAACACAAAGAGTGGATACTGAAAAAACACTTTTTTTTATAAAAGTAGTGAAGTCAAAAACCAAAGTAATGAATATCGTTTCCAAGAACTTATGCCAAAAATGGTCATTAGATCCGTCATGGTAGGTTTAGTGTTAATGTTTACCAAAAATGTAACCCTTACAAAAAAGTAAGGGTCTCCAAAAAAAAAAAAAAAATCCAGAAAAGATACTTATGCCCGCTTGTCACCTTAGGTTTTAGGCGAACAGAACACGTTGGAACAAGACAGTGCACACTGAGGACGTGCTCCGACAAAGGTTATTACCAGTACGTGGCGAATCCGTTATGAATATGTGTGCCAGAGGTATAGCATCTTGGTGGTCCCACCGTAGCCTAGTCTTCAAGAATAGATCTCATAGATCAATAGGCCTATAGGCGAGTCCGTTATGACATACTGTACGTCGGGCTCAAAAGGATCACCTTAGTGATTTAGATTAGCGATTCCGAAGCATAGTACCATTATGCAAGTAGCGTTGCTGGATTTAAAATGCATATTAAAATACTCCAATGAATAACATCATACATATTACATAAATAAATGTAATAAGGTCATTTCTTTATTTAGAAAATCACTAAAATTTTGCAGTTAGTTCCATTCTGTCAGGTCAAAACTTCCTTTGACTCTAAAAGCTTTCAATGCAGCTTGTATAACCATCTCAAATAAGATCTCTTCTTTAAAGCATTGAGATTGCTATCATTATAATTATAACTTAAATTATATTTAATACTAATTTTAAATAGGGGTTATCTTAGAAAAGATAAATAATCAGAGAACAAAAAGTATTGGGACAATAAGAAATATTTAGTCATTGCACCTTAATCCCCTTCATTTTCTCACCTATAATCTATTGCCGGCCGGGTATTATATCATGTCCTTCAATACTTATTTGATTCTTATTCTGACCACACATTTACAATTTCTTAAAATTTGGAGGACTATCGAAAAATAAATAAATATCATTACTGGCTCCACAACAGTGTAAGTAAATAATTGTAAAACGCTAGGCAAACAACGCAACTACACTATGTTCATGCCAAAAAAGAAATCACTCCAAATATTCGGCAAATTAAAAAACATAGGCTCTGCTGAAAATTTTCGCATTTGTCGCTTACGCCGTTGTTGAGGTCACCCATAAAATTGTAATTAAGAAGGGTTTGTAAATATAATTAATTGTAATAATAACATGAATAAAAACATTTCAACCTCTTTCCAAATACTTTTTGTTCTGACTGTAAGCAGTGCAAAAAATAAGGATTATAATAAATCGAGATAATTTAGAAGCCAGTTTTAATAACTAGATTTTCTAGTTTATCTATTGTTTACACAGATAATTATTTCATCCGCGTTTTGAGGTAAGACATTCTTTAAAAATAACTGGAGAAAAAATTAAAATTAGTTTCATGTAACGTCATGTTCCTTGCAGGAAATATCAAGCTCCACTCCATGAAGACAAGAACACAATGCGACTGTAGGCTGAATCATTAATCTAATTGCATGTAATGTGATATATGGCCATTGTAAAATTCAAACACGTAGGCCGAAAGGCTACGAGATCCTAATTTAAAACAAATTAGTTAACGACTGGAGTGGGCAGTTTAGGATTTGGCAGGTTTTAAGGGCGTGAGAAAATACTTAATAACTTAAGTATGCGGAGACCAACATTTTGAATTAAAATAACCATGCAGAATATAAATTAATTAGCATCCACAGTCGCGGCTTTACCTGCTGTTATAAGTAAAGAACTTAGATAGGTTTAACTAATAATTGAAGTTTATTTTTTTAACGATAAAAATCTTGTACTGTATCATATCTGTTGATTATTATTTTCTCATAATATTTCTAGATTTTCCAGGCAAAGCTGTAATTTTTACCAGCTACTATTGTAATGATTAGAAGGTTGAAATTTACGTAGGAGCATAATTGGATATTCAATTATCAATGACAGAGACTTTTTAGGAAGAAACTTTGGTGGATAATGGACTGCATTATCAGTGCTTACAACCCTATCAATAGAGATATTCTCGGCTATCGTATTTGTAGGTAAAATTACTACTTTTCCATACAGCCAATGGTACGATTTATTTAATAAACCTGAAGCATCAGAATAAATTTCAAATCAACTAAATTTCAGTCTTCTAAAAAACCCCAGCAAACACTAAGTTTAGGCCGCCCATTTTTTACACACAATATCAAAAAATAAGAAATCGATATTTTGATACGGCAATAATTTTTGGTACGGCAGAAATAATTTCATCGATTTTATCTGGTTGGATTTCAATTTTTAACTACAAAGGTTAATCAGTGTGTCAAACCTCCTGCCACTTAACACTGTACATGTAAATTATTATTATAGTAAACTATAATATATAAAATCTTCTTAAAACTAAGAAGATTTTGTAGTTAAAATTTCGTACAGATGGGTTTTTAACAGTTTTACCATTGAAAACTCTGTGCAGAATGGCCCTAACCACAAATCGTTGGATAGTTAAACATCCCTGGGATACTACGTCACACTAAATATTTATAGTTTTTTTGTAACTATTTATTTGAATTCAGCAAATTTTACTATAAATTTAAAGCTCTGCATAACACTGTACCTTTATAACCACTCTTAAATGGCACTCGCCACCTATCGGTCAATTTTCAAACTTCTCTGCGCACCACATATTTATCGCTTTTTAGCAACAATTTAACAGAAAATATGTAAATTTTATTATTGATAAACCTTCCTTGAACTATGAAAATGATGTAGTAAAATTTTGGTAAAGATGGGTTCAGTAGTTTTCGTGGTTATTAATCACCAACGAAAAATGGCTTGTCCTTTTATATAAAAGTATAGATTCAATTCTGTAACGTTTGGGAAAAACTAGATAAGAGCATTTTTGTTCACAATAGGAAAAATATTTTAAGCAACCAATATTAGAGTCCTACTCATCATGTAAAAGTAGGCAAGTTGTGATGTCAATAGTATAAAACGATACATTTGCCATTACAACTTGCCTACTTATACATGATGAGTAGGACTCCAATATTGGTTGCTCAAAATATTTTTCTTATAGTGAACAAAAATGCACTTATCTAATTTTTCCCAAATGGTACAGAATTCTAAGAAATATAAACAAGAAATTGACCAATGGTCAAGATGAAAATCACCAACGAATCTTGGTTATTAAAGAGGATAATGAAGATAATAAACTCGTAACTTATGATCTTAGATCCAAATAATGCACCCGCCTACTAAATTTAAACCTTTTCAATGTCAACTAATAATAATTCAATTAAATTAATTATAAAATCCTAAATGCTCCTTACTTTGTCACCAATAAACTTATTCATAAAGACCTTAATGTTCCATATGTTGCTGAGTTAGCCCAATCAGATACCTATCCTTTCATAGTAAGCTCCATAACCACTCAAATCCATTAGTTTCCCAACTTCCTTCCCACTCCATTCCCGATAATCCTCTGAGGCGTCTAGAATCGCCTAGAAATCTTTCAGAGTAGAATTTTATTTAAAGTGCTACTGATGAGTAGTTATTTTCAAATTTTTACAAGTCATTATATTCGTTATCAGCTCATTTACTTGAAGAACATATTTGTACAGTTGTAAATTTCAATAAATTGATATATTAAACAAAAAATAATAATAATTATTAATGGCAGGGTTAGGTGGACGAAGAGATTATGTAACAAAACACTATTTTGAGTAATTTATGTTTAAAGTTTATTTTATTATTATTGCATTATTATTATGCAGAAAAATGCATATCCCTTAGTAACTCTTTTTTAAATTGCTTTGAAGTATTCACATTTTGCTACCTAACACTTCTGCACATAAATTCTTCATCCAATGAACTGTTTTCATATTCTTCATACACCCTAAGGTAAATGACCATAAGTCGGCGGTATATGGGAAACAATATCGTTATGAAATGAAAATGTCAGCTCGGAAATGAAGGCCACACATTCCCAAGAGCCGTAGAGTCAAGGGCACTTTTCCTGGTTACTCTTTTACCTTTCTCCCGTCTCGCTGAGTGGGAATTGTTACGTTGTAACTAGCCCACTGTAACGGATTCCATCATTATTCAGTCGTAATACTTACATCCAAAATGATACGAGCAAAGATGGCATTCAATATTAAATTGTTGATAAATGCTTATTTTTCCTTAGAAGGGTATTAAAAGACATGGAATTCGGCTCACTGCCAACACAGTCTTATTAGATGACCTTTCGGACTGTCCGACGTCGATTTTGTTCCGAATTTGTTGCTGATTCGAAAAAAATCGATACATAGTTTTATCGATTTTTGCATAGCGTTTCGTCCAATGGACAAAAAAAAAATAAAATAAAATAAATAAAAAAAAAAAAAAAAAAAAATTCGACACTTTAGAAATACTAGTATTTTTACTACATAATAAATAAGATTGTGTATATAAGACATGAGGGAGACCAGTGCCCTTAGGTATCTCCTACTGATTTTAAGTCAGGTTATTTGGTACTATGGAGATGCCAACTCCTTTCCTTTTTAGCCTTTGGTATGCATTGTCGGGAATATTCCTTTTAGCTATGTTTTGTATGAGCGTTTTGGGATAAAAGCCATGAAGTTTGTCGTGAAAGCTTCTGTATTTAGTTTTGATGTGGTGTAGTACAGTGGGTATGCGTAAATCTTTATGCAGTGTTCCATTACATAAGTACGTATCGTGCAATGATTCGCAGTGTTTGTCATTGAAATGTTTGTAGTTTGTATATATGTTTTTTTCGCTGAACCAGAAATCAGCGATGCCAAATTTGTAATAAGTCAAAATTTGTTTCAGCAAGAAAGTAAATGTATTCAAGCGCTGTCTTAGTTCCAGGGAGAATTGTCTATGTAAAGGGAAAACAAGTGTCGTACTCACGTCTCTTTTTAACACGAGGGGCCAATGTCATCCTACAATCGAATGTTAGTCTTAATAATTTTGCTGTGTTAGTCTGCGAAATCAGGTAGTTGGTTAAGTATATAGTCCAGTCAATAAAAATATTATAGAGTGCTTGAAATATGCGAATATTTTTGAACTCAGGGGCGTGGACGTTTGTTTCATTTTAACTACTCCTAACGAAGCTGTGAAGTAAAAATTATCACATAATTCAAACGCTCATTTCAGCACTCTTTGACTGGACTAATATGGACGTGTTGATTCTCGATTCCATCGTTTCTTGAGAAAAAAATCTGAATCGAGAATCGATGTTTCGAAGACGATTCCTAGGAACCTTTTGATATCGCTGAAGTAGGCAATAGTTTTGATATACTTAATTATGTCATTATCATACATCAATTCTTCTCCTAATGACCAAGCCTCCTTTGTACAGAACTAAGAACGAATCCCATGCAACTGCAAGCTAAACTCGAGTTTGTTATTGATATTCATTCGCTATTAGAAAATAAAGAAATTAGATTACTATCTTAAATAGAAGAAATAATGCCTCAGATAATAGTACCATTTTACTACACATTTTTATTATTCTTAAGGGACGATATTTCTAACATTAAACATAAAGAATAAAGCGTTTCCGAACTCGTAACTCTCAATTAAAACAAATCCAGTGCATATACAATGTTTAGTGAAAGGATTTAGTAACATTTTCAATTCCTTAATCAATAAATGAAACCTTGGAATGTTTGTCTTCATAAATAGGAATTTATGAGTTTAATTATATTATTGAACATTGTCTGAATTATAATTAATAACATATATTATAAGCAATAGATAATAAATGCTACTCGTAGTTGATTAATTTATTTCTTTAATTATAATTGTTATTTAATCAGCATTTTTTGGAATTATTTTTGTTATGTTTTGAAATAACAATATATTTTTAAACCGAGGCATTAGTACCAAGAATAAAAAAAATGTAGATAACGACACATCACTGGTTAAGTATATTGAAGGACATATAACTAACAATATATAATAGTTTAAAGTTAAAGGAGATACTTTAACAAAAAACAAAGTTGAAGTTATATTTCTGTGGTCATAGGAAGTAAGTTGTTTAGCGCAAAAATGACCGAAAAACTGTTATCATCTCCCAAACATTATATTAATGTTAATAAAATTTCCTGTTTTTCAAAAACAGGGTTTATATGAACAGGTCCGAAGCAATTGAATTCTGCTCTTAAAATATGTTATTTTCTTATCTTCTTACTCCCTGTGGAGACAGATTTATTCTCTCAACACTGAGGCAATTGAGTTGATAAATATATTTTTTTCTTGATGTAATGAGAAGGGAAGGACAGCATCGGGAAAAAAAATACATAATAAAATGCTCAAATTATATTTTTTCTTAAGGCAAAAGTTCACCAATCTTGTAATTCTAAATTATATAGTAGAAACATGTAATAATAAAATAAGTGGGCATTTCAGTTATTTTTGTTGGATGTTTTATGTACTTTTATTAAGTATAGTCTATCACTTGAGGTACGCATGATGATATAGAAGGATCAATACAATTAGGATTGATGAATTAAGTGCCACTTCTATTGAGATAATTTTATTTGAAAACTAGTTTCGAATGCTAAACATTCATCTTCAGTACGTAGTAGCCTGGCTGGCTCAGAATCACTTGAGCTACGCATGATGTTTTAGTTACCTCGAAGAACTGAAGATGAATGTTTAGCATTCGAAACTAGTTTTCAAATAAAATAATCTCAATATAAGCGACACTTAATTCATCAATCCTAAAAGTATAGTCAATGTTTTTCGTGGAGATTATGCCTTTCCCAGCATGAAGGAAAAATACATATCAACTACAACAGAATTTCACAGGAGAAATCTGGGAGGCCTCTGATTTTATAAAACCTTAATAATTGTATTATTTTTTAACTACTATGCATTTGATATCCACCCATTCTCATTTTTTAAAGTCTTTTACAATAGAAGAAACCGCCATAAAGTGTACGTCCAATATCTTTATACAAAATTTATATAAATTACAGAGAGAACAATAAACTAGCATTAGTAAATAAACTTTTTTAGTTCCCAGTTTAACATTGTTTTAATCTTAATATAGAAATATCATGCAAAAACTAGAAATAAAACGAAATGATAGATTCGACAAATAATAAAAAAATAAAATAAAAATTAATGAGAATTTTTTTTCTAACATAAAGTCTATTTTTCGGGAGGAAAAAAATAAAAAAATACCAAGCTATTGATTTTAAATTTTATTGTTTATGTCTTTGAAATGGAATAACCACCCATCAATTTTTCAACAAAAGTGAAAATTAGCATTAAAAAGTTCAAGAAAGTAAAACTAATACAAAGTTCTAATAAATGAGGCAGAGGACTACAAAATTCTGAACAGGTTTGGGTATACTGAAAATATATTTCCTTGATGCTGCATAATATTACAGATGCAAAAATAGAAAACATCTTTTAAGAATACATAAATAAATATGGAAAACATCTTTTAAGAATACATAAATAAATATGGTTGTTTTTTTTTTGTCTAAATTTTATCTTGTAAAATGAGGAACCCACCTACTTTCAAGGATGACTTATTTTCAGTGTTGATAAAGGAAAATCTGACTTTTAAGTAACTCCATAGTTTATTTACATTCCTTTTTTCTTGATAAGTAAATTAATGCAATTTATAATAATAATAACTAATTAATCATTCACTGTGATTAAAAGGAACTTCATTCATTCTTTAAAACCATTTTTTTTTTAAATTATATTTTTGGCTAAACATTAAAAAAAAATAAATCCATTTTTATTAATAACTTAACGGTTAGCGATTTATTATTAAAGCATTTAAATATTTTTAATTTTATTAAGTTAATATTATTATTTGATATGTGGATAATTGTTATTTAACGATTACCTTCCTATTATCCCAATCTAAAACATTTGATGTATGGTAACTAGGCTATCAACGATTGAGGCATGAAAATGGAAAAGGATGTAAGAGCCAAAAATAAAATATAAAGAATTTTTAATTGAAAAATGAATAAGTTCCATCGCCAATGTAATGGAAACAGTGGTACATACCTATCATGAAGGGCTTGGTACCAAGAAAGGTACGTACCACTGTTTCCATTCCATTGGCGATGGAACTTATTCATTTTCCAATTAAAAATCTTTTATTTTATTTTTGGCACTAACAGCCTTTTCCATTTACATGCCTCAATTATATACATTACGATAGGCAAGGCAAAAGTACCTCTGTATTATGTAAATCAGGCTGTCTAGTTTATGTAACTAATTTAATCTATTATAAAGCCAATTTAGTCAATAGTAACAAACAAATACATTAGGCTCTTCTTTCGTTTCTTATGAAGATTTATTACAATAAGAGCCTTCATTTTCAAAAATTTCTTTTGGTAGATAGGGTCAAAACATACTTAATAACAATTACTATTAAGTAAAATATTGATGATCCATTTCTAGATATGTTTTCTGAAAAAAATGTTATCTTGGTTTCATATAAGTCTTTTTTTTTAGCAATAAGCTACATTTAGCAATCCAATGTTTTATTACCATCAATTAAATCTTTATTGGGATTTATTATATCAATTTTTCCAGGAATATTTCAAATTTAAATAGACAAAATGTTCTATATATTTAATTTGTTACCTTGGAATACAGTACATTATAAAGGAATGTTATTCAGAGTAATTCTGGATAACAAGAATAACATTTTTACAATTCAGGAGTGTTATTTTTTGGTTTAATATCAATAATTAAAGAAAAATAGGATGCAATAACATAAATTGAGGCATTCAGTGAGAACCAGAGCGGACTATCCCAAATTATTGTGAAAATAGACTTTGAAATGTTTAATCATAGAATGCCATGATTTGACATTTCAAAATCAATTTTGTGGAATAGTCCGCTCTGGCTCTCAATGCCAAAATTAGTCTAAATTATATGAGAATAGATTTTCCTGGAATACTTTCTATTGCTATTCCAAATCCTAAATAAGATTTAGTTAAATTTAAATTTTAATAAAATGTATTTTATTAATTAAAAAAAAAAATAAATTGTTAAATACATGTAGAAGATAAGAACAGCAGACTGTTCTTTAATCTCAAGATGGGTAAATATCTTTCCTTAATATAACGAATTGTAGATTGTTATTGCTAAAGTTATTAGTTATTAGTTATATGTAGCCTTTAATTCCAAGTACTTAAAATATTGGCCTTCCTTTGGAATAAGTTTCTTTGTATGTTTTTATTTTAGCAAAAGTTACCTGTATGTTAGGTATCAATTGGTTATACTAATTCCCTGAATAAGTAACTTATTGGTTACTGATCAATAAATAAGATATCAGAAGTCATAGATGATGTTTATATATGATTAAATTACAACTTCAATTAATGCACATAATCTCCATTATGGCTTGACCAATCATGATTTAACAAATAATACAATCTAACTATTTTTAAAAAATGGAGGATTTAAAGTAGAAAAAAAAAATACTTGTTTATGAGAGGTAATTAATACGGAATTGTTATAATTATAATAATAAAAACATCCTAAATATAAATTTTAATTTTAAAAATAATTAAACATCTAAAAATCCAAAGTATCCAACATGTTTTTTAGCATTAAATATGTTTTAACTCATAAAGGCATTATGAAAAATATAAATAACCACTAACAGAATGGATTAGTAAGCCAACAAGATATAAATAATACTATGGACTACTATGGCTTCATACTTTATTGATATTTACATAGTTCGGAATATTGGAAACCAATTAAAGGATATTAAGATTAATTAGGATAAGTAAAAAATTCTAAAATGGAAAGTAGTTTAGAAAATAAACGGTAGACAAGATATTGAAACAGTAAATAATTTGTTTCAAATTTGGTATACATAATTTAAATATATACTTTAATATCTAGAACTTCATTTAAACTATCCAAGTTGTAAACTAGGAACAGAAAGATGTAAATTGAATATATCTCTGGTAATTCATAAAAACAAGAACTTATGGTAATATTTTACAGGCTATACACATTATGTTAGACAAGAATCCTGAAAATAATGATCAGGAATGAGAACTGAAGATAAATTTCATTTATTCAATAATTACTACTGTTATGAAATAATAGAAAAATATGAACTAAGAGATAACCAGTCAAAATGAAACAAACTAATGCAAAACTAGTTCAAACAAGTCAACATTAATTTACACCCTTCCCAACCTATTGTTTTTATTTTCTATGAAAAAGGAATATATGGTAAGCGATTATTAAATAGTTTTGAACTACTTTATTATATCTTGACTTCGCCCTTTCCCATGTTTCCATTATAATAGTTAGCATCATAAAAGCCCAAAAGAAGATGTGAACAAGAAATTTTAAATTTCTTATCACAAAGATAGGGTCTGTCAGTGAATACTGCAGAATAGATATGATAAATCACACTAGTAAACACATCTAACTCACTCTGTCACAAATGGGAATCAGAAAATTATTGCCTAACAACTAAAAATGTCAAAATTCTGCTTTTTAAAGTTTAAAAGGCATGACATCACAATAAAAATACCTTTTGCGATAGGTAATACCTTATAAAAAGTGATATGATTAGCAAAGTGGAAGTGATATAAATTAATTTTAAGCAGCAGGAGAAACATAATTCTTAAGTATACATTTAAACTACAAGCAATCAACACACCATTGATTAATTTAGTACTTTATATAAAAATAATGTTACAATTGAATAAAACAGGAATTTTATCGCCAATCAGATGTAAATTTAAATAACTATGAGCGATGTATGATACACTAGCTTACCTTTATAGTTCTTATTTGCCTTAAGGATTCTCGACGTCTTACTCGAGCTTGATAATCAGTTAAACCACGCATAAACAAATTTTCCTTGTCAAAACGACTAGGTAAAGATTTCCTTAATAACCTTCGGGGACCCATTTGACACTTTAATTTGACCGTTAACAAGTTCAAAAATGCCGGACTACCACAATCATCTGATAGCATTCAAATCTCTCATCAAAGCCTTTTAGATTACAGATACAACTACAAATATGATTAAATTAAATACGGAAACCATGTAACACTTTAATTAAAATAAGCTAAAAATTATTAATGCATATTTATTAAAATTAGTTTACTTTATTTTAAATTAAATTAATTTCAAGAAGCTTGAATATCATATGACATAGAAAAACATTTCAATATTTGAGAAATCGAAATAATATTTTCATCTCCTATTCATAGTCCATTAAACTAGCGTAATAATTCAAAGATTTAATTAAAATTTTCCCCATAATTGGAGAACCTTCGTGTATTGTAAAATAAATGATTATTTTTTTAATGGACAAAAAAAAATAAGGAATAGCGGGATTATGAAAATAACACAAAAACATTTGAAAAGAAATGGTTCCCATATAACTCCGCTTCTTCCTTCCATCGTGAAAAAGAATAATTTTAGCCAATTCAGAAACAAAATTAATTCTAAGCTCTCAAATTTGTGTAAAATTGAAAATGAAGTTATACCAGAGTCTAATGGTGGTGAAGTGAGTATTTTTAGTATATCTAATTTCCAAAATAAAGAAAATATACCGATTTATAATAATGATAATGAAATATTAAATAAAAATAATGAAAAACTTCTTAAAAATAATTATATTCGTTATCCATTGCAAGAAAGTAGCAAACATAAATGGGGCTTAAATGAACCTAATCACAGTTTAAATATAGCAGCTGATAATTTAATTAAAAATGAACCTATTAATTATACTGCTGATTCATGCCCATCACTATCAAAATTAGATGGGGATGATGTTATAGATGAGGAATCAAGTGAAGATGAATTTGAGTTCATGTTGGAACAGGAATTAATAAAGGAACAAATTAAAAGAAACACTAGTATGTCTTCTAATGATGATTATATTAATACTTTAGTTGAAGGCTTCAGCAATGAAATTAGTTTAGAAGAACAAGGTAATTTAATTTTAAATGCAATTAGAACTAATCGCAAATTAGCAGATTTTTGTGTAACTCTAGAAGCAGCTCTAGTTAAACAATTATATAAAATAACAAAAGAATTTCAGCACTTGAAAGTAGATTGTTCTAATACTGTTGATGATGGAGACACTATAGTCAGTCGAGGTTTTTATAGTCAATTTGGTGCTCCTTATTTCAAAGATTCTTCAGGATTTTATTGTCCAAGAAATCAAGATTTCAAGGATAAGCTATCTAAAAATCAATTTATTGGTTATTTATACATGCAAACAGATCATACTGCAGATATTACTGCATTATCTAATGCTATTAGAGAATATATAATAGATGACTATGTGAAAAAATCTAATCTTGTTGATTTGAAAAAGAATTGTTCTGAAACGGATAATTCACCACAACATGAAATAATCTCAAAAGAGATTAATTTCATTAAAAGTAAAGTTGCGTTCATGAAATCAGTTGATTTAAAATTTCTAGTAAAAGACATTTCTGATTCAGATATTGACTGGATGAAGATATCGTCTAAGGAATCTCTTGACATTCTTACTCCTGGTGAATGCTTAAGATATTGGAATTTAATTTTATCCCCTAAAGTCAATAGAGGAACATGGACACAGCAAGAAAAAAAAGAACTTAAAAAACTAGCAATGCAATGTAATTACCAGAATTGGGATAAAATAGCTGAATTACTTAATACTAAAAGAACAGGTTACCAATGTTTTATTCAGTTCAAAAAGCACTTTGGAATGGTGGATTTTAACAGAGGTCGCTGGAGTAAAAAAGAAGATGTACAATTGTCCTATCTTGTTAGCATAAGTGAACAGGGAGGTGTGATTGGATGGGCTAAGGTATTATGCCATTTGGAAGATAGGACAATGGCCCAAGCATTAAATAGATGGTATCGCTTAGATCCAGGTTTAAAGAAAGGTAAATTTACAGATGAAGAAGATATTATTTTAGTAAATGCTGTTGAACAGTTTGGTCTTGATTTTCAGAAAGTTGCTTCTGTATTTCCTAACAGATCAGCAATCCAATTACGAGAACGATATTTTGCCAAAAGGGACATGAAAGTTAATAAATGTGGTGAATGGTCTTTAGCTGAAGATAAGCTTCTTATGGATTTAATTGGAATTCATGGCGAAAGAAAATGGTCAAAGATAGCTGAGAACTTTCCTTCCAGAAATAGAATTCAAATCAGACATCGATATAAGTGTATTAAATTGAATTTGCAAAAGGATCCAGGATTTAAGCTTGAAAACTTAAATAGGTTTAAGAGAAATACTCATGTTAATGCTAAAAACAAGCGAGATGAAGCAGCTATATCAAAAAGCACTGCAATTGATATCATCAGTAAAACTATCGAAGAAGGTAAAATATTTTACAATAAAAGAAGAATTTTAAAAAGAACTGGAAGACTCAAAGAGAGAGGCTAAATAGGCATTTCTGTGTTTATAGGTTTCATTTGATTTTTCTCAGCTCTAATTTTGTGGAAGTTTTTTACTTGGAATTTTTTTTTTTTCATTTTTCAATGATTGATTTTATTTTTCTTAATTTAAACATGTTTTTTTCCCCCAAAAAATAATCTTATATATATTTTTAAAATTTGACTTTGATGTTTGCAATGATTGTTGAAATTTTGAATAATATATCTTAAATATTTGAGTTTTTTCTTCTTATGCTTATAATTAGTTATAATATATATTAAAAAAATTAATTTATGATTTGAAATGTAAAAACTGTGTCTACTAAGCTTATAGGTGATCATGGGAGGCGCAGTAACTGTGTAAGGCAGTTGACTGCCATGCTCCTGAACCCCAGTTTGAGTTCTACTGACAGCAGAAAATTTATGTTCTGTAATTTCAGCCATGGATCGAATTCGAGGTGGGGAGACCCTCCTGGGGCATACCCAGCCTCTTAAAAAGTGAAAAAGTGGGTACCCTTGATTGGTGCTTAGAGTTTTTTTTAATATATTTTTTAAAAATTTTTTAATTTATTTATTTATTTTTTATAGGTGATAATATATTATTGAAGTATTTGTTTTCCATCATAAGTTTTGCCCAGAATTTTAATTATTTAGCATTTGGTAAATAACGAGGAGCCTAATGTTTTTTTTCAAGTCTGGTGTACGATATTCAAACTTGCTGAGAGTGATATTGTATTGTATGCATCAATTACACAATTACCAAGTTTAAATAGCGAAAAAAAGATTTGGCTACTTAGCATATTGTTTGTGCCTTCTTAAAATTTCTCTATTATTCTGTTGGATACAGTTTTCTGTCATTTTTATTTTATCATATAGTATTAAACAAATGACCATTTCATCAAATGAACGAATCCCAAAAACTATAAACATGTTTATCTTGTTCATTGTTTACCTTCAATTGTTCTCTTGTTCAGCCACAGAATCAGTTAATAAAATAAAGAACACTAAAGGAGGTATCTTTGTGAACCATGTGTCCGTTTTAAAAATTTCTAGTGGAGATACTTTCTTGGAAAGGAAGAAGGCTGTTTTTTGAAACTGCTAAGAAGCAATTCATCATGATTTTTCTCTTGATAAACATTCAATAAATTTTCACCTCTACTGTGTACAGTTAGATAGAATGTACTACTTATGTTGCATTACCCGGCTTTGTTCAACCACAAAGGAGTTCTAGGGAAAAAAAAGTTAATATATTTGAAGAAGTAAAAACAAAAGTTCAGCAATTATTCAATAGCCATTCAAAGGAATGGTACCTGCATGGGATCAAGGAACTGGTTGGAAGATGCACCACAATGGGTTATATTGTTTTATTAATTTCATGTTTCGCTTAAAAAAATGTGTGTATTTTTATTTTAAAATGTCAATTGTTTATATACGTATATGATTATATACCCTATTGGATACTAAATCTTTCTTAAACTTGAAGTATTTGTTTATCTATTCATTTTATTATTTTTAGAGGACATAGTCCCAGAATAAAGTTTATTTTATATTCTATTTGTTTTTTAATTTTATTTTTTCATTTTACTACAGATGGAATCTATAGTACAATTTTAAACTATAATGTTCCTTTAAAATATTTACTCTTCCAGACAAATTGCAGATATTTGGTTTTAACAGAAATTAGGATTGACTAGTATAAACTTAAATAAAAAAAAACTTAGTAATATTATTAATAATACATATTATATTCATATAACTGGTATAGATCAAATTAATTATATTGTAACATAAAAATAATTATTTAAAATATTAAAAAATGTGTTTCACCAGTAGAAAAATTTTTTGTGGACAAGAAAAGCATAAAATCTGAAAATATAATATTAAATTATTTTCAATGTTTCAATACTCTTTAAAACATTTTTTTCCTTTTTCATATATTGTCTTATAATAATAATAGAACTTTATTGGAGTCTTGATTTGCGATAACTTCATCTCTGAAAATCCATCTTTAAAGATTGTAACTTGGGCATTTTCTTCTTTTACATTATAGGTTTGAGCAATATAAAAGACAATCCCTAGTTGTAAGGAATCATATAATCTTTCTTTGAGTTTCAAAGGAAATATTTTTATACCACTGAATGGAGGTTAGGGTCCTTAATGTCTTCCTCTAGATATTTTCTATAAAATATCTTTATTGTAGGTAACTTTTTTTTCTACCCATAATCATTTTTTTTAAAAATGTATTTATCGAAATTTACAACTGCACAATATACAGGGTGTCCCAGACATAGTGTAAAAAAACAAATTGGGTAATACTGCATGCTAAAAGGGGTAGAATGGCGCAGAAACTAGTTTCATATCTCAATCTGCTGAGGAGATAGAATTTTTTTTGTTTTTATTTTTAAAATCTTTCTTTTTTTCTGAAAAATGGCAGTTTTCTCTACTTTGGTTTAGCGTAAAAACAAAAGCGATGATATTTTCTTAATCAGCATTAAATTTTCTAAAATATGACATAGGCCTAGTTATTTTAAATTTACTTTTAGAGGGCCTTTTAACTCGCAAAACACAAAACATTTATTGAAACTTAAATTTTTAATATTGTTTGAAAATTTCTCACTCCCCACTGGAGCACCCTAGAAGCCATCAAATTTCCTAAAAACTGCAGAATTTAGTTAGCTTTTTAGTGGTGTAACTCATGAAACAATTGCTCTTCACCTTTTGAGTCTAACAGAAGTTTTTCTGATGAAAAACACGCTAGAGAATAAATACTTGATTGAATAAGTGTATTAGTGATTTTATCTCTTGTTCGTATGCATGAGGGGAAAAGAGTTGTAAGGGTGGTAAGTCCTCCCTCCCCCTCCCCCCCCAAAAAAATCTTATTTATAAAGAGTTAAGGGGAGGGGACCCAAATTTTTGCTGATTACCTAATGTTACATACACATACTTTTTCTTTCTTTTTTTTTTTTAAATATAAAAAATAACAATTTTTTTTTGGGGGGGGGGAATAAATCAAATACACCACCTTCACAAAATGACATTTCATAATGTGCCTGCATGCATTAGGACAAGACATGATATCACGTTCTGATAGGAAATTAAGTGGATTTATTTAGTTGAGCTTTGTAAAAAAACTAATCCCAATGTTTGCAAAGGTCATAAGAAGTTGTCCTCTCATTTTATGACTGCAAGTGCCATTCAGTGATTTTAGCCATGGACTTCACTATGAGGGAGTACGCAGAGTTGATTTTGTCTAGGGGTTCTCCATCCCCCTAGCCCCAAAAAAATGCGCTAGCAGCTCAGAGAGAGTATAAGGGGAGCGATACCCAAATTTTTGCGGGTTTCAAGCTAGTACATCAGCAAGAATTTTTCTTTCTTTTTTTTTTTTTTTAAATATAAAAAATAACAATTTTTTTGGGGGGGGGGAGGAGGAGGGAGGACTTACCACCTTCACAACTCTTTTCCCCTCATGCATACGGACAAGAGATAAAATCACTAATACACTTATTCAATCAAGTATTTATTCTCTAGCGTGTTTTTCATCAGAAAAACTTCTGTTAGACTCAAAAGGTGAAGAGCAATTGTTTCATGAGTTACACCACTAAAAAGCTAACTAAATTCTGCAGTTTTTAGGAAATTTGATGGCTTCTAGGGTGCTCCAGTGGGGAGTGAGAAATTTTCAAACAATATTAAAAATTAAATTTCAATAAATGTTTTGTGTTTTGCGAGTTAAAAGGCCCTCTAAAAGTAAATTAAAAATAACTAGGCCTATGTCATATTTTAGAAAATTTAATGCTGATTAAGAAAATATCATCGCTTTTGTTTTTACGCTAAACCAAAGTAGAGAAAACTGCCATTTTTCAGAAAAAAAAATAAAGATTTTAAAAATAAAAACAAAAAAAATTCTATCTCCTCAACAGATTGAGATATGAAACTAGTTCCTGCGCCATTCTACCCCGTTTAGTATGCAGTATTACCAAATTTTTTTTTTACACTATATCTGGGACACCCTGTATATACATCTAGTAAATGTTTTCATAACAATTACAATAACCTGTAAAAACTTAAAAAGAACTACTCATCAGTAGCACTAGAAGGTCTCTAGGCCATCTTTTTAGATGCCTCAGTAGATTATCGGGAATGGAGTGAGAAGCAAGTTGAGAGACTAGTGGATTAGTGTGGTTATGGAGTTTACTATGAAAGGATAGGTATCTGATTTGGGCAAATTAGCATCATACTGTTGGCATAAAAAGTATTTGCACACCCAGCGATTTGAGGTTTTATGCATAATAGATTTTTTTTTTTTTTTAACCTGCTTGATATACCTTTAATTAGTCAAGAGCAGACAATTTAACATGATAAATATAATATAGAAAAAAATTAAACAAATATTGAATAAACAACAAAATGTAGTTTTTCACTGCCTAAAAAGTATTGGCACACAAGGAATTACTGAGAAGTTGACTTCTTATCTTATACTTGAGAAAGGAATGAGTGACCTATGACACTCACTAATGCTGTAACTGCTTATTACCTCCAGTGATATTGTACTTCCACCATATTCAGTTTCTAATGACCCACAAAATTAGGGAAATACCATTGTCTGTTAGAGAGATGATTGCTATACAAGTGACATTGTCATTCTCTACAGTGCGGTATATTATTACAAAAAAGATAAGAACTGGATCCATTGAAAATCAGCCTCGGAGAGTTCGTCCAAGGACCCTTACATTGCGAGAAAGAAAACAGGTAGTTAAAGAAGCTTTAGGAAAACCCAGTAAAAGTGCTCAAAATCTTGCCAATGACCTAGGATCATCTAGTGGAAAGTATGTTGCACTACAAACAATCCGAAACGTTCATAGTGAAGGCATTCGTGGCAGAAGACCTCTAAAAAAACCTTTCATTAGTAAACTAAATAGGAAAAAGAAACTTGAGTTTGCAAAAAACTTCGTAAATGAACAACTAGATTTTTGGGAGTAAAATATATTTTTGGATGAAAGCAAATTCAAAGTTTTTAAACTGGCTAACATTATGACAATTTGGCAAAAAAATAAAACAGCTTTAAATACAAGAAATATATTGAAAACGGTGAAGTGTGGAGGTGGAAATATTATGGTTTAGGGCTGCATGGCATACTCAGGTGTTGGAAATTTAGAAATTATTGAAGGTATTATGAAAGCTCGCTCATACATGGAGGTGTTGCGATGCAACCTGAATAGCAGTGCCATTAAATTAGGCCTGGATAACAAATTCTACTTTCAGCAAGATAATGACCCAAAGCACACAGCCAACTTAACCAAGGAGTGGCTTCTATATAATGCTCCCAGAAGATTGCTGACACCACCTCAGTCACCAGTCAATCCTATAGAGAAACTATCGCCTTTTGGACAGAATGATACGACAGACAAATGTACTAGCAAGGAACACTTAAAACAAATAATAAATGAATCGTGGAACAATTTATCAGTAGAAATATTAAATAATTTAGTAGAATCCATGCCAAGGCAGTTATTAATGCCAATGGTATGTTTACAAAATATTAAGTAATTTATGTGCCTTTGGCACTAATATTATATTATCATTAAGGTGTGCCAATACTTTTTGGGCAGTGAAAATTTTTTATTTCTGCCCAACTTGTTAAATTGTTTTTCTATATTACATATGAGATGTTAAATGTTTATTGTTTGTAAATTTAATATATAACAAAAAGAATAAAAAAAAAAAATTGTTTACATGTATAAATTCTTAAATCACTGGGTGTGCCAATACTTTTTGTGCCAACTGTATGGGATATTATGATCCTTATATTCATAATCTTAAATAATTAAACTCAATACCAATCTTCATTCCTGAGGAATGTGCTCAATGAAGTAAAGGACATATACTCTGTCTACTTTAGATTTACTTTCAGGCCCTATTCAGAGTATTCAACTTAAAGTTTTAATCTGCAAATTGTTACACGGATAAGATTTCACACTGATGTATCATTATTTTTCTTTCCATTTCTAGAGAGTTTGTTCAATACTCATGTCAAAGAGACACTTTAAACATTTTATATTGGTTAATGCTAAGTTGACACAATTTCCAATATAAACTCTCAAATTAGCACTTTTATAAATGCCTCGTATACCTTTTAACAGTTATACCCATATAGTTGAATAAATTGTTTTTCCTGCATCCTTTGAAATCATTTAAATTTTTTATTATAAAAAATAATATCTTCTCAGTACAATTTTATAATAGATAGTGTTTTTCTTTAGTTCAGTTCGTTTATATTACAGCTGACCTTTTTATTTTTAATTTGTTTTGTATTTTGAAAATCTTTAATTAGCCTTTATAACTTTTGTTTTATGGACAAATTAGTACGATTCTTTCTGTTAATTTTTTTTTTTTTTAGATTGGTGGTATTTATAATCAGTAAGATTACTAATATGCAAATTATTAACAATATCAGCAATGATGAGGAGAATTAAATAATGGAATACCAGAATCTCTCATGATAAGTTCTTAATTTGTAGAATCACTGGTAGTAGGTCAGTGGTTTTTGTTAGCTCTGTGACAGGCAACAGATCAATAATTAGTTACAGATCGGTGATTGATAACAGAATGGTGAGTAGTAGCAGGCCAGTGATTGGTAACTGATTAATGATTGGTAATAGACTGGTGATAATAGGTAGAGACATCTGCAAGCACCCTATTTTTCTAGTGAAATTGCAAACATTTATTAAAATTAATTATTAAAAACCATAATATGTTGTTAAATCTGTATAACTGATTTAGCAAAATATTATGGGTGATATTCATTATTAAATAAATTGGTTTATTTACTGCTCAAGGAATGTTCGGTGTTTTGACTGGTGGGTTTTGGGTATATCTCATGAAGAAAATTGAATATGTTTCAGAAACGCTGCCATTATTTATCAAATTTTTCATTAGTAAGATTACTGAATTATTTGCTGATATTATTAATACCATCAGTGATTAAAAATCAGAGTATTATGATTAAGAAGTATATATATTAAACACCCTACAATGAACAAGTTCTTTTTTAGCTGGGCCAGCTAAATTATTTTCTAATATTTACCGTAAAAGAAGATAGATATAAAATATCAGTCATCATTTCTCAAAAATTTCAGCCTCTTGGGGCAGGGAATAATAACTGCTAAGCACACCTCAGCTCAAAACTTCAGTGGATAAATAGATCCCTTTTGCAAACCTTACTATTAACATTTTTTTTTGCTTAGATGATGAAATTATATTTATTGAAATCTTTCAGAAGATTTTGTTAATGCTTTTTTGGTATAATTATTTTTAAAAGTATATATATATTACATAAAATTTAACAGACATATGATAAAGCATAGCTACATGTTACTCAAACAAATGTTTTTATTTGGGATTTAAGTATTTAAGAACATTTTTTTTTTTCATAAAAATTCAATTTGTTTGATTTCATTAAAAATTGAAGCTATGTAAATTTTAATAGTTTAATAAATTATATATTGCTTGATAAAGACGTGCTTTGATGAAAATATAAATATCAACAGAGAAATTTGAATACAAATCAAATAATATTAATCCCTTAATATTATTATTTAAATATATTGATTTTATCAAATCATATTTTTACAAAACCTTTTTTATTTCGCACCACTTAGGTCATACTTATTATTAGAATTTTCTTGGGTATAGGCTTACAAATAAATTTGTATTTTTTTAGCATTAAGTGCAAAAGTAATGATGGTTATTAGTGCCCTGGAGTTCTAAAATTATACTGATATATAATACATACATAGTTGTTACTAATTATTAATTTACATTCAGCTGGTTTACAGATTATTATAATATGAAGACTATAGCATAGTTCCTTTTATAGACTGGATGTTGCATGAAGTAACAGATTTAGTTGGTAATGGCATCTTAGATTCTGTTCCTATTACAATGCTAAGCCATTTGGCTTCAACTGGAGAATGATCGCGTTGGCACTGCTCAAGAGGTTACTTTACAAGTACAATCCTACTATTTTTAGTGTAAATATATTATCTGTAAATCAGATGTTACTTTTTTAGGCAGATGACAACCATACACCTAGAGATAAAACAAACCTATAACTGAGCCTTCATAGTGGAGATTACTTTCAACTCCATACTTTAAAAAGATTTTTGACCATAATTATAAACACCATCCTACTAATAATAATTATGATAACGTTATTCAGTACTATATGTTTCGTTGTTGCATTTATGGTTATTTGTAAACATATATTGACCATCGATTTACCTCAAAGACAAAATGACAGACACTACCTTGGCCACCAGAGCATTCTGCAGGTGCACCGTATTTGTTAGGATTATATCAAAATTTCCAGCATATATCGAATCGAATGCCATTGATTTGCAAATTCTCATTTTCAAAAAATTACTTTTTCCGAGTTATTTGATTGAAAACAAGAAACATAGAAGCGGGAATTTTCCCGTTATTAATTGTTGGGAATTATTTCAGCATTAACGAAAGTTCGTGGAATGAATTGAATTCATTAGCTGCAGTGTTTGTGGCAAATGAACTGTCCCCCTTATAAAGTTTAACTTAACTGTAACATCTGAACCACCAATCCAGTTGGGGTCAAACGCAAATTTGCCGTTCTCTGAATGCATCATGCGTACTGGGAAATTGAAAAACTTGTTCTGGAAGTTAGTTCCAGGAAAGCTGAGAGTCGAAAGGTTTAATAATCCGAATTTATGATCTCGTTTCCGTGAGCAAGCTGTCTTCCCCCCAGTTATCAGGCGAATCAACAGGTGTCTTCCAAGATTCCTTTATAACGAAAATGGTGTTGAATAAAATGCATGAAAATAAGTTGTATGTACGTTGAATCCCAAGTACTCATCTTTTCTTAAGTATAGATTTAAATAATCGGTGAATTTTTACTCTTGATTCTTTAACCTTTCTTTTCTTTTCGTTCTTGTTTTATCAAAGGAACCACACATAATTTTTCCGATGCCCTCTCATATCCTGACTCAGTACTAACTAGAGAATATTTTTTGTCCTCGTTATCCTCTAAACATAATAATGTTAATAGATGTCCTTTAGTGATTTTTATATCTTTAAAGTCCTTTAATATTTCCCTTAGTAACATTTCTTCGCATAGTGTTAGAATTTCAATGTTTTATTTCCTTATATCATAACAATCATCCTTATATCATATCTTATTTTTGTACATGATAGGTTATTATTTAATTTTTATTTAAGGACTAAGAAATACCTACATTTTTATAGGTTGGTAGTCACCTTTTCATTAACATAGATCCATAGTCTGAAAATGTGTGATAAGAAATCAAATGCATGTTGTCACTCACCAAGAGAGATAAAATATTACTTATTGCCGCTGATGTTGCAGGAGTGAAAGAAAGAAGGACGGAAGGACTTGGCAAATTAAATAACCTTTAGGATTTCCTTATCAGTGTTTAGTTTGTTTTTAGTTCCAACTGGAAAAAAAAAAAAATTACAATTGGACTATAATAAAGAAAATAATAAATATTTGGTCCGATGTATGTTTCTTAATTTAAGAAATCGATAATTCGGAATACTTATTCAAAAGTAAATTGGTCGAAGTTATTGAAGAGATTTATCTTTTGCTGCTCTCCCTTTCAATAATTTGTTGCAATACGGTTATTGTTGTTTTAGAAGTTTTTTTTAATTTTTTAATATGGCCTAGTCTAGGAGTCTATGAGGAAATAACATATCATCATCGGGTTTTCTCTCATCTACTCAACTTGTATATTTAAATTTTACTGCTCGACACTGCCAAATCAAACCTAATGTAATTGCGAAAACGGTTCTATAGTATACATGAAAGACCGGTTCTTAAGGAAGGCCACATGTATTAACCTGACACATTTTTTTTTGGAGTATCATAAAACAAGCAAATGTAGTTAGATTTCGGATTATCTTTTGCTCGATTCCTTTATTTACTTCCCTTCAAGTCTATAATATTGTCCACGATCGAAAACAAAAGTGTATTAAATTGCCAAAATCGAAAACTGAGTTTAAGATCGAGTTGTTTTCATAATTAATCTCTGCCATAAAAAAATACAAATAAATGGATGATTACTTAGTGAGATGCATAGTTCACACACTCTAGCCTTAACTTGTTTTCAATGTCTAGTCGCACATATTCAATCTCTTATTTGTCCTGCTACGTTGGTTAAGCCTTAAGATGTAGTATAGATGTTTTGTTTAAGGCCTCATTTTGGGGCCCTAATGGCTGCTATAATGGCATGGGGAAAGGGGGAGGTTGGAAGTTGTCGCTATCTATCGACGGGCTTAGCTTGCTGTAGACCCCATTAGTCGGGGCTTCGACAGCACGTCCACTCTGCTGGCCAAGATGCCCTCCTAAGATATAGCAGGGTGTTTCCGCTCTCCTTAAGCTCTGATCACTACTTAGTCCTTATAGCCCAGCTTCGTTTCTTTTATTGCTACTTTCTTAAGATTTGTTATACTTGTTACAACTTGTCAAACTTTAATCTATCCTAATTAAGAATAAAGTTGTTATAATATTTTTTGAGAAAATATTGTCATTGAGTAATTGCATTAAAAACGCCGCAAAACTGAACGGACCATGCTACTAACTTTTGCAGTTAATATTTTTTTTCGGTCCTAAGGGTCTTTTATAAGATTAATCCTTTAATTTAAATCCTTAAATATTTAAAGAATATATTTTTGGTGTAATTATAGATACTCTTCCATTTATCTGACGCAAGCATCAACATCCTCTTCAATGCGGACATTCCTACCACCCCCGACACGTTCCTAGCAACCTTTGTGGTTATTACAGCTATACTGCATCATCACATGATCCTAAAACAGCCTCTACCAATCCGCACGGTCTCCTCTCACAGATTAAACAACGGTTCAACTGCTTGAGAATAAAGGTTAATAAATCCAAGTGTACACAGATGACTTTTACTCTACGCCGTAGAGTTTCACTCCCCAACAGTCCTATTCTATTGGATCCAAGTTCTGGTATAGTGAAATATCTTGGTTTCATCTTAGACAAAAGTCACTTGGAACCCACATACTAGACTTAAAATACAAGAACTTAACAGGGGATTCATCCAACTGTGCAGTATACTATGCAAGACCTCAAAGCTTTTAATAGACAACACATTTCTGATTTACAAGACCATCCTAAAGAACTACGGACCATCCTGAAGAACTGCAAAATATTCGAAAATATTTTACGTATCTAATCCTTCCAAACCAAATTCCTAAGAACCATAACTACTGCCCCTTACTATTTCTCCAACAAAGCCGTACGTAATGTCTTAATTATATCTTTTGTCCTAGAATCCATGCCCGTCGAAAATTCTTATCATCCAAATCCACTAGCGCAATTCCTTTTCATTTTCACTCCTATAATCTTCCTTGCAGGTTAAAAAGGCAGTGGCCAATAATAGTCATTCTCGTGGCAGTACAATAATTATATCATAAAACCGCAGATTAAAATAACATGGCATGAAAGTTGGCTTCTAATTGAGAACAGCAACCAACTTCAAATAATTAGACTTACATCAGGACCTTGGGATCAAGAATTAAGACCAAGGAAAGAAGAAGTGACGATGACAAGACTCCGAATTTGTCATTCGAAATTAAACACCACTACATAAAATGTAACGAATGTCAAGAATATCTGACTCTGAAACATGCCTGAAAAATCAAGACATTTCAAAATTGTTGCAAAATCACACACGTTTCCATATCCAAATAATACACTATTTACAAAAAATAAATGTTTACAAAAACTAGTATTTTTCGACTTGTGAATGATGCTTCTGCCCACATCCAGTGGCACACGGTACCATAAAATATGTAGATAAAATAAAGAAATAGTTATATAAATATAATACAATAATTGTCATTATAGCCTTCTTATTCTGCCTGTCTCAGTGTGACATGCCTCTTGTAAAGTCACGCCAGAGAACAAGCATCCATTTCCTACAGCGCCCTTTTCTTTGCTTTTTTATTATCTCGTACACCATCCAGATAATCCAAGTCTTTTGGTCTTCTTCTCCACATCCACACCCGGAAACCGAGAAATTAATAAGAATGGAACATTAATCTGCAGATGAATATATTTGTCTTCTTCATCACCTTACTTCTTTTGAGGAAACCTCTCCGAATTTTTTGGAAGATCCTTCCAGATGATTCTATTCTCCGTGAGCATGTCTATACGGATTTTGTAAATATTCTTTTCTGTAAAGTCTGAAATTTGGTTCCGAAATGTTTTACTGTTTTACTTTTACTTACAGAATATTATGCGGTGTCTCTCAAATCTAACACACGTGGAAGGATTGACTGACTAGAAAAAAAAAGAAAAGAAATATACAAAACTGTCTGACATATAATTGTATTTTACCCAACAGAAAAAAAAAAAAAAAAAAAAAAAAAAAAAAAAAAAAAAAAAAAAAAAAAAAAAAAAAAAAAAAAAAAAAAAAAAAAAAAAAAAAAAAAAAAAAAAAAAAAAAAAAAAAAAAAAAACCCGTTGGGTCTGGTAACGACCTGTCCCTTCAACTTACAATTCAATCCGACTGTCATTCATTTCGATGTAATATTTTTTTTTACCCACAATATTCCCTTTCTGGTATACCATGTTGATAAAGAACAAGAAAATGTATTTTAAAATATTATGAAGTTTAGCAAAAGAATTCATTAACAATATTTTGAATTAACTGAAAGATTACATTAAAATTAATCGTAATGTTTGAAGAGAGTCTTGTAACGAAAAAGCCATTGACATGTTGTAAAACCCCCATGCTTTTATGGTATATATATTTGAAGGGTTTCCCTTTTCTTAATTTGTTCCGGTATTAATTGATAACATACCTATAATCAATACTTTTACAGATTAATTTATAATTAGTCTTTACACAACAGTATTCAATTAATTCATTATTAGTAATGTATTAAATATTAATAAAAAATATATCTGTTATTTTTCTTGTTTGTTTATAACATTTTGGTTCAATTTATACTACTGCTGATATCATTACTTATTTCCCTTTTCTTTTCTCAAACCGCGATGACAGTATCGGGAATGTATTTCTTTCAAACGTGGTACTAAGTTAGACTAGACTCAATTGGATTTATTCCATTTCTTTGAGCCCTCCTCATCTTGCAAAAGGTACTAAAACAAAATATGATTATTTATTTATTTTTTTTTTTACCATTTCGTATGGAATCTAGGTATCTATGTAGATGAGCTAAATTGAAATATCTCCGCACTTTGATCTGGGGTTATCAATCTTAATCGCGATAGTGTAAAATATTCTGTTCATCGTAATAAACAAAAGAATATTGATTTGGATGGACGATGCAGTCGGTGAGTACCAGTGTGATTTCCGTATTGGAAGGTCCACTAATGTTAAGATGGAAGTTAGAAAAGTCATAACGTGGACCTACATTAAGTGTTCATAGATTTAAAGTAGAAGTGTAATTGTGTTAATAGAGAACTGCTGAGAGGTGAAGACGATATGTTTCGGAAAACTTATTAGTATCAGACAAATGACATACGACACTAAGACAGTGATTGAGGTGTGTTTTGAGATCAGGAGACCCACTCTCTTCCACGCTTTTTAATTTATACCTCGATCGAGCCACAAGGTACATTAGAACACAGGTAGCGTAATATATGTACAACTTCTCATGGTGTATGCTGATGAATCTAACTCCAAAAAATATGTAAAAATATTTCTCATATTAGTCAGTATTATAAACACTTTTTAAACAATAAAGGTTTTCTTTGATAAATATCGTAAAAATTTGCCTGATTATAGTGATTTAAGGCATATTAAATAATTAAAAGTAGTTCTCAGAGGTCCAAAAGTTATAGTCTTGTAAACTGAGGATTCAGAGAGAAGCAATGATTGGCTTGGCCCATCTCTAATTATGAATCTTAATAATTTTGAAAACCCTTTAATGCTTGAAACATCCTTATTTTAGCTGGATTATAATCGTAAATAGCATTTATTCTATTGAAAATATTATTTCTTGTTAATATATATATATTTAAAAATATATATTAATATGATATACTTTTTTTAAAAAGAAAGTAAAAATAGGGCCGAATAAGGACGTTTTCTTCCTACGCCTGGATTTGACGAACAATCAAGGTAAGTACTCGAAATGGTTGAAGTGGGTGCCGAATAAATGGGATCTGGTTTCTATTCTGTACGTTTGCCAATGAATCGTTGTTTTGTAATGAAATAAATTTATTTTCGCTGATTCTGCAGCAAAACAAAGCAAAATAAATAAGTAAATTTGTTAACATGAAGTCATAATAGTCTAAAAACTGGGCTTTTTTTCTAAGGGATTATCTGGATGATGAAGTGGTTATGTTCTTTGTTCCCTCATCAATCTGTTATAAACTGAATTATTTTTATCTTTTGATATTTTAGTCAGAACTCGTATACTTTAAAACAACATTAACAACTGCAATGACCAAAATAAAAATGTATAATCATTTTTAGTACATAATACTAGATATCGTTAAGATTAAATTGATTTAACAGTCGATTTTATATGTTTTTTTCTGGGGAAATGACGATACGTTATTTAAAAAAAGTTATAAAAATTATACTAACCACGATTTACCTATAGTTATTATACTTTCACTGCCATAATCCACTGAACATAACTATGTCATCTAATAGCATTTCCAAGTCAAATGTATCCTTTTCAAAGTCAAATGAATCCCTTTCCCCTAAAAAATCCTGCGACCCTTTTCATCTCAATGTTACCCATTCTATTATATTTGCATCATCTGCAAAATATATAAATAATTTCCCTAATAAATTTAATATATTTAAATGTATTTATTATTGTTTGTTTTTTACATAATAGAGTAAAATTTTACACACAATCACAAATTATAAATGAAATCATTGTTTTTTGGTGGCTATTATTTTTCTTCTAATTATTATTTTCTATTATATGTTTATAGATTAATACACAACACTATGATTATTACAATGAAGGAACTGGCAATACGAAGGTGTACTTGGGATATAACGATGAAGTTTGTATCGATCATGGCGTTTGGACCAACTCCAACTCGCTGATGTAGACACGTGATATTAAGCAGTGTTAAATTTCTCTCTTTCTGGAGGTATTTGAATAACTTCTCTATTTTATATTATTTTATGTAGAAGAATATGTAATTATAATATATTTTTTTAGGCATAACTCCTATATATTTATTTTTGAAACCGCTGTTCGGACTCTTTGCTCCATGTTCAGGCTTCTTACAATCAGTGACAATGTGAAGGCAATCACTGATTGTAAGAAGCCTGAAGATGGAGCAAAGACTCTGGAAACATGTAGTTTCAGAAATAAATATATATATGAGTTATGCCTCAGAAATTATATTATTCCTCTATAATACAATAATATACAATAATGGGAGTCATCTTCGAATGATGGATCACCGGAGGCCAACAAGAGAAACATTTAACAAAATCTTTAGGTTTTTGTATTCGCTTTTATTTAAAGAATCAACATTGAAAATTATACTTCTAGTAACTACTTCCGCTCACTAATACTCTCATGGTTCTACGGTACACAGAGATACCCAGCATTTAAAAAAAATGATTATTCTATAAGGGTTTTGGTGTTGCATTAAGTAAATATATGGTTTTATTATACTTAAATGGATTTGAATTACTTTCCAAATAAATGGAACTTGTGCCTAATATATATATTTTATTAAACAGTCTGTTACGATCCAAGGACGTAGCTGGCTGGGATCGTGGACCGCCAGGTAACAAAAGGGGCCATCTAGGTCTTAAGCCAGGTACATCCGGAAGCGGTACATACAACAAAGGGTCCAGGTAGCCCCAAAACGCCCAGACCCGAAATCTGGAATGTTCAATAAGGGTTTTAATTGGACCGCTCCCAGCGTGGGGAGTCAGTCATGAGCAGTGATCAGGCAGTGAGTGCAGTCATGGCAGTCGTCAGTCAGTCACTGACTGAGGTGGTAATTGTCAGTAATGAGTCTATGACTATCATGTGTCAGTAAACGTAGTAGTAATAAGCCTATGTCAGTGAAAGTAGTCAAGAGTCTGTTATGAACAAGTGACTATCTAGTGGCAGTGACTTAGTGTCAGTGATAAGCCTGTGTTCGTGAAAGTAGTGACAGCCTCTGTGTGTCAGTGTAATAGAATCTTATATGTAATTGTAAAACCTAGCATTAACTAATTCAGGATAAGTATTACCATATTGTAAACTATAGATATTAGTGTAATAAGATATAGTTTAGATCTATGTCATAATTATTATTGTACGTTTATATTAGATTAAGAACCTAGTTGAATTTATTAAGTTATAAATATATTAGTGTTTAATGTTTAAGTGTAGTTTGATTAACCATATCTCCAGTGGCCCGTATCAATTCTATTAGAGGCCATTTATCCATTTTCTTTCACTTCTTCCTTATGTCTTTCAGAGTGGAGTATACGGTTCCACGATTTCCATCCGCCACCAATTCTATAGTCCAGGCAACTAAGGATTTTTAGAGGAGTTAATTCATGTAGAAGCCAATTTTGGCACAGTTGTAGGGGGAGGTGTCAATAACAACATACTAAAAGTACTGGGGGTGAGAGGGGGGGGCGCTCTAAAGGTTGTTTTTTCAGCTTTTCGTTAATAACTCCGAAAAAATAAGGATTTCCAAGCTGCATAAAATTACTTTTTTCCACATTTATGTTAAATTATAGAGGCTATTCGTTTATTTTTATTGTACATATTATATGGAATTATTAATGAACATTCATTTCACTTATTACACTTGAGGGAGGTATATTTACCATGCATTTACAACTGTAATCCACTTTATAATTAATTTTTAAATGATTCTTCCTTCTTGTTGCCTTGGGCTCAAAAGATTTATTTTGACCGGATCCTCAACTCACAGTTCCTCTTCCTCCAGAAAACTCCTTTCTCATTTTCATCACTGCATTCTTAACCCCAGCTTCTCTTTTGTTACATAACTACTTAATTTTTATCAACTATATAATATTTTAAAATATATTTGTATTCTTTACATTACATATTAAACAGTTACATATTTTGTAGTACAACAAATTTAAACAATCATATATGGAAAGATTTGATAATTATACGAAGGATGTTTACAGCATTTGTTATAAAAACCAGTTTATCAAAAAACTTTGAAATATTTAAACTATACCGCCGTCTTTTCAAGTGTTTGAATAATAACATTATTAAATTAAAAATTAAATATAAATTTACTTATTTACTTATTACTTAATTATTAAAATATTAAGTGTGATAATTGGGAATATTGATTTTCTTTATTTTTAAATTTTGAATTCATTCTCAAATTATACCTGTCTCTTCAATAAATAAATTAAACTTGTAACTGGTTTTATCAGTTACATATCCCCTCCAATTAAATTAATATATATATTTTTTTTAATTATGGGACCTCCGGTTAGCCCGTATCATTATAATACATATGTCAAATGTATCACTGTTTTGTATCATAGAGTTCTGATTTAGCTATATTAGTTTCCAAGTAAACTGTATGTAATACATGTATATGTTTGGGGCTACTTGTCATAGAATGGAATATGATCAGAACTTACAAGGAAAGGTTAATTAATTCTCGATTGTAGCTAACAGATAGCATAGCGGTCGGGTGGCCTTTGTTACTGTGACAATAGACCGTTGGCTTGCTATTGAACAATTATCAAAACACTCCTACGCCCTTCATTTTGCTTAAAATTTCCTTAAATTTATTTAATAATTGAGCAGTTTTATTAATTAACTAACCAATTTTATTTGTTTATTTAAAATCCCTTATTTTTTTTATTAGACTGGCATCCCCCTTCGCGGCTTCACTCGCCCTCATAGGTAAACAACTTAATTCTATAATAATTGGTTGTATTTTGTAATAATTTATGATTTTTTAACTAATAATTGACTTTTTATTTGTTTTGTTTTTTTAATAGCTAAAAATCTTTTGTTGTAGAATGAAATTTAGAATTATTTGTTCAATGATATTTACAAGCTTAGCAGTAATTTTTAACCTTATTAAAACGCACTGATTAGGTGTTTGAAGATTACGGACATCCAATTTTTATTAATGAGTTGTTAGTCCAGATAGACAGAGACTATTAAGAAACACATGCGGGTAATAGACTCCTTCATCAGTGCTTACTAAAGGCCCGTGAATCATAATTTTGCTCACAATATCAAAAAGCAAAGGTCCGACATCTTGATTTAGTAATAATTTTTAATTCGGCATAAATAATTTTATCGATTTAATCGGTATTTTAATTTCCAACCATAAAAGTGTGGCAAACCTTGTTTTTACCACTCAAAACTGTACATTTTAATTATTATTATAACAAACTTTATTATTGTAAATGTTCCCAGAACCATATAGGACCAGGCTGGTGTAGTTAAAATTTGGTACAGATGTGTTCAACAGTTTTAATATTCGGGTTCATTTGATGTGTGAAGCTTGAACAATGAAAAACTTCTCAAGGTTCATCTGCCACCTTAAAGGAGTAAAGATTCATTTAAAACTCTTTTTTTTTTTTTTTTTTTTTTTGCAATAAAGTTATAGTTTAAATAAACTCTATCTTTATGTATTATCGCTGTATATGAATGAAATTAAAGTATCGTAAATAAATCATCTCACTGAAATTCCAATCTTAAGGCGAATAATTCATATTAGAATGTATCACTTTGTTCTCATGACTATCAAGTCTGTTGGGTTAGGAGGTGATGGAAGTCCCTTGAAAAAAGATCAAATTTGAATTTTTATTAGTCTGATACATTGCAACCCCTAATAGTATACGTTTACTCTTCCCAAAGCACTAATAATTTATTATTGATATTATATTGTATTCATATCATTATTAAATATTATATTAATATTGATATGATTTATAATATAATAATAAATAATAAGTTAGTGGGTTAACTGATTTGACGACTTTTCTAGAAGAAATCTGCCAACTTTTCATTTTTCAAAAATTAAGTATTTTCGAAAGGGAGTTGATTAAAATAAATGCGAGGTATAAGTAATATGCCAGTAAGGTTTCCTAATATGACAAGGGGACGTTTGCAGTTGTAACTCACAGATTTGAATACCGATTTTTGTGTGGGTAGTAGGGACCTATTATAGTGCACAACTACAGTTATAGCTGCCAATGGGCATAAGGAGCCGAGAAAAAAAATAAAATATGAAAATCACGTTTTATTTTTTTTTCTTAGCTCTCAATCAAGATAGAGAAATGATTCTTTCACGTTTAATTGCAGCTGTGTATGCTATTTGATATAAAAATACTTTCGTTATGCTCGAGACACTACCCGGCTTTAGGGTGCTCAAAACTCCAAAAAAATTACAAAATTCCAACTGTAAATCAGTGGAAACTTTTTTTCATGAACAACTGACCTCAAATCTCGATTTAACGCACCATAAAACCCTTATATGTGAAATTTTATCAAAATCAATCATATGACTTTGTTTCTGACCTTTGTCCTAAAAGCCCATAGTGAGTATAATCAGTAGTTATTGTTGAAATGTTTTGTTTTCTTTCGTTCCACAAGTGTTTCCAGACTAGTTTTGCTATAAGGGTATATTATTTTTATTTTAACATTTCCTGTTGTCTGCTGTTGATATGTATTCAATGGTATATTTTGTTAAAATTAATGATTAATCCTTATTGTATAAGATAGGAGTAATTTCAGTTCTGGAAATTGCCAATTTTAGACAGGAGTTAGCGTGTGAATTTGGTATTATGTATGTGAGTGTATATGTATGTGAGTTTGGTATTATGTAATTTGGTAATATTATGTGAAGCGTAAGCGTGTGATTTTGGTAAGTGTTTCCAGACTTTGCCCAGTGTATATATATTATTAACATTTTAGTTATATATTGCAATAAAAATTTTGGATGAAACGATATATACCTATCAAACGCAAATTTCCAGAAAATCAGTAACCTTATCAACGAAGCCAAAACAGAATATAGGAAGAGAGAAAGTGCCAGGTAATAAACTTTAGTCAGTCACTTTTTAATTGAACTAAAATCGGATTATCGGGCGGGAAGGGAGTTTGGAAAAGTTGATTATCCGACCGTCAAAAATATCTCGATAGATCCGGCATATTTGAAAAGAATATCCATCAGTGACCAAATGAATTTTAAATCAGATTGCTTGATTCGTTGAGCTTTTGATAAAGCATCAGACTGAATATCTTTATTGAGCAATACTGTGGTAACGGTATACTATGAAGCAGCGAGCGCTGTTTGTTTGGGCTTGATTATTTATATCAGTAACTTTATTTGGGATGTTATAGGTCGATTATTCGTAATTTCGATCAATACATGATTTGAAGTAGTGAATTATTTATATAATCATATGTTGTCATATACAGTGAAATCTTTGCTAGCAGACATCTTTCTCCACAAAAAAAAAAACAAAAAAAAAAACAAAAAAACATTTTTTTCACTGGTCTCTAGAGGCCTATTTACATCAACCCACAAACGCCTGTTAATATTTTTTGATGCTGTTTCATCAAAAAAGTTTCCATTGAATCCGTGAACCATCAGCTGTAGCTTCCTCTAATTATTGACCATATATAATTTCTAATATTTCTCTGAAAAGGTTTCTTTTTTTTCAATACTAATTCACAGCCCAATAAAACGGCTTCTACCATAAGAAATAAATATCTGATAGACACATAATCGATTGAAATAAAAATATATAGGGAGTGAAGTACAAACCCCTATACAAATCCGATCAATATTAGATGTTAATTTAACATTCATGGAATCCACTGGGCTCTGTCCATCAGCTTTACGAGCAAACGTTCATTTCCCTAAAAGCTGGGAAACAAATTCTAGAAGTTCCAAATTATTTCTACATGGTCTTCCAACTGTTAAGGAATATTTTGATCGTAATAAATATATTTTAAATAATATAATTAAATTAAAAAATATACATTAAAATTAGCCAGCATAACTGTATTAATGAATATAATTGATGTCCTCTGAAAATGGATTATTTTGGATGAATAATGTTTGTGCTTACAATGCAATGTTGTTTATACACCCAAATTTATTTTTAAATTGAAATTTTATGAATCAATGATAATGTAAAAAAAAAACATAATAAACTTGTTCAAAATTTATTTAAAAAAAAACTATTTATTGATATTTACAACTGTATACACTATAGAGGGTACTATAGGATAAAAATCGTAGGCTTACGACGAAGGGTAAAGATTATTTGATGAGATTTATTTTGATTTTTCATTTTTGACATAATTTATGAAAGTTTGTTGAGATTGAAGTGATCGAGAAGCAATGATAGAATCATCATTTACTGATAGCATAGAAGTGTCATCAGCGTAAGTGGTGATTACTGTAGTAGGATAAGTGGGGATGTCAGTTGTATACACCATGTAGAAGATAGAACTTAGGATACTATCTTGAGTAACACCAGCAGATTGGCTAAAGAGGGATTAATAGGAAAATTTATTGTTTACATTGAAGGTTTTATCACTGAGATAGGATGGGAAGATAAGGAAATATTTAGAAGGTAGAAATTAACGGAGCTTGTAAAGCAGGCTCGGTTGCCAGACTCGGTCAAAAGCCTTTTCTACATAGAGAAAAGCTCCAGTGCAATGCGGAGGAGACAACGTTCACTGCACGATGACATTGCTGGATAGTGAAGTGAGGTGTTCGAAATCCAAACTGGTTATCTGAGATTGCATTATGGGATTCTAGGATAGCATACTATCGTTTTAAATTGAGTTTTTCTAGGATTTTACACATTGTTGGTAAGCGCGAAATAGGTATGAAGATGGAAGTTGATGTAGCTCTATCTTAATTATAGATAAATTCCAGGAGTCACGATAATATGTGGTATGGAGTACAGCATTATATAAGTATGTTAGGAATAGAATGGCTTTCTGAGGAAGGAATTTTAGGATACAGGATGTGACTAGGTCTTGTCCAGGGGCTTTGTTAAAAGGTTATTTGGAGTGCGATATTAAGTTCTGCTTTAATTTATTCTAGGTGAGTAGGATTAAGGATATCAAGATGTGGGTTAAATTTTGGTAAAGGAGCTGGCCCAAAGTGAGTGATTTTTCTTCGTCAGATTTTGACCAGGTTTGGGTAGGGTTTTGAAAAATTTAAATGCACATTTTCTTTTCATTATTATAATATTCATATTCAGAAGCTTAAACTGTTTTATGGCATCATATATGTAATAGTTTACTAATTTTATCGTATGATAATTATTATTTATTGATTCCTTGAATTCCTAAGTCAACATACATAATCTACATAGTCCAGAAGTTTCCGGCTCAAGGAAGAGGGAAAGATGAATGAAAATATGGATATATTTTTCAATATATACTCCTTTACGCTCTACACCCTTAATGCAACGATGCTTAGGCAAAATATCTGTTCCATGAAAAAATAATTTTGTTTGAAAAATGTTCTTCCACAACTGCTTGGACATATTCGCTCAGGTTTGCGCTGTAAAGTGGACGAGAGAATTCTTGTGATATCCATTGTTTCACAAATTACTTGGAAATTATTGTTTTGGGGACAGAAGCATTGTCATGAAAAAGCCGAACACCTATGTTCTAATTTAGTTGCCTTCAAATTGCGTTTTTAATGCAAACACTATTTGTAATTTAGTGTTAATTTCCTTAAAATCAATAAGCAGTACTCTTCGTCTAAGTTGCTCAAGCCCTAGATATCAGTAGGTGGTTCTTTTATAAGACCCTTGATGGATTCAGGGAGACTCACTCCATCGAAGACAGGGCTCGTTTAGGTCGCACAAGAAGTATAAGGACAGCAGAAAAGCTTAAAGAGGTTAAGAACTGGATTCTAAGAAACTCTCTCCATAAGCAAAGTGTGATTCTGTCCCGAAAATGAAAACTTCAGTTCAATCATTATCTCGGCTGTTGAGGGAAGATCTTCTTAATCGACGTTTAAAACAAATTAGAAGAGAAAGGAGTAAAGCACAATTTACACTAATAATAAACATCATAAATTATTTTTACTGATGAATACATTTTTACAATTGAGGAAAAATACTACCCATGAAATGAAAGGGTATATGCTACAAGTTCCCGGGAAGCCAAAGAGGCCACCGCCCAGCACGTTTGATAGTGTGGGGAGTGAGCTGGAACGGAATCACAAAACTACATTTTTGTGAATCTGGATTGAAAACAAGTGCCAAATTCTAACAGGCCGACATTTTGAAAGGCGCTGTACTGCATTTGAAGTATACGTTGTTCAACGGAGAGCACTGGACTTTTAAAAAGATTCTGTACCAGCTCAGAAAGCAAGTACCACTTAGATGTGGCTAAGGGACAATTTACCTGAGTTTATAAGTTCAGAAGAATGGCCCTCCTCCTGCTCTGATCTCAATCCACTCGATTATAAGTTGTGGGCAGAATTTGAGGCCAAGGCCTCCAGAAGAAGACACAACACCCTTGACGCCCTAAAGAAGTCTCTGATCAAGGCAGCAGATGAATTTCCTAATGAAAAAGTGTGCAATGGACCAGAGGCCAGAGCAAATTAATTCCTGTGTCAAAGCCAGAGAAGGGAATTTTGTGTAACAACTATTTTTTAAAATTGTTATTCGTTTATAGATGTATTCAATATCTGTAATAAGAGGTTTACCTTTTAAAATGCGTGTGACAGAACTTATGGCCAGACTAGGTAAAAGAAAAAAAAAGTTATGTTATTGTAATTTTTATCTTCACATTTTACATTTTTACACACATTTCACATACATTTTTTTGTGTTCAGTAGTAAATTTCAGTTAAAAAAAAAAATATATAATAAATGTATTCAATTAGTAATTCCTTAATATATTTTAAATTCAATAAATAATATTTTTTAACGGAATGGTTTATATCAGTTTATACAATAACGGCTTTGGACATAAGCATGGTTGTGCAGCATTTGAAGTTGATGTATCTTTTTAAGTGTGTCCTTCGATTGAATCTATATGTGCTATAAAATATGATTCTTTTACTGCACTTTAGAAATAAAACCCAATCTGTTTTATTTTTTCTGATCAGCATTACCTTTATAGGCTCCGTTCATAGCGCTAGTTTTTTTTCAAAAGTTTTATTTCTCATTTTTTAAAAATATTTCTCATTTTATTGAATACCATCCGAGAAGAATTAATATAATATTACTTTTATTTTACCAAATTATACATGGAATGCTAAAAATATTTATTCTCGATATTTTCAATAAACTCAGGCGTGCTGCATTATTAGCTGGAGATGGGCGTAGAGAGACGGAATGATAAAGGAACTCAATGGACCTTAAATAAGTCCTTTTCATTGAAAGTCCTTTTTTGTGAATCCCCTCATATTTTGTAATATGGCTGCTCTTCCGATGTTAACTCCCATTCACTGTTAAGGATTAAAAACTGGAATAATTATATAAAGTTATATTACATGATTTAATAAAAAACAAATAATACTAGAAAAACGTTCGAAGCTTCCAATAAATTGCAAAGACTTAGGATTGATGAATTCGTTGCCACTTCTATTGGAATTGTTTTATTTGAAAACAATATTCAACATTCATCATCAGTTTTAAAACATACCAAATTTTTAAATCATTAGCACTTTTTTACATATATTATGTATATATTGGTACTCACTTACAGAGGTAAAATGGACCTCTGAATGATTTCAAGATTGGAAAAGGGGGGGGGGGAGCAAAGAGCAAAGTTGGTTAAACCCTTGGGATTTTCTTATCACTGATTGGCTTTTATCGTTCCTATTGAAAAGAAATTTAAAATGGGACCATTGGAAATATTTATCTGGTCTATTAAACAAAAATCTGGAATGTTTTTGAACAATTCTGTTATTTCTGATGATTCATAAATGTTTAGTTTTAAGCTATTTCCTTCTATTAGTTTCACTCCCGAGTCTATATTGAATTTATTTTCGCCTAAGTGGATAGCGAAGTTGGAATTCTGCGTCTTATATGTTAAAGACGTCTTTTATATTATATATTTATACACTTCAGACAGCCCTAAAATAACATTTGGTTTTATGTAATGAAAATATTTATATAATCTTTTCTAAATTTCTTCTAAAATTTATGTATATTTACTGGAGGAAAAAAATTAATATTCGCTGGTGGTTGTTATTGGTGGAAATAATTTAAAATTTATTTACTACATAACTTGAACAACCAATCATGCTAAAAAATTTATTAGGTATCATCGGGAATTTTAACAAAATGCTTATCGAATCTTGAAATTCACAATAACAAGAAGCAAAAATAGAGAGCATCTTTCATATATATATATATATATATATATATATTTTTTTTTTTTTTTTTTTTTTTTTTATTTATTACCTTATCCTATATTTTAATCAATAATATTATGATATAATATAGATGTCTAAATACCTGGTTTCTCATAATCAATAATGAGTTGGTCTAATGAAAATTTGATCGGTAACAGCAGGCATTGAACTATGCCCCCACAAAGTTACTTTTGGTGCAAAACGAAATAAACGTGGTACAGTACACAAGTTCAAACTGGTTTTTCATTGAATTCGATCAACCAAGAAAACGATTTATGCCAATAACGTGAATCCCCCACTATTCTAATTGACTATATGGTAGGGTTTTCCCACCTCCGCTACATTTTGTGAAACTGATTTTACTAGTGGCTAGATTATAACTTTACCCCTCTGTCCATCGTTCAATCGTAATGTAGGCTTTATTTACTTTTCAAGATTTATTTTTTTCTTTGGGAATCGTATTATCGATGGCATAGTCTTATGTGTCGTCATTATAGCAGCTACATTTGTCACCGCAATGATGTTTACATTTCAGTTACAATTGTTGAATATAATAAATTATTTCCAGATGTTCTTGATAGGCCTATTGTTTTTCTTCTATTGAGATATAAGCCGTTATTAATGATATAGGCTTATATTCCCTAATCGTACTGAAACAAGAAGCGTTTTACAATCGCAAAACACAATGTCTATCATTATAATTTTTTTTTTTTTTTTTTTTTTTTTTTTTTACAATAGCATATTATTTGATTAATTATGTTTAGGTTGAGAAACTCCAAATATCTGTTCTTTCATAATAAACTATATTGGCACCCAATTTCACTTGCGTCCCATTCAATTCCCTGTAATCCTTCGTGGCGTATGAAAAGATATTGGCTTCAGAATCTTCTAATTTAGATCTTTTACCGGAGTGCTACCAACGAGTAGCTTCTCTGAACGTGTTTCCATGTCATTATATTCTTAACTCAGCTAATTTAGTAGATATAATTTTATTTTTATGAAGTTGTAAATTTCAAAATAAAAGTAGAGGAACAGAGAATATATATTTTTTCTAGTTAACTTTTCGAATATTTTATATTTTTAAATTATCATTGTAACTTCCATACAAGGTTGAAAAAACAACAAGTCGGTTTGGATCTCGACTCCCCCAACACTTGCTTTTCAAACATAATCTCCCAATCCAGAAAAGATTCATCTACATTACCATCATCGGACCTAGTTACACACAAATTTAAGGGATTCCACCTAATCATCTAATTTTTTCATTGTATCTATTCTCTCCAATCTTAAAACTTAAAGCTCCTATATCAACAATGCCACAAATGTTCTAATTTATTTATTTTGTTTGACTGCAGTTTTAGGTGCCGTTTATAACATATCAGGTTAGAGTGAACTTAAAATCTAATTATTATTATTATCTTATTGAGCACTATAGCCCTAGCCGGGCCTTAGCTTTACAAAGAATTGACAGCCATTCCTGTATTTCTTCCGCTTTCCTCTTCTAACTATTCACTCCTTGTTTTCAGGGCATCCTGGCGTTGTCAGCCACCTCAGACTTGGTCTCCCTCTCAAACTTTTTCCTCCCGGCCTGCCTTACATCATTTCTTTATTTGGAAGCCTGTCTTCCCTCATCCTTTGAAATCTTCCTACTTTGGCTATAGAAATTATGTTAGGTTCGCCGAACTATTGTTCAAGTTCCATGTTGGTTCTGACTCTCCAGTTCCTGTGTTTATTCACCGGACTGAAGATCTTTCTGAGGACCTTTCTTTTTCAAATCCTCAGTAACCTCTCATTCTCTTGAGTCAACTCCCAGCACTCGCTTCCATAAGTCACAACCGGCCTTATTAAAGTTCTGTAGACAGCGGTTTTGGCCGATCGGGACACTTCTCGAGATCTCAGAATTTTACTAAGGGCAAAAAGGCATTTGCTGCCAGCCGCTATTCTTGCTTTGATCTCTAATTTCATATAATTTTTTTCTGTTATTAGAGATCCTAAGTACCTAAACGTTTTGCAGCGCCGAAATGTGTGCCTATTAGATTGCACTTCTTCATCTCCACATCCTCGTAGGCATGTTGACGTTTCCATGTACTCCATCTTACTGCAATTAATGCTCAATCGTGTTTGATCAAAGTAGAGTCGGTCACCTCTGACTCCGTTATGTGGCCTAGTCATTTCGTCAGGTACTGCTATTTAAATAGCAATATACCATGGTTTATATATATATATATATATATATATATATATATATATATATATATTTTTACTAGAAATAGACATTGGTCTTATTCTGAAATAGGAGATGTAAGGATTGTAATTCACATTTAAAATTTGAAGTTATTGGTAACTTCCATCTATGCATTTTGTAATTTAAATTTAATGTGTTATATATGGTGAACGTTTTAGGAGGTTGCCTGTTATTGAACTGAACTACTTACACACCAGGAAGTACTCTTAAAAACTTAAAAGAAACTGAATTAGAGATCTGTTTTTTTAATGTATTTTAATTTTTTTGTTTTTTTTATGATTGTTGACCAGTTGTGAATAATAAAATGAAAAGGAAAAAAAAAATGTATATACAAATCAGATCCTATGATCTTGATATTAATATTCATTAAACTTCATAATTAAATATTTGTCTATTAAAATTTTGTCTTACCTTAGCAAGGTAAAGAAAATGTGTATAATTATAACTATATTCTCTATATAAAAAGAAAAAAAAAATTGCATGTGGAATTGATAATAATGATTAATAGTGAATAGGGTATTATTGATAGTAAAAAAGTAGGATTGATCATATGAAATATCAACATTAAAGACTCTCACAATTTTCCTTTATAAAAGAGTAATCTTTTATTGACATCTGTTGGGCATGCCAAAGACAGAAAATTACTTTTTTTTTTAACTTCCTCTTTGTGCCTTTCAGCATGGTGAAAACTTTTTTGAGGCCGATGTTCAATAACTAAATCAAATTAAGTCTTTTACGGGTGATTAGCTCATAAAAGGAGGCCCCGTTACCTCCTGACTACTGGTTTTTAGGTTTTATCCTCTAATTTTCTTTTGGAAGATGATCCTGAGGTATATACTGTATGTGACCTTAATGTCAGTGTGACCTGAACTGAGCTCAGGAACCCAAGGAAACGATAATCCTTTCGGTGAACACTTTAACAGGCCCTTGCAGGAGCCGAAAATTGCAATTAAAAAAAAAAAAAAAAATTCGTTACGTGTTTCACCTTAGAGAGATTCATGAATATTTGGGAATGGTTTGTTAAACTAAAGATATGTGACTAAAGTGTTCAAACTTATGTCACACAGCAAGCCTTGGGGGGGGGGGGCAGCTTTATTTTTCTTATTTATAATTTTTTTTATTATTATTTTTCTTATTTATTTATTTTTTTTTTTTTATAAATATTTACTAAACATTTTTTTTTTTTAGCCAAACGGCTATTATATAAATATAATTACAGGTGAAAGATGTTATGTATGTTACAGAAGCTTTATATATTTCCTTTGTTTTTTGAATTTTTAACTATTTGAAGTTATTTTAGAGTAGGCAAAATTAAAAAAACAAATAAACAATAAAAGTAGAAAAGGGAGTAAGATATAAAAATGTACATACAAATAAAATTACATAAATTAAAATACACAATATGGATATTTATTTCAAATAAAATATAATCATAGGGAGAAGAAGATAATCAGGAATGCAGTCAAACAGAAACACCACATCAAATAGAAATACTTAAATGCGTGCCAACGTTCCAAATTAAAAAAAAAGTCATAGTGTGTTGATATTATTATTTCCCATAAGTATAGAAAGTCACCAAGTGAATAAGCTATATATATCCACATTAGAGAATGAGAAAATTCACTATATATATATATATATATATAATATCTGAGAACTTTTTTAATGAGCATATTTCTGTTTTTTTTTTTGCTGTCCTGAAAAATTTGATTTTGTTACTTGATGACTTTTACCACTAAGCAGACGATATCCTATTTGGCTCATTAATTCTATTTAATATTTTCCATTTCAAACCATTCCAAGATATTAGTCCTCAACTCACTTGAGAGTCCCTCCCATGTAAGTGTTTTCCATCTCTTTAACAACCCTAATAACCTGCATAAAATTACTTTTTTTTCCGCATTTATGTTAAATTATAGAGGTTATTTGTTTATATTTATTGTACGTATTGTATGGAGGTGTTTAGACGTTTGTGGGTGTGTCTATGTAGTAGTCTTCTATTTTCAGTATGATGGGTTTTTCGAATATTGTTGTAAGGGAATAGAAATTTTGTGTCTGTAAGTGAGTATGCTGTTTAATTGATGGCAGGTTTAAGTCAGATAAGAAATTTGAAATTCAGGTGTACGTTGATTGTTTTTTATTTTCATACACGAGTTTTAGATATCAATTTCCTGTAATGAGAGTAGCAGTTATACGTGAGTAATATGTTAATAACAGTTTTATACTAGATCGATTTGTTTTTTTCCCGATAGTTTGGAATGTCTATTGAAATATAGGTTTATTTTGTTAATAATAATTTTAGCTCCATTGTATTTGTTATTAATATGTTTGGAGAAAGTTAATGATTTGCCTAATTCTAGGCCTAGGTAACTGATAGATTGTGCCCAAGGGATCACGGTTCCATTTATAATTATGTTCTGAGTAATGAGTGGTCTTACTTTTGTGTATATAATGGCTTGTGTTTTTGGCTCATTTATTTTAATCTTCAATTTTCCAAAAGAAATTCTAAACTTAAAAATAAAATAACAAATAAAATAATAATAATAAAAAAGAAATATTCTTTTTTTCAAATGATATAAGGTGAATGGAACCAATTGTAACTGGAATGTTCTTTCATAGAGTGATTATTTGAGAATATATTTACAAAATATTGTTTGCCTCTCTTCGCCTTTAACGGGTTTAAGATTTTTTTTTTGTTTAGGAAATCAAGACACCATAACTAATATTTTTTTGAAAATCGTATAAATCGAATAGGAACTGAAAAATCCTTCATAGATTCAAAGAGTGATCATTAGAGATTGTATAACGAAATATTGCTGGCCTCTCTTTGCACGTTTAACGATTTTTTTTTTTAGTAGAAAGTCAAGATACCATAGCATGTGGTGAACTCTTCGAACATTTAAAAAGTTTTTTGGCGTAGTGACTGGTTGAAGACCAAAATAAGTCCCCAATGAGGAGTAGAAAAATGATTAAATGTTTTTTTTCCAGGCCATATAAACATTCAGGATGTTTTGATGGGATGGGACGGTGAGAGGTGGTGGTGTCGATATTCGGGTTAGCTAAGCCTTTTTTTTTTTTTTTTTTTTTTTTTTTTTTTTTTTTTTTTTTTTTTTTTTTTTTTTTTTTTTTTTTTTTTTTTTTTTTTTTTTTTTTTAAACTTATGTCGCTAGAATTCTCTCAAAACATATTAGCTTGGGGCCTACATTAAAATATAGATTTATTAAAATAAAATAGTGACGGTTCGCCGGAGCTAATCTGTATTAGATGTAGACTTAATTATTATTAATAGAGACACGCTATTTATTTTAGGGTACTCGAATTGAACAGCGACCGCCATGGACCATGAAGTGAAGATACAGGTTTTGTATCCTTGAGAATCCCGGGAGAACAGGCTTAGATTCTCATTACTTTCCTTCCCTCCTGGGCCCTGCATTCTCCGACCCTCTTCCCTGGAGGAAATGTTCCTGTCCCAGTTAAGGATATTATCCTATGTCAGCCTATTTCGTTATAGATGACTTTTTGTTTGAATTTTTACAATTGGATAACTTCTTGAAAATAAAATAGGTAATGATTTTTATATTCTAAACCTATCAATATCATTATAAACACCTATGTTCCGATTACATTCTTTAAAATTCGTTTATATCGTGAATTTTTAAGTAAGATATACCAATGCCAAGTCTATATTAGGTATTTACAGACTTTCTGCTGTTTTTTCCCTTCAAAAGATGCTTATACGGATGAAACTTGGTATTGTTACGGGCCACTGGGGGTATGACTAATAAAACTGCAATTTAAATACTAAACACTAATTTATTTACAACTTAATAAATACAAATAGGTCTCTTAAGCTACTTAATCTAATAACAATTATACTTAGGTCTAACTTATATCTAATTACACTAATATATATTATACATACTTATATTCAATATATCAATACCAGGTGTCACAATTATACATAAGAATCTATTACAATGACACTCAGAGACTGTTACCACTTTCACTAACACTAACTCACTGAATGAACTGTTACTGACACTTACTGACTGATCGTTACTTGATCACTGACACATGGATACTAACTCAGGATGTCACTGACTCCTGACTGACACTTGCCCTACCAATCACTCACTGATCCATGTCACCTCAACACTGTCTCACTAGGCTATGGGCTGGCCTATCTAAACCTACGTCGAACCTTCCAGACTGTTCTAGCCAAGCATAAGCCTAGACCCTTCGAGGCCACCCACCGGCCTTTTCTGCTACCTGCTCGCCCGAGCCGCCCACGGCACCGCCAACCTCCCCTGACCGTAACAGTATGTTGATTTATTTTAAAAGTTTTGTAATATCGTTAAGAAATTTAGCTTAGGAGAAAAGCTTATGTATTTCTAAAACTTGTTATGAGGTCCTTATTATTTAGGGACTTAATCAGATTCTTCCAATTTTCGGATCACAAGACCTTCGGATGGCATTAGAGACATTACGAGATTTTGGTTGTGCGTGCGACAATTTTCTTCAATGTGCATTGTATTATTGTTGGCGAAGAAGAACATTATAGGAGGTGCTTCAAGTGAAGATTGCAATAATCACGTGTCTTCCCTGCTACTTAATATTTTATTAAATATAATTTTGCTAATGGAACCTTAGAATATGATTAGGAGCAGGTTTATTTAACCAATTTATTTAAATGAAACATTGAAATAGGTACACGGAATTCTAGCATTCATTGTAGAAGTCTGTTGGACTGCACTGTACAATTTTGAGAAGCAGAAACTTTGCTAAAATGTCATATATTTTATTGTTAGAAATTGAAATCCAACCAGATAAAACCAATAAAATTATTACCAAATCAAAATGTCAATCATTAGCTTTTTTATATATTGTGTAAAAATATAATTCATGGGTCTTTAGTTGTAAGCACTGATAATTAAGTCCATTATCCGCAAGTTTCTTAGGAGTGTCTGTCCATCTGGATTACATCATACAAAAATTGGGTGTTTAATTATGCTTTTACGTAATCATCAAACACCTAACCAGTGCACTTTTAACCAGGTTAGAAATTACTGCTATGCGTGCAAATATCATTGAAGAAATAATGCTCAATTGCTTATAAAGTATGATTGACTTGATTTTTATCGAAAAAACAAATAAAACTTCAATTATTAGTTAAAATTATTTAAGTTTATTACTTATGAGAGAGGGCTAATCCACGACGGGGGTTGCTAGTATTTGAAAGGTTTAGATTCATATTGCTTTGACTCTTACATAACCATTGCTTTTACTATATGCATGTTAGGGGTTACTCTTGTATTTACCTTAGATACTTAATGTGACCTTATTTGTAAAATGATGATTTACTACTTACTGTTGTATGTATTTTAGGGTACTGCCCCTCAATATGGAGAACCTGTAGCTGGCTGAAGCTACAGGGGGACCTGTACATTCTTTCACGCCTAACTACCTCTCCTCTCGCTCCCCCCCCCCCCTTGGAATTTGATCCGCAGGCAAGTTGAGAGAAACTGTGTTATGTGGAGGAGTTTTTTTGACTTAATCCCGTAAGCTATAGCTAAAGAAAGTATTATTTAATTAGAATCGTTCTAACAGGTTACCGATTAAATTACCGACAATGGCTCAAAAAGTTCGATTTAAAAATCTTTATTTAAATAAAGCAATGTCATAAAAAAAATCATAGAATTGCCAGTGTTGATTTTTTGTAATTCTAGCCTGTAAAATCTAACTCAATGTAGTGTTTAGTATTAGTGCTGGTATTTCATGTGAAGAAGTTTAATCTGATTCTTTCCTTGTTCTCGAGAGAAAATAAATTCCAGTAGTATATTTCTGGCAAAGAGATGCTTTGTGTATGAGGTGCTTCACTTTACAAGAACAAGAGACCGCGTTGGCTTCACGTTAATAACGAAATAGGATCTCTTATAACGAATTCCACCTTTCTCGGGAACCTTTTTTCGTTTATCTTAAAAAATACATCTAGGTAATACTCAAACCCATTAAGGGTACTACAGAAGATAAAACTATTTTGTAATTCAATAAAAAAAAAGGTAGTGTGGTTAGGGTAGAATAAAAAGAAAAATATAATATACAGTATATATTTGTATATATGTACGTTTTTATTACTATATTATTAATTTTGAATTTTTCCACGTCGAGTTTTATTTTACTAATAATATTCGAGAAATTATGAATATTCTTCTGGTTTAACTTTCCTGCTATCTCTTCATTCATAATTGTTATCATTGATTCGATCTAACTTTCTGCTAAGTTTCTATTTAAATCTCTGTTCATTTTTTCTTTCCTCTGTCTTCATTCTATCGGTATCATTGCTATCATTACTTCCTTTTTATACTAATTTCTCCAATCATTGATAGAATTTTTAGTCACTTTGTTCAAGGATTTTTACAATCCTGATATTACGGTAAAATTTATTTTTTTTTACCATTTTCTTTACTGCAACAACTGTTACAACGACGTTTAAATATTAGAACTCTATTAGATTAGACTTTTTTTTTTCAAAATGAAGTTCCCTTCCTGTATAAGGTGATTAATTTACGCTATCGTTCCTGTTTGCAAATTAACTTCGAAATATTTCTCATTAGTTACAACTTTATTTTATATACAAAGGGTGTTTTAAATGTATTAAAAAAATCGCGTTTTTTAGTACGGATATATCCTTCGGTCGCCAAAAATAATATTTCTTAATCTCAAAGTTGACGGCAAGGTATTGGAATCTTAATGTTTGTATTTATATCTAGTTTAGTGCTTGTTATAATAAGTGGATAAGGCACTGGACTGGAGTACGAGCCTGACTGAAGACAGAAAATTTAATTTGTGTAATTTCAGCCGTGGATAGAATTTGGGGTCTTGAGACCCTCCTTAGGCTCTGTAATGTGTGTACCCTTAAATCAGGGGGAAAACCTAGTGGTTAAGAGTGACTGACCTCATCACATCCTTGTGTTACTGTTGGTCTAGAAACAATACTTAACCTTTCCATAAAATGCACCCAAGACCCTTAATTAGGTTTAGCATTACAGTTTTTTTTAATTTATTTATTTTTTAAATAATCAGTAATATTTATTAATTATATTATAAGTACTACTTGTATTAGGTATTTAGGTACCCGTCCAGCCCCTTCACGCGCCCAGAATACCTTTAATCAATTCTAACCTTCTTCCCATTTATTTCGATGTTTTAGTCGCTACTTTTCGAGGGGAAAGGTTATACTCCTTCATTTTCAGAGAAACTCTAAATCCGTTCAAACTATTATTAACTTCTTTTTACTTTCTGATATTAAAATGAGAAATAAGAAAATAATGAAGTGGAAAAATATAAAACACAGATTTCTTTTTGAAAGTTATGATGTTAATTTCTGCTATATTTTTTCAAGAGAAATGGAAACAAGAAAATATGAAACTTGTGATATACTTTCTCACATTCATTTTTAGATCGATGTGTTTTATTGAATTAATAATACAATCTGTTTCTCTATAGGCAATAAGTAATACTGACCCTAAAGAATCTATTAAAAAATATGTAAACTGAATATTTCTCACTTAAATTGATATAATGAATATAAATATATAAAACACCAAATCCATATATAAATTAATCTTGTTAACTTTATTAAGACTTTTACGCATTAGGGAAGACGAAATAAGAAAAACACAATTTATAAACCAATAAATCCATTATGAAACTTATGTTGTTAACTTCCGTTACCGTTACATTTAAGAAGACTAAATATCAAAATAACACACTAAACAACACAATCCAAGTTGAAACAGTAGAAGTGAATGTTGACATGTGAGATTATAGGAAAGAACTTTAGATAAATGTAAACTCGAAGTGAAGCGTAAGGATCGAACTGTTCGGTGTAGCGCTGGTTAGACTAGTGTGCTGGAGCCCTGCTTGTGAAAGTGTATCGGAATTAATCATTCCTGTATCCATTCTTAATATTTGTAAATACACAGGACGATATTTAAAATTATATACATTACCATGAAGGTAGTATGCATATAATAATAAACATAAATATATCATAGGTATCTTTTTACACCATATAAAGGCTGAGTATTTGCGTTATGAAAAAAACATATTGAGGGAATTGAGTAAATCCTTTGATTTCTTAAGTTTATTATTGCGCATAACATTTTCGTCTCTACCCTATTATAATATTTAAAGATAACATATATTTTCCTTGCCATTATTTTTAGGCAATTCTGTTAAGCTTCTCATTTCCATCAATCATATTGTTCTCTGTTCATAGCAGGTTTCGAACAATGCATCATGTTTGACACACCGGTCCAAGGCATCAATCATAACATGTTTTGACTACTGTAGTTGTCGGAGGAACGACTACCCTCATGTCGGGGAATCCATTTGATTTTCGAGGATGGGAGGAGAAGGGGCTTGAATTTATAGATAGATAGACCATAGATTTTGTATTGTAGCCTAGTTTATTTCAATGTAGTGTTCTATATCTTTTCTGTCGGCATTTCTTATTCTCTCTTTCTCACCCTTCTACCTTTTTTATTTATATCTGCACACACTTGAATTCTCACATTTCCTTTTTATTAAAGTTAACAACTGCAAAAAAAAAAAAAAAAAGTCTAATAAATATGATTACATAGTTAATAAGATGTTATTTGCTTGTGGAGCAATTCATCATTTCAAATAAAAGTTCCATACGAGAAGGTACCGATGCCATCTTATTTTCAGACGAAGAATACAAACAGTAAGATCCATCTTTCAGATGGTTGTCAGTTATAGAAGGGGAAGCAAGTTGAGAGACTTGTGGGTTTGACTAGTTGATGTATGGAATTTAATTTGAAAGGGTACGTATCTGATTTGGGCTAAATCAGCAACATATGGAACATTAAGGTCTTTATGGATAAGTTTATTTGTGATAAAGTAAAGAGCATTAAGGATTTCGGATAGCAAGTATTGGATACGAAATGAGTTAGGTTTAATGGAACCCCAGATCTCAACTCCGTGTATTCAAATAGGATGCAATGTTTGGATTTAATTTGATCCTCTAATTTCGACACCATTCTTACAGGTTCATTGTCACATTTTTTTTATTTATATCAATTTATTGAAATTCACAACTGTACAATTATATACATTAAGTAAATGAGCTGATAACAATTACAATAACATGTCAAAGCTTGAAAAGAACTACTCATCAGTAGCACTTTAATAAAAAATTTACACTAGAAGATCTCTAAGCCATCTACTTTTTAGACGCCTTGGAGGATTATCGGGAATGGAGTGGGAAGCAAGTTGAGGAACTAATGGATTTGAAAGGTTTATTATTGCGCATAACATTTTCGTATTGACCCTATTGTAATATTTAAAGATAACATATATTTTGGAGCTTACTATGAAAAGATAGGTATCTGGTTTGGGCTAACACAATATATGTAACATTAAGGTCTTTATGGATAAGTTTATTGGTGACAAAGTAAGGGGCATTTAGGATTTTTCGAAGGATTTTGGATTGTAAGGATTGGATACGAGATGAATTGGGTGGTTTAGAAGAGCCCCAAAGCTTAACTCCGTACGTCCAAATAGGTCTAATTACAGTCATGTAAATAAGTCTTTTGTAATTAATTGGGTGCTTTGAACGTTTGTCTGATAAATGTTGAAGTAGTCTGTAACGACAACTTTAGTCTTATTGTCACATTTAAATATATATTTTGTTACAATAAATTTAATTATCAAAAAATTACAATAATGCTTATTTGTAGAAAGGGAAAATATATAGTTCGAAGAAAATTTTTGAAAGCAACATACACACGTTCGTGGGTAATAGAGACAGGAGACTACGAGGGATCCAGTCAACTAATAAGTATTGACTATAATACTTATTATGGATTGTAGATAAATATTATTATTATAGATACTTATGGACTAGATTTCTAGAGATATTGAACAAAATTCAATGAGAGAGAAAGTGCTCAAATAAAGAGGAAACTTTTTAAATTGCTTATACAGCAGGAAGAAAGAAAAATTATAATTTGGCATCATTCTTAATAAGTGCAGATAATTTTAATCTTTCTAGTATATTTTTAATAACAGAAAATTCGTGTGCTCTTAAACGAATTAGGATTATAAAAATGATTAATTAAATAAAAGCAAACAGTTTAAAAATATCTATATAACTAGCTCAGTAATATAATTCTCTCCTGTACTTTATAAGCGTGGTTTGGAATTCCAACCAGTATGCTTGCTTTTAATCACGTACTAGATAATATTTATAAAGCCTAACGCATGGATTTAAAAAAAAATCTTCAGCTATCTACAGACATTAAAATAAAATTGTATTATTTCTGTGTCTCGTTTGTCTGGATAATATAATGAAACGTGAATTTATATATCGTTTCAGCATATATGCCGTTTTAGTTCTGTAAATATCAGAGTAATTTTAAACCGCTAGAATACACAAAAATATTCAATACCAAAATACACTAATTTACTCGTTTTTTTACATTTCTCTGCACACAGTATTTTCCACTACGATTTACATCAAGGCCTTTGACCTCTGGATGGGGATTTTTAAGATGGAGTCTCATTTTCTGTTAGCTCTAGGAATAGGGAGAAACTTACATCCTAGGAAAGTAAAGCCTTGAATTTGAAACAGGTTCTTCTAGGTGTTCCTATTCCGTCACTTTAGGTTCACCTCAGGCATCATTCGTCCCTCACATTGCTTGAAAACCTGATGAGTTCTCGAAGCTTCCCATTTACTGTAGAATAAATAAATTAAACAACGAGAAAGATTTGAAAATAGCATTGATACAAGTGTTCTTCAAAATTTAATCATGATTATTGGGAATATTATTGTCAAATATTGACAACCATAATTCTGTTAATATATTCTTTAGACATTTGAAAGTTTTTTATAATTTTGTTTTATTGTATGTAAGATATCCCGTCGCGGCTTCGCCCGCCCTCATACATAAAGAACTTAGATTATTTTAACTAATAATTGAATTTCGTTTTTTTTATCGATTTTTTCTAAGTCGATAAAAAATTTTCTATTAAAATTGCATGGATTATTTAGGGTACAAAAAGCCTCGTTTCATGGCTTTCAAGAATATTTTATCGATCATTTGTAATCGTTATATCTAACTATAAAATTCAAACCCTCGTTTCTGGCTCTCAAAACCTTTTTATCGTCATATAGTAAAATTCATTAAAACCTTCCTGGAACTAGAAGATATTGTAGTTAAAATTTGGTACAGTTGGGTTTTATAGTTTTACCATTGCAAACTCTTGCAGATTTTTAAACTGCGCTGGAACCATGTGTCATTCTATATTTTCGTAGATTTTTTAATAACAATTGAATTGAAAATAAGTAAAATTTATCATAAATTTCTAGCTCTATATAACATACCTTTGAAAACTTTATCGAATAGTGCTTGCCACCTATCAGTCTATTATCAAACTTAACTGCGCACCAGGTATTTATCGCTTTTTTATGAAAATATAATTGAAAATCTATATATTTTATTACAGCTAAACTTTTCTTGAACTATGAAGATAGTATGGTTAAAATGTGGTACAGATTGGTTCTGTAGTTTTCGCGGTTAGTGATCACAAACGAAAACTGGCTTGTCCTTTTATATGATAGTAATAGATTATGATTCTACATAGATAAATTTCAGTGCTCCATCGGAATATTGTTTTTAAGTTTGAGACTGGTCTACTTTTATTTTATTTATTTTTTTTCCTTTTTTTTTCTTTCTGGTACAGAATATATTTTTTGTGAATCGTAGCAATTTTATATAAAAAAATAGAGTAGAGATTTCAATGAACTTTGATGATCAAGTTTCATATATACTTACTAACTTTTTAAAAGGGTGTTTTCAGTTAAAATATATTGTTTTAATTTTTGAAGGGTGGAAGGAGGGGGTTAAATATGTATTTGAGAACGACTCCTCGAATTTAAGTAATTTTAAATTTTAATTTGGAATATTTCAAAACTTGAGGTATTTAAATAATTTTATTTTGAATTTCGACCGGTTTTTTTTATTTTTATCATTGTTAATTGATGAATTAATACATAATTGTAAAAAAAAAAGTTTGTTTTTTTAATTTGTAATTTTCATTATTTTGCATGTATATTTGTACATATGGCTAACTCTACTGTCATAATAGTTTATACATTAATGAAATCAATTGAGAAAAAATTGAATGAATTAATTCACAAAAAGTTTTTAAAGAAATCAAGTATGCCAAGAAACTGTGACAGGGATAGGCGGAAAGTTTTAACGCAAGACTGCTAGGCTCGGCGGGACAGGTATTCTCTCGGCTATCAAGTGGTCAATATATTTTATCGATTTTTATTCGTAATAATAGCTTTGAGAGCAGTTATGTAATTTTATCCTGTGACTAAATCGTGTTGACCTTCAGAATTATATCGTAGAAATAAAATTTAAAAAATATGTATTGGATTAAAACTTATTATCACCTCATTTTTAATATATACTAATAACATCTCTTTTTTTTAAATAGTGAATATTTTTATGAAATACTCTTCATTCATTTTAAATTTATACCCCGACTTTTCTGCTGTATTGACGTTTGTAAAAAAAAATAAATAAATAAAAAAAAGAAAGAAAAATAAATAAGAAAATAAACGCTACCTTGAGCCTGTCGGCTAAAGAAATGATAAATTGGAACATGTTTTAAGGGCCGACCTCTTTACCGACAATGACAGTCACATCATCGGTAAGATTGCTAGTTCCGTTATGTGCATTTTTTCGTTTTTTTTTTTTTTTTTTTTACAGGTTTTGTTTTAAAATGAAATTTCGCTTCTAATGTAAAAACCCGAATAAGCAAATTCAGCTTGAATCAGGCTTTGATGAAACACCTAACATTCTACTCTTTAAAGTTAAAAAAATCCAATAGAAGTATTTTTTTAAATCAGTCCTTTTTGTATGAATCTTTCTATACCATTAGGCGCTCCTAAGGTTATATATTTTGACTATAGAATGTGTTATTTAAACAGGCTGAGGTCAATTTATTTTTTTAAACTATTTTTTATCATACTTGCAACAGTTGAAATAGCTATTTAACTGGATTTTTTTTTTCTCGAATGGGCCGACAGAGGACCACGTGCCAATTTCAATTCTTTTTTCTTGTTCTTTTCTTTTCTTCCAGTATGCTTTCATCTGTTCACCATGTTTCCCCTTTCTCCTCTCAGACCATTTTGCACCAGTCCTTTTCCTGCCCTGGAATTCCCCCATTTTCTATACTTTTTGCTGAAAGTCTTCTCTATTATTTATTTCTTCTATTTTTATATATATATTTTTTTTTAATCTCTTTTTACTTCATTGACCCATCTTCTTGATTTCTTATCCCACAGATATCTGAAAATCTTGTCAATCTACTATCAGTCGTTCGATATAAGTGACCAAAAAATATCAATCTTGTTTTTCTTGTTACATCTGATATATTTTCTGCATTTTGATATATTTCAGCATTACTTCGTAATTTCCAATCTTCTACTGTGTTTTGTGTGCCTAATATTTTCCTCATGATTCGCCTTCTAGTATCTCTTATTTATTCAAATTATAGTTTAATACCAGACATTCACTTGCATATATGTAATTGCATATATATAATTTTAATTTTTAATTTATATTTTCTTCTCTCTACTTTTTTTTTTCTCATAATTTAATTTGTAATACTGATGTGCTGATTTTTAACTAACCTCAGCCAGACAATTTTATCTTTTTAATGTGCACTTTAATTATTCTTAGGAGACAGTCTGTCCCAGAATAAAGTTTATTTTTCATTCATTCATTTATATGCATTCCGGCTTCACTTCTGTGTTGTAATGCCTTATTCAGGATTTTTTTTATTTTAATAACTATTGTTTTATTGTATGAATATTACAAGCTGCCTTTCTAAAGGGCAATGAATATTATGGATGACAAATAATCCACTCATACAACATGTACAATTAAATTAAATGAAGAAAAATAAAAACCTAAGAACTGTACAAGGTACAAAATACAGTAAATATTAATATAAAATAATTCAGAGAATAAAAGTATAAATAATATAAAAAATAGTAATAATAAAGAGATAATTTTTTTTTTTTAGTTACAATTTATTGAAACTCACAATGATTTTACAACTGTACAAAATTTATACATCAAGTAAATGTGCTGTTAACTATTAAAATAACGTGACAAAACATGAAAAGTACTACCCATCAGTAGCACTTTAATAACAAGTCTACACTAGAAGGTCTCTAGGCCATCTTCTTTTCAGACGCCTCGGAGGATTATCAGGAATAGTGTGGGAGCTGGTGTGTTATGGAGCTTACTATGAAAGGATAGATATCTGGTTTGGGAAATAAAAAAAAAAATTAAAAAAGCACACTATCTACACAATGTATACAAACATCCAAGGAAAGCCCGGACCAAGCTTGCCGCCCTACTTATGTGCGGATCAGCTAGGCCCACAGTAGTCCCGACACTGTTCTCTTACTCGCGTCACTAGTGGTAAAAATCCAGTGGAGGCTGAGAGAAAGTGCCACAGTTTTTCGGTGCTTGAGCGGAGAAACCATTGCCAGAACTCCTGTAATATGTATTTATTACAATAGGTCTCGGGCCATTGCCGTTTTAATATGTGTAAAGGGTTTCAAGTGTTGTATGGAACTGGATAGAATTTCAAAAATTTAAGGGGTACGAGGTCAAGGACAAATGGTATGTTGAGGTCATTATGGAAGGTTATGTTGGATACATAATATGGAGCATTTACTAAGGACTTTGAATTAAAAGGATTGAATGCGTTTGATATTCGATTGTTTTGCTTTCCCCTAAAGTTCAAGTCCATAGTCCAAATAGTTTTAATGATAGTCTTGTTTATAAGGAGTTTGTTTTCAATGGAGAGTAGGGAATGTCCTATTTAGAAGTCTGTACAATTGGCTGAAGCATCTCTTAAGATCTTGGCTTTTAAGTCTAGTGTGAGGGTTCCAAGTAAGTATTTTGTCTAAGTAGAAGCCAAGATACCGTACTGTAGGAGGACATAAGATATTTTTCTAGATTAGGAGACAGTTTATTATTATACTTATTAGCAAACGTATTCTATGAAATTTTTCAGAAATGTTTTTTGAGAACTAATGATGTTTAACAATCGAAACTAGTCTTCAAATTAAACAAAAATCAAATAGAAGTGACAAATAATTCATCAGTCTAAATTTTATTACTTTGATTAGGTAAATGTTGATGATGAGGAAGCTCATGTGATGTTACAAAGCCAGGGGAATGAAGATAAATTTTGAAAAAAATCAAATACCTGTTTAAGAGGGGATTGAGGAGGAGGATCTATTTCATATAAATAAAATGACGAAGACCGGTATCGTTATTGTTAGTGGTAAAGTGTAATGCATTAGGTACGTAAATTGTATATATACTAGTGTAATCAAGGGTCGGACACAATGTTTACTGCCAACGACTTTCTTCAACATAAGACGAGTGCTGTCTCAACTGTTGATGGAGTAAAAAGATCGTTTTCGCATGTTCATTCGAAGAACATTCGCCGCCGTATTTTTTTTCTTCTAACATCTAGATTCACCCAGGGTGTCCCCTATCGTAAAAAGTCGATGCGAATGAACTCCAGGGAGAAGACTGAAGACAACAAAGATTCACGTAACTCAAGGTATACCGTATCACAACTGATCAGGTCAGTCAACGATATATTTTAACAATGGCAATTCATCCAACAAACATTCATCATAATTTCCAACGAGGACTATTGTAATATGATTTTAAAAGGGTACTCTGTGAGTTTTATTTTTATTACATTTAATTAATTTTTCTAAATAGAATTAGTATTTTTTTTCCTACTAGGCTGTTGTAAAATTAATTTGGCATAAACAACTGGCGCATCTCCACAGGGCAGATTCAGATTTTTATTGCTAAAATCTATCATGCCTAAACAAGGACCTTATCCAAACAGAATAAGAAACGGATTTTTCAATCATTGATAAGAATCATCCTCATATATAGCGCAGAAACATGGTCCCTCACCAAGGGTATTAGGGATAAATTTAATGTAGTTGAGATGGACTACTGAAGGAGGTGTATCCAGAAAATCAGGGCAGATCGTGTTAGAAACTAAGATATAAGGAGGAAAATGGGAATTACGGAGAGCGTGACGGAACATGTTATTAAGAAGAAGTTGATATAGAATGGACATGTACATCGGATGCCTCCTGGAAGATTGCCTGAAATGGTTAGAAAATGGAACCCTTCGAGAAATGGTAGGAGAGGACGATCAGCAAGGAGATGGGAGAATGAAATAGCGGAGGAAATGGCAGGAAGAGGTCTGAGTGACGGTGATTGGTGGGACAGAAAACTGTGGAAGGATAGTTTAACCTGACGGGAACCCAACGAAGGGAAACATCGTTTCAAAGATGAAGAAGATTAAGTAAATTAAAAAATATATATATGGATTCCCAATGAAATGTTTTTCTACTGTTTAATAGTCATTATTTATTTTAAACAAGTTATTTTACATGCCACAATGAAAAAGGGTATATCGCTGGAGTGTTGAATAGTAGCGGGAGGCGGAGTAGAGAGGCAGGGAGGGGGGAGAGCGGGGCGGCAGTCAGCCAACGGGGCCGGTAGCGGCAGGATGGTCCCAGGTCCCCAGGACAGAGGAGCGATCGTCTCTGGCCAAGTCAACGACATCCCTCACAAGTGGCTCGAAGTCATCGTCCACTTCCTCATGGGCTTCAGGAACGACACGGTGGACTTCTCGAGGCCGCACCTCCGGCCCTCGGTCGCCACCGTGTACCCTCTCTTCGTCTTCTTGTACGCCCTTCTGGTCACCGCTGGGACCGTCGCGAACCTGGCCATGATCGCCAGCATCGTCAAAGATAAGCTCTATCGAGACCAGACCTACTGCTACCTCATCAACATGGGGCTGGCCAATATCGTGGAGTGCCTCCTCGTACTCCCCGTGTCCTTGATGATCCTCCTAGTCCAGAACTGGGTCTTTGGAAGTTTCCTCTGCTACTTCTTGCCCATGCTTCAGGTGAGTTGTGGAATGAAAAAAAATTAAGAAAAAAAATAATACAAAAGAAATATATTTAAACTACACCGAATCCAAAGGTTCCTCTAGAGAAACATAGTATCTTTAAAGTAAAATTATTTTTTAAGATAAACAATTATTCTACGAGCACTCTTAATAAAAATAAGGTAAACAATTATACCTTAATTCAGAGAAATATAATTCTGTATAAAAATAAATACAGCATCCAAAGTACAGTGGGAACACCTAGAAACAATTAGTTCGAGTTAGTAAAATATTCGGAGTATAGAGGTAGTATAGTTAGAGATTATATTAAGGAAAAATAAGCAAAAATCAGAATAAACTTTGTTTTTTTATAGTGCGTAATGTATAAAAAACATCATCAATATACACTCAACAGCAAAAAAAAAAAAAAAAAAAAAAACCGGACACTCAGATTTGGTCTCATAATTTTGTTAAATACGTCGTGAAACGGCACAGAAAAAAATGCTTTGTGATAAATACATACCTCCCTGTCTTAAAAGAATGTGGAATTGATTTGAAAAAAATAATTCCTATAGCTGAAATTTCGCAAATTCTACTTCTGTGTTATTTATTGAATAGTTTTAGTTTCTTTTATGCCTGACAGGATAGACCCGCTATTAGAAGAACATCCCTTGTAAAAAAACCTGATAAAAATGAAGAATAAAGTTTTTTTAAAATGTGTTAATTTTTAATTTTTTTCTTTATTTTATAATTTTTTTGTTATTGATTAATAAAAATTATTCATTTGTGGCAGATTTTGTGTAAATAACCTATAAATAAACCATTTCTTACCATAAATTAAAAAGATTAATGTATTTAACAAAATTATGAGACCAAATCTGAGTGTCCGGTTTTTTTCGCTGTTGAGTATATATTAAAATATTTAACAATTCCACATATAAAGTCAAATACTTGCAAACATTTTGTCTCTTCAGAGGTAAAAGTAACAAGTGAAATTTTTTTCCAAATTCTTGGAAAAGTCATGTTTACGTTGATATTACCATTTCCCTTAAGTGTAAAAGAGTGAGAAAATTCACCAAGTGATTATGACTGCTATGTAAACAATCATCAAAAGTTACTCAAAGTATTTTATATATATATTCTATATATATTAATATAAAAAATAAAATTCCAAAAAAAAAAAAAAACAAAACTTGATATAGTTCTTTGTTTTGATGTTTATCATTTTAGTAATCATTTATCATATATTTGTGTGTTATTTTTTAATCACTTGAAAACAACCAATAAAATAGATTTTATATAAAATATATATGTAAATATGTAAAATAAAAAAAAGTTCTTATTACTCGTTAGTTATTTACTGGAGTGTTCGGATTATCGAGATTCCACTGGACTAACTTAGTAAACAATTATTAAAAAAAAAAAAAAAAAAAAAAAAAAAAAAAAAAAAATAAAAAAAAAATTAAATTTCCCTTTACTCATATGGTTAAAGCGTATTTTGTATAACTTAAAAGTAACATTGTGACATTTGTAAAGTAAACAATTCTCTACATTAGACACTTACTAGAATCTTTTACTAGAAGTAGTCTTCTGAAGTTTTTTATTTGCTCGCTACGTTGCAGCGACGTAAGGGTAAATTCGCTCAAAAGGTAAGACTATTTAGATTGAGGATTATTTGGACTATGTAATATTTAAATCTATTTATTTATTTTTAATGATAAATGATATTTCCTTCAAAAGTCAAAAGATTTCTCAATTGTTTGTTAATATCATTTTTGGACCTAGCATCGCCAATTTCTATTTTAATAATCTATACTAATCTTAAAAATAAATAGCATTTTGAAAAAAATCCTATAATCCCCATAATTGTTTTTTTTAAATATCTTTTTATTCAGAAGAAAGAAAATATATTACTTTCCTATATTTTAATATATTTAATGGAGAATGACAAAGGAAAGATAATGAAAATAAAAATAATATTTAAGCTAATGGCTTCGTTTTAATTGGAATATTAAACGATATTAAAAATAAATTGTCTAGTTGTTCAGACGTCATGATTTTGTTACTTCAGGTTATAGAGGTTTCGTTAAAAATTTTATTTTATAAACACTACAAAAAGATAAAATCGCAGTAAATCTTGTATTATTTCTTGATATGACTAGGCTTTATTGCTTTAACAGGTGTCATTTATTTAATTGCAGCCGTAAAATTATTGTTATCCTATCTTATTAATATTCTAGGCGTTTTCTTTCATTCCTTTAATATTTTCTAGGAATGTTAGGCAAGGAAATTATGCATTATCACATTAAAATGTATCATAAAAAAAAGAAGGAACTTTGATATAAATACCTAGAATTTATCACAATTTATTTTTAGATGACTAAAAAAAAAAAAAAAAAAAAAAAAAAAAAAAAAAAAATAATAAAATTAATAAACTCCCTATTATCCACGGAATAGGTGGGCACAAGGGGGGATGATTTTCGAAATAGCGTTAATTAATAGAAAAATGTCTAAAATAAATATTGTAGTTTTTGAAAAAAAAAATAATAATAAAAAAAATAATATTTCACATCAAGGGCATTAAATGTTTCGCCGAACGTTCAATGATATATCTAATTGTTTAATATATTCTTCTATTTGGAAAAAAAATATGTGAAATAAAAAAACAAAAACATTTAGAAGACATATGGATCAACCCGCGATAATCCAGAGTTTACAAAATTTAAAAAAAAAAAAAATAGGCTTTTTAATTTTTCTCATTGAAGCCAAAAACAATATAGCAATGCCCGACGCTGAGGCATTTCAAACTGTGAGCCGAGAAATTTTTTTTTTTTTTTTAGTTAAAGTTGTTAATGTATTGAGTAAACTTTTATATTAACAATTTATTAATATTTTAATCAAATCTTAAGTTCATATTTAAGTTCACTTTTATGTCAGTTATCCTTTTGAAAACATACATAGAATTCAAGACACAAAAACTTTGATCTTGAGAAAAAGTTATTTTCCCAAATATCTCTAAACTAAATGAATTATAAATAAATTTCTGTACCTAAATAAAAGTTCCACTTACTTTATTAATGTTTTTCCTGTCTAGAATACATGATTCTATATGTACAAGTTGTTACTAAAAACAGTTTTGCAAACTTTCTTACCTAAACTGTAAGGCATTGGGGGTTTTACTCGACGTTAAGCTACTTATAAAATTTATTTTATTTCATACTATTAGTGCCTTTATAGCTCTTATGTTTAACTTAAATGTGTTATAATAGGCTTCTAATATTTTATTTTACATATTACGATCTAAAAGTATGCGGGCGATAAATATAGTTGAGTCCTTCATAACCGGGTATTATATGCTGAGGTTTCGTGCAGATCAACGAATGTCCGGATTAAATGGAACTTTACGTAAATGTACATAATTATTTTATTGATGTTTTCCTCTTATAAATAGCCCGTTTCCTTTTGCTTAATTTTATTTTAGATAGAAAAATTGTGTTCGTAGATATAAGTTTTTGATGTAATGATGAGATTTTATGCTAAACGAAATATCTCTCTGATTAATAATATATATTTATTTGTTGTTGAATATGTACTAAAAATTAAATCAGTATTATGTAGTCAATATTAGAAATAGAAAAAATATGATTAACAATTAATTCTGGAAAGGATTTTAAAATAAAGTAAGAAACGGTTCAAAAATTGCTAACAAAAAGTGTAATACTCCAGCCTAGACGTTCAAAACAGAGGTTTATTTATAAATATGTATGCTGATAAAAATTAAATTATGATTAGTTATTTTTTTCATCTCAGTCCGAACAGTTGAGGCAGGCTGAGTGGAACCGTACTGTTGTGCTAAGTGAAGCAGAAAGTTCTCTAGGATGGCAGATTTTGTAATTATATTTATTACCTGTTTTTCTGTATTATATTATAATCAATGAAAAAAAGTTTAACATAATAATTTTATTCATGATCAGGCACTCAGTTGTACAATCTTCAGGCGTGATACTAAATTATTAGGGATTAGACTAGGAGATCCGTTATCCGCTTCCTTTTCAGCCTCCGTTGAGTTATTTCAGGAATTTGTACTGTTGACATATTATGTATCTGTTTCTTAGTGTGTCCACGTAGTTTTTCATGAAATTGTCGATAAAATTAAAAAGTCGATAAACTTAAAAATCGAGGTTTTTAAATTTTATTCAAACCAAAATTTTGAACAGCCGAGAAGGATCGAGCAAGATCAGTCAAATCCAGATTAAAATTTTTTATTTCGTATTAGGAGAAAGAGAGTCAAAAGGAGCTACAAAAAATCGATTCGTATATATTTGCCAATAAAAATGTAATCTTAGAATAAAATACTGTTTATTTGCATTGATAAATTTTAAATTGGTTATTGACAATGGAATTATTTATCAAATTATTATGATTATTAAGAAATAAGAATGCAAAAGCAACATATTTATAAAGTAAAATCTATTTTAATATAACATATATTATGATCGAACATTAGAAGTAAAGAAGATGTTCTTAATGTCACTTCTTCCCACTCGAGAAACACCCCAAGAGCTTGATTAGATTAGTCTCTCTGGAGTCTCCCAGCCCTAATTGTCTGTACTACGTCGTTCGTCACTTTTCAAGGATACACAAAGTTATAAATAACTCCTTCAGTTTTAAAATCGTTATCTGAATTAATCTTATGGATTAACATCCAATACCACTGAATTATATTTTTAGTTAGTATGTTGATTTTACTCGATAAAAATCGATCTTAACAAACATCTTGAATTTTTCCATTTAGTAGTGTACGTGTAATATGAACCAAGATACTTATAAATAAAAAACACATCAACATGATTATAGTCAGACCTAATTGGAGCGAGGAGTCAAGCGTTTGGTAACCAGTATACAATCCTTACCAGATTCATTTACATGACAGTAATTGGACCTATTTGGAAATACGTATTTGAGCTTTAGGGCTATACAAAAGCATTCAATTCATCTCGTATTCGATCCCTACAATCAAAAATTCTTAATGCTCTTTACTTTATCGCAAACAAACTTGGCTATAACGATGTTAGTGTACCAAATGTTGCTGATTTTAGCCAAAACCAGATATCTATCCTTTTATAGTAAACTCTATAAGTATTCGAATCCACTAGTGTCTGAGCTTTCCATTCTAGTCTAGATAACCATCCGAGGCATATGAAAAGAAGGCCCCCCCTACTTTCTAATATATAACTTTTATTGAAGCGATACCAACTTTACAGGGCATTGACATGTTTTTATGAGCGTTATCATCGCATTTACTAGATTTAATATTTATTTTTATTTTATTTTGTTTACAGTTGTCAATTTCATTAAATAGTAAAAAAAAAAAAAACAACAATATGCAATTCAAAATCCTTAAAAAAAAAAAAAATAAAATAAAATAAATTGAAAAATTCTCAATACCCAGAGGAAAATAATACCTCACGGTCCCAATTGTTGCTGATGTGGACCAAACCAGATATCTACCATCGAGGCTGCTGAAAAGAAGATGGCCTCGGGACCTTCTAATTTTATAATTTTATAAGTGCTACAAATAGGTATTTGGTTTACCTGCGATTGACGTGTTATTATGGGCATTATCTCCACATTTACTAGATTTGCTGTATATTTTTATTTCATTTAGCACACAGTTGCATTAAAAACAACAAAAAAAAAAGATATCCTCACTTAGAAATCTTTCAAAAAATACTTCAATACAACCTTTTTTTTAATGAACCTTATAGCAATTAAATGCAAAAGTCTTTCAATTTACTTTCCATTTGATTCCTGATAAAACAGGACAGCCTTGGAGCTTTCTAATATTAATAAATTAATTAATTAGGAGCACAAGGGATAGTTGCTTCAGTCATTAAAATGTCATTATATATACATTCGCTAACTTTTATTGTTTCTTTATACAGTTTTAAAGGGTCTAGCTGGTTAAGCATACGAAACTGTACCAACGTCAAACGAAAGATTCTTTCCCTATTTTTGTTGTCTTTCATCAAAAATAGTCAACATAAATCCAGCTGAGATATTGAACTTCATGTTTGATTTGATGAATATAATTACTAAAATCTATACTAGGGTCATTCTCATAGCCTCAGCTAAAATTAGAAAAAAAAATTGAATTTTTAAAGTTGCTTAAATTTTTATTATTTTTGAGTTTTCTATTATAATATACCTTCTATTTATTGAATTCCCAGGTGGGGCCAATTTTTTTTTCTATTTACCACTGTTTTGAAGCATTTTATAGAGCTTTTCATAGAAATGCTCTTGACCGTTGACTCAACTGAGGGTCGGTATGGACATGCACTTGTTACTATGTGAGGGAAATCACAGTTATCCTGAAGATGGAGCAATGTACTCCGAAACTTTTTTTTTCTTTTTTTTTTTTTTTTTTTTTTTTTTTTTTTTTTTTTTTCCTACGTTGCCTTTTCAGGTATACGGTTTTGACTGCAGCGGGTTCAACATATGGGTTTCAACATGTACTCCGAAACATGTTGAAGAAAATAAAGCATAAATAGGAGTTATGCCTTAAAAAGAAATATTAAGGTTTAGTTGTTTTTAAATCTGACCCCCCCCCAAAAAAAAAATGAAAATTAAATCAGCGATGTTTGTATGTATTGTATTGTGTGTATCTAACTCCGATATAAAATATGACGAAAATCGGTTGAATTGTTTTTAAGTCCGATTCCGCTCCCCCCCCCCCCCCCCCCCCAACACCCCGCCAAAGAGGACCACATTAATATGTAACTCTTAACAGTTTAAAAAAAAATATAGGTGTGACGGTCGTGAGTGTGACGGTCATGAGGAACCTCTCATAATTTAATGTTTATTGCATCACCAGAGCCTTACCTAAACGGCTAGTTTTACTAATCAATTGTGTACATCTAAAAATAATCAAATATGTAGTCCAGAAGCTTTTAACAAACACGAATCATTTCAAAAACGCGTGACGGTCGTGAGTAAGAAAAAGTACAAGGAAGAAAATTTACCCTAGATTGATGAAAATCTTAGAAAATACACCAAAAAATGTCTACCAAACACATCACTTATGAAGATAACCTCACGAATTACCCTGTAGATAGCAATAATTAGCACTAGCTTATTCCTGTAGAGAATATTGAAATAACTATTTAGTGTGACGGTCGTGAGGCCAAACCGAGGGACAAAAAGAAAACTGAATTTTCAGTTTCCCTTTATAGTTTAAAAATGTTTAAAAGCATGTTAATTTATTCTCCAATATATGGTCTCATACTCTAGAAAATAAAAACATAAGTTTTCTAAAAATAAATACTTAAATAACTTCTTTGAAATCTCACTTTATAGGTAGGGACAAGTGAAAGTTATGAGCTTATAAGCTTTTTTGTAGCTATAAAAAAATAACAAAAATATTTTTCGAAACTAGGCTGTATTTCGTTAGTGATCACTAACCGCGAAAACTACTGAACCAATCAATCTGTACCAAATTTTAGCTACATCATCTTCGTAGTTCAAGGAAGGTTTAGCAATAATAAAATTATCAGACTTTCAATCGAATTATTACTATATAGCAATAACTATGTGGTACAACATATGGGATCCAGTGAAGTTTAAATATCGACCAATATGTGGCTAGCGTCATTCTGCAACAGAGTTTAAAATGCTAAAAACTATTGAACCTATCTGTATCAAATTTTAACTACATCATCATAGTTCTTGGAAGGATTACAATTGAAGAGTTTACTATAATAATAACTTAAATGTACAGTCATAAGTGGCAAATACGAGGTTTGTAACACTATCATTAAATTTTATGGTTAGAAGTTATAATCCAACCAGTTGATATTGATAAAAATATTTTTGTTGTAATAAAGATTATTGCCTAATCAAAATATCTAAACCATGATTTTTTATATTCTGTGTTAAAATATGATTCAAGGACTGATGTAAGCAATGATAATACGTTCCGTTGCCCTAAAGAGTTTCTTAATGGTCTCAATCCGTCTGGATTACCAACTCATACATTAAAATTAAGTATAGAATTTCTAAATATACTTTGCATATATATATATATATATATATATATATATATATATATATATATATATATATATACTTGCAACCACCTAATCAGTGAAATAGTAGTAACTTAAAGGTTACCGTTTTGAGTGAAAATAGCATCGAAGAAATAATTTTCAATTGCATACTTCAAAACAAGATTTTTATCGATAAAAGATTAAATATGAATCAGTTAAAATTATCTCAGTGCTTTAGATGAGAGCGGACGAAGCCGCAACTGGTGATGCTAGTTAAAGAATATAGTGATAATGAAGGATTTTTATTTTTTTTTCAAATGTTCCACCAATTAGATCCATCTGTGATTTTAACATGTAATAGCTAACTAATAAAAAAATAAGATATATATATTTTTTATAGGTTTCATTGCAGGGATTATCATAAAATAAAAATAAAAAACCACTTCAAATAACTCTTAAAAAATATGTATATACTACGTTATGAATAATTATGTACAGTTTAAATTTCATAAAGGTATCTTAAATAGATATCAAGAAAAAAATATTTACGCTGAGGGCTGTCACCACTATTATTCTCTTACCGAAGGAGTTAGGGATGTAAGTTTGATGTATGACTACTTTAGATGATGAGCCAAACCAGATATCTATCCTTTCATTGTAAACTCCAAAACCACACTAATCCACTAGTTTCTCAACTCGCTTCCCATTCTATTCCCGATAAACCTTCGAGGCGTCTGAAAAGAAGACGGCCTAGAGACCTTCTAGAGTAGAATTTTCATTGAAGTGCAACTGAGAAGTAATTATTTTCAAGTTTAGACACGTTATTGTAATCATTATCAACACATTTACTAGATGTATATTTTGTGCAGTTTAACATTTAAAAAAAAAAAAAAAAAAAAAAACTGATAAGCAAAACATAAACACGATAAGCAACAAACACATGATAAGAATCCTTCATTTGACGCTGGTGCATTTTTTATACGCCTAACCCGCTAGACAATTTCAATAAACAAATGTAAATAAAAAAAAAATAAAAAAAGGGACTATGTTGTTTCAGTTTCAACGGTAAATATCGATAGATAATTTTAAATTAAGTACGCAATAATTTTTATTTTTGCTCGAACACTCTGCTTATATCAAACTATTGTAGAACATCCAGACGCGGCCTCGCCCGCTCTTATAAATTAAGTTCAGATTATTTTTACTAATAATAGAATTTAATTTGTTAATTAACAATAATCTTGTATTGATGTATGAAAGCAGTATTCCTTCAATGATATTTTCACTTACAGAAGTACTTTTTAGCCTAGTGAAAATTGCATTGATTAAGTGTTTGAAGAGTACGTAAAAGCATAACTAGACATCCAAATTGGCAGAAATAATTTTATTGAGCCATCTAGTTGCATTTTAATTTCTAACCATAAAAGTATACGGCAGTTTGGCAAACCTCGTTTCTAGCACTCAAAGCTATACATTTTTATTGTTATAGTAAAGTATTTTTATTATAAACCTTCTTAGAGCTATAAAGATGTAATTAAAATTTATTACAGTCGAGTTTAATAGTTTAACCAGTGTAAACTATGTTGCAGAATGAATACATATCAAATGTACTACATACAACGAAAATAAGTATATTTTATAATAAATGTCTAGCTCTATATAACACCGTAACTTTGTAACTTCTCTGGAATGGTGCTCGCCACCTTTTGGTTGATTATCAAACTTCACTGAGCACCACATATTTATCGCTTTTTTATGGCAATAGAATTGATAATTTTCTAATTTTATTATTTCTAAACCATCCTGGAATCATAAAGGCAATGTGGTTAAAATTTTATACAGATTGGTTCAGTAGTTTTTGCGGTTAGAGATCACAAACGAAATATGTCTTGTCCTATTTTATAATACTACAGATATCAATATATTAAATATCTGGCTACAGATATAAATATAAATTTTCATTAGTAATGAATGAGTTTTAATACTACCGCTGTTTGAATTTGCAATGTGATCTTCAAACAATACTATATTTATTTTGCTTTGTTTTAAATTGATTGTTCTACTTTAATTTTGGTATTCTTTTGAAGTGATTATGCATCTTACAAAAAGAAACTAGGATGTTTATAAAAATTAATGGAATAGAAAATTTTAATGGAAGAGAAACCAACAGAGTTACTGTTATCGTAAGCTATATCTTCTAGTATCCTAGGCAGCGGAGAGTTATGGCAGAATGTATTTTATCTCCTCATAAAGTCATAAAGTTTCTATAAAGTCCTAAGTGGTAATAAAGGGATTATGACAATATATTTTTTATTATATTATATAAGAACTTTATTATCGTCAATCTGAGTTCATATAATTTTTAATTTATTCAAAAGGAGATTTAGCTAGGTAGGGTATGCAGTTATTAGAACAATCAAAATATAAATTTTAATTTATTGTGCCGACGTTTCGGCCTTCAATGTAAGCCTTTGTCAGGGCTAGAAGAAAAAAAAACTAAAATATATGACAACAAAAGAGAGTGAATATTTAAAAAAATAAATAAAAATAAATAAATTAAAAAAGATATTACATCTCGTTTTTTTTGTTATATCTTTTCTTCGCTTGACTTTTATCTTGAAATCTTTTTATATATATATAAAACAAAATACAGTGGGATTCCGGTATTTCGTATCCTGATACTTCGTATATCCTGATAAAACGTAAGAAAATGCAGGTCCCTTGGAAAAATCTGGCTAATTCATATAAAACAATGCATTTTAGTCCCCTTGATATTTACCTTTTTTTTCTCATCAAGGTCGGCACTATAATATCGTGTTTTACGATCTAATTAGAGTGGGGATTTCCATGATTTTTTTTTACCCCTGGATGTTGCCGACTTACAGTGACCATGTCAATATATCGTTCTTATACTTTACTCCCTTAAAGATACGATATATCGGAATTCTACTGTATTTAATTCATTTACTTCAATTTTTTTTTTTTTTTTTTTTAAACATTATTTTTATTTTCAGACTGTTTTTCTTTTGTTATCTGCTTTAATATTCACTCCCTTTTTTTTCATATATTTTTGTCTTGTTTTTCTTCTAGCGCTGATAAACGCTTACATTGTATTCCGAAACGTCAGCATAATAAATTAAAATTTATATTTTGATTGTGTTGCAGTCATACCAATGACTGCACACCCTGGCTACCTACACCTTCATTATTGCCACAGTAAATAAATACCTCATTATTTTATTTTATAACTGAAATAATTTTAAAATTTATTAAATTAAATGTATCTGTTATTTGGATGATAATGAGTTTATACAGTTTTCTTATAGATGATTAAAACTAAAACCGCAACCAATGCATGGTTATTGATCATACTCGTACAAAAAATGTATTAATTATAATTTATAAGGTTAACTTTTTTTCTTTCTCAATTATCTAGAAACTCATGTCAGATCGTGAGAATTTTCACCCCTTCAAAATACTAACTTTTTCCTCGATTTTCTCAAAATCGTGTTCTCTGGATTCTTATAAAATTTCATGAAAGTTGAGCAGACCTCTGAGAAGATATATTTGGATAGAAAATAAAGTGTAATATATTTCCGGTGGCTGCTCCTACATCTAATGCAGTCCATGACTGCTTATTTACATTGTAGGATTTTGTTTTTGTTATTACATTTATAAAAGATATTAAAAAAAAAAGATAGTATATATATATATATATATATATATATATATATATATATATATATATATATATATATATATATGTATGTGTGTGTGTGTGTGTGTGTGTTTAATAAGGTTCTAGTGGATATGCTATTGGCATCTACTACTAGATTATAACAATTCTAGTACAGAACTGAACTGGGCAAATTTTTTAAAAAAAGATAAGGGATATGAAGTCATTGTGGGTATTTTTAACTTGTGGTATTCCTAGGTACACTTAGAAAGGATTTCCGTATTTCTGTGTAATACATGAATGGATACATGGTTTATATGATGTATATTAATATAAATGCCTAGTATTAGTCTGAATAAATTAAATTGGAATAGCGTGTTGAGATTTAGGACGTCAGAAATTTTGTTTATTGCGATTTGTTTTAAAAATCGCGCAATTAATTAATAATAAGTGTATCAAATTCCTATAGCTAATAAAGGTAACTACAATTCTTTGAACATTAGGAATACTATAGTACCAACGTCACTTAATTTCGAAATAATTAATAAAATCTCAATTAGGACCTCATTAAAAATCCATTGAGGGGCATAATGAAAAATTAAATTTTTTAATATATCTTCAGGTTCAAGCCCTGTTTATCTCGGTGTCGTTATCAAAATTAAAAAATATATATCCAGTAAAACACTCAGCTTAACTGTAGTAAAACCCTTTGATTAATCCATTTAAAATTGCTTGCCTAATACGTTTTATATGCCCTGGTTAAAGTATATGGGAAAGAAAAAACCTAAAAAAGAATGAATCTTATTACCGGAAAAATGAAAACAATTATTCGGGCGTAATATTCGCCTGCCAGTGTATATTTAGTATTGTATTAGCCTCATTATACATTAAATTATTATTATTACCATTTTAAGAATAAATTATGATTGGTTTGAATATTGTGTTTAACAATGAAGGCTCTATATGTACTCATAGGAAAATATTCTTTACATATGTATTTTTTCATTCTCTCGCATTACATTACATAAAACATATGAGGTTTGTTAAAAACATTAAGTAAATAAGAGGAAGCGGTGTTTAAAATAAAAATAAAATTAAGAAATTTTAAATTAATATGATTTATTTTAATTTATCATTAGATGCGGCACATTTCTCAAGAATTTGCTTAAAGTCACATTAGATCTATAACTAACACATCAGATGCAACACGTAATAAACTATTTTAATATAAAATATTTCTTTTACATACATCTAGTAAATGTGATAATAACTTATCAACTGCTTGTAAACCAACTACCCATTGGCAGCACTTTAATAAAAGTACTATATCAAAAGGTACCAAGGCCATTTTCTTTTCAGACGCCTCGGGGGTATAGAAACGCAAGTTGAGAGGCTAGTGCATTTCAATGGTAATTGAGTTTACTATGAAAGGATAGGTATCTGGTTTGGGTTAAATCAGTTATACACGGAACATTAAGATCTTTATGGATAATTTTGTTTGTGACAAAGTAAAGGAAATTAATATTTTTCGAAGGTTTTTGAGTTGCAAGGATTGGATACAAGACGAATTGGATGGTTCAGTCGAGCCCCAACGCAACTGCTTAGTAATATTTTTGCATACTGCTCGCTTTTATTAATTTAATAATTGTAATTATTCTAATACGTTTCATATATCGTGGTTTAAGTGTATGTGGACCTAAAAACCTAAAAAAGAATCAAACTTTTAGCTGGGAAAATGAAAAAATCGTTTGAGCAGAATTTTCTCCTGTCAGTTTATATTATACTAGCATACCCGGTCGCGGCTTATAAATAAAGAACTTAGACTATTTTCAACAAATAATTTTTTTTTTTTTCATTTATTCATATTTACAACTGTACAAAATAATATACATCAAGTAAATGTGTTGATAGTGAATACGATGGCATGTAAATAACTTGTGAAGAACTACTAACTAGTAGCACATCAACAAAATCTACACTGAAAGGTCTCTATGCCATATTCTTTTCAGACGCCTTGGAGGATTATCGGGAATGGAGAGGGAAGCAAGTTGGGGACTGGTGCATTAGAGTGTTTATGGAACTTATTATGGTAGGATGCATATTCGGCTAAATCAGCTACATATGGAACATTAAGATCTTTGTAGATAAGTTTATTGGTCACAAAATAAGGAGCATTGTGGATTTTTCGAAGGATTTTGGATTGTAATGATTGGATAAGAGATGAATTGGATGGTTTAGTGGAGCCCCAAAGCTCAACTCCGTACGTCCAAATAGGTTTTATCACAGTCATGTAAATGAGTTTTGTAATTTATTGGAAGCTTTGAACGTTTGTCTAGTAAATGTTGAAGTAGTCTGTAACGACGGACAGTTTCTTGTATTTTAGTCTTGCATGTGGACTTGCATGGCAAGTAAGACGTTTGTCCAAGTGGATTCCTAGGTAGCGGATCTGTTCAACAGGGATTAGTGGAATATCATTAAAGGATACTGTAGGACAGAATGTCGTAGGTTTACGACGAAGGGTTAAGGTTATTAGATGGTATTTGTTTGGATTTATTTTAATTCTCCAATTTCGACACCATTTTTGAATGTTAGTAATATGAGATTGTAGTGATTGGGATGCAATGAAAGGATTTACTGATAACACACATGTGTCATCGGCATAAGTGGTGAGGACAGTGGTAGGATGAGTCGGGATGTCAGCTGTATACACCGTGAAGAGGATGGGACCTAGGATACTACCTTGAGGAACCTCGGCAGATTGGGAAAAGAGGGGAGAATAGGAAACTTTATGGTTTACTTTGAAGATTCGGTCACTGAGGTAGGATCTAATAATAAGGAAACATGTAGAAGGTAGGAATTGACGGAGCTTATACAGCAGTCGTGGGTGCCAGACTCGGTCGAACGCTTGTTCTACATCAAGATCGAATAATTGAATATCATTTGTTTATCTATAAAAATAATGTATTGAAGTATAGTATTTAGCATTACTTCTTCAATGATATTTTCACGCATTCCAGTAATTTTTAACAAAGTTAAAATTGCTTTGATTAGGTGGTTGAAGGGTATGTAAAAGCGTAATCAGACATCCAATTTGGCAAAAATAATTTTATTGATTCATCCGTTTGAATTTTAATTTCAAACCATTAAAGTATATGGTAGTTTGGCAAATCTCATTTCTGGCACCCAAGATTTTACATTTTTATTATTATTACAGTAAAATTTATTATTATAAACCTTCCAAGAACTATGAGTATGTTGTGGTTAACATTTGGTACAGTTGGGTTTAATAGTTTCGCCATTGCAAACTCTGTTGCAGAATGGTCACATATATTTAAACAGCTCTGGGATGCTACACCTCCATAGATTTAGCTTTTTAATTATAATTTAACAGAAAATTATTAAACTTTAGTAAAAATTTCTATTATTATAAACCTTCCAAATGGTGCTCGCCACCTTTCGGTTGATTATCTAACTTCACTGCGCACCATTTATCGTTGTTGGTTTAATTGCAAACCTTCCTAGGAAGATGGTGTACAGTTGGGTTTAATAGTTTCGCCATTGCAAACTCTGTTGCAGAATGGTCACATTCACATACGGTCGATATTTAAACAGCTCTGGGATCTACATGTTGCTCCATATATTTATAGCTTTTTTAATTTATAATTTAACAGAAAATAAGTAAATTTTATAATAAATTTCTAGTTCTATATAACACCGTACCTTTGTAACCTCTCTTAAATGGTTGAATGGTAGGTGCTTGCCACCTATCGGTCGATTATCAAACTTTACTGCGCATCACATATTTATCCTTTTTTCATGAAAATAAAATTGAAAATCTTTAAATTTTATTATAGCTGAAACTTCCTTGAACTATAAAGGTGAGATGATTAAAATTTGGTACAAATTGGTTCAGTAATTTTCGCGGTTTCATTTGGCATTTTTCACGAAAAAAGGCTTGTCCTTTTATATAATAGTATAGATTACTATGATTACATATTATATTATCATAAGCAACTAGAGAATAAGTTGTGAATAATTTTGGTATTATATTTAATATGTGTTTTACTTTAAGGTTTATACGATGCATTATGTTAGTCATTGCTCCATATACCACACATCTATTGAATTAACTAGCTATAATAATTTTCGTTGAGCTATAGAAATTATTAGCTACGAAAATAAATAAACGTCGCCATCAAACAAGTTGCACATTACATTTAAGATAAACATAGCTGTATTGGACACTGGGCCTGTAGTGGGCACTCGGATAATTAATTTGTTATATTAAGGCAGGCTTTGAACCAGCTTCGAACTTGCATTAAATGTGTTTATTCGCCATATAGAGACGTTCATTGGAAATTTAGCTTCATTAGGTTGCTATTGGATCCATACCAGAGTTGGGTGATAATCATAGTTGAATATTAGACTACTAATGTCTCGGATACCATCACCTAATTTAATAATGATTAAATTATCTGATTGATTCCAGGAAATAGTTGTAAAATATTTAGCTATAATTAAATTTTGCCCAACTCTGATCTATACTGGTAATAGAAAAAGATTTTTTCTGACATTGTTTCTGTCCTCGTAAGTTAAATTTTATCAAGGAGTTAGGTATAAATGTTAATATATATATTTTTTGTGGATTAATCAAATATATAGACGAAACCTTGACTCCGGAAGAATATAACAATTTGTTTCAAAACTACCCCTACCGGTACATTTAGTGAGTAGGCATATTACAAAAAAAAAAAAAAAAAAAAAAAAAAAAAAAAAAAAAAAAAAAAAAAAAAAAAAAAAAAAAAAAAAAAAAAAAAAAAAAAAAAAAAAAAAAATACTAATTGTGAAAATAATTAATTTCTTCTTATTCTTTTGGTAACCTCATTTATCCCTACAAGGCCCCCAGTACCATATGCGGGACAACCATTTTTATCGTTCCTACAGCTACAAAAATATCAGCAGCGAACATCTTTTGACATCTCGATAGAAGCGTCGGATATTTAGCTACTGTGTAATTCAGACTATTGCGTGTAAATGTCGTTATTGTTTCTGTTATACTATGGGCTTAGTGTAAAATCTGAATGAAATAGTAATGTTTGCTATACGTATGAATTCAAAAATCTAAAACTGAACAGTTCTGAGTCGGAAAAAAATACTGTGTCGTAACAAAATGTACATTTTTCAGAGGAAAGTTATTCTGTTATTTCTACTGTAAACGTATTAGCAATAATTACTGACGTGAGTGACAGAAGAACTGAAATAAAAAAGAATTGTTTTCCTGACAAATATTGGATTATAAGTTGTTTTTTTTCTGAAACTACTAATGTATATTTTTTCATGATAAAAAAAAATAAAATAATTTTTTTTAGTATTTTACTCCGTAATGATTAAAAGATATCTTTGGAAGTAGTCGAAGCATACTGAATTCCGCAATAAATAAAAATATTACTCACAAGAATAAAACAAATAAAAATAAAAGTTATAACAATGTGTAGAAAAATAATAAATTGAAACTATATATTTTCAACATTTTATTAAGTTTGTCAAAGTTCAATTTGTTATTGAATTGAATAAAATGAATTCCGTATTTTTTGAACCAACCGAACTCACTCAACTGTCTAGTATCTTGCACCTACATTGCTTGGGGATTATTCAATATTTTATTCTTCTAGTTTGGATTTTGACTCTGAGATACTGTTGCCCACATGTATTGGTTCTGATCTATCTGATTTAGAAGACTTCATTTCTTAAAATATCGGGTTTATAAATCCAGTTCTACTTAATCGAAATTAGGGAATTACTAATTAATCAACGCTGATAAGTGAATTTTTTATATTGATTTAATTATATAACTGATACAGTTATTATGTAAAGAATGGATGGTGGTTAAATTTAAAATCTTTGGAATCTGTTACAGTGAACTGGTCAGCTTACAATTTATATTTTACAACTTATTGCTGTCTGTTTACACACAGTGTTCCTTTTTTTGGGTTAAGGTCTAGGCTGGGTGGGTACAAGGATCTTCCTTCTGGCCCATGGTCTTCCGCATCTTCGATCAAGTCTTTCCTCGCCGGTTTGACCACTCCAGGTCTTCTCCAGCAAAACCTCAACTTCTATCAATCTTAAGCCTCATTTCTATTTCTCGAGTTTGGCATTATATATATTATATTTTATACCTCGTACTGCATTGCCGACAAAAGATTTACCTATTCTTATCCTATTTGACAGGTACCAAGAAATCGGTACTGATATATACCCCTCATAACTTGACACACAGGATGGATCTGACCTGGATGACACACTGGACAATGGATCTGCCAAAGTACCCTTAAGGATCCCTTAATACCTTAAGGATGCCGCTAACCCTTAAAACATTTAACTTGTAATAATTATTCTGTATTCGTTATTTATCAGCAAGCCAAATAAATTTAATTTGCTTTCAGTATCTCTATTATTTGTAGTTTCCTTTTATAAATCACTAAAAGGATGGACTTATGATGTGTTGCTAGTTATATTTTTATGATATAACTGGCATCTGATTTTTTATTTTAATGAAAACAGTTTAAGGTGTTCATGACTTTGAGATCAGCATTGCATACTTTTTTTTTTCGTTTTGGTTATTACAACATCTAGTTTTATAGCTCAACATTATTTTTATTATGCTGTAAATCGTTCCAACTGAACAAGACGACAATTTTAATAGATATACAAAAATGCATATTTACGATTCTCCATAAAAGCCCATGTAACATTAAGAAGTCCCAAATCAATGAAATACTGGAACCTTTTTATTTGTTTTTTATTCTTTTGAGCTATTACATCAGCCTCGAACGTATCAGCTTTTCAATTTTCCAGTAAATTTAAAACTTAGAATCAACAGATAACGGTTCTTAGATTCTCTTTACTATCCCAGTTGTAACGTCAAACGCTTTTTAGATATCCGCCCTTCGAAGTACGAAGTGCTGATTTACATAAAACTGTCTAGTCATTTCTTCATTACGTAAGAAATGTACTTCTTAGGTTCTATATCTTGGTCTGACAGAAAATTAGTAGTTCTTGGAATATCTGTTGATTATATCTAGATTTATTTCCTAACAATAGATAAAAAGTGATATACATCTTAAAACTTTCCATGGCATTTCTGTAATATAAATATAATAAATAAATAATAAGGCTGAATGAACCCGAAGGATCGATGCATACCACACATTTCCCTCCTTCCTACCCCTCAGAACCAAAATCCCCAAGATCATTATTGCCGACACATTTTTGTAAGTTTGCATAAACGTCTAGTATAGTTTTATCTGTTGATTAAGTAGAATTAAGAACTCAGCCTCATATTGTACGATAATATACTGAAACAAAGTATTACAAACATGAAAATTTACTTTGATTTTTTTTTTTTTTTATTTCGTTTCAACCACCTTGGGGTACAATAAACCAATCAGCGGTTAGGGAGTCGTGTTTTCCAGTTCTCCCAGTACTTCTTCACCCTTTCTGATCTTGCTGCCCTGTCTTCTTCCTTATGGTCGTATCTTCTTTGTGGATCCATCTGCAAGCATCTCTCCTGTAATTTGTAACTCTCGTAGGTTCATCTCAGTTTCCTTAAAGCAGTTCGGCTTGGTTTTCTTATTGTTGAATAAGTCGAAAATTCTTTTAGTTATCCTTCTAGGGTCCATTCTTAGAATGTGGCTGTAGAAGCCAATCCTCCTTTTCTTTATTGTGTTAGCTTTACAGAGTTACTCTTTGTTATTTAACTACATTTTATTTTTTATTTTTTAGTTCACGTCTGCTGTCGATAAACGAAAGAATTAAAATAAAAACTAACTGTTCTTTATGGGTGGTAAACATGGCCACTTACATCAAGGGAAGAAAAACGCCTTAAAGCATTAGAAAATAAAGTAATATACAGGGTGTCCCGAATTTAAATGGCAAAACTTCAGGAACTTGTAGGGGACCGAAAAACTAAGACAAAAAGTCCTTTAGAGATTTGCTCGTTTTTGCTTAGTTTTAGAGAAAATCGCAAAAAAGAAACAAAACAAGTTTTCATTTTTATACTTGTTTATTTACATTTATATTTATGTTATGTTCTTTTTTATGTGAATATTGCTCAAAATGTTGTCCTCTTGCACCATGCAAACATTACATTTAGCACTCATTTGATAAATTGCAGCTAAACATTGTTCTGATGATGTTTGGTGCACTGCATCTATGATTCGGTCTCTTAATTGCTCTCTTGAGTTGATTAACACCGAATAAACTTTCTGCTTCAAGGTTCCCCATACGAAGAAATCCATGGGTGTCATATCAGGTAATCTGGGTGGCCAAGGTACTAATCGTCCATGTCCAATCCATCGTTGTGGATAATTTATATCCAGCCAAGCTCTAGCAACTCTGCTATAATGAGCTGGACATCCATCGAGTTGGAATCACATTTCAATCCGCTGCTGTAAGGGGATGTCATCGAAATAATTAGAAAAGTCGTTCTCCAAAAAATGTGTAAATGTGATACCATTCAATCTTCCAGGTAAAAAATATGGTCCGACCAGTAATCCGTTCCAAATTCCAAGCCAAACTTTAATAGCAAATTCATGCTTAAACTTATTCTCTCTAATAGCTCTGGGATTTTCAAGAGCCCATACATGATAATTTCTTTGATTAACAATTCCTCCTCTTGTAAAGGTAGCTTCATCGGTCCATATAATTTTTAATGGAAATAAATTACCATCGCGAATTTTGTCAAGAAACCAGTTACTAAAATTCATTCTCTTGACATAATCTTGAGGTAATAAATTCTGAACTTTTTGAAGATGGTATGGGTAGCGATTATCACCTTTCAAAGTTCGTCAGGCTAGGCAGTGAGATATGTAAACACTTAATGTTATCCTTTACATTCTTTTATCTGTTTACATTTTGGCTTCCTTCTAGGATTATAATTCCTAAATCAGTCATTATTCAGTTACTCACATATTTTTGTTTTGTTTCTTTTTTTGCGATTTTCTCTAAAACTAAGAAAAAACGAGCAAATCTCTAAAGTACTTTTTGTCTTAGTTTTTCTTAGTAAATAAATAATTTCTTCATCGATTCAAAGAGTGATTATCCAGGAATATATTTACAAAATATTGTTTGCGTGTTTTTTCTTTCAACGGGTTAATGATTTTTTTTTTTTTTTTTTGTGTAGGAATTTTAGACGGTTTCATACTATATTCACAAGATGAAGCTCCCGCGGTTTCGCATTTTGGAGCTTTCTAATTATTAGTTTTATTTATAATTAATTTTCTCCCTAAAGACACTTCTCTCGGTTACTTAACAACAATATCCCGGAGAAAGTAGGGAGTGAGAATACGGATATTTATCTAATCACCACTTTATGGAACCCCCAGATGAAGAAGAAATTCTGGATTCATTGGCAAAACTCAACAATAATATGGCGTCTGGTCCTGATGAATTGTCTGCAGAGTTATTAATGTGTGGAGGAAATTACTTGTAAAGATCCTTCAGAATATTATTATTTGGATTCGGACTGATGAAGTATCAATCGTAACCCATGATAACGTAATAGACGATGAAATAGAATGAAGTCTTAGCCACCAAACGCTATTATTATGGTCTCAGTTCATATTTAAGAAGCCGTGCTTTGTATGAGGACAACAAAATCCTCCTATACAAATTATCCGGCCAATTATCCTATATAGATCAGAAAGGTGGACTGTTTATAAAGCAGGTGTGCAGAATTCGAAAATTTGTGAGACGAAGATTCTGCGTAAATTCTTTGGAGCCGACATCGAGTTGTAGTGCCGAACCAATGAACAATTTATAATTAATTTTCTGAAGACATTTAATGTAAAATTAAAGTAGACAACATTAAAATCTAGCTGCTATATCTGAACATTTTATCGCTTGCTTGTATTTTTTTGGTGGGCCAACTATTCTTGCAATACTTTATTTTCGAAAACTTAAAGGCGTTATTTTTTTTTTTAACTTAAAAAGGTAGAGTTTTGTTAGTGTTTTTGGACAGTATGAACAATCTAAAAAAATATTTAAAAATTGCAGTCAAACAACAACGTGTACATTTCCAATTGTATACTATTTTATTACACAATGTGAGGTTATATTCTTCTATTTTTGTCTTGATCGACTGATGAAACTGTAGCAGAGTTTTATGTAGACTCACACAATTCGGGTCAATATTGATGTGTCGACAATAATGATGGAGCCCATTCCTAATAGATCAAAGTCCCACTCGAAATGAATAAACAATGTAACTTCATCGATTAGGTAGCTATTCAAAGCTACATTGGTAGATTAGAAATATACCATGAATGTTTAGATTGTATCTGTTTGTTTCGGAAATATTGTACTTTTCAAAAATTTTGAATCCGAGCCACGCCAAAAGATAAAGTAAAAAAAAAATTTGACGAAAATTTACTTTTTTAATTATAAGCAATATAGCTTCTAAACGGTGGGCCCTAGCAGCACGTATAAGACATAAACAATTTCTGACTAGGAAATGAAAACACAACAGCTTGTCGAAATGTTTCATTTTTATTATGAAAAAAATGTTGCAGCAAAAAAGTACAGACCCCAGCCAAAAAACATATCCACGTAAAACTTAACAAGCACTCATACGAAATGCATGGAGGATGTTTTCAAGTGTTATTTACTCATTAGCATGATCGTCTCTTCCTCTGTGTAAAAGAAAGAATTCTTAAGAATGTGAATGTTTTCACAAAGAAAATCATTAATTTGTCTTAATACAGCGGGTTACCATATTGGATATCATAGGCACCAAACCGCTAGAGAAGCTAGACAGCTAGAGAAGCAAATCCTTATTAATGATCGGCCAAGTACGTTTTGACCTAATCAACCGCGTTTTCTCCCTAAGCAATATGTCACCATTTTACCATGTTTAAGTTAATTTATTATTTCTTAATGTGATTCTTTTCCATATTATTTTTGTCCCATAATGTATAAATGGTGGTCAAATGTACGTACATATTTTGAAGAGGACAGAGCAGGCAGACAGTAATTATCGGTGGGGGGGGGGGGGGGGGATAACAACTCGCGGACGGCTAAAGGCCGGAGACCGTCCGACTATCTGTCACCCTAATGGGCTTATCATGCTCCCCATTGTGTCAGCCAAGTTGGCTTCCTGTATTTTTGCTTTCATTTCTCTCGTTCGCAGCTCTCCTCGTCAACAAGCCATTTGGTTCAGAGCATTTCATCTCTAGAGCTCTTTTTCTGTTTTATCATATGGTGAAGATTTTAATAAATAATTTCTGGATGAACTACATTTTTTTTTTATTTCGGCGTTCTTGACAATGATTGAAAATAACCGAAATATCTTTGCTTTTATTTAGGCTTTTTAGCAATTTGTATTGTACAATTGAACAGTTTCTTCAGGTAACTATAACACGTGTTACAGTTATACCATTCATAGACCGCTAATGGATGGTAATTAGCGGAATCATCTTGAATAACTGATTTCTCAGTCCTAATTCTTGCTGAGGTGCTGCAGGGAAAGGGGAGGGTTTTGGCGATGTATGATATTTTATGATAAACCATCCAATTCCTTCATACAAATTAGATAAAAAGTATAAATTTGTCTATAAATAAGTTAAGCTTATAATGCACAAGAATATAAAATTATATTGGGTAAAGTTATAAGCTTTGTAATACAGCCTTAACATGTTTGAAACTTATAGATATGTAATAAAGATATGACAAAAATAAGCAGGGGTACAGTAAGTTAAAAGAACACACCTTAGTTTAAAAAAAATTATGGAATGACAACGTTTTTGCCTGGGTAATCTTCCTCAAAGTATAGGGGAAGGTGCTGCACCTGTGGACAATTTTCACTTATAAACTTTTCTAATTTTCGGTGCTTTATTTATTTGAGTGGTTATTGTACCATTAGATAAGAAATTTAAGGGGCTATCGAACCCTGGGGTCTTTATTTTGAAAAGTAATTTTACTTTTACAGAAAGTAATGCTTTGTAACTTACTGATTAGTGTCCATAGGTACCTTCCCCCTTTGTACCTATGGACACTAGTGGTTATACCAATGGACATTCATTTCTTCATAGGTTTATAGGGATAATTGAAATGATATTCAGGGAAACACATCAGCAATAAGTTTTTATAAAATTTACTAAACAAAATAGAATATTTAAACAAGAAAAGTTGACTTGATATTATTGAACTAGAAGGCCGACTAGAAAGGTGACAACAATAAATTTAGCATATGAAAGTAAATAGAAACTTAACTTACTTTTAAACCTTATAACAAAAATTAATCTTTTATGTACCTATAACTATTATTAACGAGAGTCACAGACTTTTTTTATGGAAAAAATCGAATCATTAGAGATTGTATCTATGAAAAGATCTAGGAAAATGTAATTGTTTACATAATATCCCAGTGCCAGTTATAAAAGATGGCGGTGGTAATTTTCTTTTGCTATCTCTTATTTCAATTTCATAATCAGTAGCGATGTCCGGAAGATTAAATTTTCGGGTTCTATCATTTGATGAAATTTTCTTCAAGTAGCAAATGTTGAACGTGAACAAGTCTACATTTTCTTTGATCAAAGCTATAAAATGCTTTACAACACAGATAGACATAGCTACCAACATATATTTCTTCATCTTTAATTTCTTTACCTAGTTCATAATCATTCATTAATTCATCCAAAACATTACAATCTTCACTTGATGCATCAGCCAAGATCACATTGTGAAATCACCATCTTCACTAGTTAAATAGTTTGTTCAAAATAGTGAGTGGCGAGTTTTCTCCTCTTAAAAAAAAAAAAAAAGGTTATACGAATAGTAGGTATCCAAATTTAGGCATTTTATATCATGCGGAATACAAACTTTTCCGCAATATTTATAATTGAAATAATGAATTATTAAACAAAGAGAAAAATCTCTAGTACCCGTGGACACTAACCATCTGTCCACAGGTTCAGCTGCGAATGGTGTCCACAGGTACAACTGAACGTCATGTTGTGCGGAAAGCTCGGTTTCATAAAACCCGTAAGTGATAAATGATATGAAAACATATAAAGTTATGATATATTTATCGAACAATCCAAAGAAGTATTACTGCCTAGAAAATTTTTAAGTTTAGGTCTTAAAAAAACTTATATCACTGGATGGATTGGTCAGGGTTTGGAACAAAAATACTTAAAAATACTAATTTCTATGAAACTGTTGATCTGAAAATCTTGACAACACACGTGCAACTGCAGGGAGATGCTTGCAGCACTGCCAATCTAACAATTTCAATTTCCCTCCTCTTTATTATAAAAGTCCACTGGTACAACTGTGCTTTGGGTACAGCACCTTCCCCTATATGCATTCGAATAATACTTGTATATAAGAAATTTACAATTACTCTGACATAACCATAACCAACAGTAAATTAAGAGTGTATACAAAAAGTTTTATTAATTAATCTAAATTAAACATATTGTGGTTGTTTAATATTTAAACAATTTAATGTTTAATAGTTAAAAATCAAACATTCAATCAATATAATCGTTTGTAAATTGTAATGATATCTAATTCAATGGTTATCCTAATTACAACCGTTTTAATATCTATGTCTAATTAATTCACTAATTTTCACATCAAACTGTTTTATTTAACATACTTCAGATGAAAATGTATAGAGGGAGAGAGAGCACACACTCCAGCGTCATTCCTTCTTCCACACTTACAGAAGAGTTTTTTGTTCACACACTAACTATACATCGCCATTTACTGGTATCTATCTTTTTTTTTCACATCTGTTTCATACTCTTTACTAACAAAACACTATCTCTCACATATAATCAAGCGCATGCGCCGGTATCACGTCTGCCACTATACATTAAACCTGCATTGCAAGCCATCTTCAGAATGAATATAGGTAACTTAGTATAATTAAAGCTGATAAATGAAAATGATTTAAGACAATTGGTAAAAATCACGTCTAGCTATTTTAATCAATTGTATTAATAATTTATTCTTTGTCATCTCCGGTTCATACTTGTAATGATTTTTTGTTATTATATAATCAATTAATTCAAACTATTACCTCTGATTCATATTTGTTTGTTTCTAAAAATTGTTAAGGTCATATAACTGATACATGTAACTAAAATTCTTTAAACATTCTGAGTATTTCCACTACAACACTTAAAATAATCGTTACTTTGCCGAACGGATTCATAAATGTCATTTCGGCATAATTAGTGAATTCTCGGTAAGAAACTCATTAAGGAATATAACGAAAAATTAAGCTTTCTATGTTATCTTATGGTTCAAGCCCAGTTTATTTCAGTGTAGGTATTAAAATCAAAAATATATATCCAGCAGAACACTCGGCTTGGAAGCAGTAAAATTCATTGATCTATTCAGTTATTTTGCACTAATTACACTTCATTCTATGGTTATAGTTAGCTTAAGCGAAACCGGAGGCTCGACAAAAATGTAACCACTAGCGTACACCACGCAATATGAGACCTTTGCCACAACGCGTTACTGTTATTAAAATTGTTCGATTCTCGATTATCAATACCGGTATTGATTTTTAAAAAAATTTATATCACTTAAAATAATCGATATGTGAGAAAAAAAACATATCAAATCTTATTAAAACAATAGTAACTCAAGAAATAAATTAGTAAGCAGCATTTACTATCCTCAATATATAATATATATAAATAAATTGCAGCTCAAACAAAGTACAAATGCAAATTATTAACTATTATTCAAGAAAATAAACATACACAAACTTATGGGTTTCCATTATTACTTCAGGAATTGTCAATGTTACTATTTATGGAATAATCAATGTTAAACTTTTCAGTGATTACGGTAGATGGAATGATGCACTGATATGTTTATCTGGATATTGAATCCAATTTATTCATTTTCAAATAGTGAAACGATTTTTCAAGTTATAAAATATATTTTCAAATTAATGATAAAAGTATAGTTTACAGTTATGATGAATGGAGAAGAAGATTACCAGGGATGCAGTCAAAGAGGAAACCAATTCTAAGAAGAAATTCTTTAATACCTATCCACGTTTCGACCTGCCTTGCAGGTTTTCTTCAGGGCCACCGAACCACACTTGTGAGGAGACGAACGATGACTACTCTTTCAATTCTTAGACGTGGTGTTCCTTTTTCACTGCATCCCTGATCATCTTCTTCTCTATTTTAAAATTAAATATCTTTCACTTTCTTATCGTTAAAAAGAATTGATGTACTTATATGATAATAATTACATTTTTTTTTTTATTACAATGCTATGTCAATCAGTGTCGATCGGTTCCTAGGAATCGACTTTGGATTATCGATTCTCGATACCGATTCTTTTCTCAAAATCCAAAAGCTCAAACTAATCCCTGATGCTGAAGATTATTGGTTTTAGTTTATATGTAGCGAAGGGTTTAGTAACCTTGCAGACCCGTCCAAGCATATTTTTTCCACCATCTTATAGTACATTATCTAAATATTATGGTTTTATTGAAAAATCGTGCCCCAATCTGCCCCAGCCTCTAAAAAAATATTTCTCCTTTGTTAGTGCATAGACGAAAAAATGATATTAATTCCTATCCTATACACTTATCATACACCTATCCTACAAGCTTCCACTAAAAATGGCATGCCCGTAGCAATGAAGACAAACAAGTTGTTAAAGAAAGCAAGAGTCCAATCCAAGAAAGATTTAAGAAACAATGTGGTTTGATTGTTGACATACCTAAACCTGGCTTTGGGAATAGTAACGATGGAAATACGGCTAATTTTTAACGCTGAACTAATTAAAAGGCTTCATATAATACTGATGGCAATATCAAGGGGCACGAAATTAATACTAATGCATATCAAGAGTTCCAGTACTGCTGTCATGGTACTGCAAATATTATGTAGAAAAGTACCCATGGTACCCGATGTCACCGACCCTCTACAAGTTTCTCATTCATGGTACAGAAATAATATCTCTTCAGCCATGTTGCCTATAGTTAAGTGAGGAACAAGGATTTCAAAAAATATCGTGAACATCACTCACGGAAGTGTAGTCGAGAAAAATCCAACCAGGATATATTCATTAATTTTTTGTTGAGTTCAGACCCAGTTCTAACTAGCAAGCGAAAACTACCTTAAAAAAATTTAGGTCACTACCGACAGAGGCTTTAAACCTTATTTCTTCTCCTTTTGAAAATGGGTCTGATACAGAAGAAGAAGACAGTGAAGATGATGAGTAAACATTGGAGATAGAAAGTGTGTAACTTATTTTAATGAAAAGTGTGAATTTTTTTTATTTACTGTTTTCTAAGGTTTTCCGTATTGTAAACAAATAAAGTGAGTGATTTAGGTTTTTAAATGTTTCAATGTATGATATATGGCTTTAAGAACCAGTGTTGATGATTATTTAAGATGTAAGTAAGAATATTTAGTTTATGCTAACAATTAGGGCTACTTGCCCCACTGTGCGACGTCTCAAAACTGATAACCACTTTTGGAATGTGGTCATTATTAATTCTAACGGCTTTACAACCTCAGTTTGACGAGGGTATTTTTCTATTTTGTTTTTTTGTAGATAAAAAGAATTATTTTCGATACATACGTGAAAAAAAATCATTGAGAATCCAACCACGTACAGGATAGCAGGAATAAAATATGGAATCAGCACTACTAAAAACGTAAAGAACCATTATAAAATTATGTTACTGAAAACAATTTGACTGGGATAATTGTAAATAAATATGTAACAATGTGTTTATTTTCTCATTTATTTTATTTAAATCTTTTTTTATTATATCCCTTTATTATTATATTTTTTTACGATTTAATTATTTCTATGATTTTATTGTAAGGAATGAATGTGAACTTCAATTACCCTATTACATGTTGCCCTTAATTGTTGTAGATTATGATATTTGTCAAACGTTAAAAAAAAAAAAAAAAAAATCTCTAAAAATTAATATACATTTGAATTTGGTAGATAGATTTTTAATATTAATCATTATATTCAAATAATAATTTTTAAATTTTTTTATTCTGCCTGTTTCTCCTTATTGATGATTATTTTCCATTCAGGACGAACCAAATATTACGGATATCATCTTACTACTTTCTTTACATATTATGGAAGCGTTTATAAATTTTGATGTGCTACCTCCAAATACCATAGCACCTCGCATGCAAAGGGACCCACGGGTGAGGTGAGAATGCCAATTCTATGCAAATGCTAAGTCAGGCGTGACGCTTACTCATCCAGAAAATATCAACAATCATAGCCATAGGCAGAAAGGGCCTAAATGCCTGATTAGTCTTGCACCTACAACTACTATTGAATACAAAAAATTATTGTCAAGTTTTTTGTTATTTACGAAAAAAATTGATATCATAAATTCGTGATTAATACAACAGTACGCTTGTTATTTTTTGCATACTCTTACTAAATCAGTAAAGTTATAATAGTTATCATAATGGTTGATATGAATTTAATATTTCTCAGGATTAATTTAATAATCAATTATTTGTAGATGTTTTTTAATTAATGATATATTATTAAATGATTTTTTAAAACTTGTTTTAGAGCGTAAAACTACTTGTTTTTCGACGCTCTAATTGACTTAAAATGTTTTGCCGCTTTTAGATTTTTTTTAGAAGGGCGACGCCCGTCTTTAAGTTCATTTATTAAACCTGAAAATTCTAAGAAAACTTACACTATGATAAGTCGCAATGGGATGCATCAGCCATTTAAAGATTTTTTTTCTATTTAGTTTTATTATAAAATATTACGATCTTTGGAGTTAAAGGTTTTTTTAGAAATAACTTTAAATATGACCATTCTTAGCAAATTACGCACAGAAATAAATCTAAGTAATTAATGATTTTTTTTTTTAAACTATTAATTAATATTTAAAACTGTATACATTACATACAACTAGTGGATTTGAGGAAAATGATTACAACTAAATGTCAGTAACAAAGAACTCACAAGTAGCATACCAATAGTTTTACATTACAAGGTCTCTTTGCCATCTACTTTTAAGGTGTGGTTCCGCATGGAGCAGCCAGCCGCAGCAGCTGCGTCTGCCAGACGCCGCGGCTGGAAGCTGAGCACTGCTTCAGTTGGTTTTAATAGAAATGTTGCAAGAGGGAGCAGCTGCGGCTGCCGCCAGAAATTTGATAAGCTGGCTGCTACGTTCGGACTGCTATAGGGACCATTGCAGACGCGCTCCTTCGCGTCTGTGGTATGCAAACCCACATCACCAAATTTTCTTGTACCATTTTAGATTTCTTTTTTTTTTAATGTCATACCGAACTATATGGTATTTTTGAAAAACAATACTTAAAATACATTACAGAAAACAATTTTAGGGTTTTGGTATATTTAATATACATTTATAAATAATTGGATAAAACCTCAGGTTGAAATACCACAATTTATATATATATATATATATATATATATATATATATATATATATATATATATATATATATATAACCTCTATTTTCTTTCAACTTTGTTTATTTCGAATAGTCATTTATGGTTAATTTAATTTAATTAGCAATTAAAGTAATTTATACTTTGAATTGTAGAATCTAAATTCGGAAAAGCTAAATTATAGGTAGACATATCTATTGTAATCGGCTTTCAAATGTTTATTATTATTATTTATTTTTTACATTTTATGTATTATCTATTTATTATATTTATTTCTAAGTGATTTATTCTACGATCAAGCTAAGATTGGATTTCGTCGATTTGCAGGAGGGGATCTCAGACATTTTCCTGTGACTTTCCTCTCTCTTGCTCACTCTCTTCTTCCCTGTTCAGCTCAGATTTTCGATTATCCCAGACAACACGGTCTACTTGACTGCTCTAACACCCGTGGGGGTTCCAATTGGTTCCTGCTGAAGAATGGAGGGCAATGAATACCAAACTGCTCTCAAAGGATGAATTAAACATCAATGTTCCTGTCAAGGAGCTGTTCGGAAAGACCTCATTTCAGCATCTCTAATGAGTTCCAGCCGTGCGGGTCATTGTTCACGCCAAGCGATCGATCACTTGTTTTTTTTTTCATTAAAAGACATTTTTCCGATCCGAATAAAAAAAAAAAAAGAAGAAAAAAAAGAAAAAGAAAAATGAAAACAAGAAAATAGATTTAAAATAAATGTTGGTGTTTATTGTGTCAATAAGATTATCCTTTTGTATTATCTTCATACTAATATCACTCCTGGTGGTAGATAATATGAGTATAGTTTTAAGAATTAATTATTATTTCATTAATTTTTTTTTAATAACTTTTTTTTTAAATATAAGTACTAAATTATTTTTGAAATATCGTATTTTTTTTTTTTTTTTTTTTTTTTTTTTCATTTCATTTTATATATTTATTGATATTTAGAACTGCATACAATACAGTAGAACGCATTATACATTAGAAAGCATTTATACTCACTAATCCGTCTTTCCGGCTAATCCAACCCTCAATAAGTTCAAGGACAACTCAATAGGTAGCGTCAAAGCGTCAAATATTTCGAACTTTTCTACATTTCCTTAATATATCTGCTGCACGGTTATTCTAAAGAAAATTCTGTATTAATATTTAAAATTAAACTGAGCATAAAATAAGCTCTGTTGGTCAATTGGGGACTAAGATAAAAGCTTTCAAATTTTTTGGAATCTCTCAAAAAGTGTAGGAAATTGCGGTTTTGCTTTATACTTAAAAATATTTCATTAGGAACAATTTCAAAGGTGAGTTAGTTTGCAATGAACTAAGCCCAATACAATGTTACAACAATCTCCTGGCAGGTGGCCTCGATATCAATTATAAAATTCGACATGGAGTACTGGCAATGGCCAGCTTCTCACTAAGTTTTCTCACAGCCTCCACTGGGTTTCTACACCAGTTGTGCTGCTTAGAGAGCAGCGCTGGAATATCTTTATACCTGTCTCTTTGGACTTTACATAAGCTAGGTAAAAGGTAGAGAAAGGACAAAAAATAATTTATTTTACCGATTCTTATTTAAGAAAATATATATTACCAAGACGTTAATTTCATTTTGTATTTACTATCATTTGTTAGTATTAGTATTCATAAATATTGAGTTAACTGTGATGCTTTTATATAATTAAATTGGTCTAGAAAATATGTAGTTGATACTGTTGGTTTAGTTTGTCATTTCCAGTTGATAAATGTTTTTTTATATGCTTTGTTTGTATTAAAATTTGTAATATTTATGTAATTATTATTTATATTTTGGTATTATTCTTAATTTATGTATTCGTAATTTATGTATGGCTATTTGTTGTCAATATAGACTTCTCTGAAGAAATAATACTGATAAATTTTAGGTAGTCATAAAATTTATTGTTTAAACTAGAAATTGTAACTAAGGTTGAATTATGTTTCAAATCGCTGTTTTTACAGATCAGTTCTGAATCATGTTTTAATTGGACTACTGTTTGGAATTATGATTAATTTTCATAATACTCAATTTTGTTTTTATCAAAATTTTATGTACTGAGTTTTTTTTTTATGTATTAGCTATTGGTTATTTATATAATTAGCTGAAGATTATTTTAAAGAAAAATCAATAAGTTTGGTCGCTTATTAATTTTTCTTTTCTTGTAAGAGGTGGGTAATGCTATGTATCAAACCTTTAGGGTTTGATTTAATAAGCTTAATATTCGCGTGTTGCGTAATAGGGTGGCTGGTCCCTTCACAGCCTCTTGCGGGTGGTCCAGCAGTTCACACCCTTTGTTGGTGTGCCATATGTCTCTACCTGCCTATCCCTTACCGGCATAATATTTTCAAAGGGAGTTAGAGTCGGGCAGTCGGTCATGGAGTCAGTCTAGGAGAAGATCTTTGAGAGAGAGGAGTTTGTCGGAGATGTCTGGTTCCTGGAGATCGGGGGCCTGGCCTTCCGGCCAGCCTGGGGATTCTCGCCATGTAGCCGCCCGCTTCCCCCCACAACATAGCATTGCCCTTAAGATAAGTCTAGATTAAGTTATCTGTTACTATTTAAATCTTAAATTAAGTTATGATCTAGATTTCCATATTGTAATTTCTAGATGTCAACCCATAATTAATTATACGTTGTTTTTTTTAGTTCAACCGTCATCATTCATTTGCATGCCACTCATTATTAATATATTTTGATTCCTCTCCTTTATAATTAACAAACCTTAATCATTGGCCCCACGATAACCTTCTGGAGAAGATATTAGATTAATATATTAGTACTTAATTAGTTAAAAATATCAATTACAAATTGTCAGGAGATTAAGTCCTGGCTGGCATCCCTGTATTTAGATAAATGCATGATCCGGACTGGACACACACAGAGGACATAGCATTAAAATGGCATCCCTTGTGGGGATCTGATTAGTCAAATAATTAAGGTTTTTAATTATTGTTAATTATTTTAAATTGGTTATTAATTAATGAGTGACATAAGTTTTCTTTTTCAAACAAAATAATAATAAGAGGTGTGACTAAGTTTATTATTATAAAAAGGGTTTCCGTTATTTTTTGGGTTTAATTAATATAATTATAGTGTTTTTAATTTTTTTTACGGTCATCTCCCTCAAGCACGATGTCGGAGACAACTATTAATGATAGTTTGGAAACAAACATGAAAATGTTAGAAAAGATGCAAAGAAGACGTAAAAGAGCTGAAAAAGCTAGGATGGATAGAAAATTGGAGCATCAAAATTTTGAAATGGAAAATAAAGGCGGAGTTTCATCCCCTACAAGTTTAAAAAGTCGGTCAGAAAAGACAGATACATTGCTCTCGGAATTTCGGGAAGATTTGATTAACATTTTTAAAGAATATAATATGTCGTTAATGAATGCTAGTAAGGAGAGAAATCCGTTACTAGTTCAGATTGACCAGAAGATAGATAGGAATAATCAAAAACTATCATCTCAATGTGACTCCTTTCTCAAAGGATCAGAAAAAGAAGTGGAACAGAATTTTAAAGAAAACATCCCAGCGCAAGAAGTGAAAGAAATAGCTGAGGAAGAAGTAAATGAGGAAACTGAAGATGAAAATTCCAGTCCTCCAACTTTTGTCAAAGAAGTGAAAAAATTTTATGAAGTAGACCTCCCGATATATGAAGAAGAATTCATTGAAGAATATGAAAAGGATGAAAATAAGATTAAATTAACAAGTAATCCTCATACTGTAGAAGAAGCAGTATCAGAAATTGAAGAACTACCTGCGAATAAAACAATTATGATAAAGAAGAACAAGAAAAGGAAAAAGAAAAGTAAATTTTTATCAAAGAAAAATGTAATTCATAAAAAAAGAAGGCCAAGTCACAGAAATAGGAAGGGAACAAGACCAATAAAGCTCAGAATGGTTACAAGAATTAAATCTGTGAAAAGAATAAAATCGGTAATAGCTAAAAGGAACAATGAGGTAAAATTAAAGACAATCAAGAAGCATAGGAAAGGTGAAAATAGGCGAGAAACAGAAAGAAAGATAACTTATGTTAAAGAAAAATATATTCAAGATTGTGACAAAAAAGATCCAAGGAAAAAGAAACATAAGAAAAAATCTAAGTTACCAATAGAAGAAATTGTTAGGAGGAAACATTTCACTGATGGAAAAAACCCGAATCCCATAGATGTACGCAACTATCTACGGGGGAAGGTTAAGAAAAAACTATAACAATTGATAATGCCTATTGGAAATTTGGTACAGATCCGGATTGTGTTTTATGGAAAATATTAAAATAGACGAATACTTATTCATCAATTTATTAACTAGTTAGTAGGGGGTCTTGTTTTATTGTTTTAACTGGTTGAGGTCAGGGGTAAAAAGAAAAGATTTTAGTTGTGGAGTAAGGAACTTTGTTCATTGTAGATATTAGTGTTGTTCTTTTAAAATTCTTTTAAAATTAATTAGACAGACCGTAATCATTTATATTGTAGAGATTTTTTATCTTTTTATTCGTTAATTGTTTGAAAATGTTTTTAGGATTGGTTCAGTAGTAATTGAAAGATTCGTTAATGTTCCAAGATATGTTAAAATTAATATAAAAAGATTTGTTCGTAACATCCTATTATAAACAATAAAGTTTAAAAATATATTGTTTCATATTAAAATATGGTTAAAAAACAAGGTAGGAGTATAAATTGAGTTTGTGTTATGTTAATAATAACATAACTATAAAGAAAGCATCATAAATTAGTTTACGAAAGTAGAGTCATTGTAAAGTTCTGGTTGACATATAGAAAATGGAAATAAGATCATTATTTTATATTTTGCATTATATACCTTCATTTAGGAGAACGGATATGCGACTACCTGCAGTTCCAGGTATACCTCCGTACCGCGGCAATAGCTTGCAAACGGCGTAATGGACCACCTCAGGTAGCAAGCCCTTTTTAATAGGGTTCACAGGAGCAACAACATCTGGCGTGAAGAAGTGAAGGTGACAATAGTTCCAAATAGTCATAACAATCATCAGTAGTAAGAACCACTTTAGCTTGGAAAAGAAAAAGGGGCAACAGGTCAAAGAATATTTTTATCACTTGCATGACATCAGAGTAATCCCGTTCAGCAGACGCAACCAGAAACTTTTTTTTCAACTGGCTCAACAGAAATTAGAAACAGACGTTGAGTACTCAATCTACTCATAATGATTTTGTCTGAATTGCCTCCTGCAACTGCAAGAAGATCATTACTAGATATCTAGTTTTGTGTGGTGACAAGTGGTTGGACGCTAAAGTATTTGTCGCATTAAAAGTGAACAAAACCAACAGAGCCTTGTTCTACAGTGCCAGTGCCGTCAAACCAGAAGCTCCCTAAATATTTTTTCAATATATTATTTCATGAGTTTAATCACTGACTAATGAAGAAGTGAAAACTGTTTATTTATTGGTTTATTTTATAAAATATGTTTAATTTGGTAAAAGGATGATGTTTATATAGTGTAACATTGAAAAATCTTAAGTACATATACATATGTGAGAAATACGGTTGGTTACAGGGTTTGTAGAGCTTAAAAGGTATACATATAGCGCCTTGATTTTTTTCATATATTTCATAAATAGGATAAACGTTAATTTCATTTTGTATTTACTATCATTTGTTAGTATTAGTATTCATAAATATTGAGTTAACTGTGATGCTTTTATATAATTAAATTGGTCTAGAAAATATGTAGTTGATACTGTTGGTTTAGTTTGTCATTTCCAGTTGATAAATGTTTTTTTATATGCTTTGTTTGTATTAAAATTTGTAATATTTATGTAATTATTATTTATATTTTGGTATTATTCTTAATTTATGTATTCGTAATTTATGTATGGGCTATTTGTTGTCAATATAGACTTCTCTGAAGAAATAATACTGATAAATTTTAGGTAGTCATAAAATTTATTGTTTAAACTAGAAATTGTAACTAAGGTTGAATTATGTTTCAAATCGCTGTTTTTACAGATCAGTTCTGAATCATGTTTTAATTGGACTACTGTTTGGAATTATGATTAATTTTCATAATACTCAATTTTGTTTTTATCAAAATTTTATGTACTGAGTTTTTTTTTTATGTATTAGCTATTGGTTATTTATATAATTAGCTGAAGATTATTTTAAAGAAAAATCAATAAGTTTGGTCGCTTATTAATTTTTCTTTTCTTGTAAGAGGTGGGTAATGCTATGTATCAAACCTTTAGGGTTTGATTTAATAAGCTTAATATTCGCGTGTTGCGTAATAGGGTGGCTGGTCCCTTCACAGCCTCTTGCGGGTGGTCCAGC